>CAMRHE010000123.1:1317227-2634454 GCA_947044405.1 Leptodactylus fallax
TAGAATCGTACCAGCGCCTGGGTGAGGGCATTAAATTTAATCCTAAATATTTGCTATAGTCGTGTCGCAGAGGGAATGGGGAGGTAGCCTGTAAGTCAGATTTAACCGAAGGGGGGCAATAGACACATAAGGCTTCGGATTTTGTGGTATTAATTTTAAAATTCGAGAGGGTACCAAAGGCCGTAAAGATCATATCTATGTGAGGTAATGCAACAATTGAGTTGGCAAGGATTATTAGAAGGTCGTCTGCAAATGCGGCCGTACTATGGCAAATCCCTCCGGTGACCAGACCTTTCAGCAATGGGTCCTGTCGGATACTCTGAATTAATGTTTCAATGGTCAGAACAAAGAGTAAGGGGGATAATGGGCATCCCTGCCTGGTGCCGTTTTTAATATCAAACGAGGAGGAGAGGCATCCATTAACTCTAATTTTAGCCCTAGGTCTGGAGTACAAAGCCATGACCTTCTGGACAAACATGTGTGGGAAGCCAAAATACCTTAGTGTCTCTGTCATAAAGGTCCAATCTACCCTATCAAAGGCTTTTTCCGCGTCCGTTGAAAGAAGTACCAAGGGAGTCTTCTTACGCTGGGCGTGTTGTATCAAGTGGAGCACTCGTTGGGTGTTATGTTTGCCTTCTCTGCCTGTTATAAACCCCACTTGCTCTGGGTGGACCAGGGAGGGTAGGAGTGATTTTAATCTATTAGCTACCAACTTGGCGTATAGTTTAACATCCACGTTTAGTAAGGAGATGGGGCGGTAGCTACCACATTGTGTCGGGTCCTTGCCTTCCTTAGGAATGATAGAAATATGGGCTTCCAAGGCTTGGGTGGGGAAGAAGTGGGCTTCGTCTACAGAATTACAAACCTGAAGAAAATGGGGGAGAAGGATAGAGCTAAAGTGCTTGTAGTAAAAGGCTGGGAGACTGTCGGGGCCAGGAGCTTTCCCCAGAGGGGTGTCAGCAAGTGCAGACTGTAGTTCTGACACCGTAAAGGGAGTCGTAAGGGCATCTTGTTGTTGGGGAGTGAGCAATGGGAGGGAGAGAGATTGCAAAAAGGACCGCATTTTAGCAGAGCGATCCTGTAGCTCAAGAGGGGTCTCAGCAGGTCTAAGGTTATACAGTTTCTGATAGAATGCACAACATTCAGAAGCTATGTCTGGAGTGTCTTTTAGACTAGAGCCTGACTGGGAAGTGATCTCCGCTACAAAGCTTTGGTTGCGTTGTTTTTTAACTAAATACGCCATCAGTTTTCCGCCCTTGTTACCATGCATATAGTACTTATGGGAGGATGACAGATAGGCTTTAGCAGTTTTTAGGTTCAGGCAGTCTTTAAGTCGTTCTCTGCACAAGATCAGCTCTGAGAGAGCCCCCTGAGCCGCAGCTCGCTTATGATGACTTTCCAAGGTTGCAATACGGACAAGTAAGTCATCAATTTCTTTGCTACGTTTTTTCTTAATGTGAGAACTGAGACTTATGAGTACCCCTCTGATCAAGGATTTGTGGGCCTCCCAGATAACACAAGGCTGTACATCAGGTGTAGTATTTTCATTAAAGTAGTCAGTGAGTGCTTTAGAAACAGCCTGACGAGAGTCGTGGGAGCAGAGCAGGGTCTCATTAAGTCTCCAGTCATAGCTACGGGGTGGGAGGGATGAAATCTGTAGTTGAACAGTGATGGGGGTGTGGTCAGAGATAGTGATTGAGCCAATGGTGGGAGAGGAAGATAAAATTAGCTGGTTCTGGGGTAGAAAGATGTAGTCCAGACGCTGGTACGATTTGTGTGGGTTAGAATAAAACGTATAGTCCTTACCGTCGGGATTAAAAGCCCTCCATACATCTACAAGATGCACAGAGGAGAGATGCTTGGCAAGTTTACTAAGGGCAGCGAAGCTATGCGAGGATGTGCCAATGGAGGAGTCCTGAAGAGGCTGAAGGGCAATGTTAATGTCCCCACCCAACACTACCAGACCCTCTGCGAACATAGAAAATCTGTCTAGAGTATCGAGTAGCCATGAAATTTGCCCCACATTTGGTGCGTATACATTGCCAATGGTGACTAGAGTATTAGCAATGTACCCCTTAAGAAACAGGTATCTGCCCTGGTCATCACTCAAGCGAGCCACCACAGAGAAGGGAACGTCTGATTTAAAGGCAATACTAACTCCATTCTTCTTCCCAGTAGCGTCGCACGAGTGAAACCAGGCCAAGTAAGGAGATTTGGGTAGATTAGACACCTTACCTTTAGGGAAATGTGTCTCTTGGAGGAGTAGAATAGAGGATTGCGATCTTTTAAGAGCGTGGAGTACCTGTGAGCGTTTGGTGGGAGAGTTGAGACCCTTGACGTTCCATGACGTAAACTTAACACAAGACATAGACAACAAGAAACAATAAACTGAGCGATCCTAATAAGTATGTAGAACAAACGCTATAGGGAGGCATTCAAATGTTAACGATTATATAAAATGCACTGAGCTACAGTGCCGTGTCATGGGGGGGTGGTAAAGCAGGGGGGTTGGCCCAAAGAGCCGTTAACAGAGTTGCTAAGGCAGCAAAGGGCTTTATAAACCCTTTTAGGAGATAAAGGCAAACAATATATGAACTATGTGCCAACTAAGCTCAACCCCGGCTACGGGCCAGCACACGTGAAAAAACAAACAATGTAACAAGTAAGAAATCACGGTCATAGGTCAGAAAATAGAAAGGATACATAATACTTTTGACATCACGAGAGATAACTCAGTCCTGCTCCACAGGTGCCCTCTTCCTCTGGTGTTTGGATTTCGGACGTTTCCAGGCTTCCACTTTATGAAGGTCGGGAAGAGAGGCAACGTCTGTGTAAGTAAGCCATGATGGGATGACGGCTGGATCCAATTCCAGAGGCGGACACGCAGCAAAAAGGTCATCTGGGTGCCGAATATTATACAAACGTCCATTGAAGTTGTAGGAAATCCCGAAGGGGAATAGCCATTTATACGGTATCTTAAGTGTCTGGAGATGGTCTGTGAGCGACTTCATCTGTCGTCTTTTGGCCAGTGTCACCTGGGAGATATCCTGATAGAAAGTAATTCTGTGCCCTTCATATGTAAAATCCGGGGTTACACGGGCTTTCTGCAAAATCGCCTCTTTTACTGAGAAGGACAGCAATTTGAAAATGATGTCCCTGGGGGGGGTTCCCCTTCCTTAGGTTTTGGGCATAACGCCCTATGGGCTCGTTCGAGTTGGACATCTGAAGACTGGTCTACCTCCAAAACTGATTCCAGGAGTCTCTTTGTGAATGTCATGGTTTCAGCGGGCGGGAAGTTCTCTGGTACACCTCTGATACGTAAATTATTCCGCCTACCCCTGTTGTCCTGATCCTCCAGATAAGAGTGCAGAGAGTTCAGATGGGCCTGGCAAGCCGTAAATGCCATATTAGTGGCTTTGCCACGTGCCAGGAGCGAGGTCTGTGTTTCCTCTAGGCGTTCAACTCTGGAACCAATGCTCCGGACATCTTGTTTAATATCTGCGAGTTCTTTCATGACCGGTTGCAAAGTTTTCTCCAGTAGTTTCTGCAGGCCCTTGGAGGAAATGGTGACCATGGAGGTGGAGGCGGAATCAGATATATTTCCGTCATCCATGACGCTTTCTGCTTCGGACGCCTGTGCAGGATCAGGGGCAACTATTGAGCGTCTTGCTGCTGCTGTGGAACTATGCGGTGTGCGCTTCTCGAGAAACTTGTCCATCTCTGCTTGTGACTTCTTTGAGTGTTTCGGTATAACTCGTGAGTCTACGGGCTTATTCTGACCAATTTTAACCATGATGTGGCTATCAGGGCATGCTGGCCCACACCGGGAAAGAGCACGACTAGGCTGGATTAGGAAGTCATACTCAGATCTAACGGGCCCTAGTAGAAAGTGGCAGGCTCTTGAGGGTTAACTCACCACCCAAGTGGAAGATCCGCGTCGCTCAAGGCCGCTGATATCATAGAAGACAAAAATAGAGTCCACTTGTAGCAGATAGAGGCCTGGTCTAGTGTCGGGTATCTGAAGGCCCCAAGATGGCTGCCACTCGTTGTGAGATCGGTGGTAGGCCCCAGGCTCCAGGTTGTCCTCAGAGTCGGCCAGAGTGCATAGAGGTAAGCGATGGGGGTCACCTCCACAGAAGGAGAAGCCCGTCCGTGCAGTTGGTGATGTCTCCCAGGAGCCTGCTGAGAGTTGGCGGTCTCACTCAGTCGGGGCCGCGGCGGCAGGGCAGGCCCCAAGAAGACAGAGCCCGGCGCGGGAGGTGCAGCAGTCCGCGGCAGCGAGCAGAGAGATCCAGAGGCAGGCCCCCGAGCGGAGGAGCAGGTAGGCCTCAATCCGGACCAGCCGAAAAGAAGCCTCGATTCCTGGCCCAAAACACCCCAAATCCGCTAATAGGGCCTGGGGGAGTGCCCAAGGGTGCTGAAGTACAATTGAGGTTAGGGTGGCCAAAATGAAGGGTGGATTTGGTAAAGGTCGCTGGAGAGCACCAAAATCCACGTCCAGCCACTCTGCCGGTTAGCCACGCCCCGTTAATTCATAGTTTTGATGCCTTCAGTGTGAATCTACAATTTTTATAGTCATGAAAATACAGAAAACTCTTGGAATGAGAAGGTGTGTCCAAACTTTTGGTCTGTACTGTATATTCACTGCAAAGTAAATGGAATTCTGGCTAATCCCATCCACACACTGCAGAAAAAAAAATCTGCTGCGGAAATCGCAGCATGTTAATTATACCAGTGGAAACGGTTTAAACCTATAGGGAAAACGCCAGCATTTCTGTGGGTATAATTGATATGCTGCAAATTTGTGGATGGGATTAGGCAGAATCTTATTCACTTTGCAGGTACTTTAAAATGCAGCATTTTTCCACAGCGTTTCCGCAGAAGTAAAAATATTGCGTTTTTGCATGGGGCTTCAGCCTAAAGCTGGTTTCACACAGTTATTTTTTTTTAATCAATAACTTCATGTTTTTTCTAATTGCAGTAATGACTGGCACATGTCACTATGCATTTCAGCTGCAAGCTAATGGCCATCAAATTGTAACCTTGGTTGAGGCTAAGGCCCTGTGTAGCAGGCCACAGCCAAAAAGCACTGCGGAAAAGACCGCGGCGGAAACACATTGTGTTTTTTTCCGCATTGCTTTATACAGAAAGTCAGCAGAATTTTCCACTGCTGACTTTCCGTCCCTATTATACCTGTACTTAAAACGCCAGCGTTTTCATAGGTATAATTGACATGCTGCAATTTACAAAACGTGAAGGCTTTTGAAATCGCAGCATTTCCGCTGCAGATATTTTCTCTAATGTGTGGATGGGATTAGCCAGAATCCCATTCACTTTGTAGGTAATGTAAGTTTTTTGCTGGGGCGTTTTCGCAACGTGGGCCCCAACTTTACTGTCATAGTAATAACCCCAACACTAGGGTCAGGTTTGGGCCTGAAATAATTTAAAGTTCTGTGGTCTAAATTTATTTAGTGGTCTAATTTGTTATGTGAGTAATCTAAGGGTTTGGGTTCAGAATTATTTATAGGTCTGATCTGTCTTCAGAGTTATTTAAGTCCTGGTCTGAATTAGTTTAGGGGTGTGATCTGGGACCTGAATTAATGTAATATTCTGGAATCAGTTGTGAGATCTAATGTCTGAATTAATTTGATGGTCATTGTTATCTTATCACTGTTCATATAGTTTCTAGATTTATTATTCTGCCTACAAATGCAAACATTTTTTTCCATTACTGTGATTTATATGTACCTGTATTTGTTTTTAGTCTTCTGCAAAAACTTATAGGTTGGGGTTCCCATAAATAAAAATATTTTTCCTTCGGTTCTGCAGTGTTGGAAACCCTTCCTAAAACTAAAATGTTAATACATAGGAATGATAATATAAATATGATAATATGTGTTATCTCTGCCCATTCCTCTGCTTTTGGGATTGTATGAAATTTTACATTTCATTGAAATTTAGTGAAATGATTATCAGATTTTTTTGTATCCTCACATGTTGAAATAAAGGAGTGTATTTGTGAAGCTTTCTTCATGCTTTACAGGAGACAGATGAAATACAGGCTTGGCTTCATTCTATTGGAGGTTAACATCTGAAGATCAGTCCCTGATGAAATTATTGTGTAGAGGTAATGATGTGAGAATTCCTAGTAGATACACATTCTGTACGCTATACGCATTGTGGTGAAGTAAGAATTTCAACTGACAAAAATGTTTAGTTCTCTTATAAATTATATCCTGTAAACTAATGAACCAACCTCATACGTCAGCGGTGTAAGGTGTCAGTTCATTAAACTCATCCACTTGTACTATTAATATTGTACATGACTATGGAGAATCTCTGAGAATTGAACCTGAGTATCATGTACTATACTAATATTACATTCTGCTCATATACACTTTCCTCCTACAGACACAAAGCAGCAAGTTCTCTAGGAAACTGTGATACATTATGGAATCCAGCATGATATCATCAGATTACAGTAATTTACCATGAGCAGGTATGACAATTCTTATACCTGGAGATTTGCAGCACTTACAGAAATGTTTGTTAATCTAAATGCACACTTGACCTAATGTGGACAGCTGAGCAGAAAGTATATTAATTCTATAGTTGTATATTTTTCTGGCACATTTTATTTACTTCTCCATTGAAGTTCAATAACCCAAAATATTGGAATTGTTGGTCATACAGTATTTTGTTATGCTGATGTTGGAAGTGGACCATCTAAGGCTAAGTTCACATCTGCGTCAGAGTCTCCATTATAGTCAACGGTGTCCATTGGGCACCATATGTATCCAAGTGACCAGAACAATGGAAAGAACAGTGCAGATGTGAACAAAGCTTTAGCCACAATCCATTTGAGTGGCTAAAGTGAAATATGAAGTTTAAGGACCATCTATCACCAGTCTATAAGTGAAAGATCTGACACATATAGCAGGCCTGACATGCTTATGTGACTACTGAGGCCCAGTCATAGACCTCAGTGGTGACCTGAGGCCACTGACGTCTATGAGAAGGAAGTCCGAACGCTGTGCTAGAGGCCAGAGAAAGGTGAGTATAAGTGGTTTTATTTTTCCACACCTTCCCCCAGCGATCATGAGAACAGTCCCCAAGTGCCATATGTCAATGGAAGGATGGTGTGCATACTTGGACACCACTTCATTCACTTCTAGGGACTGATGTAGATCACCATAGACCCCCAGCATTCAGAAACTCATTGTCTATTCTATTGGTAAAGATTTAGTGGAAAAAAAACCTTTAAGTAGCTATAGGGGTAACACAGGATTTGCATGCACTTGCTAACCCTGGAGACATAGGAGCATTATACAAAAATAGTATTGAAGATAATTTTTTTTCATTTACTATTTTAGATGTTCTGGAGCAATAAAACAAATAATTGCAGAAAGAGACAACACTTAAAGGGGTGGTGCCGTTAAAGATACTTATTCCCTATCCACAGGAAAGGGGATAAGTGTCTGATCGCTTAGGGTCTGTCTGCTGGGTCTCCCCCCAGCAATGAGAAGAATGGGGGACCAAAAGTTCCCCTAAAGCCTTCCTGTAAATGGAACATCAATGCTTGACCGGCGCTCCATTCCCTGCTATAGGGATGCTGGGAATGTAATCTCCAGCAGCACCCACAGCCCAATAGAAGTGAATGGATGGAGTGCCAATCACAAAACTGAACTGGTGTTCCATTCACAAGGACGTTTTAGGGGGACTTTAAGTTTCCCATTCTCCACATCGGTGGGGACACTACGCACAGACCCCCCCCCCCCCCATGATCAGACACTTATCCTGTGGATAAGGGATTAGTGTCCTTAACAGTACAACCCCTCACTGCACATACAATCCAGTGTAAAAATAAAACGTAACCTTTAATACATAAATTTAAAACTAATGTATACATGGATTAAGGTAAAGTGCAGAGAGCTAACTGGGTTTACTAAATTTTGGACATCCTAAGTATCCACAAAGACATAGGGGTCAAGGTGTGAAAAGATCCAAAGTAAGGCTCATCTAAATCTCCAGAATCATCCAAAAGTTACATTATATACCTTGTAAAAGGACACATGAAATACAAACTGTGCACATTACAAATCTACGCTTGGTCACACTGCTGTCCTGATACATTTCTTGTCTTTGATCATCGAGGGACCAACTATCATGCATAATTCCAAAAAAGATACGGGCCATAGGATGAAGACCACAAGATAGTAAAGATCTCCCGATACAGGATGCTTCCTGCTCCGTATTAAGCTTTCTACATTTCCCACTGGGCCAATCTATGTGCACCTCCCCTCCCAAGTTATAACATCAATGGTTCCGCGTTTCTTGTGACACTCAGCAACCTCTAAAGTCACACATGGATGAAAAATCAAAGACGTCACCTAGTTTTGGTATTTTGCAGGGTATTTTTTTGAGCATACTGCTGCCAATTTGTGTCCAACTGGAAAACCCCTTTAATTTTCCTTTTATATTTCAAGGTAAATGTTTTTTATATCAGTGACATAATACAGGATGTATAACTTTACTAGATAAGTAACTTTTGATTCAGAGTAAAATGAGCAAAATCTAGGATGCTTGCCAATGAGAGAGGTGCTGAATATAAATCTTCTACCTTTTCCTTGTTTATCCTTTCATGTAATAAATCAATGTGTGAGGGAGGCAGAAATTTCAATGTGAGAGGTGAGATTAGAATCTCTAATGGTCTTATGTGGAGGGGTACACACCGACTGGTGGTAAGCCAGTTAACTACTAAGTACTTGGCAGAGCTTTACTCTAAACTTCTCCCCAGGAATTTACCGTGCTATGATTATTAAACTTTCCAACAAAAAGTAAAAATGTTAAAATTAAAAGAATAAATAAAAAGCCTGAAATAACCTAATAATAATTATGTGGAAATATGTTATCTCAGCAGGAATTTCTGGAAGGAGATTGTATTGATGTGTCCAACTCTTACCTTGAATTTCTTACAAAACCTACTCAATACAATGCCGCAACATACTAGCAAAAGATTTTGGACCTCGGATTTCTCCAGCCTAAAGCATCGCATTAAACAAACCCTGCCAGTGTGCTTTAAAATAAATTTGTAGTTATTTTTTGAGTTTTACAGGTACATCATGTACGTTCTCCTGGATGTCATTTATAGATTCATTAGATAAAAATCTGAAGCAATTTTGTGTTTTACAAGGACAATATATTTTCCATGTAGGTATCTATCTACCATCTATGTCTATTACTTTATCTCAGTAATATATGGTACTCTACTTATGGTAATGACATGTAATCAATATGCAGTCTTTATCCCATTGTGCTGTGTTCTTAGGACTCAGCTGGAGATCTTGGTCTGGTTATTGTTCAAACCTTTCAAATACAAGAGAGAATTTCATGTGTGATACAGATTTCAACTTTTTTGTAATGCATTTTATTACGTTTGGGTAGAGAATATTGTTGCCTACTACGTATGTTCTGGTTGATCCTAAAATCCACTTGATATGAATGTCCACAAATGCAGCAAGGCCAGGTGCTAGTATTGACATTACCCGGTGACCCAGTTTCAACACCAGATGGGGCACATCTGCCTCATCCAGTTCCTACCTTATTGGACCAGTTCCCACCCCGCAACTTCATCAGGGCAAGCCATATGCCCCCATCTTCATTTCATGGGTCTAAGGTGAAGCACACATTGAGTGGCACTGTGACACATGCTAAACAGTCAGTAGGAGCAGCCGATTACAATGAATTATTACTGCTTGTGGCAACTCAAACCAACAATGGGGCAGATAATAATGAGAGGGAGAGAATAACAACTTCAACATTATCATCACTTTTGGAAGATAGTCCAGATTTTCAACTGGTAGGCTACATGCACTGGCGGTGTGCCAAAATTTTTTCTTCAAATTCTGCAAATTGTCATTCCTTGGCGCCTTATGTACTCCCATAAAGGGATACTTTTTGGTGTTTTTTTTCTACACTCAATTCTTTCACATTTTTAACTAGTAGCACACTGACTTATTTTTTCTTGAAATTCTGTAACTTGTCACTCTCTGCTACGTTGCTGTGGCATTTTCTCCCATACAGGGATAACCGGCAGGATAATTCAGGGTCTAATGGTCATAGAATCCTTTCCATTTCAGAAGATATTATAGCTTATTCAGCTGGCAGGCCAGTCATGCTGACAGTGTGCCTCAAATTTTTTTTTTAAATTCTATAATTGCCATGCATTAGTGCTGCATGTGCTCCCATCAAGGGATACTTTTTTGTGGCTTTTTTTATAAAGTCAATTCTTTATCACTTTACTTTTCAAGTAGCAGGCTTGTTGACAGTGTGCCACAATTTTCTTTTGCCTATTTTTTTATGAAAAGACACTTTTTCTTAATCACTTTTCAACCAGGCACACAGCCACAATTTTTTCTCCAAAATAAGAAACTATTTTTAACGGCAGTGACATGGCTGCATTAATTTCATTGTCTGTGAATGGGGGCTATGCACATGACTGATATTGTCACATCCATTGTCACGAACTGTCAAAATGTAGGTCATGCTCTAAATTTGTCCATTTTCATGGATCCCTGTTAAGGGGATGAATCTTAATAATTAATATTCATCACTCCTGACTTGTTTCACCATTATGTTAGAGAGATCTGGGTGTTACTACTAATTAATATTCACCAATTTCCCTCCTTTCTCCTTAGGTATATCTACTTATCTGTTTCCTTGACTGGTTTGCATGTACGATAATTTACCCCACAATATTAATCATAAAATACGTTTATTATTAATATGATGGAACTAGGTTATAGAATAATACAAAACAGTATTAACACAGTGCAATACAATAAGTACAGAACCCAATTAAAAACCTACAGATATCGCTACATACACACACACATACAACCACACACATACAACCCCTGGACAATTTACTAACTGACCCTTTCTGTAAGGAACACAGCAGTAGTAATACAGATTAATAGAGGGTGACTGATAGATAAATGGATAGATAGATAGATAGATAGATAGATAGATAGATAGATAGATAGATAAATAGATAGAATAGATGGATGATGGGTGGATAGATGGATAGAGAGAGAAAGTTATACTTAAGCCTTATTATGCATGCTCTGGTGGTATATGGAGCTTGTCTAGGTGAAGCTGGTCAATCCATCTCCCAAGGGCTGGTGGTGAAGAGAAGATGAAGAGAGAGAGAGAGGGAGAGCTTTTGGCCCATCATATATATGGCCCACAACTCCGCCCACCTAGATGTTGTCACTCCAATCAGGCTCTTGGTATTGTAATATAAGTTTAGATGCAATACTTCTTATGAGTCTTGGGATGGCGCTCTAACACTTAAAATTGATCCTTGGCCTAGGGGTAATGACCTACCTTCCCCATCTGACTCCTTGTTCAGTGGCTTATCTCTGGGTCTGATTAACATCACTATGGAGGTCTCATTAGCATATTCCATCTCATTATGTTAATCAAAAGCCTTCCTGGCCCATGCGGGATGTCTGTTAGAAAACAGGTTTTGTAGCCTGCAGACAATAGCTCTCTCAGGAGTTCTGAATGGAATGATTGAATATATATATATATATATATATATATATATATTAATGTTTGTGGTAAGCACTTCCCTTTACAATCCCTCCATTCACTTTAATGTAAGAAGAATTCTTGAAAACTCCTGGATGCAAAATGACTATGAAAAATGGATGTTTTTACGGCCGTTTTGCACCTTGAATATAGGCTTAAAGAGCAAGAAATGGGCAAGATAGAGTCCTAGGAACCCTGACAGTTTCATACACTATGTTTTAAGCCAATTTAAGCTCTGATTCTTACCAAACTTATTCGACCCGAAACAAATCTCTGGACTGAACCATCCAAACTAAAAACAAATCTTCAGAGGTTGGCCCATCTCTGTCTATCACATGCATCTATGTACCCCAGTGTATACCTTAAATTAAGGCCATAAATGTAATAAGAACAGAGCTTAACAGATACAGTGAAGCTGCAGCCTAGTCACAATTACTGTTTGTACAAGCCTGCTAGCTAATAGTACTTTTGCCACTCACCACTGTTCTCCTCCCAACCTATTAGTACACTCCTGTATCCACACTCTTCTTAAATCAGTAGTGATGCCGCTGTATTCACAGAACCTCTCTCTTTTTTTTTTTTTTACAAGATTCCCTTTTATCTGTCTATGAATTAAAAAAAAAACTTATGTTTATTATCTATCTTTATAAGTTTAAAGCTGATATCAGCAGGGAGAAATTAAAGGGCTTCACTAATTCAAGTCTCCTCTTGCTGTACCCCATAATGAAATTAATATAGTGTTCAGTCCACAAATAAGCAAGCACATCAAACAGTATAGACTACCCAATTTTAATTCTTATTTAGAAACTGAGGTGCATATTATAGAATTAAAGGAGTTTTTCACTTTTCCACATCTACTTAGGAGTTTTTAACTAGTGATATTTCCATTATTCTTATAGCTAGAGCTGCAATCCCAGCTTTCATGTGATATTGAAACCATAAAACCAGAGATACAGCCATTTGAAGTGACCATTCCCCCTTTGTCAAATGCTATAGCTCTACATACTGGCAATACAAATGTGTTTTCCCTGGCATCAGCTCAGTTAAAAGTTACTAGGAAGAATTTAGAGCCTGTTTTCTATTAAAAGGTGAGGATAGTGAGGGAGTGGAATAGGCTGCCACGGGAGGTGGTGAGCTCTTCATCAATGGAAATCTTCAAGTGGAAACTGGATAAACATATAGCTGGGATGATTTAGGAAAAGCTGCTTTTGCAGGGGGTTGGACCCGATGGTCCTTGAGGTCCCTTCCAACTCAAATTTAAAAAAAAAAAAAAAAAGGAAGTTAGATAGGTTAATTAAGTATATTGCAAAAATATTTACCAAACAAGCCCCAACACAATAGCAAAAAAAAAATTAAATAAAATATAAGTTATACTTTAAGGGCAAATTGAAAATCCACCTCTTCAGGAAAGCCTACAACCTCCAGTAATCTTGGTGCCACTACACTATCATCTAAACATTCTACCCTCATCTACTGTGTCCTTCCCCATTCCCACTCTCCCAATGACTTGGTCACTAAGTATGTTTTTGTATTATGTATATAAACCCTTTTCATATTTACAGCACTATGGAGTAATGATGCTCTAAAAATAATTAATAATAATAGGTCATCAATATTTAAACACCAGAAAGAACTCTTTAAAGAGTACTTGAGTTCTCATCAGAAGTTTAAATATCTGCAGGGTCCTGGTGGGCAGTCTGTTCTCTGTCTGTATTAGCTTCCATACATGTTGTCCTATCGGTTTTTCTGCTGCTAGTATCCCCATTATGGCTGCAGCACATTTTGCATTTCCATTTAAGGCTGTGGGCCTGTACAATAAGAAGAAGTTTGCCCCTCTCCTATCCAGTACTACTACTACTACTGGTAGTACCTGTTTTATTCCCATATCATTCTGCCATTAGTAGCTGTAAAATAGCAAACAAATAACTGTGAAAAACCTAAGTGAACATAATATAGGAGATCCACAGACACTGGACTGAAAATACAGGGCATGATGCAACTGAAAAGATGCCTGACAAATAAAGAGAGAAATCTGAGCACAATAAGGAAAGATGCTTATTGTCTATGACATCCCATCTGTAATGACACAAGCTAGTCAGAAATAAATATACTTACTTTGATCTGTGAGAAGCTTCTGTGCAGTGTAGAAGCTGCAGAAAACTGTGTGAAATCATCCCCTGTCCATTCGCTGTGTGAAGAAAGCCCAGTCCCCTCCCTCCTACACTCACTGTGAATTTGTCTTGCTTTTTTAATGGTATCTATGGGCAAGACTTCCCTAGTAACAAGAAATGAACAGCAAATTACCTAGAAGGGAGATACCTAGTGTCAGGAACTTTAGAGATATTTTCAGGCAGAAAACAGCAACCTTTTTAATGAAATTGCATTACATTTTGGTCCAGAATCACACGGTCTATTAAATGAAATTAAGATGTCTGAAAAGTTATTGACCATTAAAGGCTTTTGCATAGTATCCCTTCAGTTTTAGTAAAAGTTTAAGAAAAACCCTGTGTTGACTATAATATGAAGAAGAATAAAATACTAAATTTAGTGTATGGCTCTAAGTTCACTTTAAGAAACAAAAAGAATATATTTTATAGTTAGATTGGCAGCTAAGGAACAGCAGCAAATGGTTGTAAACAGTGATATCTTTCTTGGTACTCATTGCCTTTGAGTCAGGCAGAGATAATAACTGTAAGGTCTGTGATAAAACTGCAGTCAGTTTTCTATGAAGACAGCAACAAAAGTTCCAAGGCCAGGGGAGAGCAATTTATCTGACTTCCAGAGCAGTCAGCTCATAACCACAAACTTTGCTCTGCTGGAATTCTTTCACTCACAAAGAACGCTTATTATTTGCTGAAAATATGTCAGTAATGTAACATGTATTCCTGTCATGCAAAGATTACATTATCAAATAAAATGGTTATTAAAGAACATATGCTCCAATCATGCATGGTTAATCTCTGGGTGACACCTGCAGACTGGAGCCATGGGGCCGCTGTACCACATTGCTCCACTGCTCTGCGTATGATTTACTACCCCGCTGGAGTCTGCTTTACAAGATTTGATGATAATGCATAATTCTTTGCATACAGGATGTTATATGCAAGCAATGAAAAGCAGATGAACATCTGTGAAGTTCAATCAATATTATTTCAACATTTTAGATGAACAGACATGGACTGCACATCCCAATATTATACATTGATCTATGCTTCTCAGCAAAATCTACAAAACTGAACTTTAGGTTCTTAGTGTTCAATTTGATTAGCCTCTTCATGGTGACCTCTGTATAGGGGCTCCCAACTCTAGTGGGAAAGATGCTGCCACCACCATAGGACAGCGCCCAGAAGGTGAGCAACCCAACGGCCTAAGCACACAGGCTCTGGGATCCACCTCCCCACGGGTACAGCATCACGGCAGTGGCAGCCATCATGCAGAACCGCACCATGTGAACAGATCTCAAAAACTGCACCTTACCATGCGGTCTCAGTCAAAAGATTGATAGATAGTAGGTGGATACTTTAGGTCGGGGGGCCCCATATGGCGTAAATGCCATGGTTTGGCTGCGGCGGAAACACCATGGCAAAAACTGCAGCATTTTATCGTCACTGCAAAGTGGCTAGTTCTAGTGAATCCCATCCACACATTGCAGAAAAATATGTGCAGCAGTAACACTGCAATTTCCAAAAACATTGTGGTTTTGGAAATCACAGCATGTCAATTATACCTACAGAAATGCTGGTGGTTTCTCTATAGGTATAATGGGAGCAGAAAGTCTACAGAGGAAACCGCTGCGGACTTTCTGTGAAAAGTGCTGCTGGAAAAAACGCAATGCGTTACCGCCAAGCTGTTTCCCGCAGCAATTTTTTGCTATGGCCCGCTATGTGGGTACTTAGTCTTATGCAGTCTTTTGCTATCTAAAACACATGGGCTTAATGGGAGGAGTGCTGGTACCAAGGCAAAAAAACAAACAAACACGGGAGAAGATGCAAGTACGTCAACATTTTACGAAAAAGACATGAACCACACATCCAAATATCATACATTGATCTATGCTTCCCAACAAATGTCATATAGTGCCAAACCCAATAGTGTAGGGTAGGGACCCACTAAACAGTGGTTGTCGTGAAATATAATCTGAAAGAAAGAATCACACTGAATAAACCAAATAAAATAACATAACAACCATTTATTAAAGTACTGACAAGGCAAAACTGTAACAAATAAAATAAGATAATCCTTTAATAGTCCCACCATGGGGAAATTTAGTTTGTTAAAAGGTGTATACTGAACACACCCCAGAGAAAGCAGTTACAAGGTTAGTATACATGTTTGGCTCCTATACAGCTAATGAAACTACATAAGCCATTACATAATCCACTTAACAAACATATTTACATAATATGTAAATGAATACATACATAATTACCAATTATATCAACAATGGATGTGATGTACCATTTGTCAAGGTGCTAAAAATACAGACCACAGTAACTCTCCATTCCAAAGCGCGTTTCGCAGTAAAACTTCATCTGGAGGATGATTGCCCTGAAGTGGCTAGTGAGTTTATATTCCTTGGTGAAAATGTATACTAAGAACCTTGGGTTCATTTTTATAGATTTTGCAGAGAAGAATAAATCAATGTATCATATTTGGATGTGCATCTCATGTCTTTTTTTTCTAAAATGTTGGTTCAATCTATATTAAACATACAATATGATAATGACCTTAAGGCTGAGGCCACATGTTGCAGAAAAGCAGAGTTTTTTGTTGTACAGTCATGGCCAAAAGTTTTGAGAATGACACAAATATTATATTTTCACATGATCTGCTGCCCTCTGGTTTTTATGTGTGTTTGTCAGATGTTTTTATCACATACAGAAATATAATTGCATTCATATTATGAGTAACAGAAGCTTATATTGACAGTTAGAATGAGTTAATGCAGCAAGTCAATATTTGCAGTGTTGACCCTTCTTCTTCAGGACCTCTGCAATTCTCCCTGGCATGCTCTCAATCAACTTCTGGACCAAATCCTGACTGATAGCAGTCCATTCTTGCAGAATCAATGCTTTAATTTTGTCTGAATTTGTTGGTTTTTGTTTGTCCACCCGTCTCTTGATGATTGACCACAAGTTCTCAATGGGATTAAGATCTGGGGAGTTTCCAGGCCATGGACCCAAAATCTCTATGTTTTGTTCCCTGAGCCATTTAGTTATCACCTTTGCTTTATGGCAAGGTGCTCCATCATGCTGGAAAAGGCATTGTTGAGCGCCAAACTGCTCTTGGACGGTTGGGAGAAGTTGCTCTTGGAGGACATTCTGGTACCATTCTTTATTCATGGCTGTGTTTTTAGGCAAGACTGTGAGAGAGCCGATTCCCTTGGCTGAGAAGCAACCCCACACATGAATGGTTTCAGGATGCTTTACAGTTGGCATGAGACAAGACTGGTGGTAGCGCTCACCTCTTCTTCTCCGAATAAGCTGTTTTCCAGATGTTCCAAACAATCGAAAAGGGGATTTAT
This sequence comes from Leptodactylus fallax, assembly GCA_947044405.1. NCBI lineage: Eukaryota > Metazoa > Chordata > Amphibia > Anura > Leptodactylidae > Leptodactylus > Leptodactylus fallax. The sequence continues at coordinate 1,334,347 of CAMRHE010000123.1, forward strand.
CAGAGAAAATGACTTTACCCCAGTCCTCAGCAGTCCACTCCCTGTACCTTTTGCAGAATATCAGTCTGTCCCTGATGTTTTTTCTGGAGAGAAGTGGCTTCTTTGCTGCCCTCCTTGAGACCAGGCCTTGCTCCAAGAGTCTCCGCCTCACAGTGCGTGCAGATGCACTCACACCTGCCTGCTGCCATTCCTCAGCAAGCTCTGCACTGCTGGTAGCCCGATCCCGCAGCTGAAACACTTTTAAGAGACGGTCCTGCCGCTTGCTGGTCTTTCTTGGGCGCCCTGGAGCCTTTTTGGCACCAATGGAACCTCTCTCCTTGAAGTTCTTGATGATGCGATAGATTGTTGACTGAGGTGCAATCTTTCTAGCTGCAATACTCTTCCCAGTTAGGCCATTTTTGTGCAGTGCAATGATGACTGCACGTGTTTCTTTAGAGATAACCATGGTTAACAGAAGAGAAACAATGATGGCAAGCACCAGCCTCCTTTTAAAGTGTCCAGTGGTGTCATTCTTACTTAATCATGACAGATTGATCTCCAGCCCTGTCCTCATCAACACCCACACCTGTGTTAATGGAGCAATCACTGAAACGATGTTAGGTAGTCCTTTTAAGGCAGGGCTGCAATGATGTTGAAATGTGTTTTGGGGGATAAAGTTCATTTTCTAGGCAAATATTGACTTTGCAAGTAATTGCTGTTAAGCTGATCACTCTTTATAACATTCTGAAGTATATGCAAATTGCCATTAGAAAAACTGAAGCAGTAGACTTTGTAAAAATTTATATTTGTATAATTCTCAAAACTTTTGGCCATGACTGTAGATGTTGCTGTGCTTTTTTTGAGCCAAAGCCAAAAGTGGATTCAGTAAAAGGTAAAGGTATAAGTGCTTCATTTATATTTCCCATATCTTTTAAGCCACCCTTGGCTTTGGCTCAAAAAATGTAGCAAAAATGTGAAAAAAACACACACACAGTTTTTCTACAACGTGTGACCTCAACCTAAAGGGGTTATCCGGGATTAGAAAATATACAGTCATATGAAAAAGTTTGGGCACCCCTATTAATCTTAATCATTTTTAGTTCTAAATATTTGGGTGTTTGCAACAGCCATTTCAATTTGATATATCTAATGGACACAGTAATATTTCAGGATTGAAATGAGGTTTATTGTACTAACAGAAAATGTGCAATATGCATTAAACCAAAATTTGACCGGTGCAAAAGTATGGGCAACTCAACAGAAAAGTGACATTAATATTAAGTAGATCCTCCTTTTGCAAAAATAACAGCCTCTAGTCGCTTCCTATAGCTTTTAATCAGTTCCTGGATCCTGGATGAAGGTATTTTTGACCATTCCTCTTTACAAAACAATTCTAGTTTAGTTAAGTTTGATGGTCGCCGAGCATGGACAGCCCGCTTCAAATTATCCCACAGATGTTCAATGATATTCAGGTCTGGGGACTGGGATGGCCATTCCAGAACATTGTAATTGTTCCTCTGCATGAATGCCTGAGTAGATTCAATAGAATCCCATCCCCACTTTGCTGTGACTGTAAAATGCCTTAGGCTAAGGCCCCACGTTGCGGAAAAGCTGTTGTAGATTCTGCTGAATTTTTTTGAGCCAAAGTCAGGAATAGATTGAGCAAATGGGGGAAGTATAAGAGTTTCCTATATATTTCCCATTACTTCTGCAGCCACTCCTGGCTTTGGCTCAAAAAAACGCAGCAACATCTGCAACAAAAAAAAAGCTGTGTTTCCGCAACGTGGGGCCTCAAACTTATGGAAGTTTTTTTTTTTTTTTCAGACTTTTCATTGTTGTCTTCCAAAAGCCATACTATTTACTTTTTTCTATGAATGTGGCTGTACGGGTGCTTGTTTATTGTAGGATAAGTTGTATTTTCAATGGCTATAATTTATTAGATACACCTTATTCATTATATTTTATGAACTCTTTTTGGGAGAAGAAAAATAAAACAATCCAGATATTTACATTTTGAATTTTAAATATTTTTTTACATTTTAACTCAGTTCACCATGAGGCATATGTAATGTGTTACCCTTATTCTATGTAGATATAGATGTAATGAAATACAAAAGTAAATGCTCAGTTTGAAACAATCTTTTTTACTTATCTGAATAGGTTATAAAATCTGGGCTGATTTATGCCTTAATGCATCTTTATAACGGTTGGAGCTCCATTTTCCAGATGTAGATTACCTGATCCCCTGCATAGACATTAATTGCAAAGGTAACATGCAGGCAACCTGCAAGCACCGCTAGCTTAAAAACTAGCTACATATCACTGGTTTATGAGAAAAACTGTGTTTCTAGTTGTGTGCGAGCAGGTTGGAAATCAGGACTGACAATACTAGGCAAAAAATAGTTATAGACAAGTAATCTACAAAGTCGAGTTGCATAGTATAAATTCATTTGGTGTGGGACTACAAAGTGACCACTGCCACCACAACACCAGAAGAGGAAGAAATCCAACAATGTGATAGGACCCCTGCTGGCATGCTAAGCAGCTCTTGGCTCTGGGTTACAACATCCTATATACACTACATCACAGCGAAAGAGAACGCCAGACAGTCCTGCGCACAAGTAGACTGATAAAAAAAGATCGCCCCCGCCAAAAGGGGTGTTTTTAATAAACAGGAGACTGCAAAAAGGCTTCTATTCACATTGCTCCCAGTGCGCTGAAGTTGTTAGGAGAGATGAGCTTTAATTCATCTATACACTTATGTGTAGGGTTGCATTGTTGTTAAATATATGTAGTAATGCTTTGATAACGCCCCTCTTTGCTATATCCCTGCAATATTATCTATGTTTACCTTTCAATAACAACCAATGGATACATTTCTACTAAATAGTTTGGCATACCAGGCCAGATTTGCTTTCCAGGCTCCTGGGAAAGCAGGGTTGCATACCAAGTAATGCTTTAATAGGATCTACTGAATAATAAATTAAGTCATATAACAAAACAAATCTCCATGATCCACAGCTTGCCAGAATTACCTTTCAGACTTCTGGAAAAGCTGTGTAACATAGCATGTGGAGCTGTAATAAGGAATACTGAAGGTGATCAGGCCTCAGTGGTGACAGGGTTACACCGAGCATCATGAGGTCATGCCCATGTGACCACTGGTGGCTCAATCACAGGCCTCAGCGGTGACCCCAGGCCCACGACGTCACCAGGAGAGTGCCGGTTGCCACCAGGAAGCCCAAAAGAGGTAAGGGAAGGTGAATATGAATGTATTTTTATTTTTTACACCTCCCCTGGGCCTCCATCTAATGTAATGTCATTTTCACTTTGACATAACTTCGGTTGTGTCAGAGATTAGATAGATAGCCCTGAGTGTGTTCTACACTATGTTTTAAGCCAATTTAAGTTGTGGTTAGTACCGAACTTGTTCAACCCGAAACAAATCAGGGACCCAAACCCAAAATGAAATGAATCCTGAGGGCGCCCATCTCTACTAAAGATGTACCAAAGTGTTGAAAAAAGGAGGAGGAAGAAGTAGATGTTGATCCTGCAGGTCCACATGTTGTAGAATTAGATTGACTTACAGTACTAGGTTGCCCTATTTGGTTTAAATGAACCAAAGATCCAATTGGGTCATTCACGAGATTAGATGGATCTGAATTGTCAGATTCATTGGAATTATTGACAGTCAGGCCCAAGGATTTTGAATCTTTATTTTAACGTAAATGTGTTCTTGTATGGTAAAGTGTTTTAGAGCGAGGTAATACAAATTTTCTTTTACTCTTTCTTTTGTACTTAGTTCTTGTGTTACCTTCTTCTGTACTAGAGGAATTGACCTCATTGCCTGATATGTCAGATTGAGATAGATCTGTATAATTTGGGGCTCTATTGTTGTCGACAATATTTAAATAGGGTTCGAAATATATTTATTGATGTACATTTTAATGCATTTTAGCCTTAAACCAGTAACATTGTATCCCTCTCTGCATTTCCTGGAAGAAGTCGCTATGGTGGTCTGACTGAAAAAGAATGGTGGTCTGATAGAAAAGGAAAGGTAAAGAACTTCAATCAGATCATTTGTCATTAATGTGTATAAATATTGTTTATAAATGTATTTGTAGATTTGTAAATAGAATTGCTCTTATGATGTTTAATTGAATGTGTAGACATTGGGGCAGCATTACTAGTGCCAGTCTTCATAGCCCCTCTGCCAGTGGAGAGTATGCTTCATTTTTGAAGAGGCGCATGCTGCTCATATTTGATGTGCACCCTCTGTGATGTGCAACACCACAGATTTGCACACAAAAATGCAACTATTTATGCCCCGTACACCAGAAAACTGGCATACATGCATAATAGATATGCCCCATTGTAGGAAAATTGCACTGAGCCCACCAATCTGATAGCAATAGATCACTGTAGATTGTGGATGCGTGTATCATGTCTTTTTTTCTTTTTATCTTGTTAGAAATCTGTGTGATCATATCTTGGCTAGTACATATTTTTCCTGGACACAAACAATTCAGATTATGGATGAAATTTATGGATATTGCAAGCCAAATTGTGATGAATTGGACAGTAGCAGACAAATCTATCACATGTGAATATACCCTAATACTACCTTAAATAAAGAGTGAAATATTTGGATTTTGCCAGTAATTTTCACTGCCTTGTGGCTTACCTCATATATTAAGTACCTCATGTAGAGGTAGATTTTGTGCAAAGGAAGTGCTCCGGTCTCCCTCCATTATACAGTAAATGGTATTTTACCTTTGCATTCTTTAGTAAAATCAGTTGCCTCGTACATCATAAATACATGTTTTCCTCACATACAATAAAAAAAATATCTAGATAAATAACTGTCCTTTGTTATTTGAATAACAGTTGGGAGTTTTTTTAAATAAATATCAGCAATTTTATACCTAATGTAAACAACGTTTTCGAAAGAAGAAAAGATTTTTTTGTTGCTTGGGAACTATTCTTGTTTTTTTTTGGTTTTTTTTGTAATATGTCTAAATTGTAAATCATTTTTAACATTGTTGCAACACTGTAATATTTCCCAATGCTGATAGTACATCAACAAAAGTAAGGCAGGTTCCAGCCAGGTTGTCAGAAATGTTGAAACGAACACAAAGAATACATTTTGAGTATGATCAGGAATTCATTCTTGGTAATTTTTGACCACATTTGTTTTAGTAAACGTCCAGTGTTATGGTGGCACCAATTTCATGTATCAGGTAAAGCATAAAATATGCAATATTACAATATAATATTAATTCATGTTCATTTGACATAAGTTGGGAAAACAAAGGGTCATGTGTTGAATTTCAACATGTCTCACACAGACTTATTCCTCATCCCTCATTGAAAACACATACATGATTAGCCAAATAAAGCTATAAGTATAGAAAGTATATGGCCACTGAGTAACTAAGGCTAAGCTCACATTACCATCATTATACTCCATTACTATCATCCATCATAGGATGAGGGCAATAGACTTAAATGACTAGAGAATGACTGATGCAGACAGAGCCCCCTCCATCTGCATTCACTCTAATGTAATAAACATGATGTAAGCTTGTTTACTTTTTGAAACAGAAGAAAAAATCTTGCATGCAGAGAACCTTATGTTCGTTTTTGTAGATTTTGCTGAGAAGTATAGATCAATGTATAATATTAAGATGTGCAGTCTATGTCTTTATTTCTTAAATGATGGTGGCTGCACATTTATTTTGTTTTGCCTTGGCACTAGGACTCCTCCCATTGGACCCAGGTGCTTTAATTAGAAGAAGTCTGCATAAGGCGAAGGCCCCACAAAAAGCTGTGGAAAAAAACGCAAAGGAAACACATCTCAGTTTTTTCCAGAGCGTTTTTCATTGTGTTTTTTCTCTTTAGACTTTCTCTCCATATTATACCTATAGGGAAAACGCCAGCATTTCCACAGGTATAATTGACATGCTGCATGCATGCTGTACTAGCCAGAATCCCATTCACTTGACAGATACTGTAAAACGCAGCGGTATTTCCTACCTACTAGCTCTCAGTCTTTTGACTGAGGCCACATGGTAGAGTAAATTTTGAGTGGTGTGGGCTCGAGCATGGGATCTTAGCATGGCAGAAGATGTGCAGTTAGACTGCTTTGTCACTCCCACTGTGGATATTGTGCTGCAGTGGTGGTGGTCGACATGCGACGCTGCAACGAGTAGAGTAGGCACCCACTATACAGCGCTCACCATAAAGTGACTAGTGGGCCTATACAAATAGATCAAAATGTATAAATGTATATTAAGAATTTATGTTCATTTTTGGAAATTTAATATCAATGTATAATATTGGAATGTGAGGTCCATGCCTTTTTTTTGAAAGTGATGGTAAAAAACACTAAAAGGGTTGTCCTCCTTCAGACCAGTATTGAGAGACAAAGGTTATTGTTTGTATAATAAAAATTTGTACAATTTTCCAATATACATTCTGTATCAATTCCTCATGGTTTTCTAGATCCCTGCTTGCTGTCATTCATTCTGCTTACTTAAATCTGTCCATGGTCATGTGATATACAGTCCATGTTCATGTGATATATAGTCCATGGTTATGTGATGGACACACAGGTGCACAGCTCGTTAATCAAGTAGATGTTTGATTATTGTGCTGTGCAGGGGCGTAACTACCGGGGTAGCAGCGGTAGCAGCTGCCACAGGGCCCCGCGGTCCCCCAATGCTTTTTTCTTTTTTTTTTTTAATTGGCCATTACCTGCTGGTGTAACCCCAACAGGTAACGGGCCCTATATACTTACCGTTCCCTGGGGTTCCGCTCACGGCCGCCTGTGCTTCCGATTCTGCGGAGGCGGCTGTGAGCAGGAGCGGGGATCGGTATGTGAGGCCACGGGCCGAACACCACAATCACTGCTATCGTTATATTCCGGGGTCTTTTCAGACCCCGGAGTATAATAATCGGAGGCCCAGGGGAGGTGAGGGAACATAAAAAACAATGTACTTACCTCTCCTGCGCTTCTCCAGGCTTCAGGCCTGTTTGGTGACGTCCCCGATGTCATTTTGCGTCGCGACGCCTTGCCCGCATCACGTGACGCCGGCCTGGTCCAACATTGAAGGCGGCCGAAGCAGTGCACAGGCATGCACTGGAGCGAGGAACAGGTAAGCAACGTTGTTTTTTTATGTTTCTATCCTCCCCTGGGTCTCCGATCATTATACTCTGGGGTCTGAAAAGACCCCAGAGTTTAATAATTGTTCATGGGTGGTCCACAATGGGACATAAAATAGTGTGTACAGGGGCCACTATGGGGCAAAATACTCAGTGCAGGGGCCACTATGGGGAATAATAGTGTGTGCAGGGGCCACTATGGGGCATGATACTGTGTGCAGGGGCCACTATGGAACATTATACTGTGTGCAGGGGCCACTATGGGACATGATACTGTGTGCAGGGGCCACTATGGGACATGATACTGTGTGCAGGAGCCACTATAGGGCATGATAATGTGTGCAGAGGCCACTATGGGACATGATACTGTGTGCAGGGGCCACTATGGGACATGATACTATGTGCAGGAGCCACTATGGGGCATGATACTGTGTGCAGGGGCCACTATGGGGCATGATACTGTGTGCAGGGGCCACTATGGGGCAAAATACTTAGTGCAGGCGCCACTATGGGGCAAAATACTCAGTGCAGTGGCCACTATGGGGAATAATAGTGTGTGCAGGGGCCACTATGAGACATTATACTGTGTGTAGGGGCCACTATGGGACATGATACTGTGTGCAGGGGCCACTATGGGGCATAATAGTGTGTGCAGGAGCCACTATGGCACATAATAGTGTGCGCAGGAATGCATTTTTTTTTTTTTTTTGAGGGGGGTGGTCTGGGGAGGGCGATTGGGGGCAGCGGTTCGGGGGGGGCCCATGTCAAATGTTCGCCTTGGGGCCCAGCCATTCCTAGTTACGCCACTGGTGCTGTGACTATAACGAGCTGTGCACCTGTGTGTCCATTACATGACCATGGACTGATTTTTATTCACTGAGTAAGCAGAATGAATGACAGCAAGCAGAGATCTAAAAAACTGTGAAGAATTGATAAAGAAAATATATTGGGAAAATTGTACAACTTTTTATTATGTATGCAATAACATTTGTCTCTCAATATTGGTCTGAAAAGGCACAAGGCTTGGGTGGTTATAGCGTTTCTAAAAGGCACAATGCTTAGTGGTTATGGTTCTGAGGTGGACACACAGTTTAATGGTTATACAGGGTGGGCCATAAGTATGGATACACCCATATAAAATGGAAGTGGTTGCTGATATCACCTTACCGTTTGTGTCATATTAGTACATGGGAGGGGGGTGTCATGTGACACATCAAACACATGGAGAATTGCACAAGAAAAACAATGGTATCTGGGTTTATCCATACTTATGGCCCACCCGGGTGTATCCATACTTATGGCCCACCCTGTAGTTTCTGTTAGAGGGCATACAGTATATTAATTGGAGACTCTCTTTAGAGGGCACACAAATTAATGTCTGAAATCTGAACTGGCTCTAAGAACATCTTATAATGAGTGAAGTTGGTGGGGCACCTTGGGTCAGAACAGTAAGTGTCTAGTCACAAACAGCAGCATTCTTTCTGAGCCCATAGTAAAGGCACTCTCTGGGAAGCCATCTAGAATTACTTACAATAATCCAGGTCCACCTCTTGTAAAAAAGCTTTCTCTGACTCACCAGACCCAAGCAAGGCTGCAACCTGATGCAGGTAAAGGCAACAGGGAACCAGTTCACCACCCACTGGATCTCATTATATGTGTAAAACAACTGGGCACAGCATCTGCAAAGCAAGAGTGGTCATAATGCACATTGGTAAGTATTGCAGAATGTGGCCAAATGTAACTTTGCATCGCAAGTCTCATTTAATTTCCCTACCATAAGAACAGTTGAATGCAAACAAAACAAAGTCTAGTAACTTGGTAAAAGGATGAGGTTCGGGGTTGCAGGTGGCTGCGCTCAATCACTCTATTGCACTTTCCCTTCCAACCTTGCATTTATTATAAAAGTATGCAGATGACATCATGAGACATAATTGCAGGATAAGAAAAGTGAGACATGGGGCGTTTTTATGGGCTGTTCAACAAAATGAAACAGAATGCTCCCAATAGCTTAAAATCACAAAATCATCTCCATGTGCATGTCCCTGGTTCCCTATCCTCTCACTTGTTATAATTTTTCTTTACTTCTACAGTCTTCCAGTCTCCCCAGCAGTGACATTCAGCATCAACCTAATCACATCAGTTAAATTAGCAACCAATGTGAACAAGTCATTCACATGGGTGTCATCTTTATGAATGTTTCCTTTCTTCTTTATTGTGTTAGATAACTTAAGAACATTGCATAAAGACTTTTTGTATCTTTTATATATATATATATATATATATATATATATATATATAGTATTATTGACGTATTTTCAGCAGTGATGACTCTTATACTTTTATAACATTAATTATCTTTTTAAGTTTTAAACTGATTGTAGTGAAAATGTTTTTATAATAATGCCCAAAACAATGGCGTATGATTCACAATTTCTTTAATTCATAAAGTATCTCCTGTCTGTGATGTCATACAGCACCTGGGTTTTGGATTTGCATTCAAGCAAGGACAAAATCTACATGGAGATTGTATGTTCTCTTTGTGCCGGAATGGGTTTCTTAAACTTATCTCTGACACTGTGACATAGAGATGGGCGAATAGATTCGTTACGAACCAGGTTCAAAAGAAATATTTCAAATCGTTTGGTTTTTAACTAAACCAAATACCAATTTGTTTCAGACTAACTAAACTGACCATTGCCACATGTATTGTGCAGGAAAAATACAGAAAAGACACGTGTTTTGTGAGTCAGTCTAGCACCATCTGACATCAGCTGACAGCCTCTCAATTAATAGACAGTAGTAAGTGGACACCTTATAGTGCTGACATCATATACACTATATAAGGTGCTGTAACCATGATCACGAGGCATTTGCAGTAATGGTGGAGATAGCGAATGGTCTGTGATTAATCACACTACATCATACAAAGCACAATTCTGAAAAGCTTACAAAATTGCAAGCAATAAAGCTAGAGAATCAAGTTAAGAATAGTAGAATTAAGTCAGATTTAAGCAATTACAGACAGATAGTGATAGATATCATATATCAATACAGAATTACAGACGCAGACAAATGACAGTTAACTCTTTCATTTCCAATAATCTAATTTTGCACATCTGTTGTGAGCAGTTTCATCTGTATAAACAGTGTTTAAACATTATTTTTACTGACACTCAATCCTACTAGTGAAAAAAATTTGGTTACCCCAATATACATACAAACTGCCACCATTTTAATGACACAAAAAAATAAAAGCTGACTGACACAGCTCTAATAGTCACTGAACAGTCTAATAGTCACTGAACAGATCACCCTTTTAGAGCTTTGCTATTTTTCTTGAAAATGTTTTTTGTAAAAAAAAAAAAAAGCAAAAAAAGACATATACACAGTGTCAAAATTCTTGCCAATCACTATTATTATTAAACAGTGTGCAGTAAAATGAATGGAAAAAACAGGGCATGGTACAGACAAAAGGAGTGGGAGGAGGTAACACTTGTTAACATAAGTGCTAACAATAAGAATGTGAATGGCAACAGCAACACTACTTCTGGTTTGACAGCCCAACCAGTAGCTGCAATGTCGACATAGTTCCAGTTCATAGACTTGTGGTAGCAGTCTTGGTTTAGTCCTCTAACAGAGGCTACCAACATACTTCCAGTTTATGCCTTAATAAGGCTTTACTTTATATGTAGTGTTCAGTCAGTGGTCCCCTGAGGAGTCCCATTATAGCCCCGGGATGAAATACGTATAGGGACATATTAGGGCTATATACATGGTTTTGTCTGGGACTGCCCATGTAAGGGAAGGAGCAATTTTTGGGGTTGAGTGTCAATGTGAATCTACACATTATATACCTGATTGTGTGACCTTGCACTTATGTCTGTGAGATATTGTGTACATGTTTATATATAGATAGTTCCCTGATATGGACATTTTCTGGGTTCTGTGCCAGAGATTTTAATCATTATCTTGGTTTTCAATTATGTAGGCCTTTATTTTTATATTTTATATTTAAAGTAAAAGTTAAGTTTTATTTATTGTTCTTACGGACACTAATATTTGATAAGAGAACACCTTGTAACAGGTTACCATATTTGGTTAGAACCTGATGTTTTTGCTAATGAGGTTTAAATTGTCACTCCTCCGAAACAATGTTGATTTGGCATGTGCTCTCATACAGGGATAACTGGTTAGATAATCCAGTTTCTTTTCAGGCCTCCCAAGTTCTAGTCTCACAATCATAGAATCCATTCCATTTGAGAAGATATTCTAGCTTTTTTAGCTAGCAGTCAGCCCAGGCACACTGATAGTGTGCCCAAAATTTTCCTTGAAATTATGTAAATTGTGAATCCGCAAACACAATGTTGATTTGGCATATGCACTCATAAAGGGATAATCAACAGGATAAGGTTCTTTTCTGCCTCCCAAGTGCTCTTCTCAAAGTCATAAAATACATTCCATTTCAGAGTATATTCTAGCTTTTTCAGCTGGCAGGCCAGTCATGCTGATAGTGTGTCACAAATTTCATTTCAAATCTTGTATTTGTCACTCATTGGTGCAGCATCTGCTGCCATAAAGGCGCAATTTTTGGTGGCTTTTTTATTAAGTCAGCTCTTTACCACTTCACTTTTCACTTCATTGGCAGGCACGCTGACAATGTGCCACAAATGTGTCTTCAAATTCTATAATTGCCACTGTCACCATGTTGACATAATAAGAAGAGAATAAAACAAAAAACCCAAAATTTGCTTATTCCAATACCAAGGCAATCTTAGCGAAGCATTTTGCTCCCATAAAGGGATAATTTTTGGTGGCTTTATTTTTTTTTAATTTTTGAAAAGCAATTTTTCATCACTTTTCAACTAGACTCAAATAGTCACTTTGTCTCCCAAATAACAAGCTTGCAGTACTTAAGAATCATCAAAATGGGCAAATTTTTCAACAAAATCATAGCTTTTTGCAATATAGCGGCCATGTATCTCTAAAAAACCATGGACAAGGGTAATTTTTTGAGCATTTTAAATATGAAATGTGCCAGCGCAGTGTATGGTTAAACTCAGAGTTTGTATCCTCTGCTTACCATCCATTTTTCCATAAACATACAGTATATGTCAATTTCACTTTGACATAACTTTGGCTATGTTTGCCTTAGAGAGCTAGAAATTAGATAAATAGGTTCCTAGGAGCCTTGACAGTGTTATACACTTGTTTTAAGTCAGTTAAAGTTGTGGTTCATATCAAACTTAATCGACCTAAAACAAATCAGGGACCCGAGCCATCTGAACCCAAAGCAAATCTTGAGAGGTTAGTCCATCTATACTCTGAACCTATATTGATATGGTGCCAGTAGATTTGCATACTATGAAATTGGCTCTTTTGTGTTTTTGAGACCCATTCGATACAGGGACTGAAATAAATGGTGAAAATCTCTGTACAGCTCTCTGATATGTTTGTGCTATATAGGTAACAATATATATAACTAATAATATAATAATAATCTTAGTACTCATGGACTCATTAATATTAAATAAAACACTGGTAAACACTGTAATATTGGAAATATTATAAACTGGATTTGCTATGAGGGACCTCATACATTTGGATATCAAAATGTAGTACTTGTGTTTCAAATAGTCTAGCAGGGCGTTACTGGCACAAATGTTCGTGGCAGGAAATTCACTTTTTTGCCAGATCCCAAGATATAATAAAACAATGAATAGCAATGTCCAATATATTATAAATCAGAAGATCTTATGAAATTTACACCACACCCATGTTGTAACCTTTCTTTGTAGAACAGTGCAAATGTGTGCAAGGACATTATAAAAAAGAAATGTACTGGAATCACTGGTTTTTAGCAAATATATTGCAAAAAGACAAATGCAGTATCCAAACTCTGGTCAGCTAAAACAAGACACTAGCTGCTGTGCACACCTGTGCAGCTGATGCCCCTCTGCTTGTCTCACCGCTGCCTCTCCATAGCAGTATATATGAGTTCTGCTACAATTTAATAGGAAAAATATACAATATGTCAACTGGCCAGTGCTAGAGATAGACAAACCTCACAATATAAATTTCCTAAATATTACTGAGGTTTACTCGCCACTTTCATTTCAAACAAAACTTGTTTGGTTCAAACATAAAATGTTATTTTTATACTCTGGGGTTTCTTCAGACTCCGGGGTAAAATAAATGAAGGCCTAGGGTAGGTGCGGAAAAATAGCAATAATAATTATAGTAATAGACAGTCTTACACACCTTCCCTCCCCTGTGCTCCCTCACAGCGTCTGCAGCACCTTCTGGCCTCTATCGGTCTCCTAATTGACGTGGGCAGCCCCTCAGGACCACTGAGGACAGAGATTGGGTCTCAGTGGTTACATGGGCTGCTCTGACATGACATTGTCATGCCCCATGTTACTGCTGTGGTCCAATTACTGTGTGGCTGCAGACATCATCCTGGAGGCTGGAAGAGTCCAGAAAAGGACCAAAGATGCCCATGAAGGAGTGTTAGATGCTACAAGGGAGCATAAGAGAGGTGAGGGAAAGTGAGTATGACTATTTGTTATTTTTCCTATTTTGTTTCATTTGCACCTTCCATGAGCCTCTACTTATTATGGTCTGGGGTCTGAAGAGACCTCAAAGTATAATAATGATTTGTGGGTTGCGAAACCCAAAACTTCTATGTGTATTTTCCCCCTATTAGGGAGCATTCCTCTGTGGAGGTGGTACACCACTCCTTTTGGATGAGCTTCGTTCAGGGCAACTCTGATTGGCTGTGGGAAGGGGAGGAGACTGTAAGTCACCTTAGAGCAGTCTGTTACTGCCTCTGATGAGGAAATTCATTTATGGAGGTTCTTGCTAGTGCCATTGCTTATCTTGTCATTGCTGCAGCTGTGAGACATGGAAGATCACCAGCTGAAGCCTACAGAGTAGAGAGAGAAGATGCTAAGCCAGAGAGGTGGTTGAGATTTGCTAAAGTCTTACAGCCTGAACCCTGCAAACCCCTCTGAACCCTGCAAACCCCTCAGGTACACAAAGATCCCTTATACAGATCGAGAGAGGTAGGAGTATAGCTATACAGGAGTGGAGAGACTGAGCACTGTAATTAACATCTATATATTGATCATCCCTTACTGTGATAACTGTTTCCTGGCTTATAGACACCACCTACAGTAGAACTCCCCTTGCATTACTACCCCCATCTGGAAGCTTCACCTGTGCTGTTACCTCAGTAAATTTCCATCATTTGTTCAACTTCAACTGCCATCAAGGGCCCTTTCAACCACCATCACTTGACTCGGTGATTTAGAGGCTGCCTACAACTAGAAGTGCCTTAGGGGAACTTTCACCTCCATCAGGTACACTGCAGGCCCCCCTCAACACTGCCCTAACTCTGGAGGTGAGCTGAAGGGGTTGCTTGAGTGCTACTGGCCACCGCTGACAACTGCAACTAGTATTCCCATCCTCCAGTTCCCTCTAGGGGGTTGCAGCAAACCCAACTTGTTACATCTCTGATCAGTACTCAGCCTGTGATTACCTCTGATTATAAACCTGCTCAGAACTGCCACACCTTGCCTGATCAACAAGGTTGCTTAGGGTAAGAACACACAACCTGACTGTCACAAGCAGTTGGATCTGTGCCAACCTATGGTGGTCAATGGCATCATGATTGTAAAGTTATGTAGTTTTATGCTTTGTGTGTTTTCAATCTATCCTAAGATTGCAAAATCCCTTAGACTCCATTCCCTCATGCCTACCATTTCCCTTGTTTAGCCTAGCCAAATCCAGTAGTGACACTATGAGTCCACCGTCCTGTTATATGACCAACCATGCCTCCAGTACTGGTGTTTGTTACAGCTTTTAAGTCATTATATAAAAAATAAAGTAAAACAATTAAAAAAAATACATTTTATAATAGAAATTTCTTCTACCAGCTTATAAAATAAAAATTGGGGCATATTATTAATTCAGTTATATCAGTTTTATCACATGAATTGCACTAAATGAAATGGTACTCCGGCTGAGTGCTCAGATTATTGAATACATAGTTATATACATACTAAATGTATTCAGCAAAATTATTTTTTTTCTAACAATCTCAGGGGGTTGGTCTTTGACACCCCCTATTGTGACCAATTTAATCTTGCAAACACTACAACTTTAGCGAAATTTATGAATATTTCTTTGTTTAACAAATGTACATAGTTAAGTTCTAAAAGAAAATCATAAAATGCATTCTTTACTTTCTTGGAATTGCTAAAATGTAAGCTGCTTATGAGACCAGCCTGTCTGACAAAAGGATTTAAATGATATTAGTACAGTCAGTAAGCTTTTCCACACGAATAACAAAAAGAAGTTACAATCACCTGCTCTGTATCTTCTGAGCCAGTAGACTTACATAAAAATTCCCATCCATGTTTTATAGAAAATAGGGTTCTTGGCAATATGTTTTTCTTGGAATTTTAAAATTCCTATTAGTCTATTACTGTAGTATAAGGCAGAAAAAGGGTTAACTTTACATTTCCTCGTGGCCCAGGGCAATGAAGGGGCCAATTGCTAATACAAGCTGCTTCTTGGTAAATAGTACTAAAGCTACTAAACCCTGCTATACCTTGAAAATATAATCTTTCAAGACAATGCTCTAGCACTGCACATAATGAGGTAGTAAATCAATGAACTAGCTGGCAGCAACGTCCTCCTCCGCCTTACTTCTCCATAGACTTCTGTGTGTGAGGCTAAAGGGTACGGACGCTATAGAGACAGGCTCAGATTGGCTCACAGGGGAGCAGGGGAATCTCGTAGTAGGCTCCAGAGCAATGACTCAAAGTATACTCACTGTCTTACATGCAGATATGCGGCAGACAGCATGTCAGTCAACCTATGCGTCCTTATAATTAACTGGGTTGGTACAAACTACCCAGTTTATCATTACAGTTTATAGACACTGAGATGACATATAGGCACAAAGGCCAGCATAACTTTAGGTACTATTTGCAATATAGAGTAGTTGTACCATGGGCCCCCAGAATAAATTTTACTGGTGGGCCTTAAAGGGGTTTTCCAGGCAAAAAATATATTTTTTAAAAAGATCTGTTAGTGCTATTAATGGGTTAATAAGTACACCCATAAACCTTTAGCAGTGTTTTGAGTGATTTCTGGGTTTCTCTGGGAGCTCCTGGCATCATCTGCATTTGTTTACATGGTGTAGCTTCCTACTGTGTAGCTTCTTGTGTAGCTTCCACACTACCTCCATCTCACTGCCTCTCCTTCCTCTCTCACTCCTTTACACCCCCTTCCTGTCTCCCTAGCTATCCTGCCCACTAATAGCACTTCCCAACTAACTAACTCAGCTCACCCCCCCACCGTATCATACTTACGTGTCTTCCTCTTTAGACTTCCCTTCTGGAACGACTCCTTCTTTTTTTTTCACTGTCCTTGGCTATGCGCAGGCTCGAGACACCTTTCTGCCATCTCTACTGCGCGTGTGTCGTAGGCACCTCTGGACTGCGCAAGCGCTAGCAGAGAGGAAGAGAGGAGGAGCCGTTCCCAGAGAGGAAGGCTCGTAAGTATGATGGGGCGGGGGGATGGGGGAGTAATGGTGATGTTCCATCTCAGAAACGGGGAAACAGAATGTTACCGGATTATCAGAAACTGTGCCTGGGGCAGTCACATGACCGCTCCATGGATATAGGTAATTATAGATTTTTTTTTATTATAAGTAAATTAGAAGTTATGTGGGGGGGGAGGGGGTTTAGTTTAGGGGTTAATATTTATTTCATCCCAGACAACCCCTTTAAGCACCCCAGTTTGACACTGTATGGAGAGAAAGCCTGATCGAAGAGAAAGAGGAGTGTAGCAAGTGAGTGGAAAAGGAAATATATTACTTTAATAAGATACATTACCATGTTTCTTAAATTCACATGTACTATTAATTTCAGAAAAGTGGTTTTATAATTGGAGGTACCTTTTAGTATATTTTCAAGGTTTTGCATAACAAGGGAAAACTTCATGCTCCTAAGCCTAAATGAAAAATTTATAATAGTGCCCGTTATCAACTATGTGCTATTTATATTGTATATTGAGATTTTTCTCATGTGAAGGAAGATCCTGGGCTTGACCCCTGACTTTTGTGCTGACGTTTTCCTATATTTTATCTCTTTTACATAACAAGCATGCACTTTGCATTTTCAAAGGAATATGTTACAGAGACTTCATTTTCTTTTGTTTAGCAGAAATAGGAAGGGAGACTGACAACACCCTGATTTAACAATGGGGAAATGAACTGTCTTATAGTTCTATTGCTGTACCTATTGGGAGCACTTCATGTTATTTTTGTGTAGCAGTGTTTATATTTAGATTCAGTCTATATGAATATATTCAGTTATTTTCCATATGGAAATGAGATGTATTCATATAGCCATGGAAGCAATGAACTTCTGCCAACATCCATGCAGGGAGAGATAGCTATAATTATTACACGGAGCTAGCACAAAGCTCCAACAATCTCATCTTAGCTCTGTTGTAAACTAGAAAAATACATTTTTACGCTTTTTTCTATATCAAATGTATTACTATATGATAATATCCATGGATAAATATAGAAGGCATCTTGAAACAATCACTTTTAGTATCTGAAAAACGCAACTTACATATTAAAGGAAATTAAGGATACGGATGGCAGAGAAATGAGCATAACAGAAAAATATTACTTGTTGCTTATTTAGCTCCAACATATTCTGCAGCGCTGTACAGAGATTACTATCTACTGTATTTGTTTATATAGCACCATTATCTTCTATAGCACTTTACATTGCCTTTTCTGTTTCAGCATGACTGTGCACCAGTGCACAAAGCAAGATCCATATAGGCATGGTTGGGTGAGATTTATGTAGGAGAACTTGACATCTACCCCAAACCCTGACATCATCCCCATCAAGCACTTTTAGGATGAACTAGAACTGCAATTGTGGACCAGGCCCTCTCATCCAAGATCAATGTCTGACCTCAAAAATGCTTTTTTCGATGAATGGGCAAAAACACACTCCAAAATCTTGTAGAAAGTTTTCCCTGAAAAGTTGAAGCTGCTTTGGTTGCAAAGGGGGGACCAACTCCATATTAATGCCTATAGATATTGAATGAGATGTAAAAGCTCTTGTAGGAGTAATGTGTGGGTATCTCAACACTTTTGTCCATATAGTGTTTGGATGGCTGAACTAAGTTGGTACAAAAGTTCCTTATTCCACCAACCATTTTGCTCATGGGTACGACTTTTAGTAAAGGTCCACTGAACTGGGTCTGCCATAAGGTGAAGGTCTGAGCTGAACAGTAGCTGAAGTGTCCAATAATTACATATGTTAAGACATGCCTCTAAACTACCTTCCCCTACCTTTCCCTCCCATGCCCCATTTATCCTCACCCAATGTCACCCAGTCCCTTAGTGTCCCATACAATAATATTGCCCTTCTTTGTGTAGCATACAGGGATGAATCCTCCTTAGTGCCCCTACACAGTATAATGCACCCCATACAGTATAATATCCTCTTAGTGTCTTCCACATGGTATAATGACCAGTGGCACCCAAACATAGTATAATGCCCCTTAGTGGCCCCCACACAGTATAATGGCCCCTTAGTGTCCCCACACAATATAAGGCCCCTTGAGTTCTCCCCACACAGTATACTGGCCCACACACAATATAATGCCCCCTTAGTGGTCTATATATGGTATAATGTTGTATGGTGCTCCCTACAGCATAATGCCCCACTTATACTTCCCCCATGCATTATTATTCCCCTTAGTCCCCCCCACACAGTATAATTTGGCTCCCAAACTGTATAATGTCAGATTTGTGCCCCCTGTGATATATAATGCCACTTTAGTGCCTCCACAGAGAATAATTCCCCCATTGTGCCCCACAATGTACAATGCCCGAATAGTCCCTCCTCTATCAATATAAGGGAGGTGTAAGGGGTCCACAGAAAATTCTTCATTAATTTCAATGTCAGTGAATGGGGGCTATTCGCATGACCATTATTTTGCCGGTCTGTTGTTACTGAAATGTATGGGGGATCTGTGAAAACCGGTGCCCCTTGGGTGCAAGATGGCTGTGAAAAATTAATGTTTTTGCACTATGGTGAATTTAGCCCTAGTGCCAGGCTCAGGTGGCTGGGATGAGTGACAACCTATTGATTACCAAACCTGGAATTCAGTTAATTGATAGAAATTGGCAATGGGAAATAATCCATTTTAATAACATCTTCAGACACAGCAAAAAATATATTTATCAAAAAAGCACGAAATGGTTAAACAGTAAGTTATCACGAAGGGAGCATGAACACCCAAATAATAAAGTAATAAAAAGTTATACTTTATTGTTCCCTAGGACTAAACAACAACAACAAGAGCAAATAAAAATCTTTGTAAATATGCAGTACACAGTTGTTTTATGTACAGTGCAAGTACAAGATAAACTACCATATAAGTCATTAACTGAAAGTCTTCTATGATAGCAAAATGTGAGCTGAGTAACTATACTAAAGTACCAAGTGCAATAAATTCCAAATTGTTTCCAAAAGTGCAAAAAAGGTCACATAATAATAACAGTAAATGAATATAATTGTAAGGTGGAGGGGGTGCACACCTTGAATAGTTGGTTCATTGCACAGGGAAAGGTTAAACCTCTGTCCCAACTGCGCCTACCGTTAAAGTAAGAGCGCAGTGTTAGTAAAGCTAATACACCACAACTTGGCAAAGTATGGCTCATTGCTTGCATTATATCATATATTTTGATTTCACTGCACTATGTTATACCATGTATAATATACATGTTCAAGTTGCTTTAATTGGTGCAGTCATTGCAGGATCAGTATTCTGATACTTTCCATATGCTGTATCGAGCGATGATTCCTTAGAGGAGGGAGGAGTTGTTTGTTTCTTCTCATGGTGTGATCCACTGACATCAGGCTTTGCCCTGACTACCTAGGGTGATAAATTGTCCATTATTAAAGGGTCATTCCCGCACTTCAAAAACAGTAAGATGGAAAGACTGCTTGCAGAAGCCAGAGGTCAGCTCGCTACTGGAGGACAGCTTGGAGGCCAGGCGATCTAATGGGAGCCATGTGCATAACCTGTAGAAGAGAGAGGGACACAGCCATAAGACATCAGTTGGTTCAGTGACAAAGTGCACCTCAAGCAAACACTCGATGGGTAGGAGAGTGGGTTCTTTGGTGGAGGCCTGTGCATCCCCTGACCATCGTCTCGGCCTGGAAGTCTGCATGGTTACGCTATCACCCCACTGTGTGTGGCATCCCTGTGAAGACCTACTGTACTACCACACCTGCTTCAGTAAAGAGGATGCCATAGTGTATAGCCATGTGTGTCCTTTCTCCATGGAGTCCGGACAGTGAAGCAGCACGTTGTCCGCAGTAGGAATACTGTGCTGGCTGCGTCGTTTGCCATATTGTCACTGTCACAGTGCCAGTGACTTCCCACCAGTGCATGCTATATAATGAGAAAAATAACCCCACAGTGACTATATAAAAGACTATACCAATCTCTATAATGCTAGAGAAAAATGCTTGGTAGAAAGGAGGTATCACTGCAGCAACGTCATGGGGTAACTAACCTGATGGAATATAGTAGTTATATATAAAATGTGCGTCTGCAAAAATGAAATAAAATTCTGCTAATTGAAATAGTGTACTTGAAATAGAGTGGAGCTAGCAGACAGTGGGTCTAAGTTTCTAGAAAAAAATCAATGTACAGGACAGGGAAATGTAGTGTGAGTGAACTTCAATGGGAAGTGGAGACGGACAAAAAGGGCTTGCACTGCAGAGGAGTAGCTAGCGGGGGCCACCACAAAGTAGCAATTTCAAATGTATCGGCGTCTGCAAGATGCCCGATACAGTCGAAATATGTGGTAGAATAGGAAGCCGCTGGCTTCCATCTCTACTACTCTTAGTTTGCAGGCTACTGTACCTTCTAATAATGACCAATGTGGCACCCATAAGCCGCTCTTGTACACAGCCTGTGTGTACCTCCTCATCTAGAAAGGCCGTAACGGGGGGCACAGCCCTAAGGGGAGGCCGCCATGACAGGGCCCTGAAGGTGGAGGCAGAGGGTCATTAGGGGGGGAGCGGTGCAAGGCGGGGAGTTGCTAGGGGGAAGGGATTTAAGGGCCAGTCTCTCCTTCCCGCGGTCATTCAACGGCGGGAAGGAGACAAGTCCCGCCCACCCGGTTTGTTGTGATCTTGGATTTTCAACTTAATTTTGTCGCAGCAGTTGGCGGGGTGGGGGTCCTTGGAGTTGGTGGAAATTAAGGGGGGTGGGGAAACATGGTGGTTAGTTTCCCCCATAATGAAATACAGTTTTTGGTCTGGCTGCTTTTTGGGCTCCCGCTGGGTGGTGTCCCGGGGAGTGTTTTTTTGGAGATTATGTGGTAATCTGCCATATGGTTTTACGGTGCCCCTGAGCCTGTGGTTTTGCGGCTGGGGGTAATTGGTTTTGGTGAAAAATGGGCGGCCAGATTTATGTAGCTCCAAGGACCTCCCCCTCAAGTAACAATTTTTGGTCTCAGGAAAATTGGGTAATTGTTGGTTAAAATGGGGGTTATTTATTATATATTGTTGTATATGTTTAAGGTTATTTATTTAAAGTTATTGTTTTTTGAATAATGGTTAATTATATATTTGTATTTGTTTTATGTAATAAAATGGCTGCTGTGGCCAATTTATCCAACCCTTGTGTAGTCTTTTCTTTTAGGGGTACAGAGTAAGGGGTGGGGGTTAGGGTGGAAGATAGGCTGCAGTATTGGTAAGTACGGTTATTGAAGGCAAGCATCCTCAGGGCCAATGTCATGGGTCCTGCGGTATTATAGAGAAGTAGACAGGTGACCCAGGAGGAGGATAGGAAGCGCACACAGACTGTGTACAAGAGCGGCTTTCAGGCTACCTATACAGTTCAACAGTGCAGGGGACGTGTTAGAGAAGGTATGTGGGGGATGGTTACTTAAGTAATAGTATTACTTATGTGGAGGGAATATTACAGTAATAGTGTCCCCCACAAGTAATGATCCCCCCCACATAAGTAATACTATTACTTAATTACTTATGTGGGAGGAATTATTACCTGTGTGGGGGGGCTAATACATGTGGGGTGGGCACTGTTACTGTAATAGCAACCCCAGATAACAGTCTCCTCCCCCAGGTAATAGCTACCCCCACATAAAGGGGAAAACTATTACCTGTGTGGGGTTAACTACTACCTGGGGGAGAACTATTTAGGTATGTGGAATTCAGAGCACTGCCATTTTTGCCCCAGTTGCAGAGATATCAGTGATGTTAGTTTGAGCACCGATTTCTCTGCACTGTCAGAGGGACCGGCCTTACAGCTCAGCGTCATCGCTGGACGATGAGAAAAGCCCCCTGATGGTTCCTCACCAGCCCCTTTGACAGTGCAGGGATATCTCTGCAACTGAGGCAGATACCAGTAAAACTGACAGTCCGCTGAATTTAGCGCAATGTCAGCTTTGCAGCAGTACATAACACCGCCAAAGTTAGAGGACATGAAAGGTCCTCCATAAAGGGGTTGTTCAGAATTTTAATAAAATGCATGCAGGCAGTATGGTAGTGTAAGATAGTCCTGCATTTATACTTATCTGTATTCTCCCCTCAACTCCCCTCAACTGTGATTTGTATACAGAGCAGCAGAGCAGCTGCAATGGTGACGTCATGTCAACAGGACCAGTGCAGCCAATCCGCACAGTATACAGCTGAGAGCAGTGAATGGCTGCAGTGGTCCTGTTGATGTGACATCACTCCTGTAGCTACTTTGTATACATACAGAGTAGTGGAAGAGACAGCCGGCCCAGCGCAGGAGCAGAAGGGAGGATACAGGTAAGTAGAAAAGGTTTTTAATTTTCTTACACGTCCTCTGCTCCTGCATACTTTTTTTTTTTTTTTTTTAAATCCCGGACAAACCATTTAATATAAGGGTGCATGAGGGAGAAGTATGTATGCATAGGGGCATCAGGGACATAATATAAGGGGGCATTAAGGGGTACTAACCACTGGGGAATTGGGTCGTATTAATTTTAGATGGCACGTGGGCATTATTAATTTAAAGGGCACAAGGGGTGTTATTAATTGAGGGTGTGCACATAGCCTTTACTAATTTAAAGGGGAACACATGAAGCATTATTAATCTAAAGAGGGGGTTATTATTAATTTCCAGGGGATTTTGTTTATTACATATTTTATAAATTGGGTAGCAGGGTGGAGACCTTGTGTAGGTGAGGACAATGTAGGTCAGGTGCCTGGAAAAGTGAGGAGCCAAAGATGTCTGTGTTGCAAACTTTACAGAGACAAATCACATCTGGAAGAAATGGTCATGGAGGCCCAGTCAAGTTAGAGACGGAAAATGTGAACAATTATAGTCAGAGACATCACCTGTAAACAACTAAATTTTTATTTATAAATAAATACCAGAGTAGCAGCGGTAGCGGCTGCCACACAGCCCGGGACATTAGGGGCCCTGATGTTTATTTTGTGTAACACCAGCAGGTAATGGGCCCTATTTACTTACCAATCCCTGCTCCTGCTCACGGCTGTCTGCGCTTTACCTTCTGTGGAGGCAGCTGTGAGTAGGAGCGGAGATCGGTAAGTAAGGCTGTGGGCCGCGAACACCACAAACACTGCTATCATTATACTCTGGGGTCTTACTCTGGGGTCTTTTCAGACCCCAGAGTATAATGATCGAAGGCCCAGGGAAGGTGAAGGAACATAAAAAACACTTTTACTTACCTCTCCTGTGCTCCAGCAGGCTACGGGCCTCCTTGGTGACATACCAGACGTCAGTGGGCAGGTCCAACGTCATTATGCGTTGCGACGCATGCCTGGTTCATGTGACGTCTGGTCCAACATTGAACAGGTAGCGGGGAGTGCACCGGAGCCAGGGAGAGGTAAGTAACATTGTTTTTTATTTTTGTATCCTCCCCTGGGTATCTAATCATTATACTCTGGGGTCTGAAAAGACCCCAGGAGTATAATAATTGTTCATGGGTGGTCCACAGTGGGACATAATACTATGTGAAGGGGCCACTATGGGACATAACATTGTGTGCAGGGGTCATTATATGGCATAGTATTGTGTGCAGGGGCCACTATGGGGCATAATAGTGTGTGCGGTACATTCCTAGTTACGCCACTGAGTCTAGTATAGGTAGTATATGGCTGTGTTGTTTTGGAAACCTGGTAAATTAAATATGAATTTATATTTGCTGATACACATGATATGACTGAATATTTAAGGACCGGCGAACTGCTATTGACTAATACAGGTCATAAATAGCTTGGTTGCTATGGAAACCTGGTGTAAAGCTGTGTGCCTGTGGAGACTAAGCGCCTGCGAGCTTCTATTGGCTGATAAGGGACATGTGATCATGTGTATCACAGTTGGAATATGAGTGAAAGACTTGCAGGCTTGTATTGGCTAATGCAGGTCATTTTTTGGGAATACTATATCTCAGGAATAGTACATCCTAGAGAGCTGAGACCCGGACACCTGATGTACCTGTGTGCCAAATTTAGTGAGGATCGGTGCAGTCGTTTGGTCGCGCATAAAGAACAGACAGAATCTCATTTTTATATATATAAGAGATATGAGATTAAAAGAAGGCATACTCACCTTACTAACTTCTCTGCTGGTCCCTGTACTTCCCAATCCAGCAATGAAATACTGCAGCCAATCACTGCCTATAGCGGGTCTATGCTGCAGCCAGTGAATGAATGCAGCATAGTCTGGTGGTACATGGACCAATAGAAGATAGTAAAGTGGCAGAATAGGAACAGCAGGGAATATATACAATGACTATTATTATACTTTTGTAATATTCTAAACTATTTTCTAACAAATATTTTCCAGGACAACCCCTTAATATTTTGTTCCCGTTGCTTATGTAAGGTAATAATAATAATAATAATAATAGTCCTTTAATAGTCCCACAATGGGGAAATTCAGTGTGTTACAGCAGCAAAGATAAGCAGATACAAATACAAATACAACATGTACAGGAATGTTCCAAGGTGAGAGACATTACTTTGATAGCCGACAGACAGATAGGAAGAAGCGGGGGGGGGGGGATTTAACAGGCAGAGAGATATTTCAGTTCTCTGTATGGACTGATCTCCGCTTAGGTCGGTGTTGGTTGTACAGCCTAACCGCGGTGGGGAGGAAAGACTTCTGATAGCGCTCCTTCTCACACTTAGGGTGGAGCAGTCGGTCACTGACAGTACTACCCAGCGCAATCACAGTCTCATGCATGGGATGGGACTTCTTCTTCTGCATGGAGCTCACCATGGACAGTATCCTTCTGTCACCCACCACCTGCACTGGGTCCAGTGGGCTCCCCAGGACAGAGCTGGCCCTTCTAATCAGCTTGTCAAGTTTATTTCTGTCCCTGTTTGATATACTGCTCCCCCAGCAGGCCACTCCGAAGAAGATGGCTGATGCCACTACCGAGTTGAAGAAAGTTCTAAGAAGTGCCCCCCTGGATTCCAAAGGCTCTCAGTTTCCTAAGCAGGTAGAGCCTGCTGTGGCCCTTCCTGTACAGGGCCACCATATGATCTGCCCAGTCCAGCTTATTATTAAGGAGCAAACCCAGGTACTTATAGGTGTTCACAATCTCGATGCCCGTCCCCAGGATGTCCACTGGTTCAGGAGGGCTTCTGCCTTTGCGGAAGTCCACCACCATCTCCTTGGTCTTCCCCGCGTTAATCTTCAGTTGGTTCTGGTGGCACCAGTCCACAAAATCCTGGTTCAGTTCTCTGTACTCCCTATCATCATCATCTGTGATGAGGCCTACTATTGCAGAGTCGTCAGAATACTTCTGTAGGTAGCAGCTGGATGAGTTGCACCTAAAATCTGCAGTGTACAGTGTGAAGAGGAAAGGGGCGAGAACCGTACCCTGAGGTGCCCCCGTATTACAGATCACGGTACCTGACACACAGTCTTGGGCTCTCACGTATTGAGGTCGATTTGTGAGGTAGTCTAGGATCCAGTTTGGAGAGGTGGTGGTCCACTCCAGCAAGGCCCAGCTTGTCCCTCAATAACCTGGGCTGTATGGTGTTATAAGCACTGGAGAAGTCAAAGAACATTATTCCCCCTGTGTTCCCGGGTTTCTCCGGGTGGGGGAGGGCCCGGGGGGGGAGGGGGGTGGGGGGACCAACTCCCCCCACGGCGGGCGGGGTGGGAAAGGGGGGGGGGGGGGTGGGGGGGGGCGTGGGGGGGGGGGGGGGGGGGGAAACACACCACCAAAAATTTTTTTTTTTTTTGTTGGCAAGAGATCTCACATTGCCCATGATGATGGAGGGAACAGCTGGTTGGTAACGCCTCTTTTTAATCCTCTGAAGAGTACCAGCTCTGCATCCCCTCACCCGCTTTTTCTTTCTCCAAAGCTCGCGGGGGATGTGTGACCAGATGGTATGCCCTCCTGCTGTGTCTCTGAGCTGCAGAATTTCCTCTCTTGTATAGACAAAGGAATTGTCTGCATACACAAAAGATCCCATTTTCAAGCAGAACAAAAAGACAGATAAAAAAAAAAAAAAAAAAAAAGTATCACAAGGGTCCAAGATGATATAAAATTATTGATGACAAGTCGGCCTTATTTGTGCAGATTAATTGTGTTCTGAACTGAGAAGTCTCAATGTTAAGTCAATTAGGGGATGTGCATTTATAATTTTACATCAACTGTGCATTTTAATGATGTTTTTGTGCTCTAGTTGACTGGTTATTGGGCTGAGTCAATCAGTTTGGCTCTAAAAGGTCAGATGAAAGAGATACTGAATTGTAATGAACATGAAAAACAGACAACAGAGGATTAACTATAAACTAGAAAAAGTGCCAAACTGGTCTATGAACTGGAAAAATCATACATAAACAGAAAACAGTGAAAAAGATCCCTTTATGTATAGAAACATAAGAATGCAGGTGACGACGTCAGTGTATGGTTCATAGATGCATCATGCAAACATTAAATAGTATACCCTGATGAATTGGAAGAATATATTGGAAATACATGTACTAAATTGACTATTAAAAATTAGACATATGTTTGTAAAATCTGTAATGGAAATCTGACTGTGTGAATAATAAAGCAATTGAACTTTGGGTTGTTTCCAAAAGAGAATTTGGCAGTTATCGTAACTATTTCCTGTGAGATGTAAATCTTTCACCGTGAAGTTGATATACTGACTATAACTTGGTGTGACCATGCCTACCTGCTGTTAGAGATGTGTGAATAGCTTTGCTAGGATTTATGTTGCATATTTTCTGCAACTTGCAAAAAAAAAGTCAGATATGCTGCAGGTCAGTAATCACACTATAGGGGTTATCCACTGGGCTATCTTTAGGACACCTGGGAACCCTACAGATCAGTGCATCTCCCGGTCATATTTGTGTGCCGGGAGCTGCTCTGCTCACTCGCCATACAATGTCTAGCTTCAGCTTTAGGTACTGTAGTGTTGCACCATAGACTTCATTACGGCAGTGCTGCATTAACAAAAATCTTATTCACTTTACTGGTACTACAAAATGCTGCATTCTGCAATGTGGGGCTTTAGCCTAAAGTGTTTTTCTCGCCCAGAAAAAATTAAGTCATACTCATCTGTCCTTTTACCCCACCATCCCAGTCACAGGACCTTGACTTTGGACTATGGTTACAGTGCTCTAACAATGATGCCAATTGGCATACACATTGCTGGAAACCATCTTTAATTGAGTCCACCGACTTCCAAGATGAAAGTATGGATCAGAAAAATGTATTTCCCTGGTTGTTTATTTGCTATGAAGGAAATCAAAAGTTAAAATTTCCCAAATTAGAGGTGAAAAAAAAATTCTAAAATGTGATCATCTCTAAGTATTATATAAGAAGACACATTGAACAAATTATCATACTGACGTAATCTACAGTATTCATTTACAGGAACTAGATATATTATCAAGTCATTTTTCCCCTCTCCCTCAACAGCACCAGAGAGAGAGAGGATCTGCCCCCAGGGACAGGAAACCTACTGAATAAAAACAGGTGGAGCCTCGCCTTCCTCAGTAGTTTCCTGTTCCTGGAAGTGAAACCTACATGACTGGGTGCTGTCGGGCACCTGGGGTTGGCTCCATGGTGTGGTGCAGAGGCAAGGGATTGCCCTGGTTGGGGTCCTCTCCAGATCCCCCGTTCTTCCTTCTTGGCTGCTGGGGGCTGTCTTCTGCAGGATAAGGAGGCTCATCCCCTTCCCCGCTGTTCCCGGGGGACCCTCCAGGTCGGAGGGTTGCAGCACCACGGGTTCCTCCTGCCGGAGTGCGGGGTCCGGGTGCCAGCGGGAGGAGTGAGAGATTGCCGCAGGGAGCTGCCGGATGCTGGCTTCTGGTGGAAGAGGAAGCACCAGAAGTAACTGGCAAGCGCAGAATGGCGCAAAATTTAAAAGTGGAAGTGCAGGAGGACGCTGGCTGTGGTATCCATCAGCGTTCCTGCGTGTTTCCACTATATCTGGAAGATGGAGCAGCGACAGCAACCTCAGCAGCAGTTTGTACAGCAGCAACAATCTCAGCAGCAGCCGTAGCTTCATCATCATCATCATCATCTTCTTCTTCTTCAACAGCAGCCAGCAGCCAGATCCAAAGGCCACGGTGGGGGCCAGAAGGAAGTCATATCCGTTCCAGTCCCAATACTGAGGGGAACTGTAAGTGGCTGCAGGCCGCTTTTTTTATGGGTCTTTTTTAGTGATAACTGTCCCTTTTTTGTGTATTTAGGATAGGCCCAGGAAGGCGCCAGCTAAGCTTCGGAATAAAAAGTGCCCAGTATGCAGAGTTGAGTTCATCCAATGATAAGAAGTTATGCCCAGCCTGCATTGAACATACCATTGCGGAAGAGTCTCCCTCATTGCTGCAGGGTATAAGGGCCTTAGTACGGGAAGAAGCAAGGAACTCCCTTAAGGTCAAGTCTACTAGGAAGAGGAAGTCTGGGCCCTCCTCTGGCCGCAAGGCGGCGTCATCCTCCAAGGAAGGATCTTCAAGTGACGAGTGTGGTGAAGTCTCGGATGAATCCTCCTTCTCTTCCTCCTCCTTGCAGATTGAGGAATATGGTGGTTCTTGTTTTACTGTTTTAGACACCAAAAAATTGTTAAAGGCTATTAGGGCCTGCTCGTTCAATTTAGGATATTATGTTTGGAGACCAGGAGTTTTACCACCATAGATAGTTCCCTGTTCAAGGGAATATATCTTCTTTAATTGAAAGTGAATGGAAGAAGCCGGATAAGAAGGGCTTTATTCCCAGGGGTGTGAAACGAAAATACCCCTTTGAGGAAGAGGTCTCTTCCTCCTGGGATTCTGTACTTAAGCTGGATGTGGCCATATCTAGGGCATCTAAAAAATGAGCTCTGCCCTTCAAAGATATGGGGTCCTTAAGAGACCCATTGGATAAGAAAGCCAACAGTTTTCTAAGGCGCACTTGGGAGTCGGCGGGGGCCTCCTTGAAACCAAACATTGCAGCTACTTGTACGGCCAGGACCCTCATGGTATGGTTGGAGGAACTGGAGACCCAGTTAAAAAACAAAACCCCAAGGGATCAGGTGTTAAATGCTCCATTCGCAAAGCAGCAGACTTCCTGGCGGATGCCTCGGCTGGTGCAGTGAGACTATCCGCCCGCCCTATGGCCTTAGCTAATTTGGCTAGGTGGGCAATCTGGTTAAAAAACTGGGCAGGAGATGTAGCCTCTAAGACTTGATTATGTAACCTCCCGTGTGATGGGAAATTTTTGTTTGGCCCTGCCCTAGATGATATTCTAGCTAAGGCCACGGATAAAAGAGGGGGTTTCCTACCCCAGCAGCAGGAGGAGTCCGTAAACCCTTTCGGCCCTTTTGGAGATTCAACAGGGCCAGGGACTCCACGAACAGACTAAGGGTATGGTCAGACCAGGGAAGAAAGCAAAGAGATTTCCTGTTCAACACCCCATGAGATAGAGATGGGAAACCTTCTAAACAATGACGCCAGATACCAGGTGGGAGGAAGATTAAAGTTTTCTCTCCCAGCCTGGGAAAGAATTTCCCTAAACCCCTGGATATTAGAGATGATGGGGAGCGGGTTATGCCTAGAATTCCTCTCAATTCCTCCCCTCCGGTTCCAAGTCACAAGACCTCAGTGTAATGTCTCTGCCGTTTCGGGTCTCGGCACCGCCCTTCACTCGCACGCTGTGGCGAAGGAGGCGTCTTCAATTTGGTTCTTTGTGTAAGCTTCTTGATGCTCAGTCTGAACATGGTCCTAGTTCTCTTGCTGTGTAAAGCCACACCCGTGTAATTAGGAACATTTCTCTCTGGACTGCATAGAGTTAATCTCTTCCTGGCCTGAGTGATTGACAGCCTGTGTACCTATCAGCTCTGGGGCTGGTCCCAGACTTTCTATAAACAGGTTGTCAGCCCTCACATGGCTGCCGGTTATTACACTTGTCTTTTGCCTGCTCTCTTTCTATACTCCTTGATACTTTCTTACTTTATTCTCGGACCCTTTGGCTTTCCCCTGACTATTCTCTTGGATTTTGACTTTGTACTGCTTTGCTCGTTTGTTACTGACCCCTTGGCTAGCTGACCTCCCTTTGTTGTTGTGCATCTTGTCTGCGTTCTATGTGATCACTTATTATAAGGAGGGACTGTCGACGTGGTTGCTGGCTGTCACCTAGGACAGATCGGGCAAGTTAGCCAGGGACAGTGGGGGGGATTCAGCTTAGGGTCCACTGTCTTGTTGTGCCCCTGCCCCCTAGTTCTCCAGCAGCTTCTGGGGAATCGCTCCTCTAGTGATTCCCTTACACTCAGTCCTCGGTCTCCAGCTAGTCAGCCTTAGAGTTAGAAGTGGTAGAGTTAGTAAGGAAGAAGGTGTTGGTACCAATTCCCCCCTTCGGAAATGGGGGAGGGCTATTATTCCCATCTCTTTCTGGTAAAAAAACCGGAAGGGTCCATCAGAACCATTATAAATTTAAGAGGGTTGAATCGTTTTTTAATTCCCAAAAAATTAAAGATGGAGACTATCAGGTATGCGATCAATCTTTTGTACCCCAATTGTTGGATGGCGGTAGTGAATCTGAAGGAAGCTAACGATCAGGTGCCCATTTCTTTAACTCACCAGAAGTTTCTGAGGTTGGCGGTAGTCCTGAACGGGGTAATTTGTCATTTCCAGTATCAAGTCCTTCCCTTTGGGATCTCTATGGCCCCCAGAATTTTTACGAAACTGGTAGCGGAAATGGCGGCTCATATCAGAAACAGGGATATAGTCTTCATCCCATACCTAGACGATTTTCTCATAGTGGCCAGATTCGAGATGGAGTGTCGGAGGTGTGTCGACCAGGTCCTAGAGATTGTGTCAAGTCTAGAATGGTTAGTCAACCGCAAAAAATCCAGGTTGACTCCTTCCAGATGCCAAGTGTTTCTGGGCATTCTCTTAAACTCTGTAGCTCAGAGATCTTTTCTTCCAGAAGAAAAATTTTTTGCAATTCAGGGCCTGGTGGATTCCCTTCATCTCCATCCTCGGGTCACCTTAAGGAGGGCTATGTCAGTGCTGGGGTCCCCTACTGCCTGTATCCCGGCAGTCCCTTGGGCTCAGGGTCACTCCCGGGATTTGAAGAGGGAGAACCTGTGAGTAGGGGATCAAGGGGATTTGGACAGAAGGATTGTAATCTCCCACAGGACTCGGTCCTCCCTGGCTTGGTGGTCGGAAATAGAAAATTTGATAAAGGGTCTTTCCTGGAGGACTCTGGATCCTCTAATAATTACCACAGACGCCAGCCCTTGAGGATGGGGAGCTCACCTGGGTGCCCGAAATTTTCAAGGGGTCTGGTCTCACAGTCAGCTTGGGGAATCTTCAAATCTGAAGGAGCTATGGGAAGTACTACTGGTCTTGAGGCAGACTTTTCCCCTTATTCAGGGTCGCCATGTAAGGATTCTCTCAGACAACAGGACGGTGGTGGATTATTTGAACAGAGACATAGGGGTACAAGGTCCCGGTCCCTGATGCAGGCTATGACCCAAATTCTAGAGTTGGTAGAATCCACCATTCCTTCCCTGTCAGCCCTTCACATGAGAGGAGCAGAAAACTCCAGAGTGGATTTCTTAAGTCGTCATACCCTGAGACAGGCGGAGTGGGAACTAGACCAGTCTGTCTTTCAGGAGATAGTAGATTGTTGGGGAATGCTGGAAGTAGATCTTTTTGCCAGCCGCTTCAACCGGAAGGTCCCTCGGTTCTTCTCCCTAGATCCTAGGGAATTCCTGCTTGGGGTGGATGCTCTGTCCCACAGGTGGGATTTCAGTCTGGCCTATGCTTTTCCCCCATTTTTTCTGATCCCCAGGGTAATCAGAAAGATTATGGAGGACCAGGCAAGAGTCATCTTGATTGCTCCTTTCTGGTCAAGGAGGGCTTGGTTCTCTCCCCTAAGGATCCAAGGATCCTGTCAGTGACGGACCCTTAGATCCTTCCGGAGATTCCATCCCTTTTGAAGCAGGGTCCTATTTGTCATCCCAGTTACAACCATCTTCATCTAATGGCCTCGAACTTGAAAGGTCGTTATTAACATTTAGAGGGTTTTTGGACAAAGTTATTGAGACCCTTTTGAAGAGTAGGAAGCCAGTTACTTCTAGAATCTATGCTAAGACCTGGGTTAAGTTTGATTGAGGTATCAGGAGTTCAGATTCCACAGGTCCTGGATTTTCTCCAGAGGGGCCTGGAGAAGGGGTTGTCCACCAGCATGCTCAAGGTGCAGGTGACAGCACTAGGGGCTCTTTTTTTAGGTCAAGCTGGCAGACAACCCTTGGGTCAGCCGTTTCATTAAAGAATCCTTCAAAAACAGACCAGTAGTGCGGTCTAGAGTCCCCCCAGGACTAAAATATAGCTTTTAATACTCTAACCATGTCTCCCTTTGAACCCATGGGGGAAAGCTCTATCAGTATCATCCTATTAGTAGCCCTCACCCAGACGGATTAGCGAACTTTAGGCCTTATCCATTAACCCACCTTTCCTGACTATTTTAGTGGACAGGGTTATACTTAGCCCTGATCCTGCCTTTGTGCCTAAAGTAGTGTCCAAATTTCATCATACCAGGAGATTGTGCTCCCTTCCTTTTGTGTCAACCCTAAGAATCCTAGGGAGGGGGAGTTTCACTGTTTGAACGTTAGACGTAGCCTGATTCAGTATTTGTTAGCCACTGCGGGGTGGAGGAAAACTAGTTCCCTGTTTGTGCTTTTTGCAGGTCCCAACCAGGGTAACACCTCTTCAAAAAGTTCCCTGGCCAGATGGGTTAAATTGGTTATTGGTTTGGCTTATAGTTGCTCAGGGATGTCTCTGCCGGGGGATCTTAGAGCCCACTCCACGAGGGCTGTGACCACATCCTGGGCAGAGAAGGCTAATGCTTCGATAGATCAGATTTGTAAAGCAGCCACCTGATCTTCCCCTTCCACCTTTTTCCACCACTATAGGTTGGATCTGGGAGTGGTTTCTGACCTATCCTTTGGTAGAAAAGTGCTACAAGCGGTGGTCCCTCCCTAATATATTTCCTATTTAATTCTCTCTCTGGTGCTGTCATGGGAGAGGGGAAAAAAGGGTAAATACTTATGGTAATTGTATTTTCCTGATCCCACGACAGCACCAGCCTTCATTCCCTCCCTTTTCTGGTGGTGGTTTTGTGTGGTGCACCGGATGCAACAGAAAAAAAAAAAAAGATATATATTATGGGAATTACCTGCCTCTGGGTGATGGCGTTCCTTATCTAACCAGAGTTTCTCTTCCTTCTATGTAATCTACTGAGGAGGGAGAGGCTCCACATGTTTTTATTCAGTAGGTTTCCTGTCCCTGGGGGCGGATCCTCTCTCTCTCTGGTGCTGTGCTGGGATCAGGAAAATACAATTACCGTAAGTAATTACCCTTTTTCTCTTGAACAGTGGTTGTTATGTAAGAGGATTCTCTGCTTTGAACTATCTCAAATTTTAGAAGGGACCTGTGACAGTAACCTGACTACGGAGTGACTTCCTGCGGGGACCCCAGCAATCACATGTAATCTGTAAGGGAAGCTTGGAGTAGGTGTTCAATTTCCGCAGCACCACATCAGGGAAAAGTAACCATTACACAGTGTCCATTACAATGAATGGGTTGTCTAAGTAATGCAGAACACAACAGATCCTCCAGAGTGAGAGACGTTCTTTGTAGCTGTTGTCCACACTGGCCCAGATGGGAATTTGGAACAGAGTGGAGTTCAAATTTTTCTAATAGGGTGTATGAACATGGGTTTCTAACCTGAACAAGTGCTTTCCATCTACCCAAATAGGGAGATTTATGTTAATATCCAACTCAAACTCATGTGGTTTATGGGGAGGCTGGAATACCAGATTCACTGGAGCAAATATACCACAGTGATAGATGCCCGATGACAAATCTGGTGTTTTTCTAGACTGTCTAGTCTGGCTTTACATCACCTATGAGTTGGCTTAATTTCTAACAAAAAAAAAGTGGCAAAATTTTGTCACATGGTTTTGCATCTTAAGGTCCATCCCTTTTCCGATGAGGTACTTCACTTTTTAGAAACCACACCCACCTGACATACAAGGCGCAGAAGCTGACTACAACAGTTAATAAATATGGTGTAAAGTATGTATAACAGTTTTTTTTGGTTCATATTCCATAGTAAATCTGCCCATTGTCTGTCTCTGAAAAAAGAACATTGATGAGGAAGGTACATGAGACATATATGAATATGTAATATGTATGTGCAATAGTTACTGAATATTATCATTTTCTTATCAATATGAATTTTCATCATATTCAAGGATTCCTCACTCAATTGATATTGATTAAACAATGTAACCCAATAAAGAACTATAATATAGTTGGAATATATTTAGCTCATAAATCAAAGTGATGCCTTGTACGAACATGCAGAACTGTGAGAAGAATATTTATAGAACATTGGAAAGCTGCTTTTTCTAGGAATTGTGTGAACAGGCAACTATAAAGCACTGAAGAGCACCATAACGCTGAGACCACCCTTAGGAAAAAGCTGTATTTTTTGTTGCACATTTTGCTGTATGTTTTTTTTTTTTTGAGCCAAACCCAAGAGTGACTTGAAAAGGAATGTGAATTATAATGGATGCACTTATACTTCTTCTTTGTACTAAATCCACTTTTGGCCTTGGCTCAAAAAAGCTAAATCCGCAACAAAAAGAACAGTTTTTCTGCAATGCGTGGCCTCAGCTTTAGAATGTAAATATATTCACACACTGCCAATTTTCACAGACGGCACTTATTTAAATGGAAGGGAATAATGGCCATAAAACGGCCGTTTTTGAAACGGTCATCACATGTGTGAATAGATCCCATGATTTCAATGGGTCTATTCACATGAGTCTTTTGTTGTCCATTTTGAAAGAAAAGATTGTGCAAACGGACTGTCAAAAAAATGGACAGGTGAATAGACATATTGAATTCAATATGTTCTCAAAACAGTCGCGTCGTGTGGATAAGCCTTTATGGTTTTACCTATCAAGACTTAATAAAAAGAAATCATCATGGTAATCCTAAATCTCTTGATCTGCTCTAAGATGTCTGTTAAGCTAATAGATATTTGGAGACACCATAAACCCTCATCCAAGGATTACTTCTATACACCTAGTCAGTCCTTTCAGACACTTGATTATATTATGACTTCATACCTCAAATAGGGTGTATCACCATCTCAGATCACTCACCAGTGTCAGTTGCTGTCACTTAACTGCAACTGTTGAAGAAATAGTGGATTTGGAAACTGAATTAAACCATTTTAGAGCAGCCGGACCATGCTAAGTTGACCGAATCTCACATGGCAGACTACTTTACTTTTTAACTCCACCCCTGAAGTCCCCCACAACAGTATGGAAAGCACACAAATCCTATATCATGGCATTTTCATAGCACTAGGCACTAAAAAGAGAGAAACAGAAGGAAATTGGCAGAGTCCTCCAAGAAATAGCGTATCTTGAGCGCTTCACCAAACATTGTCCAGCTCTTTCGGCTCGATCTGGCAGCCAAACTCATGGAAAAGTTGGGAGATATTATGAACACGAAGGCAGCTAAAAACCACATGCATTTCCAGATAATGATCTATGCTTACGGGGGGGGGGGGGCGGGGACAAAATGGGGAAGTTCATGTCATTATTGATAAAAAGGCGAAAGCCAAGACAAAAATAGTGGCAATTAGAGATGGGAACAGATGTCTGCAATCTGCTTTCTTAAAAATAGCAACAGCATTTCAGTAATCCTATGCTTTATGTTATAATTTGGACAATTCCCAAAAGACACCACCCTCAGACCATAGAGAAAAATGTATAAACAAATTTTTGGCTAACTTGCACCTCCCATCACTTGACCAACCATCAGCTCTGTCCCTTCTGATCCTGTACTATAAGAAATCCCAAGACTCCCTCCTGCTGCAACTGTCATTCACTACTCAAAGTTAATACTCTAGACAAACTCAAGAGGCCCATGTCACACTTATAGCTAAAAGATCTGAGCACCCCACGATGTGTGGTAGCTATAGGCATATTTATTAGTTAGATTTGGATTTAAAGTGTACCTCCAGTTATAAGAACTTTGTATAAATGAATAGTACATGTGAAAATAAGAAACTTTGCAATATATTTTATTAAAGAAATATGTTTAATTCCCCACTTTTTAGACAGAGTTACTTTCTACATATTATGAAGAGCGGAGGGTAGATTAGAAAAGACACCCTATATAATTGCTCCTCCTATACTCTGCTACTCCGTACACTTTTAACACTGCTATCTTTGTAGATAAAAGGCTGCTACTATACAGAATGAGGCAATAAATCAATTAGCAGAATTCCACTCCATCCCTCCTTTCTCCATAGAGCACTGTGTGTGAGGCTGAATACAGAGGTGAATACAAGGTAAACAAGTTTCTGATTACCAAACTCCAGTAAGCCCCCCAATTGCATAACTTCCCTGTTTGATAGTTATGGTAGCTTATCTAATTATTAGGTCAACTACGCAGAGCTTGAAGTGTTGAGCATTAACCTCCCATGCAAAATAGGGAACCCAAGCAGCAACTCCCTTACATCTGGTCATCTTGTACCATTAAATATTTAGGCATACCACTGAAAACTAATGCAACAGATTTGTATCACTTCCACATAGTCCCAATTCTTGCTAAAAATTGTGATCTCCTTCAATTTTATGATAATCCTGAGATTTCCAAAGTTTATTATTATATGAAAATGGTTCCCATTTAATTACCAGGAGCCTTTTTATAAAACTATTAGATCCCTCTTCTCCCACTACATATGGAAACATTGTAGATACAGATTGTCCTAAACCCTCTGGATCAGAAAAAGTCTCGGGTGGGGATAGGATTAGGGCTTCCAGACATGCAAACATATTATAAAGCGATTCAGTTGGGTAGTTGGTTTGACCTGCTAAGTCCCATTAAGAACATAAAATTACAATGAATAGTGAAAGCCTCTCATGGCCCAGATTTCCTGAGTGAATTCAGGAACTGAGTTCATTCCAGAGGAAAGATTTTGACCCTATAATGAGGGGAGCCTGTGAAACTTGGTATATTTTAAGGCTCACTCTTAACCCCTTTCCCCATTCCCTGGCTTGCTTCCACATTTGGTCTGGGGCACCCGCCAAGCTTACCCAGATATGTGGGATTATTTAAATATCCAGCCCTTGTTTGACACTCTGAAGAAGGGCACAATCACCTTCCCCAACTAATTTCCTGGTTCCCAAGACCTAAACTCAATTTCCTTCACATCCATCATATGCTAACACTTGCACAGCCTTTTGAAGAGTGTATGCCGCTAGAAATCAAGGCTCCAGATATCTATCAAAATTATTATATTGTTTTGTGCTGCCATTCCAGCCAGGTAAACCTCACGCTATCATAAGATGCAACATCTTTTAATTTGAGGTACTCTCATTGATTCTCAACATGCGTAAGGCAGCAGGAGAGTCACTACAAGTTATTGTCAAGATGATATAGATTGCCCGATTGGCTTTACTCTCATGGTTTGTCACACACAGATACATGCTGGAGGTATGATTCCCAAAGAGGAACTCTGACAAGGCAATAAGAGCAATAATAAATTCTAGTTTCACACTCTCAGCAGAAATGATCCTTTCTCTGCATTCCAGTTCCTACAGACCATGAAAAACTAAATCCTCTTTTAGTCTCAGCAAAAGCTCTCATCCCAATGTACTCACTCCAGCCCATAACACTAACTCACACCAAATGGATTGTGAAAACAAACCAAATTGCCAGATTCAAAGAGCTCCTAACTTGGACAAACATAACCTATATTTCTGGTTAAACAGACCCAGACCCCCTTAAAAATGTCCACTCCAGCTCATCTCCTATATATATATATATATATATATATATATATATATATCAGCTCTTGTAGCTGCACTCACTTCCCATCCCATCCTTTCCCAAGCCCCTACCACCTCCTACTCATCCAACCTCTATCCCACAACACGTGCCCCCCCCTTAAAAGTTATACCCCTTCCCTCATTTGACTGTTACAATGCTTTATTACATATTGTTTGCAATTTGCTTGGAAAATCCAGCTATGCACAACTATGGGAGCAGCCATGATGCGGCTCCACTACTTGTCCTGCGGTCACATAACTGCTGAGTCCTAAAGGACCCAGATCAGCTCAGAAGTAAAACACAGGAGGCTGCAATCCTCTTGTAACTGGGGCTGATGCATTAAATCAACAGAAATTAGCAAAAAAAAAAACGAAAAATGAAATTTGAAATTGAAATATTTTTTGTATTTTTCTTTTTCTTCTTACACATTGTGTCCCTCCCCGCCTCATAAGGTAATAATAGACCTTTGGGGAGTCACAAATAACAAAAAAATAAGGTAAAATAAAAATTATGCTAGTTCCACATAAAAATAAGCGTCACGTAAAAATGACAGTAACGGAGAGGGAAAGCTATTTAAAAGAATTTTTAGTAGCATTTTGTGGTATTAAAAAAATCAAAGTTTCCCTTGTTTTTTTGTACATTTTCTCGGAGGCAAAAATTATTTGAATAACCCAAAGGAAAATAATGTTATAGCCCTCAAAACTACATAACCAAAGAAAACGAAAATGTGTCTGATCCTGAAATAGGAAAAATGGTCCGGTTCTGAACTGGTTAACATACAGTATGTAGTCAGTGTGTGTATATGTGAATGTAAGTGTGTATGAACCATGCATGTAGTGAACGTGCAAATATTTGTTAAAACGTGAGGCATTAAAACGCCATAGTATGAACAAGGCACACTGGATTAGCTATTTTAATGTATTTTGTGGTCTCTGGTCAGGGTATTGGAGAAAGCTTTTTTGCCACATGCCAAAGTGATAGGGCATCTAAGGGCCACTTGGGTCCCACATAGCTTAGACTGCAAAGCATTAATTATGCTGCTAGAATGATAGTCAGCAGGGCTGGTGAGATAGAAGACTCTGGGGAGAGAATGATGAAAAAAGCAGGCACCTAGCGAACTAACAGTACATGTGCGCAGAGATATTTGGCAATGTGAGCTGTTTATCCAGAGATAACTGTCACTCTTACATTCCATCTGATTGAAAGTGATTCACAGCTAAGAGACTGAATCTAGTAAGGACTACTGTGCTCAAAACCTTTTATTTTGTTGAGCCTCAGTGAAC
The DNA here is from genome assembly GCA_947044405.1 of Leptodactylus fallax. Taxonomy (NCBI): domain Eukaryota; kingdom Metazoa; phylum Chordata; class Amphibia; order Anura; family Leptodactylidae; genus Leptodactylus; species Leptodactylus fallax. Next base: position 1,374,219 of record CAMRHE010000123.1, read on the forward strand.
CCATTAGAGTACTGAGTCATTTGCAATAGAAACTCAGGCCTGTGTCGTGTTTGCTGTGGAGCTGTAGCTCTTGGTGGGAATATTGCGTTGTTAGAGGGAAGGTCCCTCTGATTTACAGATGCACTTAGTATAATGCCAGCGCTCTGCGCTTGCTAATGTACTACCTTTCCCAGTAGAATTAGTCTGGGTATCTCTGAGCTTACTCCCGTTTCTTTAAGGATTAGTATATACACCTACAAGCTTTCTTCTGCAATCCTTGTCTGTCTGTGTGTATAAAAGCATATAAATACAAAAGCTTTTCCCAAGCTTTGTCTGAGCAATGCTTCAGATTCTGCTATGCATTCCTTGTTTACCATGACCTGCTGTTTGGAAGCATGCTGTCCTTCTGTCTGTATGTCTGAGGAATGCTTCAGTTTCTGCTATATATTCCTTGTGTACTATGACCTGCTGTTTGGATATATACTGTCCTTCTTTCTTAATGTCTGAGCAATGCTTCAGTTTATGCTATGCATTCCTTGTGTACCATTACCTGCTGTTTGGAAGCATGCTGTCCTTCTGTATGTATGCCTGAGGAATGCTTCCGTTTCTGCTACGTATTCCTTGTGTACCTGCTCTTTGAACGTATGCTGTCCTGCCGTCTTTATGTCTGAGTAATGGTTCAGTTTCAGGACTCTTGCTCCAGCCTCTGCTATCTGAATTTCCTGGTCTGTTCCTGATTAAGCTCCTCTGTTAGGGTATGTTCACAAATATTTTTTTGCAAGCTGAAAAAAATCTGCTTCAGGAATTAGGAATAGGTTTTTTGACACCTTTTTATACATGATGCGGTTTTTGTCAAGTGTTTCATCGTGGTTTTTCTTGTGTTTTTTTTGCTCAAGCACACTGTATGGACCTGGAAACTTCCCTTTAAAAACCTGCAAAAAACACATCAAAAACCACGACAAAAAGCTGCGTCGTGTTTTTTCCGCCTCCCATTGATTTCAATGGGGATTTCAATGCGGAATCCGCCTGAAGATAGGTCATGTTGCTTTTTTTTCCCTCTAGCTGAAAAAATCAGCTAGAGAAAAAAAACTGCTACTGACTCCCATTTAAATGAATGGGAAGTGTTTTTTGAGGTGGATTTTCAGGTAGATTCCACCTCAAAATCAGCCTGCGAAAAACTCAGTGTGAACATATTACCAGTCCTGAATTCCTGTTTGTTTATTCCCTATTCATGTGTGCTCTGATTTTAGTCTATATTCACATACTGTTTTGCCTGATTCTGTGGTGCGCTGCACCATAGTCCCTTACCTGCCTGGTTGGCTGTCACCAACACTGGGACCATACCATCAGCTGTGCTTTTGTACCAGGGCGTAACTAAAGTCTTGTAGGCCCTGGTGCAAACTTTGACAGGGGTCCCCTACCCCCTCCCTACAATGTATTCTTAATAGTGGCAGCTATGGGTGCTGTAGCACTATTTCAGATACTCGAAAGAAATACAACTATAGTACCCACAACTGCGGTAATCAAGAATATAGTGAGAGAGTGGCGCAGCGCCTGGCATGTAAACAATACTGAGAGCTGTGTGCTCTGGGAAATAGCTGATCTGCAGGGTCCTAACAGTCTAAGAGAGCTAAGAGATAATTGGGGTTCAACACCTGATACCCTGGGTGATCAGCTGTTTAAAGGTACTGTGTTGCTTTTGTGAGTGCCATAACTCCTTCACTATGTACAGTGGGGAAAAAAAGTATTTAGTCAGCCACCAATTGTGCAAGTTCTCCCACTTAAAAAGATGAGGCCGGCCTGTAATTGACATCATAGGTAGACCTCAACTATGAGAGACAAAATGAGAAAACATATGTAGAAAATCACATTGTCTGATTTTTAAAGAATTTATTTGCAAATTATGGTGGAAAATAAGTATTTGGTCAATAACAAAAGTTCATCTCAATACTTTGTTATATATCCTTTGTTGGCAATGACAAAGATCAAACATTTTCTGTAAGTCTTCACAAGGTTGGCACACACTGTTGCTGGTATGTTGGCCCATTCCTCCATGCAGATCTCCTCTAGAGCAGTGATGTTTTGGGGCTATCACTGGGCAACACGGACTTTCAACTCCCTCCAAAGGTTTTCTATGGGGTAGAGATCTGGAGACTGGCTAGGCCACTCCAGGACCTTGAAATGCTTCTTACGAAGCCACTCCTTAGTTGCCCTGGCGGTGTGCTTGGGATCATTGTCATGCTGAAAGACCCAGCCACGTTTCATCTTCAATGCCCTTGCTGATGGAAGGAGGTTTGCACTCAAAATGTCACGATACATGGCCCCATTCATTCTTTCATGTACACGGATCAGTCATCCTAGTCCCTTTCCAGAGAAACAGCCCCAAAGCGTGATGTTGCAACCCCCATGCTTCACAGTAGGTATGGTGTTCTTTGGATGCAACTCAGCATTCACTCTCCTCCAAACAAGACGAGTTGTGTTTCTACCAAACAGTTCTACTTTGGTTTCATCTGACCATATGACATTCTCCCAATACTCTTCTGGAACATCCAAATGCTCTCTAGAAAACTTCAGACGGGCCCGGATATTTACTGGCTTAAGCAGGGGGACATGTCTGACACTGCAGGATCTGAGTCCCTGGCGGCGTAGTGTGTTACTGACGGTAGCCTTTGTTACGTTAGGTAATGAGTGGAGGACAGAGGAGCCTCTTAAAGAAGATGTTACAGGTCTATGAGAGCCAGAAATCTTGCTTGTTTGTAGGTGACCAAATTCTTATTTTCCACCATAATTTGCAAATAAATTCTTTAAAAATCAGACAATGTGATTTTCTCGATATGTTTTCTCATTTTGTCTCTCATAGTTGAGGTCTACCTATGATGTCAATTACAGGCCTCTCTCATCTTTTTAAGTGGGAGAACTTGCACAATTGGTGGCTGACTAAATACTTTTTTTTCCCCACTGTATCTCTGACCTAATCTTCCGCTACTTGCCCACACATAACCTCCGATCCTCCTACTCCGCTCTGCTCTTATCCGCTCTTCACACAACCGTCTCTAAGACTTCTCCCGTGCATTCCCCATACTCTGGAACTCATTACCAAGACACATAAGACTGACCCCAACAATCACAAGCTTCAAGAAGGCTCTGAAAACTCACCTATTCAGGAAGGCCTACAACCTCCAATAACACTACTGTCACCACACCACCATCTGTACAGCCTCTCCCTTCACCTTCTGTCTCTATCCCTCTTCCCCTTTCCTTGCGGGCAGGGCCCTCTATCCCACTGTGCCAGTCGGTCACTGTTAGTATATTTGTTTTGTATATTTTGTGTACAGTATGTAAACCCTCAAATGTAAAGCACCATGGAATTAATGTTGTTATATAAACAATAATAATAATAAATAATATTAATAAGGGGCAATATTTAAGGGGGGTACACGGGTATATTATTCATTCTGAGGGGGTTATATCATATTTCATAATTAGCAGCAGGATGGAGACTTTATGTAGGTGAGGACAATGTGGGTCAGGTATTTGGAAAAGTGAGGGCCAAAGATGTCTGAGACAAGTCTCAGCTGGAATAAGTGGCCATGGCGTTCCAGATGGAAGAGACAGGAAATGTGAACGATTACAGTCAGAGATGTCACATGTAAGTCACTACTGTATTCACCTAACTGGTCTGCAGAGCCCTGTGTAGAGCTGGTATCTACCACTATATGGTCACCGTATAGTGATAATATTGGTATACCCGAGTTGGGAGCTCACTTGGACGTGTTTGCCCCCTATGCTCAACCCTTAGCTATTCTTCTGCCTAAACCCCAATTCATATTAACCTTCTGGGCAAACAAAACAGCTTAGCAATATAATTATATGAAAGAAAGCTCTATGTATGAAAGAAAGAACCCATAGAAGAGGTATGACTGCACCCTAAGATGGCGATGGTGTAACAGGTGGATCCCTTTATAACTGAGAAAGTCTAATAGGGACTAATATACATAACATAAGTGGAAGTTATATTGCAAAGTTATTTTGTTTGCCTAGTGGGTTAATATGTATTAGGGTTATGGGTCCCAGAATACAAATTTAACATAAATGGATAACAGAAAGCTATTATTACACATCAGAAAATATCAGCGCATATGACTTTATAACATTACAAATTGAAGATATAAATGATTTCATAAATCAGTATGTTTACAGTGTATTTTGCCTTTAGAAGTGGCAGTACATGATGGGGTAATGCACCTGACCAATTTTTCTGTTCGCTGTAAGCACTGAATACATTTAATGGACATATCAAAATTATAGGCACAGGAGCCATAAGAGCTGTGGAAGTTTCATATTTGGTGCTTCACTTACATTATATGTTCAGTTTATTTTGACAGACTAGAATTTTGCAGTAGTTATTGTGAAGAATGTCAAAGGTAATGTTTTTATGGTTTATGATAGCTCTATGTACTGAGAAACTGGAAATCTAGAATGTTCTTAATTATAATAATCTTCTTATAGCTAAAGGCTGGTGTTTTTGTATCCAGAGGCTAAACTATAAGTAGGGTACAAAAATGGGCATACAGCGGTCCCTTCATTGGCCCCTTATACAGCTGAATTAGCTCATTACTTACCTGTCTGCTCCCTGGTCCTGCTATGTCTCTCTGCTCCAGACACACCGTTGTGGCATTTGCACCTGGAGCAGGAAGGAGAGTGAGAGGCTAAGTACCAAAAATTACCTCTTATGCTATACAGCCTATAGGCCTAATGTTGAAGAGTGGTAGAGCAGCAAGCCAAAGGTCCACAGTTAAAAATACAACTGGATTCACATACCGATCCCTGCTTTTGCCCACAGCCTCCTCCACTTCCCCTTCACCCTTCAGGGGGCCCTGTGCGCTGAACATTCTGACATGGTGCGGACTCTTATGTGCAGAGAACAGGGCCCCTTGGAGTCTGAATAGGAAGTGGAAGAGGCTGCTCTGGGCAGGAGCGGAGATCAGTAAGTTAATAGCTGCCTAGTAAAAAAAAGCAGCGAGACAGTCCAAGCCTGTTTTTCTCCCAATCTAAAAACATACATAATTGAATAAAATTTGATTGCCTAAATAAAAAAATAAAAAAATGGAAAGGAAAAAAGAAAAATGGCACAAGATACAGAAGTTGAGGTTGGGTTATGGATTTTCCATTGGAGCTTTAAGTTATGCCTCTGACTCTCTATGTATAGGGCTGATAAATCTCCATGCACTTTTATTTTAGACCTGAAATGAAATTCAGTGCTACATTTAACATTTTTCCTTTATTATTACTAAACTTCTGATATCTGTCTGATACTTTATGCTTCTGATCAGCAGAATTAAAAGGGCAGACTTCACAGTAAAGGTCTATTGTCCCAGTCCAGTGCACATGTATGGTGGAAGCAATAGTTATCTATTGAGAGATTGCATCTACAAGACTCAAAAATTATACGTAAGACTCCACAGTAACTTTCACAATACAAAATCTATATAAAACAGACTCTTAACAACCTTTCCATCTTGACAAGAATTGAACACCAACTGCACTTTGTCAATTAACAGAGAGACGCAATGATCGTCCCTGGACTAATGTGATAAGTACATTGGATCCACATTGATTTACAAACCCAGTTCCCAGAATAGACATCAATGTCTTTTTATCTTTTACTTCATCAAGATTCAGCCAATGATACTAAAATACAAAATACTAAATGAAACTAAAAATGTCATACCATTTGTTATTTTATTGGTTTAATGTGATTTTTCTTACTAGAAGCATTAATGATTAAAATTTGCAATAAAAATGGCTAATACAGAGAAAAATTATAAATCATTGTGAATGATAATACCTAATATTCAGCAGGTAAGGAATTCAGATGTAAAGGCATAAATTATTATCACTAAATTCCTGTGAGTTCTCTCCCATTGAATGTAATTGGTGATGAGCAAAGTTGATTCAATACAAGAGTCAGAGCGGGCTGAGGCCATTCTTTGCAGAAAATCTGTTTTTATTGCAGATTTTGCTGCCTTTTTTTGTGCAGTGTTCCAAAACATGTGACAATAGCTTTAGGCTAAGGACCCACGATCGTTACACCACTGGTTGTGGTGCTGGAGTACTGCAGCTCTGCTCCCATTGAGTTGCAGTACTCAAGCAAAGCTGCCACAGAGTTGATCGAGCTTTCTGACCTTATATAAGTCAGAAAGAGAGACCTAAAAATGGCTGTCCACCAACGCTCACCATCCAACCTGACGGAACTGGAGAGGATCTGCAAGGAAGAATGACAGAGGATCCCCAAATCCAGATGTGAAAAACTTGTTGCATCATTCCCAAGAAGACTCATGGCTGTACTAGCTCAAAAGGAAGGGGCTTCTACTCAATACTGAGCAAAGGGTCTGAATTCTTATGACCATGTGATATTTCAGTTTTTCTTTTTTAATAAATTTGCAAAAACATCTACACTTCTGTTTTTTTCTGTCAAGATGGGGTGCTGAGTGTACATTAATGAGAAATAAAAGGAACTTTTTTGCTTTTAGCAAATGGCTGCAATGAAACAGAGTGAAAAATTTAAAGGGGTCTGAATACTTTCCGTACCCACTGTAAAAAAGTAAGGTAAGATATAAATAACAAAACCATAATGCATGCCAAAGTACTGCTGACCTACTGGACACCAAAACAATGCTGTATCTGTAGCATACTATATGCTGTGGTTAGCACTGTTTGAGAGGATAGCCAATTTGGCAATAGGTGGCCTGTCTTTAGGCGCTGTGACTAGTATTGTTATAAGTAATTTTATATGATGGAATCATTAAGGCAGAATATTATTGTGGGTACTACTGGCAGAGAATCTGACATGGTATGGTGGCATGGAAGCTGACATTGCTATAGGGGGATTGATTTACACGCCTCAGATACCTTACAATTTATCTTAAAGAGGGATAGTGTAATTACATGGGTTGTCTGAAAACAGGGAATACGCTAACATTAATAAACAATACCTATGTGTCAAATCCCCTGCCATTCAGCAGTACTGTTATGGTGGTCTCTGCCAGCTTTTTTGTACTTTTCAGCTGTAATAACATGCCCCTACAACTATATACATGACCACTACAGCCAGTCACTGGCCTCAGTATTTTGTACTTGGTCACAGGTGCTCTTCAATACTGATAAATGTAAAGTTATGTACTAAAACTAAGAATACTAGCTTCTATCTCTTTGCCTTCCCTGGATAAACATTGCAGAATAATAGGCTGGATGGATGGAGGTACAGATACATCACCACAGCTGCAAAGCAAAGATTACCATGTGCTACAGGAGCAATGGTGCTGCAGCAGCGGAGGATTTAAAGGGTGAGTATTGGTTTTCATTTTACGCTAGGTTCACATTAGCGTCACATCCAACAGACCAGTACAACGAAGAGGAGGACTGCTAAAATAGCTGTAACAGACAAAGTCTGATGGATCCCACTAACTATAATGGAGTCCGTTGGATGCCCATCATTTTAAAACAGAAGCTGGCGGAGGAAAAGTCCTCCGTGTAGGACTTTTTTCTACGACGATTTTCAATCAGACATTGCAACGAAGTCTCCAATGGAGATTCTGGTGCAAATGTGAACATAGCCTTAGAATATTCCCTGCTGTTACAAATTTTTTGAAATCCTGAAAACCCCATTTTAGGCCGGGGCCCCATGCGGCATTTTACAATCTCTGCAAAGTAGCAAATCACATTCACAAATTGCAGAAAAATACAAGCAGTAGAAATGCTGCGATTTCCAAACCATTGCATTTTTGGAAATCGCAGCATGTCAATTATACCTATGGAAACGCTGCTGGTTTTCCTATAGGTATAATTGAAGCATAAATTCAGTAGAGGAAAACTCTGCAGACTTTCTGTGAAAAGTGTTGCGGGAAAAAACGCAATGCCTGCTACGTGGGGCCTTAGCTTGAGTGACTTATATGAAGCTCCTACATCTTTAGAGATGTTCAGCAGCAGCTGAGGTGCATATATATCTCCTTCTAGTCACCTTTCAGATCAGCTGTGGGTACATTAATCTATCTATTTATCTATGTCTCAGAGTGTTCTATGCTATAAATTATTTTGCTTCACTTTTAAGCATAATTTATTTCCTTTGGTATGGAGGCAGAACTCACATAGATAATTTACAAGGAAGAATTAAATGGGACATCACCATGCTTCCTCGCTGTCTTGTACATTTTATTCCTTCACATTATATTTGAGTAGGACATGCACAATTCCTTAAGGGATGTAAGTTTTGCTCATCATCACCAAGATGTCACATCATATATTGTACCAGCAATGCCCATCTTACTTAATGTATATCAAGCAGCATTTAAATATTACATAAACATCAAAAGAATAAATTTGCTTGTTATTTCTCATTCCAGGCCTAAAAATTTTAGTATGAACCTCCACGTTGTGAACAATCGTCGCAGGTTTTTGCAGGTTTGTTGCAGGTTTTGCAGTGTTTTTTTGGTCCAGGAGTGGATTGAGCAGATGGTAGAAGTATAAGTGCTCCCTTTATATTTTGCATTCCTCTTGTCATCACTCCTAGGTTTGGGTCAAAAAAGAAGTAAAATCTTCCCCTTTGTTTTTTAAAAAATATTAGCAATTTAGCAATTAGCATGCAATTTTTGAAGGAAAACTGCACAGCCATTAACAATTATTTAAAGGGGTTTTCCCAATAACATAACCGTATTTAAATCTATAGAGAATTAATAGTTAAACATGTTTGCAAATATAAATATTTAAAAAATTTGCAGAGTTTTTAAGATTTTATTTAACCATTAGTGGTGACAGTCTTATGACTTAATTAGTTGCCACTGCATACAGCTATGAATTTCCTTATTGTGGCTGGGTTATTTTCTTGCGCATGCACTGTCCTTGCCTGTTTCTCTTTAAGGAATAAGGAAATCAGGGCTGGTTTTCTGACTCATGGTTATATCCATTGGCAACTGACCTAAAGACTGTCAACTGATAACAGAAAATAGTTAATTCAGGCAGAAACTGGGTGGAAACCCGGCGGACCCATTATAGTCTATGGGGTCCGCGGGTATCTGTGGGTAACCGCCTTTTTAAGCGGATTAGGTTTCCGTTCGGGGGGACCCAAGTGGACCCCCTGAACAGAAACCTGAACACAGGTGAGAACCTAGCGTAAGTGGAGAAGAAAAACTAATTTCTATAACAATTTCTATAATAAGATATATTACAAAGTTTCTTATATTAACCTGCACTATTCATTTATGAGATACTGGAGGTATGCTTTAATGTGTTAATATGGTAAAACATGCTAACTCAACTTCTATGGCTTTTCATTGGCTTTTGCTGTCCTCTGTAATAAAAAAAATCACGCTGCAGGAAGTTATCACCCTGCAGAAAGTCGAGATAAACATGAAGTCCACTGGTTATTCACCCTTCCAGGCTCCTGCACTGCCTTGGCTATAGCTTTCTGTTTTTTGGGAAAAAGGTTCAGTTCACTGCCCTAACCCTGTATGTAAATACCATGACCAAGGCATAGTGACATGCTGGAGTTCTCCTGGCACACCACACTTGGGCATATGTCCCGCTATCCACCTCTGTGCCCTGACAATTAATATTTATATAAGTGCAGGAACTGTTCACATAATGTTTCCCCATGCAGAATCCATTAGCAATCCCATGTCTCCTTTACAATTTGATAAGCGTGCAATATTCTTCACTGCTACTAAGTGAACACTTTAATGAGCAGAACAAAATCATGTTTTTATATAATGCAAACTGTGTTGATGGCTTGGCGGCAGTCTTTACTCTGTGACATTCAGCACTGGAGGTCAAGATGATCTACTGCTGTCCTGTTTATTTCCATAGGAAAATATATGACTAATATAGATGACACATTAAATTTAGAGACCTTGATATCAGTGCCAAAAGTCAAACTGTCACGCAAGACCTACAGCTTGTAGAAACCTATACGTTGGATGATGCAAGACCATTCGGCATTCAAGTCTTCCTATGTAAATTGCACAACATGTGGTTTCAATTGAAGCATAACATGTACATAATACATTGCTATGATAAATGAGAAGTAGTTTGCACACTGCTATTTTTGTCCTTAGACTGCCATTTCGATCCAAGTTCTCATATATATATATATATATATATATATATATATATATATATATAATGTTGGTTATTAGTGAAAGCACATGTAGATATGTCACTCAGACAGACTTTGGTACAGTATACTGTAGGTATATTAAATATATTTAATTGGTTTTCTGAGGTTTAAATATTGATGATCTGTCCTTGGGATAAGTCATCAATGTCTGATTAATGGGGTCTGACACCCAGGTCCCCCACAGATCAGATGTTCAAAGAGACTGCAGCATTTAGTCTTTTTACTGAATACCAAGCACAGTGCCATACATTCGAATGAGACTGAGCTGCAAACAGGCCACGCAATGAATGATTCTGACTTCACTGCCTGGGAAGTGGAAGTGGCTCTGCTGCTTCAAGGAGCGGAACAGATCTGATATCGATTATCTATCCTAAGTGTTGGTCACCAGTATTTAACCATAATCACCAAGTTTTGTTGGCCATTTCTTGGGAGTTCTGATGCGTGCAGTGTGTTGTGAAATTTTCATACAACCATGTCCCTTTTCAGTAAACTCCTGTCCCCTTTGGAGAGCGAAAAGCCTCCATTTTTGTTGTACGTCATCTCTGTTTTTGTGACATGTACAATAATGGTCCCGTCACACCCCCTTTTTTGTGATGTGACTGGCACATAAAGTCTCCATGTCATATATAATATGACTGTGAATTTGGCAGATAAGGAAACAGCTGGAGATTTTCCCACTCTTCACAATGTTTCAGAAGAGTTAGGAAGTATATATTTAAGGTGTACCTACAATTATAAACAACTTTGAATAAATGAATAGTGGAGTTTAATATAAGAAACATTGTAATTTATATTATTAAAGAAATATGTTTTCTTCTCCACTAAGTTATTCTACATATTATTCTGTGAAGGAGGAAGGAGGCTGCTAGAAAAGATACTCAAATTATTGCTGCTTCTACACTCTGCTGTCTGTGCTTTTTTAATGCTCCTAGGATGTAGATAAAGTCAGGTTCACACTAATATTCGGGGACTCTGTACCTCATTCCGGACTTTTCTTTCTACCGATTTCAGTATAAAATTGTCGGAAACTGGGCGGAAACCCAGCGGACCCCATTCTAGTCTATGGGGTCTATGGGTTTCCATGGGTAACCACTTTTTAAGAGGATAGGGTTTCCGTTTTCAGGTCCCCAAGCGGACCTGAAGAACAGAAACCCGAAGGATAGTGTGTACCTAGCGTAAGAGGCTACTAGTGCACAGAATGAGGCAATAAATCAATTAACTAGCAGGCTGCAACCTCCCCACAGAGTTCTGTGATGGATACAGTGAGGGAATCTTATGTCAACAGTCACATTGAAGATAAGGAGCAGGAGAACAGCTAAGTAAGTGGAGAAGGAAACAGATCTCTTTAGTGAGATATATTACAATGTTTCTTATATTCAGATGCTCTATTCATTTAACCAAGATGGGATGGACTGAAATTGTTCTTCCATAAACATTGACCTCTTCTCATATCTATGTGTACATGTATGCCCTGAGTAGGAGCCAAACTGTAAGTATGCACCCTAGCAGAGGAATGGTAGAGAGCAGAACTACAGTGGGGAAAAAAAGTATTTAGTCAGCCACCAATTGTGCAAGTTCTCCCACTTAAAAAGATGAGCGAGGCCTGTAATTGACATCATAGGTAGACCTCAACTATGAGAGACAAAATGAGAAAACAAATCCAGAAAATTACATTGTCTGATTTTTAAAGAATTTATTTGCAAATTATGGTGGAAAATAAGTATTTGGTCAATAACAAAAGTTCATCTCAATACTTTGTTATATATCCTTTGTTGGCAATGACAGAGGTCAAACGTTTTCTGTAAGTCTTCACAAGGTTGGCACACACTGTTGCTGGTATGTTGGCCCATTCCTCCATGTAGATCTCCTCTAGAGCAGTGATGTTTTGGGGCTGTCGCTGGGTAACATGGACTTTCAACTCCCTGCAAAGGTTTTCTATGGGGTTGAGATCTGGAGACTGGCTAGGCCACTCCAGGACCTTGAAATGCTTCTTACGAAGCCACTCCTTCGTTGCCCTGGCAGTGTGCTTGGGATCATTGTCATGCTGAAAGACCCAGCCACGTTTCATCTTCAATGCCCTTGCTGATGGAAGGAGGTTTGCACTCAAAATGTCACGATACATGGCCCCATTCATTCTTTCATGTACACAAATCAGTCGTCCTGGTCCCTTTGCAGAGAAACAGCCCCAAAGGATGACTTTGCCACCCCCATGCTTCACAGTAGGTATGGTGTTCTTTGGATGCAACTCAGCATTCACTCTCCTCCAAACACGACGAGTTGTGTTTCTACCAAACAGTTCTACTTTGGTTTCATCTGACCATATGACATTCTCCCAATACTCTTCTGGAACATCCAAATGCTCTCTAGCAAACTTCAGACGGGCCTGGAAATGTACTGGCTTAAGCAGGGGGACACGTCTGGCACTGCAGGATCTGAGTCCCTGGCGGCGTAGTGTGTTACTGACGGTAGCCTTTGTTATGTTAGTCCCAGCTTTCTGCAGGTCATTCACTAGGTTCCCCCGTGTGGTTGTGGGATTTTTGCTCACCGTTGTTGTGATCATTTTGACCCCACGGGGTGAGATCTTGCGTGGAGCCCCTGATCGAGAGAGATTATCAGTGGTCTTGTATCTCTTCCATTTTCTAATTATTGCTCCCACAGTTGATTTCTTCAAGCTGCTTGCCTATTGCAGATTCAGTCTTCCCAGCTTGGTGCAGGTCTACAATTTTGTTTCTGGTGTCCTTCCACAGCTCTTTGGTCTTCACCATAGTGGAGTTTGGAGTGTGACTGTTTGAGGTTGTGGACAGGTGTCTTTTATACTGATAACAATGTCAAACAGGAGCCATTACTACAGGTAATGAGTGGAGGACAGAGGAGCCTCTTAAAGAAGAAGTTACAGGTCTGTGAGAGCCAGAAATCTTGCTTGTTTGTAGGTGACCAAATTTTCCACCATAATTTGCAAATAAATTCTTTAAAAATCATTTTGTCTGTCATAGTTGAGGTCTACCTAGGATGACAATTACAGGCCGGCCTCATCTTTTTAAGTGGGAGAACTTGCACAATTGGTGGCTGACTAAATACTTTTTTTCCCCACTGTATAAAAGGCTTTAAAAGATTATACAGAAATGCTACGTTATATTATCGGAAATACAATCCTTTACTGTAACAAATGCCAGAGGAAGTGACAGGTCCTCTTTAAGAAATATCAGAAAGAAAATTTACCATAGCACTAAATTCACACACTGTTCTAATACAATAAACATCAAGGACACATTTAGTTGAAATATTATTTTCCTAATTAACTCTGTTTTGTTTTACTTTGCAGATTAATTGTGCTATTTGTCAGTGGAAGAGTCGCAATGAAGAATTTCTATAAACATTTATATCTACATCTAGTTAATTACAGTGAATTAGCCGGCAGCACCTGCTCTGACTGCCAGTCGCATGGCATTTATAGGTGGGTATGTATGTGAGTCAGGCATGTAAACACAAGGTAGGTAATGCTTCTCCAAATGCTGTCTCTATCTCTCTGTCCAAACACGATGCTTGTCTAATAACATAATTACCAATAATAACATACAAATTCACTTAACAGTATTTTGTTAATACAAGTTTTCTCCATTCTTATCACCTTGGTAACATTGCTTATGCTTTAGAGAACATATTAAATATTGTATCTAAATCTTTACACAAGATTCTACACAATGGAATTTGATTCATTAGATTTTCTTTATGGGATTTTCTCACGTATAAGTCTCATTAATAAGACTGAGATCCAGCATGGCCATTTGACCAATGGGCTGAGAAGCATAAGTTCAATATCACAGTCCTAGACAACCCCTTTAAGGTACAAGGGATATATGTAAAGGAAATAAATTCATGAGCTTTTAAAAACATTTGTTACAGGCTCTACAGGCATGCATACTTTTTTCGATTCTCCCTCTCCTGCAAGCCTCTCCAAATAGGTCTGCCCATTTTGGTTCCACAGAAAACCTCTCTTGCTATCTGCGTGCCAATTGCTGTGCATGTCAACTTCTATACTTGAAATATCCTGAGTTGAGGACCTGCATGTCCATCAAATGACCAGATTACAGGAAGTGACTTCAAGCAGAGATTAAAAAAAAAAAAAAAAAAAAAAAAACTTGAAAATTCATAAACAAAGTATATCAGAAATGTACACGTTCGTGCCTCTGTTGGACATAAGATCACCAGGTGCTGTCCTTTTTCATGGCTTGGCAAAACTGCTGGATCTTAGCAGACTCAGTTCAGCTATTGCAGCGACTAATGTCACTACAAGGGGTTGTTTTCCCCTGATATGTATGGATGTCCCAGTTATAGTAGTAAAACTGCAAAAAGATCTATAGAGTGATTGTACTCTTGATGATTTTTATATATGCCAAAAAAACTAATAGAAAATGCTAACTTATAATAAAAAAGCACACACAAACTATCATGATAGCCACCTGTTCGTCTAGAATTATACATATTACATATCAAAATGATCAATTTTAATACTTCATTATGTGTTAATATGAAAATTAGAAGAAACAAAATGATAAATTGTTACATTTTGTGCGCAAAATTATTTTGTACTATAAAATGTTACTTTTTGTGCATAAAATAATTTTGTACTGTAATTGTAAAGGAGTTAAAATGCTAAGGATGTGTAGAAAATGAGTGCATTCCCTCAGTGCCCAGAATACATAGAATTCAGTTCACAAGAGGTTTTTCTTTCTGGATGCAATGCCTACAGAGACCCCTTGTACGTGATTAATAATTGGCTTTCATCAGGTATGAGACACAAGGACATTCGGCTCCTTCTCTATAGAAGACAGGATAAACAGTCAAGCTTAGAATTGTGAACACTGTTATTTTCTCCATCTCATTGTGATGTATACTGGGAAAAAATGCCACTTTCCTACATTTAATTAAATGTCAGCTTCCAAAATAGAAGACGCAATAAACCCACAGCCTAAATGTGTCTCATCTTAAAATAGTAACAATTAAAAAAGTGATCCTGCTCTAAAACCGGAATAGAAGCTTTAACGTCTTGTAATAGTTCTTTGGGGTGAACAAAGTAGATGATTTTTATGGTGATGAGACGTACATATGGAAAATAGGGCAACTGGCAACATCTCCTCAAAGCTAATCCGGGAATACGGTACAGTCCTTGACCTCAAACCACTCAGTGTTTAATCCAGGGACGTACCTGGTTGGGGGTATCTGGCAAGACATTTGCCAAGGTATTGGGTATCAAGAAACCATTGCTTCGTCAACCAAGTTATTTAGATACAGGAACATGGATGCTACAAAGGGAGACAACAAAGGCAGGACACGTAAGACTGGGGCATATTTACTAACACTATGTTCATATCTGCATCAGTGGTTTTGGTAGGAGCTTCCATGGCAGAATCTGTCAAAAATGCTGAATACATGAAAAAAAAAACTATTATAGTCAAGGGGTCCACTAGACACCATTGTTGTCCATCATGTGACAGATCTAGCACTGCCATAATTTTGGTTGTTCTTTTCCTATGATGAAGTAGAACAATGGAAAGAAACAAATCAGAAGTGGAAAGATCCTAATATTGTTATATTATTTATTATATATTTCTGTGCTACATGTGCCACATTCATCAACAGTCTTAGTATCTTAACATCAGCTGGAAAATGTCAGTATTTTGTTGTAGGTTTTAGCTTCTGCTTTAAGGCTGAGGTCACAGATAAAAGCATAAAAGCAGAATTTTCTATTGCAGATTTTTCTGAACTTTTTTGAGCCAAAGCCAAGAGGGGCTTCAAAAGGAACAGGTAATATAAAGGATATTTCACCTGTCTGCTATACCCACTTCCACCTTTGGCTCTTAAAAAACAAAAATCTGCAAAATAAAATGCTTCTTTTCTGCAATGTGTCACCTCAACCTCAAATAGTATTTGTGAAGCCAAAGAGTCACAGTTTCAAGGTAACCCCCCCCCCCCCCAAAAAAAAACCATATTGTATGTTACCTAAATATGGTTATAAACGTTTCCTACAATAGAGTGAGCAATGGTTTATACACCGATTTAGGCATTATAACGTATCATATTCCAGAAGCTATGAAAGAAGATAAGAATAAAAGGGTTCTGGCTTTTGCTGTCTAAACGAAGGTATTTGTGTTTAAGACAGCAAGCAGACATCATAAAATGACCCAAAAATACACAAATTATGGCCATTATGGAGCTGTCACATATCAAAATATGATAAGACAAGCGTACTGTCCACAGTTTCTTTCATTTGCTTAGTATCTGCTAAAAGCAATTTAGCCCTGTCAACAGACTGGCAATCACTGGAAATGCCAGGGGAAAGAACACAATAGCTGTTGATACAAGGCTAAAATTCTGAAAGTTTGTCTGCTAAATTTTTGGTGGTGTTATTATATGCATAAAAGGAAATGTGTATTTTCAGGGTGAAATCAACATGCTTTCAAAATACCGTTTTTATGCTTAAGTTAACCTGACACTATCACATGTATTTCTCTGAAATCCTTGCACAATATCATACAATATCCAGACTTAGAGTGGCAACTTCAAAAACTGGCACAAATTTTAATGGATTAATTTTTAACCCTTTTTATGTCCACTTGATTTGGGGGTCATTTTTGGCATATACCAGTTAATTATAACTTTTTTTTTTTTTTTTAGTCTGTTTTGAAATCTTTACCTGGGAGAGACCTTGCTGATGGAGGCAATGACTGCAAACATACAGCCAATGTCATTTAGAACTTCTGCATAAGGAACAAGGAGTTCTAAAAAGATGATATGGCCCCCACAGAGCACATCATCCAGTCTGTCTGAGATTACATGAAGAGATGGAAGGATTTGAGCAAGCCTATATCCAGGGAAGATCTGTGCTTAGCTCAAAATATTTGGCATAACCTCCCTGCCAAGCTGTTTCTACAAGTGTACCTAGAAGAATTGATGCTGAATTGAAGGCAAAGGTCGGTCACACCAGATATTGATGTGATTTAGATTTCTCTCTTCTCTCTCTGTTCATTCACTTTGCATTTTGTTTATTTACAAACATAAACTATTAAAACTTCTAATTTTGAAAGAAATCTCTGTGTATATATATATATATATATATATATATATACACACACACACACACACACACACACACACACACACACACACACACACACACGTGGATCTCAATAAATTAGAATATCTTTGAAACGTTTATTTCTTTCAGTAATTACATTAAAAAAGTGACCTATATTTTCTAGATTCTTTACACACAGAGTGTTCTATTTCAAGTGTTTTATTTCTTTAAATGTTGATTATGGATTAAAGGTAATGAAAACCCAAAACTAAGAAAATTAGAATATTGTAAAAAAGTTCAGTATTGCAAATTCAGTGTGTCACCTGCCAAGGTTTCCTAAGCCTTTAAATGGTCCCTCAGTCTGGTTCAGTAGGACACACAATCATGGAAGACGCTGATTATGAATTGTATTACTGAATGAAATGAAGTTCAAAGATATTCTAATTTATTGAGATGCACATATATTATATATATATATTTTACTGTATATAACACACATACTGTATGTATATATATATATATATATATATATATATATATATATATATTGTGAGGTTTCCTGTTTTCACAGAGGATTTTCTATTATAGAGGAACAAATTGTCCACTTTCATTTCTAGCTGAAAGCATTGACCTGGATAAGAACATGCAAGTTCTTAAAATAACTTGGTGCATCATGTAGTTAAATCTGTGTGAATAATCCCCCATAGCTTAAAGAGTTCAACTGTTACTCAATGGCTTTGACTTCTTATAACCCAAACTGAAAATAATAAAACTGCAGAATATAAATAATAAATACATATTAATAAAATACATACTGATGTAAGAATGTGTCCCCTTGCATATGTTTCTATTATTGCATATTTGTCTACATTATACTTGGCTCTCTCTGTCAGTCCCATAGAGAGTAAATGGATTGGTAGTGTGCATGTTCAACCAACTCTCCATTCAGACAGGGGATTTGGGACCATATTCCCATGATTGTGGGGACCTGACCCAGTTGATATAAGATAACCTATTACCAGAGTTCCACTTTAGGCTGGGGCCCCACGTGGTGTAAACGCCACGGCATAAACTGCAAATCCTATCCACTCATTGCAGAAAAATACACGCATCAGAAATTCTGCGATTTCCAAAACCATTGAGTTTTTGTAAATCGCAGCATGTCAATTATACCTATGAAAATGCTGGTGGTTTCCCTATAGTTATAATGGAAGCAGAAAGTCCGCAAAGGAAACCTCTGCTGACTTTCTGTGATAAGTAATGGGGGAAAAAACACTTTTACACTGTGGCCTGCTACATGAGGCCTTAGCCTTAAAGAAGAAGCATTCTGATGACAGATATTTGTGGCATACATGTTGTAATAGGATTAGCTCAGGGATCGTCGTCTCCTCAGATAGATACTTTTTGGCACAGCAATTAGAGTCCAGTCTAGCCAAGTATGGTGCAACTGGCCGCAACAAGTTTTATTAGTGGTTTAAGGAAAACAAAACAATAAAATACAAAATAAAATCCTAGCCGTCCGGCCACTACCTACAATACACAATGCAGGTAACTCACTAGAGAGAGCTGGGCCTACTGCACAGCTCCCTAAACACAAAACACAGCAGTTATAACTCACAGTGGTTTCCCCAGGAGCAGAGAGAGCCAAATACCTGTGTGCTGTCTGCCCTTATATACACACACTTCAGGAACCAAGGAATTAACCCCCAGTCATCCCAAAACCTGAAGTGGCTGAATGGAGTAGAGCCACACCCAACTCTGCTTACTCCAGCAGCCAGACCTTTTACCAGGGTTTAGATAAAACCCTCCAGCAAGGAACACACCTTCTATATGTATACTCCTTCTACCACTTTGCCCCTGGTCCTGTCACAATGTGGTAAAAAATATGTTCTAGTTGAAGTTCGCTCTGCCCATCTATAAACCGAATGGAATTGAGTCTGTCCGCAAAAGATGGAAAAACAATGGAGAGTTGGTAGTTTCATATAATAACAAAAAAGTTACAAAAACTACTGAGCATACAATTGTCCAAAATGTCTTGGCATGCTGAAGCATTAAGATCTCCCTTTACTGGAACTAAGGGGCCTAGTCTAGTTCCTAGTGTTATCCCTCCTCCGGCAAACCATGCAGTCAGACAGGTGGTGTTCTCCTGGCGTTTGTCAAACCCAGATTCATCCATCAGACCACCAGATAGGGAGGTGTAATTCGTCACTCCACACATCACAATTCCACTGCTCCAGAGTCCAGGGCTGCCATGCTTTACACCTTGCCATCCAACACTTAGCATTGTGCTTCGTGATGTAAGGCTTGTATGCAGCTCCTCAGCCACGAAAACCCATACCATAAAGCTCCTGATACACAGCTTTTTTGCTGATGTTAATGACAGAGGAGGTTTGGGTCACTGCAGTTATTAAGTCAGACGGGCACTGCTGACCTTTATGCACTATGTATCTCAGCACTTGGTGACTCCACTTTGTATATTTATGTTGTCTGTCGCTTTATGGCTCATTTGTTGTGTCTCCACTCACAGATAATGGTGTAATATTTATGAAGGAATAAATTTCACAAACTGACTTATTGCAGTGATGGCATTATATTACAGTATCACGCTGGAATTCAGTGAGCTCTTTAGAATGACCCACTCTGTCCTAAATGTTTATAAAGGCGACTGCGTGGCTCAATGCTAAATTTTATACACCTGGGGCAATGGGACTGAATGAAACACATGAATTGAATGATGAAAAGATATTTCCTAATACTTCTGTCCATATTCTATAGAACAGTGTTTCTCAACTTTTTCAAGAAAAGTGCCCCCTAGTGATAAAAAACTGAATATCCCCAAAGTAGCAATGAATTCTAAATATTATCAAAATAAGGCCTTCATCTGCAGTTATATCAGATTTGGCGAGAAGAATAACTCAGCATGCAGTATTATACCTCCCATCAAAGCAATGGACAGCACCATGTATTCCTGGCATTATAAGGCAATATGGTCTATGAGGGAATGTGATTGTGAGGGTGATGGCTCCATCACATGATTTTCATCATGTGTTGGCTCCTGCTTCAATGTGAGGGAATTAGACATTTTTGGGATGACTATGTCCACTTTTGATATGTGTGACTCCTTTTGTGATGCAGACAAGCAATGTACCAGTCATGCCAGTTTTACATAATGTGCCCATGTTACATATAAAATGATCTAAAGCCCAATATATGCAGGAGCATTCCCATGAGATTTGCTCTTCCAGGACTCCGTGAGGTCACCCCTTTTTCTGGCACTCTCCTGAATGTACTGGGAGAGTTGGGAAGTATGAATAATGCCCCCTTAGTGTCACGATTCAGTATAATGCCCTCCTATTGCCCCCACAAATCTCCCTTCACAGCATAATGCCTCTTCAGGCGCCCCCGTAACAGAGTAATGGTGGGTTAGTAAGGTAATAGAACAGTACTAAGCTGTTGAGATAAGGCTTGCTGCTGCTCTTACCCAGTGACCATCCAAAACTAGTTTGGTGGTAACGTTGTACAGAAAAAAATAGAGTAAAAAAATGGGATATTATGGTTGAGCGCTGCAAGTAAGAGTGTATCAATAAAATATTTGCAAAGAGTATGTTTGTGAATAAAAACACATGTTTTATTGGTTCCACACCGCACGTACAACAATAGGCTACACGTTTCAACGCTGTACTAGCGTCTTCATCAGGCCATAAAATATAGCAGAGTCCAGGGCAGGAGGGGAACCAAATTGAAACGCGTAGCCTATTGTTGTACATCCGGTGTGGAACTAATAAAACGTGTGTTTTTATTCACAAACATTCTCTTTGCAAATATTTTATTGATATACCCTTACTTGCAGCGCTCAACCATAATATCCCAGTTTTTTTCTCTACTTTTTTCTTCAGTTCTCTAGCACAGTATAATACTCCTTTAGTGTGGGCACACGGTATAATGCTTCCTCAGTCCCCCCATATTCTATAATGGGCCCCTAGGTGCTCTCACACACAGTAAAATGGCCCCCTCAGTGCCCCCATACACAGTATAATGATCCACTCGGTGCCTCTACACACAGTATAGTGTTCAGGTGACCAGGATTTATTAGTCTGTTCACTCACTGTTCACTACTTCTTCTCTCTGGGGTCTGATGTGACATCAGCAGTGATGTGCCCAGAGCAGTGAATAATGAATCCAGCTCACCACTCGCTCCAGTGTTCTTCAGGGTAGTGTTCTTCTCAGCCTCAGGGACTGGGCGGTACACAGTGGTTGAGAATCACTGCTGTAGAAGACAGTCCTAGCATTGAAGTTGAGATATCTATTGTCGGAATATTACTATAATTGGTTGTGCAACTTTTAGCAACGAGAATTGCAGAAAAATACTTGCTGCAATTGAAGTCAGTTGAAGAATTTAAAGGGATATTCCATTTTTTTTTAATTTTCTTACATATATACTGATCTGAATGCCAGAGGTCATGACACCATATTAGTCCTAGTGAGTTAGCTCATTGATGCCATAAACAAGACAAATTCATGAGTTATACAATTCTGTTACACTAATATAACAGAGGTACAGTATGTCACAAGAATTTAACATGCCTGTATATTATAAAACTGCCCAATTCTACTTGATAAACAATACATTTAAAAAATTAACCCTTTAAGCCCAATAACACTTTGGTTTTCATTTAGGAATATTTTTTCAATGTCTAAAACAAACATTTCTTTCATGAAATTCATCATTCTGGAAACGTTACAAAGATGGTTCTAAGAATGTATGGAGAGAGTATGGGCCCAAACTACAATAAAAGTCATTGTTTCCAAGAAAAGAACATTTTTTTTCTTCTTTATTCAGCCCACAGCTTGTCTATTTTGCAGTCCTGAGAGAGTAGTTTATCTGTAATTCTTCTGGTACAGCTCTGGTCTTCTGTGGCCGTTGTGTTTGAAGAATAGTCGCCTTGAGCCTATTACAAGGGGTGAAATCATTGCCTGCCATCTAGGTTAGCAGATTTTACATCTTCAATTAATTTACCCGGCGTGACTCACATCTGTGTCCTTCTGAATTGCGTTTCTGACTATCGTCATTCACTTCATTTTCTGATTGAAAATAACCAGGACATTTAGTACTGAAGCCCTTATTTCATAGGCAGTCAAGTTCTATTAGTGACAATACAGATATGGGTATTTCATTTACAGTCTCAATGACATCCCATAGAGCAACTTGTTAGCGCTCATAGTACTTAGGATATTGGGCTTATTGATTCGCAATGCTCTTCATCTGTAGTTATTACTGAGATGGCAGAAAAATATCTGCATTGCTATGTCAGTGAGTGGTTCATTGCAATCTTACATCAATATTTAAGTGAATATTACTATTGGGTTTGTATGGGTTTCCTCCGGGTACTCTGATTCTTTCCATGCTATAAAGACATACTGATAGGGAATTTAGATTGTGAAACGTACTGGGGATAGTGAGTGATGACCTATATAAGCAAGAAAAATAAATATTGTTATTAGCATGATTTATATAACATATATTATTCTATATAGTAAAATGGCATTTTTGCATTACTATTCTTACTACTAGTTGTATAGAACAAAGTTAAGAGACAATGAAGTTAATAGACTATTCATTTGCAGTTCATGGTTCCCAGGGAAATCGACAACCTAGTGGCATAGTAAATTTGTGCATACTGACATAATACCTATTGCTTTACATAGCCCTGTCAGTACAGATTATAGCGTAATTTTCGTACCATAGGCGTACATACAGTACATGGTGAGTTGAAATCAGGACTATGTTTATTATCAAGAAGTAAAGACAACTCCTGGTTAATAAAGGAGCTTGGGATGGGGGAAATCTTTCTTAAAGAGCATGCATGTGAAATGTTTCTTTATTGGCAAAGACAAATGAACTGATATGGAGAAAGTACAATGGAAAGGGAGGAAGAGAAACCTTGACATTTCAGTAATCATCCCTTTCACAAGAGGTCTTTTCATGCAATACCAATTACATTCATGACTAAGTGTCAAGTGACTGTCGTTTGCCTGTTGATGTAATGTACAAATGTGTCTTTTCTTACCTTTCCTTTCGGCTAAAGATAGTTAAAGACGAGTGGCACAAGATGATAAGCTTTGAAAAAACCTTTGCATTAGTCAGGAGTCATGAATAAGGTAAACTTCTTTTTTCAAAGCCGGCCATCTCAGGCTACACATCTTGGGATATCTTGAGCCGAGAGGAAAGTCATGGAAAGATGCATCTTAAATGTTACACCTTAAAACCATGCAGTTTGTTTCATATGACCAAATGACCTACTGTAGTTTACAGATTGTATCTTGTGAATGGAAAGGTTGACACCAGCTAAGCATCTATGCCCTGCCGTCATGGAAGTCTTCCTTTTATTGGGTCCTAGCAGGAATATAGCTATAGGTGGTACAGCGGTAGTAGTTGCTACCAAACCCTAGACCCCGAGGAGGTCACAAAAGCCCCTTTACCAAAGGTAGGGAAGGGCCCCAGGAGCCTCAAGTTACGCCTCTGGGTCCTAGACAGCGTGGACTATTACAAATAATAAACTGAACAATATATATGAAGTCAGACTGTAGTATAAGTATCAGTGAAATATCTCTTAGTCATGTCACTGTAACACCCTATATTGGATGTACACCTTACAAGGGTTATTGCTCAGAAATATATGTCACCAGACAGTTCTTATTTTAGGTAAAGTAATCAGCTAAGGAGGTTCAAACAGTATTTTCCTTGACACCTTGCTTACCCATGTTTGGTCTCTTGAAATAGTTCTTCTCCTCTAAGCACGGACAATATCATCAGGGTGGCTGACACTGTTGGACTTTCAGCACAGCTGGTTCTATTCTTCACAGTAGAGGAGGATCAGAGGATCAAAGTGATGCACTCAGACCCTATTGCTGCTCAGCAATAGCTTTTTGGTGTCTCAGTAGCCTTATTCGCCAATTGCATCATTTTTCATAATCCAATTCAAAATAAATAGACCTTTCTTTCTTGAAGAGGACCTGTCACCAGGTCTGAAAAGCTCAATGACATGCCCAATCTTATCTGGGACTGTCAACCTGAGCAGGGTCGCTTTAACCATAGGACCAATGGTACACTCGCACTGGGCCTTATGGTAGCGTGGGCCCCCTTGGGACAGCAGGACGGTCCTGCATTTGCTATACTGCTGTGCCGGGCAGTGGGTCCAGACTGCCACAACTTCAACTCATCAATGGTGAAGGAGGTCCACTCCCTGCTTCACCATTCATCTCCTCTCTGATCCCTGAAGACTTCAGACCAGAGACAGCAGAGAACAGCAGGGGAGCAAGGAGAATTGAGTATTAATGTTTTTTTATATTTGTTTGGTAGGAGAGGAACATAATATTGTGGGGGCAACTGTAGGCAGCTGGAGGGGGACATTAAACTGTGGGGGCAGCTGCAGGGGGACATTAAACTGGAGGCAATTGGAAGGGGACATTAAACTGGGGGCAACTAGAGGGGGAAATTATACTGTGGGGGCCTCTGGAGGTGGACATTAAACTGGCAGGTAGCTGAAGGCGGACAATAAACTGTGGAGGAAGCTGGAGGGGGACAATAAACTGTGAGGGTAGCTGAAGGGGGACAATAAACTGTGAGAGTAGTTGAATGAGGACATTATATTAGGGGGTAGCTGGAGGGGGACATTAAACTGGGACTTTGGGGGTAGCTGGAGGGGGTCATTAAACTGGGTGCACTTGGATGGGGACATTATTCTGTGGGGACAGATGGACGGGACATTATACTGTGAGGGAAACTGGAGGGGACATTATAATGTGGGGACATACCATGTTAGGGTGACTTTAGGGGCATTATACTGTGTTGGGGCACAAAAATAAATGAATGGACAGTGTCAAAGTGGAAATGGATGGAGCTAAATTTGCTGCAGCGCACATAGCACATGGCACATTCTATCCCTCTTTTTGTTCTGAGCCACTGAGGGGCTTTATACTGTGAGAGGGCCACTAAGGGGCTTTATACTATGTGGGAGCCATTGAAGGGGCATTATAATTTGTGCAGGTCAGGTATTTCTAAGTGGTGGTAATGGGGAGCCCAGTTATGAAACCTTTGCACTGGGCCTACCAGTGTGTTAAAATGGTCCTGACCCTGTTTTGTTTATCCAAGTCCATTCAGCCACTGTGAAGATATAAGCTGTTTTAGTGTTTATACAGATTTGCAAATTAGGGTATACTAGCCAATTGGGAGGGGGACTCTGGTGATGGGGTCTCTGGGGTATGGGGTCTCTAGGGTATGTCATGCAGTGTTACTGCCACATTTGCATTGACACTAAAAGGGCTTATATCTTTAAAATGGCTGAACAAATTTGGATAAATAAAACACCAAAATGCTCAGGATGATGCCATCTATTAGATAATGCAGGGGTCCGCGGACTGGGAACGGACTGTTGGGGGTCTTTTGCCGGTCTGTGGGGCGGCGGGCTGGCCTCGGTAAAGGCGGCTCCCGACACATTATGTGGGGTGGGTCGGCGATCTGGCCACAGTGTTGTGGCTCATAGCATAGCTAATGACGCGAGACCTCGGTGTACAGCGCTGTAGACCAGGTCCCCACCATTATCTATGCTAGGAGCCACAACACTGTGGCCAGATCGCTGACCCGCCCCAATATGACCAAAGACCCGACCTTAAACCGCCCGTTCTGCCCCCCGATCCCTGCTGGGCTGTGGAGAATTAAAGGTAGGGGACCGCTGAGATAATGTATAGTGCTGCACACATGTTTTATGCAGGTGTGGATA
The DNA here is from genome assembly GCA_947044405.1 of Leptodactylus fallax. Lineage (NCBI taxonomy): Eukaryota > Metazoa > Chordata > Amphibia > Anura > Leptodactylidae > Leptodactylus > Leptodactylus fallax. Next base: position 1,400,224 of record CAMRHE010000123.1, read on the forward strand.
AAGTGCTGCAAAGTAAGAATGCTTTCAAAGATAGAAATATTAATAGTTAATTTTTGTCAATTAAGACAATTAATTGAATGAACAAAAGAGAAATCTAAATCAAATCTATATTTTTGAAAGCAATTTTCCCATGTCTGCATAAAACCTTTGCACAGTACTGTATGCTGCAGATCTGATGACAAGGCCTCTTTAAAAGTTTACAGTCAATAGAGTTTGGTGCCAAGTGCATTTCCATTTTAATTCATGGATCCTGTCTACTAGAACATCAGTGTGTAGCATCCCCATGCATCTGCATTCTCAACCTGTCACCACAGGCAGAAGCCCCTTCCATGCAACTGCACCCAGGCCCAAACTTCGCAGATGCAAACCAGAGCTTGCATAACAAACACCAAAAATCACTATGAGGGAGAGGCACCTCTAAGATCCCTGGTGTAAGTGATGTATGAAATTTTTAACCTCTAGCTTTTCTGAAATATTTCCCTCCTCCTTCCAACATGCTGTCATAACCCCACTACTGAAAAAAATCCTCCCTCAACTTATCTTGTGCTGCTAACTATCAATCCATCTCTAACTCCCCTTCATCTCTAAACTCTTGGAACGCTTGGTCTATTCTCGCCTAATCCGCTATCTCTCTGCTCTCTTCTGGACCCCTTACAATCAGGTTTTTCATACATTACACTCTACAGAGACGGCCCTTACAAAAGTCTCCAACAATCTCCTCAGAGATACCGCTCTCGCTTGGTTTTCTTCCTATCTTTCTGACCACTCATTTAGTGTATCATTCGCTGGTGCTATTTCTTCTTCTCTTCCCCTTGCGGTTGGGGTTCCTCAGGGCTCGGTTCTAGGCTCCTTCCTTTTCTCTCTCTCTACACAGCTGCTATTGGACAAATCATCAGCAGACTTGGCTTTCAATACCATCTTTATGCTGATGATACCCAGCTATATACCTCATCCCATGTCATCATTGCAGCACCACTACAGAACACCAGTGGACTGTCTCTCTGCTGTCTCTAACATCATGTCTTCTTTTTATCTGAAATTGAATCTTTCAAAAACTGAACTTCCCTCCATCTACTAATTGACCTAACCCTGATATCTCCATTTCTGTCTGTGGTCTTGCTATTACACTGAAGCAGTATGCTCGCTGTCTCAGGGTTGTATTTGACTCAGATCTCACCTTCACCCCACATATTCAGACACTTACACAATCTTGTCACTTGCACCTCAAAAATATCTCCAGAATCTGTCCTTTACTTACTGTGGAAACATCAAAAACCTTCATTGTTGCTCTGATTCTCTCGTCTTCACTATTGTAATTCTCTACTAATTGGGCTTCCTCTTACTGAACTCTCCAAGACTTCTCTTGAGCTGCACTGGTGCTCTTGAATGCTTTACTCTGGACAATCTGATTAATGCCCAACTACAGTAGCTTCAAACATGCCCTAAAGTCACATCTGTTTAGGCAGGCTCATCAAACAACCTGATCACATTGTTTTCATTTCCTCACACTAAGTTAACATTTCTTACCATAACCCAGGGCCGCTTTAACCATAGGACCAATGGTGCACTTGGGTGGTACTGGGGGCCCCGTTGGACGTACCTCCCAACCATCCAGGATTCCGGGTCCTGTCCCGGTTGGCGGGATGTATGTCCTGGTATCAACTCATCTGCGTCCTCTCCGGACACAGATAAGTTAAATACAGTGATGGAGCAGGAGCCATCCGCAGACAGCCCCTGCTTCTCCATTTGGTGTGAAGCACATCCTTGTGTGCTCCGGTCCCTGGAGCTGCAGACGCAATGTGATGACCTCACTCACATCGAGCTTACAGCTCCCTAATCAGTCTGGGAGAAGAGACCTCACAGAGTGGCAGCAGAGCGAAGAGAGGTGAGTATCAGTGTTTTATTATGTTAAACTGGTGGCAGATGAAGGGGGACATTAAACTGAGGGCAGATGAAGGGAGACATTAAACTACGGGGCAGATGAAGGGGGACATTAAACTAGGCGAGCAGATGAAGGGGGACATTAAACTGGGAGCAAATGGAGAGGGGCATCAAACTAGGGGGAGATGAAGGGGAATATTAAACTGGGGGGGTACATGGAGGGTGACATTGGGGACAGCTGGAGGGGGACATTAAACTGGGAGCAAGTTGGAAGGGGGAATTAAACTGGGGGGCAACTGGAGGAGAAAATTAAACAGTGGGGGTAGCTGGAGGGGGACATATCTGCCTCTACTTGCCCCCAGTTTAATGTCCCCCTTCAGCTACCCCCACGGTTTAATGTCCCCCTCCAGCTGCCCAAGTTTAATGTCCCCATCCAACTAACCCCATGGTTTCATGTCCCCCTCCAGCTACCCCAATTTAATGTCCCCCTCTAGTTTCCCCCAGTTTAAACTGGGGCACCAGGATAGGAGACTTCATACTGTGGGGCAATTGGAGGGGAACATTATATTATGTGGGGGCATATAATGTTAGGGTGACTGTAGAAGGATTATACTGTGTGGGGGCACATAGAAAAATGGATGAGAATGGGCGAAGTCAATGTAGAAGTGGGTGGAGCTAAATTTGCTGTGGCGCGAATAGCCTAATCACAGGCGTATTTTTTGTAATACCCCTTTGAACATAACATAACCAGGAAGTTATTGGTGCTGTGACCCAGTCGTTTACCATCGTCTAGGTTGCAGCTCCAAAAGAGTTGCACCAAACACTTAACCAACACATACACAAAGTCATCAATAAAGTTTTCATTTGACCCTGTCCCTGTCCTGTCCATATCTGATCTTTATAGAGTAAAATAGCAATAGCAATAACAATTATTACTAGAGATGAACATATAAAACATTTTTGACAGGCGGAAAAGTTCCATCAGTCACATAACACATTGTCACCCATTGAATGTCACCATATAAAATCCCAGTTTTTGGCTGCTTTCAGATGGGTATAATAGTGGGTGGTGATAGGGGGGCCCACTTATGAGACCTTTGCACTGGGTCCACCAATGTGTTAAAATGGCCCTACCCTAAGCTATCCTTTCTATTCCATACAACAGAACCTGATCACTCCATCTAGAAGTTAGATGGAGTAATCTACCCTGCACTCCATGCACTTAGTATCAGTATATTTACAGATACCGGCTGGTCACAGGCTCATACTGCTTCAGGTATATGACCTTATTTATTAAAAGATGGCCAGACCATTATACCAAACAAGCCCTCTTACCTCTTGTGTCACCTTATTTCCTCATAGATTGTAAGCTCTTGCAAGCAGGGTCACCTCTATTGTTTGATATGTTAATTTTTTTGGTCACATTGTAATGTCAAATATTTTCTGTTCATTCACCCTCTGATTTGTAAAGTATTGCAGAATACTGGCACTATATAAGTAAAAGTATTATTATTTATGTATCAATGCTACATACTAATTATCCTCTATTGATCCAGTGTCCCATCAGATGGCTGTGGATGGAGGGGCATGTAACTAAAGATATCATCCTGCCTCCTCCATTAAACCACGCCCACTGTCTGCAGTCTTCTTAAGCAGTGGCGTAACTAGGAATGGCTGGGCCCCAAGGCGAACATTTGACAGGGCCCCCCCCCCCGAACCAGTTACAGATCCCCAAACAGTAAAATATGCTTAACAGTGGCCCCCACACAGCATTATATGCTCCACAGTGGCCCCCATACAGCATTATATGCTCTACATTGCTCCCCCCACACACAGTATAATATGCTCCACACAGTGGCCCCACACAGTATAATATGCTCCACACAATGGCCCCCACCCTGTATTATATGCTTCCCACAGTGGCCACCACCCAGTATTATATGCCCCCCACAGTGGGCCCCACCCAGTATTATATGCTCCACAGTGGCCCCACCCAGTATTATATGCTTCCCACAGTGGCCCCCACCCAGTATTATATGCTCCACAGTGGCCCCCACCCAGTATTATATGCTCTACAGTGGACCCCACTCAGTATTATATGTTCTACAGTGGCCCCCACACAGTATTATAAGCTTCCAACAGTCCCCCTCCGCTTCGGTGCTATTATTATACTTTGGGGTCTCCTCAGACCCCAGAGTATAATAATCGGAGGCCCAGGGAAGGTGATTAAAAATAACAAACATTCATACTCACCTTGCCTTACCTTTCCTTGGCATCCTCGCTCCATCCTGCCGTCTTCAGCGTCTTCAGGCCCTCTTCCAACGTCACTCCTGAGGCCTGTGATTGGGCCCCATGTGACTGCTGGGGCCTAATCACAGGCCTCAGTCACATAACAGAAGAGCGCCGGAGAGGACGCTGTGCCCAGGAGAGGTGAGAATATGTATTTATTATTTTCAGTCACCTCCCCTGGGCTTCCATCTATTGGAAAGGGGCCTGCAATATGCCAGGGCCCCTTTCCAATAACAGTATGTATAGCGGTCGGGGAACCAGGCTTTCCCCGACCGCTATCATAGTGGTCCGGGGCCCGGCCATCTCCAGCTGGCCACGGGCACCATACCCTGCGACCACGATCATTACGCCACTGGTTTGTGGGGTTCGCGGTAGCGGCTGCCACAGGGCTCCGGGCCCCCTAATGTCCTGGGCCCTGTGGCAGCCGCTACCGCTGCTACCCCGGTATTTACGCCCCTGATCTTAAGGACAGTAACACTGTCTGACACTAGGTTCACACGAAAAACAGAAACCCAATCTACTTAAAAAGCGGTTACCCGTGGAAACCCGCGGACCCCATAGACTATAATGTGGTCTGCCCAGTTTCTGACGAAAAATGCAGAGAGAAAAGCGCAGCTTGCAGGACTTTTGTCTCTGCATTTTTGAAGTAGAATAGGGAACGGAATTCCCGAATGGAAACTAGGCGCAGGTTTGAACCTAGCCTGAAGGTGACAGAAGGTATGTGAAATTAGGAAGTGCCTGGCTTAAAGGGAGTATGTCACCAGAAGGCAGCATATCAGTCCCCTTTTAAATTACTGTGTCTGTTACCAAGATATCATTGTTTAAGTCAATATGTAAATGAGCTCTTGGACCAATGAAGGTGTTGCTGTCAAATCAAAGAGGTAAGCGGCAACACCCTTGTTGCTCCAAAGAGCTCCTTTACATATTGACTTAAACACTGATATATTAGAGCTCATATGTATATTCATAAAAACAGGGATACTTAAAGGGGTTGCCCGGGATAAATGGAATTCCCTACACTAATCTAAACACCCTCCCCCTTCCTACTTGCTAAATAACATAATTAATTAAAAATGTATATTTACCCATATCCCTGGGGCGGCCACATGATCGCCCGAGGGACATTTTCTGGTTATCCGGTAACGACCTGTTTCACCATTTCCGGAAACGGAACGTCACTACTGGAGATGGGAGAATCGAAGCTGACAAAGTGGAATTCGATCCGAATTTCAGGAAATATTCGATTCGCATCGAATCCGGATTTCCTCATGCTTCATGGTATCGTATTGCATTTTTTTCTAAAATGGCTGCTGCACATGTTAGGACATGGGGCAAGGAACTCTTGGAATGCAGGATCACCCACAATGCCATACGTGCAGCCAATCAGCAGCCAGCCAGCCCTGTGATGACACAGCCCTATAAATACCCCCGCATGGGGGGGGGGGGGGGGGGGGGGGGGGGGGGGGGGGGGGGGGGGGGGGGGGGGGGGGGGGGGGGGCCCCCCCGGGGGGGGGGGGGGGGGCCATCTTGGATTCAGGTTTCCAGTGCTAGGCGGGGGGGGGGGGGGGGGGGGGGGGGGGGGGGGGGGGGGAAAGAAGGAAAAAGGGGAGGGAGGGGGGGGGAGGAGGGGGGGGGGGGGGGGGGGGGGGGGGGGGGGGGGGGGGGGGGGGGGGTGTGGGGGGGGGGGGGGGGGGAAGGAAGGGGGGGGGGGGGGGGGGGGGGTGGGGTTTTCCCCCCGGTTGGGGGTCCCCCCGGGGGGGAAAATTCCCCCCCCCCCTCCCCCCCCCCCCCCCCCCCCCCTCTCCCCCCCGCCCGGCGTCCGCCGGGGGGGGCGCTGGGGGGGGCGGGTGCTGCTGCCGGGGCGGCCCCCCCGGGGGGGGGGGGGGGGGGGGGGGGGGGGGGGGGGGGTTTTGTGATTCGTCCGCGCACCAAAAAAGGCCCCCCCTTTTATGTCAGCTTGCCTGTTCTGCAGACAGAATGTGAGCAGAGAAGCAGGAAGTGACGAGACAGAGAGCAGCAGCCATCTTAGCAAGTGTTGTATTGAACTGGTGTGGAGATTATTCTGTACAGCTAAGCTGTATCTTGGTCCAGAGACAAACAGAGTGTAAAGAGACAACAGGACTAGTGAGTCCACGTGAAAGGAACTGTGCTCAGTGGCTGATCAGTGAGACTGACATTGTGACTGTGTATATGGATATCACATATAGAGACTCGCAGTGCTGTTGATGTACTGGACAGCACCTGCTAAACCCCGGCTTACATCCCAGCTCAGTGTATGGATTCGGCAGGACTGTCAGTGTGCTGAGTGGAATCTGCTGTTGGATTACATTGCATTCATTGGGTTTCCCTGTTAAAGAGGACTTCATTTCTCCCAAGATCCTGATAACCGTGAGGAGAGGACGTTTCGCTATAAAAGAAAGGAACGACTTTGGGCCCCACCGCGCGCTTCTACAGACTGTAAGCGGTCCACCTGGACCACTGGGGAAAAGGGGGTGCACCCAAATGTGATGTCAGGGTCAGTTAGGGATAGTTTTGAGTATATTGTTCATTCAGTGTCCATACTGCAGAATTGGACAGAGTAAAAGTAGAAACCATTGCAGAATTTGCCTTGAAATTGTTCATGCTATATTGTATATTTTGCTTGTCTTTATCCTGTCATTTTACCTTCAAATAGCCTTTATTAACTTATAGTAAATATATATTCTTTTCTTGAACTACCGCGTGTGCGTTCATTTCTGGTTGCGGAGACCAAACCACCTGCCTTGCTCTCGGTTCACAAATTGGCGTAGTCGGCAGGATCCGCTTACCAGAATGGACGGTGACGCACCCGTTCGGGAGAATGGTGCTGGAGGAAGAATGCCAGCAGGGGCTATAATGAGTCAGTTAGCTAAATTTGATGGCAATAATATGTCAGTGAGTATGTGGGTGGAACAGATACGAATGATACAGCGAATGTATCAGACCACACCAGAAGTACTAGTAGAGCTAGCAATATTGACATTACAAGGGGATGCTAAGACCACGGTGATATTGAGGCCATTTGAACAAAGGCAGACATTTGAGCAAGTAGTCCAGATTCTAGAAACCATTTATGGAGAAACTGCATTGCTGGGGTCTCTGCAGGCTCGGTTCTTCCAGAGGGTACAACAGGAGAATGAAAGCCTTCCCCAATATGCAAATGCCCTACAAGAACTGCTCCGAGATATTCAAGTGAAGGAAAGAGGGGGCTCACCAGCCTTCTGTAACCCTGATCGGACTCTCCGTGACCAGTTTGTCCTGGGGATACGTGACGGCAGTTTAACTGTGACTATGCAGGATTTTATACGACGAGAGACTGATGCTAAATTCCATGATGTACAGGTAGAGGCCATCTCCCGTGCCAATAGTATGTTCCCGAAGCCCCAGACCGCAGTTGGAGTTACTTTGTCACAGGGGGCTAGTTCTGGCTCAGAGACAGTAGAAAAGGGGACGGTTAAAGAAATTCTCACAGTAATGCAGAAACTGCAAGAGCAAATGGAACACTTGCACACCCGTTGTGATGAACATTCTATGAAAATTGCAGACTTCCAGAAAACTGGAGGTGAAAGGGTGAGCCGTCCATACCCAGAAAATCAGAATCACCCACCACCCCGCTGGAGGGATGAGGATAGGACCTACCGAAGGGGTCCAAATCAGTTAATGCAGTGCTCAGGAGAAATCGAAGGGGCTTACCGAAGGGGCCCAAACAGATGGCCAGAACGACGGGAGATACGCTGCTGGGAGTGTGGACGGATGGGCCACGTTGCTGCTAGATGTCCAGAGCAGCGACAAACTTATGAGAGACCGCCGTTAAACTGAAGTCCCCTGCTGCTGTAGGGCGTGTAGTAGGGGAGACTGACAAGGAGACTATGTGGGGAGAATGCCCTAATGATGACCTGATCGCTGCAAGTCCTGTTATACAGGTGGAAATGGAGGGTATTCCGGTTACCGGGATGATTGACACGGGTTCCCAAGTAACGACCTTGAGTAGAGACTGTTATGAACGGTACTTCCAGCAACATGTGAAATATGATCCCCATACATTCGTACGAGTGGTCGCAGCTAACCAGTTACCAGTTCCAGTCGTGGGAGTGGCCTGGATGAATGTCCGGGTATGTGGCCAAGATCTGGGTAGGAAAGGCATTGTGGTGGTACAGGAGTCACATGAAGTAAAGGTCCCTGTCATTTTGGGGATGAATGTGTTAAAAGAATTAGATCAGATCCTCTTTGAAAAGAAAGGTCACGGTTATTGGAAAGAAACCACCACCCATCGGTCTACTCAAACAGCTTTCCAGCGGCTGATCCGGACATGTGGCTTACAGAAAAGTTCGGATGCGCAGCGTCCTCTGGCTCGAATTTCAGTTCCTTTGCATACAAAAGTTACACTGCCACCCAGTCGGGAGACAATAGTGTCTATGCCCGTAGGCACCTGTCGGAAACTAGAGGGCATAGCTGTGTTGGTAGAACCACTGCAGGCAGCCGAAGGAGGTGTTGATCCGCTAGTGGCCCGTTCCTTGGCAATAGTTCGCAATGGAAGAGTACCACTTCGATGTGTAAACACTCAGGACCAGAGTGTGGACCTGACCCCAGGGAGGCAGCTGGCTAACATCTATGTGACTCCGGAGGAAGTAAGGAAAGTAACTCCAATGCAGCTGAAGCCGACTGAAAGGGATGAGTGGACCGTAACTGTGTCCATGGGAGAAGATGAGGAACCCACCTCTGAATGGAATGGCCGTGCAATTCGAGAACAGATGAAGATGGATGCAAGTTCATGTTCTCTGGAATGTGTGCAGAAGGTAGATGAACTGTTGTGGGAGAACCGAGCCGCCTTTTCACGGTATGCTGAAGATTTTGGATGTACCACAGGGATCTACCATGAGATTCCCACAGGAGACACCCCTCCAATTAGAGAGCGCTACCGACAAATTCCTCCACAGTTGTATCAGGAAGTAAAAGAACTGTTAGCTAAGATGCTACAGGGTGGGATCATCCAAGAAAGCCAGAGTCCCTGGGCAGCTCCTGTGGTGTTAGTAAGAAAAAAAGATGGGTCCATCCGATTTTGCGTAGACTATCGGAAGTTAAACGCTTGCACCGTACGAGATTCCTACCCCTTGCCACGGATTGAGGAGTCCCTCTCAGCGCTGGGGAGAGCCCGGTACTTCTCCTCACTAGATCTGGCTAGTGGGTATTGGCAGGTGCCGATGGCCACAAAAGACAAGGAGAAGACGGCATTCATCTTGCCCATGGGACTATACGAATTTAACCGGATGCCCTTCGGGTTGACAAATGCACCCGGAACGTTTCAGCGGTTGATGGAGAAATGTCTCGGTGACTTCAACTTTGAGTTCACTCTCATCTACTTGGATGACATTATAGTGTATTCTGCGACCTTTGAAGACCATCTCCACCAGTTGGGGCAAGTATTTCGAAGATTGCGGGAACATGGGCTCAAATTGAAACCCAGTAAATGTCGGTTGTTCCAATCTGAAATTGATTACTTGGGTCACCGCGTATCAGGAGAAGGGGTGAGACCATCAAGAGACAAGATAGCGGCTGTTCAAGATTGGCCAATACCGACTACCCTGCGAGAAGTGAGGGCGTTCCTTGGAGTAGCCGGTTACTATCGACGGTTTATTAAGGATTTCGCCAAGGTAGCAGCACCACTTAATGCTCTCCTACGAGGCACATCCGGTGGTCCAAAGAACCGGTCCGTGAAGTGGGGACCTGAACAGGAACAAGCCTTCCAGGCATTAAAGGATGCACTGACAACAGCCCCAATCTTGGCATATGCTGATTACCACTTGCCGTTCCAGCTGTATACGGATGCAAGCCTGTATGGTCTTGGAGCAGTGCTTTCCCAGCTTCAGGATGGCCAGGAGAGGGTCATAGCGTACGGCAGCCGGTCTTTGAGAGATTCTGAAAGAAACCCCGAGAATTATAGTTCATTTAAGTTGGAGTTGTTGGCACTGGTATGGGCCATGACCGAGAAATTCTCTGAATATTTGACCGGTGCTGAAGTTTTAGTACTGACTGACAACAACCCACTAGCTCACCTGGAAAATGCCAAGCTCGGGGCGTTAGAGCAGAGGTGGATAGCCCGAATGACTAAGTTCAATTACCGCATTAAGTATCGGTCCAAGACAGAGAACCAGAATGCTGACGGGCTTTCTAGGGTAACCGCCCAGACCCCCACAGTAGACGTGGATCATGAGTTGGAGCATGTGGAGGTGCCCGACTTCAGCAGATTTTCACAGGCCTTGACCGCCACTAATCAGTTTGAGATGGAGGGGACTGAAATGGCTCCTTTCTTTGGTCCCTCACGACAGGAATGGGCACAGATACAACAGACCCATGAGGGGCTGGCACAGATGATCAAGTGTGTTGAGAAAGGCCAGAAGCCATGTAGAGAGGAAAGAGAACGACTGACACGTGAGATATTATCTGTTCTGAGTCAGTGGGAAAAGTTGGAGATGAAAAATGGAGTGCTATGCCGAAAGGTCTATTTACCTTCTGAGATCGACATTCGATACCAAATTGTGGTGCCTAGTGAACTGGCTCGCTCGTTGGCAGTTGAGGCTCATAATAAGAATGGACATTTTGGTCATGAGAAGACCTTTCGTTGGTTACAGCGACTGATTTACTGCCCTGGTCTTCGTCAAATGGTCGAAGAAGTATGTCGCAGCTGTCGAACTTGTGAGATCCATAAGGCAATAGAACAGAGAGCTCCCCTGCAAACCATCGTGACCCAGGAACCTTTAGAAATCGTCATGATAGACTATCTAATGGTGGGCCCATCCAATAGCGGACACCAGTATTGCCTCGTAATGGTGGATCACTTCACCAAATTTGCGGTGGTAACCGCCACCAAGGACCAGACAGCTGAGTCAGCAGCTCGTGCTCTGTGCCAAGATTTCATTCGAGTATATGGGTGCCCTAAACGCATCCACTCCGACCAGGGTGCCTGCTTTGAGGGACACGTAATGAAAGAAGTTCAACGTATCTACGGGATAAAGAAGTCGCACACGACTCCATACCACCCTCAGGGAAATGGGGTCTGTGAAAGATTCAACAGAACTCTGCTACAGATGCTGCGGACTCTGGAGGAAGACAAGAAGTTACAGTGGCCTCAGTTCTTGTCTGAAATGGTGTGGGCCTATAACAATCAGGTCCATTCTACAACGGGGTACTCTCCTTATACACTTCTCTTTGGGCGGTCTGGGCGAAGTATAGGAGAATTACAGTTGGATGATGTGGATGGGTTCCCTCCGAGGGATCCAACCTCTTGGGTGCGGGCGCACCGGCAGAGACTTGAGACGATCCATCGATTGGTGCGGCAGCGCCTGCAAGAACATCCCCATCCTGATAAGACCCCAGTGCAAGAAGCACCATTGCAACCAGGCGACCTGGTGCTAGTTCGTGTCAAGAAACCCCAAGGGAAATTGGAAAGCCGATGGGAGGCTTTGCCGTATCGTGTTGTTGGCCGCAAGTATGCGAATGGGCCAGTGTACCAGGTCCAGAAAGAAGGAACTGATTGTGTTCGAGTACTTCACCGAAATATGTTGCGCCTGTGTCATTCTGAAGGGACAAATCATGATGGGCTTGCCAATGTGAATGAGCTCCCACAGTCAGAGAATGGAGGTGCGGAATGGGCCTCAGACGAGGAGGATGATTGTTGGCCGATCCCTGCTCCTGGGGATGTTCCACCTGTGACTACTGTATCTCCGGCCTGTGCCCCCTCTGGTGCGGAATCCACTGGTCCTTCTCAGCCCATAGCTGCAGCACCCCATAATATACCACCGGTCCTCAGACGGACCACTAGGCCAAATGCTGGTATTCCCCCTGTTTGGTATGCACAGGATGAGTTTATTTGGCCTGCCATACATCGGTATACTACCACCCTGTGCATAAAAGTACAACCCTCTGGATATACAGTCATAGGCAGGGACTGCCAATCTTAAAGTGGGGGGGAATATGTAAGAGACAGCCAATGTTGTCCTAAGCTTTATTTGTCTGTATAAACTGTTAATGTTGAATGTATTTCTGTGATTCTGTTCCTTTAAGACAGCAGCCATTGTAATTGTGACATGATGCTGGAGTGACTCCCCCCCCCTTTTATGTCAGCTTGCCTGTTCTGCAGACAGAATGTGAGCAGAGAAGCAGGAAGTGACGAGACAGAGAGCAGCAGCCATCTTAGCAAGTGTTGTATTGAACTGGTGTGGAGATTATTCTGTACAGCTAAGCTGTATCTTGGTCCAGAGACAAACAGAGTGTAAAGAGACAACAGGACTAGTGAGTCCACGTGAAAGGAACTGTGCTCAGTGGCTGATCAGTGAGACTGACATTGTGACTGTGTATATGGATATCACATATAGAGACTCGCAGTGCTGTTGATGTACTGGACAGCACCTGCTAAACCCCGGCTTACATCCCAGCTCAGTGTATGGATTCGGCAGGACTGTCAGTGTGCTGAGTGGAATCTGCTGTTGGATTACATTGCATTCATTGGGTTTCCCTGTTAAAGAGGACTTCATTTCTCCCAAGATCCTGATAACCGTGAGGAGAGGACGTTTCGCTATAAAAGAAAGGAACGACTTTGGGCCCCACCGCGCGCTTCTACAGACTGTAAGCGGTCCACCTGGACCACTGGGGAAAAGGGGGTGCACCCAAATGTGATGTCAGGGTCAGTTAGGGATAGTTTTGAGTATATTGTTCATTCAGTGTCCATACTGCAGAATTGGACAGAGTAAAAGTAGAAACCATTGCAGAATTTGCCTTGAAATTGTTCATGCTATATTGTATATTTTGCTTGTCTTTATCCTGTCATTTTACCTTCAAATAGCCTTTATTAACTTATAGTAAATATATATTCTTTTCTTGAACTACCGCGTGTGCGTTCATTTCTGGTTGCGGAGACCAAACCACCTGCCTTGCTCTCGGTTCACAGTACAGAGCAGCGCTGGGACTGTAGTGCGTACCGGCAGTCAGAAAACAAGGATGGGCCGTTCCACAAGAAGAAGCCTGGAAAAGGAAGATAGGTAAGTATATAATGGAGTCAGAGGTTGGGCTGAGTATGTTGGGAAGAGCTAGTAGTGGGTGGGATAGCTAGAGAGACAGGGAGGGGTGTATCGGAGGGAGGGAGAGAGGAAGGGGGGAGTAAGGTGAGAGGAAGTTAGTGTGGAAGTTACATAGCAGGAAGCTGAACCATGTAAACAAATGCAGAAGATACCAGGAGCTCCCAGAGACACCCAGAAATCACTCAAAACACTGCTAAAGGTATATGGATGCATTTATTGACCCATTAATAGCACTAACATGCCTTTTTTTTTTTTTTTTAAAAAAACATTTTTTGCCCGGAAAATAAAAAAATTTTCTCCTACATTTCCTTTTCCCATCTTGATCCCTACTTAGAAATGTTGACAACATTCTTTATGTGCACATCAATTGCGAATGGAATTGCAATTTGTTTACCTTTCTTTATGGCAAGTCTATGCTTTTTTTTTTATAAACACTATAATAAAAGAAACTATTCTATTTATATATTCAATATATGGCTTCAAAAATTGACTAAAGGTCATTGGAAACAAAATATTATTGATGGAGAGATGCTAAAAGAGCATTATATTCTTCTATAACAACTCATGCCAGTTATGTTATTACATATAGACATGAAAACATCTATGTTTGCACTAAACCTCAAGGACATGTATAGAACAGTATACAATGTTGAGGGGACACCCTGTAACCCATAGAGACTAAACGTACGTACTTGTGTGACAAAGAGCAAGCAGACAGAGCCACGAGAAACTGATTAGATGAAATTCAATGACATTTCATTTGTGTAAAAAGGCACGACACGAAGTCAAAAGGAACTATTTTTATCACTTTTTCATGGACATGAAGTACAGAATAAAATGGAAAGAAACTGAATATATAATCTAATTTTTGCATAGCCCATATTGCTTTAGGAGGGTAAAAATCCCATAAGGTCTCAGTAATTTAATTTGCTAGGTACAAAGCAAACAGTAATAAAGGTTTTACTTCGTTGTACAATGAATATGCTCCATCCTCAATGGAAAAATCACACGTTTCAAATCATGCCCCGGACAAAATTTCCAGTGGACAAAATTCCAGTGGTCTATTTTTCTTAACACATGTGTAGAAAATAGCCTATACACAGCTCAATATACACTAAGAAGCAAAAGGGTAACAATGTTTTGAATTTTTGACTTTCAGGCTCCATATCTCACCATCCACCACAGCTTTCAACATGAGACTACCATCATTTTATAGACAATCATCTTGGCCATCTCATATATAAATTTTACTTGCAACTATTTAGCATATGATTAGTTATGCAGATTCTTGTCATGTAACTGCATTGTTACTGTTTGGCTCCTAAAAATCTAAATGTTAATTATCTTGTAAATCCACCTTTGGCTTTCAACACTGTCTGAAACCTTCTGGGCATTGTAAGTATGTGAGCCAGAGGGCGCTGTTGAGCGACCCAGGCCAGGCCAGAAAAGGCTCTCAGCCACGCCTTTGGGTGGTGACACGTAACTCCAGAGGGGCTGGAGCATCCTGCAGGAAGCAGGAAGTAGTGGACCAGCGAGGACGGAGAGAGAGGCTCTGTCCCAGAGGGCTGGTATCCACAGGAGTGGACCAGCGAGGACGGAGAGATAGGCTCTGTCCCAGAGGGCTGGCGTCCACAGAGGACTGTTGCTAGAGCTGAGTAACAGTCAGGACAGTTAGGGGCTCAAGGAGTGAGTTAGGCCCTAACTGTGGCATAGGTGTTTTTGTTGTTTTGCTGTGTTGCAGTTAAGCTGAATAAAGCCACTTTTATTTACACTTGGACCGTATGAAAGCTATCTCTCTGGCGCCCAGTACCATGAACCACCGCTGTCCGGACCAGGAAAAGCCGCCATTTTGAGTTTAATTCCCCAAATTATCACATATGGTGGAGACCGCGCACATAAAGAGATCCACACAAGTCCTGGAAAACAAGTGAATGGTGACTACAGTACTGCTAAGTGTGCATTGTGGCCTACAGCTGGAAGAAATCGGTGATTTCAACTGAGAAGCCCAGAATGGGGTGAGTGAATTGAAACATAGCAAAAGTGTGTGCAAAAAAAAACCCCTGGTGAAAGTAAAACTCTGGATGAGGAATCCAGGGAATGGACTTTGTGTATACTGTGGCACAGAAGTCTGTGAAATGTTTTGCTTATGGCAAGAAAGTATGCAATGTGTATAGAGGCTGGATATTGCAAACAGTCTATGTGAAAGGCTATGGTGCCATGTTGGTGTTTTCTGTGGAAGACAGAAGAAAATGCTGGTTGTTGTAGTGCCACTAAGTTAACTGTGTGAATACAGGTGACTGCAGAAGATAGCAAGAAGTTGCTGCCGGTTGAACCCAAGGTGGCTGTGGAATATTGTGTAATTTTGTTAGTAAACCATGAAAAAGAGAATTTCAGCTTGTAAAAAAGCTGAGTAGTTATGCACAGGTTTATTAGTGCAGGAGTCTGAATGCAGAGAGATACAAAACCCGGAGCAGATCAGGTGGAGTGCAAGTAAAGATAAAGGGTTGCATGATGGTGACTCAATTTTTCTAAAGCACCTCTGTTCTATGATGGAATATGTCCCTGCTGAGTGTATGTCTCATAATGGAGTGCAAAGCGCCAAAGATGAAAATGTTAGGGTGCAGCAGCTTCAAGATGAGAATAAAACCATCAGGTTCATGTATGAGAATGAAATATCTGATTGGAAATGGCAACTTTTGGTATCAGAAAGAGAGAACCTTAAGTTGAAGGCAGAGCTTAACTCTATGAAGAGGTTATATCCTAGTCATTGTGAAAATGTGGTACTGGGTTTGCCTGGAATGGACTGTGATGAAGTGATACAGAGTGTAGAGCAAAAGCAAGTGCTTGAGAAGCAATTGCAGGATTTAAAGGAGCAGCATGTTCAAGACTCCATTGTCAAAGAGAGTGTCATTGAAAAATTAAGAGATGACCTTGAAACTGCTAAACATGAGAGAAGTGAATTTTTGCAGAGTCAATCAGAATGTCTGGATGACAAAGTCAGGATGTGTGAAAACCTTTCGGTTGCCTTGACTGACAAAGAAAGTGAAATTGCAGAGCTGAGGAAGCATCTGTCTGACCAAGAGAGTGATTTAGAATCTGTGGTGCAGACATTGCAGTCAGATCAAAACTTGTATCAGGTTCGCATAAGTGGTGAAATCCACGAATGGCGAAGCAGAGCTGAAGTTCTAGAACAAAGAGAAAGTGAACTCAAAGCTAGAATATGTAGCCTGGAGAGGGCGCTGTCAGGATCTTGTGAAGATAATGAGAAGTTGTCTGTTTTGGTGCAAAATAAAGACAAAGAATTAATGGAGATGTCGTCTGTCCATGCTCAGAAGGTGCAAGCCTTACAGGAGAGTCATAAAAAAGTAGAGACTCAACTTCAAGTGATGCAACTAAAAGTCACAGAAGGGGACAGATTTCAAGCAGGACTGCTAGGCAAGGCAAATAGACTACAGGTGGAATTGGATAATGTCACAGGGCTTCTTTCTCAAGCAGACAGCAAGTTTATCAAACTTTCCAAAGATTTTTCTACACTAGAATTTCAGCTTCAGGATACTCAGGAACTTTTGCAAGAAGAAACTTGTCAGAAGCTTGACCTTAGTACAAAACTAAAACAAATGGAAGATGAGAAAAATGGTTTCCTTGAGCAACTAGAGGAAGAGGAGATAGCAAAAAGAGATTTGACAAAGCAGATTTCAACACTACAGGCTCAGGCGACTGATATGAAGGAAAAAATGGAAGATAGTATTGGGTCCTTGGACTCTGTTGAAGAACTAAAGGAAAGGTTGCAAAAGGAGCTAGAAGCTACAAATCAACGGTTTGAGGAAAAGGTTGCTGCTTATGACAAACTTGAGAAGACGAAAATTAGACTGCAGCAGGAACTAGAAGATGTAGATGTAGACCTTGATCATCAACGTCAGATGGTGTCAAATTTGGAAAGGAAGCAGAAAAAGTTTGATCAGCTGCTTGGTGAAGAGAAGACTCTTTCTGCTAGATATGCAGAAGAACGTGACCGTGCTGAAGCAGAGGCCCTTGAATTGAAGGCCGAGTTAGAGAGGCTCAACAAGCAACTGCGCACTGAAATGGAGAATTTGGTTAGCTCCAAGGATGAAGTTGAGAAAAACCTGGAATCTGTGCAGATATTGTATGAGAACAAAGCTAATGCTTATGACAAGCTGGAAAAGGCCAAGAGAGAATTGGACCTCCAGATAGAAGACATGAAGATTCAGTTTGAGGGAAACCTGTCTAATTTGTATGCTGAGATTGTAGATCTAAAAATGCTTGTTGCTAAACTAAAGGTGCAAGTGAACCAGCAGGAGGAAATTGCACACATCAAGAAACAGCTGGAGTTTCAGATGGATCAAGTGAAGCGTGAGTCAGAAATAAAGCTGCAAGGTGCACTAGTAAAGACTGAGATGGAAGCGGCACAGAAAAATGTCGCAGTGAAGAAAGTTCTGGAG
The DNA here is from genome assembly GCA_947044405.1 of Leptodactylus fallax. NCBI lineage: Eukaryota > Metazoa > Chordata > Amphibia > Anura > Leptodactylidae > Leptodactylus > Leptodactylus fallax. Next base: position 1,417,946 of record CAMRHE010000123.1, read on the forward strand.
CTGGAATCAGAGATTTGTGCGCTACAGAAGGCGTTAGAATTGGGAAAAGCTGCCAGCATAGAGGCAGAGAAAGGAGAATCATTAAGTCAGACAGACATGAGTGATCCTGCAAATTGTGAGGAGGCCAAAGAAGGTCCAGAAGAAGAAACTGTGATTGGTCACACACTGCCTGTGACAGAGTGGGTCCAGCCTCAAACCAATGAGGTCCAAAGCCTAGAGGGCTGTGAGATGGTAAATAAGGTGAAGGGTCACCAACAATGTGGAACAAGAGTCCGTAAGAAGACTGACCACGCATATGTTGTCCCAACAGCTAAAGTGTCTGAAGCCATTGTGGATAACGGTGTTGCTGTGCCTGTCTCTAGCCAAATGTCTAGTGGACAAACGGAGAATAATGACTCCATGTTGTCTGTGAAGGGGGAGTCAGGAAGTAAGAGATGGTTACATGTTACCAAGGATGTGACAGTTGTTAAAGACATGCCAGAAAATGTAGTTCAGCGTGATCTATTATGTGAGGGTGTACGGTATAGCCCTCGTGCAGAAGGAGAAGATATTGCAGTACAGAGATTGTGTATCTCAAACAAAGAGGAGAGCAAGAAGCCTATGTCTCCTAAACTTCTAAGCCTTGATGGTGATGGCAAAGTTTGCTTTGAGATGAAGGTTACGGAAAAAGTTCCCGTGATACAGTTATACTCTAAAGACATTGATGTGCATGAAGTACGTGTTAGTTGGTCTCTGAGCTCCTGTGAATTCTTGATAGGTGAAGATGAAGATTTTTACGGCTATTCACTGAAGGGATCAAAGTCATGCAATGGGATGGCTGAAGACTATCGTGAAAAATGTGATGAAAATGATGTGATCCCCTGTGTGGCGAATTGTGAAGATGATGAAGTAAAACTTGCCTTTGCACAGAAGGGCCAGGATCTTGGCGTAGCAGTTAAAGTGAGGAGAAACCGTAAATGTCGAGTAACCGGAATCTGGAAGAAGAGACCGCCAGATTGGGACTTCTGGAGAGACACTGGACAGGCATGCAGAGTTGAAGAGGGACTTCATCATAGGATGTCTCGTCCCATTGTAGCTCACCCCATGGGTAGTGAGCTGAGGGGGGAGGGTATGTAAGTATGTGAGCCAGAGGGCGCTGTTGAGCGACCCAGGCCAGGCCAGAAAAGGCTCTCAGCCATGCCTTTGGGTGGTGGCACGCAACTCCAGAGGGGCTGGAGCATCCTGCAGGAAGCAGGAAGTAGTGGACCAGCGAGGACGGAGAGAGAGGCTCTGTCCCAGAGGGGCTGGTATCCACAGGAGTGGACCAGCGAGGACGGAGAGATAGGCTCTGTCCCAGAGGGCTGGCGTCCACAGAGGACTGTTGCTAGAGCTGAGTAACAGTCAGGACAGTTAGGGGCTCAAGGAGTGAGTTAGGCCCTAACTGTGGCATAGGTTTTTTGTTGTTTTGCTGTGTTGCAGTTAAGCTGAATAAAGCCACTTTTATTTACACTTGGACCGTCTGAAAGCTATCTTTCCGGCGCCCAGTAGCGTGAACCACCGCTGTCCGGACCAGGAAAAGCTGCCATTTTGAGTTTAATTCCCCAAAATATCACAGCATGCTCTCGATCAGATTCAAGCATGTCTTGACCGAAACTTGATCCCAGGTCTCTTCTACATGTTCCCAATGTTGGAGCATACTGGTTGACTCACTTGGGTACAAATACAGCTTTTTCTTCAACTTTACCCACAGGTGTTCAATTGGGTTGAGGTCTGGGGACTATCCAGCACCTCTACTTCATTGTCACTGAACCATTTCTTCTCTAATCCCAACGTATGCTTTGGGTCGTTGTTCTGCTGGAACACTATGTCGTCCTTTTCATATCCATAGTACTTGAGTGTACATAGTAACTCTTCTTGTAGGATACTCACATATAGCTCAGCATTGAAACCACCATCAATCCTGGTCTAGTATCCAACACCTTTGGCTGTGAAACAACCCCATACCATCAGGCTTCCTCCACCAAACTTGACAGTTCCTTCAATTTCTCGATCCGTTAGCCCTCTTTTCCCTTGTTTCTTCCAGACCCATTTGCAACCATCAGACCCCAGTCTATTGACTTTTGACTCATCGATCCAAATCACCCATTTCCAATCTTCTACTGTCCACTTTTCGTACTTTTTTGCAAACTCAAGTCAACGCTTTTTATGACGATATTGAAGTCGAGGTTTCTTCATCTTTATTCAGGCAACCATTCCAGACTTGTGTAATGCACGTCGCACGGTGCTTGCATGGACGTCTGTGATCTCACTATTACGAAGCACCTCCACTGCCATGTTTGTTGCACCAGAACTGATAGACCTTGTGATGAGCTGACTTGTTGAATCGAATGGATAGACAAACTTATTTTTGTATTCTTCCAACTATCATGGCACTCACCTGATGCAGTTTGCCAATTTTCTTGGCTGATAGACCGTTATCGATGAGCTGGATGATGCTGTTTTGCTTTTCTTGGGAAATCTTTTTTATGGCTGATCCTCAATTTTAACTAGTGACCTTTTGCTTTGGAATCAGTCTAATAACACAATGAGATATTAGGGAATGTGAGAACAGGTTGTAATTTGTAATATACAAAAAGGAAAAGATTTTTCCCACACCAGGAGCAAAACAGTAACAATGTAGGTCCATGACAAAAATCTGCATAACTAATGATATGCTAAATAGTTGCAAAGCAAATTTATGTATGAGATAGCCAAGATGATTGTCCATCAAATGATGGGAGTCTCACGTTGGAAGATGTAGTGGATGGTGAGATATGGAGCATGAAAGTCAAAAGTTCAAAACATTGATACCCTTTTGCTCATCAGTGTGATTTCTTTGTAGAAGGTGATAACTTAAGCTATCAATACTACTTAATGTGCACTTAATGTCCCAAGTGCACTGGGGTCTCCTAACTTTCCACAGATGGCAGGATCAGGGTATTGGATGTCCCCTTACCCAGTCCTTACGGAGATAAGCCACCAACTGCTCTCTCTCCAAAGATAATATATGCACACTCCAAATGTACATGTCTACGGGATGTTGGGTGAAAAGGCTGGTAGCCAAACCAATGTTCAGTCAACATCTTATGTGAATTTTTTCATGTTTTCTGTCTGGGCCAGGCCAACAGCCCTTCCCTAGCCATATATCACTGAATACACATGCTTTGTAAACGACTCTGAACATTCTTTGGTTTAAATTAGTTTGAGTGTCTTGTCCTACTAGATATTTTAATATTATTTTTTTATTATATTTATTTTATAGGATTTATTACACTTTTAGCCATAGAATGTTGTTTTTTATAATGCCTGGTCTTTTCTTCCCATGTGAGATAAATCAGTGTCAGAGAGGTTAACTTATTGCTTTCTCCCTATTGAGAAAACATCCATGGCCAGCTTTCAGAAAATTGTTGAGTACTGCACTTACATTTCCGCAATCCTCTTAACTTTTGGCCCCAAACGTTCCATTTTGGATACAACCTTGATGCCTTAGAAGCATAGCACATCTATTTATAGCTTAATTTTTTGCAGATTGTGAATTCTTTATAGTGTTTTTTATGTTCTACTTGGAAATGCTTCAAAACCATCACTGACCGCAATATTCATAGGTAGCTAACATTTACCAAGGCTGTCAATGAGATTTGCTGATATTGAACTTGTTTTTTCATTCTGACGAGCACTTGTGAGTATTTCTGAATCAGTCTTGCCAAAAAAAAACATTTTCAGTAATTATATGTGTGTTCTGAAACCTTTACATCAACACACCCATTAAGGTTGTCAGAGTCTTTTTCTGCAAATGGGGCCAGTAAAATAATAAAAATGTACTTGTCTCTTCCTGTTCCTACGCTTCCAGCGGTGGCTGCTGTGTTCGGTTGGTGTCAGCAGTGTTGTCCCACTTGGGTGAAGTAACCGCTGCAGCCAATCATAGTCCTCACTAGTGACCTCTTAACAGATTGACTGGTCTCAGCATTCATGTGTCATTTGAGAAGAAGAGGTCACCAATGAGGCCTGTGATTGGCTACAGCAAAAAAAATTATGATGTCACTGCTGATGTCTGCTGGGGAACCTGTACACAGCAGATGCCACTGGAAACAGAGGAGTACATTTTTATTATTTTACGGCTCCATTTACAGCACATATAAACTTTAAGAAGGGATTTGGACAACCCCTTTAAGTTCTTTCAGCAATTTATGCTATAGCAGATCTTCTGTGGGATAGGTCTAGACAGGCTAGCCTTTGCTCCCCACAAGCATCAATGAGTCTGTAACTAGTTCATCAGTTGTCCTTCTTTAGACCACTTTGGAAGGCATTAACCACTGCATACCAGAAACAACCCACAAGACCTGCTGTTTTGGAGATGCTGCTCAGTCAGTGGTCCACCTGCCATGAGAAAACAGAAACTGCACTGAAGGCTAGTTATGCTTTAAATGAGTTATCTGATTTCTAATATTGATGGCCTATCTTTAGGATAAGTCATCAATATTATATCTGTGGGGGTCTAACCCCTGCAGATCACCTCTACCAAGACATTGCAGCGCTCGGTAATGTTTGCATACTTCTAGCAGTGATGCTCACTCTCTATCCAAACTGTAGCTGCGAGTGTAGGTACTGCAGCACTGACCCATTGAAGTCTATACAAGTGCTTGAAATGCTGTACATTGAGCAAGCAGCAGCAGTTTGAGGTATGTAAACATTACCGAGAACCAAACTGTCTCAATATGGATGATCTTCAGGTGTCGGACCCCCACAGATCTCAAATTGATAGCCAATCAATTGAAATAATTCAATAGTTAGCGGCCAATTTGAAAAGAATACCAACCCCAGTTCCTGTCATGAATTGCCGCCTGGCCTTGTGTTTGACACCTGTGGGATAGACGGGTCGGGTTTGAGTATAGAAGCTTTGAGGTGAGCTCTTCAATCCTACCTTGCGGTGGAGTGACACACTGCTCCAACTACTGGTATGATGACCTGGGGAGCCATCGCATACCACAGTTGGTCATCCCTAGTACTGATACGAGGGACGCTCAGCAATATGTGCAGGACATCCTGCAGCCACATGTGTTGCCTCTCATCACAGGGCTTCCAACTGGCATTTTTCGGCAGGATAATGTCTCTGCAAGATTGCAATACTTCCTTGGCCTTCTTGGTCACCAGATTTATTGCCAGTCGAGCATTTATGGGACCAGATGGAATGCGAGCTTCGGCAACCTACAAATTTGCAGACTCTATAGACCCAGTTGCAGCATCTGTGACCAAATGTGCTACAGGATACTATATGTAACCTGTATACCATCTTGTATCCTGGCTAGAAGTGGCCCAACATGGTCCAAGAGCCACCTTTAAATTTAGTTTTCCAATAAATTTTTCTTTCACTCTAGTATTGCAAGCATTTACATACACACGTGGATAAAATTGTTGGTACCCCTCGTTTAATGAAAGAAAAACCCACAATGGTCACAGAAATAACTAGAATCTGACCAAAGTAATAATATATAAAAATTCAATGAAAATGAACAAATGAAAAGTCTGACATTGCTTTTCAACCATGCTTCAACAGAATTTTTTAAAAAAGAAAACTCATCTGTCCATAGGACATTCTCCCAGAAACTTTGTGGCTTGTCAACATGTAGTTTGGCAAATTACTTTTGTCAGATTCAAGTTATTTCTGTGACCATTGAGGGTTTTTCTTTCATTAAACGAGGGGTACCAACAATTTTGTCCACGTGTGTATGTCATCATCACATCCACAATTAGAAGGTTTCATCCAATTCTAACAATTCCTTCTTGATGCATTATTTTTTTTTTGTCAATGAGTGTATGAAGAAGTAAGAAGCTATGTGAATTGCACCTCAAGTATGATCTTGCCTGCCACCATAGCATAACGCACTACTGTATATATCACTCTTTGTTTCAGTCTCTGTATAGTTGCTGATGTCATGAATGATCAGAACAATTTCCATGCTTCTGATGTTTTACAGGGGCCAAGTGTGTGTTATGGGTTCCTTTTGAGTTGTCATGACAACAAGGAGGGTGTGTAAATGTCATGTCCTACTAAAACGGGTGCAACCAAATACGTCATCCCACTTGACTCTAGCCTTGAGTTACAATAGCTGGAAGTTATACGAATTTATTTACAAAGCTTGTATCATCCTTGACAGTAACATTAGTTACGTAACATTAGTGTTTTAATAAATCTTAAACATGATATATACATAATACTGAATATTTATATAGGGCAACTTTTTGTCTCCATTCCAAAAGAGAAACATAGGATTTTCTCTTTGTGTGGGTAGAGCACTCATACATTCTCATCTGTAACAGGATACTGGCTCAAAGGAGCAGCCACTGTTTCCTTAAAGGAGGAGGATGTCAAAACAAAACCTCAGGAGACCCCATTGTTAGGCCATGGTCTTATTTATTATATGACAGGTTCATATAACATTTTAGCATTTTACATGGAACTCACAATGTAGATGTGTAGATGTAGTCTACTTTCTTCACGCAGCAAGAAATGATTTAAAACATAAAAGCCATCTTACCTTTAATAGAGACATGTTAAATGAATATAGGCAGAAAACTATAGGTAAAATAACCAGCAGAGATGAACAAATCGATTCGTAACTAACCGGATTTGGCCTGAATTCTTCAAAAGTTACCGACTCAACTGAATCCAAAACTTTAGTGATTTATTTCATGCAACTCAGGCAATATGCATTCTGTTTTTGCTGCATTTCTCTCTACTTTTTTCCTTCCCCATTAAATCAATAGGGAAAGTGCTTGTGATTCCGCAGCTAAATTTAACATACTGAGTTTTAAAGCAGCTTTTCCTCAGTTCTTTTTTCCGCAATGTGTGGATGAGATTAACAAAAATATCATTCACTTTGCTGGTACTGTAAAATGCTGCATTTTTTTTTCCACTTTGTTTCCGCAGCAGCAATAATGCTGCATTTCCGCAACATGGGGTCCTAACCTATGGCTAAGGCCTCACATAGCGTTCCACAGCAGAAAAGCACTGCTTTTTTTACGGACACAAAAGTCCCACATATCGGATTTTTTGTCCGTGAAAAATAACGGACATGTGACGGATTTGGTGAAAAACGGACACTAACAGTCACTAACAGAAACCAGATAAAATCCCACTGAAATGAATGCAAATTTTAACCGATTTGTGACAGTTCTGCTAGTGTCCATTGCTAAAATCTTGTAACGGACAATAGCATCGGATGCTACTGACGGTCTCCAGCGGCAGTGAGAACGACCCCTAAGGCTTATATTTCTGACATTAGCATTGGTATAATGCTGACATGTAGTTAGACACATGCCATGTATGCGCTGTTCATATTTACTAGTATTCAGTACGATATTAGTTCTGGAATTAAACCAGTGCATGAAATTAAAAAGTGTTATGATGGAGAAAATGGAAATTCCTCAGGGACATTTTCCAATATTGTCAAATTAGTTTTCCTAATAAAGTGTGAAGCATCAGAGACTCGGCTGTTCATTTCATTTCCAAGTCACCAGTTGCCATAAGGCGCTTAAATACCTGAATGAAATTATGCTTTACATGAATTAAAAGCTTGGTGAGGAACGTTACAGTCATGATATTCTGCCTTATTATTTTATGTTACTTTACATAATGACTTTTAATGTGATTAATGTTCTTAATATGTTTCTGGATTCAGGCAAAGGATTATGGGGAAGTTTCATTTACATAATGTTAAAGATTTTGATAATAATTTATAAATGATGATTATAATAAAAGCAGTTAAACTAGTGAACAAAAATGTGAAGAGAAAACACTTACTTCCCATCACTGTTCCCCCCCCCACCTGATTGCCCATACCCAAGGGTGCATTTTCCATGAGACGACCTCAGGCAATGACCTCAGACAGCGCTTCATGTAATAAACTAGGGGTGCGGAATTCTTTTTTTTAATCAACTGCTACTTATTGTTTTATGGCAATAGGTAGCGGTCGATAATTTTTACTCACTCATCCAAGCTCCTGCCCTGTCAAGCCTCTTATGTAATAATGCTGAAGAATGCCAGGACCTTACGTTCAGCCTTGAGGCGGCAGCGGAGACAGCCTGGCCAGAAGCATAGATGGGTGAGTAAAAATTATCGACCGCTACCTATTGCAATAAAACCCTCTACCATATATACTGTTAAAATATCACAGTGTGGGGGCCATAAAAAAGTGGGGTCATGTATTATAGGGGGGGCAAAAAAGGGGGTCATGTGCTGGGGGGCATTAAAATGGGGTCATATAGTGTTGGGGCCCATAAAAAAGGGGGTCGTATACTGTGGGTGGCCATAAAAAAGGAGATCATATACCGTGGGGGGGGGGGGGGGCGAAAAAGGGGGTCATACACTGTGTGGGGACCAAGAAAAGGGGGTCATATATTATGTGGGGGGTGCAAAAAATGGGGTGCGATGACGCTGAGCTGTGAGGAAAGCACCCCCAGTACAAGTCTATGGACGGATTTCTAGCAGTATATAAAACCGCATGTGCATGAGGACATAAAAGGTCCTCTTTAATAAAAATCTAAATCTCTGCAAAAATACATTTTTTCTAAAAGTCGCCATATTCTGACACCCGTAACTTTTTTTTATATTTCTGTGTATGAGGATGCATAGGGCATCTTTTTTTGCAGGGCTAGGTGTATAAGACAGCAAAAAAACGTTGATTCAGCACTCTTGATTTTTTTTTCCCGCTACGGCGTTCGCCGTTTGGGAAGAATATTTTTATAACTTTATAGACCGGGAGTTTTTGGACACAGGGATACCTAATTTGTATTTGTTTCTCAGAACTTTTATATGTATTCTAGGGAAAGGGGGGTGATTTGAACTTTTACTTCTTTTTTATTTTTTTTATATTTTTTATTGCATTTATTAGACCCCCTAGAGGTCTTGAACCCCAGAGTGTCTGATCACTAATGCAATGCATTAGAATGCTAATGCATTGCAATGCACTGCAAAATATCGGCATTTGTATGACAGGCTGCATAAAGCAGCTTGTCATACAAATGGAAAGCAGACAAGCTCCCGGCTGTCATGGCAATAGAATGCCGGCCCCGGATCACATTCCAGATCCTCGCCAAAATGGCGGCACCCATGTGCTGCCAGGAAAATGCTGAAAAGCTGACCGAGGCACCAGGGGCCTTAATACCCACGATCATTGCAGAAAATGATGGCGGGCATTAGCGCTAAGTCTCTGCTGTATAATACCCGGATATCATGAAGGGGTTAATTACTATATGTTTTATTTTCTAGTCCATATCTTCATGAAATAAAACAGTGTTCATATATGCATATTAGTGCTGTTAGGAAGGAGTAGGCTTATATCTCAGTGAATAAACTTATAAGTTACTGCCCAGATCTGCCCTGCAGACATTTACTATGTGGACTGATAGAGTAATGGTGGTAATGGTACAACGGTAGTGATTACAGCACAATTAGTTAATAGTTTTTACTTAGAAATTAACTACATCAAATAATGACAAATTCTGTTTAGAAAACTTAGGGCAACATAGCAACAATATTTAGATAGGCAGTACATGTCAAAGTAACATCCATGTGAATGTCAGGACACGTTTCCCAGCAGAACATTGCCTCTACCAACATGTAGCCATCTCTGCTGCCATCTCTTTCCCAGGCACAGTAAGTAATGCACATACACCCAGTTGTCCACATGAAGGAAGGAAATCTCTTTCCGTAGACCAGGCCACCTTCTTGCATTGATCGGCTGTCCAGTTCAGATGCTCACATGCCCATTGTAGGTGCTTTCAGCAGTAGACATGGGTCAGCATGGAATATGTGACTGCTCTGCAGCTTTGCAGCCCCATATACGGCAAGCTACCATGAACTTTGTGTTGAGCATGCAGGCTGGATTATTGTATTAATGCCACATGCTAGGAGTTAATGCCACATGCAGTCTGACTTTCATTTGTTCATTTTCATAGAATTTTTATATATTATTACTTTTGTCAGATTCAAGTTATTTCTGTGACCATTGTGGGTTTTTCTTTCATTAAACGAGGGATACCAACAATTTTGTCCACGTGCGTATATGTATACGAATGAATAATTTTACAAATTAATTTGCATAACATTTTTGTTACGTAAATAAGGATAGAAGAAAGTCTTGGCTTATCTAAATGATGTCAATGACTTACCTAAAATACATAATACCTCCGATTGCTCCTGCAGCCACTGATGTAGCCCATAGCACACATACTAGCACAATTTTATAGAACTCTGTATAAGAAAAAAGTTACATTGCAAATGTTTATCATACTTATTTTAAGCATTCCTTAAAGGGGAACTCCTCCAGAACAATGTTTCGCCCACTGCTATTAGTCATTAAAACTATTAAATGTATTAAATCCTTAAAATGTAATGTAATTAATAAATTCTGAATGTTTGACAAGCACACACTCTCCAAATAGCCTAAAGAAAACCAGAAACATGTCTACTTGGTGTCATGGATTTATTATTGTATAGAACTTCCTATTGCTTTCCATTTGACCTTGAAGATTCAAGCCAACAGTCAGATGTGGCAATAATTGTAAAACCTATAAAGTTCGCCACAGCTCCATTTCTGACCATGAAAGGTGTTGCCATTCTAATTTATTCTATTATTCCAAATGTTCATACAAGTGTCATCTTAGGATAATGAAAACAATGGGGGATCCTATGGAGATCTTAAAGGGAACCTAACAAGTGTTTTTTTCAACCTAAAGTGATCCCAGTGTGTGCAGCCTCATCCCACCCTGTGACAATACAGTCTGAGGCTTGCTGAAGCCACTTTTATGTGCACTCAACGCAGCTTTTAAAGGTAACATGTCACTAAATCGATTTGGCAGATTCCTCTCTAGTAAATTAAAACTTAGAAAACTGAAATGGAGCAACAGACAGCACTGAGGTCACCAGATTTGGGGTCGTAAATCCTATTAGCGTAAAGACTTACTACCAATTTATGAGCCCTGAAACTAGTGATAAGTTGCCTTTAAGATTCTAGAGTGTCTAAACCCATATTTCGATCTGTCACTGGATGGGTGGGGATGGGGGAGGGGACAAGTTGTGGAAAAAGCCCAGGACCACTGAATCTACCACTGAATGAAAATATATCAATATTATTGTAGTACTCACCCAACATCCTTTCCAGTTCACTTAAACTAACCCTCAAAGGCTCAGGTGGTTTATCAAAACCTTATATCACCTTTGTGTAGCATTGTGACATCATCACTGTTATGATGTAATCCTTCTATGATCAGTAAGTTCTCTAGAGTACAGTTTGGTGATATCACCAAAGATGTCATCATGGGAAATAAGATTGTCATGTTTGAAAAATGCCAGGAAAATTAGAATGTGGAGTCTTATCAGAATATGGACAGGAAAAAATATTTACTTTTTAATAGTTAGTATACTAACTGAGCTATGCATTTTAGGCATTAGGATGATTTATATAGGTAAAATATATCATTTGATAAATGAAGAGTTGTGAAACTTTCTACACCTAACGTATCATTCAATGAATTGTACTCATAAATGATGATATTTAAAGGTCTAAAAACACAGTACATAATGCTCGGGTTTGTAGGGGTAGCAATTGCAGTCGAGCCCTAGTCACTGAGGGGACCAAAGACCCCTCTTCCGTTTAAGATTAGATAAGCATTATAAATGGTACATGGTAGGTAATAGTGGTTGCTAGGGATATTTCCACTGGAATCCAAGAGCTTTAACTTACACCTGAGCTCCAATCACTGTAAAGATATATTAAAGGGTTATTCTTAATATTTAGTGTTGGAATTTTGCTGGAATATACCATCACTCTATGACCCGAGGGGATTTGAACACCGGAACCCCCACTATACTAGGTTTGGCTCAGTAGCACTGCAGGTAGTCCAATTGTTATGGCCGTAAGGCTGGGTGCAGACAACCTGCTGTGATTTAAAAGCACGGGCTGCACACGGGGATCACGGGGATGTTCCCGTGTGCCGCCCATGCACGGGCCGTGCTTCCGTGGCTCCTTTCTTCAAATGAATAGGAGCCACGGAAGCACAGGCCGCAAACTGGGACAGGAATAGGACATGTCCTATCTGACACGGACCAGACTGTCGGCTCGCACACGTGACCGTGAAAATTATGGTCATGTGTATGGGCCCATAGAAAAGAATGGGTCAGTGTACTCTCCGTGAAATACACGGAGAGCACACTGACCCACAGCATGGTCGTCTGCAACAGGCCTAATACTGGTGCATTGCTCTCAGAAACTGGGCCACAAATAGCGAAACGCAGCTAAAAACCACTGCACCAAAAACGCTGTAAAAATGTTTGTGTTTTTCACTGATTTTCTGCTGCGGTTCTCATTCATTGCCTTACCCCCTCCATATGTCTATGGATACAATGCAGCGTTTCCGCAGATAAAATTAACATGATGCAAGTTTGAAGATGCAGCTTTTATACAGTATTTTCTGCAATGTGTTAATGAGATTAAATTAAATCTTATTCATTTTTCTGGGATTGTAAAATGTTGCATTTTTTCCCGTTTTTTGAGCCAAAGTCAGGAGTGGGATTTAACAGAAGGGATACGTATAAGACCCGGTTCACAAGCGGACTCCCTGAACGGAAACCCGAATGCAGATGTTAACCGGGCCTTAGAGCTTCTCTTCTATTTCCCATTTCTTTTCAAGCCACTCTGGACTTTGGCTACAACCAAACCTGCAACAAAAAAAGCAGCTTTACCGCAACATGGGACCTCAGCCTAAGACTGGATTCACAAAAAGCATTTAAGTTAGGTTTGCAAACAGTTTCTTTGATATCCATTATAGAAGGGTCAATCTATTTGTGAAAGATCTGGTGTAGAAGCCACAATATCAAACCACCTGCCTAATATTGTATAGGTCCACCTGTCTCTAAACTGCCAAAGCATGTGAAGACTATTAAATGTGTCCTATAGTATCTAACACTGAGATGTTAAGATATCTTATCAATTCCTTGAATTTCAGATATGGTTGGATAGCTGGTTATGACCTTGCTGGGGATTTGTATTCTGTTTTGGATGTGATCTTTAATAAGACAAACAGTACAATACATTTATTAAATATGTAAAAACATCATTCTAAACTTGTAAAATACGCTCATTAACAGACCCCTCACCTATACAGTATATGACCCATATCTGAAGCCTAAACTTCAGTCTAATCCCACAAATATGTCACATGTACAAATATCTCTGCATTGAGATAATAATCACTAAAATAATATTTCAAGTTTACTCAGTCCATTCATTTCCACTTGTCTATAAGGCAATGTAGACATTGACTTTCCGAGTAGAACAATTGCTCCGGTTCTTATCTGTACCTCGCATGCGACCACGTTTTCCTTTTTAAAAAGTAAACAGAGTACCCTTTGTCTCTAGAAGTTTCATGCAGTCATCCCTGTTGTAGAGCTAAGGCTTATATAAGGATAGCCAAGTTTATATTTCATATTTTTCATTGGCCGTTTCAGACACAAATAGAAAACTTTCCCTGGTTTGAAGACAATCGCACTTAATGGTCTGGAGATAATTGGGTTTCCTGGATGTTGGGATTTTCTAAATACCTAATTCCTTTCTTGCAAAATGATTCTTAAAATTAATAGTTTTTTGTCTGTTTTTTAGCTTCATTATACAGGATGTTTATATGCAATCACGAATATTATATAGCGTGGATTGGAATCTTCTTAAGTTTCTCAAATGTAAATTTGGATTGTACTTTAAACAATACAACACAATGCAAAAGGTAAACAATGAATACAATCGTTTTATGTAACAATATTTTTTCACATGGAATGATTTAAATGTTTCTATACATCTCTGAGCGAAACAGAACCCCCAACTCTCTTTTGCATGCAGCATCTAAGGAATCTCACTCAGCCAGCCAGTACCTTGCTAAAAGCAAAAAGCCCAAGACAGTGCAGTCTACAGGTGGGTTACTGTTTTAGCTGATATGAGCTAATATGCATAGCTTTTCCCTTGAAGCAATGCCTATAAATAAGTCTCTATACATTGCAGTGAGAACCAGGACAGCGATCTCTGGCAGCCCCATAGAAGTAAGCAAAGCATTTACCTTGTATCTACTCAAGCATACAGTCAAATGGAACGTTCAGGGGTTGTCCGAGACCTAAGTGTAATAGATACCGATGATCTATCCACTGAATATTTAGTATTAGTGGGCATCTGACACCGAGACACCGCACCAATTAGCTGATCTGGCTGCCAGAAGCCATATACAAGGTCTATGGCCAGAGGCAGCTTTTCTTCTATTTAGGTCATTGGGAGAAGAGTTGCAGTTACCCCACACCACTATAGTAATAGATTTATACACTGCAGTGGTGGCTCCGGAGAACTGTAGCTCTGTTTCCCACCGTATACCTCGTATACGGCTTCCAGCAGTCGGATCAGCCACTTGGTGCGGAGTCCAGGTGTTAGGCCTCCGTCAATAATATATGTGGGTAGGTCATCCATAACCAATAAACTTGAGTATCGGACAACCCCTTTAGCTGACATCTTCTATTCTGTGACATTAGTTTATTTCATCTTGAAGTAGAAAGAGTGAAAATTATGGCAACTTACCTTGAAGGTCCACAGCAAGCCCAAGAAAAATGTATTTCTAAAATTTGGCTAAAAATCTGAAGGATCCAAAATGACATCTAAAGATGTTAACACAGTCTAGCCAGCAGAGGGAAGTCGCAAAAAAACAGAAATGATCACATATTTAAAGGTATTGGGGAAATTTATGAAACTGTCTAATAGCAAAACTGTATTTGTTGCCTACAGCAACCACTTACAGTATATGTTCTTATTTTTCAAGAGCACTACAAGAAAAGAAAGCTGCACTGTGACTGGTTGTTTTGTTCAACAAAGACAGTTTTGCTTTCTTAGACAGTTTTTAAATGATCAGAAATGCCAGCCAGGATAGGTCATCAGTATGTGATTCATGGGGTCCGACCCCCGAAACCCTACACAGATTAGTCACATAGTGATAGCTCATCAGTATGTGATTCATGGGAGTCCAACCCCCGAAACACTGCACAGATTAGCTGTTCGGGCAGCCTCCAGGCTCAAGAAGCTGCTGCAGTGGAGGAGGAGCCTGTGCAGGCTGTTTCTATTCAAGTAATAGTAGCGATACAGCAGCCCCAACCACTGTATAGTATTTGAATAGGAAGAGCCTGCATGCGCTTACCCTGTCCACTGCTCTGGTGCCTGAAGGCTGCATGTAAAGCCGAACTGTGAAGGGCCTGGGTGTTGGACCCCCACAAATCACATAGTGATAGGTCATCAGTATGAAATCTCCATTTGATGACAGAAAACCCCTTTAGACCGGGGCCCCACATTGCGAAAACACAGCATTTTACATTACTTGCAAAGTGGATGGGATTCTGGCTAATCCCATCCACACAATGCAGAAAAATATCCGCAGCGGAAATGCTGGTATTTCAAAAACCATTCCATTTTTGTAAATCGCAGCATGTCAGTTATACCTACGGAAATGCTGGTGTTTTCCATATAGGTATAATCGAAGCAGAAAGTCTGCAGAGGTAAACTCTTAGGACTTGCTGTGAAAAACACTGTGGAAAAAAAACACGATGCGTTTCCGCCGCCGTCTTTTCCGCAGAGTTTTTTGGCAGTGGCTCGCGACGTGGGGCCTTAGCTTTAGGCCGGAGCCCCACGTTGCTGAAACGCTACTTATTTGTTGCAGATTTTGGAGGGAGGGGCAATATGTTAGACCATTCAGGTTGAGAGAAGATCAGTTTCATTAAACTCTGCCCTGTGGGGTCTCCCCATTCTCCTGCCATTTCCTTCTAGGATTGGGCAGGGGGAAAATGGCCTTCCAAATTTATCAAAAATCTTACGTAAATAATGCAGGAAAAGTAAAGAGCTGACGTACATTTTCCCCGAGGCGCACAGCCGAGCAGTGGTTTGGGGCTATGATGCACAATTGTGTATATGTATGTGTAATTTTTAAATGATGTATATGAATATGTATAATATGTATATGTATGCTGAATGTGCATGTGTGTGGAATGTGTGCATGCATGTGCATATTTTATAAATATATGTGTATGTGGGAGAGGATATGGAGATGTTCTGCAAAGGGGTTTTCTTGAATTTATTACCTGCCTCATTTTAACTTGTCTTATATGTTGATTTTTTTTTTTTCATTTATTTTGTTAATGGAACAACAAAAGCAAAAATCCTGATGCTGTTTGTTTGTTGGTGATTGTACTATGCTCACCATTTCCCAGGCAGGGAAGTTTTGATAAACCTCTTTGAAATCTTACTGAAACAATAGTAGTACTAATGGTACTTAATTTCACAGCTTGATGGCAATGATAAGCAGTATAACATATTTACTTTACAGCTTCCTGTTATCAAGTAGCACTTAAGGGCAATAATAAGTGAAGATTTGGCTTCAAATTGATTGTTTAGTTTAAAAATATTGAGTTGTTTTCCCAGGTTTGAGAGAAAATTTTCTCATAGAAAGTAGAGAATATTAGGTAGAGGAAGTAGAGGAATTAGGTTCAATTTTACATTGGCTTACCCTACGTGACATTTCATTATTCCTTCATACTTTAAATAATAAATTACAACATCATAAAGAAATGTCAAACAGGCGAGGGCTAGATTGGATTGCAAAACATCAAGTCTTGGACAACAAAAATTTTGTGTGATTTTTCTGTTACTTGCTGTTGAGTGACTATTCGAAATAATAAGAATCAATCAAATCTCAGACAAGTTGCAAGCCAGTCACAGTTACAAACCATTTATACTGTGGTAAGTGATGGTAGGTTTGCTTGCCACTTGTAACCTGTGCACAAAAATCTGGACCTGTGAACAAAAAATATGTACAGTTGTGCTAAAAAGTTTACATACCCCGGCAGATTTTTTTTTATTTTTTGCCTTTTTTCAGAGAGTATGAATGATAACACAAAAACTTTTTCTCCACTCATGGTTAGTGGTTGGTTGAAGCCATTTATTGTCAAACTTCTGTGTTTTCTCTTTTTAAATCATAAAGACAACCAAAAACATCAAAATTACCCTGTTCAAAAGTTCACATACCCAAGTTCTTAATATCGTGTATTGCCCCCTCTAACATCAATGACAGATTGAAGTCTTTAACTGCCCATTCTTCTTGGCAAAAAGTCTCCAAGAGAAAAAGTTTTTGGGTTATCATTCATATTCTCTGAAAAAAGGCCAAAAAATCTGCCAAGGTATGTAAACTTTTTATCACAACTGTACCTGTTGTGCTACAAAAAGCTAAAATGTACCTATTGTTTCTCAATGTCTGTTGGTAAGTGATACATAATACAGTATATGTTGTAGAGAAAAGATACTAACCTCTGTAGGTTTGAGAGCCACATCTACATATAACTGGGGTTGTAATAACTCACCATTGTGTATCAGTGAGCTCCTCCAATTATTGACCTATTGTTATCAAGAGGACAATGTTTAGTTATGTCTCATAAATACAGAATGTATGGGGGGCGTGGCCTGGCTATGGAGGAGTGAGGTTGTGTTCTGCCTCAGCTCCTTCCCTGGGCTTCCTGGCTACAGACATATACCGGTGACCGGTGACTTACCTGACTATGGGTAAGACTCACAGGATCCCTCCACGGTCCTCGTCCACCCCTCCGAGGGCTCCACAAGACGCTTCCATCGAGCGGTTCCTCCGCGGTCCGCGCGCCGCAGATCAGGTCACGGCGGCCTCCAAGATGGCGCCCGATGCCGCTCTCCCTCCATGCAGCTCCCCGGCCTGCTCTGCACCCGCTGATGCTCCTGCGGCGGCGCCCGCCTCCATTGAGGGCTCCGGAGTAGCGCCCATCCCTTCGGACGAAGGGTTCTTCTTGCCCAGTCCTCCTGCACAGTGGCCCACAGGAGGATCTGGTTACCGCTCGGCCCCCTCCTCCCCTCTGTCAACGGGGGCATCGGACGCGGGCTGGCCCTCCATGCCGCCATCTCCTTCTGCCTCACCTGCGCTCACACAGCTGGGGCCTGCACCGGGAGCATCCCAGCCCTCTACACAGGCCAGAAGTGGATCTCTACAGCCTCTACATAGTTCTCCCCTCCCCTGGAGAGCTCCTGCTTCCACCCCATCAGCCGGCCTGCATCTTTTGTTGACAGATCCTCAGCCTGCTCCTCCTGCCACTACGCCTGGACCTACCTCTATCTGCGACTCTGGTGTAACCCTGGCGCCTTCACTACCTGGCGCATCCCAACCAGAAGGTCCTGCACACCTGCTGCTCTCCTGGCAGGCTCCGCACCCTCACACCCCTCAGGCACCCCCTGGCACGGGCCTGGGGCCCCCTGGTGGTGTCCTAGAATCCTCTCATCCTAGTGGTCCTGGAGCCTCCCCCACCGGAGCCTATCTGTCATCTGCTTCTACCTCTGATACACTGGATGAGCTTCGACGCTTGAGCACTCATCTCGCTGCCATCCCGACTAAGTCTGACATGGAGTCATATATGTCCCGGCTGGAACAGTCCTACAAGTCTGAACTCTCTGCTATTAGTTCTACTGTGCATCATCTGGAGGTGAGGATTGACAATCTCGAGTCTGCATCTACCATTTCTGCGACCCAACTCTCTGCCCATGACTCTGCCATTTCCTCCCACACCCACCAGCTACAGTATCTAGCGGACCTCTTGGATGATCTTGAAAATAGAAACAGGTGGAACAACATCAGGGTTAGGGGTCTTCCTAAATCTATTGAGCCACAGCAACTGGACGCTACATTATGCCTAATTTTCAACTCGCTGTTGGGCGCTCCACAGGGCTCTCCGCTTGAACTTGACTGTGCTCATCGCTCCTTAGGCCCACGCCCTCCTGATTCTGCAAACCCTAGAGATGTCATCTGCAGAGTGCACAGGTAACAACTGAAAGAGGCCATCATGCGCAAAGCCAGAGAGTCTTGTCAGGTTATGTTCCAGGATACACCCATCAACCTACTTTCTGACTTATCCCGGCTTACTCTTGCCAAGCGGTGATCCCTGAAGCTGCTTCTGGACTTGCTGGTTCAACATCAGGTGCCGTATTCCTGGGGTTTCCCCTTCCGCCTGCAGGTTAGTCATGGGGGCCGTGCCCTTGCCCTGACACATCCAGACGACATCCCAGCCTTCACAGCGGCTCTTGGACTCCCTCCGGTGGCTGCCTTGGATTGGCCCTCCCTGCCTGGCGCTCCTCCACCGGTTTCTTCAGCCCAACCCCTGCGTCGTTCTGGGAGACGCCAATGGGACCGGGCCCCTGCTTCTGACGCTCGGTTGGGCTCCAGCCCGGCTTTTCCAACTTGATACCGTGGACTCTTGATGGTCTAGTATACAGTCTTTGTTTCCTTACATCCTCTGTGGTTTTGTTCCTCCCTGTGGGGCCGCGTTGCGCCACTTATGTGGTAGATCTGTTTGATCTCCGGCCCCCTTCAGGGATTGAACCCTTGTGCCCTTCCCCCTCCTTTTGTTTTCTTCTTCTTCTTTCTTTCTTTTCTCTTTTTCTCTTAGTTTTTTCACTTTCTCCTACTCTTTTCTCTTCCTCTCTTCTCGCCGCCCTTCCCGATTTCCTCCAATTTTGTGTTATTTGCTTGTTTAGCCAGTCAGCAATTGCAAACTGTTCTTGTTTATCCATTGTCGTGGCCCTGGGGGGGGGGCGGCTCCTTTGTTAGAAAGCCCCTTCCCCACCGGGGTCACCGTGATGCTGTGTAGTACGCGTTTTGGCATTTATATACTGTCTTTCCCCCACCTTTCTCGAGTGGAGGCTGGTCCCTCCATCCCATAATTTTGGTTTGTTATTTGTAGTCTTAGTTTCCTTGCACTTGCTTTTCCTTTCCCTTTCCTCTCCCTTCTGTTGTCGGTTCCTCTTGTGCCGCCCTCACGCCCTGTCGCACCTACGACGGCTGGCGAATACTCTCCATAACTCTCAACTAGTCGACGTATGGCGAATTCTACACTCTCAAGACCGGGACTATACCTTTCACTCCCCAGCACATAACGCCTATAGCCATATAGATTTCTTCTTGGTCAGCCATCACGCCCTCACCTGGTCCCCTACCACTCGTATTGACTTGGCCCTTTGGTCTGACCACGCCCCTGTCTTCCTGTCTCTTGAGGCCCCAGGGGCGGCACGTGGAGAATGAATGACAGCCTTTTGAAGGACACTTCTTGTAAGGCAGACGTCAGCGTGGCAAATAGGGACTTTGACCTAAACCATGCTCAAGACTCCACTCCTCTCCCACTACAGTGGGAGGCGCTGAAATGTGTGATTTGTGGTGTACTGATCAAACACGGTGCGTGCCTTAAAAAGGAACGCGCTGCTTGGGTTGTCGAGCGCCTCACGCACATTCATTCTCTTGAGTTGACTCATAAACGGACCCGTTCCCAGGAGGCCTTAACTGAACGCCTAATGCTAGGGAGGAACTTCGTTCATATCTCGACAAAATGTATCTGCACTCGAGACTGCGCCAGGAAACATTATTACGAATTTGTGGATAAATGCGGCCGTTCCCTTGCCCGACGCCTACACCCGCGTGGTAATCTCACTTATATTCCCCAACTGCGGGATGGATCAGGTCGCATGGTTCATAGCCCCACTGATATAGCCGCGGAGTTCCACTCATTCTACAGTGACCTCTATATCATCCGTGGGCAGTACTCCGATCTCACCCCTGACGCTCTCCGTGACAAGATCCAGAAGTATGTAACTAACACGCCCCTTCCTACCCTTGCAGACAATGATATGGCTCTCCTTCATGCCCCTTTTTCTGAGGGGGAGGTTTCACTCGCTTACCCCGTCGGGTAAGTCCCCTGGCCCGGATGAGTTCACTGCCCGTTTTTATAGGTGCTTTGGAGACCTCCTTTCCCCCTTCTTGACCCGGGTATTTAACAACATTGACGACTCTTCCCCTTTCACGATGCAGTCCCTTTCAGCCCTGATTACGGTCCTCCCCAAACCGGGCAAAGACCCGACTATCTGTGCCAGTTATCGCCCAATCTCCCTTATTAATATCGACGCTAAATTGTTCTCCAAATTATTGGCCAATAGGTTGTCCCCCCTAATGCCAGGCCTGATCCATACTGATCAGGTCGGCTTTATCCACGGCCACGAGGCCCGGGATAATGTATGTAAAACCTTGCTAGCAATCTCGCTGGCTCGGTCCAACAACTCTCCCATGTGCCTGCTCTCTGTAGACGCTGAAAAAGCGTTCGATTGGGTACACTGGGGCTTCCTGCGCATGACGCTTCAGCAAGTGGGAGTGGGTCCGGTTTTTCTGAGCAAGGTGTTTTCCCTTTATGGCGATGGGACGGCGCAGGTCCGATCCAACGGGATCCTCTCGGACTCCTTTCCTGTGCAGAATGGCACTCGGCAAGGCTGTCCTTTGTCACCACTGCTGTATGCCCTGGTTATGGAACATCTAGCGGTGGCCATACGGCGGTGTCTGGACATTCACAGCCTTCAGATGGGCAACTCCCAGGTTAAGGCGGCGCTATATGTAGATGTTTCCCAGCCACAGTTATCCTTTCCTTCTATCCTACGCGAGTTCAGCTGCTTCGGTCATCTAAGTAATTTCAAGGTAAATTTTTCTAAAAGTGAGGCCCTCAACGTCACACTACCCCACGCAGAGGTGGCTCACCTTGCCGACACCTTCCCATTTAAGTGGCAGAGCACCTCTCTCAAATTACCTCGGGATTCACATTCCCCCTGACCCATCCCACTTGTATCGTCTCATTATCTCCCGTTGCTTGAGACACTCGCGTTAGATCTACGGAAATATGGCACATATGCCCTTACATGGTTTGGCTGCATCAACGCCCTTAAAATGGATGTGGTCCCTCGGCTCTTGTATTTGTTTCAGGCTCTTCCTATTCCTCTCCCACGCTTTTTCACTAGGGTTCAGTCCCTGTTTGGGAGATTCGTCTGGGATTCGTCGCGGAGCAGGATAAAATATCAAACATTGACCCGCCGCAGGGACAGTGAAGGCGCGGGCCTGCCAGACCCCATACTGTATTATCGCTCCGCAGTTTTGCTCCGTCTTTTCGACTGGAGTTTCCGTAGCATGGATAAGCAATGGGTCTCTATCAAGGCTGACCTGCTCTCGGTTCCCCTCTCCTCCTTGCCGTGGATACCTGCACATTTCTGTCCGGGATCCGCTAGGCACTCATTCCTTTCTTCACACTTCCTTAAGACCTGGGATTCGGTGTGCTCCAGTGGGAGAGTGGCTAGAGTTCCTGGCCCTTAGTCCCCTTTTCCGTAATCCTATGTTCCCCCCGGGCCGTTCTGTAGATAGGTTCCTTTGCTGGCGCAACAGCAATGACGTAAGACTTAGGCAGGTCGCCGGGGACTCACCTCTTCCTTCATTGGCCCAGTTGCACGCTTCTCATCCAGACCTTCACTTGTCCTGGCTGGAGTACAGCCAACTTGTGGCCTTCTTGCGTAAATTCTCCTTGCCTCCTCTCCTTTCCTCGACTATGACGGACCTAGAGTCCGCCCTTTCCCACGCTGACTCTCCCCCGCGTGCACTCTCGACGCTTTACAGTATTCTTCTCCAGGACGCTACTCCAGAGCCCCCCCCTCATATACAGTTCCCTGGGAGTCAGACCTCCGTGCGGGTATGCCCCTCGCTGACTGGGATAGATCTTTCCTGTTTGCCCACAAGCTTCCGTTGCCTTGCAGTGCGCACGGAAAGAATTTCAAAATTCTGTCTCGATGGTACAGGTGTCCTGACTTCCTCCACAGAATATATTCTGCTGTGGCTGACCAGTGTTGGCGCTGTGGCACTGAGAAAGGTACCCTGTATCACATCTGGTGGGAGTGTGCCATTCTTAGGCCCTTCTGGGACGCTGTATTTGACCTGTATGCTAAGGTGTGTGGTCGTACTGTCGCAGCTACTCCCCAACTGGCCCTTCTTTCAGTTATCCCTGGCAGGATTTCTGCAGTGAAGAAGGATCTCCTGCGACACTTTCTCATGGCCGCCAGGACCGTCATTCCCAGGCACTGGCGGAGCACTGCTGCACCTTCTCTAGTTGAATTCCTACAGAAGCTTCTTCTAATAAGGAGAATGGAGGCCCTGGTAGCGGAGGATTCTTCCAAATTTGACTTTCTTTGGCGGTCTTGGGTGGCGTTTCAGGAATCGACCGAGTTCTCCTCTTTCTTCTCATGATCAGAATTACCTTCTATTATTATTTTCTTTCCCCCTTCTTTTCTTCAGCGGATACTGGTCATTTTGACCTTCCCCTGATGTTCCCCTTCCCCCTCCTCATCCTCCTCATGTGTCTTCCCTATTGCTTGTCCCAGCTGTGTGTTTCCCTGGTCTGTTTTGTCCGTCCTTTGGTTCTATGCAGGTGTTGTTCGTATATTCTCATACCCCTGGGCCTTCGCCCCATTACTAGCATAATGTGTTTTATAGCAGCAGGCGAGGATCCCCCCTAGCCTTTTGTATTAGGGCGAGGCCTGCGCGCCTTAGCGCCTTTGTTGGTCTATATTGTTTTTTTTATTTCCTTTTTCTTCCCCTACCTTGTATTTTGTATTGTACTGAAAATTCCTTACTAAACATTGATTAAACATAAAATATAGAATGTATCTTCCTGCTCCCTTGGCTCCATTATTAACTCTCACCCCAGTCCCACGGGCCCGCTGCCTTAGGATAACCTTAGACTCTGACCTATCCTTCAAGCCGCATATTCAAACCCTCAACACCTCCTGCCGCCTCCAACTCAAGAATATCCATCGAATCCGCTCCTTCCTCACCACTGAAACGACAAAGATGCTAGTCCACCTCCTCATAATCTCCTGCCTTGACTACTGTAACACACTTCTCCATGGCCTCCCAGCTAACACTCTCGCCCCCCTCCAGTCCACCTTAAACTGTGCTGCTCGCTTAATACACCTCTCCCCCCATTCTTCATGAGCCACTCTCCTCTGCCAATCCCTTCACTGGCTACCTGTTGCCCAGCGAATAGAGTTCAAATTACTAACACTGACATACAAAGCCATCCATAACCTGTCCCCTCCATATATCTCCGACCTAATCTCCCGCTACCTGCCCACACGTAACCTCCGATCCTCCAAAGACCTCCTACTCCGCTCTGCTCTTATCCGCATTTCACACAGTCGTCTCCAAGACTTCTCCAGTGCATGCCCCATACTCTGGAACTCATTACCAAGACACATAAGACTGTCCCCCACAATCACAAGCTTCAAGAAGGCCCTGAAGATTCGCCTATTCAGGAAGGCCTACAACCTCCAATAACGCTACTGTCACCACACCACCATCTGTAATAATAATAATATTACATGCTTTGGAGTCACCAAAAAGGAACTACTATATCCGCATTCATTGTGTCAAGAGTGGCTGCTTGTATGTTGATCCTTGGTTAGCTATTATGTTTAATGTATAATATGCATCTGAGCCACATAAAAGGAAGTAGGGTTAGTGATAGGTCATGCACGAATGAAGCTCAAATAGGCAAAACTCAAGTCGAATTGAGTACAGCCAGAAGCAGCTTGGATTTTAACTTGATATTTTACACACACGACAAACTAGGCTACTTTTATATTATTTACATTGTGACTAGGGTAAAATCCACAGCAAATCTGCAAATAAAACCTGCTGATTTAGCCACAAATTCCACTGTGAATTTTTTCTGTTCAGTTTTATAGCCTTAGGGTATGTTCACACGGTGGAATTTGGCACTGATTTTATGGCAGAATCCGCCCTGAATCTGCCTCCCATTGTTTTCAAGGCAGAGATTGAAGCAGGACAATGAAAAAATAAGCGGATTCTGAGACACTCAAATTTATCCAGGGCTAATCACCGAGTGAAAGTCGTGGGCCAGGAAATGAAGAGGAATGTGAGTGGGAAGTCTGCCTCAATTCCTGTTCATTTTTCACTGTATGAACAGCCCTTTAGCCTGTATGCTCTCCAGCCATGGGTGTAGGTGTATTTCAATGGAGGAATAAGCCACTACTATACACATCCAACATGTCCAGGATTGGACTGGCCCACAAGATACCAAAGGATCCTCCAGTGGGTCCCTGTTCGGACATAAAAATGGGTCCAAAAATGCAGCAAATGGCAACTCTCTGTGGACTTGCTTTTGGAGCAAGCTACTTTGCCCTATATTCTATTAGACTTTCTGGAAATGCCATATGTCTAACAGTAAAACAAAATTACATGATCTGCAAAGATGGAAGGTAAGCCCTTAGAATCATTTCCTCTGGTGTGCCCAAGGAAACCCAGTCCAAGCATGCACATGTCTTTTTTTTCTCTATATATGGCCATATGACTCAAAATTTCTGCACAGACTATTTAAGGTCTTCAGGAACCAGTGTCAGCAGTGGAAAGAGATCTGTAGGAATTTGTAGGAAAGGGACTTGCATGAAGTTTCATCATTGATAATGCTGATATGCAGGAGGCATGATAACATGCATGATCATTTTTAGTTGCTGGAATAAGGTTCATTTGCACACTTGCACTTGTAAGGGAATATACCTTGTATTATTTGTGAGCTCCTCCTTGCCTGACTGTGGTAATGTGGTTTGTGTTCCCTTATTTGCTTCGCCTGTCAGTATGTGTCTGTCTCCTCTGTGTGTGTTCTTTGATAAGGAGCTCCTGGTAGCACTATGTGGGGTGGATCCCTGAGTAAAATAGTTTTATTCTTTAGCAGCAGCAGGAATTCCTGGCTCAACTAGTGTGTGGGAATACCTGACCCAAGCTATGTCCTGCTCCCTCAGTTCAAGTCCCTGGGAAATAGACAGAAAAGTAAGAGTGCATGAGATCTTATGAAACGTTTTCAAAAACACTATAATATGACTCATAGCTCCTGTATATAAGTCTTACAATAAAAAAGAAAAATAAAATTATGTGGAATGCAGTAAATAAACTAAGGCTAGGTTCATACTTGCATTGAGCTCTCCATCGTTCGGGTCTGCTGGGGGACCCGAACGATGGAGACCTGAACCGCTACAACAGCCATTACCTGCGGACCCCAAAGACTGTAATGGGGTCCACCGTGTGTCTGTCGGAAACGTGTAGTTTCCGACGTATTTATACTTAAACTGGCAGAGAGAAATTTCTCGGTGATTTCTACAGTGGAGTCTCCAATGGAGACTCTGTCACAGATGTGAACCTAGCCTTAGAAAACACTGCTGAACAATATGATATACAGTGGGGAAAAAAAAGTATTTAGTCAGCCACCAATTGTGCAAGTTCTCCCACTTAAAAAGATGAGCGAGGCCTGTAATTGACATCATAGGTAGACCTCAACTATGAGAGACAAAATGAGAAAACAAATCCAGAAAATCACATTGTCTGATTTTTAAAGAATTTATTTGCAAATTATGGTGGAAAATAAGTATTTGGTCAATAACAAAAGTTCATCTCAATACTTTGTTATATATCATTTGTTGGCAATGACAGAGGTCAAACGTTTTCTGTAAGTCTTCACAAGGTTGGCACACACTGTTGCTGGTATGTTGGCCCATTCCTCCATGCAGATCTCCTCTAGAGCAGTGATGTTTTGGGGCTGTCGCTGGGCAACACGGACTTTCAACTCCCTCCAAAGTTTTTCTATGGGGTTGAGATCTGGAGACTGGCTAGGCCACTCCAGGACCTTGAAATGCTTCTTACGAAGCCACTCCTTCGTTGCCCTGGCGGTGTGCTTGGGATCATTGTCATGCTGAAAGACTCAGCCACGTTTCATCTTCAATGCCCTTGCTGATGGAAGGAGGTTTGCACTCAAAATCTCACGATACATGGCCCCATTCATTCTTTCATGTACACGGATTAGTCATCCTGGTCCCTTTGCAGAGAAACAGCCCCAAAGCGTGATGTTGCCACCCCCATTCTTCAAAGTAGGTATGGTGTTCTTTGGATGCAACTCAGCATTCACTCTCCTCCAAACATAACGAGTTGTGTTTCTACCAAACAGTTCGACTTTGGTTTCATCTGAGCATATGACATTCTCCCAATACTCTTCTGGAACATCCAAATGCTCTCTAGCAAACTTCAGACGGGCCCGGATATGTACTGGCTTAAGCAGGGGGACACGTCTGGCACAGCAGGATATGAGTCCCTGGCGGCGTAGTGTGTTACTGATAGTAGCCTTTGTTACGTTAGTCCCAGCTTTCTGCAGGTCATTCACTAGGTCCCCCCGTGTGGTTCTGAGATTTTTGCTCACCGTTCTTGTGATCATTTTGACCCCACGGGGTGAGATCTTGCGTGGAGCCCCTGATGGAGGGAGATTATCAGTGGTCTTGTATGTCTTCCATTTTCTAATTATTGCTCCCACAGTTGATTTCTTCACACCAAGCTGCTTGCCTATTGCAGATTTAGTCTTCCCAGCCTGGTGCAGGTCTACAATTTTGTTTCTGGTGTCCTTCCACAGCTCTTTGGTCTTCACCACAGTGGAGTTTGGAGTGTGACTATTTGAGGTTGTGGACAGGTGTCTTTTATACTAATAACAATGTCAAACAGGTGCCATTACTACAGGTAATGAGTGGAGGACAGAGGAGCCTCTTAAAGAAGAAGTTACAGGTCTGTGAGAGCCAGAAATCTTGCTTGTTTGTAGGTGACCAAATACTTATTTTCCACCATAATTTGCAAATAAATTCTTTAAAAATCAGACAATGTGATTTTCTGGATTTGTTTTCTCATTTTGTCTCTCATAGTTGAGGTCTACCTATGATGACAATTACAGGCCTCTCATCTTTTTAAGTGGGAGAACTAGCACAATTGGTGGCTGACTAAATACTTTTTTTCCCCACTGTACACTCAACACTGAAATTACCACACCAAGTAGGTCAACCCATAAGGTTATGCAAATTGAGGGAGTAGCAGGTGGCGTAAGCTCTGAAAATCGTCATATTTTCAAGCATCTCACTGCTGCATCTGTGGCAAGTAGGAGGGGCATAAAATACTGATTGAGGCTAAGGCCCCACGTAGCCGGCTGCATCAAAAGAGCATCGCGGGAAAAACCGCGGTGGGAACGCATCGCGTTTCATCTGCAGACTTTCTGCTTCCATTATACCTATAGGGAAACCACCAGCATTTTTGTAGGTATAATTGACATGCTCTGATTTCTAAAAACGCAACTGTTTTGGAAATTGCAGCATTTCCGCTGCACATATTTTTCTGCAATGTGTGGATGGGATTCGCTAGAATCCACTTTGCAGGGACTATAAAACGCAGCAGTTTTTACGTTGGGCCCTGAAAGTTAGTTTTTTTCACCACATCAAACCTCAAAAAACAGGTCAAGTTGTGTAAATGTGCTACCATGGCCTGCAATGTCTCCAGAAAATGTCTCCCAATGAACACATCCAGGGAGTCATTGGTTGGCAATTGAAAACGGAGTTGCTAACAGCCAATCTTTATGATTTGCATGCCGAAGTGCGTTTAGTGAACATTCCTCAGACAACCATTAGTAACATAATTGATAGCATGCCAATGGATGTAAATGCGTGTATTTCTGCACATGGCATTCATACTTGATACTGAATAAATTGAGAAGTTTTGAATATTTTGTTCCCTTTTTTAGTATTTGCATATCATTAACATATCTATCAATATTATGATTTCCATAATTCCAAGATTTTCCTTCCTGGTGTTGCAATTTTAATGTTGAGGAATGTACAGGTGTAGACTATATACAGCTGCAAACACAAAATGTTGTAGCAGTACTCTGTCTGCTAGCATCAAGAATATTACCACTATGTCTGCTATATATATCATTATTTAAAAGGATCTTGGCACACAGTTTGAAAAAACTGTCATCTGCCAGCGACAAGATGGAACCCTAAACTACAAAGACTCACCTCTCTTAGGCCTCAAAATGAATTCAGGGTACGTGTAATTAGCTATATTTAGCTCTCATTAAAAACAGTCGTGGGCTAGCATATCGCTGCTGCAACTTTTTGTGCTAGCATTAATATATGGAAAGTCAGTGCTGTGTCCCAGTAGGATCAGTGCTAAATTACTTAACAAGTGTTTCTGCGCTTTTACATATGTTTCTATGCTGGTTGTTGTACTGAATCTGATGTGGCATTAAGAGGACTATACTAATGAGGCTGAAAAAAGGCAGATGGCCTGTCCCTTGATCTTATATTATTCTAGTGAGGAGCAAGAACGCTCCTTCCTCCCAGCTAGGGAGAGGAGGTATGTGCTGGAATGAGAAGGTTAGGCTGACCTAGACATGTCAACCAGAGGCGTAGCTAGGGGTTCAGCACGGGGGGCGAACATGTCCAAGTGGGCCCCCAACTTGGACATGTTCGTATACTGATACTATGAGTATACAGTGAGCGTATAGTGGTATATAGCAGCTCTACACAGGGCTCTGCAGACAATTTAGGTGAATACAGGGCAGTAACATTTAGTGACTTACCGGTGACGTCTCTGACTAATCCTTCACATTCCCCGTCTCTTCCATCTGGACGGCCATGACCACTTCTTCCAGTCTCTGTAAAGTTTGCAACACAGACATCTTTGGCTACTCACTTTTCTAGGCACCTGACCCACATTGTCCTCACCTGCACCCCCTTTAAATAGTGCCCCTTATTAATAATGTCCCAGGTATTTCCCAATTGAAAAGGGAAAAAAAAAAAAGGGAAAAAAAAATTATTGGGGTTCCAATCCCCAGGACCCCCAGGATCAGCTGTTTGAATGAACTGTGGTACCTGTGTAAGCGCGGTGACCCCTTCTCTGTTTACATAGTGTCATTCATCTCATAGCGGCCATGTAATGTAACTACAGCCTCGTCCTATACACGTCTATGTGACAAGGCTGGAATGACATCACACGGACCTTCTGTGAAAAGCGCTGCGGGAAAAACCACAATGTTACCGCCATGGTTTTTTCTGCAGCCCGCTATGTGGGGCCTTAGTCTTAATAAAGCCCAAGTGCCACTTTCATTAAATTAATTGACCCTCATATTATGCCCCTGATTCCCCCTGACATAAATACTGCACCTCTAATGACCCCTTATATAAATGACCACCTCCTTATGTTCATAATGCCTCCTAATATAAATGATGCCCCCTAATGGCTCCTTATATAAATAACCTCCCCCTTGTATTAATAATACCCCCTAATAACCCTTATATAAAGGACCCCCCAGTAACCCTTATATAAAGGACCCCCCCATCGTTATAATGCCCCCTAATGAATCCTCCCTTTATAGTTATATTTCCCCCTCCTAACCACCCCTTATACTATTAATATACCCACAAAAAAAAGTCACTCACCTGCGATGATGAATGGAGCCGCCGGCGCTTCCTCCCTGTCCACGCACAGGACATCTGTGTCTGAGCGCGGGCGGCGCGGCGTCTTGTAAACTGCAGGCCTGTATTGGCTTGCGGTTTACAAGACAGTTAAGCACCAGGAAGCATTGTAACTAGATCGGTGTCTGCAGACACCGATCTAGTTAGAAATAAAGGCTGTATTAATGGCGGCCCCAGGGTGGGCCCCCAAAAATTCAGTGGGCCTGGGGCAGCCGCCCCCTCTGCCCCCCCCCGCTAGCTACGCCTCTGATGTCAACTATAAGTCAGGACTTAGGTTTATATCAAAGTCAAAGTGGAGATGAGCTATTTTCTCTGCTCACCTTTTTGGAGTTGTGTGCATGATAAAGACTTTGATTATAATTTTTGGACAGGATTCATAGCTCCCACCAGGACCTATGAGTATCAGACCAGGTCTAGCAACCTTTAGGAACCTGCACCCTGCAGCTTGGACAGCTGTAGGTATGTTTTTGTTGAAGAGAGAGAGCACACTTTTGAAGGAGACTGCCAGAACCCAAGAAACACTGACTGACCCCAGGGAGAACCATCTTAAAGCCTCCACTCCAGCCAAGTGGTGTCCAAGGTTAAGTCTTCATTTTTGTGGCAGATTGCTATATCAACTAGTCACCTGCCTGGTTGAAAATGTCAGTAAAACTGTGACTTTTTAAGTGTGTCCTGAGTCTTCAAACCTGCACCAACATGAAGGGCACCCCAACCGCCATAGACTACTACAGAGAGTTTCCTGGCGGAAACTACTACCACCGATAACAACACCGCAGACCCATTCTTCATTTTTGCACCAGTCCCTGAAAAGTACCGGAGTTTAAAGCGAAGTTGACTACAGCCACTGTGATTCCAACCTTGACTGACTTCTACTCACATTCTCCCTATTTTCCTCCACTGATTAGAGACATAGAGACAAATGTTATACCATGCAACTAAGTGGTCAGGAAGAGGTAGGACAGATAGGTGCTCCCATTTCAGCACAGGACAAGGTTAAAAGAGAAATGAAAGACAATTAATCTACTGCAGATTTCATAGGAGTTGACTGGTATGACTATAGGACATTTTACACACGCTATAAGTCATCAGTGCTCCTTTATAGGGCCTTTTACGCTAGAAAATGGGCCTTTTTAAATACAAGCTTTCAGTCCCCATACAGTATATATAATATATATTGTCAGTAGTACATCCCCTGTTTACATAGGGAGATGTGCTACCATCAACAATTTTCTGACCCACATAAAAGATGACATCAGCAAACAAAGAAGAGTCTGCTGGTTTTGTTGCTGATCTCTAGGTCTTTTCCATGGCCTGCTCTGATAAGAACTTTCATAAGAACTCTTTTGCACCTGATCATTGGCCTGTATAAAAAAGCCTTGTTATAAAAGCTGCAAAACCCTTTGTACAATATGTAAGGAATAACCTTCCCAACAAGTGTTCACTTTCACAATATTGTCAGATGGAAGGCCATCTATCATGCCTGCTCAGTGCGTATTACAATTTTGAATTAGCCTGGCCATGCTGATGGGATTTCCTTTTAAGACAAACTTCTCACTATTGCACTTTTGTAGTTTACCCCTCCTCATCCTGCACTTCCTTTTCCTTTCTTTATGTTTCTGTGAAATATATGTACAATCAACCTTTTGTTAGCAAACACTTTTCAGTGTTTCCTATATATTTAGGTGTTTGAAGGAACTCAGCCGGAAGGCTGTTCAAAACATCTTGGAGAACTAATCCCAGATCATCTGTGGATGTAGACTTGGTCAAATCCTTCTGACTCTTCATGTAATCCCAGACAGACCGGAGGGAGTTGAGATCAGGGCTCTGTGGGTGCCATATCATCACTGTCAGTATTTCTCTTCCAAAGGATCACTATATTATTGACTTTATTTAGATTTCATTTTGTTTGTTTAATTTCATTATTTCACAAAAATAAACTATTAACACTTCTATTTTGAGAACTTTTTCACTTTGCAGCATTTTCTCCATGGCTGCCTAAAATTTTTGCATGGTACTGTATAATACGATTGACAACATAGTACTCATTGAGTCCCACAAACATCACATACATCTATATACTAGGACAAAAGGACAGTTGCTCAGATGTATCCACAAACTAGGAACCTCCGCCATCTAGTTCCCTCTATTAGTGAGATATGCAAACATACTAACAATAGACTACATCTGGTGGTGCTTGTGCTGGTTTATTGTCATAGGGAGAAGGAGACAATCAGCTGAAAGATACCTCTGATGGCACTTGTCTCCTGGCTGAACAAAGGATCAGGCATGTTAAAGAAATGCCAATGAATTTTTGTTAGAAGGGCCCCTGAAAATAAGTTGCTGCAGCATGTGTTCAATTTCTCTGCAGCTCTATCATTGGAAAAATTAGGCCTTATATAATGTCCATCGTAATCAAATTGGCTGTTCATATGACACACAGATGTGTCTTGACAGACAGAGAATGTGTGCGTAACACACTACATTGTGAGCAGCAGTATTATGATTCTAGCTGGGAGTAAATCCCATAGTGCCCTATCTGCCAGAAGTCTTCACAGTCATCAAAATGTAGATATACTTAAAGATAGTTGCTTTGACATTTTATAATTTTATGTCCTTCTTCAAGCTTAATTTAGTAAAGGTTGCCACCGCCATATATGTTGCTTTATTGTATTATTAATTGGAGACTGAGATCTTGTTTCTCCAAAAATAAGCCCTAGTTACAGTCAGCTCCTCCAGAGCTAGATTATGTCACGTGACGTCACAGAGACAGAAAAGAGGCATGCCATAGCTCCCAACTGTCCTGGACAAGTTTCCCACTACTTCCCGCCATGGCAGGGCAAGATCCGCTCACCCACTCTCGAGTCCCTCTCCAGAGTCCTGCCTCCTGCCTCGCGAGTCCGCCATCCGAGTATCGCCTCCTGGGTGTTGCCCACTACTATGCTGTGGGCTTGTCTACCTACGTGACCAGATGTCAGGTGAAACCCCTGCTCGCTTCCACTGACGCAGTCACTCCACTACAGCACCTCCTCCTTAGCATAAAGGAGAGCATTATGGAGAGGAGATAGAGACAGCACGATGCCACTGCCACACAAAATGTTTAGAGAAAGAGAGTGCCAGTAAGTTTGTTTAAGACCCACTGACCCTGCAACCATTTTACTAGATTCTTCCAGAGCAAATCAGAAAAGATTCTGATTCGCTCCAGTGCCTGAAAAATAAGAACTACCCGAAAATAAACCCTAGCCCGTTTTGTCCTGAGAAAAAAATATTTGACCTGGTCTTCTTTTCGGAAAAACACAGTACATAACTGCAGAACACATTGCCATACATCTGTAACCCAGGTGGTGATTGCAATAAAATTGTGTAACTGCAAATTCACTTTCTACAAGTGTCTCTACTTTTTAAAGGTTTGGCAGAGAGATATTCCTAGTAATTGTCCTCTGTTCTGGCCAATTGAAGTTGGATCAAAATGAGGAACCTCAACCCTTTAAGAACCGATTTTGAAAATGAAATTTCTAAAACAAACCATCATGTTGGACTGTGTTTCCTCACACAAAAGTCATACAGTTGGGCTGTCCTTTTTGCCCAGGGATCTTCACCAACCTTAATCCAGCCATGGTGTTTCAATACTAAAATGTTTCAAGCAAATATAGTTGTTATATTGTCATCACAACTGGCAGACTGTTCGACTTCAGCATGAGACAGAGCAAGTGTTGTGATATCTACCCAGAGGATAGGATTACAGCTGCAGAGGACAGTGGTCTCCAGAGGATGATAAACCTTTATGGAGATCTGTGAACCAGTCACTTCCCATAGAAACATCTGGCACAAGTCAAGGGCTAGTGCATTATGGCTAAATATTCCAGACTAGTCTAAAATGTCTGCTCGAGTCATTCTATATTTGTTAGAAAATACAGATCTAACAGAACTAAATAATATTCCGATTGGCATCATCATAGTCATGTATGATTTTAGTTAACTCATTAATTCCATTAATTTTCCACAATATATAATACTAATGAATTCTACAAAGTCTAGACAAGTTAAGATATAACAAATAATGTATAATATATCAAATACATTAGATGAAATGCACATGTTCAGTTGAAAACAGTATAGCGAAATGTGGTCATGTAATGCAAAATGGCCTCTGGCAAACCTGAGATATACTAATAGGCAATTAAGCAAAAATGTACAGCAAATGCCATATCAGAACATTGTAATGTTATTGTGCCATGGGAAAAAATATGTGCACCAATAGCACAGCAGATAAGTAAATGAAAATCTAATGTTTGTTCGTAACAACACTATATCCAGACAATTCTAAGTATGGAAATCTAATACAAGGCAGATTTAGATGGGTCTACTGCATCTTTTTTAATATGATGAAAAATTAACCTTTCTACGTTTACAATGGGTCAGTGAACAAATGATGTAACCAAATCAGTCCAAAATATGAAGTTGGCCAAAGACATAGAGATACTGCAGTCTAATGTGATGACTGGGATGACAATTATAATTGTGTCATGTCCATCTATGGCCCCATGGCTAGCTGTAAAGCACATCTACAGATATTCTTTATAATATATTGAAAATCTTCCTGTAATTTGAACTGCACCATTATATCACAAGTACTGTGGGTAGGGGAGACTTTAGTAAAAAGGAAACTTCTTCCTCTGCGTAGTCATCTTAACCACGTTGGGTTCATGTACTACTATGAATCAAAATATATTAGTCAGTTAATACAGTATGATGATGCTAGAGTCACTATGTACCTTCACAATAAAAAGGCCTGAAAGGCTGTTGAGTTACATAAATAGGGGGGTTGAAAAAAGATTTAGGTCCATCTAATTCCACTGTTTACTTGCCAAGCGAAGTTGATCCAGAGGAAGGCAAAAACCCTGTGTCATGATATTAGGTGCAGGTATGGTCTTATGATATCAATATTGGTCTATATCACTGCACAGTGGGGGTTGGGGCCTAGGATCAAGGCTAGTGGGGCAAATGGAATGTGGTCAGACTACTATTGTCCTGTCCCTGAAGCAATCAGCCATTTGGTCAAAAGCCTTCATTTGCATAAGACTGCAACCCTCATTAACCCGGGGGGGGTCATTTAGACAGGAAGTGTTGTATGAACGATCCGCATATGACTGATAGACACACTGGCGCCATTGTTAGTTCAAAGGGCTTATGGTTTTATGACAATACCTGTCCTGGGGAACATCTTACAGTCGCCCCGATAAATTCCCCAGATGCGTCAGGTCAAGGCGCAAGCTCAGAATATACACATGTCACAGTTCAAAGCCCAGGAAAGGTCCAGGCACTGATCTCCTTACCCAAAGGGAGCTGGAGTGTCGACCTTGGAGTCTATGTATTGGGGATCCCGCCAGGAACCCCATTATACTACCAGCCCGACTCTATAAACATCCGGCAAATAATTATACCGGAAATTAATTCTAAGAGATGTAGAGAGGGGGCGGGGGCTCCTCCCCCCTGGTGACATCACTCAGGGAGGAGACAAAAGGGCTCTGCCCAGGCTGAACCAGGCTCTGTTGTCTTGTGAATTTGGTGATGCGCGCTTCTTAGAAGCGAGGTGTGGAGGAAGTGAACCATATGATGACCATGTGGCTGACATGCGGCCTAAGCAGCTAGGCTTGAGGCCCTGCTATGAACCTGATCGAGGGGTAACCGCATGTAAGCAACACATGCTTTGCCCAAGACTGTGCCCTGAGCCTGCCACATGGGCTCAGAGAAATGGACTAACTATTTGTTCCGGAAGGTCTTCTGCCCTTTACTCTGCCAGGATCATCTGCTGCTGGACGTTCATAAGATAAGTGCCCTGGCTCAACACCTGGAGGCCGGAGAAAACCCCACAAGCGGGGGTTGGTGTATATACAGTCATATGAAAAAGTTTGGGCACCCCTATTAATCTTAATCATTTTTAGTTCTAAATATTTGGGTGTTTGCAACAGCCATTTCAATTTGATATATCTAATAACTGATGGACACAGTAATATTTCAGGATTGAAATGTGGTTTATTGTACTAACAGAAAATGTGCAATATGGATTAAACCAAAATTTGGGGGTGCCACATTTGGGTACTCAGAGAATTTTATTGATTTGAATACTCCTAACTACTTTTACTGACTTACTGAAGCACAAAATTGGTTTTGTAACCCCACCGCCAGGTTTGAACTTCATGGCCAGGTGTATCCAATCATGAGAAAAGGTATTTAAGGTGGCCAATTGCAAGTTGTTCTCCATTGCCCATGGGATCTTCACAGCAAAAAGAGACTCTCAAATGATCTGAAAACAAAGATTGTTCGACATAGTTGTTCAGGGGAGGGATAAAAAAAGGGTCATCAGAGATTTAACCTGTCAGTTTCCACTCTGAGGCTCACATAGTAAGGAAATGGAAGACCACAGGGACAGTTCTTGTTAAGCCCAGAAGTGGCAG
This sequence comes from Leptodactylus fallax, assembly GCA_947044405.1. NCBI lineage: Eukaryota > Metazoa > Chordata > Amphibia > Anura > Leptodactylidae > Leptodactylus > Leptodactylus fallax. Next base: position 1,454,715 of record CAMRHE010000123.1, read on the forward strand.
GCCAAGAGAAAACATCAGAAAGGCAGAGAAGAAGAAGGGGAGAAAGGAGGAAAACCCCAGACCCCCCCCCAAAAGCGGGGCACCACCCCCCAGCTGGTGTCACTGTACATCGGTCAAAATACAGTATACTTTGCAAAGAGAAGAGGGGGGAGGAAAAAGGTTGGAAAAAGGAAAAAAAAAAAGGAGAAAAAAAAATTTGACAAGCCAGATTATTTGGAAGAAGGTCCTGACACAATTGTTGTTTGGAAAAAAGGGGAAAAAAAAAAAAAAAGGGGGGCCGGGGGGGGGGGGGAAAATATTTTATGTACCGTGTTATGTTGTTTTCACTTGTATCTGCTTGCTAATCGCTGCATGTATTCTATGTATGTGTTAAGTGTCTAGTGCCGACCCATTTAGGGGTTAATAAATATATAAAATTTAGAAGGCCCGCCTTGCGTATTATCCTCTGTTGGACCAGCACTCACGGAAAGTGGGTGTGAGGACTAACGAAGCGATCTCAGGTAGGCCAGAAGCGAGTTCTGGTAGGACGAGATCCTTCACACCCTGTATTAAAGAAGCAGTCCAGTAAAATTCTTCTCTGTCCCCCCCTGCCAGAAAATGAGTCGGTGCACAGTGCACTGCTAATAAACAACCCAATGACCGAACCAACATAAAGCCATGTGCCCCTACTAGATCACCAACATACACATCACCACAAGCACACAAACAGTGCACCCCTTATGAACAAGAGGTTCCACAATGCAAATTCTCTAGAGTTTTTTTTTTTATGTTGGATTCTATGGGGGAGTTTTCAACCCCAATCTTCTTAACCCAATAGCCGCCAGAGGGCAGACCTCATTTATAACAAGACACACGCATTCTCACAAATGAGGCGCACCCTCCACTAGGTTGTACGCATTGAGGGATATCTACACCAGCTCATAGGTGGCATAAATTTCCAGCATCATTTACACCAGATACTGTATCTGGCATAAATGATAATATAGTTAGCAAACGGAGCACAAAAAAGAAAAAGTCAGAAGTTTTTTGCAACTTTTTATGTCCTTTTCACCAGAAAACTGGGGTACAAGGCATAATAAATCTGACTTTATATGTTAAAATCAGTATGAGAAAAAATGTGCCATGACCCTGTAATGCCCTGTAAAGAGCACTGGAACTATAGATCATGTAAGCCAGGGAAGGAGATTTGGCTTGGAAAAAAAGTGGATGGAAAGAGTTATTTCTGGACAAGCACAAGTGTGCAGCATATGTGTGAGTGGGTCTCTCTGAATCTTTGCATTCAAGAACTATGGGCATACAAGTGTACTGAGCTATCTATGGAGAGAGACAAATCAGTCAAAAATGGAAGATCCCAGTGGTAGGGAGAGTCCTAGAGAGCTCTCCAGAGTTGTAGCAACTGCATCACAAAACAGCAACAAACAGCCAAACACCCAAAATAGAGCACCAGGTGTACAGAAAGAATAATTCTAAATGTTGCATAGTTTAACCGTTCCTGATATTATTTCCAATTTAACTTAAAGGGGTTTTCCCACAAAACAATATATCCTCTATCAATAGAATAGAGGATAACTTGCAGATCTGTGGGGTTAGAGCGCTCAGACCCACACTGATCAGGAGAACAGGCACCTTTTGCCGCCCGTTCTGAATGAATTAGTGGTCAGGTGTAAGTGGTAGGGGATAAGTGTCCAATTGCTGGGGGGCTGAGTCCCCAGGGACCAAAAGGATGGGGGACTCAAAGTCCCCCTAAAACCACCTTGTGAATGGAGCAACAGTGTGCTTTTGTGACCAAAGATCCATTCACTTCTATGGGGAAGCAGGTGCTGCTGGAAATTATAGTCCCAGCAACCCCATAGCAGTGAATGGAGCACCGTTCACCGAAGTGTGCTGGCGTACCTTTTCACAAGGAAGCTTTAGGGGGACTTCTAGTCCCCCTTCCTCCTGATCGCTGGGGCTGTTCGGTAAGTGGACACTTATCCTTGTCCTGTGGATAAGGGATAAGTGCCCATAATGACACAACCCCTTTTAATGCCATCTTACAATATTACAGAACACAACTGTAGTCTGCATTTGATACATTTAAAATATGTTTTTTGCTTTTTTAGAATTCTATTCATTAAATTTTAATGATAATAATACATAAATAATAATTTAATGAATATCTGTATATAAAAAGACTTTAGGAGTTTGACAATATTATACACATTCTACCTGGTATGGCCACCATTAGAGGACCCAAGGGGTTGTGGTTGTCACCATATAAAACTTCTATATAAGCTATCTCGGTACCAAATGTAGTGATACAGTATAATAATAATAATAATAATAATAATAATAATAATAATAATAATAATAATAATAATAATAGATAATAATAGATAATGTAGTGATACACAATACATCCCCATGCCTGAAGTTTAATATACAAATTATCTAGAAGTATTGCTTCTAGAGGAGAATGGCATCTTGAGTAAGTCTGGGACTTGATCTGCTTCCATAGCTGCAGGGACTCCATTTGCCCTTGTACTAACAACTCTATACTATACTCTATAGTAGTTGCATGTTACAACTACTATTACCACGGCTCATTCTTTTGACACTTTTCAAAACTGTCAAGGAGGAATCAAAATAATTTGCTGGAAAGTTGGGAGTTCCCTCAATTCAAGAGATCTAAATCTTCATTATATTACTGTTACATATATACCAATTTATTGAAAATGAACCAGCCATTGATTCTGATGTAGGTTTATAGAAATATTGTATTACTCTATTATCTATATGGTAATGATAAAGTACTCAATGTTATAAAAACATTCGTCCATTTTGAAAACCTTTATACTAGTTTCTATGACAGATACCTAATCATTTGTATAAAGGGAACTTACCTTGGTTTCCTACAGGGGATGTTAACGGCATTATAAAATTAAAGAATACAATTTTATGTTTGATTCTGTTTATATATTTTTTAACTTTAGCTTGTATAGATATCAGTACGCTGTACAAGCCGTAGCATCCTCTTACATTTTAATATATTATACAATGAAAACTCTCCAAAGGACCACATTTTTTTTAATGGATTTTCAGTTATTCGCATCAGCCATCTTCTTTGAGAAGACCACCCCCTAGAAGACCACTTAACATTTCCTCCTGAAATATATAAGCCCTTGAGATATCTGACTCATGTGATAATCATATGTTCACTGGATAGCTGACTTACAGGAAACCAAAGGATTGTGCCTACCAATTTGACTCCAAGCCCCTCACTGACATCATTGTAAGTACCTCATGATCGTCAACCCAGAAATCTAAGGATGTGAGATTCTCTTAACAATTTATATAGTTATAAGAATGCCAACATTACAGCGAGAACTAAAGTATTTTTACTTTAACTTTAGGTTGCTACTAAGACAGCAGGTAGTGTTCTAGCATCCAGATAAATGGTATTAAAAATCCATTTTATTCAAAAATAGTTAAAAACAAAAAGAAAATTCAAGCATGAAAAATTCAGACCATATATGTTTGGTCCTTAGTCATAACAATGACTAGGGATCAAAAATTTTCCTATTACGTCAGGAACAAAGTTTCAGCTATCTGGAATGGCATCCTAAAAATAATAACAAATGGCCTTAACATTCCAACTGCCAGCAATAGTAAAACCTTAAGTTGTACATCCACCAATCTTTCCCTAGCAAACACAACTCAGACTATGTGCGAAACTTGGACATAATTATTGATGAGGAACTATCTCTCAGGAACCAGGTATCCTCCATTATCAAATCTTTGTACTTCCATCTGAAGAACATTGCAAAAATCAGGCATCTTATTCCAACAGACTTCTCCATGCTGGTCCATGCCTTCATAACCTCATGTCAAGTCTACTAAGTCTACTGTAATACCCTATAAGTAGGTCTTCCAGATAAAGAAATACATTGGTAAACAACCCAGACATGCTCCCATAATCCCCATCCTTTGCTCACTGCACTGCCTACCTGTAAAATGGAGAATAACTTTTAAAGTCTGCTTGATCACCTTCAAATCCATAAACAATAGTCTCTGACTACTTAAAAGAACTTCTGAAGCCCCATAATCCTTGTCGAATTCTCAGATCAGCAGCCACAAATAAACAGTCCATCCTCAGGTTCCACCAATTTAGTGCCAGAGCTTTCTGCCATTACATCGATCACAGAGATCTCATCCTTGAACAATTGTTTCATTAACAACTGGACTGCGCTTTGACTCTATTTTGAGAAATGTGCATTACAAATGTTTGTTGTTGTTGGTGACAATATAATACACCTTCTACTTGGAGGGCTAGGACCAGGGTACGTGGTTTAGCCTCCAAAGCAGGTTCCACAGTCACCCAGTTGTCCCTCAGATATATAAAACTTCTATATAGTTAATTTGCTTAGTTAAAGTAAATGATAACAGGGAGTTTAGAATATAACTCTATGCCTATAGTTTAATATGAAAGCTGTTGGATATACAATCACAATATGTGTGTAAAGCAATGTTCACAACCGAACTGGGGGCTCTGCTAGAAACATCATCACAGATTCCATAAAAAATGCTGGACACCTTGGCAGAAACCCGATGCACCACATTATAGTCAGTGAGGTCCATCGGTACCATTGGTAGCTACTGTATGATGGAGCAGAACAGGGAATACCAATGCAGGTGTGAACCTATCCTTATATTCAATAATGTGCAGCTATGTCATACAGTAGTGTCAGCTGCTTAAACAGTGTGTCCAAATGGCGCAGACAAAAATATAAAGGTAATTGTTCTCCCCCATAACAACTTAACATAATATTTCTTGCATTTTGGAGTTGTGGTGGGCCATATTAGCTGTCTTTCAATTTTCCAAGAAAAAGATGTGACTATGTATCAGTGAATATGAATTTTTAATTAAAAGAACTCAGTGACTCATACCAGTTCTACTATCACTTCTGTTTTTAAGTTCTAGAGACAAACCATTGACCTTACCCGTTTGTGACTCACATTGACATGATATGCTTCCGAGTTTATACTCACCCTCGTTCTTCCACACCATAGTCATTTTTGAGTGGTACCAGAATTAAAAAGGAAATGTAAAGAGCAGCAGTGTCAGTATGATATTGTACAAACTAGTAGCAAACTAGTATCCAGACAGGGAGCTGTGGGTTATATATTTGGGTGTAAAAGTGCTGATAAGTACTGATAAGGGACTAGTGGTGCCTGCATATGGGCAAGCTATCCCAAGGATGAGTCGTACAGGATCAGTGTAACACCCTTGAAGAGTGTTAATGCAGGGTAGGACACCTGAATGGTGAACTATTTATAAACCCGAGAAGGCATCAGGACAGCTGGTCTAATGCGTGCCCCAACTCTGGAACTGCCGAGACTGGATATTAGACTGGGCATTAGAACAAGTACTCTGCTGCCCTGACAATAGGACAGATTTATTAAAATGGTGTAAAACCAAATCTGCATGAGGGACCTTGCACATGACCAATTCCCATCCATGGAAAACAGTCCATGTGTGGGCCATAGTTCTCAGGCTGAGCTCGGTCGTGTGCATAGGAGTCACTGCATCATAGTCAGTTATCATGCAGTGAGCTCCCAGACGGCTCGATCGCTCCAGTAACGAACTAATAGCATTATGTCAGTTCATTACTGGAGCGATCGGGCAGTTTTGGAGCTCACTGCATCATAACTGACTATGTACACAGCCGAGTTCAGTCCAGGACCCTTATTCACGGACAGGACCCAGTCGTGTGCAGCGGCCCTTTGTTACCCATAGCAACAATCACAGCATAGTTTTCACATTTTAATAAATCTGCCCCATGTCTTCTGAGATAAGTGAACAACGCCTGTGGGATGATCTGAAGAGACAGTGTATTGTGAATTTTTTTCCAGCTTCCCAGTACATTGTGCAGAATATTAAATGGTACTCTTATGAAGTAGAAATTGTCCTGCAAAAAAATAGGCCCTCACACGGACTTGTGAATTTAAAAAGTTATGGTGTTTGGAAGGTGGGCAGTAAAAATGGGAAGGCAAAAAATAAAAATGACCTAGTCCAGAAAAAAATTAAATGAAATTTTAACCAGGTCTCATATACAAACTGATGCCTATAGAGAAAGCTTTGCCTTTGTCCACAGAAAGCAGACTGTGGTTCTGTGACTCTCTCTTGTAACTTGGGCTGATGGGGGAGTGCAGGCTAGTTGTGGGTGATGATAACAATATGAAGCTATACTTGGGCTGTCACAGAATATTATATTCTACTGACCTCAGGGCTGGTGCCAGCCACTGGAGCCTTGACAGGGCTCCTAAAATCAAGACCAATAATTGTATTGATGCTCTGCAACATACAGTAACCCCATGCAAATGGTGTGGGTGGTTGGTAGATTTCAACATAAGCATTAGTCATGTGCAACCAGCATAACATTTACAGCATCTATAAACATATATATATATAGATATATAATTATTTGCACTTCTGCAAGCACGGCATTGCCTAATAACTTATTGTTAGTCAAATTCTCCAAGGTCATTTTCTGTAGAATGTATATATATATATATATATGAAAAATTACTTGGAAATATTTAGTCATACTATATGTAGATTAGAAATTTTTGATTATAGAAGAAAAAATACACCATAGAACCAGCAACTTAGACATCTCCAGGAGGGCCTTCCATATCCCTTGCATACAGCTCTAAACCATTAGGGAGACCCTACACACACACACCAGTTGGTAGATACCTGAGGAACCCTATATCGCTTGTGACTACTCATATTACTCGGCCACATACATGTTTTCCAGAATTGATTCCCTGTTTGTAATTCATTTACACCTGGACAGAGTGATGAATGCAGACACTCAAACCTCCTTTTTGTCAAATAACTCACCCATTTCAATCAGATGGTCTCTTGCTCCATCCACCAGAATGTCAGGCCATTAGAAACTCAACAACTCCCTCATGTAGAACCCCTGGTTCAACAGTAGATTCAGTACAGTATTTCTTCCATACCCTCTCTAGCTCTATCTCTAATTCACTGATGTTATGGGAAGAAATTGAGTGTTTTATCAGAGGAATTTTCATTAAATTGGTAACTACTATTTTTCAACACTCCAGCTGGCTAAAAAGCCATTTTCCATAATGACACGTGTAACAATATGTGACAGCCAGACAGGGAAGTTGCCTGGTCCGGATGGCCTATAATTAATTACTATAAGTCCTTTCTCCCCAACCTCTCTGGCCCTTTTTTGGAAACCTACAATATGCTAACTTTGGGCAATGCCTTCCCATCTCATTTGGGCACACATTGTGGTAATTCCGAAAGACAGCAAAGACCCAGTGTCCAATATTATTGCTTAAAATTCACCTCTCCTCACTATTACTCAAGTTAGTCAACCTCAATCAGATGGTTTTCATACACAGTTCACAACCCCCAGACCCACATAGTGGAGGAATTCCATAGTTTTGGCCAACTGTCTTTCAGAAGAAATCTACAAAAATCTGAGGAGATGGCTCTGAACATCTCCCCCATCAAAAACAACTACTAGCTGACAACTTTCCTTGTAAATGATATTCTGACTTAATGCTATATGTGGGTAGACAAATTCCTAAATGTACAGACCATGACTTCAGATTAAACTTTCCCTTTTCCTTCAAAAGCTGCAGTCAGACTTGGCTTGGCGGCATACTGATACATTTTCTTGGTTTGATTATATTACCATCCTAAGTTGATGTGCTGCCTTACTTCCTTTATCGATTCAAGGCCCTTCCAATTAGAATTCCTCCCCCCTACTTCAGATTGTTCCATCAGATTTTTACTTAATTTGTTTTGAATCATAAACCACCCAGGCTTCAGAGATTATTTCTCTTCCTACCAAAATACGATAGCGCTACCCAAAATTTGAATACTACTTCCACACAACCCAGAACAGTGGATTGGTGTAGAGACTTTAAGGGTTGGATCTTGGTGGAGCAAGGTTTTACCTGAATAATGTTAAAGTATCTTCCCTGGGTGGCGACAAAGTGTTGGAATGACCGGTCTACTCACCCCACAGTTTACCGTAGGTTGTTGGTATTTAAAAGACAAGGGTCTTCCCTATGGTTTTCCCCTGTCTCTTGCCGTTGAGTCCCATGCTAATTTGGCAATTCCAGTTTTGACCTGACACTACTTTCCATGCCTGGCTGAGGGGTGAATGGTTTATCCAAAGAATAGGTCTTCAAAAACCAGATAAAAACTCCTTAAGGTCGAGGCCCCACGTTGTGAAAACGCAGCGTTTTGGCTGCGGCGGAAACACTGTGGAAAAAAATGCTACGTTTTACAGTACCTGCAAAGTTGGAGGAATTCTGGCTAATCCCATGCACAAATTGCAGAAAAATAATCCACAGCTGAAATGCTGCGATTTTTAAAACACTTAAAACGTGTTTTTGCAAATCGCAGTATGTTACTTATACCTACGGAAATGCTGGTGTTTTTCATATAGCTATAATAGAAGCAGAATGTCTGCAAAGGAAAACTCTGTGGACTTTCTGTGAAAAACGCTGCGGATAAAACGTGAGCGTTTCCGTGCGGTCTTTTCTGCATCTTTTTGGCTGTGGCTCAATAACTCCTTAAGGCTAAGGCCCCAAGAATGGAAACCTAATCTGCTTTAAAAAGTGGTTACCCACGGATCCCATAGACTATAATGGGGTCTGCCGGGTTTCTCTCTGCATTTTTTAAACGGATTCGGGGACAGAAACCCCGAGTGGAGACTGGGCGCAGGTGTGAATCTAGCCTTACTCATAATCATTTGTGATGCTACCGACATCATCCTATAGAAATGAGAAAAAAAAATAGTGTAGAAAATGTTGTAAATGATTGCAAGACTTATTATCCAACATGAACCACATGAAAACTAAACTTCAGTTAGATGCTTTAGAATGGATTCACGCACACAAGTTTTGATGCAGTGTTTGGAAAATTTTTGAAACAGATTTTTTTAGGCAATGAAGGGAGTGAATCCAAAAGGAAGGAAAAGTAAAATGAAAAGACTGCCACTTCTCATCTCTTTTGAATTTACTCAAAAGATCTACATCAAAAACATTAAAAAAAAAACTACCAAAAACTCCATATATAATTTCATACTTAGTATCATTTACATCCGAACAAACAGGCAGAAGCATAGGTATAATAGAAGCTTCCAGAACAATGGGTGAAGCCTAAACTCTGATTTGGCTCAAGAATCTGCTTATTTTATTTCTACAGATTTCAAAACATTGTATCATTGAATTGAATCGTTGGGAATTATATTATTTTGCAGTGAATACAACGATGCAATAAATAGAACAATTTGTTAAATAAGTCCATTCCAGAAAAAATGCACTTCAAACAGAGCTACTACCAGCGAGAAAGGTTTGCCTCACAGTTTTCATTATATACATTGATATCTTTGACAGCAGGAAAATGTAGAGCTTTGTAAATGCAGAATTATACCTGTTACTGCCTAAAGCATGGATTTACATGTATACTGTAATAGCAGTCACTTCTGTGTCATATACTTTTCTATAACATATTATTCACGTCTATAACAGCTTTGGGGGAGTAGTAGCAGTCACACCTGGTGCCTCCTGCCTGAAAATGCCCAAAGATCCCTCTGACATATGGTAGATTAGAGTCCTCTAACAGATTTTGCATTAAAACCTAGCAGCTTTACTTCACTCCTCAGGATTATGGTCATGCCAAGTTGCAAAGTCCAAGTGGAGCACTGCTAAAAGGGTTAAAGGGAGTCACCAGAAACCAACATATCAACCCAAGGCTAGGGTTGATAAATTAGAGTTTTCTGAATATCTCCTTGTGATATTGCTCTTTTTGTCAATATGCAAATAAGCTCTTTGGAGTAGTGAGGGCATTGCCACTTATCTTTTTGGAGCAATGGCAACACCCGCATGGCTCCACAGAACTTATTAGTATATTGACATAAATGGCAATATTTCAACAATAGATGCACCAATTCACAAGGGGAAAACACCATTTTATTCAGGTGACTTTAACCCCTCTATCTGTGGGGCTGGGTTGATAAACTGGGTTTTAGTGACAGACTCCCTTTAACTTCTGTTTAACTGTATTTTTACATTTTATCACCTTTTGATGCTGCTTACTGTTCTATGTCTGTTGCAACTTTAACATGGACTATACCAGTGAGGTGAGTGAAATAGATGGTGCATCTAGATCATTCTATTGAGGAGGAGGAGAAAGAAAGAGCTTTCCACCCTTCATGGAGGAGAAAGGAAGTGTTCTAGAGTATGTAGGTTAGGCCGCCTCAAGTTTGGCAGCTACAAGTCAGGATAGTGCCTCTTAGCAGTCAAGATGGAGATGAGCTGTTGCTTTGCTCACTTTTTTTGTGGTGGCGTTCATGACATAGTCTGTGAGGAGTCTTCTTGGACTCGACCAATCCTATGAACTTCAGGTCAAACTTGGCAACCTTGCACCCACCTGGGCTTTGCAGGTAACTTTTTCCTTTTGGGAACTGAAGGGAAATAGCACAATTTTGAGAGAGATTGTCAGAACTAGGAAAACACCTAGGGAGACCCATTAAAGCTTCTGCTCCATCCCAGTAGTGTCCCGGCCTTCGTGAAGATTGTTTTACCTACCTTGCTAAAAAGTACAGTAAAGACCATGAGTTTTTTACACTGTTACCAACTATCTCCCTCAGTCTGTAATCCCTGCACCAATATCAAGGGCATCTCAACTACCATCAGGTGGGAGACTGTACCACAGGGAAAAATACTACCAATATCTAAAGTCCAGGCTCCCTCTTCTTTGCACCTGAAGTTTGGTGGAGACAACTACAGCCACTGTGTGACCTACTACTAGTCTTCCCCTCTGCACACTCCTGTATTGGATTGTTGCACAGTATAGAGTGGTGTAGCTTGACAAAATTCTGCTTTATGGTTAACAAAATGGAAAATCATTTGAGGAATTAAACAGTCATGCAGTATTTAGTAGGCATATAACCAGAGCAGACATGGAGACCTTTGTTAGACACACTACTGGCATGGCAACCTATCAGCTCCTCATGACCACATTGTAGGAATATGGATGGGGTGACAGAGGAAGACCCCCACCCTCCATCTAACCATATAGATATACAGTTTATTGCAACAGACGCCTGCTGCTGATGTCAAAGGCACAGATTCTACATTTATAGCACTATGCAGGAAGTTCTTCATGTCTGTAAATGTCTGACAGCTAAGACTAACCGTGGTAACTCATGAAGAAATCAAGACTATCAACTCTTATGCCCAGGAAATGTGGAGCAATTGTTAAGAGCAAACTATTTTTTTTATTGCTGTATTGCCTAACTGCTGTAAACAGCTAGAAGAAAGGCACCATTATTCAAGCCCATAGACATGCAGCAGTTGTGAGTGTTGGTTACACATATCAAGAAATGGCACCAGCCCTTCTAGTCTGTAATGCTATATATATATATATATATATATATATATATATATATATATATATATATTTACTGTACATATATACAGTAGTACTATAATAGGAGGCATTCCTCACCGCCCACCAATTTCGCTGAGGTGTGGGGCTGGCCCCTATGACAATCCCACTCGCATACCACTTCCCCGCCATGCCCTCTTTCTGTAGGTGTCCCCCAAGGCTCCGTCCTAGGACCCCTCCATCTACACCCTGTTCTCCATCTACACCCTTGGCCTTGGTTTCCCATGGTTTCCGCTACCATTGCTGATGGCACCCAAATATATCTCTCTGGACCAGACATTGCCTCTCTGTTGTCCAGAGTCCCAGAATGTCTAGCAGCAGTAGCCTCTTTTCTCTCCTCCCACTTTTTCAAACTCAACATGGAGAAAGTGGAGTTCATAATCTTCACCCCTCCTCGCACGGCCCCCCTACCTGTACCATCTATTAAAGTTAGCGGAACCACACTCACCCTAGTGCCATGGGTCCGCTGCCTTGGGATAACCTTAGACTCTGACCTATCCTTCAAGCCGCATATTCAAACCCTCAACACCCCCTGCCGCCTCCAACTCAAGAACATCCATCGAATCCGCTCCTTCCTCACCCCTGAAAATACAAAGATGCTAGTCCACGCCCTCATAATCTCCCGCCTAGACTACTGTAACAGCCTTCTCCATGGCCTCCCAGCAAACACTCTTGCCCCCCTCCAGTCCCTCCTCCTTAAACTGTACTGCTCACTTAATACACCTCTCCCCCCGTTCTTCATCGGCCGCCCCCCTCTGCCAATCCCTTCATTGGCTACCCATCACCCTTCGCATAGAGTTCAAAATACTAACGCTGACATACAAAGCCATCCACAACCTGTCCCCTCCATATATCTCCGACCTAATCTCCCGCTACCTCCCCGCACGCAACTTCTGATCCTCCAAAGACCTACTACTCCACTCTGCTCTTATCCGCTCTTCACACAATCGTCTCCAAGACTTCTCCCGTGTATCCCCCATACTCTGGAACTCACTACCAAGACACATCAGACTGTCCCCCACCGTCACAAGCTTCAAGAAGGCCCTGAAGGCTCACCTATTCAGGAAGGCCTACAACCTCCAATAATGCTACTGTCGCCACACCACCACCTGTACAGCCTCTCCCCTCACCTTCTGTCTCTATCCCTCTTCCCTCATAGAGTGTAAACCCTTGCGGGCAGGGCCCTCTATCCCACTGTGCCAGTTGGTCACTGTTAGTATTATCTGTTTTGTACATCTTGTGTACCGTATGTAAATCCTCAAATGTAAAGCACCATGGAATTAATATAATAATGTACAGCACCATGGAATTAATGGTGCTATATAAATAAACAACTAATAATAATAATAATAATAATAATAATAATGATGCAGTGATATTAGTATCATAACTAATGGCACTAATATATCTGGCACCGGGGCATGTCCCTACAAAACCAACAGGATGCTAAATTCAGTGCACTTTAGGCTTTGCTGCGGTATGCAAAAAGACGTGAGATCCTGTGGATATGGGTTGTGTTGTTTGTGGAAAACCCCTACCTAGATGGATTAGTTACACTGAAGAAAGCCACATGAATACATTTACATTAAAACACAATCTTCTTTATCTTTCTTTTATGCATCGGATATTAAATCTGCAAGACAAATGGCTGCTACTTCACAATGGTAATGATCAGTAAAGCAACATGTAATCTCCTGTGTTCAATTACATCATATTACTGTAAATATCACATAGCAATCCAGGGATTCTGCAGAGAACTAATATTGTTTTCATCTGTATTCCAAAACTTATAGGGAATGTAGGATCTATAACAGTAAGTCACATTGAAGTACCAGCACAGATGGCATGAACACCTGCGTACTGCACAGAGCTGCAGTGAAGGTTGAATGTAGGTGATCTGAGTAGGAGGTTATTTGTTGTTTGGTTGATTTTTTTTTTTCCTTTCAATTACAAAAAAATTAAGAATTATTATATTAGAATGATTTCTTTTGCTTGTCTTAATGCTAAGGCCCCATGGTGCGGAAAAGCTGCTTTTTTGTTGCAGATATTACTGAGTTTTTTTTAACAGAAGGGAGACATAACTGCTTCCTATATATTTCCCATTCCTGTTGAAGCCACCCTTGACTTTGTCTCAAAAATCCACAGCAAAATGTTCAACAAAAAAAGCATCTTTCCACAACATGGGGTCTTAGCCTTAATCTTTAAGGGGGATTTCTGGGGATTCTGGGCAAAAAATATCAGTGAGGGTCTAAAACTCAGCACCCTATTGATCAACTGTGCTCAACAGCTGATATACAGATATTGGAGCAGGAAGCAGACAGCTCTGTCCTCTGTGTAGTGGCTGAAATGAGTCACTGCAGCTTAGCTTCCATTCAAGTGAAGCATGGAAACTGCTGCAGTAAACTGGACTGCAAACAATTCTAAGGCTGAGGCCCTTGTTGTGGAAATGCAGCTTTTTCTGTTACAGATTTTGCTGCAGTTTTTTGAGCCAAAGCCAAGAATGGCTGCAAAAGGAAAGGGAAATATATAGGAAGCTCTTATACTTCCACCTTCTGCTCAATCCACTCCTGGCTTTTGCTTAAAAAAAAAACGCCGCAAAATCTGCAACAAAAAATGTTGCATTTCCACAACATGGGGCCTCAGCTAAAAGGTAGAAGTCATGCACGACCCCTTCAGTTCTTGCACAACTTATCAATTTTTCAAGAGGGTTCTTTTACCATCATCTTACAAAGTAAGCCAATTATATTTACATTGTATCCCATCCCCAGAATGGGGGTCTGGTTCCCACATCCTGATGGAGTGGCAGGCCAAGCATGCAACCTGCTGCTCCGTTTATTTTTGGCTATCTCTGGCATTTCCATATAAATGAATGGATCAGTAGTGTGCATGCTCAGCAGCTCACTCATTAGGATATGGCAACTGGATGTCACTACTCGGGATCGATGTGCAGTTGGACCCCACTGATCATTAAAGGGGTTTTCCAGGCAAAAAATCTTTTTTTTTTTTAAAGTCTGTTAGTGCTATTAATGGGTTAATAAGTGCACCCAAATACCTTTAGCAGTGTTTTGAGTGATTTCAGGGTTTCTCTGGGAGTGCCTGGCATCTTCTGCATTTGTTTACATGGTGTAGTTTCCTGCTGCCTTAGCTAATGCAATGCATTATGGTAATTGTAGCCTCTCACACTATCTTCCTCTCACTCCTCCCCCCTGCTTCTCTGACACCCCCCTCCCTGTCTCCCTAGCTATCCCGACCACTAATAGCCCTTCCCAACACACTCAGCACACCCCCATACCCCATTATACTTACCCATCTTCATTCTATCAAGACTTCCCTCTGCAGGGAACGGCTCCTCCTCTTCTTTGACTCTGCCAGTGCCTGCGCAGCAGTCCCAGCACTGTGATGTAGCCTTCACTCCATCTCTACTGCACAGGTGTGGGCGGCTACTTCGGACTCCTACGCTTGCACAATAGAGATGGAGTGTTGGCTACAGCGCAAAGCCGGGACTCCGGCTCTTTTGCGCACGCGTGGGCAGATGTCATAGAAGGAGGAGGAGCTGTTCCCCACAGAAGGAAGTCTGGAAGGAAGACACGTAAGTATGGGGGGGGGGGAGTATTGGTGGTATTGGTGATATTCCATTTCCGGAAACAGGGAAATGGATCATCACCCGATAATCATAAAACGTCCCTGTGATATGGGTAACTGTGCATTTTTGCTGAATTATGTAATTTAGAAAGTACAGTAGGTATGGGGAGTGTGTTTAGATTAATGTAGGAATTTCTATTTATCACCTTTAAGTTATCCCCTACCCTATCAATAGGGAGTAACTTCTAAAGTTTGTACAACCCTTTTAAATAAGTGAAAGCACTAATTGCCATATTAATGGCTGCACGGTAACCTGCAAAAAAAAAAAAAAAAATACTAACTAAAGAAATGCGCCCCAACATCTGTGCTACCCATTCCAGCATGCTCTGCCTATATGCAATATTAAATGAAAACATGGACTAGAATTAACATTCCAGTACTAGGAACAATTAGCCTTCTTTTACCAAATAGACACCACCAGTCTTTATATTCTATACTGAGGAACACAGGTGGTTCTATATGAAAGTATTGAAATCAAGTGGCATCAATCTGGCTGCATCTGCTGCTTGGCAGGTATCTTATTCATATTTTAAGAAACTTGTTGAGAAGTCTGAAAGTTACAATACTCTAATGAAAAAAGAAAATGAAAAACTTTTCCAGAGACTTACTATATATAGTTTTGGAAAAACTATAAAGTAATTATTAGATTTTTGTTTAATGTTTTCATAAAAATTTCACATAGAGAGAAATATCAAAACCAGGAATGGACTCAAATGGTATGAAAACTATAATAAAAAAGACTTATCCTTCTCCTGCCTGCTTGATCCACTTCTGGCTTTGGTGTTTATCAAAACCATGTTTTGTGTGAAGACACCCTTAATATGGACAATTATGAGGTTATCTTTACATTTGCTCCAGAGTCTCAGAATTGCAATTGCCAACAAATTTATGGAAGACGTAATGGTCTTATTCTACTCATCAAAATACAGATATCCTAACAGGATCCTGTTTTGCCCCAATTGTAAGCAGCATTCTCTAATCTGCGTGTTCTGAAAAGAAAGCAGTATAACAACATACTACACTACTTAGGAATAACAAGCCCAGCTCTTCCTATCAGCAGAGTTTGGAATTTTAACTCTGTCATTTCCAGTGCACATAGTCTAGTGGATCTGTCTCTGCATAAAAATCTAAGAATTATTTTCTTCTTTCTCAAGGGGCAAATATAATGGTAAAATAAGCTTTCCCAATCAAAATTTTTGCCACTTATAGAACTAAGTTGAACCCTATGGATATAACAGTCCTCTTACTTCTTGTACAACAATTTAATGCCACTTATAGAACTAAGTTGAACCCTATGGATATAACAGTCCTCTTACTTCTTGTACAACAATTTAATGCCACTTATAGAACTAAGTTGAACCCTATGGATATAACAGTCCTCTTACTTCTTGTACAACAATTTAATGAGGTGGGTATGGACCCACCATAGTACTTTACTGATTTAACTTGGGTCTACTCCTTGGAGCATTGTCGAAGTTGTGCTCTGGTTTTCACTCTTCAACCCCTATATCGGGAGTGTGCTGCAAGGAAACAAAAACTTGCTACGTTTAGGATTAATATCAGTACAGTGGTAGCTTTCCCAGGAGGGTCAAGAGGTGCCAGTGCATAGCAAGAAATAGGCAAAGACGTAGCTAGTAGACAATCCAAGGGCAGGCAATGTTTGTTGAATTCAAAATTCAGGCAATGAGTGAGGGCAGGTGAGACAGGATTCGAATCTGGTAAACAAGTCAAGGTAAAACACAAGTAATCCAGAAACACAGCAGTAGAGAAACACCTTAACAAAAACTGGAAAACTAGGAGAACTTTAGCTCAGGAACCTTCCAGTGGAGAACCATTTTTTAAATAGCCCAGAGTTGCAGAAGATTGGCTGGGAATAGATTACAAGGAAAATAGTTTCTTACAAGAACTGAAGCACAGTGACCATGGCCTGTGGCATGAGTGCAACGGGCAAAGAAGAGACATCAGTGGCCAAAGCCAGATGGGGATACAATGAGGACAATCTGATCCGCAGGATGGCTCCCCTCTCAATTGTTTGCTGATGCTACCGAACCTTTTATGAGTGGAAACAGAGTTACATGGGTCAAAGGGAAAGGGTGTTAAAGGGTGTTGTCCAACAGAAGCTAGGGTCACCTTTATGATTGCTACCTCTTCCAGTCTCCCTATGCAAAGCACACCCTGCTCAGCCAAGCATGCATGTGTTCTGAAAGAGGAGCTGTGAGAAAGCCACTGTCTGATACTTCTGATGGAGGCTTATCTCTCCAAAACAAAAGAATGGGACACTGGGGACTGTCAGGAGGCCACACACATTAGATGGTCAACCAATCCTACCGTTATTGGCCAAAATACATCTAATGTGTATGTCCTGCTTTAGAACACGAAATGTATTACATATATGAGGGCCCAGACTAATATCTGTCTATACCAATTAAATAGGTCAATCAATCATATTATACACTATCTTTTCTGTATAATGTATAAAATGGCAGAATATTTCACCTACCAGAAAATAAGCTCACTGACTCCTATGATTATCAGCTATTGTGCCTGGGAGACCACTTACCACTCAGTATATTTGCTATGCTTTAGTAGAGTGTGAGTCTGCACTTGAGTCTGTAATTCATACAATCACAAGTTAACAGAAAAAGCTTGATTCTCATTTTTAGCCCCTGAAGGCTGATGGCAAACCCTTTCTATTGGCTTCAAGCCCAGATCTCATTGTTAGAGCTGACCCCTGAATCACTATGATGGGAAAGTCCTCAGCTGGTAGCGCTAACACAACTGGCAATGTAAAAATATGTTTACAGTGAACTTGTCACAAACCAGCAAGTGGGCTGTGCACAGCTCATGTGAGAATTACAGTGTTGTACCTCAGATACATCAAAAATAAAAAGAACAATAAGAAAATGGCACACAGTTCACTTGAAATGCCATAACAACTATAGTAAAGAAATAAAAGGAATTATATCTGAGAAATCAGCTAGTGAAAAGAGGGCAGCAAATCTACCATAATAAACTTATTTTTCTATTAATTTCTATTGATACCTTCTGTTCCTTTGAAGGGCACAAATACCATTTAGAGCTCAGCATGGTTAAAAGTAACATCTTACTGAAAATTCCTAGAAATTTACTGTAGTAAACCTAATAATAATACACGTACATGAGTAGATCGTATAGTTTTTCTCTGATTTTTATAACTGCCAACTTCTTTAGATTGACACCTAATGCTCACAAATGAAGCTGGCCCAGCAATGGCAATACAGAAGTACAGGTGCATCTCAATAAATTAGAATATCTTTGAAACGTTCATTCATTTCAGTGATTCAGTAATACAATTCATAATCAGCGTCTTCCATGATAGTGTGTCCTACTGAACCAGACTGAGGGACCATTTAAAGGCTTAGGAAACCTTGGCAGGTGACACACTGAATTTACAATACTGAACTGAACTTACAATATTCTAATTTTCTTAGATTTGGGTTTTCATTACTTGTAATCCATAATCAACATTTACAGAAATAAAACACTTGAAATAGAACACTCTGTGTGTAAAGAATCTAGAAATTATGGGAGGTCACTTTTTAATTTAATTATCGAAATTAACGTTTCAAAGATATTTTAATTTATTGAGATGTACCTGTATATGGGCCCAAATGCTGAATAGCTAAGGGCCTCATTGAACACACCATCACCACAGCTGACCCCTTACTTGACAGTTATTTAAGGCTGCACAAGACTTGGTTTAAAGAGACTGGTCATCACATTTTAGGCTCCTAAACTGTCACAAATGCCTTATACTGTAGGTTTATAAACATTTCCTTATTTATATTCTTTTTGCTACAATAACCAATAAAAGAGGTCTTAACACAGTAAATGCCACATGCAAATTACTTGTGAAGAGTCATAAGGATAGCAGGATATCAGTTATAGCAGCTTCTATGGGCCCAACAACTAAGAGGGCCCAGTTCCATTGAGACCTAGAGTGTAATTAGTGGTAACTATGCATGAAGGAAGGGGATGTGGATAACTGAATCTCCCTCCATTACTTAACTGGGACAATACAACGCCTGCATGTGACATCAATATAATTACTTGCTTCTTATGTTGTGATGTCACAAAGTACAGAGTGATCTTTGTCCTATGATGTCATAATGGACATTATTCATGTACTGTGACATCACTGTGCATATTATCTCTGTAAAGTGACATCACTGTATGCATTATCTCTGTACCGTGACATCACTAGGTGTATTTTCTGTACTGTAAAATTATGTGCATTATCCCTGTGTGTTAAGGAGACCAAATAGTCATATAATTTTAAAATTCTGAATTTACTACTTAAAGGGGTATTCCCATGAAGATAACCATATTTAAATTTACAGGTAATGAAAAGTTAAACATTTTCTTTAACCATCTAGTGGTGACAGTCTGTTGTCTTGATCGGTTACCAATGGATACGATCATGAATGCAGGAACTTTCTATGGTCTGAAATCCAGGCATGATTTTCTTATTTTAGCTGAATTATCTTCTTGTGCATGTAATGGCTCTCCTTGATAACCTGGACACAATAAGGAAATCAAGTTCCTGCATTCATAGAAAAAAAATCTTAAAAACTCTACAAAATGTTTAATTTATTATATTTGCAAAAATATTTAACTTTTCATTGTCTATGAATTTATATATCGTCATGTTCATGGAAATACCCCTTTAGGCTAAAGCCCCATGTTGCGGAAACGCAGCTTTTTTGTTGCGAATTTTGGTGAGGTTTTTTGAGCCAAAGCCAGGAGTGGATTGAGCAGAATGTAGGAGTAAAAGAACTTCCTATATATTACCCATTCCTATATATTACCTATTCTTTTGTAGCCACTCTTGGCTTTGGCTCAAAAAACCGCAACATGGGGCCTCAGCCTTAAAGTGGTAATGGTAAAGTGGGGTCCCTTTGCAAGCTATGCTATGGGAGCCCATACCAATAAAATTATTTTTTAAAAAAGGTCTGTTATTGCTATCAATCAGTTAATAAGTGCACCCAAATACCTTTAGCAGTGTTATGAGTGATTTTTGGCTTTCTATGGGAGCTCCTGGTATCCTATGCATTTGTTTACATGGGGGTAGCTTCCTGCTGTCTTAGCCTACAACTACCATGATGCATTGCAGTTCACTCAGATCCCATCTCTCATTTCCTCCCTCACAACCCCCCCATTTCCCTAGCTAACCCGCGGAATACTAGCCCTACCTACCTAGCTAACAGTCCCCCAACCCCCTCCCCACCCCATACTTACCTGTCTTCTCGTCCTGGAGATGACTTACGTCGGTGCCACAGTCCCATCTTTTGCCCGCATCTGGGAGCACTAAGCACGCATGCGCTATAGAACACTGCTTCTCTTCGCTTCTGTTGGCGTTCTATTGCGCAGGCGCCAGATCCCCTGTGAAGGAAGCGACGCCCAGCAGAAGAAGAGGACGTGAGCATTGGTGAGTATGATGGGAATGGGGGGGGGGGGGAGAGAGGAGTACTGGTAACCCCCTGTCTCCGGATACAGCGAAACGGAACGTCACCAGGAAATCATAAAATGTGCCTGACCGCCCCAGACATATGGGTAAATATACATTTTTTTTAAAGGGAGTAAATTAGAAGTTAGGCGGGGGGGGGGGGATTTAGCTTAGTGTTAAAGTTTTAGATTATGCCAGACAACCACTTTAATTGCTATGCCCCTAGTCATGATGGTGGCGCTGCTGAAGTGTGACTCAGGATTGGGATAATCCTAAATCACACTGAGTCATGCTGGCCATTCCCTAAGCAAGTCCCTCCTGGTTTAATTGACATCCCACAGTCCACTACATTATTATAACAACCAGATGCCACCAGTGCTGACTTGTTATGCCTTATACCACACCAAGGGAAGTCAATCTAGCCAAGAGACTGATCGGTGTGACTCTTAGGCACCACCTACATGTCTCTTAGCAAATTTGCAGGCATTGCATACAAAAATTTAATTAGAATAACATAAGCTAGGATAAGTTTATAAACCTATTCCCCTATAAAATTTCCCCACTGTGGGACTA
This sequence comes from Leptodactylus fallax, assembly GCA_947044405.1. Classification (NCBI taxonomy): domain Eukaryota; kingdom Metazoa; phylum Chordata; class Amphibia; order Anura; family Leptodactylidae; genus Leptodactylus; species Leptodactylus fallax. Next base: position 1,475,900 of record CAMRHE010000123.1, read on the forward strand.
TTAAAGGACTATTATTATTAAAAGGTATTGGTGGTGCTTTAATGGCAGAGAATGTCTTGACAAGTTCTCTTCAAACATTGTTGGTGCTTAAAATATGCAATACTCCCCTCCTCCTGTTACTGTGGATGTTGCCTCCTTAGTCACTCAACACAGTATAATGCCCCCTTGAGACTCCCACATAGTATAATGCCCCCCACAGAATATATTGTCCCCTTATGCCCCCACATACTGTAATGCCTCCTACACAATATTATGCGCCTTAAGACCCCCACACAGTATAATACCCCTTATGACCCCACAAGACAGGGACAGGGATTCCAGGCTGCTAATAGCAAGTGAATACTGATGAAATCCATACTTGCTGCTCACTCCCCATGCCATTATCAGTGCAGTACAGTTCTAAGTATACAAATGTATATGCTCATTGAGGACTCAGTGGACTGTCTCAGGGCTGTGGGCCCCAACACTTGCTCAGCTGTGCCAGTCTTTGGCACCAGCAGTAGAAATGGTGCTTTAAAAATATACAATAAAAGTAAATAAGCATGAGAACTCAAATACATAGTGGATTTATTGTAGTGACATCAAATAGTCCAAAAAGCCCACAGAGGAGCTAGCACAGAGTCCATGTTGTCTCATACGTCTTACTCCGTGAGCTGATTTACTATACTTTTTATGAAATTAGATCCCATAGAGTCCCATAGAAGTCTTTGGATGATATATTACATCTCTTTACAAATCAGTAAGTTGTACAGTACCATAGTATATATCTGTGTGTTCTGACACTACATTGACACAAATATGATAAAATCGTTATAGAAATGTTGATTTAACAATATAGTTTCACAAATAATATAAATAACAAAAAGGAAACCTACAAATCAGCACTTATTATGTTATCTTTACTTTTAGTAAACTGTCAAAATAAATACAACTTCAACAGAAAATACGACCACCCTTCCTTGGGTGTTCCTCAGTTCTGCATTTACCTTTTGTGCGATTTTCATAATGTTCCTAGTCAGCACTTTGAATGTTCCCTCAGCCCATTATTTGAATACATGTTTCCTGAGGAGCATGCCTTCCCTGACCTTGAGTTCTTTGTAATCCTTCCTGTTAGATTCTTTTCTAGGGTCAAGTTAATTTTATTTATACTAAAGATTTTTTTTAAGGTTGCATGATGTACTGTGCTCCATAACCATGTTCTTGAATAACACTGAAAATTACCTATAAAAAAGCTACAGATGTAGCCGTCTTCAACCTGATTCTGACAACGTGCTGCATCGTGATGACTCGCAACAAAAGCTGTTAAAAGCAATGGAAAAAGTCAAGTTAAAGTGATTACCAACTGTTTACTTAACACATTAAAAGTGTTGTTAAACTTGGCTAGATCTGTATGTGCTCTGTAAAAGCATCATTGAAAGTATTAGTATTTTATTTTTAATTTGTATATAATTTTTGATAACCTCTATGAGGCATTTTCATTATTTCTACATTACCCTTTAAGATGGCTTTGTGTGTTCTATTAAAATACTGCAATTGGCTATAAAGGTCAGATAGGATGGTTGCCTAGACAACTGTTTTCTCCTTTAGGTCTCCACCATGGTTAAGGTTTAATAATAGCTGAAAGCCACTTCATTATTGTTCTTTATTAGTCCTATAAAATGTTTAAATACTTTTATTTTTGAGATTCCCATAGAAAACCTTCATTGCCATCTTTAGCTGTTGGCTTATGATAGAAATAATTTAATTTCAAGACTTACTATAAATCGTTATTTTTTATTTTTTATGAATAATCCTTTATTATCCAGAATACAAACAAAAAGATCACCATACACAATACATACAAAAAAACTAATAGCACATTATATCCAAAACCCACCCAAAAGAATGTGGGGAGAGGAGAATGAGAAAAAAAATATATCTCAGGACCCAGCACAAAATACCGCATAAGTAGCCCCCAAAAATAGGTAGCACTCCAATTAATGAACAAAATTAAAGTGGATAAATTCACTTTAATTTTGTTCATTGATTGGAATGCTGCCTATTTTTTTTGTATTTAACTATAAGTATATAAGGCTACAACGGCTAGCCAAGGATTCTAAATTTCTGCCCACTGAGCCAAACCATTATTCCAATAATACAGATAATATTCCCGTTTCCTTGGCTCATTTACCTGGAAGTTTCCAGTTTTGTGCTGAGGATAATTGGGGGAAAGCCACATAGTAGTAAGAAGCTTGAAAGTAACAAACAATCTATAAACAAGTACATTAACAGCTGAATGTTCAGATATAGCAGCTACATTTCTCAATATACATATTCCCATTGTTACTGTGATTTCAATACCAACTATGCTAGATATAGATCTTACCACTGCTTCCCAATATGTAAATAACTTTGGATAGCACCAGAACATAGGGATCCAGTCTGCTCTTTCATCTAAGCACTTAGAGCACTGATCCATATCCCACTTTTTTATTATTTTATATTGCACTAATCTGTTCAATTCACTTGTTAAATAAAGGGATACATTCTTAAATATCGTATTCCAGGTTGGATCAGAAATAAATCCAACATCCTGTAACCAAAGATCACAAACTCTGCATTTAATGCTCTCTGAAAATAATCTCAGTAAGGTATCATTGCATCTAGAAATAAAACCCTTTTTTAGCTGGATCATAGGAAGCTGCCCCATCCAAGTATCACCAATAATCTGTAACCGTCGGTAACACGAATTGTTGAAGCTTTGTAGGTGGAATTCTTTCCTGTTCTTGCTTGATGTACAACTTCAGTTACTCAACAGTCTGGGGTCTCCATTTTCGCATTTTGCACTTCATAATATGCTACACATTTTCAGTGGGAGACAGATTTAGACTGCAGTCAGGTCAGTCTAGAACCCGCACTCTTTTACTGAGAAGCCACGCTGTTGTAACACGCGCAGAATGTGGCTTGGCATTGTCTTGCTGAAATAAGCAGGGATGTCCTTAAAAAAGATGTTGCTTGGATGGCAGTATATGTTACTCCAAAACCTGTATGTACCTTTCAGCATTAATGGTGCCTTCACAGATGTGCAATTTACCTATGCCATGGGCACTAACACCCCCCATACCATCAGAGATGCTGGCTTTTGAACTTTGCGCTGATAACAATCCAGACAGTCCTTTTGCTCTTTGGCCCAGAGGACACGACATCCATGATTTCCAAAAACAATCTGAAATGTGGACTGGTCAGCCCTCAGGACACTTTACCACTTTGCGTCAGTCTATCTCAGATGAGCTCAGTTCCAGAGGGTGTTGTTGAGAAATGGCTTTCGCTTTGCATGGTAGAGTTTTAACTTGCACTTGTAGATGTAGCGACTAACTGTGTTCACTGACAAAGGTTTTCTGAAGTGTTTCTGAGCCCATGTAACGGTAATATCCATTACAGAATGATGTCCGTTTTTAATGCAATGCCGCCTGAGGGATCTTAGGTCACGGGCATTCAATGTTGGTTTTTGGCCTTGCCACTTACTTGCAGAGATTTGTCCAGATTCTCTGAATCTTTTGATGATATTATGGACTGTAGATGATGAAATCCCTAAATTCCTTGCAATTGTACGTTGAGAAACTTTGTTCTTAAACTGGTGGACTATTTGCTCATGTAGTTGTTCACCTAGTTGGGAATCTCACCCCATCCTTGCTTGTGAACTGAGCCTTTCGGGGATGCTCCCTTTATACCCAATCATGACACTCACCTGTTTCCAATTAACCTGTTCACCTCTGGGATGCTCCAAACAGCTGTTTTTTGAGCATTCCTCAACTTTCCCAGACTTTTGTTGCCTCTGTCCCAGCTTTTTTGGAAGGCGTTGCAGGCATCAAATTCAAAATAAGTGAATATTTGCAAAAAACAATAAAGTTTATCTGTTTGATCATTAAATATCTTGTCTTTGTAGCGTATTCAATTGAATATAGGTTGAAAAGGATTTGTAAATCATCGTATTCGGTTTTTATTTATGTTATACACAACGTCCCAACTTCATTGTAATTGGGGTTGTAAATCATGATTTAAGTTCCATGTGTTTTTCCTGCCATGTTTTATATACTGTAAATAAAGATTTACTGGACTGAGTGTATGATCACTTTGCAAACATGCAAACAGAATAAAGAATATTAAATGGTATTCAATTTACTAAGAAAAAAACTGGAAAAACTTTGACCTTGTTGTGACATTTAGTGGTGGTACTAATCCCAAATCTACATATTTTTGGAGCATGTGGGCATGAAGACAAATCTAACGATACCAAATGGTCATAGTTTCAGGCATGTTAATGATGAAATCAGTGGTGTACAAAATCAATGTAGGTGCAACATCTTTGACCGTTCGGGCCTCTGCGCCATCCTCCGGTCACATGTTACGGCACAGGAGGCGTGTCCATTTGTGATCCTGTGCTCCTTCTGTTTTTACACAGCTGGGTATTTGTTGCTGTGTGTCTGTCCAGCCATTGCTATTAGTCCTGGATACTAAGGAGTTAACTTAGTAGCTATTTGATTGACATTCCTCCTTGCCAATCGAGCCTAGGGCGGATTCCCTTTATATAGTTTTCCAGCCCGCTCCTTGATGCTTGCTATTGCTTCTCTGTGCGTGCTGGCTTTATGCTGTTTTCGGATTATATATATTTCTGAACTTGGCTTTTCCCTGAGTACTCTTTTGGATTCTGATTCTGTACTTCACTGCTCGACTGGTTCTGACCCTTGGTTCTCTTATTTACCCGTTCTTGTTTGTTTGTCTTGTCCACGTTTTCTCTTTGCACTTGTAGGAAGGGACTGTTGCCCAGTTGTCCTCTACTGCCTAGGGTAGTTGAGGCAAGTAGGCAGGGACTGGGGAGGGTCGAGTTTAGGTCTTACTGTCTCTGCCATTCTCTTCCTCTCAGGTTCAGCAGCAGCTACTGGAGAATTGCTCAACTGGCAATTCCCTAACAGTAAGTTCTTTACATATATGCCTTGCCTTCCCCTTCCTTTCTGTGAAAGTCCAATGGAAGTGAATTGAGCTTTGGTCACACCACCATTCCATTAGCATTTTTGGGTCCCCATTCTCATGACTGCCAGGAGTCCCAGCGGTTAAAGTAACTGTAGTCAGAACCCCAGGGATGCAGGACAAAATAAGATACAGTTTAAATCAGTACATGCTCACTGCCCACCTCCCTGGACAGTGGAAGAACACCCGAAATCTAGGACTGTCCTGATGAATCTTGGATGGTTAGGACTTGGATATTCAACCTCTATACACAGAAAAATAAATGGCATTATTAGGAAAACCTTTTTAAAGAGGACCTTTCACCTCCTCCACCAAATCCAGTTCTTAGCATCTTAGCAACTTAGCTATTCAGAGAGTGAAATTTACTTTCTAGATACCACAATATACATCACTACTCGACATCGATATACCACAAACCCACAGACAGAACGGCCTACCTGAGAAACGACAGCTTCCACCCCAAGCACACAAGGCAATCTATTATTTACAGCCAGGCTATATGATACAATCATATTTGCTCCAACAAAGCAGACCTGGACAAGCACCTCCTGGATCTGAGGACGAAATTTCTCCGATTGGGATACAAACCAAAAGTGACGGACAACCAATTAAACAAAGCGGCAGCCATTAGCAGAGACAGTCTGCTCAAATATAAAGAGACCCAGAAAGAAGCCCGAGGGACCCTAGTTGTCACCTACAACCCACAGCTGGAGATCCTACGAAGAATTGCCAAGGCGCTCCAAACTGAGCTACATAGGGACAACAGACTCAAGGACATATTTCCAGTTCCCCCTCTCCTTTCCTTTCGACAACCACCAAACCTGAGGCGCATTATTGTCCGGAGTGCCCTGAAGGCCCCAACTGAAAATGGCACCTCACCTTGCCTGCAAAACAGGTGCATGACCTGCAGGCACAGCCATACCGCTGACAGTGTACCAGTCCCAGAGTCACAACAAGTGCACAGGATTTGGGGGACATTTTCCTGCAGGTCTTCCAATGTGGTGTATCTCATAATGTGTGTGCAATGTTCATTAACAGGCCTCTATGTGGGGGAAACAGGGCAGAGACTTAGTCACGCATGAACTCACACAGATTCAACATTAATAACAGCAGAAAAGATCTCGGAGTGGCCGCACATTTCTCTGGAGAAAACCACTCTATTGAAGATTTGCGGGTTGTGGTTTTAATGGGACATTTTAAGACGCAGAAGGAGAGGAAAGAATGGGAATACAAGTTTATGCAAAAATTTCAAACTCTGCAATTTGGACTTAATATTCATGCCAGTTTCACGTCACACTATGTATGAACTGTGAGGGTCACATATCACCACCTCATTGCAAACAGATAACAGATCCCTCTGTCATGCACCACAACTTTCCAGATTGTTTATTTTTTGACCGGTTGTAAATAACTTCTCTACTTACATTGCATTTTGTTTTTTTAAGGATTCTAAGATCCTTTGAAGGTCCATGTCTATAGGGTATAAAAAAATCTATGAATTTTCAGTTTCTTGTATAACACCATGTCTGATGAAGGGAGCTAGTACTTCCGAAAGGTTACTATAGTATATACAGTCATATGAAAAAGTTTGGGCACCCCTATTAATCTTAATCATTTTTAGTTCTAAATATTTGGGTGTTTGCAACAGCCATTTCAATTTGATATATCTAATAACTGATGGACACAGTAATATTTCAGGATTGAAATGAGGTTTATTGTACTAACAGAAAATGTGCAATATGCATTAAACCAAAATTTTACCGGTGCAAAAGTATGGGCACCTCAACAGAAAAGTGACATTAATTTTTAGTAGATCCTCCTTTTGCAAAATAACAGCCTCTAGTCGCTTCCTGTAGCTTTTAATCAGTTCCTGGATCCTGGATGAAGGTATTTTTGACCATACCTCTTTACAAAACAATTCCAGTTCAGTTAAGTTTGATGGTCGCCGAGCATGGACAGCCCGCTTCAAATTATCCCACAGATGTTCAATGATATTCAGGTCTGGGGACTGGGATGGCCATTCCAGAACATTGTAATTGTTCCTCTGCATGAATGCCTGAGTAGATTTGGAGCTGTGTTTTGGATCATTGTCTTGCTGAAATATCCATCCCCGGCGTAACTCAAATTCGTCACTGATTCTTGTACATTATTCTCAAGAATCTGCTGATACTGAGTTGAATCCATGCGACCCTCAACTTTAACAAGATTCCCGGTGCCGGCATTGGCCACACAGCCCCAAAGCATGATGGAACCTCCACCAAATTTTACAGTGGGTAGCAAGTGTTTTTCTTGGAATGCTGTGTTTTTTGGACGCCATGCATAACGCCTTTTGTATGACCAAACAACTCAATCTTTGTTTCATCAGTCCACAGGACCTTCTTCCAAAATGAAGCTGGCTTGTCCAAATGTGCTTTTGCATACCTCAGGCGACTCTGTTTGTGGCGTGCTTTCAGAAACGGCTCTTTCGCATCACTCTCCCATACAGCTTCTCCTTGTACAAAGTGTGCTGTATTGTTGACCGATGCACAGTGACACCATCTGCAGCAAGATGATGCTGCAGCTCTTTGGAGGTGGTCTGTGGATTGTCCTTGACTGTTCTCACCATTCTTCTTCTCTGCCTTTCTGATATTTTTCTTGGCCTGCCACTTCTGGGCTTAACAAGAACTGTCCCTGTGGTCTTCCATTTCCTTACTATGTTCCTCACAGTGGAAACTGACAGGTTAAATCTCTGAGACAACTTTTTGTATCCTTCCCCTGAACAACTATGTTGAACAATCTTTGTTTTCAGATCATTTGAGAGTTGTTTTGAGGAGCCCATGATGCCACTCTTCAGAGGAGATTCAAATAGGAGAACAACTTGCAATTGGCCACCTTAAATACCTTTTCTCATGATTGGATACACCTGGCTATGAAGTTCAAAGCTCAGTGAGGTTACAAAACCAATTTTGTGCTTCAGTAAGTCAGTAAAAAGTAGTTAGGAGTATTCAAATCAATAAAATGATAAGGGTACCCAAATTTTTGCACCGGTCAAATTTTGGTTTAATGCATATTGCACATTTTCTGTTAGTACAATAAACCTCATTTCAATCCTGAAATATTACTGTGTCCATCAGTTATTAGATATATCAAATTGAAATGGCTGTTGCAAACACCCAAATATTTAGAACTAAAAATGATTAAGATTAATAGGGGTGCCCAAACTTTTTCATATGACTGTATATTATATACTATTAGTATAGTATATAATATATATACTATAGTAACCTGAGGCTGGTTAGCCTCTAAAAGGTACCACATGATTTCTTCACTTTTCCACTACTTTCAATGGCTAACACGGTACAACATTATACTACTACTAGACCTTGCCAGAAGCATATAGGTCTAGTTGTGACTATGAGTTTAGTTGAGCAGTTGAAATTGTCACTTTTCCAGGCTCCCGACAAACATTGTCCTCAACTACATAAAATCTCCATCCTGCTGCTACCCCAATTATAAAATATATGATATAAAATCCCCTGGAAATGAATAATAACCCCATGTGCCTTTTTAATTCAATAATGCTCCTATGTGCCCCATTTATTTAATAGTGCCCCTCAATGAATAATTCCCTCCTTAAATCAATAATGACGGAGTGCCACCTAAAATTAATATTGCCCAGTTCCCCTATTATTAATTATACCCTCTTATGTCTCCTTGTATAAATTATGCCCTCTTACATAAATGCCCCTCTGTATTAATAATGCCTATTAATAACCCCTTTGTATTAAAGACGACCTTTCATGTCCTCATGCATATGCGGCTTTATATAACACTAGAAAGCTGACAGTGTGCTGAATTCAGCGCACTGTCGGTTTTCCCGTTATGTGCCCCTGTGGAGGAGATATCGGTGCCAAAACTAATCTCTCCCCTCCGTCAGAAGGGCGTTCCTGACAGTCTAGCGTCATTGCTGGGCTGTGAGAAATGCCCCTCACCCCAAGACTTGTACTCAGCGTCATCACAGGGCGGTTATGTTAGAGTACTGTCAGGCGGGGTCTTCCTCACAGCCCAGTGATGACGCTAGACTGTCAGGAACGCCCTTCTGACAGTGTGGAGAGATAGTTGCCGAAACTAATGTCACCGATATCTCCTCCACCAGGACACATAACGGGAAAGCCGACTGTTCTAGCGGTATATAAAATCACAGGTTCATGAGGACATGAAAGGTCCTCTTTAAAGGGGTTGTCCAGGAAGTGGACAAATCACAGTGGAGGTGGGGTAGGTGATAAAAAATCATACTCAGGATGAGTTCACACCAGCACTTGAACCCCGTTGAGGGATTCTGTCCCCCCATTCCGTTTGAGAAATGTGGAAAGAAAAGTCCTGCAAGCAAGAATTTTTTCTCTGCATTTTTCAGTGGGGTCCGCGGGTAACCACTTTTCAAGCGGATTGAGTTTCCATTTTTGGGTCCCCAAGTTGACCCAAAAAACGGAAACTGAGCGCTAGTGTGAACCCAGCCTTACCTGTCCCCAGTACTCTGGTGTCTGCCGCCACTGTCTGTTCAGACATGTGCCATACATGACTGCTGAGGCCATCAGTGGCCTCAGTGTTGGCTGGAAAGGACCCAGTCATGTATATGAGTGACATCACCGAGTCCTTTCCAGCCACTGATGCCAATCACGTGCAGTGCAGGACTTGCGGCAGGGAAGCGGCATGCGTGTGCCTGGACAGACAGCAGCAGAGGGCTGAGGACATCGGTAGCCCAGGGACAAGTAAGTATTTATTTTATGGTTCACCTTCCCCGCCTCCTCTCCAATTTGCCCAATACAATCCTTACAAGTAAATTTTATTATTCCCTAGAAAACCCCTTTAATACTGCCCCAATGTCCCCTAATATTATCTCCCTTTACATTCATACAGCCCCCCACTGACCTTACACTATAATTTATATTCTCTTTTATTAAAGCCCCCTAATACCCCTTATATTGGTTATGGCCTCGTATCTAAATTCCCAATGTTCCCAATTGACCGCTTATAAGTATTACCTCCATCCCCCCACCCCCAATTAAAATGCCCAAAGTGAGTTAAAAAAAAGTTGATGATACTCACCTACCTCCGATCTCCCAAGGAGGAGCCTCCGCCGCCGACACTGCCGCTGCTTACTGGAAAGCAGCAGGACTTCTGCGTCCTGGCGCGGACAGCTCAGGATAGTGACATAATCGCGCAGACGTCTTAGGGCAGCTCGTAGGCCACAGGCCTGAAGTGGTTTGTGGCTTATGAACTATGTAGGAGTAGATAAGGAAGCCAGAGGCTTCCTTCTCTATGTATTTCAACTGTATCAACTGTAGATGTCGATGCAGTTGATGTGTGAGGGTAACCTGTGTTGCGGCGGCCCCGAGGTGGGCCCCCGAGAGTCAGTGGACCCGGGGTCGCCACCACCCCTGCCCCCCTGCTAGCTACACCTCTGGTTACATCGCTTGGTGGATGTCTTTCATCTTCTTAGTGGCTGACATCTAATAACTTCTGAAATTATTTAGACAGCTCAGTCACAAAAGAAATAGTGGTTGTCTCCTATGTTTATCAGCAATGATAAGAATAAGAATGGATGGAGAAAATTGATTCTTTAATCTTGATTATAATGCAATACTTGGTAACCTTGAGTTACACAGCTTCTTCTTATCCACACCACTGTTTAACTTCATAAGGGCTGTCAGCCGCACTCTGCATACTCCTACACGACAGCTGTGCGGCTCTTTTGTTATTGAACTATTTCTGATCTTCAGTTTATATTACATTGTCAGTAAATAACTTAATAATCATTTGGTTTTATTGTATGTAGATTATTGTATTTTAGATAGAGATGGGCAAATCAATTAGGAAAGAACCAGGTTTGTTCCAAATTTATCTATAATTTTGGATTCCATAGAGTCCAAAACTTTTGTGATTCACTTCCAACAAATCGAAATACAAAGGAGATGTAGTGCCAGAGCTGGTGTTGGTCTTCTGTGAAACCAAACTAAACGCCAAAACATGAGCCAATCATTGACTATTGATTTCAATGGTCATATTTACTGCAAAACCTCATGGCCAATAATGAAATATAGCTGTAATTACTTATAAGTGAAAGCTCTGGTGGCCCCAGCACTGAACACAGTTATAGCTGCATTTGGAACACCATATATCAGCAGTCTTAGACATGGCAATTTCTAGGAAAATTCTTCCTAGAAATGCTTATTTAAGATAATTGGCCTGATTTTCTGCTTACGTAAAAAAAGTCTTTAATGTCTCTCATTCAGATCCTTCTCTATATTAGTAGCCAGAGTGGAGTGCTTATATAAAGAATATCTCAAGGTACTCTGGAGTACCTGGCATTTCCATTTATAAAATTCGTCAGATAGACCTGTGATTTCATTGAAAACTGCACAATGCCTCATTTACACTGTAATAGCATTGCTGGAAATTAATCTCTTGTTGTTGAGTTCAACCAAATATACCCAGTTTACCGTATGGGACCCACTGTCCAAAAAGGAAAACTCCTTTAACCCCTTCTCACTGCAGGCATTTTTAAATTTTCATTTTTGATTCCCCACATTCCAAAAGTCATAACTTTTTTATTTTTCCGTTAACAGAGGCATATGACGGCTTAGTTTTTGCAGGACAAATTGTACTTTGTAATGTTACCACTTAATATTCCATATGATGTACTGGGAAGCTGAAAAAAAAATAGGGTGGAATTGGAGAAAAACTGTGTTTGTGCGACTTTCTTACGGGCTTTGTTTTTATGGCGTTCACTTTGCAGCCAAAATGACATGCCACATGTATTCTATGGGTCGGTATGCTTCCAGGGATAACAAATTTATATATTTTTTTTATGTTTTAATCCCTTAAAAAAATCCCAAACTTATATTATACTTATATATTCTATTTTTGTGTAAGGGGATGCATAAGGCTTCTTTTTTGCAGGGCCAGATCTACTTTTTATATATACCAATTTGGGGAATGTCAATTGCTTTGATTGCTTTTTAGCCAAATTTTTATGAGAGGTGAAACAGCGAAAAAACAGCAGTTTGGCTCTTTTGATTTTTTTTTCCTGCTATAGTGTTCACCATAAGCAAATAATATTTTTATAAGTTTTCAAACTGGGTGTTTTCGGACACAGGGATATCTAATGTGTATGTGATATAAAGAGTCTCAAGCAAAATAAAGCCAAGAAAAGGCTGCACAAGGAAACAGTGAGTATTTAGCCCTGCTGTGGATATATTTGCAGATATCTGGAAGCTGGATAACCCCTTTAAGTCCCCCTTTAAGTCCCCGGCACCTCGGTCAAAGCTGTTTTCCGAGGATCGCCGGCCCCCAGAGCGAGATCCGGGGCCAGCGTCTCATTTCCATGGCATCCAGGAGCCTATTGAAAGCTCCCAGGCTTGTCTGCCTTTCATTTGTATGGTAGGCTGCTTTATGCTGCCTGTCATACAAATGCCATTGCATTAGTGATCAGACCCTCTGGGGCTCAAGACCTAAGGGGTCTAATAAATGCAATAAAAAAAAATAAAAAAAAAATTATAAAAAATCACCCCCCTTACCCTAGAATACATATAAAAGTTAAACATTACTGTAAAGCACATATACTTTAGGTATCCCTGTGTCCAAAAACGCCCAGTCTCTAACTGAGAAAAATATTTTTCCCGTATGGAGAACACCGTAGCGGGAAAAAAAAAATCAAAAGTGTTGAACTGCCATTTTTTTGTTGTTTCTACGCTGATAAAAATTTGAATAAAAAGTGATAACAGCAATAGTCATTCCCCAAAATGATATAACTAAAAAGTACACCTGGTCCCGCAAAAAAAGAAACCCTATGCATCCCCCGTACATGGAAATATAAATAAATTACGGGTGTCAGAATATGGCAAGTTTTATAAAAAAAAAAATTTTTTGCAAAGTTTTAGATTTAACCCCTTAAGTACCCAGCCCAAAAGTGCATTAAGGACCAGGCCTCGTTTTTCAAAACTGACATGTGTCACTTTATATGGCAATAACTTTGAGACGATTTAACTTACACAAGTGATTTTGAGATTGTTTTTTCATGACACATTGTACTTCATGTTCGTGGTAAACACTAATGAATATTTTTGTATTTATTTATAAAAAAATAGGAAATTTGATGGAAATTTGGAAAAAAATCGCAATTTTCAAAATTTGAAATGCTCTGCTTTTCAGATAGATAGTCATACCACCCAAATACATTAATACATATTATCTACCATATCTCTGCTTTATATCGGCATCATCTTTTAATCGTCCTGTAATTTATTTTGGATGTTAGAAGGCTTACAAGTGTAACAGCGATTTTGCAGATTTACAAGAAAATTTCCCAAACTAATTTTTTTAGGGACCACTTCAGTTCTGAAGAGGATTATAATGGCCTATATATTAGAAACCCCCATAAATCACCCCATTTTCAAAACTGCACCCCTCAAATAATTCAAAATAATATTTGGGAAGTTTGTTAACCCTTTAACCATTTCACTGGAATTAAAACAATATGGAGGTGAAATTTAGACATTTAATTTTTTCCCACTAATTCCTTAATTTAGCCCTAAAATTAACACATTCACAAAGGGTTAAAGGAGAAAATGCATCTCACAGTTTGTTATGCAATTTCTCCCGAGCACGGAAATACCCCACAAGTGGATGTAAACTGATGTTTGGGCGAATGGCAGTGCACGGAAGGGAAGGAGTGACACTGGGCATCTGAAAAGCAGATTTTGCTGAAATAGTTTTCAGGTGCCATGTCTCATTTGCAGAGCCCCTAGAGTACCAATACAAAGGAAAACCCCAAAAAGTGACCCCATTTTGGAAACTACACCCCTCACAGAATTCATATAGGGGTATAGTGAGCATTTTGACCTTACAGTCGTTTCACAGATTTTGCTAAAACTGGGATGTATAAATGAAACATTACTAAAATGTCACTTTATCCCCAAAGTTTTCATTTTCACAATGGGTTAAAGGAGAAAAAGCACCCCACAGTTTGCAAAATAATTGCTCCTAAACACAGCAATACCCCATATGTGGTCGTAATCTGCTGTAGGGGTACATGGCAGGGCTCAGAATGGAAAGAGCGCTATTTAGCTTTTGGAGGGCAGATTTTGCTGGAATAGTTTTCGGATGCCATGTCGCATTTGCAGAGCCCCTAAAGTACCAATATAATACAAACCCCCAAAAAGTGACCCCATTTTGGAAACTACACCCCTTATAGAATTTATCTAGGGGTATGGTGAACATTTTGACCTCACAGCTGTTTCACAGATTTTATTAACATTGGGACATTAAAATGAAAAATTACTTTTTTTCCAATAAACCGTCAATTTAGCCCCAAATTTTTCATTTTTACAAGAGGACAAAGGAGAAAAAGCACCCCAAAGTTTGTTACACAATTTCTCCTGAGCACAGAAATGCCCCATATGTGGTTGTAATCTGCTGCATGGGTACATGGTGGGGCTCAGAATGGAAAGAGCGCTATTTAGCTTTTGGAGGGCAGATTTTGCTGGAATAGTTTTTGGATGCCATGTCGCATTTGCAGAACCCCTAAAGTACCAATATAATGGAAACCTCTCAAAAGTGACCCCATTTTAGAAACTACACCCATCAAGGAATGTATCAAGGGGTATTATCATTTAGAGCCTAAAAATGCTTCCCAAAAATTAATGTACAAAGTGAAAATTAAAGTTTTTAAAGAAATATCCAATTTCAGTGCCTAATACGTTGCGGCCACTTTGTGGCATCAAAGACATGAACTCCTAAAACTATTAAGTGGGCTATCCCGGGGACAAAAAAATTATATATGTGGGTATAAACTGCTGCTTGGGCACGCAGCAGGGCTCAGAAGGGAAGGAGCACTGTGGTTTTTTTTAGCTTTTGGAGTACAGATTTAGAGGGACTTTCTGGTCGCCATGATATTTTTGCAGAGCCCTGGAGGTGCCAGTAAATTGGAATTCCCCAAGAAGTGACCCACATTTTGTAGGGGCAATTTTAGGTCTCTGCAAATGTGACACGGCGTCCAAAAAAACAACAATCTAAATATGCGCTCCAAAAGCACATAGCGCTCCTTCACATTTGCACCCTGCTGTGTGCCCAAATGACAGTTTATGCCCACATGTATGACACTGGTGTGCCCAGGATAACGTACTTAATGCCATATGTGGGTATAAACTACTGTTTGGCTACAGCCGGGCACAGAAAGGAAGGAGCGCTATTTTGGTTTTTAGAGCACAGTTTGCTTTTTGGACACCATGCCACTTTTGCAGAGCCCATGAATTGCCAGTAAAGTGGAATCCGCAGACATGTCACCCCATTTTGGAAACTACACCCTTCAAGGGATTTATCAAGTGGGGTAGCGAGCATTATTAACCCTTAAGTGTTGCATTCTTTTAATTTCCAAAAATGAATGCGCAGCTGATAATGAAAAGTTTAAAATGAAATTTTTCTATAGATACGCCATTTTGTGAACCGAGAGCAAGGCAGGTGGTTTGGACTCCGCAACCAGAAATGAACGCACACGCGGTAGTTCAAGAAAAAAATATATATTTACTATAAGTTAATAAAGGCTAGTTAAAGGTAAAATGACAGGGCTAAAGACAAGCAAAATATACAATATAGCATGAACAATTTCAAGGCAAATTCTGCAATGGTTTCTACTTTTACTCTGTCCACTTCTGCAGTATGGACACTGAATGAACAATATACTCAAAACTATCCCTAACTGACCCTGACTTCACATTTGGGTGCACCCCCTTTTCCCCAGTGGTCCAGGTGGACCGCTTACAGTCCGTAGAAGCGCGCGGTGGGGCCCAAAGTCGGTCCTTTCTTTTATAGTGAAGCGTCCTCTCCTCACGGTTATCAGGATCTTGGGAGAAATGAAGTCCTCTTTAACAGACAGGGAAACCAACTGAATGCAATGTAATCCAACAGCAGATTCCACTCAGCACACTGACAGTCCTGCCGAATCCATACACTGAGCTGGGATGTAAGCCGGGATTTAGCAGGTGCCGTCCAGTACATCAACAGCACTGCGAGTCTCTATCTGTGGTATCCATATACACAGTCACAATGTCAGTCTCACTGATCAGCCACTGAGCACAGTTCCTTTCACGTGGACTCACTAGTCCTGTTGTCTCTTTACACTCTGTTTGTCTCTGGACCAAGATACAGCTTAGCTGTACAGAAAAATCTCCACACCAGTTCAATACAACACTTGCCAAGATGGCTGCTGCTCTCTGTCTCGTCACTTCCTGCTTCTCTGCTCACACTCTGTCTGCAGAACAGGCAGGCTGACATAAAAGGGGGGGGTCTCACTCCAGCATCATGTCACAATTACAATGGCTGCTGTCTTAAAGGAACAGAATCACAGAAATACATTCAACATTAACAGTTTATACAGACAAATGAAGCTTAAGACAACATTGGCTGTCTCTTACATATTCCCCCCCACTTTAAGATTGGCAGTCCCTGCCTATGACTGTATATCCAGAGGGTTGTACTTTTATGCACAGGGTGGTAGTATACCGATGTATGGCAGGCCAAACAAACTCATCCTGCGCATACCGAACAGGGGGAATACCAGCATTTGGCCTAGTGGTCCGTCTGAGGACCGGTGGTATATTATGGGGTGCTGCAGCTATGGGCTGAGAAGGACCAGCGGATTCCGCACCAGAGGGGGCACAGGCCGGAGATACAGTAGTCACAGGTGGAACATCCCCAGGAGCAGGGATCGGCCAACAATCATCCTCCTCGTCGGAGGCCCATTCCGCACCTCCATTCTCTGACTGTGGGAGCTCATTCACATTGGCAGGCCCATCATGATTTGTCCCTTCAGAATGACACAGGCGCAACATATTTCGGTGAAGTACTCGAACACAATCAGTTCCTTCTTTCTGGACCTGGTACACTGGCCCATTCGCATACTTGCGGCCAACAACACGATACGGCAAAGCCTCCCATCTGCTTTCCAATTTCCCTTGGGGTTTCTTGACACGAACTAGCACCAGGTCGCCTGGTTGCAATGGTGCTTCTTGCACTGGGGTCTTATCAGGATGGGGATGTTCTTGCAGGCGCTGCCGCACCAATCGATGGATCGTCTCAAGTCTCTGCCGATGCGCCCGCACCCAAGAGGTTGGATCCCTCGGAGGGAACCCATCCACATCATTCAACTGTAATTCTCCTATACTTCGCCCAGACCGCCCAAAGAGAAGTGTATAAGGAGAGTACCCCGTTGTAGAATGGACCTGATTGTTATAGGCCCACACCATTTCAGACAAGAACTGAGGCCACTGTAACTTCTTGTCTTCCTCCAGAGTCCGCAGCATCTGTAGCAGAGTTCTGTTGAATCTTTCACAGGCCCCATTTCCCTGAGGGTGGTATGGAGTCATGTGCGACTTCTTTATCCCGTAGATACGTTGAACTTCTTTCATTACGTGTCCCTCAAAGCAGGCGCCCTGGTCGGAGGGATGCGTTGGGGGCACCCATATACTCGAATGAAATCTTGGCACAGAGCACGAGCTGCTGACTCAGCTGTCTGGTCCTTGGTGGCGGTTACCACCGCAAATTTGGTGAAGTGATCCACCATTACGAGGCAATACTGGTGTCCGCTATTGGATGGGCCCACCATTAGATAGTCTATCATGACGATTTCTAAAGGTTCCTGGGTCACGATGGTTTGCAGGGGAGCTCTCTGTTCTATTGCCTTATGGATCTCACAAGTTCGACAGCTGCGGCATACTTCTTCGACCATTTGACGAAGACCAGGGCAGTAAATCAGTCGCTGTAACCAACGAAAGGTCTTCTCATGACCAAAATGTCCATTCTTATTATGAGCCTCAACTGCCAAGGAGCGAGCCAGTTCACTAGGCACCACAATTTGGTATCGAATGTCGATCTCAGAAGGTAAATAGACCTTTCGGCATAGCACTCCATTTTTCATCTCCAACTTTTCCCACTGACTCAAAACAGATAATATCTCACGTGTCAGTCGTTCTCTTTCCTCTCTACAGGGCTTCTGGCCTTTCTCAACACACTTGATCATCTGCGCCAGCCCCTCATGGGTCTGTTGTATCTGTGCCCATTCCTGTCGTGAGGGACCAAAGAAAGGAGCCATTTCAGTCCCCTCCATCTCAAACTGATTAGTGGCGGTCAAGGCCTGTGAAAATCTGCTGAAATCGGGCACCTCCACATGCTCCAACTCATGATCCACGTCTTCTGTGGGGGTCTGGGCAGTTACCCTAGAAAGTCCGTCAGCATTCTGGTTCTCTGTCTTGGACCGATACTTAATGCGGTAATTGAATGTAGACATTCGGGCTATCCACCTCTGCTCTAACGCCCCGAGCTTGGCATTTTCCAGGTGAGCTAGTGGGTTGTTGTCAGTCAGTACTAAAACTTCAGCACCGGTCAAATATTCAGAGAATTTCTCGGTCATGGCCCATACCAGTGCCAACAGCTCCAATTTAAATGAACTATAATTCTCGGGGTTTCTTTCAGAATCTCTCAAAGACCGGCTGCCGTACGCTATGACCCTCTCCTGCCATCCTGAAGCTGGGAAAGCACTGCTCCAAGACCATACAGGCTTGCATCTGTATATAGCTGGAACGGCAAGTGGTAATCAGCATATGCCAAGATTGGGGCTGTTGTCAGTGCATCCTTCAATGCCTGGAAGGCTTGTTCCTGTTCAGGTCCCCACTTCACGGACCGGTTCTTTGGACCACCGGATGTGCCTCGTAGGAGAGCATTAAGTGGTGCTGCTACCTTGGCGAAATCCTTAATAAACCGTCGATAGTAACCGGCTACTCCAAGGAACGCCCTCACTTCTCGCAGGGTAGTCGGTATCGGCCAATCTTGAACAGCCGCTATCTTGTCTCTTGATGGTCTCACCCCTTCTCCTGATACGCGGTGACCCAAGTAATCAATTTCAGATTGGAACAACCGACATTTACTGGGTTTCAATTTGAGCCCATGTTCCCGCAATCTTCGAAATACTTGCCCCAACTGGTGGAGATGGTCTTCAAAGGTCGCAGAATACACTATAATGTCATCCAAGTAGATGAGAGTGAACTCAAAGTTGAAGTCACCGAGACATTTCTCCATCAACCGCTGAAACGTTCCGGGTGCATTTGTCAACCCGAAGGGCATCCGGTTAAATTCGTATAGTCCCATGGGCAAGATGAATGCCGTCTTCTCCTTGTCTTTTGTGGCCATCGGCACCTGCCAATACCCACTAGCCAGATCTAGTGAGGAGAAGTACCGGGCTCTCCCTAGCGCTGAGAGGGACTCCTCAATCCGTGGCAAGGGGTAGGAATCTCGTACGGTGCAAGCGTTTAACTTCCGATAGTCTACGCAAAATCGGATGGACCCATCTTTTTTTCTTACTAACACCACAGGAGCCGCCCAGGGACTCTGGTTTTCTTGGATGATCCCACCCTGTAGCATCTTAGCTAACAGTTCTTTCACTTCCTGATACAACTGTGGAGGAATTTGTCGGTAGCGCTCTCTAATTGGAGGGGTGTCTCCTGTGGGAATCTCATGGTAGATCCCTGTGGTACATCCAAAATCTTCAGCATACCGTGCAAAGGTGGCTTGGTTCTCCCACAACAGCTCATCTACCTTCTGCACCCATTCCAGAGAACATGAACTTACATCCATCTTCATCTGTTCTCGAATTGCACAGCCATTCCATTCAGAGGTGGGTTCCTCATCTTCTCCCATGGACACAGTTACGGTCCACTCATCCCTTTCAGTCGGCTTCAGCTGCATTGGAGTTACTTTCCTTACTTCCTCCGGAGTCACATAGATGTTAGCCAGCAGCCTCCCTGGGGTCAGGTCCACACTCTGGTCCTGAGTGTTTACACATCGAAGTGGTACTCTTCCATTGCGAACTATTGCCAAGGAACGGGCCACTAGCGGATCAACACCTCCTTCGGCTGCCTGCAGTGGTTCTACCAACACAGCTATGCCCTCTAGTTTCCGACAGGTGCCTACGGGCATGGACACTATTGTCTCCCGACTGGGTGGCAGTGTAACTTTTGTATGCAAAGGAACTGAAATTCGAGCCAGAGGACGCTGTGCATCTGAACTTTTCTGTAAGCCACATGTCCGGATCAGCCGCTGGAAAGCTGTTTGAGTAGACCGATGGGTGGTGGTTTCTTTCCAATAACCGTGACCTTTCTTTTCAAAGAGGATCTGATCTAATTCTTTTAACACATTCATCCCCAAAATGACAGGGACCTTTACTTCATGTGACTCCTGTACCACCACAATGCCTTTCCTACCTAGATCTTGGCCACATACCCGGACATTCATCCAGGCCACTCCCACGACCGGAACTGGTAACTGGTTAGCTGCGACCACTCGTACGAATGTATGGGGATCATATTTCACATGTTGCCGGAAGTACCGTTCATAACAGTCTCTACTCAAGGTCGTTACTTGGGAACCCGTGTCAATCATCCCGGTAACCGGAATACCCTCCATTTCCACCTGTATGACAGGACTTGCAGCGATCAGGTCATCATCAGGGCATTCTCCCCACATAGTCTCCTTGTCAGTCTCCCCTACTACACGCCCTTCAGCAGCAGGGGACTTCAGTTTAACGGCGGTCTCTCATAAGTTTGTCGCTGCTCTGGACATCTAGCTGCAACGTGGCCCATCCGTCCACACTCCCAGCAGCGTATCCCCCGTCGTTCTGGCCATCTGTTTGGGCCCCTTCGGTAAGCCCCTTCGATTTCTCCTGAGCACTGCACTAAATGATTTGGACCCCTTCGGTAGGTCCTATCCTCACCCCTCCAGCGGGGTGGTGGGTGATTCTGACTTGCTGGGTGTGGATGGCTCACCCTTTCATCTCCAGTCTTCTGGAAGTCTGCAATTTTCATAGACTGCTCATCACAACGAGTGTGCAAGTGTTCCATTTGTTCTTGCAGTTTCTGCATTACTGTGAGAATTTCTTTAACCGTCCCTTTTTCTACTGTCTCTGAGCCAGAACTAGCCCCCTGTGACAAAGTAACTCCAACTGCGGTCTGCGGCCTCGGGACCATACTATTGGCACGGGAGATGGCCTCTACCTGTACATCATGGAATTTAGCATCAGTCTCTCGTCGTATAAAATCCTGCATAGTCACAGTTAAACTGCCGTCACGTATCCCCAGGACAAACTGGTCACGGAGAGTCCGATCAGGGTTACAGAAGGCTGGCGAGCCCCCTCTTTCCTTCCTTTGAATATCTCGGAGCAGTTCTTGTAGGGCATTTGCATATTGGGGAAGGCTTTCATTCTCCTGTTGTACCCTCTGGAAGAACCGAGCCTGCAGAGACCCCAGCAATGCAGTTTCTCCATAGATGGTTTCTAGAATCTGGACTACTTGCTCAAATGTCTGCCTTTGTTCAAATGGCCTCAGTATCACCGTGGTCTTAGCATCCCCTTGTAATGTCAATATTGCTAGCTCTACTAGTACTTCTGGTGCGGTCTGGTACATTCGCTGTATCATTCGTATCTGTTCCACCCACATACTCACTGACATATTATTGCCATCAAATTTAGCTAACTGACTCATTATAGCCCCTGCTGGCATTCTTCCTCCAGCACCATTCTCCCGAACGGGTGCGCCACCGTCCATTCTGGTAAGCGGATCCTGCCGACTACGCCAATTTGTGAACCGAGAGCAAGGCAGGTGGTTTGGATTCCGCAACCAGAAATGAACGCACACGCGGTAGTTCAAGAAAAAAATATATATTTACTATAAGTTAATAAAGGCTAGTTAAAGGTAAAATGACAGGGCTAAAGACAAGCAAAATATACAATATAGCATGAACAATTTCAAGGCAAATTCTGCAATGGTTTCTACTTTTACTCTGTCCACTTCTGCAGTATGGACACTGAATGAACAATATACTCAAAACTATCCCTAACTGACCCTGACTTCACATTTGGGTGCACCCCCTTTTCCCCAGTGGTCCAGGTGGACCGCTTACAGTCCGTAGAAGCGCGCGGTGGGGCCCAAAGTCGGTCCTTTCTTTTATAGTGAAGCGTCCTCTCCTCACGGTTATCAGGATCTTGGGAGAAATGAAGTCCTCTTTAACAGACAGGGAAACCAACTGAATGCAATGTAATCCAACAGCAGATTCCACTCAGCACACTGACAGTCCTGCCGAATCCATACACTGAGCTGGGATTTAGCAGGTGCCGTCCAGTACATCAACAGCACTGCGAGTCTCTATCTGTGGTATCCATATACACAGTCACAATGTCAGTCTCACTGATCAGCCACTGAGCACAGTTCCTTTCACGTGGACTCACTAGTCCTGTTGTCTCTTTACACTCTGTTTGTCTCTGGACCAAGATACAGCTTAGCTGTACAGAAAAATCTCCACACCAGTTCAATACAACACTTGCCAAGATGGCTGCTGCTCTCTGTCTCGTCACTTCCTGCTTCTCTGCTCACACTCTGTCTGCAGAACAGGCAGGCTGACATAAAAGGGGGGGTCTCACTCCAGCATCATGTCACAATTACAATGGCTGCTGTCTTAAAGGAACAGAATCACAGAAATACATTCAACATTAACAGTTTATACAGACAAATGAAGCTTAAGACAACATTGGCTGTCTCTTACAATTTCAGTGCCCAATATGTTGTACCCAGTTTATGTCTACACAGACACACACTCCAAAAACTGGTGAGCGGGGATCCCGGGCACAACAGCTTTTGGAGCGTTCATCTCTGATACAAGCCGAGCACAACATATTACGCACTGAAATGACGTATTCCTGGAATAATTGTCATTTTCACCATTCATCATCAGCTGCGTATTCATTTAGGGATAATAAATTATAGCAAGACTTGGGGGTTAAAAATGCTCACTGTACCCCTGGATAAATTCCTTAAGGGGTGCAGTTTCCAAAATGGGGTGACATGTCAGGGGATTCCACTGTACTGGCATTTCAGCTCTGCAAAAGTGCAATGGCGTCCAAAAACCAAACCGTCCAAGTCTGTGCTCCAAAAACCAAATAGCACTCCTTCCCTTCTGTGCCCAAACAGCAGTTTATACCCACATATGACATTAAGTTTATTATCCTGGGTACACCAGTGTCATACATGTGGGTATAAACTGCAGTTTGGGAACACAGCAGGGCGCAGAAGGGAAGGAGCACTGTGTGGCTTTTGGAGCGCAGATTCAGATGTTTGGGATCTGGATGCCATGTCATGTTTGCAGAGCCTTTAAAGTACCAGTAAAGTGGAATCCCCTAGGGAATGACCCCATTTTGAAAAGTGCACCCCTCAAAGAATTTATCAAGGGGTGTAGTGAGCATTAGTATCCCAGACGTGACTGCACAGCGGATGGGGAAAAGTGAATGAATATGTAAGCTGTGTGGAGTGCATTGGGTACACTAAATTCCCTACTATTTCCCCAGTAGTTCCTATTATTGGGGAGGTCACTCTGGGGGTCACTTCTGGTTTATTATCCCTCGTAAGCTCTAAATCTGGGGTGTACCCTAATATACGCTCGCACAGCTTATACATTCCCTTCCTGCCGCAGCCAGTTATGCTCTAATGATTTGGCGATTTTTGGGGTTTTTGTTTTCACATTGTACGAGCTATATTTTCTTTATTTCTCTGGTGATGTAGCCATATGAGGGCTTGTTGTTTGCAGGGTGAGATGTATTTTTTAATTACATCATTTTTAGGTGCTTACAACTTATTAAATAAATTTTATTAACTCTTTCTTGGTGGATTAAAAAACAACCCCATCAATTCTGGCACTGCATTTTATCTTTTAAATTTTTCACCATGCAGCGTAGAGCGTAAGTAACATTTTACCTTTATTCTGCGGGTCAGTACGATTACGGCGATACCTCATTTATACAGTTTTTTTATGCAATACCAATTTTGCAGAACAAAAACCCATTTGGGGACATAAATAAATTTTTTTTGCATCGCCATCTTCTAAGATGCGTAGCATTTTTATTTTTCAGTATAGAGAGTTGGTTTAGGGCTTATTTTTTGCGGGACAACCTGTGCTTTTTATTGGTACTGTTTTGGGGTACATATGACTTTTGATCACTTTTTATGGCATATTTTGTAAGGTGAGATGGCGAAAAATTGTTACTTTTGGCGGGTTTTTTCCGTTTTTTTTTCCCCCGACTTTCACCGTGTACATTAAATATGGTTTCAGTTTTATTGTACAGGTTGTTACGGACGCAACGATACCAAATATGTATTGTTTTTATTAATTTTTAGGTTTATTTTTTATATCATTCATTTTATATAGGAAAAGGGAATTTTTGGGGCTTTATTCTTTTATGAATTTTTTTTCACATACTTTATTATTTTTTTTTTTTCACTTTTTTTTACTTTTTCTTGTGTCCCATTAGGACACCTGAGCCAGAGATGCTTTGATCTCTGGCTCAGTACTATAGACTACTAGACACGAGCATACACGTGTCTTGCAGCCTATACAGGAAGTCAGCGCTATGGAAACGCAGCGCTGACTTCCTGAGGTCTCGGCAGGATCAACCAGGTACTGGGGGCTCCAGGCAGCCTGGGGTCACTGGGCCGCGGGGGGCGGCAAGACGGCGGAACCCCTTGGATGCCGCGGAACTCAGTTCCGACTGGGGGTTATGGAGCAGGGTGTTAGCTGTCAGATACAGCTAACACCCGGTTCCGATACCGCCCGCTCAGATAGTGAGCAGGCGGCCGGCCTCGGGCGTAGTATTACGCCCTGGTGCGCGAGTACCTAGCGCCCAGGACGTAATAGTACGTCCAAGGTCGTTAAGGGGTTAAGAGGTTAAAATGTAAATAAAGCTATAAATTTGGTATCCCCGGAATCATACAGAAACAAAGAATACAGGTAACATGCCATTTTGGCTGCACAGCGAACACTGTAAAAACAAAGCCCATAAGAAAGTCGCACAAATTCACTTTTTCTCCAATTCCACCCTGAATTTTTTTCTAGTTTCCCAGTACATTGTACAGAATAATAAATGGTAGCATTATGAAGAACAATTTTTCCCGCAAATATTAAGCTCTGTGAGCGGAAAAATAAAAAAGTTATGAGGTTTGGAAAGCGGGAAGGGGTTAAGTTGTTATTGAGTCAATCAGACCCACTTGCCATTTTTATACAGTACACCATTATTCAGATCTAAAATCACTACTAATAAAACTATTAACTCTACCTTATATTTCAAGTATTATACATGATACAGTGGGGAAAAAAAGTATTTAGTCAGCCACTAATTGTGCAAGTTCTTCCACATCATAGGTAGACCTCAACTATAAGAGACAAAATGAGAAAACAAATCCAGAAAATCACATTGTCTGATTTTTAAGAATTTATTTGCAAATTATGGTGGAAAATAAGTATTTGGTCAATAACAAAAGTTCATCTCAATACTTTGTTATATATCCTTTGTTGGCAATGACAGAGGTCAAACGTTTTCTGTAAGTCTTCACAAGGTGGGTACACACTGTTGCTGGTATGTTGGCCCATTCCTCCATGCAGATCTCCTCTAGAGCAGTGATGTTTTGGGGCTGTCGCTGGGCAACACGGACTTTCAACTCCCTCCAAAGGTTTTCTATGGGGTTGAGATCTGGAGACTGGCTATGCCACTCCAGGACCTTGAAATGCTTCTTACGAAGCCACTCCTTCGTTGCCCTGGCAGTGTGCTTGGGATCATTGTCATGCTGAAAGACCCAGCCACGTTTCATCTTCACTGCCCTTGCTGATGGAAGGAGGTTTGCACTCAAAATCTCACGATACATGGCCCCATTCATTCTTTCATGTACACGGATCAGTCATCCTGGTCCCTTTGCAGAGAAACAGCCCCAAAGCCTGATGTTGCCACCCCCATGCTTCACAGTAGGTATGGTGTTCTTTGGATGCAACTCAGCATTCACTCTCCTCCAAACACGACGAGTTGTGTTTCTACCAAACAGTTCTACTTTGGTTTCATCTGACCATATGACATTCTCCCAATACTCTTCTGGAACATCCAAATTCTCTCTAGCAAACTTCAGATGGGCCCGGATATGTACTGGCTTAAGCAGGGGGACACGTCTGGCACTGCAGGATCTGAGTCCCTGGCGGCGTAGTGTGTTACTGACGGTAGCCTTTGTTACGTTAGTCCCAGCTTTCTGCAGGTCAATCGCTAGGTCCCCCCGTGTGGTTCTGGGATTTTTGCTCACCATTCTTGTGATCATTTTGACCCCACGGAGTGAGATCTTGCGTGGAGCCCCTGATGGAGGGAGATTATCAGTGGTCTTGTATGTCTTCCATTTTCTAATTATTGCTCCCACAGTTGATTTCTTCACACCAAGCTGCTTGCCTAATGCAGATTCAGTCTTCCCAGCCTGGTGCAGGTCTACAATTTTGTTTCTGGTGTCCTTCCACAGCAATTTGGTCTTCACCATAGTGGAGTTTGGAGTGTGACTGTTTGAGGTTGTGGACAGGTGTCTTTTATACTGATAACAATGTCAAACAGGTGCCATTACTACAGGTAATGAGTGGAGGACAGAGGGGCCTCTTAAAGAAGTTACAGGTCTGTGAGAGCCAGAAATCTTGCTTGTTTGTAGGTGACCAAATACTTATTTTCCACCATAATTTGCAAATAAATTCTTAAAAAATCAGACAATGTGATTTTCTAGATATGTTTTCTCATTTTGTCTCTCATAGTTGAGGTCTATCTATGATGTCAATTACAGGCCGGCCTCATCTTATTAAGTGGGAGAACTTGCACAATTGGTGTCTGACTAAATACTTTTTTTTCCCCACAGTATATAAGACAGTGTCAGTGGTAAAGGAGTACAATATACATCGGCATTTTAACACCAAATTCAGCCTTTTGAAGGCAACCATAATCCTGATGTGGCCCTTGGTAAAATGAGTTTGACACCCCTGCCTTTCTCCACCATAATGTTTATTAGGTCAGTGCTTAACTGTGTCTGTTACCAACGTCAAAGTTGATATAGCACATGCGCCTGTGTCTTTGAGATACATCTGCCTTTTGTTCTACTTCAGTGTGATTGTGTAAGACCCAGTTCTCCCTGGTTCTGATCTGGTGGTAAGAATACAGTCGAATCGGAGAGATGGGGAGAAGAGTAGTCCTGATTGGTTTCTGATACTGCTAGAACAGAAAGCCATAGGCCTACAAACTGCAGGGAGTGAGAAGTAAGTATCAGTACAGTACTTATCCCTCCACTCCCCGCCCCTCCTGCTCCGAGCACACATGAAACATTATTACAGTGCACCTGGAGCAGAGAAACAACAGGACTGGAGATAAGTTTTGAGTTAAAATCCCTTTGTGGGGCAGCAATAGGGTACATTGATAGGGGCCCATGACTGTATGGGGGACACTGTGAGGGGGAACTGTAAGGGGGGGGCCACTGATGTGGACAGGTAAGCCCTAGATGGATAACCCATTTAATATAAGGGAGAATAATTTATATTAATGGGACAAGAAACACTCTGAGTAGCAAGAAGCACTGTGGGGGCTCCTAAAGGGGGTGTGGTTTTCTGTTAAACGGTATGGCTAGAAACTTTGAAACATGGCTTGGACCTGCATCCGCTGTTCCTCCTCCCCTCATTTGGAAATTCTTTAGTTGGACTGCGCATGCCACCATCCCACCCCCACAGAACCTGTTGTTTTGAATCTCTCCTTTGGTAAGACCCCTTAGCAGACCCAAGAAAAGGTGTTGTAGCTCAGCAGTGAAGCTACAAAGAAGACATGTAAGGGGAAATTGTGTGCTACATGGATGGAGAGAAAAGAGAGGGGTTTGGATGTGTTTAAAAGGAGTGTTTAAGGAGCAGAATTAAAAATCTCCCAGACACCACATTCACTTCAATGGCCCAAAGTTGAGAAACCATGTTGCACGCTCATGTGACCAACGGTAAACATAGTAGAATACTGCATCTGATCAATGCAGAGCCATCTGTAAATGAGCAGCCCGAATGTGTTATTTTAAGCTACAGAAAACATTTTTACCCAGAAAACCCCTTTAATGAATACAGTTCTAGCCTGCTGGTGCCAGCACTAGAGGGAGCTTAGTGGCTTCTCCATATGCACAAGTGTGTATTAAATGTATATAAAAAAAAATGTCATGGCCATATACAACATGTCACAAAAGAACAAAAAACTAATGTAGTGAATCAGACCCTCAAGTGAGTGAGGCCGGACCGAGGACGAAGGATGGAAGGGGAGGCCTGCATGACAGGAGTTTAGCCAGGAGTATAAGCTGAGGGGCGGGGAGGGGGGGGGGGGGGCTTTGGGGGGGGGGGGGGGGGGGGGGGGGGGGGGGGGGGGGGGGGGGGGGGGGGGAAAGGGGGGGGGGGGGGGGGGGCCCCCCGGCAGGAGGGGGGGGGGGGGGGGGGGGGGGCCCCCCCCCCGCGGGGGGTTGGCGGGGGGGGGGGGGGGGGGGGGGGGGGGGGGGGGGGGGGGGGGGGGGGGGGGGGGGGGGGGGGGGGGGGGGGGGGGGGGGGGCCCCCCCCGGGGGGGGGGGGGGGGGGGGGGGGGGGGGGGGGGGCGCCCGCCCCCCCGGGGGGGGGGGGGGGGGGGGGGGGGGGCGCGCCCCGGGCGCGCGCGGGGGGGGGGGGGAGCCCCTCGGGTCCGGCGCCGAATTAGGAGCCCCTCACGGGACCCTCCGGTCCAGGGCACTGCTCGGCGCGCTGCTGAGCGGCAGTCCCGGGCCGGGAGGAATCCGCGGCGACGGCGGGACCCGCAGCGGGGGAGGGGAGTCGCCCCTCCTGCATCACTGACCTCGTTGGAGTCGGGATTGGAAGCGGTGGGCCTTCCGGCAGCGGCGGTGACTCTGGCTCGGCCTGTGGTGCGCAGGAGGATCTCCGGTGCAGCCCCTGTGCGCGGGGGAGAAGCGGGGCTGGCACCTTCAGCGGCAGAGCAGCAGGCTGGGCCTAGCGCAACATCAGCCCAAGATGGCGCCCACAGCGCGGGCGCTGGGGGGGCGGAGCGTCGCGGAGGCCTTGTCCAGGAGGCCCGACGTGGATAGCGGCGAGGAGGGCCCCAGTGAGACGGCTACAGGACGACAGGACCAGGATTCAGCGGCCGCTGGGTTCACAGCACCCAGGCGCCCAGGTGAGCGTTCATCTACTGTAACAGTGCCCTTGTTAGCGGTTTCAGGGGGGAGGGGTTTAGAGGGGGAACCGCGAGGAGCTAAGCAGGGGTATGTTAGCCTTTATGGGGGTGTTGGCGGAAATGGTGCGGGGAGCGGGTAGCGGCGGGGGGACGTCGTCATCCCCAGCGATGGCGTGGGGGGCGGGAAGTTCGCCGGCGGTATCGCTAGGGGGGGCTTCCTCTGCGTCGGGGGTGTCTGTGTCGGTGCAAACGCAGAGTGAGGACAAAGGGGACGCGCCGCGGTTAGACGATGCGGCGAAGGGGGAAGTATATGTCTGCTTTAAGGGGCCTTTAGGGGCTCACTTGAAGCAGGAGGTGAGGGAGCGCATTTGGAAAGGCGAATATGTTGATATATTTTCGCTTTTGCCTTTGGAGCGCTTTAATTTGGACAAGCCTAGGAAGGAAGAAGAAGGAGGAGGAGGAGAAGAGGCGGTACCGCCTTATTCCTCGGACATTTGCTAATTGGCTGCAAGCGTTCGCCATAATGGCAAGTGTCATAGGGGAGAAGGCGCCGGAAAATTGTTCGGCGCTTTTCTGTTATTTGGACGCAATAGGGGAGGCGCATAGGACGTATGGGGGGCAGGCATGGCTCCGGTATGACGAACAATTTCGTCAGCGGAAAGCGGTTCGGTCCAGCATTCGCTGGGACCATAAAGACATTGGGTTATGGCTGAGGATTATGGCGCAAGCGAGGGCGGGGCCGTCCTTTCCAGGGGGGGACCGGGGGCCCCGAGTGTTCGGGGCGCTCGGTCGCGGCACAGAAGGGACTCTGTTTCTCATTTAATGAAGGGGGGTGTAAGTTCGGCTCCAAGTGTAAGTTTAAGCATGAGTGCTCCTCTTGTGGGGGCACCCATGGAGCCAACCGGTGCTTCCCCTCCAAGCAGAAGGGTTCAGATGGGGCTGGGAAGGGGGGCGACTCCGGTGCGGCTGGAAAGGATGGCGCCATTTCTAAATAGGTACCCAGATAGGGAGGCGGCGGCCTTGTTGTCGGAGGGGTTCGAGTCGGGTTTTCGGATACCGTTTGTTGAGGCGGCGGTTTCAGGGGTGGTTAGGAATTTGAGGTCGGCACGGGAGCATCCGGAGGTGGTCTCAGAAAAGCTGAGGAAGGAGGTGGACCTGGGGCGCATGGCGGGACCGTTTCCGGAGCCTCCCTTGCCGAACTTGCGGGTATCTCCTTTAGGGGTGGTCCCAAAGAAGGAGCCGAATAAGTTTCGGCTTATTCACCATCTGTCATTCCCAAAGGGGGCGTCTGTTAATGACGGGATCGACCCCGAGTTGTGTTCGGTGGAGTATACTTCATTTGATGCGGCGATTTTCTGGGTCCGGCGTTTTGGCCGGGGGGGCGTTGTTGGCGAAGACTGACATCGAGGCGGCATTTAGGCTGCTGCCGGTGCATCCAGATAGTCAGCACTTGTTGGGTTGTTTTTGGGGGGGCGGGTTTTTTGTCGACTGTTGCTTGCCAATGGGCTGTTCATTGTCGTGTTCCTATTTCGAAAAGTTTAGTTCGTTTTTGGAATGGGTCATCCGGGACGTTTCTGGGTGGGCCTCGGTCATTCACTACTTGGATGACTTTCTTTGCATTGGTCCGGGGGATTCCTCCGTTTGCTCGGTCTTGCTGCATTCGGTGGAACGGGTGGCGGCAGATTTTGGGGTGCCACTAGCGCGTGAAAAAACTGAGGGTCCGGCGACGGTTGTCAGTTTTTTGGGTATTACCATTGACACGGTCCGTATGGAGTGTCGTCTTCCAGAGGATAAGTTATGTGGGTTGCGGACGGAGGTTCAGAGGGCTTGTCGGCTAAAAAAGCTGCGATTAAGGGAATTGCAGTCTCTTTTAGGCAAATTGAACTTCGCGTGCCGGATTATACCAACGGGGAGGGTGTTTTCTCGACAGTTGGCAGCGGCAACGGCTGGTGTGTCCGTTCCCGCGCATTTTATCCGGTTGGGGTGGGAGTTGAGAGAAGATTTGCGGGTTTGGGATTCGTTTTTAGAACAATATAATGGGCGGTCACTGTGGATGGAGGAGGGAGTGGTAGCAGGGGAATGGGATCTTTTTACGGACGCGGCCGGGAGCGTAGGGTTTGGGGCATATTTTAAGGGTAGTTGGTGCGTAGGTTCTTGGCCGGACGAGTGGGTTTCGGGGGTCTGGTCAGGAACCTGGCTTTGTTAGAATTATTTCCTATTCTGGTGTCGGTGGTAGTGTGGGGGGAAATTTTCCGTAATAAGAAGATTCGCTTTCATTGCGACAACTTGGGGGTGGTGCAGGCGATAAATCGGTTGTCCGCTGCGTCGCCGCCGGTGGTTCGAGTTTTGCAGCGATTGGTGTTGGAATGTTTGAGGTTGAATGTTTGGATTGTAGCGGTCCATGTCCCAGGGGTGCAGAATGATGTGGCTGACGCCCTCTCTCGTTTGCAGTGGGATCGTTTCAGGAGGTGCTGAGCCGTGCTTGGTTTGGTTGATGGGCCCTTCCTTTGTGTTTTGGGGCGGAGTGCGGGCGGGGGGGGGGCCAGAGGGGGGGGGGGTGGGGTTTGGGGGGGGGGGGGGGGGGGGGGGGGGGTTGTTGTTTGGGGGGGGGGGGGGGGGGGGGGGGGGGGGGGGGTTTTTTTGGCTTCGTGAGGCTGGATAGACCTCCAGACATACTGGTACTGCATGTTGGAGGTAACGATTTGGGGGTCTGCCCTTTTCGGGAGCTGATTAACGATATCAAATTCGACTTATTGCAGCTCTGGGCGATGTTTCCGGGATTGGTAACAGTATGGTCGGATATTGTGCCAAGGAAAGTGTGGAGGGCGGCCCGGTCGGTGGAACGTGTGAACAAAGCCCGTATTAAGGTGAATAGGGCAATTGGGAGGTTTATGGCACGGAATGGAGCGGTCTCAGTGCGCCATAGTGAATTGGAATCGGGGGGAGGGTGCATTTTGGAGAAGGGACGGGGTTCATTTGAACGCCGTGGGTATTGACATGTGGTGCCTGGGATTGCAGCAGGGCATTGAGACGGCTCTAGGGGTGTGGCGGGACACCCGCCAATAAGGAGGTCATCGGTGGGCGTTGTGGCGGTGGGGGTCCTCGAGGCTGGGATATCGGAAATGGTCGTGGTGGGGAGGGCCCCGCGGTAGGGGCTGGACTCCCCAGACCATTTGGACTGTGGCTGGATGGCTCCCGTAGGGTTAAAGGGTATTAAGGGCTTTATGGCCTTAGGAAATAGAGCACCGAGCAGATTTATTTAAATAGGTGCCCCTGAGCTGGTGTGGAACGGCTAGGGGTAACAGCTGGTGCTCAGGAAGTATGGGGTTAACATTTTGGGTTTTGGGGCCTCGAGGTCCTCCGTCGTCGGGTCGGGTTATTTACTGTGTTTTGGGGAATATTTGTTGTGGCATTTAAATGGTTAAATTATTTTATTTAATAAACTGGCTGCTGTGGCCAATTTAATCCAACATTGGTGTCGAGTATTTATTTTAGGTAAAGAAAACAGAGAAGAGCGGGCGACTTGGCAATACCCTGGTCAAGTGAGGCCGGACCGAGGACGAAGGATGGAAGGGGAGGCCTGCATGACAGGAGTTTAGCCAGGAGCATAAGCTGAGGGTACAGGAAAGGGTTAAGTTGGCCATTTAGAGGAAGCGTAGGGGAGGGAACGGGGAAGGGGGGGGTGGGGGGGGGGGGTAATAAAAGGGGGGGGGGGAAGAAGCCCCCCTTTTTAGGGGGGGGGGGGGGGGGGGGGGGGGGGGTTTTTAGGGGGGGGGGGGGGGGGGGGAGGTTCTTGGCCGGACGAGTGGGTTTCGGGGGGGCTGGTCAGGAACCTGGCTTTGTTAGAATTATTTCCTATTCTGGTGTCGGTGGTAGTGTGGGGGGGAAATTTTCCGTAATAAGAAGATTCGCTTTCATTGCGACAACTTGGGGGTGGTGCAGGCGATAAATCGGTTGTCCGCTGCGTCGCCGCCGGTGGTTCGAGTTTTGCAGCGATTGGTGTTGGAATGTTTGAGGTTGAATGTTTGGATTGTAGCGGTCCATGTCCCAGGGGTGCAGAATGATGTGGCTGACGCCCTCTCTCGTTTGCAGTGGGATCGTTTCAGGAGGTTGGTGCCGGAGGCAGACGAGAACGGCACGCGGTGGCCGACGGAGTTGTGGACCGTGCCGGTCGGGCGGCGGAGTGTTTGATTCGGGCATCTTTGGTGGACGGTACATGGGCGGCCTATACGAAAGCCTGGGAACAGTGGGAGCAGTGGTTGGGTTCTTTGGGGGTGGAGACAGAGGATTTCGAGATGCCGTTATTATTATTCGTGGGGCATTGTAAGGAGTCGGGGTGGACAGTTTCTAGGTTGAATACGTGTTTAGCGGGTTTAACCTTCGGGTTTAAGAGTAGGGGGATGCCGGACTTTACGAAGTCATTTCTGGTGTGGCAGGCGGTAAAAGGTTGGCGCTGTTTCAAGGCGGCGAAGGACACGCGCAGACCGGTGTCCTTTTCCATACTGCTGGGCTTGGGCTCCGCTTTGGGGACGGTGGGGGCGAGCCCGTGGGAGGTCTTGCTGTTCAGGGCGGCGTTTTCGCTCGCCTTTTTGGAGCCTTGCGGTTGGGGGAATTGGTGAGTGGATCCCGGACTCGTCCGGGGGGTGTGTTTTGGGAGGATGTGAGCCTGTACGAGGACAGGGTGGAGTTTAGGTTAAGGCGTTCGAAGACGGACCAGGAAGGCCGGGGGTGTGCGGTGCGGCTGTTTGCGGTGCCAGGGTGTTTGATGTGTCCTGTTAGTTGCTTGAGGTCTTATTGTTCGGACAGGGGTCGGGCGACAGGCCCCCTCCTGGTCCATGAGGATGGGTCGTTTTTGTCCAGGTTTCAATTCTTGGGAGTTTTTCGGCGATGTTTGTGTTATCTGGGTTTGGGGGAGGAGTATTTTAGTGGTCACTCCTTCCGTATTGGGGCAGCTACGGAGGCGGCCCGGAGGGGTTTGGGGGAAGACGTAATTCAGCGCATCGGCCGATGGGAATCAGTGCGTTTTAGGTCATATGTCCGTTTGGGGGGGCTGGTCTGAACAAAAACACATTTTGTATCGGGGGGAGGTCCGCAGGTAGGTGTGTTAGGAAGAGGGGGTTTTTGTTCGAGCGGGTGTGTTAGTGCCTGGGGCCTGTTATTGTTATGTTGCTTTTGATGTTTTACAGGTGCTGAGCCATGCTTGGTTTGGTTGATGGGCCATTCCTTTGTGTTCTGGGGCGCAGTGCGGGCGGCGGTGCGACCAGACGGTAGGCAGTTGGGTTTTGCGCGAGGGGAGGTGCGGTTGCGCTGGTTAGGCTTAATGGGGATGGTGTGGGGCAGGGTGCTCGCGGAGTTTCATCGCTTCGTGAGGCTGGATAGACCTCCAGACATACTGGTACTGCATGTTGGAGGTAACGATTTGGGGGTCTGCCCTTTTCGGGAGCTGATTAACGATATCAAATTCGACTTATTGCAGCTCTGGGCGATGTTTCCGGGATTGGTAACAGTATGGTCGGATATTGTGCCAAGGAAAGTGTGGAGGGCGGCCTGGTCGGTGGAACGTGTGAACAAAGCCCGTATTAAGGTGAATAGGTCAATTGGGAGGTTTATGGCACGGAATGGAGCGGTCTCAGTGCGCCATAGTGAATTGGAATCGGGGGAGGGTGCATTTTGGAGAAGGGACGGGGTTCATTTGAACGCCGTGGGTATTGACATGTGGTGCCTGGGATTGCAGCAGGGCATTGAGACGGCTCTAGGGGTGTGGCGGGGACGCCCGCCGATAAGGAGGTCATCGGTGGGCGTTGTGGCGGTGGGGGTCCTCGAGGCTGGGATATCGGAAATGGTCGTGGTGGGGAGGGCCCCGCGGTAGGGGCTGGACTCCCCAGACCATTTGGACTGTGGCTGGATGGCTCCCGTAGGGTTAAAGGATATTAAGGGCTTCATGGCCTTAGGAAATAGAGCACCGAGCAGATTTATTTAAATAGGTGCCCCTGAGCTGGTGTGGAACGGCTAGGGGTAACAGCTGGTGCTCAGGAAGTATGGGGTTAACATTTTGGGTTTTGGGGCCTCGAGGTCCTCCGTCGTCGGGTCGGGTTATTTACTGTGTTTTGGGGAATATTTGTTGTGGCATTTAAATGGTTAAATTATTTTATTTAATAAACTGGCTGCTGTGGCCAATTTAATCCAACATTGGTGTCGAGTATTTATTTTAGGTAAAGAAAACAGAGAAGAGCGGGCGACTTGGCAATACCCTGGTCAAGTGAGGCCGGACCGAGGACGAAGGATGGAAGGGGAGGCCTGCATGACAGGAGTTTAGCCAGGAGCATAAGCTGAGGGTACAGGAAAGGGTTAAGTTGGCCATTTAGAGGAAGCGTAGGGGAGGGAACTGGGAAAGGGGGGGTTGGGGGATGGAGTATTTAAAGTGAAGGCGGGAAGATTCCCGCCACTTTAGAGAAAGCAGGGAGTGAGTGAAGCCCCCGCCCACCCACCCCTTTTTTGTTTGGTTCAGTGAACGGGTCGTTTTAGTCGGGATGTTCTGTCACAGTGGCCTTGGCGGTGGGGGTCCTCGAGGCTGGGATATCGGAAATGGTCGTGGTGGGGAGGGCCCCGCGGTAGGGGCTGGACTCCCCAGACCATTTGGACTGTGGCTGGATGGCTCCGGTAGGGTTAAAGGGTATTAAGGGCTTTATGGCCTTAGGAAATAGAGCACCGAGCAGATTTATTTAAATAGGTGCCCCTGAGCTGGTGTGGAACGGCTAGGGGTAACAGCTGGTGCTCAGGAAGTATGGGGTTAACATTTTGGGTTTTGGGGCCTCGAGGTCCTCCGTCGTCGGGTCGGGTTATTTACTGTGTTTTGGGGAATATTTGTTGTGGCATTTAAATGGTTAAATTATTTTATTTAATAAACTGGCTGCTGTGGCCAATTTAATCCAACATTGGTGTCGAGTATTTATTTTAGGTAAAGAAAACAGAGAAGAGCGGGCGACTTGGCAATACCCTGGTCATGTTTATCTTAAGACTTCCCGCCCTACATGGCTATATTGACTGTACATCATTATATGTCACAAACAAGAGAAGCCTCAAAAAGACCTACATTATTATCCTAATGACTTCATAGTAGAAATCCAATGTATACATATGAATGAACATAAAAGCATTCCTTTCAATGTACTATATAACAACTAGTCATTTTGTTGTTGGCCTTGTAATAAAATATTCAAATTTGATTTAGTAAAAAAAAACCCCCTTATAAAAAGGTAAAGTTGTGTTCTGTTTTTTTTGTTAAAATTTTTAAATTAGTTTATATATAAAAAAAAATAAAAAAAAAGGCCCCAAAAAAAAAAAAAAAAAAAATAAAAATTAATATTAACTCTAATATAAAAAAAATTTATTATTTATAACAGAAAAAAAAATACGCCCTCCTCTCTTTTCGGGGGGGTTTGTGTTTAAAAAGAGGCCCGCCCCGCCCTTTCCGCGTGATACGCTTGGATTATTAGATGTGGGTTTTCTACAACACACGAGACGTGTCTGTTTTAGCGGAGGACACATGCCAAATGCAAATTCATCCTACACACCAGCTGAATTTGGACAGATACTGTACTAAGCTACGCTTTTCTGAATGTGCAAATAACACATAATAGGAACAATGGTGTATTAATAGTCTGTGGCCCATTACAGTATGGTGCACAGTGTGATCACCAACCTACCGCGTGAGGTGGGATTAGTAAATTGTCCGTGAGTAGCAATCTGTGCATTTGCAACATACAGTTAGGTCCATAAATATTTGGACAGAGACAACATTTTTCTAATTTTGGTTCCGTACATTACCACAATGAATTTTGAACAAAACAATTCAGATGCAGTTGAAGTCCAGATTTTCAGCTTTCATTTGAGGGTATCCACATTAAAATTGGATGAAGGGTTTAGGAGTTTCAGCTCCTTAACATGTGCCACCCTGTTTTTAAAGGGACCAAAAGTAATTGGACAATGGACTCAAAGTCTGTTTCATGGGCAGGTGTGGAAAATTCCTTTGTTACGTCATTCTCAATTAAGCAGATAAAAGGCCTGGAGTTGATTTGAGATGTGACACTTGCATTTGGAAGATTTTGCTGTAAAGAAAACATGCGGTTAAAGGAGCTCTCCATGCAGGTGAAACAAGCCACCCTTAAACTGCGAAAACAGAAATAAAAAACAACATCTGAGAAATTACTACAATATTAGGAGTGGCAAAATCTACAGTTTGGTACATCCTGAGAAAGAAAGCACTGGTGAACTCATCAATGC
Organism: Leptodactylus fallax; assembly: GCA_947044405.1. Lineage (NCBI taxonomy): Eukaryota > Metazoa > Chordata > Amphibia > Anura > Leptodactylidae > Leptodactylus > Leptodactylus fallax. Next base: position 1,513,281 of record CAMRHE010000123.1, read on the forward strand.
AAAAAGACCTGGATGCCCAAGGAAGACAACAGTGGTGGATGATCACAGAATAATTTGCATGGTGAAGAGAAACCCCTTCACAACAGCCAACCAAGCAAACAACACTCTCCAGGATGTATGCGTATCAATATCCAAATCTGCCATAAAGAGAAGACTGCATGAAAGTAAATACAGAGGGTTCACTGCACGGTGCAAGCTACTCATAAGTCTCAAGAATAAAAAGGCTAAATTGGACTTTGCTAAAAAACATCTAAAAAAGCCAGCACAGTTCTGGAAGAACATTCTTTGGACAGATGAAACCAAGATCAACCTCTACTAGAATGATGAAAAGAAAAAAAAGTATGGCGAAGGCGTGGTGCAGCTCATGATCCAAAGCGTACCACATCATCTGTAAAACATGGCGGAGGCAGTGTGATGGCTTGGGCATGCATGGCTACCAGTGGCACTGGGTCACTAGTGTTTATTGATGATGTGACACAGGACAGAAGCAGCCGGATGAATTCTGACGTATTCAGAGACCTACTGTGAGCTCAAATCCAGCCAAATGCAGCCAAAGTGATTGGTCGGCGTTTCATAATACAGATGGACAGTGACCAAAAACATAAAGCCAAAGCAACCCAGGAGTTTATTAAAGCAAAGAAATGGAATATTCTTGAATGGCCAAGTCAGTCACCTGATCTCAACCCAATTGAGCAGCATTTTACTTATTAAAGACTAAATTTCAGACAGAAAGGCCCACAAACAAACAGCAACTGAAAACCGCTGCAGTAAAGGCCTGGCAGAGCATTAAAAAGGAGGAAACACAGCGGTGTCTGGTGATATCCATGCGTTCAAGACTTCAGGCAGTCAAAGGGTTTTCAACCAAGTGTTAGAAATTATCATTTTATTTACAATTATTTAATTTGTCCAATTACTTTTGAGCCCCTGAAATGAAGGGATTGTGTGTAATAAATGCTTTAGTTCCTCGCATTTTTATGCAATCACTTTGTTCAACCCACTGAATTAAAGCTGAAAGTCTGAACTTCAACTGCATCTGAATTGTTTTGTATAAAATTGTGTTGATGTACAGAACCAAAAATAGAAAAATGTTGTCTCTGTCCAAATATTTATGGACCTAACTGTATCAATCCAATATTGAGGTGGTAAGTCAACTAAGAAATCTAAGTGAATTTTAGCCAAACAAAAATGTTATCCCTGAGCCTACATTCACACGACCGAAGTACAAAATGGCAGTGAAAAATGTCAATTTTTTCACGGCTGTTTTGTACCTAGGGGGTGCCAATTTTCACAGATTTCACATACATTGCAGTGTACGGAGGGATGGCTTTGTGCTCCTGCCGCAATCCAATGGAGGGAACCAAAAGATAAGAGTAGTAGTAGTGGCAGGTTATGTCACAGGTAAGTCGAGTACACTGACAAGGGGGGCCTGCATGGCACCCGATGGTGGTGATAGTTGTTCCCCTGGGGCGTTTCTAGTTGGAGAGGTTAAAGTCGTGTGTTGATGTTTGGAAGGGCCCTGATGCTGAGCGCAGGAACGACTCAGGGGGCAGTGGTGCAGTTGAACCAAAGTAAAAAAAACTCGTAAAAACTTGTGCAGCTTCCAAATGGGGGTAGTAGACTTCACTGGAATGGCTATTCCCATGCTTGGGATGAGAGATGCCCAGACTAAGATGTTAAACAGTGCCTTTACTCCACTCCACACAATAAGGCTCAGCCTCTCTCACTATTGGCTAAGGGGCTTAGTTAAACGAAGTCCCAGGGGCCCAGATACCTGGTTGTAAATGGGTCCTGGCAGGTGGCTTTCTGAGAACCACGACACCTTCCACCCTTCCACAACACTGGCACACTTCTTGCCTTTCCAGGGCTAACAGCGGTACCTTCCCTGTCTCAGGGCTGTAATATGTTGCTGTTGGGCGATAAATGTTGCTCCTCCCTCAGGTGCTGCTGAGGACCCTCAGAGGTCCAGTCTTAATGCCATCACACACTCAACTGAACCCTGAGTAACGGTCCTCTGAAGACTTACAGTCTCTACCCCCAGCCCAGTGGCCTGTGATAGGCCATGGCTGTACCAAGCCTCCTAAACCATAGGGTAGCCAACCAGTGGGTTATACCAAGGAAACACAAACAAATGGAAAGCTGCAAACATACAAAATTGGGTAAAACACACAAAATAACATAGTTACAGCCAGTGGCACAGAAATATAATAAATTAAAACACAAACAATTTAAGCAGTGTCCATTGGGATTGCTGCATGCCTGTATTCAATGCACAAAGTACCTGTAAATCCCACAATATAATCTTTTTAACTGAAACACCTTTTGCCAATTTGCTCTTTGAGAAGCCATTATCACAGAAGTTCGCTTACTTTTTTTTTCCCTACACTATGGAAGGTTTACTCAACGGGAGGAAATTAATCAACCCCTATATGCCTGTTTTCTGGTGTAGATGGGTAATATTGTGGGGCACCACATTCCCTGTTCTGGACCTCACTCACCACACACTTTCAGTAAGCAGAGCGGGTGGTGGGTCTGAGTGAGGATGCCTCGACCTGAGATATTTATTATAACTCAAATCAGTATTCTCGGCATGAGTTATACAGGACATCTACGCCAGTTCTTAACTGGTGTAGATTTCCATTTTGGCGCATGCGCATGTGCCTGATTTATGAAGAGTCAGAAGCCTCTTGATAAATTAGGCTTGCCTTTCACCTGTTGGTATCTTTATTAAGACTGGCATATGAAAAACCTGTTTTAATAAATCTGCCCCAATGTGTTCAATAAAAGACATAAAAATGGTATAATTGTTTGTGTGCTAGATTGTGTTTGTCTACCATTGTGACTTAGATAACAATGAGGCCACAGTTTAGTAGTAATCATTAAAGACACCTTGGAAACTCCAGAGGGTTCACTTACTTGTTATTGCAATTGTATATAGTTCATTTGTGACATGAATATAATCATTCCAGCTCTTATAATCCACAGCTATGTTCACATTAGCATTGTGATGTCCGTTGTTGTGGTCTGTTGGAGGACACATACATTGACTATAATGGGATCCGTCGGAGGTCCATTCTTTTAAACCTAAACCATGGGATGAAAAAGTCAGACTTGCAGCACTTTTTCCTACAGCAATTTTGACGCTCGCTGCAACAGAGTCTCCAAATGGTGACTCCAATGCAGATATGAACCCAGATTTAGAAGTATTAGGTTTCATACACACAGCAGAGGAGAGTCATGTGTAGAAGATTGTAGGATAGCATACAAAGTACCATGTGGCTGCAGTATGCTTCTTTATATGATGCTGAATGTGGAAGAGTTTTCTCTACCATACCACTGTAAGATATGCAGAAGGGCCAATGGTAATAACACTGAGGCACTGGTTGGAACAGCTGTAATGAACAAGATATACAGTACACAGGTAATACCAATGCAACAAACAGTATATAAAGACATGTAACTAAGCAGCCTCCTAACAACAGTCTTTGTTTCTCTCTCTCTCTCTCTCTCTCTTTATAGATATACATATATTCGCACTTATGGTCACCGACCACTTGGAATGAGTTATTTTGCAATTTCCCAAAAGCCTCTGTACCTTTTGGGAGTCAACAGCTCAGTACACCATGGGCCCTTACTCTCGTTTCTTACTGTTTATTATCTATCTACATGCGTTATATCTATTTACCCATCTATTTCTGGTCTAGCTATCATCTTTATATCTACTTATTTATCTATTTGCCTATCTATCTATCTATCCATCCATCCATCAGTGCAGCACTGCTCACAGCCTTTGCTTTAAGGTGGCTATGCATACCAGTCAAACTCTGGCTGGGTCTGCAGCCAGTCAGTAAAGGGAACAGGGTTTCCCAGGAGCACATAATATTTCAGGAGAGGACTGTGCTGATCTTTTGGTAGATCAAAGAGTGAGAGTTATTAAGTGTAAAGCAGCACGGAGTATTTCAGGAGAGGAGTGTGCTAATCATGTGGTAGGATACAGAGTGAGGTACATAGTGAAAGGAGCAGGGCCTTCCAGCAGCACAGAGTATTTCAAGAGAGGAGTGTGCTAATCTTGTGGGAGGTAACAGACTGAGAGTTACATAGTGAAAAGAGTAGGGTCTTCTAGCAACACAATGTTCAGGAGAGGAGGAGGAGACACTTTGTATAAATGCTGCTTGTACCTAGGGGTGAACCTAGCCTCTCTGATTCCTGAGGCGAACTATAGAAAGGTACCCACCCCCCAAAAAAAGATACCCAACCCAGCTATCTTTGGTTGTGTGATGGCCCCCCCCTAATTAAAATTGTAGGACATGTTCCCCATTTGCAGGTCAAAAAATCCGCATATTTGGCCCCCACATGGTACACAACCCCTTTTTTTTTGGCCCCTACATGGTACACCTTTTTTTTTTACCCCCTACTCAGTATACAGCCACACTTTTTTGCCCCCACACAGTATATGACCCCCTTTATTTGGTCCATCCCCAGTATATGACCCCATTTTTTTACCCCGCCAATAAATGACCGTTTTTTTTAGTCCTCCCACAGTATATGGCCCCCGTGTCTGCCCCCCCCCCACAGTATGCGACCCCCTGTTACGATACTAGTAGACACGGCTAGAATCTGGTAGCCAGATGGAATAAGCCAGGCGCAGTTAGGAATAGTAAAGTTGTAGTCCGTGGTGCAGCTTGAAGTGTGGATCGCAAGGTGATGATTCACCGGAGAGTAGAAACAGTCTGGGAAAGACAGTTCTAAGGAGCAGGAGACTAGAACAAGTCACAGTATTCGAGCAATGGTTGAATTGCCTCATGTATAAATAGGCCCAAACAGGAAACAAGATGGCTTCAAAATGGCACACATTGGTCATCTTTGTTAAGGGCAAATCCTAGGATACAAAGAGCAGCCTCCAGTGGTGAGGAGTGGAAGTGCAACACAATAGTTCAGAATGAGAGAAACAGCGGCCACTGGTGGTAGATTAGAAAAATACACCAGGATTCTGACATTATTCCCTCCTTCGGCATCGACCTCCAGACGATGCTTGGCTCGGTTTTTCTGGATATCTTTGGTGAAATTCCTTAAGCAGTCAGGCAGCATTGATATTGTTTACAAGTTCCCATGAGATGTCCTCGGGCCATACCCCTTACATTTTATTAGGTATTGTAGACGACTTCTGAAAATCCTAGAGTCCAGTATCTTTTCGACAGTGTAATGTTCTTGTCCATCCACTACAACTGGATCGGGGGGAGGCAAGTTACGTTCCGGAAATGGATTTGGAATAACAGGTTTCAGAAGTGATACATGGAACACAGGATGTACCCTCACTGTCTTTGGAATTTTTAGGAGAAAGGCTACTGCATAGGTTCAGCATCAGCTTCAGAGTATTTCCTAGTTTCAGAGTCTCTGGAAGTCAAAGATGGTACAGATAAGTACTGATTATTATGAGGCCAGGTAGAAATCCACTTTTCTTACCTCTGCTCAGACAGTCGAGTATCAATACGAACACAATGATGTACAAAATCATCAAAATTTGTGGGAGCATCAGCACGTGCCAATTCATCTTTAAGTGCATTAGATAGTCCATTCTTGAAAAATGTTAATTTTGCAGTATTATTCCATTCAGTAATATAATGTTGTACCGTGTTAGCCATAGAAAGTAGTGGAAGAGTGAAGAAATCAGGCGATACCTTTTAGAGGCTAACTGAGTATATTTGATGGTAAGCTTTCGGGAGTACTAGCTCCCTTCATCAGACATGGTGTAATATTAGAAACTGAAACTTTACACTATTTATACATACACAAGACATGGATCTTCAAAAGGATCTTGGAATAACAATTCCATATTCCATTCAGTGTCAATGACCCACCTTCTGAATTCTGTGGCCTATTCGGCAACCGAGCGTTTGCCCTGACGTAGAGCCAATAATGTTGCTTCTGCTGTTGCACATCGATTAGGATCATCATATACTTGGCTCATAGCTGCAAGGAAGGCTTCTAAATCATCAAGACGTGCATCATTGGTCTCAATAAGGGGATTAGCCTAGGCTACGGCCTTGTGTGTCAAAAGCATAATAATATATAGCACCTTAGATCTGTCAGTGAGGAAGTGAGAAGGGTGTGCCCCAAAATATAACTTGCATTGATTAATAAATCCACAGTATTTATCATAATCCCAACCAAACCTGAAGGGTGGAAGAGGCAAGGTGGATGCAGAAGCTGGAACCACAGCCCAGTTTTGAAGTTCCTGTATTTGCTCCGCGTTTGAGTCTTAGTATGAGACTCCGTCCCCCATTACGTTTAAAATAGCTGGAGTCTATGGGACCCGCAGGTAACCGCTTTTTAAACGGATAAGGTTTCCATTTTTCAGGTCCCCAAGCGGACCTGAAGAACGGAAACCCAAACGCTAGTGTGAATTAGCATAAGTCTGGTGTATGCATGTATGCTTACTGTAGGGTAGAAGATAACAGCCACACAGTGGTCTCTATAATCAGACAGGGAGCTTCATGAGCACTCTAACTGATCACTAAGATACCACCTAGGGGGGCAGCAGCCTGCCAAAAGTAAGGTGGCTGGATTGGTTGGCCCTGATGACAAGTACCAGCTATATTTTCCTATAATGATAAGCCACATTTCCAAAAAGTGCAAAGACTGGCTAAGCAGCAAAATACTACTGAAAATAAATATGTTAGTGACATTTTAGGAATTTGTGAATGAATGTCGGATAATGTTTGCATGTAGCTGTATAGTGGGCCCTAGTGGTGTAACTAAGAATGTCTGGGCCCCAAGGTGAACATTTGGCATTGCCCCCCCCCCCCCGAACCGCCACCCCCAACCCCCCCCTGACCGCCCCCTCCAGCACTACCCCAATGCACAAATCGCATTCCTGCGCACACTATTATGTGCCATAGTGGTCCCTGCACACTGTATTATGCCCCATAGTGGCTCCTGCACACAGTATTATGCCCCATAGTGGTCCCTGCACACAGTATCATGCCCCATAGTGGCCCCTACACACAGTATCATGCCCCATAGTGGCCCCTGCACACAGTATCATGTCCCATAGTGGTCCCTGCACACAGTATCATGCCCCATAGTGGCCCCTACACATAGTATCATGCCCCATAGAGGCCCCTGCACACAGTATCATGCCCCATAGTGGTCCCTGCACACAGTATCATGCCCCATAGTGGACCCCGTTATTTATACCCCTGGTGGGCCCCCATAATGAATTTTACTGGTGGACCCAGGCCAGGCATCCTAGTATGAAACTGATGATAGTGTCAGCCTTATTGTGTTTATGGCAGCTCAGGCTACTAAAGAACCTGCTGTGCCATTAAAGTAAAAGCTATGTGACGGCAGAGAAAAAGTTAAAATATGCTTACAAAATACTTGAATGCATTATCTGCTTGCTTGTCCACTTACATGAATCAGACCGGTTAATGTCTTCACAACATAAATGTATACAAATCCACACAGATGACAATGCATAACAGGTGTAAAGAAATCTTGGTTTATTTGCCCTTTCTCTGCTACTTAGGGATATTTGCCATTCCTCTTAGCATTTGCTTTTCGATCTTCCAGCTCATGAGAGAGATTTCTTTATTTACAGTGTTAAAAGCTTTAACTTTAATGGGTTCAACAATTGGTCAAGAACACCAGCAAAATGTCCAAATCTCTGTGAAATCCATTTAACAAAAATAGATGCATTTTCCCTGAAAGCTATTAATAGAAATGATTACAATATTTCACATGCTTTCAAGGAAGGAGGTTTTTTTTTCATTTAGGCATTACCTAAGGACATATTAATGTTTATACTTTAGATGTAACCCAATAAACTTTCTCTACAGTGTTATCTAAATAAAAAGTAAGGTTCTGTGCACATCTAATTTTTGCAACCTGCTGAAAGGTATTGTGGCTGCCCAGTCCTACCATTTGCCCATTAACCCCCTCCCACCGCAGCCATTTTTCATTTTTTACGCCCTTCAAAAGCATTAACTTTTTACTTTTCTGTTCACAAAGCTGTATGAGGGCTTACTTCTTGTGGGACATATTGTACTTCATAGTGGTACCATTTAATATTCTGTATGATGTTTAGAATATACCATTTTAGGCTGAGGCCCCACGTTGCGGAAACACAGCTTTTTGTGTTGCAGATTTGGCTCAGTTTTTTTGAGCCAAAGAATGGCTACAAAAGGAATGGGAAATATATAGGAAGTGCTTATAATTCTACTTTCTGCTCAATCCACTCCTGGCTTTGGCTCCGGACGTAAAAACCCAATGGGCGTCTGCAAGTGGTTAAACTTTTTTTTAATCCCTTCGCAACATCCACTGTAATAGCACGGTGGATGTCGGGTATTTAAAAGTGGCCTCCATAGTCGCAGGTCTCTGCTGTATTATACAATGTTTTTCTTGTATGAGTGTGAATACTGAAATAGGCAATGAGCAGGACACCTACTGGATTACTAAACCCAGAATGTGCACAAACTAACATTAAACTCAAGACACCGTCTGCTCAGATCCTCCCTAATGCGCTCCTCACATTTCAGACAGCATGCTTAATGTGGCTGGTTCCCTTTGAAGCTAAGGACCCAGGTTGAGGAATGAAGCTAAAACATGCATTTTTCTTTGCAGTTTTTCTTTTCCTATTAAGGTTGGGGCCCCATGTGGTATGAACCCTGCAGTTTGGCCGTGGCGGAAACAACACTGCAAAAGCCGCAGCGTTTTACAGTCACTGCATAGTGGGATGGGATTGTAGCGAATCCCATGCACACATTGCAGAAAAATATGAGCAGTGGAGACGCTGTGATTTTCAAAGCTGTTGCATGTATGTCAATTATACCTACGGAAATGCTGGCGGTTTCCCTACAGGTATAATGGAAGAAGAAAGTCTGCAGAGGAAAATTCCAAATGGCTGTGCAATGGGCAGTGTCCTTTTGGTGCCTTTTTGATGCCTTGTAGTCACATCAGATGGGAAAACGCTCATATAAAAGTGGGATTTTCCCACACCTCTCAATCTTACATCTGGAACTCAGTTGATACCGTATGAGTACTACAATTTTAGGTGACAAACCTTTGCTATCTGAAAGCTAGTGTGGCAAATCTATTGTGTGTCTAGAGGTTGCTAAAGATGACCCTCTGGTTTACACTGATTTTCTTTTAGAGCAATAATTGTACATTTTTCACTTTTTAGATCACTCTTATCCAATCCTGACTTGTGAGGTACTTGTATCACTTAAAACCTTCTTTTATTCTCTAGCCAAAAGCAGAGACCTTTTTCTTGGAAGTGTAAGTGAAATTTAAAAAGTCCAAGATATTTTCCCATAAAAGTTATCACTGACAGCTCCTGGCTTAGTCAATCACAAGGTTGGATCCTTGGTGCTATGATCAACATCTTCTATTTGGCACGCAGCCTTGAGCAATTGAACTGCTTCTCGCTATGAAGGAACAAAGCCAAGGACTCAACCAGAATGGAATGCACAAGAAGAAATCTTTATAAAGACAGAAAATCAAACCTTTAATTGAAAGAGCAAACATATATCATTTCAACAAACATATTAATTTCAAATAAAGGAGGCTTTATTAACCCTTCCCTGACATATGCCATACCATTACGCCAGATATCGGTTCTTCTGGCGTTGTGGCATCAGGTCTCCACTGTATTTTACTTTGCTGTATTTTATTTTATGCCTATGGGAATCCTCCTGGATATGACCGACATCTTCCTCACAGTCCCCTCACTCTCTGACGTCATGCGGAAGATGCCCCAAGGTGTGATTATCAAGCAGACAGTGTGACTAGGCTGAAGCTACTCCCTGCCCACTGTGACTACTTAAGGGCAATTTACATAGGAATTTTTATGCTATCAAAGATATATAAATTCACTTTGCTGCAGCATAAAGATTACAGAGGGAAAACTTGACCCTGTACATGATGGGGTCAGTTGATGGTGGAAAAAACACCTGACAGGTTCCCTTTAAATAGAACTGGACTGCAATGCCAGTAAAATTGTCACCTTTTTAACCAAAAAATATAGGCCAGGGTGAAAAGGAGGCATGGTTTGCGGGTGTGGTTCTCACGTCTTCTTTCCTTTGCTGTTCCAGCGGCCCCAGTTCTCTCTGCCAGTCTCTTGTTCCATTGCTGCAGCAATTACGTAACATGAGGGGTCAATGACGTCATCACTGAAGTGCCAGAACAGAGACTTTATTTTACACAATTTTCGGCAGTGGCCAATTCTCAATACAAACCAAATTTGAAATTGTGCAGGGAACTCTATAGGTTTTATTGAAACCTCTGCCTACATATTAGATAGATATATGAGATAAATATTGGTTAGACACACTACATACTGTATAGATAGATAGATAGATAGATAGATAGATAGATAGATAGATGCTATATACTGTAGAAGATGTACACGCCTCCATTGAACAGCATTGTACAGAACTGTGTATGTGCCAGTCTCCTTTTTTGCACACATACACAGTGCTGTTCAATGGATGCTGCTGAAAGATAAGTCAGGGCACATGACCTCCATTAGAGCCCTGTTCCAGCTAGGCACATTGTTATAAACAAGCAGGCAGCATTTTTAATAGCAGAGCATTGGAGCACATACAGTATTTCAATGCAATTGACGTCATATTAAAGGCCACTATTTCCTACGTGTCACCTCTCATGACATCTGCTTTAGTAAATACTTGCATTCCCACCAATATAACATTTTTTTCTTTTTTTATAGCTTTGTTCCGCTGTTCCTCCTAAAAATGTATATATAAATTGAAAACTGGGTGTCACCAACTCAGGATGTGTTTCTGCACATTCTCACAATGAACAGCGCTAATGTTGTCATAGTGTACATGGACACACCTCTTTGACAAGAATAATGGTAACATCCAATTCTCAATTTAATGTTAAATTTCTAGGAGGAATCACAGAAACAATGCAGAGTTATGAGAAAGCATCATCCAGAATTGTTATTTCTAGTGGAATTCAAGCATTAATAACACAGGCATGTAAAGAGGTGACAAATCCTCTTTAGGCCGGGGCGCCATGTGGCGTTGTCGCTGCAATTTTTCCTGCAGTGCTTTTTTGCTGCGGGACGCAGCATGGGGTCTTAGCCTTACTCAGTCTCTATGTTTCTTAAATGAAACAAAAAACATGAGTAAAAGGTACATATGTTACAATGCAGCAAATGAAAATTTATATAAACTTATTCACACAGTGCAGTAAATACACTGCGTAGGTTTTCAAATATGTTGAGTTTTCTTTAAAAGTACAATTGGGTATGATCGGGCCAAGGTTTTAGTTATGATTTATTATGACTTTAATGGTATGTTCACATGGAGAAATTTGGAGCTGATATTGAGGCAGATTCCACCCCAAAATGTGCTTCACAAATGCCTGAAACCGACCTCTATTTCATTCATTTCAGCTAGCAGAAAATAGCAGAAAAAAAAAAAGAAATAGTCCTTCTTCAGGAAATTATGCCTGAAACTCTATGTGAACATACCCTAAATCTACTTCCCATTGTTTCCAATGGTAGGCAGGGAACGAAGCTGGATGCTTAAAAAATACACATCTTGCTCGATCTTGCCGTAGATTCCGCAACTTATTCTGCAGCAGAATTCACCTGAACATAATCAGTGGGTGGAAATCACAGCAGAAAGCCAGAGGAACAGAAATGGAAGAAAAATTTGAGGTGGAAGTCCACCTCAAATTCCTCTTCCAATTCCGCCATGTGGACATAACCTAAAGGGTTATTCCCATCTTGACAAATCACTGCCAAGACAGGAGCACACCGCAAGTCCGGAACACCAGGGATAATAGAATCCGAAAGGACAAAATTTTTGTTTTTTTCAGGCACAAATATATTTCCTTTCTACAGACCACATACTTTTCAGGACTCGCCACCTTTAGATAACATGGCAGTGTCACCTGGGTGTAATCATGGATGTCAGGTTGAGGTGAATGATGCAGCATCCTGATAATGTTTGTGGAGCGCAACATTACAGGAAATTCCAGGATGCTTCTGTGGTGCCTGGGAAATTTCCAAAATGCATCCATGAGTCCAACTATGAAGCTAGTGTCACTCCATGGAGCCATTTACTCATCTATATTTCTATGATCATGTTCTCAATATGCAGAAAATCCATATGATGATATATTAGGTTCAAATACTGTCTATAAAAGTCAGTAGGAATTTATTGTATGTATTGGTATTGTATCTATCTATCTATCTATCTATCTATCTATCTATCTACCTACCTAGTTAGGAAAGTTCAAAGCAGCACAGACGATACCTAATGACAAATTCCCACCATATACAGAATAATCAAAAACGGCATCACTCCAATATAAGAAAAATCAAAGTGAATCTTCAATCCTAGGTGGTATGGCCACTTGTTTGTTGCTTGAGAAAGGTTCTCATAGGAACTGAAACATCGCCTTGGATTAAACATTTAGGCCGGGATTCTGGCGAATCCCATCCGCACATTGCAGAAAAAATCCGCTGTGGAAAAGCTGCGTTTTCAAAAACACTCTCTCATTTTTGAAAATCGCAGCATGTCAATTATACCTACAGAAACACTGGCGTTTTCCATATAGGTATAATTAGGGCAGACAAAACAATGTAGACTTTCTGTGAAAAACGCTGCAGAAAAAAAAGCAATGCCTTTCTGCTGCGTTTTTTCGGCAGCATTTTTTCAGCCTTAGCCTTTCTTAGATTTTTCTTATATTAGAGCAGTGCATGGCATTATATAGGTGACTGTAGGTTCAAGCTTCCTTATACAACTAAAAAAAAAAGTTTCAAAAGTTGTAAAAAAAACAAATGTACAAAGTTAATAAAATTATAAATTTGATATGGCCACAATCATAAATTATAGAATGAAGTGTATTGTGTGAAAGTTATTTGTACCACAACGTAAAATGTGAGCAATTAAAATACAGTGAAAAAGTAATCAAAATAATAATATAATAATAAAAATGCATGTAAAATATATAACTTCATTATGAAATCATTCATATGTTAATATCTCTTGCCATCTACTGGCAAAAATGGGAACTACATATAGTCTATATAAACTTTTAATGAGTAAACATGATAAATTGTAGAAAACGTGAAAAATGCTCATAATAAGGAAAAAATATAACATTCTTGGTTTTACACAATTTATGAAAAAAACATGCTCCAATGTTATGCAGCTGCTATGGATGCATGTACCAATGACTAATGTTATGCAGCTGCTATGGATGCATGTACCAATGACTAATGTTATGCAGCTGCTATGGGTCTATACTGTATCTGAGGCCCCTGGAGTTTTCTTGCAGATTATTTAATTTATCTTCAATTACATGTCATATTCTAAATCTCCATATATTGCTTGTAAAAGAGAATACAATGTAAGGTGGAAGTCTCATTCAGCACCACATAAGAGTGGCTATGATTTTGCAGGGACCAAATGTGGCACTAAGTAGGTTTATGTCTGTGTAGCCCTACCTATACACTTTTCCTCCTTTAAAATTATCTGTTGGCCTTGTCTAAAACAGAAAAAAAACCTGCAAAAACTGCAACAAACTGCACTATGTGAACCTGACCTGCAAATAGATAAGAATTAGGTATGAATAGATAGACCTGTTTTAGGCTGGGGCCCACATAGCATTTTACAGTTACAGCAAAGAGACTGTAGTGAATTCCATCCCAACAGTGGACATGCTGTTATTTCCAAAACTGTCGCGGTTTTGGAAATCGCAGAATGTCAATTATCTCTACAGAAACACCGGAGGTTTCCCTATAGGTATTATTGAAGTAGAAAGTCCACAGAGGAAACCTCTGGGAACTTCCTGTGAAAAACGCTGCGGGAAAAACTGCGATGCGTTGCCACCGTGGTTATACCCTCAGTGCTTTTTTTGCTGCCGGATGCCACGTGGGACTTTAGCTTTACTTTATATGCAACATAGTCATAGAGACAATGTCCTGTAATAGAGCCCTAGCTTCAAAAATTCTGTAACATACATGTAAATCCTGTAATATGCATATAAATCCTGTAACATACACATAAATTATTACTGTAACATGTATATAAATACTGTAACATAGATATAAATTATTACTGTAAGGCTGGGTTTACTTCTGTGCTTGCTCACCATTCGTGGATTCCGTCCCCCATTCCGCTTGAAAAATGCAGAGAGAAAAGTCCTGCAAGCAGGACTTTTCGCTCCACATTTTTCAGACTGAAACCCAGCGGACACCATTATAGTCTATAGGGTCCATGGGGTTTCCGTGGGTAACCACTTTTTAGGCGGATTGGGTTTCCGTTTTTTTTATTTCTCCATGTGCCGTGATGGAATGATTGTACCCAGATGGTGGATATTGTTTAGAGCCAAGAATAATTTTAATGCTTAATATTACCAGTAAGAACCCAGTAAAAAAAAAAAAGTCTAAAATATGACCTCAGCACTTAATTTCACCCCAAAAACAAGAACATAGTTCAGTTATATGTTACATAAAATAAGTGAAAACACAAAAGTTTACTACCTTACTACAATCGCCAATTCTGTGAGCCTCTAGGTGCTTGTAACATTGCACGTGTACATTTCATCTGTGCTGTTAGGAAACATGTTTTGCACTGTTATATATGTTGTGTAACCTATATCTTTAATGGACCAGACCACTGCAGAATGGGTGCAAAACAGACAGACAGTTCTAGGAAGGGGGAGGAGGCAGAGGGTTTTCTCTTCCTCTTGGAGTTTGGAGGAAGAAGTTTGGAGTGTGCGGACAGAGTGAGCCAGTTATTGTAGTTAATGTTGAAGAACAAGCAGATATTTTTGAGATGGAGGCAGAAAGAGCTTGGATGTGTGGTTTGATAGACAGGGCAGAATCAAAGGTTACCCCGAGGCAGAGGCTTGTGAGACTGGGTAAAGTGTAAAGCCATTAACTGTAATTGCTAGGTCTGGTGGTGGGGGATTGAGTAAGATATGAGAAAGATGAAGAATTCTGTTTTCTCCAGATTGAGCTTTAGAAAGTTGTAAAAAGTCTGATATAGCTGACAGGCACCCCAAACAGGTCCACTTTTTTACTTTCCACATACATAGAAAACCGCAGGTCAAACCTGCAGTAATACCTGACATGCTGTAGGCTTAAAATCTGCAGTGCAATAGAATTTGCTGCAACTGTAAATCACTATGGGTCAGCCATCTATAAGTTCTTGGCAGCTAACCCGTGACAGTTGTGCCCAGTGCGTCCTTGGCCTTTGTCTCCATTGGGTGAATGGGGTCTATAAGTCCATTTAATGTACATGCCAAGACCTTTCCTAGCATATACGTTGACCTACACATTGTAAAATACATCTTTTTACTGTGGCAGCCATACTACACAGTTCCCAGACCACTTACTTATCACTCCTGTAGTCTGTATTGAATGAGTTGAGGAGTCAGTATTGAATGAGGGCATGGAGGCAAGAGGCCATGTTACAGGTCAGGCTTAGCCCAAGGGCAGGGCACATCACACTGGAGGCTCTCCATAGGCGGTGCCTTGCAGGAAGATGAGGACCTTTAGTGACATCACATGCTCCTAGGTCCTTCTTCCCCTGTTAAGAGTTGCATGCCTGCGGCTTATGTACCCTAGATTCCAGCAATAAAACATTGCGGGAGGCTAATGAAAGGGCGTACTCCTGAGGCTGCAGTGCTTAACCCCTGGTGTACATGTACCACGCCTTGAGAAACCGTTTCATCTGTTTTTAATGTTTTTTTTCACTTAAGCTCTATTCACACGACTGATATGCAAAATGGCCATGAAAAAGGGACATTTTTCACTGCAATTTTGCATCTGTGGGGTACCCATTTTCATGGATTTAGACTTCAGTCTATCAAGTCATTCACCTTTATGGAGCTGCAGGCGCTGCCGGAGATTACAGTCCCGACAGCCCCATAGCAGTGAATGCAGCACCAGTCACACAAGCACATTGGTGCTCCATTCACAAGGAGGCTTTACAACTTTCAGCCCCTGTCTGCCCAATCATGCGGGGGCTGGGCCCCCAGCGATCAGACATTTATACACTGTCCATAATGAACAACCCCTTTAATACAAGGACTAGCACATGACCGTTAAATCCTATCATGTGAATGAGTACTAAAGCAAGGAAATAAGGGTGGGTCACTATAAAAAGTTGTATTTCAGGTATTATAAAACTTATCCAGGCAGTTTAAGGCACTATTACTGCTATAATGGATATGGAAGAGTGAAGAAATCAGGCGATACCTTTTAGAGACTAACTGAGTATATTTGATAGTCTTAAGCCGGTTTTTCAGTTCCATTCTTTTGCGGTACAT
Source organism: Leptodactylus fallax (assembly GCA_947044405.1). NCBI lineage: Eukaryota > Metazoa > Chordata > Amphibia > Anura > Leptodactylidae > Leptodactylus > Leptodactylus fallax. The sequence goes on from CAMRHE010000123.1 coordinate 1,529,592, forward strand.
TGTGGTATCTTCCAAGGTGCTCGTAGTGTAATGTTGTACCGTGTTAGCCATAGAAAGTAGTGGAAGAGTGAAGAAATCAGGCCATACCTTTTAGAGGCTAACTGAATATATTTGATAGTCTTAAGCCGGTGTTTCAGTTCCATTCTTTTGCGGTACGTATAACCTTTACATTTTCTCAAAAAAGGGCTAACTTTCTTAAAGATGCTGTGCATGATGAGATCTGTGATGTGATGAGATAAAGGGAGTCTGTCAGCAGTAAACTGGTTATAAACCTAATCCTAGCACATTGTAGAGGTGACAGTTTCCTGATATGCCTGTTATTCAGCTTTTGAGCCCTATTTTCTTGTATATCGCATATTATTTATATGCAAATGAGGGGAAAGTGCTTTGCCAGGGACTCCAGGCAAGCTAAGGCGTGTCCCTAAAGCACTTTTCCCTCATTTGCATATTAATTAAATGCTGATTTATCTGAACAGGAAGCGCCAAAGCTGAATAACAGAGGCATATTTGGAAACTGTAGAATCACATGTACAAGGTGCTGGAAATAGGTTTATAACCAGTTTACTGCTGACAAACTCCGTGTAATATCTGAATAATTTAGGCAGCAAATTATTGCTGTCTTGTCACGACCCTGACATAATAGACAGTATTACTAGTGTATTGTGTAATCTAAGACATGCAGACCCATTGGGTGAGTGCTAGGTCCCTCTCAGTTTAATTTATATGTATCATTTTCACATGATTCAACTATGGATTAATTAATATTCACTGGATATTGTAAACTGATTAGAAGGCTCTCAGATTTTCAGAAGAGCAAGGAATGATCCAAAAAAAAAATCAATAGGCACTTGGATAGATTCAGGGTGTGCAACCTATTCTCTTCCTCCAAAGAGGGACTGGGAGAAATACAGGAAGGGATACCACTTGATTAATGTTGACTTGAGATGGAACTTTAGGATGAAACCCTGGGAGGAATCTCAGCTGCACTATGTCAAGGAAGAAACAGATGTAAGGCTGTTCAGCTGAAAAAGGCTGCAGTTCTCCAATTCTTTTAGCTAATGTAACATCTAGCAAAAAGGTCGTTTTGAGGATAAGAAACTTGAGATCTACTTCCTCTAGGAGATGAAATGGTGAGACACACAAACCCGTCAGTACCGTAGATAAATTCCATTGAAGAATGGGAGTTGAAACAGAAGGTCTTATCCTTGAGGCTCCTTTCAGGAATCTGTTTATCAGGGTATCCTCGGGAATGTGGTCTGACTAAAGAAGCAGATAAGGTGTCTGTCTGCACCTTCTGTGTGGAAGAGCTGAGGCCTTTGTCTAGGCCATCCTGCAAGAAGTTGAGAATATCAGCAATAGAGCTGTCAATTCCCTTATTAGAGCACCATGATGTGAAGATGGAGCGTACTGTGTGTGTCTGTGTGTGTTCAGGACAGCATCTGAAAGTCCTCTGGATCGCAATAGGAAATGGTCAATCTCCAAGCTGCCAGGTTGAATCCCTTTAGATCCTGGAAGATCTGTGATCCCCAAGATACCAGGTTCTGGATTTGGGGGAAACCTCCAGTAAATCCTTTGACTCATCTGATTGAGCTGGGGAAAACGAGCTCTTTTCAGCCATAACGGTATGATGGCTTTTACTGTGGCTTGGTCCTGTCTGATTTTCATCAATACCCTCGGTATCATGAAAATTGGAGGGAAGATGTAAGCCAGCCTGAACCTCCAAGGGATGGACAGGACATCCACTGTCAAGGGATTGTCTTCTTGTTATAGAGAGCAGAATGTTTCCACCTTGGCATTGAGTCATTGAGACCTTCTGGAGACCCCTTTTTAGGGTAATCTGATAGAAGATCTCTGGACTCAGAGATTCCCACTCAGCTGGTCTGCTATTATATTGAGCGACCCCTTGATGTGTACTGCGCATGATGGCACTCCGGCTCTATTGCCCTGCATGGGCAGCCGGCCGCCCAGAAGAGGTGACGTCCCATGCCCAAAAGGTCCTGTCCGGAAAACTGAATGTCACCGAAAAATCGGAAAATGTGCCTGAGTTGATCACATGACTGCCCCGGCGATCTAGTTAAATATAGATTTTTGGTACACTAAGTAATTTAGTTGGGTGGGGGTTAGCTTAGATTAGAGATATCAATTTATCCAGGACAACCCCTTTAAATAATTTTGGCATTTTATGAATTGGAAATAAAGGATTCCCAAATTCTTCCAGATGTTCCTCCATCAAGAATCTGGAACTCCTCGTCCAAAAGGATGACAGATTTTGAGTGTCTCAGCTTCTTGTAAAGATGAGAGATGGAAACTTTAAATTCTTTCATAGATTCCTCCAAATATTCCTTCACCCAGATGACCCAGATGGAAGGTTCTTCAAAAATATTGGCACGGCATTGGCGGTATCTGCTGAAATCATACCCATCAGGGAGGGAGATATCACAATCCCTACACGTAAGGTGCTTTCTTTTAGAGGCAGATTTTCTTCTAATAGATTCGCCGCCACTAGAAGCCGAGGATGACATCTAGAAAATGAAATGAAATTACTAAACTTTGAAAGAAGTCGTCCAGAAAGAAAAAGCAATACTACCTTGAGGGTGTAAAGCTTTTTGGAAATAAATCACAATTTGCAACAAGCGTGTCAGGCTCTCTGAGCAAACAAAGAGGCCAGAGAGCACAAAAACAAAGGTTATAAAGGGCAAGGAACAACAGACCCACATAACCCTGTTATTGTACTGCTTTTAGGACATAAGGGAATAACTTACTAAAGCATTCACAAACTCAGTACGAACCATATAATATCTTTGGAATTGCTCTCACTGTGGGACTTTCTTGCATTGTAACACTCTCATTCCACTAGATAGTGCTGCTACCTTGGTTTTGCTTATAGATTCTCATCATCTTCACTGAAATGTACCTACAGATCTAACTATAGAGGTGGCTTTCTGCTCATTTTATAGGGATATTGCCATCTCAGCAAATTGCTGCTGAAAATACCTGCTCCCCATCCCAATAACAAGGTGGCTGTGTTGATCTGGAAACTTAGGAGCTCCATGTGAAAAGAGACTCATCACTGGAACAGGATAACCTATATGGAGTGGTGAGAACAAACCATTTTTTTCTATTTTGCTTAAAGTGTATCGGTTCTAGTTTATATATTCCATAAACTGACACTCTCAGGAAGTGATTTTTGATGTGTACATTGATAGTGGTGGGTTGAGATATTCGGTCCCCAATGAGAGATATATGGAAGACTTTTTTCACTCATCAGAACTTTTTCTGGTATTTGTTATCCTTTTTAAGCATATGGTGCCATTTTAATAATATATGATTAAAGGTTATGTTTTAATGTTCTTCCACATTGCTGTACTTCAGGTTTGAGAAGTATAGCAATGTGGAAATAATTTAAGGGATAGCTTTGAGACACCTAACCTAGCAAAATATCCTGCTTGGCCCCAAACCTGGTGATATGTGCCTGTATGTATACTGTAAAGGAACCTGTCACCAGGTTTGGGGCCCTTAACCCAACAAAATATCCTTAGGCTGCTGGGGTTCATGCCCCAAGAGTTGGTGATTCCAGTCCCATCCACCACAACATATGCCAGCTTTCAAAAGTTTTTGTCTACCGGAGAAGAGTCCTAATTCATCTCCAGCGGCTGGGCCTTGTACAATACAGGCGGGTCAGTGTACACCTCACTTCACTGTTCATGTGTTCCTCACTTCTGCAGACTAAAGCTTCTGAAAACAGGCAAACGGAACAACAAATGGGACTGTGGTCACTGTGTTTGTGGCCTTGAACCCTAGCATCATAAGAATAAACTGCTGGGACCCAACGCTGGTGACAGGTTCTCTTCAAAGCATCATTTGATTTAGATGCAATAAGCTGCTGCCACCTGGTGGTTGCAAGATTGAGCACTAATAAATCATTTGCATTTACCAGCAGTGTCTGATAGTGATAGTAGTTGAATAGAATGTATGAATAACAAATATGTATTGTATTTATCCAGCAAAGAAGTGATGACCCAGAATTTCAGGTGAAAAGATGAAGTGTTCCTACAGTCTTGCCCCAACCTCCTCAAAATGATGCTGACTGTAAATGGAGACAAAGTGGAACATTTTAGTCAAAAGATGGCAGATAATATTCTCATAGATCCTCATCCTCACAATCCAGATGTTGGAGTAATAACCACCATAGACTATCCAGAAGAAATAACCCAGCAATTATATATGTGTGGAGTATTCCTTTATACATAATATTGGAGATCAGGAGTTTAATAGTTGCTGATATCTCAATGTACTGCATGTTTTCCATTTCTGTCCACAGGAGGATAAGGGGCATCTAAAACTGCAGAGACTGATACACAGCAGTATTAAAGTGGTTCTTAGGTTGAGTCATCAATTTATGATGGGGGAAGGGAAGATTTTGGCACCGTACCCCTAGGAGAAATGTGCGGATAACACATATTCCTTGTACCTGCCACAGGACAGGGCAGTCTCATGCTCATAGTATCTGTGTTAACATTTAGAACGTGTAACTGCTAAAATGCCAAAAAAGGAAATCATGAGCAGGAAGGATCCAGACAATAAGAACTGTTGTAAGAAAATGCAGCAATATATAAGATGTTATGTAAGTGTTCTGTAATAGTAATGGTCCTCATTATCCTGCTATGTATTAAGCTCCTTTGTTCTCCACCATCAGGGTGCTGGGTAAATCTTGTTCCTAGTTCACAGAATTAAGATCCTCAATGGATAGAGGTTTTATAAAAAATATTTGAGGACAATGGGCTTAAAGCACAGGTGTCAAACACAAGGCCCGCGGGCCGAATGCGGCCCGCTGCCTTCTGTTATCCGGCCCGGCACTTATCTGGCCCGCAGGGCCACGGCATTTTTTATTGTCTATGTACATTATGTAATGTAAACCAGCCCAGGACAGGCCGCTTAAAAAAAAAAAAACAAAGCTACGCGATACCTGTCCTGGGCTGGTTTACAAGACCTCTGCATGTCAGCGCAGGCGGCGATACAATGACGTCATCGCGCCTCCTACGCTGACACGCAGACAAGAAGAGGAGGAGGCCGCGGCTGCATCAAGGCATCGCAGGTAAGTGAAGATAAGTTTTTTTTTATATATATAAATAGGCCGTTGCCTGCTGGAGCATCCCCGGCACGTAACGGCCTATTTACTTACCGATCCCCGCTGCTGGTCGTGGCCGCCCCTGCTTCCCCTTCTGCTATGGGACGCAGAAGCGGCTGTGTGCAGGAGCGGGGATGGTAAGTGAGGCCGCGGCCGGTGAACCCCATCAAATACTACTATTATTATACTCCAGGGGCTTTTCAGACCCCAGAGTATAATAATCGGAGACCCTGGGGGAGGTGATAAACATAAAAACCAGAGTTACTCACCTCTCCGGCGATCCGATGCTGCTCCCAGCCGCCTTCGGGCTTCTTTGGTGACGTCCCAGGCGTCACGTGAGCCAGGCCGACGTCATTATGTCGCGACGCCGGTCTGTGCGACATTGAAGAAGGCCGAACGCAGGGAGCGCACCGGGGCCCAGGTAAGTAACACTGGTTTTTATGTTTGTCACCACCTGGGTCTCCGATCATTATACTCTGGGGTCTGAAAAGACCCCAGCGTATAATAATAGTTCATGGGTGGGGGGGTCACTATTGGGCATAATACCATGTGCAGGGGCCACTATGGACTATAATACCGTGTGCAGGGGCAACTATTGAGCATAATACCGTGTGCAGGGGCAACTATGGAGCATAATACCGTGTGCAGGGGCAACTATGGAGCATAATACCGTGTGCAGGGGCCGCTGTGGGGCGTAATACCGTGTGCAGAGGCAACTATAGAGCATAATACCGTTTGCAGGGGTAAACAGTATTTGTATAGTGCTTAATTTTTTATATATTCAGAAAAGGATGAGGATAGTATGTAACATGCCAATGTCTTAGGTTTTAACAATACATTATGTTCTTCCTGGTTGACCTCAAAGGGCTGATTGTAACAGTAGTAATGTACAAATGTAACTACTGCTTAATAGCTCGCTTATCTGTTAAGGAGAAGTTACTTTTATACATGTGTAAAATAATCTTGGCCCTTCAAGGTACCCCGTGAGGCTGAAGTGGCCCCCGGAGAAAATGAGTTTGACACCCCTGGCTTAGAGCTTCTTGGTTTTAGGTTGCAGCATGTATCATCTACAAGGTATGTCATACTGCCAGTTTATTATATTACAGTACCGATATTTTACTATCATGGCCAAAAGTGATAATGATCTGCCACTGAACAGTACTACATTTCTATCTAGAGTCCCTAGCAAAAATGGCTCAGTGGGTAATAGCATGGGCTGGAAATAACCATGGTAGACTGATGCAAAAGACTGCAGTTTGCTTTTACTATCCAGCCCTATTCACTGAAATTTCTAAAGATCAAGACATATGTGAAAGCTGTCCCAAGCAGGACAATGATGCACCGAGAGGTAGAGAACACAGACTGACATGGTTCATAGCATGAGTGTCTAAAGTTTTGTCATGCATCTGTGCCATACTGTATGCTTCAGCATTATAAATATATAGCCTAAAGAGGTAGGGCAGATGAGGAGAGGGCTTCTTATTCTCATATAACAGCAACAACGTTCATATCCACAGCTATCTCTTCAGTTATATAATAATAAAAAAAATAATAGTCCTTTAATAGGCCCCATGGGGAAATCTGTGTTCAGCGCGAAGATATTATCCAGGCTATCTCGAAGACATCTGCTCGTGTACATACTTCTTGAGCAGGTTAGATGGTGCGGACATGTAGCATTTATACAAAATGTCATATATATTTATTATAAGTCTTTCATTTCTGGTGTAATTATGACATTGTCCTTTAAAAAGTTTGTCGCATGAATAAATATTAGATCACACAAGACATTAACATTTTTATTGTTGAAATCATTTTTTTCAACAGCTCCTGTCTAAGTATTCCTGCTACGCACTTGCTATGGTGCCCCCTGCTGTTCATTTGATTCACTTTCAGAATGTCCCCCTAATGTGTCCAGTGCTGGAGGTCACACATGCACAGTAGTTCAGTGCCATTATTCAGATCTTCTTGTGCACAAGCAGTGGAGCGATTCCTGCTATTGTGCAGGCGAGCCAAGAATCAGAAACTAGAAGCAGCTTCTTCCCACCATCACTGAACACATTGCCAGAGAGTAAATCAAGACAAGAAATAAAAAAAATACCAGGGGGGGCCATAACAGGTATCTTACAGCAATAGCTAAAGAAGTTTAAAATGAAGCCCATGGGCCCTTGTTGTACCAGGCCCCCCAACTATAATGTTTAATTTATAGTACTGTTCTCCACATACTGGAAGAGACATTTTATGGGCCCTCTAAGGCTCTTCACCTGCACACTCTGCACCCCCTCAAGATACGCTCCTGAATATCTAGACACCACAGTCCCTCTTACACATCTACATTATGCCCACCAAACTGTGAGGACTTATTCCTTGGTCATGAAGTTCTTTAGTAATAGTCACCCTCCATGTAATGTCTCTAGTGTTACATAAAGCAACAGGGTAAGTACATAGTTGCAGAATTTCTTCAGTATGAGCTTTATGGCTGGTAAGACTTTAGGGGACACATATTTAACCAGCATGGTGCCAAGTCTTGGGTGTGGAGCTAGACTGCTCAGAATGGTCGCTGATTACATATACTTATTATCTCCTTGACTAGTATCCTTGGTAACCTCTTTTCTTGCCCATCTTGGTGGTTCTGGGATGATAGCAATGTTTCAGTCCAGTTTTATTCCGTAGTGACCATATCCTGGTTGTCTTTCAGGGTTTCTCTGTGGAGAATTATTGGTCAGCCTGGCCTGCAGTCTCTGAGCTGCCATGTCCCTGTAGTCAGCAAAGCTGTCACCTAAACGGTACTCTTTATATAATGACATCGTTTCATGCTGTGTTTGTAATGTTGTTAAACAAATTCCCTTTACTGGACACAAATTGATGAAATTAAGTATACTATACAGCAAGAAATCTATTGTTATCTGTTAATAGTTAATTTAGATAGACAGAGACCTGAATACATATAAAACATGAAGGAATGATGCATTCCCCCTATTACGCCAGAAAACTGGCGTAGAGGGATGATATTGAGGTGCACGAGATTTTGCAAATTGCCTTCAGTGTGAAATCACAACACACAGCAATGGCTCCTGCTTCTCAAGCACACACACACACACACACACACACACACACACGCTGTGACGCTGAATTTGAGGCAAAATCTGCCTGAGGCTAGGGCCCCACGTGACATAAACGCAGAAAAAAACCCACAGTGTTTTACAGTCACTGAATAGTAGATGGGATACTAGCAAATCCCATCCCGACACTCCGGGAAAATACAAGCAGCGGAAACGTGGTTTCCAAAACCGTCCTGGTTTTTCCCCCGACCTGCTACGTGGGGCCTTAGCCTGAAATCTGCCTCCATGATTTTTTTTTTCTGCTAGCTGATTTTTTCAGATTCTGCCTGAGAACTCCCATTGAAATGAATGGAAGGTGGAAAAATACATCTTTTCCGATGGAATTTGTAAAAATCCGCTTGCAGAATTTAGCCCTGTCCAATAAAGACAAAATACTTGCACTCTTCTCCAAATTCTGCTTCAAATTCAGCATCAAAATCCTCGTCAGTTTTTGACAAGCAGAAGGAAACATTTTGACAAATTCAGAATTAAATTCCTACGTGTGAATACCCCCTATGGGTACATTAACACTACCATTATTAAGGTCCGCTGCTGTTATCCATCATAGGATGATGGACACACAATGGAGGGGGTTCCGTTTGCACCTGTCATTTAATGTTCGATGTTCTCATCCTGTGACGGATGAGAGCAATAAACATTGAATAACAGTAGAATGAACCCATCCTAAAATGCAAGTATAAGGCCAAGGCCCCACATTGAGGAAATGCAGCTTTTTTTGTTGCAGATTTTGTTGCGGCTTTTTGAGTCAAAGCCAGGAGTGACCTGAAGACCATGTGACTTCTAGCTCACCAGTCTAACCTAGAGCAGCTACATTTGTTATGTGTTTCAGTAAGTCTCTCCTCCCTCGTAATAGGGTCATCCACGATACGAGAAACATGGGAGAATTGTGATTTGGGAAGGAATTTTTTTGGTGACTACTGGGTGAAACCTCCTTCTACCAATACCAGCTCATTTTGCAAGATTCAAATATATGGTGGCACAGTTAAGATTCCAGGTATTGGAACATGTCCCCTTCCCAAGAAGGGGAGGCAACAGGATACAGCTCCTGAAAAAGAAAGAAGCGTTCTGGATACATAGGCTCCAGACATTGGAGCCAATGGGATTGAACTGGGATTGAACTATGAGATTTCAGCTTTCATTTGATTAATTATTTTTATATTACAGTATTCATATTGATAAAGGGATTCTCTCATTGGGAAAACCCATTTTTAAATAACAGCATGTCGTAATAGCCTTTAGAAAGGCTATTCGTCTCCTACCTTTCTTTTTGTGATCCGCACCGCTGTTTTCTATCTTTTTCTTATTCCGTGATTATGCAAATCACTCTTCTGGATGCACAGGGGGCGTTCCACCAGTCTTCAAAATGCACAGGCGGCGTCCCCTGTGCTCACGTCACACGCTGTTTTCAAAATCCAGCGCCGCCTCTCTCTTCGTCTCCTGACACCGCTTGTCTCCAACTGCGCATATCCATCGGCCCTTTTCATGTGGCCTCTTACAAGCGCTTGCCGTTACTTACCTGTTTATGGCTGCCTATCTACACCCACTGAAGCCAGGATGGCTTCACTTCCGGGTTTAGAGAGGTACGGAGCTACTGAGCATGCTCAGTATGCTCTGTACTCCTTAGAACTACACGAGCAGGCGCAGTACGGCTCTTGTAAGAGGCCACATGAAAATGGCCGATGGACAAGCACAGTCGGAGACGAGTGGCGGCGCTGGATTTTGAAAACAGTGTGTGACGTGAGCACAGGGGACACCCCCTGTGCATTTTGAAGACTGGTGGAACGCCCCCTGTGCATCCTGAAGAGTGATTTGCATAATCACAAAATAAAAAAAATATAGAAAATGGCAGCACGGATCACAAAAAGAAAGGTAGGAGATGAATAGCCTTTCAAAAGGTTATTACAACGTGCTGTTATTTTAAAAATGTCTTTTCCCAATGATAGAATCCCTTTAATATGTTCCATGCTTCAGTTTGATTGTTATTAACTCAATATTCCTTCTTTCAGATACGTTAAACCACTGGGATCCTCCCATTTCTGTTATTTCACATAGATCTCTACCACAGTATCCTTATTCGTCCTCATGCACCATAGTTTGTCTCATCTCCCTGAGTATAACCTGTTTTTTTTTTCTCTCTCTCCTCTCATGTTCTTTTCCTACCCCTTTCCTTCTTGACCTTCTCTTTATTATTGTTTTTATATTCATTTATTATCATTTTTACTCATTTATCCTTTCTTCTTATATTCCTTTTTTTATTTACCCCACTCCCCTATTTTATATCTCCCACATTTCTTTTCTCTGATCACTAGCTCCCTATTTTGCCTCTCTATTCTCTTTCCCCCACTTATTATCCACTTTATCCATCATTGATAGACACCTCTATGCTTCATATACCTTTTTGGCCATTCCAGGCCACTATTCTCTACCTTACTTGCTTACTTCCTGTTTCCATGCCCCACTTCCGGCGGCACGGAGGTTCTGCACATGTGCAGGGTCTGCTGATGTCATCAGCATTCCCTTCTCATGTGTTATTGAAAACACTGAGCTTGTCATACTTGGCAGTGCTATTCTCTGTACGTATACTAATACTATCATTGCTGCTCCTTATTTACTCCATGTGAGACTTGTCTCCATACCTTTACAGCACTACAGGTATTGTCATTAACTATTTCCATGCCTGCTGCTGTTTCATATTTACTCCTATCTACTCAGCTTATTTTGCTCTACAGCCTTCATATCCTCTGTTATACCTGTATCTATGCTTATTATAGCCCTGGTTTACTTTATGCTATATGACAACTATAATCATATACTAATATGTATAAAAACATGTACTTTATTATAATCAATTATTACCAAGTTATGTTACATCTGGTGATATTCCTTATCTTACTACATAGTCTTCTCTGGAAATTCTTATAATCATATCACCTACATGTTACTTGATCCATATATTGTGCCTCGCTATAGATCAATTTCCTTGTTATAGACATTAGGTAACTTGTAATATATTTACACTGTATATGCTTTGTTTATACACTGTTCACTGACTGTGCTATTGTATATATTTTTGTAGAGTCTGATGAAGGTCTGTACACGGACCGAAACGTCACATTATTCGTTACATATTGATTTTTCTTCAAGTGAATAAATCACAATTTTTGCATCGGTTCATTTGTCTACGGAGTCTTCTCACATCAGTCGCACTCGATTCATTCTGCTATATATGTCTATGGACACTCCATCCCATGTCTGCTCTAACAAACAAGCATTCTTCTGCACTGCGGGACGCGGAATGGAGCGGTTCGTCTTGCAAGAGTTAACATGTAAACTGTCAGCAGTCCAGGTGAGAGGACACAAGCCCAGCGTGTATGGCGTGCAGCAGTCACGTGAGCTGTCTGAGTAGAAGGCACCAGGGTGAGATTGTGAGGTTACTGGGGCTAAGCGTTACCTCGCGTGTGCTCCTCTTGTCTATGTATAGTTACACAGAGGTTAATGTTTATGCAGGACTGGTCACATCTGTTATAGGATTACTAGCCGGCTCTTGCTATATCTGCTGTTCACATTAGCCTGTTGAATTATACTGGAGCATTTTGTCGCATTACACTGGCTAGGGATTCAATAACAAATGATGCCCATAGACTCCTATAGTAAAAAAGAATGCACGTTTAGGGTGGGGTCACATTACCGTTGTTAGTGTCCATTGCTGTCATCTGTCACAGGATGAGAGCAACGGACACTAAATGACAGAGCCCTCCGTCTGGTGGCCGTCTGCATTTACCACCATGTAAAAAACATGGCGGAAGCCTTCTGTCATGTTTTTTTACTTTTCTGATGGAAGAAAAAGTTGTGCATGCAGGACTATTTCTTCCATTACAAAAGTGAAGATAGGTTCACACTTGTGTTGGGCTTGCTTGCGTTTTAGCTCATCCGCTAAAACAGCGGTTACCTGCGGACCTCATAGACTATAATGGGGTAATCTCTCTGCCGATTCCTCCTACAGAGATTTACCGCAATGACACGGAGCTGTAAGGAACATCCCATCTGACAGTACAAGGCTATGGAAGAGTACAGTCAGGAGGGGCGTTCCTCACAGCACATCGATGACGCTGAGTTATTGGGAATGCCCTTCTGACAATGGGGAGATATCGGTGCTGAAATTAAACATAAATTGAATTAGATATCTCCACCAACAGGGCACATCCTGGGAAAGCCGACATTGAGCTGAATTCAGCGCACTGTTGGCTTTCTAGCAGTGTGTATATATAACCGCACATTGTTGAGGACACGAAAGGTCCTCTTTAACAAAAATGACAGAAGAAAGTGTCCATCATGTTGTTTACATTAGTGTCATTGGGAAGAAACACAGACTGAGGGGGGTCAGTATCTGTTACTCTGCGACAGTTAGACTGAGGCCCCACGTTGCGGAAACGCAGCTTTTTTTGTTGCAGATTTTGCTGCATTTTTTTGAGCCAAAGCCAGGAGTGGATTGACCAGAAGGGAGAAGTATAGGAACTTCCTAGATATATCCCATTCCTTTTGTAGCAATTCTTGGCTATAGCTTAAAAAAACGGAACAAAATAGCTGCGTTTCTGCAACGTGGGTTCTCAGCCTTTAAAGGGTTTTTTTCTGGGCAAAAAATTTTTTTTTTTTTAAAAAAGGTCTGTTAGTGCTATTAATGGGTTAATAAGTGCACCCAAATACCTTTAGCAGTGTTTTGAGTGATTTCTATGTTTTTCTGGGAGCTCCTGGCATCTTCTGTATTTGTTTACATGGTGTAGTTTCCTGCTGTCTTAGCTAATGCATCATGGTACTTGTAGGCTGACTTGTAGACTGACTCGCAGAATCTCCCTCACACCCCCTCCCTGTCTCTCTAGCTATCCCGCCCACTACTAGCCCTTTCCAACTAACTCAGCCCACCCCATCATACTTACCTATCTTCCTTCCAGACTTCCTCCTGCAAGATGGCTCCTCCCTCTTTTCTGACTCTGCTGACGCGCGCAATAGTTCCGGCGCTGCACTGCATTGCCGGCTGTAGGAAACCTTGAATGGACATTGCACAACACGGTGTGAACAGATCCTTAGGTATAATATGCTCATCATGTTGCTATATTGATGGCGCTCCTACAGTAACAAAGTAAGTTTGTAAAGTACACTAAAGAAAAAAAAAAAACTACCAGCTGTATACAGGAGCATTGCTGGCGCCTTTATGTGGCTATAAACTATTGGCACTTTATAATAATAATAATAATAATAATAGTCCTTTAATAGTCCCACAATGGGGAAATTCAGTGTGTTACAGTAGCAAAGATAAGCAAATACAAATACAACATGTACAGGAATGTTCCAAGGTGAGAGGCATTACAATAATAGCAGACAGACAGATCGGGCGTAGCAGGGGGGGGGGGATTTAACAGGCAGAGAGATATTTCAGTTCTCTGTATGTAATGATCTCCGCTTAGGTCGGTGTTGGTTGTACAGCCTAACCGCGGTGGGGAGGAAAGACTTCCGATAGCGCTCCTTCTCACACCTAGGGTGGAGCAGTCGGTCACTGACAGTACTGCTCAGCGCGATCATAGTCTCATGCATGGGATGGGACTTCTTCTTCTGCATGGAGCTCACCACGGACAGTGTCCTTTTGTCACCCACCACCTGCACTGGGTCCAGTGGGCTCCCCAGGACAGAGCTGGCCCTTCTAATCAGCTTGTCGAGTCTATTCCTATCCCTGGTTGATATACTGCTCCCCCAGCAGGCCACTCCAAAGAAGATGGCTGATGCCACTACCGAGTTGAATAAAGTTCTAAGAAGTGCCCCCCGGATTCCAAAGGCTCTCAGCTTCCTAAGCAGGTAGAGCCTGCTGTGGCCCTTCCTGTACAGGGCCTCCATATGATCTTCCCAGTCCAGCTTATTATTAAGGAGCAAACCCAGGTACTTATAGGTGTTCACAATCTCGATGCCCGTCCCCAGGATGTCCACTGGTTTAGGAGGGCTTCTGCCTTTACGGAAGTCCACCACCATCTCCTTGGTCTTCCCCGCGTTAATCTTCAGGTGGTTCCGGTGGCACCAGTCCACAAAATCCTGGTTCAGTTCTCTGTACTCCCTATCATCATCATCTGTGATGAGACCCACTATTGCAGAGTCGTCAGAATACTTCTGTAGGTAGCAGCTGGATGAGTTGCACCTAAAATCTGCAGTGTACAGTGTGAAGAGGAAAGGGGCGAGAACCGTACCCTGAGGTGCCCCCCGTATTTCAGATAACGGTATCTGACACACAGTCTTGGGCTCTCACGTATTGAGGTCGATTTGTGAGGTAGTCTAGGATCCAGTTGGAGAGGTGGTGGTCCACTCCAGCAAGGCCCAGTTTGTCCCTCAATAACCTGGGCTGTATGGTGTTAAAAGCACTGGAGAAGTCAAAGAACATAATTCTCACTGTGTTCCCTGGTTTCTCCAGGTGAGACAGAGCCCTGTGCAGAAGATGGATGATGGCATCATCTACCCCAATGCCCGGCCGATAAGCAAACTGGAGGGGGTCCATAGCGGGGCTCACTAGAGGGCGGAGATGTGTGAGAACCAATCTCTCCAAGATCTTCATCAGGTGGGATGTCAGTGCTACAGGTCTGTAGTCATTGAGGTCCATAGGGTGGGGTTTCTTTGGAACTGGTACCACACAAGAAGATTTCCATAATTCAGGGACTATTTCCTGCCTCAGGCTCATATTATACATATATGTAATTATACCACACAGCTAGTCCCCGCAAGTCTTAATTAGCCTTGCACTGATGTCATCTGGCCCTGCGGCTTTCCTCGCCTTGATCTTTTTTTTCATCTCCTTCCTCACCTGGGCCCGTGTGAAGGTCAGACTGTGGCCAGATAAAGACAGATTTCTGCATTTACTGGTCTGTTGGGAAGTAGCCACATGGGGTGAATGGGGAGAAGTCATTGTGGTGGGGGGAGCTGAAGGACATACTGGGGTGGGAGGAGCTGGTGTGTGATCAAATCTGTTGAAGAATAGGTTTAGTTCATTAAGCCAATTAACATCTGCCTCAATCTGGCAGACAGACTGTTTATGACCCGAAATTGACTTAAGCCCCTCCCAGACCCCCCTTATGTCTTTTCTTTCCATTTGCTTTTCCATTTTTTTCTTTATAACTGGCTTTTCCCTGCCTGATTTGATGCCTCAGCTCCTTTTGTACTTCCCTCAACCCCTCCTTATCTCTTGTCCTGAATGCCATCTTTTTCTCCTTAAGTAGTGTTTTTATATCAGAGTTAATCCATGGTTTGTTATTGGAGAAGCGCCTCACCACTTTTGTGGGTACTGTGTTGTCCACACAAAAATTTATGTAGTCCGTTATGCAGTGTGTGAGTCCTTCTATATCTTCTCCATAAGAATCCTGCAGAACTTCCCATGCGGTTGTGTCAAAACAATCCCTCAGAGCCTCATCACTCTCCTCGGACCATATCCTCACTGTGCGGGTGACAGCTGGTTCTCTACGTACAAGTGGCTTGTACACAGGTCGGAGATGTACTAGGTTGTGATCCGATCTCCCCAAGGGAGGTAGGGCTGATGAGTTATATGCCTCCCTCGCGTTGGCAAAGAACAAGTCCAGTGTTTATACGGATCACTCTGCTGGCACTTGGCTTGCTCATTCCGTCTGTTTGTGCTGTTGACAGCTAAACACACCGCCACTTCCTCGGACATTACAGTAGGTACTGGTAATAGATTAGGACTGAAACAGACTCCAGTATGCATTGGTGAATACAGCTCTGTCTCTTTCCTGGAAACTGTTAAAGGCTGGAGCTGGTAGTCCGTGATGCAGGTGCACATGCTGTGCAGTGCGTCTGCTTATTAATAAAGTATACAGTAGTATTGCAGTATATTGTACAGGGGATCAAGTGCTCCTAGGTTTAGGATTTTTTCATAATAAAATTTAAAAAAAAACACCCTTCCCCCATAAAAAAAAATAAATAAATTAGCAAACACATTAGGTATCTCTCAGTGCAAATTTATACACACAATAAAAAATAATGGTGTTTGCCCAGTACAATGAACACGGTAAAGAAAACAAAAATACTGCAATTCACAATTAATGTGTTTTGGTCACCTCACATCCCTAAAAAAAAAAAAAAAAAAAAAGCAATAAAAAGTGGAGAAAAAGCTGTGCATAGCAGAAAATGGTACTAATCCAAAATACAACTTGTCGCACAAAAAAAGTATGAGAAAGCAGCAAAAAATTTTTTAAAAAAAACAGAATACAGGGCCTTCATGCAAATAGATTAATCAACACAACAAGCATTTGTATTGTGCTTTTCTCACAAGAGACTGGAAATGCAGTCTAGAGGTTAACCAAACAGTATTCTGTAATATCCTATGTATAGTAAGGGTGTTATTTGACTTCAAATGCTAAACTGAAGAGATGTGTGAAGAGATTTGAGTCTTGATTTAAGATTTACAGTCTGTTAGGGTAATGCATTTCAGAGAGTGACTAGAAATTCTGACTTCTTTCTCTAGGTTGAATCTATGCCAGGAAAAGTTTTTTTTAAAGGAGATCCTGACTTATGCTTATTAAGAAAAGTGAAGTCTGCTGAAAGAATATTTTTGCTTCTTCATAAGGGGCCTCCTCTTCCTGAATATAAAGGTAAGCTTTAATTTGTGGCTACTGCATGTTGTAGGGTAAACATTTTATAGATAAGTTGCACAACTAAGGCTATGGTCACATCTGCGTTGGAGTCTCCGTTTGGTGTGTGCATCGAAAATCGCTGGACGAAAAAATGCTGCAAGTTCCACTTTTGCATCCAGAAGTTTCAGTTTAGAATAACGGACACCTCATGGATCCCATTATAGTCAATAGGGTCCGTTGGGCACCGTTTGTGTCTGCAGTTTTAGCGGTCTGTTTGTCATTGGTCTGGTCCTACAGAACCGATACACTGGGGCAGATGTACAAAATGCCAGTCTTAATAAAAGGCCCAGCAGACGCCAGGCAAGCCTGATTTATCAAGAGGTTCCATCCTCGTCATAAATCAGGCACATAGTAACTGAAGTTTATTTCCTGCAAGAAAACTGGCGTGCATTATAATATATATGAAGAACCAAGGAGTCCACCAAAGACCTCTCCCCCTGTACCGCACCACCCACATTTGCTAAAAATGTCGAGCAAGGTGCAAAATGGTGAATGTGGCACACATTTGATGCAAGAATAGTGCCTTGGGTCAAATGTGTGCCATAATATCAATCAGAAAACTGGAGTAAAGAGATGATAAATCCCCCCCCCCCCCCCCACTGTCTCTGCAGGGAACAAGAAGCCAGTGTCCAGATTCTTTCAAATTCAGTCGAATAAGAATGGATGGGGAAATTAGCTTCTAGTTCACACATAAGATGTAGTGTGAATCGAAGAGTCTCTTTGCAAGTCATGTAACACAGTCAAGGACTGGACCAAAGGGCAAAATTATTGAAAAACAGCAAGAAAAAAAACAAACTTCAGGCTTGTCTGACATGCCCTATCAGTTAGAATTGGGAGGGAAAAACAGAACACGCTGGGAGTGAATCTTCAAGCAGTAGGTCATTTTCTGAGGATCGATTTCCTTTAACTATTGCACTCCTGCTCTAGGCTTCTATAGGTATAAGTGTTTACATGTGGATTTGCAGCTTTAGTAAAGCCAGCCATACACATCCGATTGTTAATCGTATTGTTCATGCAAACAGTCCCACCTTCAACATTAACAACTAAACTGCCTGATCAGAGGAGCAGCTTACTGGTTAGCTGCTACCTACAGAAGTATTCTGACGACTCTGCAATAGTAGGCCTCATCACAGACGATGATGACAGAGAGTACAGAGAACTGAACCGGGATTTTGTGGACTGGTGCCACCGGAACCACCTGAAGATTAACGCGGGGAAGACCAAGGAGATGGTGGTGGACTTCCGTAAAGGCAGACGCCCTCCTAAACCAGTGGACATCCTGGGGACGGGCATCGAGATTGTGAACACCTATAAGTACCTGGGTTTGCTCCTTAATAATAAGCTGGACTGGGCAGATCACATGGAGGTCCTGTACAGGAAGGGCCACAGCAGGCTCTACCTGCTTAGGAAGCTGAGAACCTTTGGAATCCGGGGGGTACTTCTTAGGACTTTCTTCAACTCGGTAGTGGCATCAGCCATCTTCTTTGGAGTGGCCTGCTGGGGGAGCAGTATATCAACCAGGGACAGAAATAAACTTGACAAGCTGATTAGAAGGGCCAGCTCTGTCCTGGGGAGCCCACTGGACCCAGTGCAGGTGGTGGGTGACAGAAGGATACTGTCCGTGGTGAGCTACATGCAGAAGAAGTCCCATCCCATGCATGAGACTGTGATCGCGCTGGGCAGTACTGTCAGTGACCGACTGCTCCACCCTAAGTGTGAGAAGGAGCGCTATCGGAAGTCTTTCCTCCCCACCACGGTTAGGGTCTATTAAAGGACTATTATTATTATTATTATTATTATTATTATTATTATTAGAAGAAGAAAAACCTAGTCTGTGCAAGTTTGTTCATGACTGGCCAAAAGTGGCTGATCATGTGATCATGCAAAACACTGTCATTGTACAATTCTACCAATGAAGATGTAATGTGTATGGCTGGCTTTATTAGCATAGAAATATCAAAGTATAAATATATACTGTATGTAGTGTTTACAGAAATTTCCTAGTATATGACTAAAATTGTTTCTTAGTGTTTTTTTGTAATAGGACAGGACAGTAGCAGAAGATTGCAGGCTTTGTCAGCTGTTACTTGTCCTATGTCTTACATAGCAGGCACATTCTATTAGTGACCGGTCTATCATCTTAAACATACAGACTTATAATTTGTACTAACTATTATATTTTAAAGGGGACATGTTGTTTGCTTTGCGAAAATTAGTCATTGGTGACCCTCACTTGTGGCTGGATACATTGCAGACATGGAAAAAATTTCAGGAGCAGTTAACACAGCAAGAAAATTCTCACAGACAAGAAAAAGTTTTGAAGAGAAAATTAGACAATGATTCATCTGACCCAAAACCATACCAAGAAGAGACTGTGATAGATGAAGAGCAGACTCGTGTAGACTCAATAAACCAGTCGCCACCTCAGAAAGTGGCTATTGAAGATACAAAAGAAACACTGCATGTCCTTTCTGAACATAAAACTTCTGAACCCATCACTTTCAGAGTTTCTTGTCGATGTTCCAGTGTTTATACAAAGACAATGACCGCACAGGTAATTACTTTCTGTAATAGTTTGCGCAAACCAGTGACAAATTCTTAGTACATAACATTTACCTACAATTTGTGACAGATTTTTTATTTTTTCTGCAGCGATCCTGTTTCTTAAAGAGGACCTTTCACGTTGTCATGCACATGCGGTTTTATATACCACTAGAAAGCTGACTTCAACGCACTGTCAGCTTTCCTGTTATGTGCTCCGGGCTGGAGATATCGGTGCCGTTAGTTTCGGCACCGATCTCTGCCCACTGTCAGAAGGGCGTTCCTGACAGTCTAGCTGGGCTGTGAGGAACACCCCCCCTGACAGTACTCATCCATAGCCATGTACTGTCAGAGGGGGACGTTCCTTACCACCCAGCGATGACGGCGAGGAACGCCCCCTCCCGTACAAGTCTATGGATGAGTGCTGTCAGGGGCGGGGGGGCGTTCCTCGCAACCCAGCTAGACTGTCAGGAATGCCCTTCTGACAGTGGGCAGAAATCGGCACCAATATCTCCAGCCCTGGGGCACATAACAAGAAAGTCCTCTTTAAAGTAGTTGTTTCTTTGAACAATCCCTTTTATGCTAGAAGGATCCCCCAGATCTTGAGTAAAATCAATGGGTTGTCCATGTAGTACAAAGGAAGCTTATAGGCAATGGTACTTTCATATGGATGTCTTCTTACGGAGTTTTTGGAGGCGGATTTTGAAATGCTTCCACATTCTCCCATTCATTTCAGTGGGGGTCAGTAGCAGATTTATTTTTTTTTTTCCTAACTCCCATTCATTGAACTTACCATAGGAGCTCAGAATTTCCTAAAATGATCTTTGACAATGGGTTTCCTAAGCCAGACAAACCCTTAAGGCTGTGTGGGGAACCGCTCGGGTAGATGCTTGGTAGCAGTGCAGGAAACAGGGACACAGAGACTTGATCACACTCAAGTTTGGTGTTTATTCACTTGGTGCATAAACAGGTTGCCTTTACAAAGACATGAACAGAAAACAACAACAAAAAAACCCTTCTCGGCTGAGAAATAACGAATACCGAAACAGACCCTATCTATACAGGAGTCTGGCTGCCAGGCTTCCGCTCTGGTTACTTCAAACGGGTGGCACAGAATTACTTTGATGCAGGTTCCAATACACAGGTCAGTTGTGACCTCCTAGATCTAGTGATCTCCTAGTTCTGACACTCACCCTATATCAGGCCTTGATTAGTCACCTGACCTCCCTGCTGTGGCTTCTACCACACACCCTTTAACTGCCTGGCTGGAACATACCTGTTCTCCCAAACCACACCCTTCACTTTCTCACAGCTGCAAATGTTCTAAATATTTGGTGTAGGAATTTGGAAGAAATATTATTGGAAATGAAGAGCCGTAGGATAATTTCTTTATTGGTTTCAAACATACATTTCTGCTGTCCTTATAGATGGATTTTCATAGTAAAAAAATTAGCCTGCAACCTGTTTATTTGCACTAGTCAGTCTGGAACGCATTAGGATATATATGTGCTTTATACATGCCTTTTTACTTTACAGATATATATGTCAAACCTATATGAACTGATTTATAGCCCTTGAACTGCAGATATTTTTTTCTAGGATATTGGCCGCTTCATTGGAGTATCACTTTCGAAGCAATTTGGTTGGAAACCTAATTTGCGGCAACCTCAGCTTGAGGTAGTTGTTTTTGTGTTTGTTTATTTGCTTTATTTATATACAATACAGTTTTCAGATTTAATATACTATTAAAAGGGTTTGGCCAGTAAAGAAAAAATATTTTTGAGTGGTGTACAAAAAATGCCTCCCCTATTTTCTCACCCCTCTCTACTTTTAACTGCTACTATAACCTCTTGACATAGGAACTCGTAACCACTATAGCCAATCACTTGGTGTATATCGATAGGCCATTATATTCCACAAGACCTGTGAAGGTGTCATTTGGCAGGGGCACAGACTGAGGTTGTCTGGAGGTTATGCTTTCTCCAAACTTCTCATGCCTTTGCTGCTTTAACCCCTTAAGGATGTGGCCTATTTTGGCCTTAATGGGGTTTTCTGGGTTAAAAGTTTCCAAAAAAAAAAAAAAAAAGTCACTAATATCAGATCTATGGAGGTCTGACACCCGGAACCCCCATCGATTAGCTGTTCTTAGCAGCTGATACTCAGAGAATAGAGCAGGAAGCAGACAGGTCTGTTTTCTGTAGTGGCAGAATTAAGTAATTGCAGCTTAGCTCCTATTCAAATGAATGGTAGCTGATCTGCAGTACTTGGTCGGGCCACTACACGGAGAACAGTGCTGTCTTTTTCCTCCCCCATTCTCTATGTATGAGATGCTTGGTACTGCTAATAGATGGGGGTATTTGGTGTCACACTTACTGATCTGATATTGATGGCCTATTCTTTGGATAGGGCATCAATATATTTTAGCCCATAGAACTCCCATAAAGACATATTCCAAGAGCCGAAACCTTTTTCTTTTTACGTCAGTGTAGTCATATGAGGGATTTCTTTTGTGGGATTACTTGTATTTTGGAACCGCGCCATTCTTAGAGCACAGATAATTTAATGATTAACTTTTTTAAAAAAAAAACACTTTCTGGAAGGGAATGGAGAAAACAGCATTTCTGCCTTTGACTTTTGTGCTACAAATTTTTTTTTTCTCACTCCTTGTGCTGTAAAATTCTTATACCATGTAGTTGTGACAGCTATTTTTGCGAGGTAAGTTAGAGATTTTATTGGTGGAATTGATGGATATGGCAATATCAAATATGTGTAGGATTTTTAAAAACTTTAAAAAAAAATTTTAATGGGAAAAAAAAAGGTGTGTGTGTGTTTTTTTTTAACATATCTTTTAACTATTTTATTAATTTTGTTTTACATTTTCCCAAGTCCCCTTTTGATTCGTTACTGCTAGGTGGTTTGATCACTGTTACAATGTACTGCAGTGTACTGAGCCTGTTACAGACGTGTAACAGGCATTCTATTAGGACTTGTCCTCCTAATAGGATTATGGGGCCCCTAATTGCCTTAGCAATACATCAACATTCTGTAATCGCTAGTGCTGTCACTTTGATTGACAAATCCCACAAAGACTGTGTAGTTGAGCATTGGCAGAGGAGGCTGATGAACCAGACTTTTGACCCCCTGGTGCGCTCTGAAAATCGGGATGCTCTTGCTTCTGTATATATATACACACATTATAATATAATTATTTTTTTTTTTAAGTGAGTGCGCTTATTTATCTCTATATTTTTGTGGGTTTTTTATTTTATGTTAATAATGCTTTGGGCACTTATTAATTGTGTTTATTATGCTAGGTTTTTGTGCATCTGAACGACATGTATTCTGTGGTGGGATTCCCAATTTTAAGGTAATTTTCTTGGTCATGCTTGTGATTATATTTTTGTCTTATTTTTTTGCTAGTTAAGACTCTAGTACTGTGGTTTCTGTACATAATGTCACCATGACTGCTATAATTCTCTTGAATATTCTGTGATGCTATCAGTCAAGCAGCACATTATAATTATGCCGTTTGGACTAGTATTGCCGCAGACCTATTCCTATAATATGCTACCTTTAAATAGGGCAATATATTATGACGACAGACATTCTTTAATAATACATTGTGGGCAGTTATGCAGCCAACATTGTTGTCTGCACCCCTGCTCTAACAATAACAGCATATCAAACTTCCTATTCCATGGTGACTGTGGAAAGGCAGGTATAAACAAAGCGATAGATGTTCATTTGTAAGCATCACAGGTATCCTCTGTTATGCAGTTTTTGTCCATACCATGTATGGGTAAAGAACTTGGGGTCCATTGAAGACTGTCTTTTAGTATAGGCATTTGCTAGGGCATGTTTATTTTCCCCCTGTTCTAAATTTATAGATTTCTCTCCCTTTCGTGTCTTGTGGGAAATGGGGTACAGGGCAGCATCGACTCCGAAAGACTCAAAATAAATTGGTGGCACTCCGTTTTTTTTCTCTGCAAAAAGTGTTAATTCACGTGCACGACATACAATTCTCACCACCCACCATTGCCTGATGAAGGGACAAGTTCCCGAATGTTATGAATAAACACTTTTTGCAGAGAAAAAAAACGGAGTGCCGTCACATATTTTTGACATATAGTATTATTTATTGTATGTTACTTTATAGCTTACAACTTCCGCAACCTCCTCTGTGAGTTGTCCAATTCCTGTACAACCCCTTTAAG
Organism: Leptodactylus fallax; assembly: GCA_947044405.1. NCBI lineage: Eukaryota > Metazoa > Chordata > Amphibia > Anura > Leptodactylidae > Leptodactylus > Leptodactylus fallax. Next base: position 1,553,272 of record CAMRHE010000123.1, read on the forward strand.
CTTTGTTTGCGTAAAATTAGAAAACCCTGAAACATTACTTCTCATAGTCAATTAGAAATATAGCTAATTAACTTTGTACCTCTGTATATTGTGTAGGGCCACTAAGGGGGCATTATACTTTACGGAAACCATAATCTTTGTCTCTGGCAAAGGTTCTGTCTGTAAACACTATGTGAATACCTGTAATACTAATGCCAATATATATATATATATATATATTTTTTTTTTTTTTATAAAATTAACATATATATTTGATATCGCTATGTCCATAATGAACTTTCTTAAAAAAGAATAAACTCATTATTTAACAAGCGTGGTCATTTGCCTCCCAAAAGTAGACTAAAAAATAATCAAAAACTCCAGGTGTACCCCAGAACAATACCAGTGCAGCTTCTACTACAAAAAAGAAGTCATCAGCTATTTGGTAGAGGTGTTTTAAGTTTAATTCTTTATTTTTTTTTTTCTTCCCCAGATGCCCTATGGAAAGGTTGAGAAACAAAGAACTGTATACCGTGTTTCTCCTAAAATAAGACCTCCCCCGAAAATAAGCCCTAGCTAGATTTTTCAGGTTTTTGGAGTAGGCTTGAAATATAAGCCCTACTCCAAAAATAAGCCCTAGCTAGTTTAACCCCTTCCCGACATTTGCCGTGCGAGGCCGGGTACTTATCTGCTGTACCCGATCTCCGCTGTAACCCCTTCCCCCAAAGTATTACAACTGCCCGGGGCCGGTCAATAACCCCGCCCTCCCTCCCCCCAACCCAAAAGTAACACACCTGTACCTGGGGCAGGTCTCCACCTCCACAGCTACTGTTCCGGGTTTCCGCTAATGTACAGCGGAGACCCGGAGTTATTGCCAGCAATAAGAGTCTACTCTGATCACGGGCATTGTTGAATGTGACCCCCCCCCCCCCGCTCCAAAGTATTACAATTGCCCCGGGCCAGTCAGTGACACCCCCACACCAAAGCAGTACCTTTCTAGTTGCAGGCCGGCTACGTTGTATTGCAGGAGGGATTAATAGTAAAAAAAAAAATAATAAAATAAAAAAAACAAAACAAGGTTCAAGTCCCCCCACTTTCACTAGAATACATATACAACTAAAAAATTGCTGTGAAACATACACATGAGGTAGCCCTGTGTCCGAAAACACCCGGTCTACAGAGTTATAAAAATATTTTTCCTGTATGGTGAACACCGTAGCAGGAAAAAAAAAATCAAAAGTGCCGAACCGCCATTTTTTCGCTGTTTCACCTCTGATAAAAATTGAAATAAAAAGTGATCAAATGTGTGACATTTGTTCATGGAATGTTCATGGAAAACATTAAGACCTACCCAGAAAATAAGCCCTAGCTCTTTTTTTGGAGAAAAAAATAATATAAGATCCTGTCTTATTTTCGGAGAAACACGGTATATGATCAGTGTTTTCCAACCTTTTTGGGTTCGGGGCACCCCGGGAAATAATAATTTACCAACTAGAAAAACAGAAATGCTTAAAATAAGCTGGACACAATCGGACATATTTATTCTACTTTGTATGCAAAAAATTGTTACTTTCTTACTTTTGCGCTTCCTACAGCACATTCACTAGTTCAGGGCTCCCCCTTGCAGCACGTTCACTAGTTCACGGCCCCCCCCCTTGCAGCACGTTCACTAGTTCACGGCCCCCCCTTGCAGCACGTTCACTAGTTCACGGCCCCCCCTTGCAGCACATTCACTAGTTCACGCCCCCCCTTGCTGCATGTTCACTAGTTCACGGCCCCCCCTTGCAGCACGTTCACTAGTTAACGGCCCCCCCTTGCTGCATGTTCACTAGTTCACAGCCCCCCCCCCCCCCTTGCAGCACGTTCACTAGTTCACGGCCCCCCCTTGCAGCCCGTTCACTAGTTTACGGCCCCCCCTTGCAGCACGTTCACTAGTTCACGGCCCCCCCTTGCAGCACGTTCACTAGTTCACGCCTCCCCTTGCAGCACGTTCACTAGTTCACGCCCCCCCTTGCAGCACGTTGACTAGTTTACCCCCCCTTGCAGCAGTTCACCAGTTCACGCCCCCCCCCCCTTGCAGAACATTCAATAGTTCATCCCCCCCCTTGCAGGACGTTCTCTCCCAAAGCAAAACCATCAACCCCGCGAGGCACATTCTTCAGTTTAATCCTCATCCCCCCTGCCCCCCTGGGGCACCTTCGCCATGTTCACTTCTCCCTCCCCTGCAGTACGTTCGCCAGTTCACTTCCCCCTTTCAAAGTAACGTGGCCATCAGTCCTCCAAAAAACCACACACACACACAGCACATGTAAAAGGGTATGTAAAATTCCATCCGAGCTGGCCAGATTCACGAACAGAAGTTAATGCCTTCCTGCATTACCACACTGTATTGACGCTGCAATCACACCAGAACAGAGATTTAATTGTAGCAGCATAAAGTGCTCTTACTGCAAGGAAGTAATCACTTTCTTACTCTGCTTAGGAACGCAACATTAATATTGTCTGTGTCTGGAGCCCTCAAATACTGCCCCCAACGTAAGTCTGACTGTAAGTGTTAGAGAGACGCTTAGGCCTTCCATGGAGGTTAACACCTAAAGACATGAGAAGGGTTGAACAAAAGCGCTATGCAAGTTCACTGCAGTTAGCTAAAGTAGAAAGCCAAACTGGGGTCAGTGATTCCCATGACACAATAAGGTGTCCACTGGAATGGCGTACGTGGGTGTCGTCATGAAGGAAGCCTCCCATAAGGCCCACTCATGAAAAAGCCAGTCTACAATTTGAAAAAGATGAAGATTACTGGGACTCTATAATTTGGACTGATGAGACCAAGTTAAATGTTTTTGCAACTGATGGCTTCAAAACTGTATGGTGTTGCAAATGTGAGGAGTACAGAGAAAAATGCATAGTGCCTACAGGGAAACATGGTGGTGGCTGTGTCCTTATGCAGAGCTGCATGAGTGCTGCTCGTGGTGGAGGTGCATTTCATTGGTGGTATCATGAATTCACAGATGTACTGCTCTATATTGAAAAAGAAGATTCTACCATCACTACATGCCCTTAGTTGCACTTTTCTAACATGACAATCGTCCAAAACACACATCTAAGGACATTCTTGAATCTGAAGAAGAACAGGGTGAAAGTGACTCAGTGACCAAGTATTTCTCCTGATCTGAGCCCAATTGAACACCTATGGGGAATTCTGAAGAGACAAGTTGAGCATCATTTTCCTTCCTGTATCCAGGCCCTAAAAGGGTTGTTTGTGATGAATGGAGAATGAAGAAGAAGATGTTGCAATATATCGTCAACTTGTTCATTCCACACCTAGAAGAAGACTTGGTGCTGAAGACTTTGTCATCTAAGTTTATATTATTAACCTTAATTTCATGTTATGGGTTAAACTAATGTTCTATAAAGCTCAGTCTTGTCAAACTTTTGGAAATTGCACTAATTTATGTTAAACATTGTATATGTGTGGGTGTAATGTGTGTGATAAGAAGGCATTACTTGAGATTTTAGTATGCAATATACTTAAAAAAAAAATTTTTATTTACTGTGCATTCATTTTTATATATACAGTATTATCATATATATATTTTTTATATATAATCAGGAAACCCTTGGCCAATAGAGGCTATATTGAGAGTACAGGATTGCGAGCTACAACAGCATGGGCAATGGCATCAATTGCAGAAATCAGTGTAAGTAAAGTCAATTTCTACTTTACCAAATGTCATTAAGGAATCTCTGTAGTCAAAAAAGAAAAATGAGTTGTCACATGGTGTTCCTATATGTTTCCTGATCATTTATTATAGTTTTTTTAAATTTTGTTTATAGGTGTTATTGGTTTTGTTTCTTTTTTTTTTTTTTTTTCAGTTCGCAAAATATGTCCTTGATCCAATGTGCGGTGTTGGAACAATTTTGTTGGAAGCTGCCATGGAATGGCCAGTAAGTAAGCTGACAACATTGCCATGAAAATTTAGTAAGCAAGGTACTGCTGCAGCTCTTTGCCTAATAATAAATCACTTTTAGCAAAATCACAATTTTTTTTTCATGTCAATTTTTTTTTGGAATTTTTTTTTTAGAATTAGTTGTCGCATGTAGTGGAATAAAATGTTTTGAAGTATAAGGTATAAAACATTAGCTTTCTAATGGCCAGTCTTGCCACACTATGATGTTACTTAGTATAAAGAAAACTAGAACTAGAAGAATTTACCTTCTGATGCTGTAGTTTCTTCTGAAGCAAAGTCATGTTGGGGTTGCAGTATAGCTTTTCATCTCTCTGCACCTACCTGCAGTCATTGGTGGAGTTAGGTCTGAGGCAGGGGTAGGCAACCTTTTTTGTTCGGGCGTGCCGATTTAGATTAAAAAAAATCTAAGTTGAGGTACTCGGAGTGACGGTCAATAATTGTAAGTCTGACGACCCCTGCACACGGTATTATGTCACATAGCAGCCCCTGCACACGGTATTATGTCACATAGCGGCCCCTGCACACGGTATTATGTCACATAGCGGCCCCTGCACACGGTATTATGTCACATAGCGGCCCCTGCACACGGTATTATGTCCTATAACGGCCCCTGCACATGGTATTATGCCCCATAGCGGCCCCTGCACACGGTATTATCCTCCATATTGGCCCCTGCACACAGTATTATCCTCCATAGCGGCCCCTGCACACAGTATTATCCTCCATAGCGGCCCCTGCACACAGTATTATCCTCTATAGTGGCCCCTGCACACAGTATTATCCTCCATAGTGGCCCCTGCACACGGTATAATATTCTAACTTTTATAATATTCCAATTGTCACCACTCACTAGCTATTATTATCCTGTGGGGTCTCTTCAGACCCCAGAGTATAATAAGCAGACGGCCAAGAGAGGTGACAAACATAAAAAACAATGTTAGGGTAGATTCACATATGTCAGTTGTATCAGTATCGTTTTTTTTGTCCCTTACAACTGATGCCTAAACTGATGCGAAAATGCATCAGTTGTCATCAGGCTTTTTTATTAATTTCTACTCCAAAACCATCAGTTGTCATCAGTTTTTACCATCAGTTTTTACTATCAGTTTTTACCAAGATGGTCCACAAGGCATGATGGACTGCCGAGGCCAATAGAGTAGGGGTACTCAACTACTTTTAGTAAATTTCCATTGACCGGGATCCGCCATCAAGTAAAGGTCCAAGCTGAACACGTCCACTATTTACGGTATTTTTCGGACAAAAAGACACGTCTGACTATAAGACGCACCCCAGGTTTAAACAAGAAAAATAAGGATTAGATCGGGGGCGACTAACGTGGCATTACACTGTGTGGGGTGACTAACATAGCATTATACTGTGCAGGGAGCACTAACGTGGCATTATACCGTGTCTATTGGCACTAACATGACATTACATGGTGTGGGGGGCAACTAATGTGGCATTATACTGTAGGAGGGCATTAAGGAACATTATATTGTGGGTACTGAAATTAGTGCTCCCATTATTGTTCCTCCTTAGTATGCTCCTTAGAAGGGCTGTTTTAACACATTGGTGGGTTCAGTGCAATGGTTTAAATAAGTGGGCCCCCACCCATCACCACCACTTAGGAATACCTGACTTGCACAAATTATAATGTCTCATTAGAGGCCCTAACACAGTATAATGCCTCCCTAGTGGCACCTTACACTATATTGTCCCCCTCCATCTATCCCCACAGTTAATGTCCCCATCCATCTGTCCCCAGTTTAACCCTGTGCATGCAAATTAAATAGGACCTTACATAAGAATATAATTTTCTATCCCCCTATAAAAATTGTAACTCTAATGAATAATTAAAATCCGTATACCTAACTAATGTGATAACTACTGTAGGGACATGTTCAGATTGGTGTAACACGACCACTGTATTGCACACGTATTATGGTGATAACACTAGTGATAATTGCTATTACTATTATTTTAGCATGTAACGGATATCGCTAGAGAGGCGGTCGGAGTATTTTACTCTATAAAGATCAGGTATGGACAGGACAGAGACAGTGAAAAAATGTAAACTTTATGACTTTGTGAATGTGCTGTTTAAGTGTTTGGTGCGACACTTCTGGCGTAAATGTCTGGGTCACCGCGCCAATAAACTTCCTGGTTATGTGATTAGGCTCAGAGGGGTGTTACATTATCCCTCTATGTGACAATCAGAGAGCAAAAGTACAGTATGCTCTCTGACTGATAGGAGAGGGGATAACATGGACAGAAGTCCCTGCTACCCCCCCGGGGTCATCTGCAGTTTATGCACAGACAATGATGAGTTATCATTGTCTCTGCAGCTCCTCCTCCCCCTCCTTCCTTAGCTCTAACATGCTGCCTGAGGCAGGAGGGGGGGGGGACACTTTTAGAGCCCCATTTCTAAGGATCTGTTAGGGCCACAAAGATGCAACTGGATTCATTTTAAAGATGAGTATCTCATCTTTAAAAAAATACCGAGATCGCCATGATAGACCTTACACATTCAGAGTGATTCACTGTTAAAACAATGTCGGGAATTGAGATCTGCATTGGGATTTCAGTGCCGAACATCGTTTTCACCAGCGAATCGCTCAGGATTTTTTAAGGACGATCATGGTGATCTTGGTATCATTTTAAAGAGGAGATTCTCATCTTTAAAATGAATCCAAGTGTTTCTTTATAGCTTTAACCAATCCTGAGCAATTCACTCAGGTACAGTAGTGAAGCCGGCAATTACCGGCTTCACTACTGTACACAGACTGCAGAACGCCGGATGCTGCCACATCCATCCATCACGCCCGAGGGAAACAGATAGCTGCGCCGGACATATGTGAACACACCCTTACTCACTTTTTCCTGCGCTCCGCAACCGCTGTGTGGCGCTTCTCCCTGATGTCAGCGACCGTTGATTCGGTCTCAGGGGTCACGTTGCGTCATTATGTGTAATGACGTCGGACGTGACCCCTGAAGCCCTGTCAGCAGTCTCTTACATCAGGCAGAAGCGCCCAAAGAGCACATGGCGGCTGCGGATCCAGGGAATGTGAGTTAACATTGTTTTTTATGTTTGATCACTTCCCCGGGGGCTCCGCTTATTATACTCAGGGGTCTGAAGAGACCCCACAGTATAATAATAGCAGTTTCATTCAGCCGTGTTTGGTCCGATCCAAACTGCTGGGTGAGGACTCCGCTGCTGTGCCAGGGAAATAAGCCTCGCGTGCCACTCTTGGCACGTGTGCCGGGGGTTGCTGACCCCTGGTCTGAGGTCTAATGTACACTCACTCAATTACAAGCCCAGATAGAAATGTCGGATCCCTGCAAAACTCAACATGCAGTTATGTCTCAAGCACTTATGTAAATGTTAACAGATCTGGTCTGATTACATAGTAGTGGATCTTTGCCACAAAAGGGTGAAAAAATTCTTCCTCCTCTGGCCTATATACTGGCTTGCAGAGGCTACTTTTGGGTTTTGTACATCTTGGTGACATTTTGCACATTTAACAGACTTTGAGAGGAGGCACTTCATTGGACTGAGAGAAGCAGCAGGGCTGTGGAGTCGGTACGCCAAAGCCCCGACTCCGACTCCTCAATTTCCCCTGACTCCGACTCCACCAAAATAGGTACCGACTCCGACTCCACGACTCCGACTCCACAGCCCTGTGCAAGTGGCAACAGCTTCTACACCTATAGTACTTTCTCACATGTGTGTTTCTGTATTTCTAAGTTTGAGATGTTAGAAAACAGTTTCCCCCCCTTATATTCTATGTATAGCATATATAAGCCATCTGAGCAGAGCAGCTAACCTCTCCAAACATGAGCTCAGAAGAGAAGCAAACTAACACAAAGCATACAGAGAGAACATACACTGGACAATTGATTTATGCAGTTTATTGAAAGTTTAGATATACTAAGAAGAAGTACTTCCCTTAAAGGAGTTCTCACTCTCAGCACAATGATTCACTTGCTGACAAGCAGTCACTCTGTGTCCTCGGGCTGTGGGTGGGTCTCCAGCACAATTACAGATAAAGTCAAGCTTTTCAGTCCTCACAATCATAACACTTGTATGTTTTGCTTACTCCAGATAATGGTGCTAAACCTTATAGGTTCACTCAGAACTCAGTCCCATCATTATATGAGGAATAGAACAGACCTTTACAGGACATTTCATCATTTTCAACATTTCATCATTTTCCCAAATTCTTATGAAAATATATTCAGCACATACTGCATTGTACTACTAACTGTACCAATTTATTATATATTTTGGAAGTCGGAGTCGGTCCATTTTATACCGACTCCGACTCCACCAAAATAGGCACCGACTCCGACTCCACGACTCCGACTCCACAGCCCTGAAGAAGCAGGATGATCGTTTGAACAAATTGCCCGTCATCTAGGCCGTTCTGACCTATCTGTTAGGAGGTGTTGGGAGCTGTGGTTACATGAGAGCACATACACACAGTGAACAGGTTCTGAAAAGCCCAGACAAACCACCAGTAGAGAGGATCCTTAGCCAAGCACGAGCTTCTCCCACAGTTCCCATCTTTAGTGGTGAATCCAGGTTCTGTTTGGGATCTAACAATATTTGGGTATGGAGGCATAGTGGTGAGATGATCTGAGGAGCCATCACATACGACTGTTAGTCACCTCTAGTAGTGATAAGAGGGACACCAGCAGCTCAGTGATATGTGTAGCCACATGTGTTGCCTCTCATAGCAGGGCTTCCAATAGGGATTTTTCAGCCGCATAATGCTCGCCTGCGCACAGCAAGGATTGCCAGCTTCGGCAACCTAAAAGTGCACAGGTTCTACAGACTCAGTGGCAATATCTTTTGGCAAATGTGCCGCAGGATACCATATGGAACCTGCATGCCTCTAAGCTCAAATATATCTCATCTTGTATCTAGGCTAGCAGTGGCCCAACAGGGTACTAGAGCACTCCTTTCAATTGTACAGTTTTTCCCAATAAACGTATACTTTCGCTCTAATATTATAACCACTTACATATCATCATCATCATCACATTAACATAGAAACTTTCATTCGATTACAATAACTTCTTGGTGCGTTATTTTTTGTTTGTTTTATCCGTGAGCGTATATTGCCACTTTTAGGGTGTGTTCACATGGAGGAATTTGCCGTGGATTTGGAATTCGCCCACGAATAGGGAGCAAATTCCTCCTGAATCCGCCTCCCATTGTTTTCAAAGGGAGGCGGAGATCGCAGCAGGACGTGGAAAAAAGAAGCGTCCTGCTCGATCTTGCCATGGATTCTGCCTGCAATGTCCGCAGCTCGAGACGCCCTCCTGATTAGGTCCATTCATCCGGGCCTAATCAGGAGCGGGATGTCGCGACGGAATGCTGATGTACTGCATCGGCATCCCGTCGTGGCTAGACTGCGGCGAAAATTCCGGCGGCGGAAAATGAACAAAATTCCTCTTCATTTTCCGCCGTGTGAACACATCCTTAGGGTGATAATACACAGCAGCTTTTTACTTGCGTTAAGTGATACATTGATTTGAGTAAAATGCAACATGTAATAGCGCCTGTAGACTATATTTTTATATTCAGGCTTTCAGACACAGTTTTTGAAGCCACCACCTTCAGCCCAAGAAGCTGACACTGCCCTAGTGGAGTGTGCTGTTTAGGCCTACTGACGGAGGCTGTCCCTTTGATTCTGAAGCCAGGATAATAGTCATCTTTATCCAGCACTTTACTGGCGCCGGCACCTTTTTTTCGCTGCCTGGAATTGAACCAGTATATCAGAATATCTGAACTCTCAAGATCTTTCAAGATAAGAGAACACTCAGTGACTGACATCCAAACAATAGAAAGACTTCTCCTTGTCTGATGTAGGGATTTTGCCAAAAGGACAGTAAAACTTAGAGATTTTCATTTGGTAGAATGGAAGGATGTTACTTAGGAATAATCCTTTCCTCTAGGATAAACAGGTAGGCAGGTTTACACAGCTCCCCTATCCTTGACAAAGAAAAGAAAAGCAGCTTTAAGAGAGCTAGTGGCCATAATGAAATCACCGGTAAAAAACTTGGAGTCAGATGGGACCCCTAGTTTAGAATCCAACCAAGAGACTTGAGCTAGATCCAGATCCTGTAAAAGCAGAGTCTGAGAAGGCACGGACATGGGGAAATCGTCCAAATAGGGTACTATCACAATGCCACTTAGATTTAAAAAGGCTGTGACTTCCGCCATTTCAGTGATAATTCTTTGGGCTGCACAAAGCCCAAAAGGCAAAATGTAAATGTTGGACAGGAGAGTTCATCTGTAGGGTTTTAGGTACATTGTTATCATGTAACAATTCGTCTGGAGAGTGATCACTGACGTCAGGGTTTACATCTTGAACTTTTTTGTGAGAAAGGAACTCCTTCAACTTCATGAGGTTCAATATACCTCAGGCTGTCTCATTTGGTTTTTGGACTATAAACATGGAGGGGAATAGAACTCCTGGTACCACTGATGCTCTGGAACCGGGATCAAGACCTCTTTCTTGAGAAATAAAATGATCTCTTGTTCCAGGACCAGCTGATCGTTTCCTATAGAAAAATATCTTGTGGGAGAAAAGGTGACAAAATTCCAGATGATAACTGTTCGTGACAACATCCTAGACCCAAGAGCTTGATGTAATATTCCGCCAAGCATGATGAAAAAACCTCAGTCAGCTCCCCCTACCCACCCCACCGAAAGTATGGAGTCACGGGGACTGACGGGTAGCATTGTGCTTGGTAAAGATGACATTTTTCAATTTCCCCTTAAAGGATTGACTCTCTTACTTTCTCCATCTCTTTTCCTGGTATCCAGGCTAGGTCTTTTTTGTGCCTGACTGGACCATCTCTGCTGATTTCTGTTCTACAGCAATCCCACATTTTCCTCTCAGATGTTTTTACAGTATGTCATCGAGACAGGAACCAAACAGCCTGTCGCTTTCACACGGAATACCCACTAGTTTGCCTTTAGAAGTCAAGTAGCTATTCTGGCAGAGTTGGATAAGACGGCTGACTTTGCAGCTAACTTTACTAGATCCACCGAAGCATCCGCTAAATAATTAGATGCTTTCTTCAAAATGGAAAGGGAAGCCAAAATATCTTCCCTAGGGGTACCTGTCATCAAATGGTTCTCCAGCTGTTCGAGTCATATACATAAGCAACTTGCTGTGCAGGCAGCAGCAATACTAACACGAAAGATAGCTGTTGAAGCTTTCCAGGAGCATTTCAAGAGGCTGTCGTCTTCTCCATTGGGTCCTTTAAACAAACCTGTATATTCAAAGGGAGGGGATCAGTCTTTTAGATATGCCTGCTATAGGGACATCTACTTTAGAAGTTCTGTCCCAACCAATCAGTGTCTTCTTCTGCAAACGGATATTTTCTTTTGAAAGAGTCTGACACTGAAGTTCTCTCTGATTTGTTCCATTCCTTGGAGATCAGTTTCTTTACATTGGAATGAATAGGGAAGACTCTTCGTCTCATGTCCCCTGAGCCCTGGAAAGTTTTATCTTGTATCGAGAAAGGTTCTTTCACGTCCTTAATATTCATAATCGGCTAAATGGTCTTGAGGGATTCCATATCCTCGGGTGGACACAGGGGATGACCGGAGATTTCCACAGAAGAATCTGAATCAGGATCAGAAAGAACTTTGCCCTCGTCTGAACCCGATGCAGCTGGAATAGAAGTAGGAAGCAGAGACGCCTCACACTTTCTGGAAGTTTATCGGAGGCTGATTCGACTTCATCCTTTACAATACATTTCAGGAGTACAATTCGCCACCACTTTATGTATGCATTTTGTGCAGAGTGCTTTTTTTACAGGAAGTGGCTGGGGATCTTTTACGGACATTGGGGCCAGCCCATAGGTAAAGTTGGGCGATATAGGAGAACATAGATTCCACACCAATCTCTCACGTGATTTCACATGGGTGTTTTAAAAAAAATAAATAAATAAATCTTTAAGTATACTTTCAAAAATGGAACTAATAAAATTAACACTTCTATTAATTCTAATTGGTACACTTGCAGTTTTTGAAAGAATGTTGCTGGTAGGTTGTTCCAACATCTTGGAGAACTAACCACCGATCTTCTGTGGATACAGGCTTGCTCAAATCCTTCTGTCTCCATGTAATCCCAGACAGACTTGAAGAAATTGAGATCAGGGTGCTGTGGGAGCCATGTCATCACTTTCAGGACTTCTCCTGTAAAGAGTAGTAACACCAAATATTGTTTTGAGACTGTTGAAGATTTTTGAAAGCATTAACCATTCACACACCCAGGTAGAAATGTCTGATTGCTGCAAAACTCAGCATTCAGTTATGTTTCAGGAGGTATATATCTGGGGCATAGCTAGGGGAGGACGACCAGGGCATGTGCCCCGGGTGCGACAGTGAACTGATTCTTTGCCCTGGGAGATACAGAGCTCTGTATATAAATAAATATATGTATGTGTGTGCGTGTATATAATGTAATGCAATCCACCTATACATTATAAAACAATTAATGTAAACTTTCTTTTTTGCATTTTAACAGCATGCTACTTTCCTTGGCATTGACAGAAGTGAATCACAACTGAAACTTGCAATTGACAATGTAAAGAAAGCAGGTGTGAGGAACTCTGTTTCTTTCCTAAAAGGATCTGTGCTGGGTAAGGGTAAGACTCCTCTGGGGAGAAACAAGAAATTAAATTTAAGATTTTTCTTGCCATGCTTACAGTTTATTTTTGCTTAACCACTTCAGTACCTGGCCAATTTCTGGTTTTCGTTTTTTTTGTATGTGCGGTTTTGAGGGCTGTAACCTTTTTATCATATGCGTTATTCAACTGATCTCTGCATCTTTTTTCGTTGACACATAGGGCTTTATTTTTATGTTGTTTTTGTTTTTGCATGTGTGTTCATTTTTTTTTTTATATCTGGGAAAATATAAACAAAAGAGGAGGGAAAACATGTCTGTTTTTCACTTTTCATTTTTTTATTTATTTATTTAATAAAACAAAGTGCTACTAAAAAACTTAGTTTTTACTCTCCGTTACGGTAATTTTTATTTTTTATGGTGTTGGGGGTGGGGCTATAACCTTTAATAAGGGCGTGTTATTGCCGTATTGCCGTTTTTTTATAATTTTCTTTTTATATCATTTTTATTTTTTTTACATTGTGTCCCCATAAGGTCAGAATAGACCTTTGGGTACATCTGATCACTTTTGTGTTTTTTTTTTTTTTTTTTTTTGTTGGGGAGGCTGATTTCCCCTGTAACTGGGACTGGTACATTTAGCCCCAGTTGCAGAAGGAATCCAGCCTCCTGCACGTTACTATAGAGCTGATCTGGGTCCTGTAGGACCCAGATCAGCTCTATCACACGGCTGATCTAACATCAGCTCTAACACATGCTGATGCAGGCGGATCACATGACTGCTGGGTCAGAGGGCTCCGGCTGAAGTTACAGCCTGCTCTCCGTTTCAGCAGCTGCACTGTTTTGTGCAGCTGCTGAGATCTGCTTGAACATACCGGTACATCCTTACAGAACTAGACAACCACCTTCTGTACGTATATAGTCTATTGGTGGTCCGGAAGTGGTTAAAAGTAAGTAAATGAATGAACATTTTGATTAAGCTAAGAAGCTGATGCTTCAAAATCACCTTCATTCTCTGCCCCTTCCCTTACGGGTAGGGTCCTCTATCCCATTGTACCAGTTGTATTAAGTTAGTCTGTTGTACTTGTTTTTGGTGCTGTGTATGTAAACTCTCTTGAAATGTAAAGCACCATGGACTCAATGTTCCTCTAAAAATATATAATAATAATAATGACCAATCTGACTCCTACAAAACGCCGAGTTTGAATTTTTAAAACGCTCTACAAGCTCAAGAAGTAAAACTGTCTTGTGTGAATCTTTGAGAGAGAACTGACCTTTCTCCGCCTTCTATTTTGAGCTGTAGAATGATATAATGGGAGGAACTCCTATTTTGTTTTGATGGGGGGGAGCATAAAAGAGGATATCATTTCCTTTTTCATAACATTTTCCTTGCTTTGTTCAATGAAATGTATTAATGTCATAAGGCTGCACCTAATAGTGTACTTTTATTTTATAGGTCTTCCGGTTCTCTCAGAAAGCATGGATGTTGTCATTTCTGACATACCATTTGGAAAAAAGTTCACGTGTTCCAAAGATATGAAAGAACTTCTGCCTAACATCATTCACGAAATGGAAAGGTAAGTCCAAATTAAATATAGAAGTACACATAAATCTATTCCTAACTTAAAGGGTTCTCCATGGCTTCCTTCTTTCCGAAACTGTGCGTGGTGCTGTGCTTTTATTTTAATAAGGCATCCATGGTTTTTCTAATCTTGGACAACCCACAGATTTTCTAATCATGAAGACCCTTGGAAGACATATTATAGCGTAAGGTTCAGTTTACATTAATGCTATGACTTCCATCACAAGATAGATACCAGGCACCTGACTGATGTCAATGATTTGCAATCCAATCTGTTGGATGCGGTGGTGCATAATATTGATGGCAAGAATTTCACTGCATGCTGCTGTATTCTTGCTGTTTTAAATGTGAGGAAATTGGCAGTAATACTTGATATGTACTTTGGTTTAGAGCACAAGGCTGGTGTGGGAGTGTTCACCAGGTAAAGACTAACCTTAGCTCAGTGATGCCTAATTCGGTAACACACGGTAAAGCAAATTCATGTGGCCTAGTTACCATCCCAGGATATTCATCAGGCATAAAAATTCATGTCACTGGCACTCTGTCCAACCATGGATAACAGAAGGGATATACTGTATCCTCCACTGTTAGAAAGACAATGTGGTATCTTTCCCATTTATCCCCTTCCCAAAATTTGATGTACATCATAATGTTGAGCGTGTCTACGTGTGTGGTGTCAATAAAGACTGCAGTTTATTCTGCAAAGAATTAGCCCTCACTTAGCTCAGTAGATGGTAATTGTAAAAAAAAGAAAGTTATAGGCACCAGAACATGTTAATGCAAAATAATTTTAGTTTTTTAAACTATATAGATTTAGCATCACCAAAGTTGTACTTGCACGTGAAATTTGTTGCAAGTAGCAATTTAAAGCTGCCCTTACCACGGGGTTGTGGCGGGTGTGGAGTGCAAGCTGTTTGTTTAAATTATATATCTTCATTTTATGATAGTTTTCTGGAATAAATGAAGTTTGAAATCTACAAGAGCTACTAGCTGGTACAGACTTCAGTGTAAGAGCATGGGCTGCCCGGA
The DNA here is from genome assembly GCA_947044405.1 of Leptodactylus fallax. NCBI lineage: Eukaryota > Metazoa > Chordata > Amphibia > Anura > Leptodactylidae > Leptodactylus > Leptodactylus fallax. The sequence continues at coordinate 1,568,475 of CAMRHE010000123.1, forward strand.
GGATGCCCCTTATTTATGAGGAGGTGACAGTGCAGGGATTATCAACACCAGCATACAAAACGCCTGCCTGGATATATGCCCCTATAGAACCTACTGGGTTAGTTGAGTCAAAACCTTGTAGAATACCAATAACATTGAATGGTAGTTTTCTGTTATCCAAATGTGAACAGCCCCCTATTACTTAATAACATGCCTTGGCTTTCCGCTATGTCTTCACTTTCTGATTATTCATAGACGCAATAGAGGTGGATTACCTCTATTGCGTCTACGAATAATCAGAAAGTGAAGACATAGCGGAAAGCCAAGGCATGTTATTAAGTAATAGGAGCCCCATGTCCTGCTCAGTGTTCTTGTGGATTCCATGGCTGATTCACCCGCAGAATCCATGAGAAGATCAAGGTGGAAGTTTCTTTTTTCAGTGTCCTGAAAAAAAGAAGCGTCTTTCACTGCCTCACCTTGAAAACAATCCAGCCAGAATTTGGAGCTGATTTTAGATATGGAAATTCCTCAACATCAGCAGCAAATTCTGTTGTGTTGACATACCCTTAGAGTTTTGGAGTCTTATACAGAAGAATAAGCAAGTAACCTGTAGGCTGAAAAACCCTACAATACTTTGAAGTGTGACATGGTGAAATATTGCTGTCTGTTGTCTCTTATCTTGTATTTACAGAGTCCTGTGTATTGGAGGTGTTCTTGTATTATTACTAAGCCAAAAGCTTCATTATCACCTGAAAACAAACTTTTATTTCACGTCTAATCAAAGTAAAAACCTGCAAGTTCATGGATCAGTTTCTCCATCTCCGTGCAGTAGTGACAGCTTGAAGACTAAAGGACAAATTGCATTGAAGAATTTTGATTTTCCATCTTTGACTCATATTGAGTCTCATTCAGTAAGCCTTGGAGTCACAGAAGCTGTTTTCTTTAAATGTAAAAAGACATCCCAGTCATTTTTCTTGTAAGATCATTTTACTTTTATTTTACTGCTAATAAAATATTAGTTTTGATCATTTATCATTGCAGGCCTAATTTTATAATATTTATATATTATTTATATATAATTTTTTTTTTTTTTACCAATATATTGTATGAAAAATAGTATAGATGGTTTCAATGTTACACTTCAGTTGTGTGTACTGTTACTCTGCAATGTAAGGCCCGGTTCATATCTTTGTTTGGGACCCCCCGAACAGAAACCTATACGCATAAAAAAGCAGTTACCTTGGAAACCACACGGACCCCATAGATATAATGGGGTCCGTGTGGTTTCCGCTTGGTTTCCTCACGAAACATGTGGAGAGAAAAGTGCTGCTTGCAGGACTTTTCTCTCCACATGTTTCAGGCGGAAACCACAAGGACCCCATTATAGTCTATGGGGTCCATGTGGTTTCCCAGGTAACCGCTTTTTTATTCGTATAGGTTTCCGTTCAGGGGGTCCCCAAGCGGACTTCCCGAACGGAAACCCGAACGCAGATGTGAACCGGGCCTAAGGTAGGCCTCAGAAAGCCATTCAGGGGAAATTTTAGTAGAAAAGAAGTTTCCCAGTGAACATATTCTTTAGGTAGTTCTTCAAACTCCATACTGAACAATATGTTCTGAACAGGAAAAAGGGACAAAGCCATTGCCAGACTTCTCTCTGTTCATCTCCCTGAGAACAAAAGAGTTGGGCTGTCCTTTTAACCTATTTAGATTAAATAAAATATACATTTTTTTGCAAAGATAAGGTTCACATCATGTTTTTACTATACGATTTCTGCACTTCAAGAAAATGGACTTAGACATGTACTATTTTTTTTACCATTGAAGTCTATGTAAACTGGATGCCATTTCCATAGCATCCGTTTTTTGCCATAATTTTTTAAATTTTTTTTGCATGAATCATGTAGTGAAAATGTCATGTGGACCTAGCCTTAACCCTTTACTGCCCTGGGCTGCTGATATGTAACCCCAGTGGTTTGCACCTGCCAGCATGCTACATCTCTCAGTGGGCAGGACCGCAAAGTTACTTGCTCTACATGCTGTCCATTCCCTGGGTCTGCCAGTAGGGTGGGCACATGCACCCTTCCAGCTACTTAAAGGGCCAACAAATCTTCACCAGCCTTTGTCAGTCTGCATGAATAAAAGTGTTTTCTGTATATACTGCTTTATCTGTATTTGAGCTAGGCTTATTCCATTTTTGTTCCTGTCTGTTTCCATTATCTTATCACATTGTATTGACTGTTCTGACTAGCGCACTTGTATGGCCCCTTCTGGCTATATGCCTGTCCTGTGACCTCACATGTATTCTACCAGCCCTGACATCCACCTGTATTCAAGGTCTTATTTCCTGACTCTTTGGAGCTATATATTATCATAGGTGGCACATGCAGAATTTTGCAATCTTAATTTGCTAGGTGACCTCTGCATTTATTTGCATTGTAGGAGCTGCCAGGCAATTCATATCAATATCTGTCATCTCCTGCCTCCTCCCACACCCCACCACTACCTAACACTACCGCTCTTAAGCCTGGTCACATGCTGTGGTTAATGCAGGGACTCCCTATGTAAGTTTAGGAGTTCTTGCATTCGCTTTTTATATTGCACGTGTCCTCCCAGATTCATTAAACTCTGATTTCTATTTTGTCAGTGGAGAAGAAAGAAGATGGTTGTATAACAGTAGAAATTTCGTTACTTTTCACACTTTTTTTTTTTTTGTTAAAGATACAGTCACAACATATCATTACCTAGGTGGTTATTGGCTCTTCCTGGTGGAGGTGTGTTTGGTACTTCTGGTGGCCAGAGTAATAGTGTGTGTGTGTGTGTGTGGGGGGGTAGTATTAGCCTTCTTTACCATTAGGCCCCACCTTGATAATGGATGCTGTCAGATGTAAGTTTTTTGTTTTTGTTTTTTTTTTTTTACTGAAATAAAAAAATTATTTCCCACAACTCTCATCTATCACCTTCCTTAACCCCTTCAAGCTGCCACCATAGTGCTGTAGGAGCTGTGACATTCTTCCATATCATACTTTCAATATGTTTCACAGTCCCGTGGATGACAAGAAAAAGACGTTTTCTTCATTATGCAAATTAGGTGCTAAGCGTTTCCAGAAATCTCCGAGCACAGTTTTCTCCATTGAAAAAAACGCCACTCTATGCTTTGTTCCACCCCCTGACCAGTGGGAAACTATAGTCCCGCTGCTGCAACGTTATCATCTGGTCTGTGAATCTCGCACATGTGCAGTATGTGCCACGACTCTCAGTGCATAAGTACATAGGAGCTTTATGCTCATATGCGCCCAACATTACAAGCGCATACTGCACATGTGCGAGATATAACCGAGCAGGCGATGTCATCACACGAGACTATCGTGTAGTGTGAATGCTCGGTTCATACTAGCATTGCCTTTCCGTTGTTCTGGTCTGTTGGAGGGTGAGAACAATAGATAGGGGGACTGCTGTAATAGCGGATACACACAGAGCCCAGCAGACCCCATAAACTATAACTAAAACTAGATAAATTTGATATCACCCTGGTTGTAAAGATCCGCAAAATAAGTACCATGCTATTTTTACTGCACATTGAGTGACATAAAAACAACCCCATAAGAAAATGGTACAGTTGCAGTTTTCCAAATTCCCAGGACATTGTACAGAATAGTAAATGGTTCCATTAAATGAGAAAATTTGTCTTGCAAAATATAAGCCTGTGAATGGAAAAATAAAAAAGCTATGGTTTTTGGAAATTGGAGAGTAAAATACAAAAATGCAAAAAAATGGCTGCAGCGGTATAACTATTGTAAATGGAGGTATGTATGTGTGCATGCTGCAGTTTTGTACACACCAAATCAGGCTGCAGCGGTCATTATGGAGAAATCTGAGTGGAAATAAATAGTCTAATATCTACCTGGTATCAATAAAACACAGCCAATGGTTTGACCTATGCCTCCCCTACTTGTCTATTCAGTGGTATAAACCAGATGGCATCTGATTGGACGGTTTGAACATCACCAAAATTCCAATGTGCGAGCAGTTTCCATAGAACTGCAGATTTCAGTTGGTGTCAGTTAAATGGATCATTGACAGTGAGAAGCCTCAGATCAGCAACTATGTCTACCCCCAACTGACCGCAGGACGGCACTACAAGCATATACCTATGGCCAGAGAAAATCCTACAGGTGAGATATCATGGAGGAGCGGTAAGTCCCCTGTGTATAACTGGGAGGAGGTGTGTATGAGTCTAGGTTCAACATCTGTGTCAGAGTCTCCGTAGGAGACTTCACTGCAGAATCCAGCGAATATCAGCAAAGAGAAAGCTTCTCATTATTAGCTGCCCTCCACTCTGTTTAATGGAGAAGCACAAACTGGGAACCAAAGGGATTTTCATAGTGAGACAACCTATTTAACTACCTAATGAAGCCAAATTATAAATACATGTAACTTGGCCTGAAATCCTAGAGGGGCTTCTTGAGACCATTTATGATCTCTTCTGGTTAAACATAAATGATAACTATTTGACCACAAATAAAAATTAAATCTGTAAAACCAGATTCTTGAACGTTGCTGCAAAGTACTAAAGTGCTGATTTTTATCAGGTAGAAAAACCTTTAACAACTCTGTGCTTAACATCGTATATTTGGCTGGAATGTTGTCTCATTCTGTGGTGACGCTGCAGTAACTTAATGTATAATGGTTAATTGAGTGAAGATAGAAGTCTATTATATACGTGTAAAATGGCCTCTAGGCACAAGCTATGCCACTGAAAGCAATTCTCTTCAAAATGATGTTTGTTTTTTCAGCATGGTTAGTGGTTGAATTTCTACTATTGTAACCTTTATGGAGGTACTAAGAGGAGCTTCTAGCAAACAACCATAAATGCTACAGTTATTTACAAACCATAAAAATACATTGTTATGGTGTGCATTGTTGGCCCCAGCGCAGATTTTACACCTGGACACTTCTCTGCATTGTTATCCTGATCATTTATTCACACCAGTAAGCACAGCAGCACATGTAGTCATTTTATAAAATACTTCATGTAACAACATGTCAAAGATACAATAGTGCATAACAAAAGTGCAGTCTCCTAGAGTGCAATAAATGCCTTTAGTGGCCTCCAATAGTCCTCAATGGTCATATAATCCATGGATCTTTACATATATGTAAATCTAATACTGTAGTAATTTACCCACATGGCCTTGAATATATACAGTACAGACCAAAAGTTTGGACACACCTTCTCATTCCAAGAGTTTTCTGTATTTTCATGACTATAAAAATTGTAGATTCACACTGAAGGCATCAAAACTATGAATTAACACATGTGGAATTATATACTTAACAAAAAAGTGTGAAACAACTGAAAATATGTCTTATATTCTAGGTTCTTCAAAGTAGCCACCTTTTCCTTTGATTACTGCTTTGCACACTTTTGGCATTCTCTTGATGAGCTTCAAGAGGTAGTCACCTGAAATGGTCTTCCAACAGTCTTGAAGGAGTTCCCAGAGATGCTTAGCACTTGTTGGCCCTTTTGCCTTCACTCTAGGGTCCAGCTCACCCCAAACCATCTCGATTGGGTTCAGGTCTGGTGACTGTGGAGGCCAGGTCATCTGGCGTAGCACCCCATCACTCTCCTTCTTGGTCAAATAGCCCTTACACAGTCTGGAGGTGTGTTTGGGGTCATTGTCCTGTTGAAAAATAAATGATGGTCCAACTAAACGCAAACCAGATGGAATAGCATGCTGCTGCAAGATGCTGTGGTAACCATGCTGGTTCAGTATTCCTTCAATTTTGAATAAATCCCCAACAGTGTCACCAGCAAAGCACCCCCACACCATCACACCTCCTCCTCCATGCTTCACGGTGGGGACCAGGCATGTAGAGTCCATTCGTTCACCTTTTCTGCGTCGCACAAAGACACGGTGGTTGGAACCAAAGATCTTAAATTTGGACTCATCAGACCAAAGCACAGATTTCCACAGGTCTAATGTCCATTCCTTGTGTTCTTTAGCCCAAACAAGTCTCTTCTGCTTGTTGCCTGTCCTTAGCAGTGGTTTCCTAGCAGCTATTTTACCATGAAGGCCTGCTGCACACAGTCTCCTCTTAACAGTTGTTGTAGAGATGTGTCTGCTGCTAGAACTCTGTGTGGCATTGACCTGGTCTCTAACCTGAGCTGCTGTTAACCTGCGATTTCTGAGGCTGGTGACTCGGATGAACTTATCCTCCGCAGCAGAGGTGACTCTTGGTCTTCCTTTCCTGTGGCGGTCCTCATGTGAGCCAGTTTCTTTGTAGCGCTTGATGATTTTGGCCACTGCACTTGGAAAACTTTGAAAGTGTCCCCCAATTTTTCGGACTGACTGACCTTCATTTCTTAAAGTAATGATGGCCACTCGTTTTTCTTTACTTAGCTGCTTTTTTCTTGCCATAATACAAATTCTAACACTCCATTCAGTAGGTCTATCAGCTGTGTATCCACCTGACTTCTGAACAACACAACTGATGGTCCCAACCCCATTTATAAGGCAAGAAATCCCACTTATTAAACCTGACAGGGCACAGCTGTGAAGTGAAAACCATTTCAGGTGACTACCTCTTGAAGCTCATCAAGAGAATGCCAAGAGTGTGCAAAGCAGTAATCAAAGCAAAAGGTGGCTACTTTGAAGAACCTAGAATATAAGACATATTTTCAGTTGTTTCACACTTTTTTGTTAAGTTTATAATTCCACATGTGTTAATTCATAGTTTTGATGCCTTCAGTGTGAATCTACAATTTTTATAGTCATGAAAATACAAAAAACTCTTGGAATGAGAAGGTGTGTCCAAACATTTGGTCTGTACTGTAGAAGAGAATTTCATTGTGAAGATCCCTGGATTATATGTACATTTAAGGACATTTTGCTGTTTGGGTGACTACACATTTGTTATGCACCTTTATATTTTAATATGTTGATAAATGAAGCATTCATAATGACTACTTGTGCCCCTGCGCTCACGTATGTGACTGGATACTTGTATCCCTGTACTCACTTATGTGGTTGGATACTTGTACCCCTGTACTCTTGTATGTGGTTGGATACTTGTACCCCTGTACTCACTTATGTGGTTGGATACTTGTACCCCTGTACTCACTTATGTGGTTGGATACTTGTACCCCTGTACTCACTTATGTGGTTGGATACTTGTACCCCTGTACTCACTTATGTGGTTGGATACTTGTACCCCTGTACTCACTTATGTGGTTGGATACTTGTGCCGCTGTACTCACTTATGTGATTGGATACTTCATCAAGGGTGGAAAAAAAACCTCTTAAGCATAGGTGATATAGTGGTTCAATCTTGGCACCATTTATGCTTGATCATTTAAGCATCCACACGCCGGACATTCATGCTGTGTCAGCATATTTCTATTTGCTGCAGATTTTGCCACAAATCTGCAATAAATCTTCTGCAAAATCAGCACATGCTACATGTAGATTTGATGTGGATTTTGCTGTGTATTTGCAGTGGAATTGATTCCATGCGCTGCAAGGGGTTAAGATCTGTTTTGAAACTTCACAGCATACATTAACTTATAATATCTGCACCATGTGTCAATTCCAGCTGTGGATTTTATCCATAATCAACTTTGTTGGCTCTGTTATATGCTACAGGTTTTCCATAAATGTAAATAGGAGTAGGGTCCCACTCCTCACCATCAACAGTGAAACTCTGCACACAATATGAAAACTTGAATGTGTTTTAATTTATTTAGGTAAGACGATCCATGAACATTTCAATCCAAGTAGGATATTTATCAAGCACTGACTACCATATGAAGATGTGTGAAAAATGTATTATTGGTCAGAGCGGAGCGCTGGAAGACAGAAGCGTGTCCTCAAGAAATTGTTGCGATTAACATTATCACTTGCATCACATATCTGCCTTCCAGCCCTTATCTATTTCTACTACTACATATCTACCCAATGTTCAGATGGAATTTCAAAGTACACCAACAAGTGGAGACAAAGAGGGGTTGTAGGACCACAACAACCAGAATGATATATCACAATGGGTGGTTATGGTGTTTGCAGCAGATCCATATCCATACAACCCAATGATCCAGACGAGAGGTAAAACAAGGAATTTCAAAGTACACCAACAAGTGGAGAAAAAAAGGAGGGTTCTGCGCTCACCGGTAAAGTCCATAAACACTACACGTTTCTGGCAAATAAACAGCTTTTTCAAATGCAAATAACGGAGAATAAAAGCATATGAACATACACCATGCTTATATAGATATACAAATGGATAAGTCACCCTCCCCCCCCTTCCTGGGAGGGACTCTCTAATAGGTTACAAATAATCCCAAAGTTCCAATCTACAAGTATATTGGATTCTGAGTATATAGGAACTTATCAAGGCAAATAAATACACAGATTTTTACCATAAAAACTCACTTCATATTACCTTCCTCTTTCCACAGATCTGTCAGACTCTCATGCCATTGAATATTCTACATTAATTCAAAAAGCATTTTTTGGATGGAATCATAACTAAAAAAAAAAGGCTTCCTCACAATACAGAATCTCAACAAAAAATCGCCTGGAAACCAACTTACCTATGGACAGCTTTGGAGGTGGCTGCCCTATACAGTAACGTCCCACATGATAAGGGCTTAAGGGCAGTAGCCGAAGAACTAGAATTGGATCCCTCTATGCCATCCTTACAAAAGGAGTTCATCGTTAAAAGTATTAGGTTTATTCTGGAACACAACACATTCAATTTCTGCTCCAATATCTTCTTCCAAACCTAGTTATGTGAATATCTTTATGGGGTCCTATGAATAAATTTTTGTGTATAGCCAACATCCATGAAGAAACAATATAATTAACTATAAATGGCACATTTATGACCTTCTCTTTATATGGGAGGGATCACATGAGTAATTTATGGACTTCACAACTTACTTGAACCAGAATCATTGGGGATTCACTCTATAGGGCAAATCCACAGACAGGGAAATAGTTCTAATGGGCCAACAAAATTTTAAAACAGTAGACTATAACAGTCTTTTAGATTATCGAAGTCTCCACCATAAAAAAAATGGAAGGACAGTGTCCCATTTGGTCAACTCCGAAGAATTCAGAGGAATTGCACGGACGACCAGGAATTTGAAACCCAGAACAGTGTCATCTTAAAACGGTTTGAAGACAAGTTCTAACAACAGACTGCCTAGTCCCAAAAAAAAAACAAAACAGTATAAACGCACAATAAAATCAGATCTATCTTAGGAAAATATTGGCTAATAATACTGAATGACCCTTACCTTAAAAATAATATACCTAACCAACTGGGGATCACAGATAGAGCTGCAAAAACTTTAAAAAATTTTTTGCTCCCAGTAAGTTAAAATAAAAAAGTACAACAGCTGCAAGTACCTGCACCAAGTCTCATTCTTGGCAGTTTTCGTTGTAACCATCCTAGATGTAAATGCTGCCAAGTCCGTAATCGTTGATACAATACAGTTGTTTGTCAGACCACGGGCGAAAATTTCACCATTAATCACATTCTAAATTGTACATCATCTTTTAATCTATTTCTTAGTTTGCCCTTGTGACCTCCAATATGTAGGTAGAACCACGATGAGTCTTAGAGAGCGAATAAACAAACATTGTTCAATTTTAATAAATGGGTATAAAAAACATCTAGCGTTTCTCGGCACGCCTTGTCCAACCATAAGTGTAATTTTGAAGATTTTTCTGTAACCCCTATAGATCAAGTGCCCATTAATCAGAATAACCGATTTTAGAGTCTCTGAAAGCTAGAAATGTTTTGGATATACAGTACAACTGCCAACTGGTCTAAATGAAGTGCTCCTTCTTATCAGCTCCCATAGGTACAATAAGAATGACCTATAGTCCTCTATTCATTCTTTTTTCCTATAAAACCTTTCTCTCCTTCCTTTTATTGAGGAGCGATATGTTACTATTTCTGTCTATAGCCGTCAGTGCGCATGCACACTGGCTTTTGTCCAGACGCACACTGTCACACATTTTTCGGCTTCATAATAGCTAATGCACATGCGTCCTGGAAGGCAATGCATGCGCACTACACATAGAATCCATTTGTGAATATTTTAGTTTTTGGTTTTTTTCGCCAATTTGTAATGCGCTTGCGCCAGGAAGGACTCCTGCACATGCGCATTGCAAATTGGCGGACGACGATTGCTTTGAGACACTCATATGACAATTCTTCTACAAAAGTGATTTTTTTTTTTTTTTATGGTAAAAATCTGTGTATTTGCCTTGGTAAGATCCTATATACCCAGAATCCAATATAGATTGGAACTTTGGGTTTATTTATAATCACCTAGATAGTCTCTCCCAGGAAGGGGGATGACATCCATTTGTATATAAGAATGATGTATGTGCTTATGCTTTTATTTCCCATTATTTACTCTTGAAAAAAGGGTTTTGTTTGCCCAAAATGTGTAGTATGGACTTTAATAAAGAACATAACTTTGGACTTCACCAGTGAGCGCAAAACCCTCCTTTTTTTTCTCCACTTGTTGGTGTACTTTGAAATCCCTTGTTTTACCTCTCTTCTGGATCATTGGGTTGGATGGATACCGATCTGCTGCAAACACCATAACCACCCATTGTTATATGTCATTCTGGTTGTTGTGGTCCCACACAACCACATCAGGTTAGTGTCCACCAGGACCATCATATTAAGGGCATTATTTGAACCTGAATCTACTGTCAGCTAGTTCAATATTTTTATTCTTTTTTTCGTGGATTATTCATTTCCAACAGATTTAAACTATGTTCTGCTCGGTGTGTATTTTTTAATTTTAGATCTCTTCCCTACAGATGGTCCTTATACCTTTATATTAGATGAATGGACAGCTAGAAATACTGAGATTTATCATCAACCTGCCCATTATTTCTAACCTTGCTAGTTTTATTAATGTACTGTACATTTTTACTATTACAGTATTGAATAGGCTGGAGAGCTGTGTTGTGTGCTCAGATCAGTCTGCCATTGGTGTTCAGAATAGTATATATAAAACTGAATCTTTAGTGAAGTTATACAGTGGGTACAGAAAGTATTCAGACCCCTTTAAATTTTTCACTCTTTGTTTCATTGCAGCCATTTGCTAAAAGCAAAAAAGTTAATTTTATTTCTCATTAATGTACACTCAGCACCCCATCTTGTCAGAAAAAAAAACAGAGATGTAGATATTTTTTCAAATTTATTAAAAAAGAAAAACTGAAATATCACATGGTGGTAAGTATTCAGATCCTTTGCTGTTACACTCATATTTAACTCACATGCTGTCCATTTCCTTCTGATCCTCCTTGAGATGGTTCTACTCCTTCATTGGAGTCCAGCTGTGTTTAATTAAACTGATTGGACTTGATTAGGAAAGGCACACACCTGTCTATATAAGACCTCACAGCTCACAGCGCATGTCAGAGCAAATGAGAATCATGAGGTCAAAGGAACTGCCCAAGGAGCTCAGAGACAGAATTGTGACAAGGCACAGATCTGGCCAAGATCTAAGTAGAACCATCTCAAGGAGGATAAGAAGGAAATGGACAACATGTGAGTTAAATATGAGTGTCACAGCAAAGGGTCTGAATATTTATGACCATGTGATATTTCAGTTTTTCTTTTTTAATAAATTAGCAAAAATATCTACATCTTTGTTTTTTTCTGTCAAGATGGGGTGCTGAGTGTACATTCATGAGAAATAAAATGAACTTTTTTGCTTTTAGCAAATGGCTGCAATGAAACAAAGAGTGAAAAATTTAAAGGGGTCTGAATACGTTACATACCCACTGTATATTAAAATGGTTGTCCAATATTTATAGAAATTAGTCTAAGATAAGGGAATATATTAAAAAAAACTATTATCAATTTTTACTGCGTACTTCCTGCAGTGAAAACTTGCTGTACCTGTGCACATGACCACTACAGCAAATGGTCACATTTGCATGCACAAACGTCACTACTACAGGAAGTAAAGACTAGCAGGGAAGGGTGGGATTCATCAAATATTTTTTTGTATAGTCTCTTATCCCATCCTCTGAGACCAGTTTTTGTAAACCCAAAAACCCCCTTTAACATGTAGTTAAAAAAAAATATATATATTTTTTTTAAATATTTTTTTTTTTTTTTTACATTGCATGCTAAAATTAAATGATGGAGCAAAAAGTTGTAAGCACAATTTTATTTTATTTTGTCCAAACCAAGAACAAATTCAAATGTCCACTTGTTTCACTTACCTGTTTGCAAAAGCAAAGAGAACATCTACATAAAAATGTAAAAAAATAAATAACATGAGCAAAATGAAATAAATAAATACACAATCTTATAAATAAATCATTTATTAACCAAGTGAGCCTACTGTGCACTTTTAGAATGCAGGAAGTCCATTGTGCCAGTATAAATCCATGTAGTGCTATAGTATTCCAAGAAATCACACACTAGCCTTATGATGATAATTGATCTATCCCCCACAGGAAATACAGGTTTGACTTGTATCTGAAAATTTTGGTCTGGGCTTCTTTATATTGGAATCTGGGACTGGATTGGATTGGATTGTTTTGTGCAGCTAATAGCAAATTCTATAGGGAGCATTGGAATATATTCAGAAATTGTGGATTTGTTGCCTATTCTGCATAAGAAATCAGCAACAAATTACAATAAGATGAAGCTGAATCATAAGCAGCAGAAAATAAAAACTTCCCAGATTTTAGGGCATCCCTTGGATTTTCGGAGCCATAGCACTGCTGCTTTATCTGAACATACCAACTGTATATCATACAAAATACTGAAGTTACTATAAGTAATGTTCTGTAGTCAAATAACTACAAACCAGAACACCTTTTGGAAACTGTAGTGTGAGAAAAAAAGGCAATAGGGAATTTACACACAGGTTGTAATTCATTTAGTCCACTGTATTTTATAATGGAGTTTCCTATGGCACAACAGGATTGACATGCTTTAAGAAATGATATTTAGTGATGAGATGTGATACTGGAACATCAACTGGAATGTGAATTTTATCAGTCGTAATAATAACAGCATATCTTTTGAGCTAAAGGTTTGTTTTATCAGGGCTTCTATTTTCTATAAATGAAAAGTGGGTAAAATTTTGGAAACCAAACACAGGAACTTGAATAACAAACTATGCAATGTTCTGAAAGTGCCACTTTTGTCAGAGACGTAAGTAAATACACTCCATACATAATAGATTCTTAATAAACCTGATTGCAATGTATTTCCATGCTTTTTCTGTGTTTTTTTTCTGTACAATTTCATTGAAATCCAACTTAATTTTACATAATTGCTTGACGTTCCAAAGATTGGTTTATAGTGGTGATCAAACATGTCTAAGGGCAAGATCCAACAGTGGAAAATGGAAGGTATCTCGGGTTGTCATACAAATGCATTTCACATAACAAGACACTACCTGCTATGTATTCTTTGAAGGATATGGAACTTGTGCTTTAAACAAGATATTCTGTTATTCTACAGATACGTGCAGATCACGCTTAGCCAGTCTTGTAGTGCACACAATGTCTTGTAGATGGAAACAAAGTCATGAACCTTGCAACTCTCACAGTCATACACAAGAGTCTCTGGCAAACTTAAGATGCAAAATCTTGGTCCTGCTGATAAAAGGATAGGCAGTGCAGAGACATCCAGCTGCTACTATCAAGCCCAAACTGCACCACGCACAAAACAAAGACCAGCTGTATCCATGTTCCACATCACTTGGAAGCCCATAAATAAATTTTGGCAGGCGGTTTAGATCATAAGCGACACTTGCTGCATATGTACACAAAGAAATTGTACAAAAGATTCCTGAAGACAAATGAAATAAACACAAGAAATTAGTAATAAACCATTCAAAAGTTTTGTTATTGCTTTGAACAATTATATTCTATATGATCAGATCTTTACGCAATGTAGTAATTTATTCTAATATGACAATGTTACCGTATTACAAAATATTAAAACATTGTAATATACTGTTGGTTACCAGACGGACAGACAAAAAAAAAAAGAGACAGATTATTGCAGTTCTCCTATAGGCTGAGCCCACATGTTGCAGAAACGCAGCCAGGGGCGTACCTACCGGGGTAGCAGCAGTAGCGGCTGCCACAGGGTCCGGGACATTACGTGGCCCCACAGGCCCCCAATGCTTTTTTTTTTTTTTATAGGCCGTTACCTGCTGGAGTAACCCCAGCAGGTTACTGGCCCTATATACTTACCGTTCCCCGGGGTCCCACTCATGGCCGCCTGCGCTTCCGATTCTGCGGAGGCGGCTGTGAGCAGGAGCAGGGATCGGTAGGTAAGGCCACGGGCCGAACCCCACAATCTCTGATATCATTATACTCCGGGGTCTTTTCAGATCCCGGAGTATAATCGGAGGTCCAGGAGAGGTGAGGGATCATAAAAAACAATGTACTTACCTCTCCTACGCTTCTCCAGGCTTCGGACCCGTTTGGTGACGTCCCAAACGTCAGCCGACGTCATTTTGCATCGCGACGCCGGCCCGCATAACATGACGCCGGCCTGGTCTAACATTGAAGAAGGCCGAAGTAGCAGGGAGTGGACCGGAGCGAGGAACAGGTAAGTAGCATTGTATTTTTATGTTACTATCCTCCCCTGGGTCTCCAATCATTATACTCTGGGGTCTGAAAAGACCCCAGAGTATAATAATTGTTCATGGGTGGTCCACAATGGGACATATAATAGTGTGTGCAGGGGCCACTATGGGGCAAAATACTGAGTGCAAGGGCCACTATGAATGCGTTTTTTTGGGGGGAGGGTTGGAGGGGGCGGTCCGGGGGGCTGTTGGGGGCAGCGGTTCGGGGGGGGGGGCTCATGTCAAATGTTTGCCTTGGGGCCCAGCCATTCCTAGTTACGCCACTGAACGCAGCAAAGTAAATGCCATTTCATTTAAACTTATATGGGAGAGGGAAAAATGCAAAAATATTTCTCAAGCTGTGAGAAATACAAATATTTTTGCTGAATTTTTATATACTGCTTTTCTCATTTACTGCAAGTAAATGGACCCAGCTACATTGAATAAAGTGCATGATCTGTAAATAGCAGGTTATTGTGCAGGAAGAACTGAGCCGATAGTTACAGGAGTAATTTTGTCAGGTAAGCTGCAGTATAACCTGTATTTTATTAATCGAAAGCCCTGCTCTTTCAATGCCTAGGAATCCAGTGTGTGGCCCTGCTTGGTTATCGCCAGCTATCTCTGCACAGTAGTACAGGAGAGGTTATCTATCACCAAATAAAACCACCTACTGGACTCCAAAGCATTGAAAGCAGGGATTTAAATTTAATAAATATACTGAATAAATTCTACTGTTTTTTTCCTTTAAAAATTTATATCTATCCCATCAGCTCTGCTTTATAATATGAATGCAGGTCAGACACCAATGATTGAAAATGTAAGCATCACATCACAGCTTAACAGGAAACTGTAACATGTACTTCATCCGGTTATATTTCTCCAGATATATAAAAAAATACAATGTATTGGTTCCTTCTGGACTTTCTTCAGGTCGTATCTGGAGCAGTGCCAGCACAACGTTATATGTCCATGGACCTTCTCTGGCTACCAGCCCACGGGACTCCAATCAAGAATTTTGGGGTCCCATACTGGAAAGTTTTGTGCTCCCCAGCACACATTACCGTTTGTAGTCTTACACCATATCACATACATATCTCTGCAGCTTGGCATGTGGACTCTGTCATGGGATTTTCAGAGTGTGTGGGAATGAAATGCTGGAGGAGGCAGGTTTGGGCCCCAGGCCTCCATAATTTGATTGGTTCTAGAGCCTGTAATAGACTTGTCCCATCCAATTGTTGAGAGACATAAGTGGGGCTGTTACAATCTATGTCACTGAAGCTGGGACAGGCTACTATTAGGCATCTAATTGACTCAGACCCCACTTGGTGGGAATGTAGGGAGATACAGACTTTTTGGTCCTTGGTATTCTAGTTATATACTAAGGTTAGCAACTGCCCTATAGTACCTTCTTCCCAGCTGGCCCTCCTGTCCCTCATTCCAGGTAAGGTCTCAAAAGTGAAGGGAGACCTCCTATGCCACTTGCTCATGGCTGATTATTCCCCTGCACCGGCGAAGCACCACAACCTCTTCATTGATGGAGTGGCTGCAGGAGTTCCTTCGTATTAGGAGAATGGGAATTCTGGTTGCGGAGGACTCCATTGATTCCTCTAAGTTAGACGCCCTCTGACGGCCATTGTTGGTGTTCCAGGAGTCCTCAGACTTTGCAAACCTGTTTTCTTAGGCTCCCCTGGCCCTTTGTGTTCCCTCTTGTTTTACACAGTGATTTCCATTATTACCTCGCCCTTCCTATTTCTTCCTGACCCTATGTTGTCTGTCCCCTTCCCCGTGTCATCCGTCCTCCCCTCCTGTTGTTCTCCCTTGTCTTTACTTCTGTTTTTTCTCTCTAGTTATATTTGTTTCTTGACTAGAATCATTTGCTCTTTACTTGCACAGGTGAGTGGGTGGGTCCATGTTGACACTCCTCCCCCCCATCCACCGCTACTGTTTTTCTAATGACTGTTCCCTCCTTAACCACCCTGTCTTCGGGCTCCTCGGTTTATATATGCAATTTTTCTCCTGTCTTGTTCTTGTTCTCTCCTCCTCTCATTCTCATGTACTTGTTATATTTCAAAAATTTTAATAAAAACTGATAATGCAACGTAACTGACTCGTAAGTGACTCAATCAATCAATTGCTATCAATATTGAGATTCTTGAAACCCCTTTAAAAAAATAATAGTGAGCCGGTAGATACTGTTACTTAGAAAGTCAATACTACAGTGGGGGAAAAAAGTATTTAGTCAGCCACCAATAAAATAAAGTATTTGGTCACCTACAAACAAGCAAGATTTCTGGCTCTCACAGACCTGTAACTTCTTCTTTAAGAGGCTCCTCTGTCCTCCACTCATTACCTGTAGTAATGGCTCCTGTTTGACATTGTTATCAGTATAAAAGACACCTGTCCACAACCTCAAACAGTCACACTCCAAACTCCACTATGGTTAAGACCAAAGAGCTGTGGAAGGACACCAGAAACAAAATTGTAGACTTGCACCAGGCTGGGAAGCAGCTTGGTGTGAAGAAATCAACTGTGGGAGCAATAATTAGAAAATGGAAAACATACAAGACCACTGATAATCTCCTTTGATCAGGGGCTCCACCCAAGATCTCACCCCTTGGGGTCAAAATGATCACAAGAACGGTGAGCAAAAATCCCAGAACTACACGGGGGAATCTACTGAATGACCTGCAGAAATCTGGGACTAACGTAACAAAGACTACCGTCAGTAACACACTACGCCGCCAGGGACTCAGATCCTGCAGTGCCAGACGTGTCCCCCTGCTTAAGCCAGTACATATCCGGGCCCATCTGAAGTTTGCTAGAGAGCATTTGGATGTTCCAGAAGAGTATTGGGAGAATGTCATATGGTCAGATGAAACCAAAGTAGAACTGTTTGGTAGAAACACAATTTGTCGTGTTTGGAAGAGAGTGAATGCTGAGTTGCATCCAAAGAACACCATACCTACTGTGAAGCATGGGGGTTGCAACATCATGCTTTGGGGCTGTTTCTCTGCAAAGAGACCAGGACGACTGATCCGTGTACATGAAAGAATGAATGGGGCCATGTATCGTGAGATTTTGAGTGCAAACCTCCTTCCATCAGCAAGGACATTTAAGATGAAACGTGGCTGGGTCTTTCAGCATGACAATGATCCCAAGCACACTGCCAGGGCAACGAAGGATTGGCTTCGTAAGAAGCATTTCAAGGTCCTGGAGTGGCCTAGCCAGTCTCCAGATCTCAACCCTATAGAAAACCTTTGGAGGGAGTTGAAAGTCCGTGTTGACCAGCGACAGCCCCAAAACATCACTGCTCTAGAGAAGATCTGCATGGAGGAATGGGCCAACATACCAGCAACAGTGTATGCCAACCTTGTGAAGACTTACAGAAAACGTTTGACCTCTGTCATTGCCAACAAAGGATATATAACAAAGTATTGAGATGAACTTTTTGTTATTGACCAAATACTTATTTTCCACAATAATTTGCAAATAAATTCTTTAAAAATCAGACAATGTGATTTTCTGGATTTGTTTTCTCATTTTGTCTCTCATAATTGAGGTCTACTTATGATGTCAATTACAGGCCGGCCTCATCTTTTTAAGTGGGAGAACTTGCACAATTGGTGGCTGACTAAATACTTTTTTTCCCACAGTATGTGTTAGAGATGCTTACAGTGCATGAGTTAAATTGTTTTTTGGGTTTTTTTTTACATTGGTCCAATAAATATATTTTGCATTTTGTAAGGATTATTTTCATTGAATATCTTGCTCTTAAATTACATTTTTTATTTCTTTAAAATGACGGCACATGAATATATATTTGGTGTTCCAACAGGACTTATGAAAAGAGTAATAATTTAAGTGAATACTTAAAAGAGAACATTTTATGGTATTCATTGTAACTAAAATGAGTATAGATTGTTTTACATATCTTTGTATACATGAAAAAACTAGAAATATAGCTGCAATAGCAAAAATATTCCTTTAGAATGCACGGCAGTGTCCCGTCTCCAATCCTAGACGCTCAAATAAATAAAGAAAAAATGATTCCGCCAGCATTTTGCAAAAAAAAAAAAAAAAAAAGATGGTGACTTATTTTATTGGTAGTAGCAAACACCACGTATCGACCCTGGCTAATACTGGCGGAATAGTTTTTCTTTTTATTTATTTGTATACATAATGATATGTATCAATTGCTACATTAGCATAGAGAATACTTCATTACTTCATTGGTGCAAAAAATTCAGGATCATGTGCAGTAATGGCGACTCAATTCCATATTCTCCCAATCCAATTTCTGCATCCAGACAGAAAACAAATTGCACTGATTTCTTCTCAGCAAGTGGCTCTAAACATAAAGTATCAGTCAGCCAACAGCTATTTATACAGACTTGACTGTAAATAAGTATATCCAGCCAAGCATTCATGTTTATTTCAATGGGAAGAAGAAATAAACCAATGGCAGAAATCTAAGGGTTATTCCAAGGGGAAAAATGATTGAATTCCAACAATGGCCAATACTTCTTTTCCAACACATTGGCAGAGGGGACGAGTCTGCAAATCCCATACAAATTAGATAGTTTTGTTATCCATCCCTAAATCAGAGGGTATGGATGAGTTTTGTTTAATGTGTATGGTCCCTTTTGTCTATCTCAGATCAAAAACCTTTCAAGATTAAACTCTTAGTGACACTCCAAAAGTAATAGACAAATTGGGGAGTAATATGTCTTATGAAATGGAAAATGCTACATCATAAACTCCTTTCCCAAAGGTACCGGACTGACTTAGCTTGCCTTGAACCACTTTTAGCATTTTTCCAAAGCAAAGAAGTACCTGAAAGTGCTTGCTTTATACTAGGTACCAAGTGAGTCAAAGAAGTACTAGAAGGTCACATCTTCAAACACTGCTCAGCATTATAGATGACGACCAGCTACGTGAATAGGGTATTATTATTATTATTTTGCTTTCTTACAGTATATAGCGCCATTATATTCCACAGCACTTTACAGACATTGTCAGTCACTGTCCCATATAGGGCTCACAATCTACATTCTCTATCAGTATGTCTTTTTTGGAGTGTGCAAGGAAGCTGGAGTACCCGGAGGAAACCCACGCAAACACGTGAAGTAATACAAACTCCTTGCAGATTATATCCTTTGCCCAGGACTCCAGTTATGCAAGCAGGGGCGTAACTAATCGGGGTAGCAGCGGCCCTCGATGCTTTTTTTTTTTTTTTTTTTTTTTTAATAGGCTGTTACCTGCTGGTGTAACCCCAGCAGGTAACGGGCCCTATTTACTTACCAATCCCCTCTCCTGCTCATGGCCGCCTGCGCTTCCCATTCTGCGGAGGCGGAGGTGGCTGTGAGCAAGAGCATGGAACGGTAAGTGAGGCCGTGGGCAGCGAACCCCACAAACACTGCTATCATTATACTCCTGGGTCTTTTCAGATCCCCGAGTATAATGATCGGAGAGTCAGGGGAGGTGAGGGAACATAAAAAAACACTGTCACTTACCTCTCCTACGCTCCGCAGGCTTCGAGCCTTTTTGGTGAAGTCACAAAGGCCGGGCCTGCGTCATTATGCATCGCGACGCCAGCCCGGCTCACGTGAGATCTGGTCCAACATTGAAGATGGCTGAAGTAGCGGGGAGTGCACCGGAGCCAGGGAAAGGTAGGTAACAGTGTTTTTTTGGTTTGTATCCTCCCCTGGGTCTCCAATCATTATACTCTGGGGTCTGAAAAGACCCCAGAGTATAATAATTGTTCATGGGTGGTCCACAATGGGGCATAATACCGTGTGCAGGAGCCATTATGGGGCATAATACCGTGTTCAGTGGCCACTATGGGGCATACCACCGTGTGCAGGGGCCACTATGGGGCATAATACCGTGTGCAGGGGCCACTATGGGGCATAATACCATGTGCAGGGGCCACTATGGGGCATAATACCGTGTGCAGGGGACACTATGGGGCACAATAGTGTGTGTAGGGGCCACTATGGCACATAATAGTGTGCGCAGGAATGCGGTTTGTGCGGGAGCAGCGGTTCGGGGGGGCCCCCATGTCAAATGTTTGCCTTAGGGCCCAGCCATTCCTAGTTATGGCACTGGCTGCAATGCTAACCACTGAGCCACCATGCTACCCGAAAACAAACTACAGTACATAGTACTTGAGTTGAACCAAACTGAGTCAAGTCACTACCATGCATTGGAAAAGGGTTATAGATATAGATAAGTTTGCTATGTTTGATTTCTTTTAATCGGTATTGTATAATATACCTGTCATGAGAAAAAGCAGTCCAGCCACATGCTGTGTAAGGCTCTCTTCCCAAAAGAAACTCACTGCTGCCACTATACATCCACACAGGAGGACAGCAGCAGCCATGCCCAAAAATCCAGCAGTAATTCTTCTTAAATCTGTTCAAACACAGACAAAAAAAGAAAGAAAAAAAGATTATCTTCTCTTTCTCAGCACAATGTAAGATGGATGGCAAGAGTTCAGGATTCCTGCGGCATTTCATTTCAGAACGTAAATTAAAAATCACAACAAAGTGCTTTAATCCTGTCTGCACACTAGAACTTCCAAAACCGTAGGAAAACAATGGCTACCATTTATATTACTGGCGGTTCCACTTTATTGAGTACATCGGATTAACTTTCAAATTGTTTAAAAATGTATTTTCTCACTTCATTAAAGTCAACATTAAATCAGAGAGTATTAGCCAACATTAAAAGAACTAACCCCAGGAAATGAAATACAAAGGGAACAATTCTGTGCTTTATAATAGGTAGACATAAAACTTAGCGTGAGCAGTAATGTAAACTAGAACACTTTGACTTATAATTTTCAACATATTTATTCATAACTCTGTTTACTTGATAGGTTAGATGTATCAATGGGCACATGTAATAAGCTATCACATATGAAAATGGAATTGAATTTAATAATGAAAGGACCTCTTTGTATTATTTTTTGAAGCGTGCCTCCAGTTATACACAATTGTTCAGAAATGAATAGTACAGGTGAATACAAGAAACGCTGCCATGTATTTTATTTTATTACAGAAATCAGTTTCCTTCTCCAATTACTAGGCTGCTCTCATCCTCCTTGTCTTCACACAGATTGTTTATTTATATAGAGTCAGTCTCCATATACACCTGACACAGAAGTGTATGGAGAGGGGAGGGAGAGGAGGAGACTATTAATTGATTTATTGCCTTAATCTGTGGAGTTATAGAGTCTTATCTGGAAGATATAGCAGTGTCAAAAGAGCTCTCCGTCACACACAGAGTAGCACAGTATAGCAGCAGTCTCCTCCTCCACCTCCGTCATGGACTTGTATATAGAAATTAACTCAGCCTGAAAAGTGTATATATATTTATTTTATTTTTTTTATATAAGTTGATATTAATTGGGCACTTTCTGGAGGTATTTAGTCCTACATTGTAGTATTAAATAGTTCATTTATGGCAGTACTACAGTACTATTTGGAGGTTTTATGGTGGTTCACTTATGTTTAATCAGAATTTCTTTTTTAGAGAAAAGCATTTCATACAATGTAAAGGAACGTAATGCTTACAGGACCCACTGGATCGTAGAATAAGGTACATGGAAGATTTAATAGGTCATAATACAAATTTGCCCAGCTATTCAGCAGGTATCCAAATAGGCATACTACACACGGTGATAGGAACCATTAACAGGTAATGTAAAGAGGATCTCCTATAACTCAAATAAAGCATGAAGGATGGGATCTGAAATGTCCATTCAAAACAGAATGGAGAAGAGGGAAGGCTCCTCCCTTGGGCCCCTCCACAAAATAGTCACTGTATATGCAAAAAGCAACCTTGTGAAAACTATAGAAAGAGAGAAAGTACAGAAGATACATAGGAAACAGGATAAGCTAGGAAAAAAGCAAAAGAGAGAGAGAGATGAAGACAAAAGGGGAAGAGCTAGGAGAAAAACAAGGAGATAGGAGAAGAGGACTAAAGGAAACACCTTGGCCCGACCTACCCATATAGAGATTGGAAGGCAGCTGAGTCTTTGAACATGATCCAGGGTTGCCAAGTTTGGAAAATTTATCTGCCAACAAATCCACCATATGAAACAACAATTTAGACTCTTGGTACCATTCTGATAAGGCAGAGGTATGGGCTGCACCCCATGGTGGTTTATTTATAATACAACCATATAGTGCTCAATGTATTGCAGTATTAAAATATACCAACTCCTTATCCACCATTACCTATGATGTAAGGTATAATCTCTTATAATGCACAATACTTTTATGATCTGTCATTTTTATAATGTTTTTTCTGAGTTGTTTTCAACTTCTATTGTTACTAAATAGGAGATCCCTTTCCTAAGGGTCTTTTGCTATATTCAGCAAGCTATGTCTATTAGAAGTATCTGAAGTGTGGAGGAGAGCTAGGAACTTCTTTAAAAAGCTTATTTTGTCTGAAACCTGTTTTCTCTTCTCTTTCACAACTGCAGTTTGGTGTTATTTAATGCTTTTTACTTACGGAGAAGGTGCCACTCATCTTGCTGAATAGTCCTGGTCAGATTGAAAGGAATATTCCTCAGGCGAATTGGTTGAGAGAAATGATACTTGATGGCTGTGCATTTCTGAGCAATACCTTCAAAGAAAAAGTAAAGCAATTTAGCATACTATTGTACGCTTATAACAGTACATTTATCTAGACAAGAATCTGTCTTGATGCTCTGACATTCAGACATTTATACTACAGCCGGGTCTACAGTGTAGAACAGTGGAATGACACTGATTAATTAATATGTAAAAGCTCTAAACGAGGTTCAATAAATCAATATCAAATATTTATAAATCTGATAGCAACTGTAAAGAATGAACAGGCAAATAGCCCTTAAACCTTGAATCCTTAAAGAAGACCTTTCACGTCCTAATCGATGTACAGTATTATATACCGCTAGAAAGCAGACTGTCGACTTTCCCGATATGTGCCCCGATGCTGGAGCTGTTAATGCTGTTAATTTCAGCCCTACTCTAGAAGGGTGGGCTTTACAGCTCAGCGTCATCACTGGGCTGTGAGGAATGCCCCCCTGACTATACACTTCCATAGACTTGTATTGTCAGAGGGGACGTTCCTTACCGCCCAGCGTTGACACTAGGTTGTAAGGCCCACCCTACTGACCGTTCTGAGATACCACCTACTGACCGTTCTGAGATATCACCTACTGACCGTTCTGAGATATCACCTACTGACCGTTCTGAGATATCACCTACTGACTGTTCTGAGATATCGGTGCCAATATTAACGGCACTGATATCTCCAGCACTGGGGCACATACTGGGAAAGCTGACTTTTCTAGCGATATATAATACCAGACATCAATGTGGACATGAAAGGTATTCTTTAAAGCAAATCTCCAAATTGTATCGCTGTCAGAGCTTTGTTTTCCTGATACAAAGCCCCAAATACCCTGCATAGATATAGACATTACAACAAGGTATGTTGACTAAGCCAATGGGGCTAGTCATCGTGTCACCATACTCTGAGACTTCAATATACCACTCCAAAAAGCAGAAAAAAGAAGCTTTAGTCACTGCCTCCCATTAAAAAAAACTAATTAGGGGCTTTTTTGGAGCAAATTTTGAGGCAGAAAGTACCTAATAAAGGTCCTTCTAGTGTCTTCTGGTAGCCAGCATGTATTGTTTTGAAGGGGTTTTCTGTGACTAAAGTATTGATGACTGCAGTGCTTGGCAGGCCTTGTAGTCTCTTTACTACTTACCAAGCAAAGCACCCTACAGTGTCAGACTGGGGTGCCTAGGGCCCACCAGTAGAATTTATTCTGAGGGCCCACTATCCGGCTAAATGCAAATCTTACTTGCCTCCCATTTGCAAATTCCTAAAATTGCACTGACACTTTTTTTTCAGTATTATCCTCTCATTTAGCCCTCACTTTGGACTGTCCTGTGGCCCTCTCAGTAGCCTGCTGACTCACTCTTGCCTTAGACTAGGACCCCCCCGTAGCTCTGTAAGCAAGATGATTGCTGATGGAGGCCCCAAAGTGATAGTAAGGAGATGATGCCCAGATGGGATAGGATAGGAGTTCACCTGCCACTGTCCCTACATGTCATCTTATCCACCCAATGTATCTCTATATAGTAAACAAAGTAGTTTGTTAAATATTCTGCTCAGTTTATTATATGAAAGCTTAGGCTGCGTCTAGGGGCCTGCTAGGCCCACCTGAGTCATGGGCCCACTAGGGGATTCACCTGCTTCCCTGTGAGCCAGTCTGAGCCTGGCTCTATTCTTTGCATAGTGTCTGTGCTTAGAATTGCAGCTCCTCCCATTCACTTAAAACAAACAGACATGTGTCAGGGCTGTAGCCAACAAATTTAAAGATATATTAAAAACCAAACTAAAAGCATTTAGATTTAGATATAAATTTAATGTCCACCAATGAATACCATTTTTAAGGCTGATTCTGGACATATATGGCTTCATAATGTGGCTGCATTTTCACATCCATCTTAAAGGGGTTGTCCAGGCAAAAATGGACAACCCTTTTAAAGTTTAAATAAGCTAGGGGCAGTGAAAAAAATTTAAAAAAATGTATAGTCACCTGTCCCCATTGCTACAGTGTCCTCCCGTGTCATCTGCTCCTGGTGTTGTGCTGAAGCAGCTGATCGGCCTCAGCGGTCACGTGACTGCTGAGGGCAATCAGCGAAGAGCCTGAATGTCACTACCTGTGACATCACGGGTCCTCTTCCTTATAGGGGTTGTCCAGGCCAATCAGCGACTTCAGCACAACGCCGGAAGAGACCCGGGAGAGCAAACGAACCGGGAGGCGAGGGATGACAATGGAACAACTGGGAAAGGTGAGTGTGTTTTTTTCTTTTTTACTGCCCAACGTATTTAAACTTTAAAAATTTAGCCTGGACAACCCCTTTAAGGCTACTATTCCTGGATTTCCGGTGGTTCTGTTGTGGCAAGCTTAGATTACCATACCATTCTTTCCAGTTTCTATGGCCATAGGCTGCACAAGTATGAAAGTTCAGCTCCAATTGAAGTAGTTTTTTAAGAATATGTCCAAGAATTCAGTATTTAGTGGCAGTGAAGCAATGATAGGAGCAAATTTGTAACATTGAAGGGACTGAGCATTTAAAGACTTAAAATGTTAGCAACTCTCTGTTCCGACTCATGGGGGAGGGTCTCGAGCACCATGCAGTGAACAGTTGTTCCTACTTATACCAATTTATGAGGTAGACTATACCCTAGCATTTAAGCAGCAAAAATGTATTTGTGCCACTGGAGTTAGAACCTTGTCTTCTCCAGCCAGGGAGTGCCCCTTGTGGTAGAACCTTGTCTTCTGCAGCCAGGGAGCGCCCCTTGTGGTAGAACCTTGTCTTCTGCAGCCAGGGAGCGCCCCTTGTGGTAGAACCTTGTCTTCTGCAGCCAGGGAGTACCCCTTGTGGTAGAACCTTGTCTTTTCCAGCCAGGGAGCGCCCCTTGTGGTAGAACCTTGTCTTCTCCAGCCAGGGAGCGCCCCTTGTGGTAGAACCTTGTCTTCTCCAGCCAGGGAGCATCCTTTGTGGTAGAACCTTGTCTTCTCCAGCCAGGGAGCGCCCCTTCTGGTAGAACCTTGTCTTCTCCAGTCAGGGAGTGCCCCTTGTTTTTATGCAGCTAAAGGAAAATAGATTCATTCTCCTACTTGTAGGCATTACCTATTATCATAGGAATTGTAAAGTTGAGAACATGTTTTTAAAGGGATTGGTAAGTCTGACATAGCAGAGCACCCAGTTATCTTCATCAGTGTAATAGTCTTGGAATGGAGTTGCAGTGCGCACGTGACATCTGCCCCATTATCCTCTGGTGTGGGGAGTATCCAACATTTGCTGTAGTGATCAGTGGGTGTCCCAAGCAAATCTAAAGATGCTCAAGAAGATAATATTATTGCCAACGTTGGGGATATTTAAGAGATTAGCATTGATCTGCTGGTCTTGCCAGATTTTTTACATTAGAACCACCTTTAATGAATAAGTAGTTTATCTGATTTATGTTGATATATGTTGATTTTATTGTAATCATATTTCCTACCCACACTTTGACCACTAGATGGCACCAAAACCATTGTAATGTGTGTTGTACACTAAATTAAATTTCTTTCATATTTACTTGTAAGTAATTCACAACCCACAATCCAGACACACAAATTTTCTGCTTCATTCAATAGAAACAAATTAATTCAATAACCAAGTAGAAAAGTTTAGCATGTCATGCATGCCTACTTACAAGAATGCAAATCAGGAATAAAGCAGACAAATTGCATATAGCACATATATCCCTGCTATAAAATACTGTGACAGCCTTCCCAAGAATGATGGTAAGTGTCCTTCCAAATAGTGCTAGCTAGTGTTACCCATTAATGTTCCAGCAATAGCCCCTCTTATATACAATGGCATTCAGAGTTCCCATTAATCTCTGTCAGCCAGACTTGTGTTCTTCCTCAAGCTGTAGCACTACAATACAATATCCTTTTATCCCTAATCCATTGCACATCTTTTGTCCCTCTTGCTCTATAGCTCATCACCGATAGTCTGGATGTCTGTAAGGGGTTTGAAGTAAAATGCCTCCATGCTAGAACCAAACCCCCTAACAACATACAAGTCTGAACCGAACTGTGAAATATCTAGTGGATAGAACTAGAAAATATTTGCTGCAAATTTATGTTACATGCTGTTATATATATGCCTAACCACTTGCCTTGCAGGTACTCTGTTGGGTAACAGTATTCTGCTTTATGTATGCATATACATATACACACGTGGACAAAATTGTTGGTACCCCTCGTTTAATGAAAGAAAAACCCACAATGGTCACAGAAATAACTTGCATGGTGGGGTGTGGGTCTTTAGTGGGTACCCATAATCTTTATAGGAGATTTTTCCCATTTCCCTATTGTGTCACAGTTAACGACTGGAGAGCTAGGAAGACGATACCTCAACCACATGGAGAGCTGAAGCCTTGCCCTGTTTGATGGTAAGATGGTGTCTGGATCCAGGTAGTAAAATGCTTCAACTATTGGTCTCCTTAGATCAGATACCATTTGTGGTATGGTGTGAACCATTGAGAGGAAAAGCCCTTCACTGGAGGCCTCATGGTAATTCTGATAGCTTTCTGAAACTGTGATCCATTTAGAATAGCAATATCCTGGGTATACCGTTATTGTGGCCAAAAACCAAAGCTACTGTTGACCAACACCCTCTGCTATATTACACGACATACTATAAAAGTCTGATTGATGTGGGTGCCACCTCTGGGACTGCACCTCAATAGTGACCCCACCCCCGGCCCAATCCTGCCTGGGCTTGTTGGCTGGGAGTAACAGAAATAGCTGAACACACCGAGATGCGCTGTTTACAAAACTTCCAGAAAAGTGAATCAGAGATACAAAAAAAGCAAAGAAAGATGTGCAATGCTGTTGGCATAAACCACATTCATGTCTATGTGAGTTACAGAAACAGTGTAGAACAGCCCACTCAGCTGTCTCCATAACTCCCAGCCTACTGCCTGTGATAAGAATACACCTTTAAGCTTTTAATATGAACAGGCGGTTCTTCAAAAGCAACATGGCAGGAAGTCAGAATAGGAATATTGGAGCCAATTTACTACAATTGTCTAAGTTTTAAAGGGAGTCTACTATCTCCTCTAAGTATATTTAACTGCCATTACCATGTTACATAGAACATTACTGTGATAAACAACATAAATATACCCTTTCTACATATGTCACTTTTGTAGAGCTGGAGGAAAACAATTTAGAAATCTTATACAAATGAGAAAGTCGGTGCACTGGGGGCAGTCCTTCAGCTCCCTGGAGCACTGTTCTTGCCAATCAGACTCCTTTTAACTTCTGCCTGCACCACCCATGTAGTGAGACTTGATCCTCTCACTGCTATGACCATCACCCATCCTTCTTAAACTGCAAAATCAGTGCTCCAGGGTGATGAAGGCCCGCCCCCCGTGCACCAACTGCCTCATTTGCATAAGACTTCAAAGTTGATTTCTCCAAATCTACATAAGTGACATATATGATAGAGGCATGTTATTTATCACTGGCATGTGCTCTGTAACATGGTGTTGTGCTGACAGTTCAATATGCTTAGGATGCCTACGCAAGGCAGAAGATCAGGAGAACATGAACTTTTTTGGCAGAAAAGTAAGCCAGAATCCTGGGACATTTTCAGTGGTAAATGTGCTCTATCAATCCATAACATCATTAACTACTTCCAAACCAACCATTGACTTTATACATCCAGACAGTACACACTTAAGACTGCAAGGACATGTATATAAAATGTTACAATGTTACTACAGCTGGAAGTCCTATAGGGAAGGCAGGCATGGTTGGTTTATTACTATCCCTACCTTCACGATCACTGTGTACTGTGTACACAGATATGGAAGCTACCATGAATGCAGCTCCACTTCTGGTTCCACTGCCAAATGACCACCAGGGGCCAGAAATAGCATGAGCTACAGGACCCAGATCAGTTCTGTGCTAATGTATCAGCCCCAGTTATAGGAGAAATTAGCAAAAAAAAAAAAAAAAAAAGGAAAGTTAAAAGTCTGTTATGACCTTATGTGGGGGCACAATGTGTAAAAATAAATAAATAAACAAAAAAAATAAAGTAGCAAAAAAAAAACTCCACTAACATGTCCATGTCACATGTTATAGCTCCACCCTTGGCAATGCAATAATTGGCACCTACATGAAAATTACCATAGTGCTTTGTGAATAAAACACATTAAAAAAAATGTGAAAAGAACTCATTTCCTCTCCTTTTTTGTTAAATTTTGTAAATTTTGTCAGATATTAAAATAAAGACATGGAAAAATAAAATAAAGCCCTATTTAGCACCAAAAAAGACACAAAAATTATGTGAATAAACCAAAGGAAAAAAATGTTATAGTCTCAAAACGAAATGTTTATTTCACATGTACAAAAAAAAACAAAAAATATACGCGAGCGTACTGCACATGCTCTGCGTGCCCTCTTTGATTTCCAAACATGCCCAGTATGCTCTTATTGTTCTATGAGATAGAAGAGTGTACTGGGCATGCGCAGTACGCTCCTTCATTTGAAAATCAAAGCTGGTGCATGAAGCATGCACAGTACACTCAGCTGAGACCCGAAATTGCCGAGCGTACTGCGCATGCGCGGGATTTCGTTCAGAGTGACGCAGCTAGCATGAAGGGGGAAGGCTCTACACTAAAAAAAGAACGGCGCCTAGCGAAATAGAGCGATGTTGCAACTGTGCTCTTTGAAGAATGTATATGCTCCCTGTGCTCTCTGAAGATGCTGCAACTAAAATGGAAAAGTCGATTTTTTCAAAATCTTCATACTGCATCATGAAAATAAAGGTACTGCTGGAATAGACTTTATAAAGGCTACAATACAGTGTGATTGGTTAAAAAAAAAGTTTTTTTCAATGATAGACTCCCTTTAAATGCCACTAAATGGCACTACTATTGATATGGGAGGCATTTTGATTTTCCTGTCTATATAAATGTACTATATATTTGTATTCAAAGTGGCTGAAAAGTATAAAAGTATACATAGTTTACATAGTGATTGACTGTTTATATAACAAACCAGTTGAAGAATATAGAACTTCTTTACCTATTTTGATTGACCAAAGCAAATCATTCACTAATCTCTATTTATTTTAAATTAGAATTTATCCTTATCTATATAATAATTTTTGTGTGGACAACACAGTACCCACAAAAGTGGTGAGGTGCTTCTCCAATAACAAACCATGGATTAACTCTGATATAAAAACACTACTTAAGGAGAAAAAGATGGCATTCAGGACAAGAGATAAGGAGGGGTTGAGGGAAGTACAAAAGGAGCTGAGGCAAAAAATCAGGCAGGGAAAAGCCAGTTATAAGGAAAAAATGGAAAAACAAATGGAAAGAAAAGACAGAAGGGAGGTCTGGGAGGGGCTTAAGTCAATTTCGGGTCATAAACAGTCTGTCTGCCAGATTGAGGCAGATGTTAATTGGCTCAATGAACTAAACCTATTCTTCAACAGATTTGATCACACACCAGCTCCTCCCACCCCAGCATGTTCTTCAGCTCCCCCCACCACAATGACTTCACCCCATGCGGCTACTTCCCAACAGACCAGTAAATCCAGAAATCCGTCTTTATCTGACCACAGTCTGACCTTCACACGGGCCCAGGTGAGGAAGGAGATGAAAAAGATCAAGGCGAGGAAAGCCGCAGGGCCAGATGACATCAGTGCAAGGCTAATTAAGACTTGTGGGGACCAGCTGTTTGGTATAATTACATATATGTATAATATGAGCCTGAGGCAGGAAATAGTCCCTGAATTATGGAAATCTTCTTGTGTGGTACCAGTTCCAAAGAAACCTCACCCTATGGACCTCAACGACTACAGACCTGTAGCACTGACATCCCACCTGATGAAGATCTTAGAGAGATTGGTTCTCACACATCTCCGCCCTCTAGTGAGCCCCGCTATGGACCCTCTTCAGTTTGCTTATCGGCCGGGCATTGGGGTAGATGATGCCATCATCCACCTTCTACACAGGGCTCTGTCCTGGAGAAACCAGGGAACACATTGAGAATAATGTTCTTTGATTTCTCCAGTGCTTTTAACACCATACAGCCCAGGTTACTGAGGGACAAGCTGGGCCTTTCTGGAGTGGACCACCACCTCTCCAACTGGATCCTAGACTACCACACAAATCGACCTCAATACGTGAGAGCCCAAGACTGTGTGTCAGGTACCGTGATCTGTAATACGATGGCACCTCAGGGTATGGTTCTCGCCCCTTTCCTCTTCACACTGTACACTGCAGATTTTAGGTGCAACTCATCTAGCTGCTACCTACAGAAGTATTCTGACGACTCTGCAATAGTAGGCCTCATCACAGACGATGATGACAGGGAGTACAGAGAACTGAACAGGGATTTTGTGGACTGGTGCTACCGGAATCACCTGAAGATTAACGCGGGGAAGACCGAGGAGATGGTGGTGGACTTCCGTAAAGGCAGATGCCCTCCTAAACCAGTGGACATCCTGGGGACGGGCATCAAGATTGTGAACACCTATAAGTACCTGGGTTTGCTCCTTAATAATAAGCTGGACTGGGCAGATCATATGGAGGCCCTGTACAGGAAGGGCCACAGCAGGCTCTACCTGCTTAGGAAGCTGAGAGCCTTTGGAATCGGGAGGGTCACTTCTTAGGACTTTCTTCAACTCGGTAGTGGCATCAGCCATCTTCTTTGGAGTGGCCTGCTGGGGGAGCAGTATATCAACCAGGGACAGAAATAAACTTGACAAGCTGATTAGAAGGCCAGCTCTGTCCTGGGGAGCCCACTGGACCCAGTGCAGGTGGTGGGTGACAAAAGGATACTGTCCGTGGTGAGCTCCATGCAGAAGAAGAAGTCCCATCCCATGCATGAGACTGTGATCACGCTGGGCAGTACTGTCAGTGACCGACTGCTCCACCCTAAGTGTGAGAAGGAGCGCTATCGGAAGTCTTTCCTCCCCACCGCGGTTAGGCTGTACAACCAACACCGACCTAAGCGGAGATCATTACACACAGAGAACTGAAATATCTCTCTGCCTGTTAAATCCCCCCCCCCCCCCCCTGCTACTTCCTATCTGTCTGTCTACTATCAATGTAATGCCTCTCACCTTGGAACATTCCTGTACATGTTGTATTTGTATTTGTATCTGCTTATCTTTGCTGTTGTAACACACTAAATTTCCCCATTGTGGGACTATTAAAGGACTATTATTATTATTATTATAAACTAATTATGTAGACAGATAACAGTGAAAAAATCCCAAAAAGTATACTCAGCACATAAGTGAACAAGTTTGGGTTACATATCGAGATGGGCGAACTTTCAAGATTTGTTTTGTATGGGGTTTGGGTGGTTCGGGACCAAGATTCGTTTTGGGTATAACAAGTTCGGTGTGAACCCCAACCTAAATTGCATTAAAACATAGGTACCTAGGAGCCCTGACAGTGTGATAAACTATTTATCTACCTTTTTCTAGCTCTTTAAGGCAAACATAGGCAAAGTGATGTCAAAGTGAAGTGACATGTATGTCTATGGAAAAACTGATGGTAAGCAGAGGATACAAACTCAGAGCAGTGGCGTAACTACCAGGGTAGCAGAGGGAGCGGCTGCCACAGGGCCCGAGATGTCAGGGGGCCCCCTGCACTAATAAATATGCAAAAAAAATATATATATATATTTTTTTTTTTTACTTTCTGAGGCTAGGGCCCTCGGGGGTGGGGAGGGGCGGCTGGGCCCAGGCATGCAGACAGTCCTGCCGGCAGTGACCTATTTTTAGCCTTAGCGGGGTGTTCTCTTTTCACCCTGCATAGGCTGAAGAGTGAAGAGGACCTTACTGAATATGTTCCCTCCCTTGGCGTGCGTCCATACGCTGGGGGGTGACTTTTATCGCACAGCAAGAAGGGAGCGCGATCGGCAGATCCATTTTGTGGACTGTGGAGGAGCGCAGGAGACAGAAGTGGATTCGGAGCAGCGAAGAAATTCACTGTGGTGAATGTGGATCACCCATGCTTGCAGGGCAGGCTGTGCAGCAGTGACGGTACTGTGCTGGCAGCTGCTGCTCTTTGATCTGGGAGTTCAGTCAGTTCCAAAAATTATAATAAGTTTGCTGCCTGGGAAGGGGGGAACAGTGTCTGTGAAGAGTGAGAACTGTGAGAAGAACACTCTTCACTGACACTGAATGTGGCACTTGTCCCCCTCTTCCCCAGGCAGTGAACTTATTACAGTTCTTAAAGGGGTGTGCCATTAAAGGGATTGTTCAGGGGACCAGGGCTTAAAGAGGACCTTTATAGCTTAT
Source organism: Leptodactylus fallax (assembly GCA_947044405.1). Classification (NCBI taxonomy): domain Eukaryota; kingdom Metazoa; phylum Chordata; class Amphibia; order Anura; family Leptodactylidae; genus Leptodactylus; species Leptodactylus fallax. Next base: position 1,601,991 of record CAMRHE010000123.1, read on the forward strand.
CATGAGGATAGGCCATAAATTGCTTAGAGGACCTTTCATGTCTTCATTTTTTTAGACACACATAGCAGATATATTGCAGAAATCAATCGTTTTGATGACTTGTATGTGTGGACTCAGTACATGTCTGCATGAGTGGTGGCAGTGTTGGTAGCTGTGGCACCATGAGTGGCAGTACATAGAATAATCTGATGGACCAGGTAGCAGAACATGTTAGAACAGTAGTTTGTATGTATTTAACAAAAAAAAAGTAAACTCTTGCCCAAAAAATCCCTTAAAAAAGGATCTTTCACTAACAGGACTGACTTTGTCCATAAAAACTATGTTAAAAAATTTGTGGACAGATCAAACTTTATTGCAAAACAAACTTGGACAAAATTAGATTATTTGAAAATGTAAGGGTTAACTGTCCTTTGTCCGTTTGTATTTCTGCTGCTGTCAGGCTCTCACCACACAGATATTCTCTCTCACTCCTAATATCTATGATTTCTATCACTAATCTGACTGTAATTGATAAATCTGACTAAACTATGTTCTAGTTCTCCTCCTCTTAGCTGTATTGCAAGCTTTGCAGCACTCAATGCTCTGTATCATGGAGTGATGAATAACACATCTATCCGTACTTCCATAACCGATATGCCTTGTGTTTCAGCCCACACAACCTTATATACCGTTTATGACATCAGCACTGTAAGGTGTCCACCTATTGCTGACTATTGGCTGAGAGGCTGTCAGGAGGCAGCAGAACATTACAGTGACATGTCTCTTCTGTATTTTTACTGAGCAATACATGCAGCGCAAGTCATTTTAGTTCATCCAAGAGGAATCACCATTTATTTGGTTTTGTTAAAAACTGAGCAATTAGTGGGGGGGGGGGGGGGAGCAGAGTCTATGGAGTGAGTCTCTGCTGGTACTGCCCTCCTATAGGAAATGTGTGGGCAGAGAGCAGCCATACTACCAAGCAGAGTAAGGGCTGACTGCGCCATTCTACATCCATCCGTACAGGCCACTTCCATGTCTATATACTATCCATTACCTCAAGTGTATACAAGTACCTCATATACACTATGTATCCGATCCTCACTGTTCTCAGGATCTCTGTTTGCAGTCACTAAGTGGAACACTTTATTGGCCGTAACCTATTCTCCCCTCAGCCCGCATATGGGCTCTTTCTAGTCACCATATGATTCTGGGGCTATGATATTGATCACTGGACTCTTCACCACTTACCCAGCACAGCGCCATATGTTGTGTTGTGGCTGTGCTTGATGTTACAGCTCATCCCCGTTCAATTGAATGGGACTGAGTTGCAGTATGGAGAAGAGAAGATGGAGCTCATTGTCATACTCCTGAACAACCCCTTTAACCCCTTAGTTCTGGTAGCATTAAGAGCTTTGTTTAAAAAAAAAAAAAAAAAAAACTGAACAATTTGGAACAGTGGCGTAAATACCAGGGTAGCAGCGGTAGCGGCTGCCACAGGACCCGGGACATTAGGGAGCCCAGCGGGCCCCTGATGTTGTTTTCTTTATTTTTTATAATAGGCCGTTACCTGCTGGAGTAACCCCAGCAAGTAACAGGCCCTATTTACTTATCGATCCCCGCTCCTGCACAAAGCTGCCTGCGCTTCGCCTTCTGCAGAAGTGGAGGCGGTTGTGAGCAGGAGTGGGGATCAGTAAGTAAGGCCACAGGCCCGCGAACCCCACAGACACTGCTATCATTATATTCATTATACTCTTTGGGGGGAGTCAGGGGGCCCATGTCAAATGTTCGCCTTGGGGCCCGCCCATTCCTAGTTACGCCATTGATTTGGAATATTCGGGTCGAACCCACCCTGTGATGAATTGGTTCGCCCATCTCTAATTACAGATGAAAATGAAGGAAAACTAAATTTATAAAGTCATTCTTTATTGAAAAAACCTTGGATTATACAATCTATTCATTAATACATATAAAAACACAAATCAAGAATGAGGTGAAAATATTGTTCTTGACTACATAAAAAACAAGCATATCAACAAATGAAAAGAATCCGACCACAAAGAGTCTCAAGAAAAGTATAAAATGTTTTATTAAACCAATTCAGTAAATCCAATAAATAATTCTAATATCAAATCTGTTTAAAGGGATTGTCCAGTTTCAGACATATTGAGAGACGAATGTTATTGTTTATATAATGAAAAGTTATACAATTTTCCAATATACTTTCTATATCAATTCCTCAAGGTTTATAGATCTCTGCTTGCTGTCATTCATTCTGCATTGGTTATGTGATATATGGTCCATGGTCCTGTCTGCCATTATATGACCATGGAATGATTTATATTAGTAATTTAAAGGGAAACGGTCATGGTCCCCACACATTCCTATTTGTGTCCAGCATCTTATACAGCAGACCGAGTTGAGTGATATTACTTTTGTTGAATAAGATTTAGTATAGTTATAGTGATTGGTTTGATAAAATAGCATGAACACCCCTATGTTACATAGTCCTAATCACTGTTTCGTTGATCACATCTAAGTATGCAGACATAGCAAAACATCTGCAGCCAGAAGCAGCTGTGGTCAAAAGTCAAAGCTTCACTTTGGTTTGGCTATGTAGCACTGCCATGGATATCATCTTTGTGCAGTGCACACCTGATGGTTTTTACTGATACCGGTGTCTTTAAACTTGCATTCAATTCTACAGTAATTTATGGGGCTGTAGTTCTGTGTTTTTTGGATGTAGTTCGGTGAAGTGCTCTTCTGTCCCTCGCATCAAGCACAGCTGCTTCTGTCTGCAGATGGTTTGCCAGTCTTTGCATAGTGTGATCCCCAAAATAGTAGATCTCAGCACCCCTTCAACTCAACAACTCAGGTCACAGATGGCCCAACCAGGCATGCACCAATAATCATTCCCCTTTGTATCTGTCAGATCTGACATATGACACCCCTGAAACAAGTAAACAACTTTTCAGAACACACAAGTAATAAAATTTATCAAAGCAAAATAAGCTACATGACAGAGAACAAAAGTGGGCATGTAGCTGGTGTGGCAGGAAGAGTTCAACCTGACTGTGAAAGATCCTCAGTGCGCCAGCACCGCTTTGGCCCACACCTGAGACTTCTTTCATAAAAAAACCACACTCACCGCCAGTGAGTGCTGGGTTCACAAGATAAATACAAGACAAGCTTTCTAAATTTTGTATATTTATTAACCCCTAAATGGGTTGGTATTAACATCTAACACATGCAGTTCAGAACAGATATGCAGATATATGCAAGTATTAACAGTTACTAGTTACAATATACAGTACAATAAAATAAAAGGGAATAAAAGTGAAATAATTACTTTACCACACATATCCTGGATGTGGCTCTATAATCCAACCCTCACACATGGCCTGTGGGGATAACCAGTGGAGGCAGCAACATCAACACATTCCAGTCTGCATGCTCATCACAGTATGTCCCAATAGTCTCTCAGTCTCTTGTAGTCTCATCATAGTATTCTCTCAGTGGTAGTCTCTGCACAGTATTCTTCTCAGTGGTAGTCTGTCTCACTGACCTCTTACCTCATCTTTTATACCCTTGATTACACCACCCAGAATGAGGTCACCGGCGACAGCAAGTCTGATTGATTAACGCACTCAAGTCAAGATTCTTTGTAAGAAGATGGGATTACGTGGAATGACACAATGCCTTCTATATGTTATCAGCCATATCTGATCAACAGCCCAGGCTGGACAATGCATGTATATTTGATCACCCAGGGCTGTGTAGGAATTCAATGGAGCCATTCTGGGATGGATACAAAGCCCTATTGTTACATTGTTGCCACTACTGACCATACACCTAGGATTAGGGCTGCGCACATTATGAGTAAATGGAACTAAAAGGGAGATACGATACCCAGAGATCAAAATACATCTTTGAGTTATAGCCATATTTAAGCGGAATCATCACACTGACTATGTATAAATAGGGGTGCGTATGTTATTTTGTCCAACCCCTGTAGTAACTTATTCATGTATGTCTGTGCTTTGGAGTATAGTGGGTGGCACCATTCAGTGACTTTCAGCTATCTCTGTATGCAGCCCTCAAACTGTCAGTCACTCATATACTTTCAGTAACTTTTTTTGTTTTCTGCTTCATTTTCATCTGTAATCCATACCTGCCCACTTGTTGATCTCAATGACTACATACATGATTGTTTTTTATTTCAGAACATTTTAAGCAATGGCCAAAACTGTTGTAGCTAGAATTCAGATAGCAGTAGATTGTAGAAAAATGGTTCTAACATCTTTGCGATTATTTTGATTTCCAGACATATGAGCTCTGAAATTCTGTATTCTATATGTTTTGAAAATAAGTATACTTACTAGGAATACCGACCCAGATATACTACCTGGGGTGCACCTAGAAAGCAGCCAAAAATGCTCCTCAACTTGGCACATGATCCACATCCAAGCTTCTGTGCCCTGCTCAGCGCATTTTTAGACCATGAGCAGGGCGGAGCAGGTCAGAAGTCTAGGCAGGCTGGGGCACCCTGGTCTGTCAGATTTACTATAACTAACGCCAGGAAACTGGCACGAGTTATACCATAAATCTAAGCCAGGTCCTGAAGTTCAGGAGCACCTACATGGCAATAACTATTAAAAGGCTGGCACCTCTTAGTAATTCTGGCATTTATTGTGCCTGTTGAGGAATGAAGTAAGACTAGCGTAAGAAATAATCTTTAAAATTGACAAAGACTGTTACAAAACAAGTGAATGCAGGGAAGTCAGGGATTGAAACTGTTGACAAAATGAATGTTAATATAACTATAATGAAAATCAATGTAATCTACCCAATCTGTTACTATACCTTCATATTTGGAAACACAAAATACTGAAATGAGGTAGCAAGCAGCTTGTGTATTACCTGCCCTAAAAGGGAAATCCAACAACAGCTTGCAATCTTCAAACACGTATCCAAAAAACTGTAAAGATGACAAATATTTGAAGACATTCTTAATGATTCTAGCAGCTGTAAATTACGTACATTAATCCTTGTTAAAATACGTCAACCACCATAGACATTTAAGGTATGTACCTCTCTGCTGTTTATGTAACTCCTGTTGGAGCCATTTCTATTTTCTGCTGATAGATAGAAAATAGGGAGCCATGCAAACAGAAAGGGGACATATAAATGTACTGCTACCTTTTATATTCATTCCCCATCTGGGTGCAGAGGCTAGTGGCCACCTCTCCAATCATCTTTCCAATCAAGAGTGAGATGACCTTCATTCTGGAGAAGGGTGCAAGATCTGGTGGAGAAGTCCTGGTGGTGACACCTGCATCTATCAGACATTTATGGCATATTCTGCGGATATGCCAGAAGTGTCTAAGATGGGAATTTAGATGTATTACTTATTTTCAATATGCCTAAATTTGCCTAACTAGAGGAATAAGATGGCACTATACATCTAAGCTAAATAAATAAATAATAATAAATAACTATATTAATCAGTTTATAAAATCACATTAATGTGCACAATGGGAGGAATTTATCAACCCATCGGCACCAATTTTCAAGAGTAGATTGGTGTTAATGTGGTGCATTTTTGGTTCACAGTTCCTTTTTTGTGCCAAAGAGGTGCCGCAACACCAGTTCTGTTTATCGCTTGCCACTTTCTGCAATAGTGGGCGGAGTGGAGCTCCTCATCCCAACATATTTATTTCATTTCATATTTAACTCATAGAAGAAAACTGCCGTAGATTTCCATTCTGGCACATGGGAGTGGTGGAGCCCATTAATAATTCTGGTGCGCCTTGAGCCAGTCAGGACTCTTATTAAGACTGCATAGGAAGTGCCAGTCTTAATAAATTACCTCCAAAGACTTCTTCTATGTATCTAGGAATATTAAGGAACATGCAATGCCAATTGTATTTCTCAATTTATTTATTATTATGTTATAGCTCACTTATCCCTGTCTAATGTACTGACTCATATGAAAAGTAAATCTAGACTTCTTTGCAGACGTTCGCTGTCAGAAGTAAGAAACTTATTCTTTAGCCAGTCAATATTTCTAATAAAGTTCCCATCGCCAGTACTGATTATGAACTTACTGAAAAGACATTCAATACAAAAAAACAACCATTTGCCCGTTCTAGTAACATTAAGGATTCATTAGATTTTGTACTGGCTCTAAAGTAGCAAATCAAATCACATAATATTGAGATCCATCAGAAGATAGCTGGCTGTTTAGCAATATAAAGTCGCTTATTGGTACTGAAAAGAATATAGTTTAAATGAGATTTGGCGAGAAGAGATATATTCACTAAATAGGGCCAACCGAAAATATTATTAACATGTATATTATGGAACGATTGTTAAAGGAATAAATGATAAAAGAGATTTATAACTGCAAACTGAATTCTCCTTTCATACAGCTCACCCAGCGCAGCTTTAATGCAATTGCTGCAAATGTGTTTTTTTGTAAAATACAAAGTAAAGCTAAAGAGAGGAGTTTAACCCTTTGAGTATCAGGAGTTTTTTGACATTTTGGAATTCTGGTAGCCAGGACAATGTTTACACTTTTCACATATGCAAATAAAACCTAAATTACAAAATAAAAAATCATATTAACCCCAATACACATACACACATATATACATACAGTGCCTTGCGAAAGTATTCGGCCCCCTTGAACTTTTCAACCTTTTGCCACATTTCAGGCTTCAAACATAAGGATATAAAATTTTAATTTTTTGGTGAAGAATCAACAAGTGGGACACAATTGTGAAGTGGAACGAAATTTCTTGGTTATTTTAAACTTTTGTAAAAAATAAAAAACTGAAAAGTGGGGCGTGTAATATTATTCGGCCCCTTTACTTTCAGTGCAGCAAACTCTCTCCAGTAGTTCAGTGAGGATCTCTGAATGATCCAATGTTGTCCTAAATGACTGATGATGATAAATATAATCCACCTGTGTGTAATCAAGTCTCCGTATAAATGCACTTGCTCTGTCATAGTCTCAGGGTTCTGTTTAAAGCACAGAGAGCATCATGAAGACCAAGGAACACACCAGGCAGGTCTGTGATACTGTTGTGGAGAAGTTTAAAGCCGGATCTGGATACAAAAAGATTTCCCAAACTTTAAACATCCCAAGGAGAACTGTGCAAGCGATCATATTGAAATGGAAAGAGTATCAGACCACTGCAAATCTACCAAGACCCAGCCGTCCCTCTAAACTTTCATCTCAAACAAGGAGAAGACTGATCAGAGATGCAGCCAAGAGGCCCATGATCACTCTGGATGAACTGCAGAGATCTACAGCTGAGGTGGGAGAGTTTGTCCACGTGTGTAATAGAAATATGTTGTATATCACTGTAATGTGCTCTGTAACATGGTGTTAAAGACAAACCATTAAATATCCACAAATATTAAAACTATATACTTCACACTGCAAATAGCTACTATAAATGTGTCACATAGTGCCCAAGGAGCAGTCAGCATACTTCTAAACTGAAAAGCACATTTTGGACAGGATAGGTACAGTGCAGGGGAGAACACAGACTGCAGAGGGCCCCTGTGCAAATAATGTCTCTGGGCCTATCGCCCCCACTAATTTGTTTTAGTGGTTACGTGGGGTGCAGGGCTTCTGGGAATGAGGCATGGTGTGTGACCGAACAGGCTGCATTATTGGACACTGGAACGCTGGGGACACATAGCATACAGAAATGTCCCTTAGTATAATGTCTCACAGTAACCCCTCCACACACTATAATGCCCCATATTGGCCCTCCACACACTATAATGCCCTATAGTGGCTCCTCCACACATAATCATTTCTCACAGTAGCCCCTCCATACACAATTATGCCCTATAGTGGCCCCTCCACACACTATAATGTCCCACAGTGGCCCCCATACAGTATGATGTCTCACAGTAGTCCCTCCACATAGTATAATGTCAAACAGTAGCCCCTCCCCTCAATATAATGCCCTATAGTGGCCCCTCCTCACAGTATAATGTCACACAGTGGCCCCCATACAGTATAATGTCTTATAGTAGCCCTATAGTGTAATGTCCTATAGAGGCCCATATGGTTTTCTTTATGAATTTTACAACAATTTTGGGTTCAGAAGAACCTGAAAATTTTGGGGTTCACCACCCACGAAACATTATTATACTCTGGGGTCTCAGACATCATTACAAGTCCAAGGACCGGTGCCGGAGCCCTGGAAAAGTGAGCAACACTCTTTTTAAAGCTGAGAACTATAGGCAGATACTTATCCATCATGCAATATCATCAGGGAGGCATTTTTATTGACCCCAAATTTATTCTGGAACAGGACAATTAACCAAAACATGCAGCCAATGTCATTAAGAACTATCATCATTGTAAAGAAAAACAAGGAGCCCTGGGCGTGATGATATGGCCCCTAGAAAGCCCTGATCGTAGCCCTGATCATCAAGTCTGTTTAAGATTACATGAAGAGACAGAAGGATTTGAGCAAGCCTACATCCATAGAAGATCTGTGGTTAGTTCTCCAAGATATCTGGAACAACCTCCCTGCTGAGTTCCTTCAAAAAGTGTGTACAAGTGTACTGAGAAGAATTCATGTTCTTTTGAAGGTAACTGCAATAGCATTTTGATAATGGCCAAAAATACTCTGTTGACACTTCTATTTTTTAAAGCATTTCTACTTTGCAGCACTTCTTCCTGTGGGACAGATGGAAAATTAAAGGGAGTCTATCATTGGGATTTTTTAATCTTCTTGTAGCCTTTAGAAAGTCTATTCAATGCATACCTTTTGCTTCCAGATTGTTGTTGGCGTTTTCACGAAAGACTGTTTCTTCTTATGCAAATTAGTCTTCACGGAGGACAAGGGGCGTTCCCCCCCCCCCCCGTCATCAGCCTGGACCTGCCAGGCTTCTTCTTGAATGAAGTTCACGGCTTCTCCTCCTCTTCTTTGCTTCCTTCCTACATGAGCAGGCATACTGCGCCTGCTTGTGTAAGAAGAAATCCAAGATGGCACACGGAATATGAATGCCCCCTGTTCTCCGTGAAGACTAATTTGCATAAGAAGAAACAGGCTTTTTCATGAAAATGCTGGCAACAATCTGATAACAAAAGGTATGCCTACAATAGCTTTTCTAAAGGCTACATGAAGATAGGTTTAGTTAAAATTAAAAAATCCCAATGATAGACTCCCTTTAAGTCCTTCAAATTATGACACATGACTTTATTGCAGCTTCACATTGTAGGGTACCATAATAGAACTGACATAAGGTGCATGTTAACTTTACTGTAACTGATTTCATACAGATGTTTTTCGGTTTCTCAGACACCGTAAGAATCTGAATAATAAATAATATAATAGTGGCATACTCCATCTGAATATCTAGAGAATATCTCCATATATGCAAAATCTCACTCTCATGGAGTCTAAGGGGCAGTAAAAGCTCCACGCCAGTGTACATAGGCCCAAAGGGTTGAGACATTACTGTATGTGCCTCTTGGAATATAAATCTGGTACTACCTATAACAATATTAGTAGAAAAAAATCATTAGCCTCATTAGTATGTTTAATTAATGCACATTCAATTTCACTAAAGAACATTTCTAGAAGATGTACAATGATGATCTGCACTGAGATGAATTCTGATGCCCCAAAACACATACTGTGATCCCTGCCAATGTAGTACAACTGCCTCTGACTCTAGACTTGCTTTTACAATAGACAGACAATATCACAACTTCATACCCTATGCTGAAAATGTTACATTAAATTTAATGTAATGTAATACACAAATATAGCGTACAGAAATACAATAAGAAACTGATTTGACATTTTCTCTAAATGTAAGTAATAAATAGATAAGAAAGAATTGTAGGAGGCAACATTGTATATAAAGAGACAAGCTTCCTGATAAGAATATTCCCTTCAATAATTTTAGCAACAGTAAATGCTAAGACCATCCAAAATAAATATGTGTTACAAAATCCAGTTTCTGTAGCTACAAACAAGTCCCATTCAGATAAGCCCTGTCAGAACATACAATGCATCAATGATTTCATCTTAAAATATGCATGGCATAAATGAAGAACTATAGAACGATATGAAAAATCTACATTCATATGTAGCATTTAAAAAGTTGTGGAAATTAGAATAAATTACAATGATCCACGTATGTCTATATGGGGTTAATGAAGGATTCCACTTTTAAGTTTAATAACCTTGAGGGTCATTCAACTATATGTAGAGCCATATTCTGTTAAATACAGAGGGACAGCTTTAAGTATTCCAGGCATCAAGAATTTTTTATGTGGTATTAACTTTGGAATGATTTTATTTATTCAAATTATTTTGAGAGTGTTTTTTGTGACATTTATACCAGTTTCTATGAGGCCATCGTGCATTGGCAGTTCCCGCTTTAGTACTCATCTGCAGGCATCGGAATAGGTGGCAGTGACAGGATATCCCATATCAGCCACACAAATGGTGACACTGTGTACTGGCAGCTGTTGGACAACTGTGTTCAAAACCATCCAGCCAGCTGTGAGACACTGCAGCTGGAGTGCAGAGCCTTCCTGTAAACCCTCTGTTCCTACTGGGGGGGTGATTTGTGGCCCAGGGCGGAAGAATGGACCACACCTGGACTCACCTCCAGAGGTCTTTCAGCTGCCCTGCTTCAGTGCCTACACCATCTTGATGAATCCACCACCCTGCACTTACTGGACACCGTGAGACGGACATAATAACCATAATTCCCACTGGACCTTCAATAATGAAGATTTACTATATACACCTGCAGTAGTATGGGTCTACTATACAGTTTATACAGTTTTGGTTTACAAGCATGTAAACAAATGACCATAATAAAAATTAAAACCCACATTAGTATTCAGTTTTACTACATCTTTATACAATATAAAACTTACAATAGTAAAATATACTTTTGCAGTCTATAAACTAAATCAAGATTATAATATAGTTACCTAAAGTTAGAATTTATTTTTATTAGAAACACTTCATGAGCATACTGGATTTCATGATTGTCCTCTCTTACAGTGCTGGCCAAAAGTATTGGCACCCCTGCAATTCTGTCAGATAATACTCAATTTCTTCCAGAAAATGATTGCAATCACAAATGCTTTGGTAATAATATCTTTATTTAATTTGTCTTCAATGGAAAACCACAAAAAGAATTGTCAAAAAGCCAAATTGGATATAATTCCACACCAAACATAAAAAAGGGGGTGGACAAAAGTATTGGCACCCTTTGAAAAATCATGTGATGCTTCTCTAATTTGTGTAATTAACAGCACCTGTTACTTACCTGTGCCACATAACAGGTGGTGGCAATAACTAAATCACACTTGCAGCCAGTTGAAATGGATTAAAGTTGACTCAACCTCTGTCCTGTGTCCTTGTGTGTACCACATTGAGCATGGAGAAAAGAAAGAAGACCAAAGAACTGTCTGAGGACTTGAGAAGCAAAATTGTGAGGAAGCATGAGCAATCTCAAGGCTACAAGTCCATCTCCAAAGACCTGAATGTTCCTGTGTCTACTGTGCGCAGTGTCATCAAGAAGTTTAAAGCCCATGGCACTGTGGCTAACCTCCCTAGATGTGGACAGAAAAGAAAAATTGAGAGATTTCAACGAAAGATTGTGCGGATGGTGGCTAAAGAACCTCGACTAACATCCAAACAAGTTCTAGCTGCCCTGCAGTCCGAGGGTACAACAGTATCAACCCGTACTATCTGTCGGCGTCTGAATGAAAAGGGACTCTATGGTAGGATATCCAGGAAGACCCCACTTCTGACCCAGAGACATAAAAAAGCCAGGCTGGAGTTTGCCAAAACTTACCTGAGAAAGCCAAAAACTTTTTGGAAGAATGTTCTCTGGTCAGATGAGACAAAAGTAGAGCTTTTTGGGAAAAGGCTTCAAAAAAAAAAAAAGAGGCCTTCAAAGAAAAGAACACGGTCCCTACAGTCAAACATGGCGGAGGTTCCCTGATGTTTTGGGGTTGCTTTGCTGCCTCTGGCACTGGACTGCTTGACCATGTGCATGGCATTATGAAGTCTGAAGACTACCAACAAATTTTGCAGCATAATGTAGGGCCCAGTGTGAGAAAGCTGGGTCTCCCTCAGAGGTCATGGGTCTTCCAGCAGGACAATGACCCAAAACACACTTCAAAAAGCACTAGAAAATGGTTTGAGAGAAAGCACTGGAGACTTCTAAAGTGGCCAGCAATGAGTCCAGACCTGAATCCCATAGAACACCTGTGGAGAGATCTCAAAATGGCAGTTTGGAGAAGGCACCCTTCAAATCTCAGGTACCTGGAGAAATTGTCCAAAGAAGAATGGTCTAAAATTCCAGCAGAGCATTGTAAGAAACTCATTGATGGTTACCGGAAGCGGTTGTTCGCAGTTATTTTGTCTAAAGGTTGTGCTACCAAGTATTAGGCTGAGGGTGCCAATACTTTTGTCCGGCCCATTTTTGGAGTTTTGTGTAAAATGATCAATGATTTGACTTTTTTTTTCATTCTCTTTTGTGTTTTTTCATTGCAAGCAAAATAAATGAAGATATTATTACCAAAGCATTTGTGATTGCAATCATTTTCTGGAAGAAATTGAGTATTATCTGACAGAATTGCAGGGGTGCCAATACTTTTGGCCAGCACTGTAGACTGGGACCCCACGTGGCGTAAACTCAACGGGTTGAACATGGCAGAAACGTCACGGAAAAAGATGTAGCGTTTTACAGTCACAGCAAAATGACTTTGCGGTAAAATACACGCAGCGGATACGCTACAATTTCCAAAACCGTGCAGTTTTGGAAATCGCAGTATGTCAATTATACCTACGGAAATGCCAGCAGTTTCCCTATAGATATAATTGAAGCAGAAAGTCCGCAGAGGAAACCTCTCCGAACTTTCTGTACAAAGCGCTGCGGGATGAGTTTTTTGCAGGCAGATTTTGAAGTGGCACTCTCCCATTCATTTCAATGGGAGTCTGGAGCAGATTTTTAACACTAGCTGATTTTACTGCTACAGGTAAAAAGAAGCATTTTTTTCTCTTCCTCCCACTCAATGGGGTTTGCAAGGCGAAATCTGCCTGAAAATCTGTCATGATGGTTTTTTTTTACTTTAGCAGAAAAAAAAATCAGCTAGCAGAAAAAAAAAAATCTGCTCCTGAATCCCATTGCAGTGAATTTTTGAGTTGGGAAGTGTTTTCTCAAAAATTTGCTTGCAAAAAATTCCATGTGAACTTACCCTTAAAGGGTAACTCTGATGAAAACTATACTGCCATGTGAATTCTAACCAACAATTACAGTGCCTTGCGAAAGTATTCGGCCCCCTTGAACTTTTCAACCTTTTGCCACATTTCAGGCTTCAAACATAAGGATATAAAATTTTAATTTTTTGGTGAAGAATCAACAACAAGTGGGACACAATCGTGAAGTGGAACGAAATTTATTGGATATTTTAAAGTTTTGTAAAAAATAAAAAACTGAAAAGTGGGGTGTGCAATATTATTCAGCCCCTTTACTTTCAGTGCAGCAAACTCACTCCAGAAGTTCAGTGAGGATCTCTGAATGATCCAATGTTGTCCTAAATGACTGATGATGATGAATATAATCCACCTGTGTGTAATCAAGTCTCCGTATAAATGCACCTGCTCTGTGATAGTCTCAGGGTTCTGTTTAAAGCGCAGAGAGCATCGTGAAGACCAAGGAACACACCAGACAGGTCTGTGATACTGTTGTGGAGAAGTTTAAAGCCGGATTTGAATACAAAAAGATTTCCCAAACTTTAAACATCCCAAGGAGCACTGTGTAAGCGATCATATTGAAATGGAAGGAGTATCAGACCACTGCAAATCTACCAAGACCCGGCCGTCCCTCTAAACTTTCATCTCAAACAAGGAGAAGACTGATTGGAGATGCAGCCAAGAGGCCCATGGTCACTCTGGATGAACTGCAGAGATCTACAGCTGAGGTGGGAGAGTCTGTCCATAGGACAACAATCAGTTGTACACTGCACAAATCTGGCCTTTATGGAAGAGTGGCAAGAAGAAAGCCATCTCTCAAAGATATACATAAAAAGTCTCGTTTAAAGTTTGCCACAAGCCACCTGGGAGACACACCAAACATGTGGAAGAAGGTGCTCTGGTCAGATGAAACCAAAATCGAACTTTTTGGCTACAATGCAAAACGATATGTTTGGCATAAAAGCAACACACCATCCCCACTGTCAAACATGGTGGTGGCAGCTTCATGGGTTGGGCCTGCTTTTCTTCAGAAGGGACAGGGAAGATGGTTAAAATTGATGGGAAGATGGATGGAGCCAAATACAGGACCATTCTGGAAGAAAACCTTCCAACAAGACAATGATCCCAAACATAAAGCAAAATCTACAATGGAATGGTTCACAAATAAAGGTATTCAGGTGTTAGAATGGCCAAGTCAAAGTCCAGACCTGAATCCAATCGAGAATCTGTGGAAAGAGCTGAAAACTGCTGTTCACAAACACTCTCCATCCAACCTCACTGAGCTCGAGCTGTTTTCCAAGGAAGAATGGGCAAGAATTTCAGTCTCTCGATGTGCAAAATTGATAGAGACATACCCCAAGCGACTTGCAGCTGCAATCGCAGCAAAAGGTGGCGCTACAAAGTATTAACTTAAGGGGGCCGAATAATTTGGCACGCCCCACTTTTCAGTTTTTAATTTTTTACAAAAGTTTAAAATAACCAATAAATTTCGTTCCACTTCACAATTGTATCCCACTTGTTGTTGATTCTTCACCAAAAAATTAAAATTTTATATCTTTATGTTTGAAGCCTGAAATGTGGCAAAAGGTTGAAAAGTTCAAGGGGGCCAAATACTTTCGCTAGGAACTGTATTATATATGGTATAACTTAAGTTTTTATACTAGGAAACAATTAAAAATCTTTATAACCATCAGTATCTTAGTTGTCTTACTGAATCTGCCAACATTATAGGAACATTAAAAACAGAAAATGCACAAAAAATGTTTGATCATCACAGCCATGCTCCCTTCTTCCCTTCACGGTCCTGTGACTGCAAGACAACTGGCTGGAGTTGCTAAGCCTTGCCCCTTTGCTAAGCCTCTAGACAGACACCAATTGTAAATGGAACTGATAGCAACACATTTGCGTTCCTCTGAGGATTTTTTCAAGGCTGAAAAAAAAATCCTGGAGACTGACAAATATCAAGAATTATTATTATTATTATTATTATTATTATTATTCTTACTTATACAGCGCCATCATATTCCACAACACTTTATAGACATTAACAGTCACTGTCCCATATAGGGCTTACAATCTATATTCCCTATCAGTATGTCTTTGGCGTTTGGGAGGAAACTGGAGTACCCGGAAGAACCTATGTTATGTATTTTTATTATTTTAGTGTTTACTATACTTAGTATTCCTTTGTATGGGCAACTTTCATTTTGTAGCTGCCCAACACCAAGTTCATTGTGTAATCTATAACACTTTAGATTCTGAGAGATATGACTGGACTATAACTTTCAATTCCAGAAAGAGTTACCAAAAACGCTGCATACAAACAATTATAATGCTCATTGAGCTGTGAACAGAAGCAAAATTATTCCCATCTAAAAGTCAAATTACAAAATTGTGCAAAGTTTCATAAAAGAAACTTAATAGGAATTAAATTTTTTATGACAATGTTTATGGCCTTTCGATCACATTATGTCACATGTCTGACACAAATCAGCTTGTCACAAGATGAAATGCTTGAATACTAGTGAAGCTAAAGCAAGGACCCAATAAGGGTGGAAATTTTATGCATGAGTTTAATAGTTAATAAATTGTTCTAAATTCTTTATATTCTCTGTAATAAATACAATTATGACAGCATTTTCGTTCATGAACATATTGACTTGAGATTAAATTGTATTGTAAAATATACAGTACAGACCAAAAGTTTGGACACACCTTCTCATTCCAAGAGTTTTCTGTATTTTCATGACTATAAAAATTGTAGATTCACACTGAAGGCATCAAAACTATGAATTAACACATGTGGAATTATATACTTAACAAAAAAGTGTGAAACAACTGAACATATGTCTTATATTCTAGGTTCTTCAAAGTAGCCACCTTTTGCTTTGATTACTGCTCTGCACACTCTTGGCATTCTCTTGATGAGTTTCAAGAGGTAGTCACCTGAAATGGTTTTCACTTCACAGGTGTGCCCTGTCAGGTTTAATAAGTGGGTTTTCTTGCCTTATAAATGGAGTTGGGACCATCAGTTGTGTTGTTCAGAAGTCAGGTGGATACACAGCTGATAGTCCTACTGAATGGAGTGTTAGAATTTGTATTATGGCAAGAAAAAAGCAGCTAAGTAAAGAAAAACGAGTGGCTATCATTACTTTCAGAAATGAAGGTCAGTCAGTCCGAAAAATTGAAAACTTTGAAAGTGTCCCCAAGTGCAGTGGCCAAAACCATCAAGCGCTACAAAGAAACTGGCTCACATGAGGACCGCCCCAGGAAAGGAAGACCAAGAGTCACCTCTGCTGCGGAGGATAAGTTCATCTGAGTCACCAGCCTCAGAAATCGCAGGTTAACAGCAGCTCAGATTAGAGACCAGGTCAATGCCACACAGAGTTCTAGCAGCAGACACATCTCTACAACAACTGTTAAGAGGAGACTGTGTGCAGCAGGCCTTCATGGTAAAATAGCTGCTAGGAAACCACTGCTAAGGACAGGCAACAAGCAGAAGAGACTTGTTTGGGCTAAAGAACACAAGGAATGGACATTAGACCTGTGGAAATCTGTACATTGGTCTGATGAGTCCAAATTTGAGATCTTTGGTTCCAACCACCGTGTCTTTGTGCGACGCAGAAAAGGTGAACGAATGGACTCTACATGCCTGGTTCCCACCGTGAAGCATGGAGGAGGAGGTGTGATGGTGTGGGGGTGCTTTGTTGGTGACATTGTTGGGGATTTATTCAAAATTGAAGGAATACTGAACCAGCATGGTTACCACAGCATCTTGCAGCGGCATGCTATTCCATCCGGTTTGCATTTAGTTGGACCATCATTTATTTTTCAACAGGACAATGACCCCAAACACACCGCCAGACTGTGTAAGGGCTATTTGACCAAGAAGGAGAGTGATGGGGTGCTACGCCAGATGACCTGGCCTCCACAGTCACCAGGTCTGAACCCAATCGAGATGGTTTGGGGTGAGCTGGACCGCAGAGTGAAGGCAAAAGGGCCAACAAGTGCTAAGCATCTCTGGGAACTCCTTCAAGACTGTTGGAAGACCATTTCAGGTGACTACCTCTTGAAGCTCATCAAGAGAATGCCAAGAGTGTGCAAAGCAGTAATCAAAGCAAAAGGTGGCTACTTTGAAGAACCTAGAATATAAGACATATTTTCAGTTGTTTCACACTTTTTTGTTAAGTTTATAATTCCACATGTATTAATTCATAGTTTTGATGACTTCAGTGTGAATCTACAATTTTTATAGTCATGAAAATACAGAAAACTCTTGGAATGAGAAGGTGTGTCCAAACTTTTGGTCTGTACTGTATATGAAATATAAAGTAGCTTTGGTTTTTGTGTCACATTTTTTTCTTAGATAATTTGACAATGCAAGATGTCACAATAACCATAAATGATAGCTTCCATTGTATGATCACATACTGTACCTGTCCTGAGTAAGAAAAAGTACCAGGCATGGAACAAAATATTCTCCTGTTAATAATTGTATTCAATGTATACTGTATAATAAAAAAATATTTGCTACTGTACATCACATTCATCATTTCAACCCCTTAGGGAATGGACTATTTTGGACCTTTAGGACCGACCGTTCCAACATTTTCATGATGCATAGAGCACAGTTAAAACTCCTTAGATGCCACAGACTCTATTGACCATGGAATCAAAAGAGTCAAATGGCCAGAAAACTCTTATCCTGGTTTTAGAATCTGACTTTGGCTGTACATTGCAGCTGGCAGCTGTTGCTGATGGTAAGGGCTCTTCTCCCGTGTGTGCACCATCTACTTGACATACCATTATATTCTCCTGTGGTTGTAATGTTACATGTTGTTGCAGGAAGGGGTTAAAATGCTGAGCATTGGAACATATTTGTCGGTAACTCAACTATATGTTTCCAGCTTGAAAGCAATAGTGATGAAAGTCAGTCATATAACCTGCTAACAGAGGCGTAACTTGAAATTCTTAGGCCCCAATGCTAAATTTGTAATGGGGCCCACTTACCATGTAATATCTGTAATGATGGTGTCTTCTTATGCTGAAGAGAGGACTTGCCTGTGTTTCAGCTGCAAGCACTGCTCTGACTTTGGGTCTAATGATTCATATTACTCTTGAGTGGCGTTAAACTTAAAGTGGTATTCCAGCCATTAAAGCTAAAGTGGTGACTGTTCTTGCAAATGGACGGTCGCCATATTCTAGTTACAGCTGAAAGAAGTTGCATGGTTGAAAAATATAAAGCTACAACACTTGGTCTGTTAAAAACAATCTTTATTTCTATGTGTTAAGGCCCCTTGCAAACAACCGTGTGCTAGGTCAGTGTGCTATCGGGGTTTTTCCCAGATAGCTCACTGACCCATTTATTTCTGTCGGTCCACGCACATAACCATATCAGTGCACGGGTTAACAGTCTGGGCCGTAAAACTCAGGACAGGTCCTATTGCTGTTTGGTTTTGCAGGCGTTGTTCTGTGGTTTCTATTCATCGAATGAATGAGGCCACGGAAGCACAGCCGGTGCACAGACAGCACACGGATGACATCTGTATGCCGTCTGTGCGCCGGTCAAGCTGTTCATTCACAGCTAGTGGCCAGCCCACGGTCGTCTGCAAGGGGCCTAAGACTTTGGAGCTACCAGCATGATTCTGCCTGTGTGATTCATGCTCTTAGTATGCAGATACTTGTATCACATAGAGAAGACTGCATTGTATTCAGTCTTCTCCTGAACCTCAAACTAACTGTCCATAGTTATTTTATTCTCTCTTGTTTACTCACTATTTACTATTATATGTGTTTCAGATAAACATTTTTATTATGGCGGTGGCAGGGACAGCCGATATGAATAAAGCCAGGTTATATTGTTTAGTTATTTCTATTAGCTATTATCTAATAAACTAATTTGGTTATGTTTAGTTTCCCATCTGCAAAGCTGTAAATAAAGCTTTGTGAGAATATATAAACCAACCTCACACAGCGTTATCTGCACTCTGATATACAGAGACACGGCCCTGCCAGACTATTAATAGGGTTGAACACCTCCGGGGACTGAACCTGCACACCTTTCAGCTCACACAGCATGAAGCATTTTCAAAAACCAGACACTGCCTAGCAATAAAAAGCTGCCACCTGTGATCTTTTATTTCTATTTTTCTCCCAAACATGTTTTGAAAAGGATTATCTAGTTTTATAACAAAAATTCCATATGCTGATTCTCAGACATTGGGGCAGATTTATTAAGACTGGCGTTTTGTACTCTAGTCTTAGTAAAAAGCCCTGACTGTCACAGGGATACAAGTGATATATGAAGAGGCTCTTCTTTCTTCATAAATCAGGCAAATTTATGAATGGAGAACAGGAATTGACTTCCATTATAACTCATGCAGAATACTGTGTAAAAATGTCAGGCCAAGATATCCCCGGCCCGCTCCGCCCACATTCGCACTATGTGTCGAGCGAGGTGCAGAAGCGAGGTTGTGGCATACATTTGGCAAAAGAAAGGGCCTTGCTCTAAATGCGCACCACAATATCACTCCTCTATGCCAGAAAACCAGCATAGAGGGATCAATAAATTCCTCCATTGTGTAGAATGTGCAAAAAAGATACTTTCTGGTTATAATTTTGCTAAAATTATGCTGCAAAGCTTGACAGAACTGACTACTTTTGATAGAATTGACTACTATAAAGATGCCTCCAATATCACAATGTTTGTGATTAAAAAGCAACATAAGTTGGAATACTATTTTGATACTTTGTCATCCGCACAACAAATAATATAGGTCAGGGGAACGTCGTGCATTCTCAGGGGGTATGTGCCATTCCAGAGAACCACTGCTCTGGAAGCGGCAGATCTAGTAAGTGTCACCCAAACCACCCACCATCTTGAAGGTCTCCTCTATAGCAGCGGGTAGTCTGTGCTGAATAGATAGCTAGCTTCTGATCTACGATCTAATGAGTGAAAAGCTAATCGGAAGGTAAAAGACCCTCAAAACCTTTACTTTGTATCTGACACAGGTTCCCCCCTCAAGCAAAAATGTTTAACTTTTCATTTTCTATCAATCTAAATATGGCGATGTTCATGGTAATACCCCTTTAAGGGGAACGCTTGAATTTTAGCCAAGGTGTAGAAGAACAGTAGGATAGAGTGGTATGCACATGTCTCTAAAAGACAATATGAAGATCCAGAACTGTCCTATAAATGTGGCGAAAAATGTCCACCAAAAAATCGCCACTGCCATACACATTAATGGTGGGTGAAAACGTACTGTAACCTGAAAATTTTAAAGCGAGCATATAAGATCAGCAGGGAAGAAGGGTTGTTCATGTCCTAACATAGGAGCTGGTTTGTTTTATTGATATATGTTGTTGGAATCACTTGGAAGCTCAGTGAATGATGTCCCGCAAGCTTATATAACTTTCTGGTGTGCAAGACAGTAGGCCAGAGCATGCACACATATTCTTTTCATTCATATTCATTTCAAACAAATTTACCCAAGCTGTAGGAACATGGAAATGGAATGCAAAACCTGGTAAAAATGGGCAGCGAACATTTAAATTACTCGTATAGTAATTCAGAACATATATATATATATATATATATATATATATATATATATATATACTTATATACTTATAGATAGTACTACTGCCATTCTGTGTTAGGTGGACTCGCCGCTATAGGGATCTCCTGATTAGTTTCTACTCTATATTATGTTTCTTCTCCATATTATGTGTTGCAATCGTGAATCCACTGCTATCAGATATTTTGGGTTTTTCTTATGCGGCCCTTGAACTGGATTGCAGTTACCCCTTTTTTGTGCTTTTTTTTTTTTTATAAAAGGTGCACATTATAATTGTAAATGTAAAATGTTACTACAGGCAAACCATGCCCACTTTCCCCAACAAAAAAGCACAGTGATGATCCTTGTGTAAAAACCTTACGCCTTAAAGACCAAGGACGTAATAGTACGTCATTGGTCGTATGGAGAGGGCTCAGCCTTATAATACAGCCGACACCAATCGCAGCTGTTAACACTTTAGATGCGGCTGTTAAACTGCCATAGGCAGCGTGTAATAGAAGTGAATGGATTTTACTATTCACTGCAATACATTAGTGAATAGTATAGAATAGTATGAGCGATCAGACCCCCTAGGGTTCAAGGTCTCTAGGGGATCTGAACATAAAAGTAAATTAAGTAAAAAAAAATTTCAAAGTAAAAGTATAAAAAAAACACACAAAGCACAAAAGTTCAAATCCCCCCCCCCTTTTCCATAGATCACATATAAAAATAAATAAACAAAAGTAAACATAAACACTTTTGATGTCCTCGCGCTCCAAAATGTTCAAACTATTAAAATATAAAAATATTTATCCCATACATTGAACAGCATAGCGGGGGAAAAAATCAAAATAGCCAATTGGCGATTTTTTTCAATTTCTTCAACACTGCCTCCTAAAAATATTTGATTAAAAAGTGATCAAACCGTCAGACCTTCCCCCAAATGGTATCAATAAAAATGTCATCTTGTCCTGAATAAAAAGACACCATACCCAGCTTCATACTTGTAAATATGAAAAAGTTACAGGTGTCAGAAAACACAATTTTTTTTCTATTTTGCAAAGTTTCATTTTTTAAAAGGTATAAAAATATTACAAATGCTATATAAATTTGGTATCACTGTGATCGTACTGACCCACAGAATATAGGTAACATGTCATTTTTACCACACAATGAACGCTGTAAAAATTAAACCCATATGAAATTGGCAGAAATATGTTTTTTTCCCAATTCCACTTCACTCTGAATTTTTTTTCAGCTTCCCAGTACATTGTACAGGACTCTGTGGACTGAAAAAAAAAATATATTATTGGAAGGTGGGGAGGACAAAACAGATATACAAAAAACAAAAATTGGCTCAGTCTTTAAAGGGTTAAAAATAGGCACAAACAAGAATTAAAAAAAAAAAAAGGTGCAAGTGGCTTAATAAATGCTCCCCCATTTTGCCCATGAAATGTTATTGCCCATTATTGTTACAATATGATCAGCGAACAACTAGCTGAGAAGGAAAAACAGCGCCAAGCGCTAAATAGCAGAAATCTGTGTTAACAATGAACGAAATAGGCAGCTAAACCCACAACAACTCAAAAGACTTTACAGCAATGGTCTCTAAGATGAACACACAAAGAATCTGGGAGCCAACGAATGGAGCAAGAGGATTCACACATCAAGAAAGAAGGGTATATGACCCAGAAGAAAGGCAGCCAGCACTGGTCCACTTGGAAAGAAGTTTATTTCATAGCCAATAAAAACACAACACATTTTAGGGCACATGGATGACATAGATACTTAATGTGGCCCATCACAAATTAAGTCGACCCCCCAGTGGCCCATCACATATTAAGCAGTCCCGCATGACCCTTTACACAGTATAATACAATAAATTAGATCTCTTTCCTTCACCACTTATTAAGCTGTCCCCCTGATCCTTATCTTCTATTTAGCTGCTTGTTTACATTATATCTGTCTCCATATTCAATCTCGCACACAAAGCTTTATAGAGAAGAGAGGGGTGGAGTAGGTTTCTCCTGCTAGCTGGTTGATTTATTACCTAATTTCTATTGCTATTGGTTATACTACAGGGAACAGAGGACCACTACACAGAAACATGAGAAAGAGGAAAGTGTCTTCTGCATAGTGTCTACAGGCACTCAGCTTGTTTGGTCAACCAAGTGGTGCCATACTATGTAAGGCTACATGCACATGACTATGTGCCTTGTCAGTGTGCTAGCTGTTTTTTTCATGTCTAGCACACTAACCCGTGTATTATCACAGGCCCATGTACGTATCAATGACGTTCTGTGACGTGGGCTCACTGAGAAAAGTGAATGGGGCTGTGGAGGGGATTAATAAATGTGCCCCATTGTTTGTTTTTTTATAATCAATACAACGAGTATGATATTTAAAAGAGGAACAACCTGTATAAGCAAAGACATGGGTTTATAAAAATGAGACAGCAATGGCGGATCTCCAAGTTTTGTTTAATTTATTGATATATTTTATATATTTATTTATAATATACATCATTTATTTACTTTTCAGTTTGATTCTTAATATCAGAAAGAATATGTATTTTCTACATTTACTATTTCTACCTCTGTACTCATCAAAGTACTTGACGATCTTCCACTGACAGTATGGCCACAACACATGTCTAGTTTACAAGTGCTGTTGATTAAATAGCTCATATTTATTTTACCATGTGGTATAATTCAGGGAGAGTCAATCATACAGTACATCATTTGTTCCCTAAACTGTCATAAAGTAAATCATATACTTTATGTAGCGGTTAGTGAAATATAACAAAAGAGATAATACATTTAAACAGCTGTGGAATACAATGAAATATTAATTACATTTTACAATTTCCAATATATCTTAGTAACCTTTATTTTAATAGTCCCTTTTCTTCTATATAGCTTTTACATATAATGGGCCCAATGTTCTGGAAAAGCTCAACTTAGAACAATTCCCTTACATCATAGGTAGGCAACCTTTTTTGTACAGTGAGCCATTTTAAAGAAAAAAAAAAAAGATCAGATACTCGATATGCAATGCAATAATTGTAAGGTTCTCAACCTCTTCATGAAACTCATATAACTGGACTTGTGACTGAAATACTGAGGGTACAATAAATAGGTACTACAGCCATGTGAGCCACTTGCGTTTTTGTAAATCATAGCATGTCAATCATACCTACAGAAACGCCGGCGGTTTCCCTATAGGTATAATAGAAGCAGAAAGTCTGCAGAGGAAAACTCTGTGGACTTTCTGTGAAAAGTGATGCAGGAATAACGCAATGCGTTTCGTCCGCGGTTTTTCCTGCATCGCTTTTTGGCTGCAGCTCACTACAGGCGGCCTTAGCCTTTAGGACACCATAAATACCCTGACAGATTTCCTTTAATGAGCATAGAAATTTTTGTCCATGAGTAGTTTCCAAGTTAATTAAGGGTTTCCTTGATAAAAACTGGACAAACAGATGGATATGTATTAGGAAACAACACAGACGGTTGCAGCGCTCTTCACACTGTATGGGCTGTAATGCATGTTACTACTAGGGTGGGTCAGTTCCTTGACACAGTTCCAAGAAGTCCAACATTACACATACTTTACTTTAACCCCTTAACACTCTGCGCTGTACGATTGCTTCGAGCTGAATCTGTACCTGCAGCATTACATCCTGCTCTTGGCTATGTTACACAGCCAAGGGCCAGGACCAGCCGCAAGATCGCCCACCATCACCCCTTGGACCTCCCATGATAAGGTCGCAGGTTCTGAGGGATTGTCATGGCAGCCAGGAGGCCAGGCCACGGCCTTCTGACTGTCTATGCACGGTTCCCACAGGAACTACCGCGAAATGTTCTGCAATACTTTTAGGACATGTAAAAAGTGAAGAAAGAAAACCACACACACACATAATAAACAAATAATATAAAGTTAAAAAAAAACCTTTATATTAAAAAATATATATAATGTAAACAAAAATAAATAAACTAACATGTTAGGTATCCCCACGTGCGCATAAGTCCCCACTATCCAAAAATAGTGTTATTTATCAAGGATGGTAAATGCCATAAAAAAAACAAAAAAAAAACACTGCAATGCGCAAATTAATGTATTTTGGTCACTTTGCTTTCCCCAAAAAATAACAATAAAAAGTGATCAAAAAGTCACATATACCAAACATTGATACCAATACAAAGTACAACTTGTTCTGCAAATAAACGGCCCTGACAAATCTCCGTCAAGAGTACAGTAAAAAAGTTATAGGTGTCAGAATACGGTGACCCCAGCAAAATCCTTCATTTTCAAAAAATGACTTTAAGTTGTAAAAATAATAAAAACCAATATAAATATGGTATCGCCGTAATTGGAATGACCCGCCGGACAAAGCTGCCATGTCATTTTTAACACAGAGTGAACGCCGTAAAAACAAAATGAAAAAAAGTATGATAGAATTGTGTGTTATTTCACATGGACCCCCAAAAAACGTAAATAAAAGCTATTCAAAACATTGTATGTACCGCAAAATGGTGGCAAATGAAAGTACAACTCATGTCAACAGAAAAATAATAAAGTTTTTTGGAATTTTGGAAGGGTCATCAAAGGATCATTAAATGGATCAGTTAAAAAAACAGACACATTAACATCAGTTAGTATCAGTTAGGGTCCGTTAGTGTCCTTTAATGTCTGTTATGATAGGTGTCCATTTTTGGGGGTTTTTTTGAACGGACATCCAACAATAGTCCTAACCCTAAAATTCTTTATATGCTAACTCAATCTTTATAATTTATATTAAATTAATACAAAAAATATTTACATCTGTAAACTGCAAATATATTAAAACAGCTCATAGAAAAAACAGGCAATCTTAAGTAAGAAGAAATGGACATCATACAGTGTATCAATCAATATACAAGTCCCAGAATCAGAACTAATTATTTTTCCAGCTGTTGTATAGTTAGCAAAGTAAATGGAGTTCATAGTCAGTGCTGAGGCTGCTATGCACACAGATTTTTTTGGCAATGTCTCAATCACTGGGGAAAAATGTCACTTACAGGGACAAGAATGTCCTTTGATAAAGGATCTGGCAGAGAATTCTTGCTCTTCTTATTAAATAATTTAAAGCTTTCTCTAGACAATTCAACATATTTTCCTGAATTGAAACAGGAGGTTTAGGAGGTCCGGTGCCATTCTCTCTCAAAAATTAATATAAATATAATATAAATACGGAAACTAAGTTTTGCAAGTAATATGAACAGGACAGCAGCTTCCTTCATTACAGTAAAGGCCATAGTATTAATAAATACATTTTATTCCATTAATGGTCCAAAGGACCCTGGTGTTTAGTTGTGCATCATGCCAGGGGCTGCTATAGATATCATCTATAAACCATGGCAATTTTCTGGCATGAGTTATAGTAAATATGATGGGCTCCACTGTACCTGGCAGGCCTGCCTTGATCCACCCACTGGCTCTAAGGATAAGGCCCCACGTAGCGGCCCGCAGTAAAAAAGGGCTGCGGGAAAATCCACGGCGGCAACATTTGCAGAGGTCTCCTTTGTGGAATTTCTGCTTCAATCATACCTACAGGGAAACCACCAGCGTTTCCATAGGTATAATTGACTGTGATTTTCAAAAATGCAACGGTTTTGGAAATCACAACATGTCCGCAGTGCGTATTTTCCTGCACCGTGGGGATGGGAAAACGCCACATTTTTTTTCCAAGGTCTTTACACCATATGGGGCCACGGACTAAAAGTAGAAAATTAGGCAGAAAACAACAAAGTGGTGCAATTTTGATGCAAACAGAGGTTATGCGCTAACTAGCACCACTACTATGTCAGTTTTCTGGGGTAAATTCCCCCAGTGTATCTGTGAAAATGCTTACGATGAGATTATCCAGGTGGAATAAATAGAGATTTCCATAAAATTCAGCAGTACAAGCTATATAATACAGGTAAGAATGCAAAAATGATCTATAATTTGAGATGTTGGTAGATGCCCATAGGCTAATAAATAACTACTAAACCCTTCCTATGGATGTAATTATTATTACTTCTTATTTCCAAGCATGAGTTCTCACCACCAAAGGCACAAATCTGCCTCATGTTATCATTATTATTACTATTTTATTCATTTATATAGCAGGAACATTTTCCACAGTCCACATATCCACAGTCTGGAAATAAAAGTTGAGTGTATAAACCCCAAAATTATAAGAGAGACAGAAAAAGGAAAAAGGGAATAAGTTTGATAGTTTTTAATGTCCGACGAAAAAAAAAGGCTTCGCAGCGCAGAGGGTGCAATCGGACACCCGCGCATTGCTTTAAAAACCCATTCAAATGAATGGGTTTTTAACCAATGCGTCACTGACCGGTCTGTATCCGATGCCAATCCAGTTCGCCGAGATTTTCACTGGATTGGCAACGGATGGATAGCAAGCGCAGGTGTGAACCCACCCTTACCTGTGCATAAACTTATTTATTCAGCCTATATACAACATATTTATTTATTCTATCTATACACAATTTTTGGTCGGTATTTACTTGGGCATGGTGTAAACTATTCAATTTCAATGAGTTCGCAAAAATAAGAGATGATAGGTCAACTATGCTTGTATACTTAAGAGAATATAGAGGGGAGGATAATGACAGTGTTCTCCCAGCAGGCAGAGTCGGTACTAGCTCTAGCTGCCTATTTGATGCGATGCTGAAGCATGACAGCATTAATAAGAAAACATACAGAAAGAGAAAACAGGGTAAATGCTAAATTCAAAGAGTTATTATGGGGTATTATTAGAAGCAGAGAGGAGCCATATTGAAAGAAATAAATATAGTATACATAAAAGAAGTACAGAACATGATGTACAGTCAGGTCAGAGGCGCGGGCATGGAAGTGGTGCAGTTGTGTGTTCACTGTTTTCAGGAAGTAACACCACATCCATTGGTCACATGACCATGCTGCAATCTCATTTACTTGGGCTCCTTTCAGAAGAGCCTTGTTTTCTAATCCTGGATAAACCCTTGAAATATTTCTATCCGCCCCACATCACACTGATGAGAGCACCACTTATCACGTTCTCTAATTAGAATGACATAAGCTCTAATTGTATCTATATTTAGGCAGTACAATGATGGTTCTTCCAGGAAACATACCAATTTTCAAATCTGCTCGGAGAGGATGAGGACCCCTACATTTCTGCATTGATGTGTGAAAATGTGATTTCATGCCCTTATACTTCTAAACTTATGTATGCATAAGTGAGCTTTTATTTTCAAACATTTCAGATAAAATGGATCCACTGTGTTATGACTAATGCTTGAAGGGGCAGTTCATGACTTCTGATTTTGGTGTTCTAAATCCTTAAGTCATGCACTGCTCCCTCTGGCCCTGTAACCAGTATGTCACAGTGTATCAGTTTTTCATTGACTTTTTACTTTAGGCACTTAAAATACTTTAGCCAGTATGTTTTCTATTATTCTTCAACTAAAAATCTTCTACTTGCACCCTAGGTAAAGCACTATGTTTGAGTACTTGTGCATTTGTTGAAAGTACCTATTACATCAGTGGCATCTCAATTCAGAGGCCAGTTCTTCGCATATATTTGTCTTTGTTAATCTAAGTCAAGTCCTTTTAAGAAAACCAAACTCTGAAAGGGTTCCCTGGTAATTTAAAATAAAGAAGGAAATGACCGAATGGCAGGGATCAATAGTAACACAGCAATTTTCCCATAGACTGTAGTACTGCTGCCTATCATACAAAAAACAATTGTTTGTTCATGCACTCCAAGGAGGGGCTTAAATTTTTTTTTTACAAAGTTTTAAAACTATTAAAAATGAAATATTAAAATCACTGCCTTTCCAAAGATTACATACAAATTTAAGCAAAATGTAAACAAACTAAATATTGCTGTGTTCAAAATGCCCATGCTTCTAAAATCTAAAAATATTCCCCCTATATCGTGAACGCTGTAACCAGAAAAAATATCAAAATGGCCAAATTGTCATTTTTTTTTCAGCACTTTTCTTCCCCCCAGAAAATTGAATAAAAAAAGATCAAAACATCATACATTTCTCAAAATGATATCAATAAAAACTAGATATTGCCTTTGTGAAAAATACTCTTACATAGCTCCATATATCAAAATTTATGTTCATCAGAACATGGTGACACAAAGATTTATTTATTTTTTTTAAAGATATTAAAACACAACAAACCAATATATATTAGGTATCTTGTACCGTGAATGTACTGATAACATAGAAATTATGGTTCAATCAGATTTTATTGAAAAGTGCTTATCGTACAAGACAAGTCAAGTGTTCAGGTAATGGTCCATCATATAAGTATTTGCACTGGTGTGCACAACGGTATGACATGTTAAATACAACGAAAAGAAAATAAGCAACAGTTTTAACATCAAAAGCATGCAAACAAATACACACACATGGGGAGTGCACCATTGGGGTTCAAGAAAGAAAAGAAAAGATGGACAAAGTCAGAAGAAGAGAGAAATGCAGAGGGGAAATAGAGGGAAGGGGATGGGTAGGGGAAACCTGAGGTAAGGTAGGAATCTGGGGTAGCTCTAGGGCACTCCCCAACTATTGGTCTGGCTGTGAGGCAGAGGACCCAGCAATCCAGGGTCCTAGGGCAGTTGAGATCCTGAAAGCAATCCAAGGGCTCCAAATTGAGCAAAATATGTCTTATTCTTCAATATATATAATGAAAATTGAGTGCCTCCACTCACAAACAGATGTGTGGGGGCAAGTACTAATTTTCACAGACTGGGGATAAATTGGTGCATAGCCATAGTGAAGTGGCGCAGAAGACTTTTTTTTTAATTTGGAGAAGGAACCAGGGTTCACAGACTGGAGGGCCTGCTCAGAGGTGAGGGTGACTATGCAAGCGTATGATGCTATACAGTTCAATGACATCCATCCACAAGGTGACAAACGGTGGACACATCTCCCAAATATGTGGTATAGAGCCCTCAGCTCCACCACAGTGCCAACATTCTGAGGACACCTGTGGAAACATAATGTGGAGGTAGGCAGGGGTGCAGTACCACTGAGATAGACTCAGATAGACTTGTAATTGAGTTCCTGAAGTCTACAAGATAACACATAAATTAATATATTTCTGCTCTTAAAATGGAGTCCGTTGTCAGTAAATGATCCCTTGTTTTAAAATCTCTGCAGGATCTTGTTGGGTGGTTTGATTTCTGGCTGTATCAGCCTTCATACATGGTGCCCTATGAGTTATTCTGCTGCTAATAGCCCCATTATGGCTGCTGCACATTTTACATTCCTCTATGAGGCAGGGTACACCTACAATACAGAGTAGTCTGTGCCCGTCTCCAATCCATTATTATCATTATTACTAATACTGTATACTTTACATGTAATTCTGCCAGTAATAACCGTAAAAGAGCGAACAAATAGCCAAAAAATGCCCAAGTGACCATAATATAGGAAATCCAGGGACAGTGGACTGCAAATCTCTGACACAAAAAAGTTAAATAAGCAGAATTAACACAATAAGGAAAGCTGCTTACTGTCTATGACTAATATCCCATCAGTCATAACACAAGCAGCTAGTCAGAAGTATGTAGAAGTAGACTCCTTCCATAGAGCTGCTGGGGCAGACTCCTCTTAGCAGTGTACAGGCAGGATGCATGGTACAGATCTGTGTATAGACATGTAGAGGCTGTGAAGAGAGACCTGACTCCCCCCTCCACTTCCAGTGTTCCCGTCTCGAAAGAACTTCCTTTGTAATAGGGAGTAAATAGCAAATTTACAAGAAGGGAGACAACTAGTGGCAGGAACTTTAAAGAGGTTTTTTCACAGCAACATTTTTAATTAAAGTACATTACATTTTGGTCCAGAATCTCAAGCTCTACTAAATGAGAATAAGTTGTCTGAAAAGTTAGTAACCATTTAACATATTTTTTAAACATTTTAGTGGTACTTACACTGCATATTTTATCACTGAGCCCACATGATAGACCAACATTTCTCATTGTGTAGGGGCCACTCTTACAATTTAAAGTTCAAAATTTGGGAGGTATGCAAATCTTGAGCAAGATGGCTGCCAACTCTCCACTGCTACATCAAGGCATATCAGTGTTACAGAATGTTCTTTGCTGACATTGTAAAGGAAACACTTGCATTCATCTATAACAACTGCCAATACAGGGCAGGAAGTATTGTACTGCAGATAAACAAAGGTAGATGAGCTAAGAGACCAGTCTTATTGTGCAGTGTATTGATTGAATGAAAGTAATATAATCCTTCTTGGGAACAGGTGGTCATTTTTCCACAGATGGCAATTTCTGGTCCAAGATTCGCTCAGTAATCCCAATTAATTTAAATTGCACAAATAAGACTCATATTGGGAGCATTATGTTAATGTTCCTCTGAATTTCCAATCTTTACATGGAATATGTAGCATCTTTATAATATACAATCATTACTTTGCTATTTTTTTTTTTTTTTTTCGATTTGTTTTTGCTTAGTACGGTATAATCTGTTGCTAACTGGAAACCATCCACAAGCACACAAGCTGCTGCTGCTGATGGTCCATTTTGTAGCATTTTTCTTCTAATAAGGTTTTTCATATCATAATGTGTTTTACAGCTCAGCTTATTAACACATGAAAAATCCACATGACCTTTTTAACATATTAATAAGTAGTCCTAATAACTAAGGCGCTCATGTGATCATGTAGATGACTGCAGGGGTCATTATGATATTTGCTATATCTGAAGCAAAGCACATTTACCCAGTTCACAGTCATGCACTGAAAGTTCTAAATAGAAACACATAGTATAGTAGTAAAATGTATGTACATCAACAGCTGGTCAGCAGTATTTTCCAATATTTTTACAATGTACAGAAAAATTGGAAATACTAATACAGAAGTAATGAAGATCTACTGGAAATATGCTTTATCATATATCAGCTTATTCACAATTAAAATCTCTGAGTATTCTCTATAGGCTTGAAGACGATGTCTAGGATAGATTTTTGATACTGATGACCTTTCCACAGGAAAGGCTTGGGAAAGCGCCAGCAGGCACAAAACAGTCATTGCCTTTTGCCTTATATGCATTTACCTCTCTCCCGTGCTGTAGCCCCAATGTCTTTACTTGGATGATATGGAATAAAGACGGTTTTTAGGACATGTCTTGGTGAGTGCCCCTTTCTTTTCTGACCTTTTTGATGTGGATTTTCACAGGATAGGTCGACAGTATCAGATTCATCAACTGATGTGACCGCCGAAAGACATATACCATATGGCCGGAAGCAGCCCTGCTTTTATACTAGAGAATAGGAGCAGGGCTGCAGTTCCAGGCACTCTATACAGTGTATGGATCTCTGTACTCTTTACAGAACTTCTGGTCTGTACAGTGTAGCATTGGCTCTGCTCCCATTCTCTTGTGCAAGAGCAGAGCAGTATATGGCTTCCAGCAGCTGCATCAGCTGGTCAGTTTGGGATTCAGGTGTCGGACCCTTTATCCTACTATACCAGTTGGTCACTATGTTAGTCTATTGTACTTGTTCTTCTGTATTTTATGTTTTGTAAATAAACCCTTCTTCTATAAAGCACCAGGGAATCAATGTTGCTATAAAACACATATTAATAAGGCACTCCCATCCATCATCGATGTCTGATTTCACAAATGCTCTTTTGGATGAATGGGCAAAAATTCTAATCTTATAGAAAGCCTTCCCAGAAGAAGGGAAGCTGTTCTAGTAGCACAGGAGGGAACAATTCCATATAAATGCCTATGGATTTTCAATAATCTGTAAAGCGCTGCGGAATATGATAGCGCTATATAAGTAACCATAATAAATAAATAAATAAGATGTCATGAAAGCTCCTGAGGTGTAATACATAATTATTTTAATGCTTTGTTTTACTCTCTCTCTCTCTATATATATATAGTATATATCATACCTATTTAGAAATATGAACATAGGTATCTGAACACAGGTAATGGTATGCCTTCGGAGATGTATATATTAGTCCCACTTTGCCACTCTTCACCATCAGATAGCAGTGAAATATATTACCTTGGATTTCTAATTATGTTGTATTTTATATATATATATATATATATATATATATATATCCCCATACACAAAATGTCATTATTTTCATGAATCATTTATTTAACATATATTAATTTATTATATTTGCTCACCAGAAGATTACGCAGACGGCCAATAGCTGTAGATGCTCAACATCCATGAAGCAGCTATCTACTAATAGATTTAGGGAAAAAAATTTTCCTATATTAATTATTCTATCTGCATGTAATGTTGGAATGATTTCTCCCCAGCACACATGACAGCAGAACGGAGGATCTGAAATTCAATGTTTGTCTAAATATTGGACAGCAGCCAAAACTATACATTCACTATACAAAATATCTCAACATTATAACTGCTACAGCAAATCTTTATTACATTTCACATTCTAACAAAATGTACACGTAGTCCCAATACCATTATTAGTCTCCAATGGTTGCATCTGTCCAGCATGCTGCGTATTCATTGCAACCTGAGGCTATGCACACACAACAGTCAATGCCAAGTGAAATCTAAATAGTAGGGCGATCAATATGAAAAGAGCTAGCTAAGATGACTTTGCTCAAATAGCACTAACAGGATCAAACCAAGCAGCTTCACAAAGGACAAGTTCTCTGTACATAATCTATAGAACTTTCAAGAGAATAATATCACAGGCTCAGATTTAGAAGCAAATAATTTAGAGGATGAGTGAAAATAGTCTTCATTTATAAAAAATCATACAAAGGAAATGTAGATGACTGCTATTTATTATATATCTAATGCAGCTAAGTATGTGAAAACTATGATCTAATAGATTACCTTTTCTTTAATATATTTTACTATGTATTTAATGGAATTGTCCACTTTGGATTATTAGTTTTCATTAGGTAGGTATCCCCTGAGCTGACTAAATGTTGTGAAAATAGGAAAGTTTTTTTTTTTTAATCTTTGAAATAAAATATTAGAAAAACGCAACATAAAACTAATATTCCTATCCCATAAGGATGGCGATATCACTTGGTTGTCCAAGATTAAATATTAATAGTCAAATGCTTGTTTGGTGAACTGCCGTTCCTCTTGACATCCTCATATTATGTACATTCTCAGCTTGGTCAAGCTTGCATGTGTTTTTAATGGTGAGAGAAGACTCCCCACTGTCGACACCTTATGAGGAAATAAAATTAACATCCCTCATCCTTCCTGCCCCTGTATTCATATGTTGGGGATAGGGAGAAGGCCCCCATATACTTACGTCAACCAGCAATTCTGAAATCATCAACTTTGGATGACTTTTCTATTATGTGCATGGGGGCGATAAAGTGGTTTTCAGAGGTCTGACACCTGGGATCAGCTGTTTAAAGTGAACACTGCATCAGATGACCACTGCATCCTCTTCACTGAAACCATTCATAACGCTGTACATTATACTGCTATGGTGTTTCATATTGCAGCTCCACCCCAATGGGACTGAGCTGCAAACAGGCCATGTGACTGATGAACGTAAAGCAGAGACATTGCTCACAAAGTTCTACTGTAGCTTCATACTGCTGATCTGAAGGAGTCCCAGTTGTTGAACCCCCATCGATCTTTGATAACCAAAGGATAGATCATCATCTTAGAAGCCCAGAAAATCCCTTTATCTCAACTCAAGACACAAAAACAGATTTTTACCTGATATAATAGTCAAAGTTATAAAATGTGTTCTGCAATGACCACAGTTGTTTTCTTTGGTCAATAGCCTGCAGAATCTTATACAACTAGTCTCAAGATTATAGAAAAAGTTACAAATGTTAACCTATAAATGTTAATAGCGCATTTGTAGTCATTTATTACACAAAGCCTTGGGCTTCATTCCATTAATATTCACAGCATTCTGCACTCTGTGTGAATATGGCTTGCCTCGTCTGCTACAAATGTGTTATGGACCATGTAACTATGAAAATTCATTACTTTTATATTGAAATTTTATCACACGCGTGGATTTCTTTGAGCAATCGAGTTGACATCTTTCTTGTATTCCAGCTCTCTCACATTAATTATTAGGCATGAAATGCAAGTAATCCTTTGTGGTTTGAAGACAAAGGTTCTTTCATATATAAATATGAGGTATATTTCATCTAAAAGTGGAAAATAATGAAGAGACAATGTTGTCTATAGTCTCGTTCCAGAAAAACCCTAAACATCACAACATCATCAGATGCTTATACTATACTTGAACTTATTAATATACTTTATGGTTCAGAGTTTCATGAATTCTGCTATTTCACACTTCTGGCCCCAGGGTTTCTGCTGATACATTTGCGTTGACACTGGCATGGAGCTTCCTCCCTCTCTCTGCATTGGTGTTGTGTTTGAAGGGTGCTGAATGTTTGTCTCAGTTCAACACCTAAGCTAAAAAGGACGTAGCCCCCTTCATACATGTCCTAAGTCGGAACAAACACGAGAGTAGAGCTGCTGGGGCCAGGAGAGAAGGTCTGAAATAGCAGGATCTACATGAATTTGAAGTGCATTTGTCATTTCACTGATTTTACATTATATGATTAACAATACATATTTTTTTTGCTGCTGAACATTTTTTTTAAGGCTAGGTTTACACAGAGGAATATGGAGAGGAATTTGAAGCTGTCTTCCATTCTCCAATGGTGCTTATCAACCTCGCACCGCAGGTCCTGAGGCTGAATCACTAACCACATTTAATGGCAACCGGACCATCTCTATTTTAGGCTGAGGCCCCACAGCTTTTTTTTGTTGCAGATTTTACTGTGTTTTTTTTGGAGCCAAAGCCAGTTAGTGGATTGAGGAGAAGGTAGAGGTATAAGAGCTTCCTATATATTTTCCATTCCTTTTGTAGCCATTCTTGGCTTTGGCTCAAAAAAATGCAGCAAAATATGTAACAGAAAAAGCTGCGTTTCCTCAATGTGGGGCCTCAGCCTTACTCTAGGTTCACACCTTCGCTTGGGTTTCCTTTCTTTGGGTCCGCTTGGGAACCCGAAAAATGGAAAACAAATCCACTTAAAAAGTGGTTACTTGCGGAAACTAGACTATAATGGGGTCTGCACGGTTTCCATCCAAAAAATGCGGAGAGAAAGGTCCTGCTTGCAGGACTTTTCTCTCCACATTTTTTAAGCGGATTTGGGGACAGAATCCCTGAACGAAAACCAAGTTCTGTTGTGAACCCAGCCTAAGAATAGAAGAGTAGAATATTATGCTTATGTCATATTCTGTGCTGTAAGCTATATTGAATCGATATAAAGTGTGGGTAATAATAACATCATTACTCCATAAACTGAAAACCGCATACTCTGAATGATGATAGGACTGCTTGGTATGTAAGAATGATATAGCTTCACTGAGTAATCATCTAAAAATCTGTAAAGTTGAAAAGCAGTAAACAAATTGTCACTTTACTGCATCTTTCCGTGCTCTTAGACATAGCAGATCCCTGGTCCCCTTAGAAACTGATCTCAGAAAAAATTACAAATGTGTGATAACAAGAAACAAAGCACTTTTGATGTGCATAGTATTTCAAGCCAAAGCATTTAATTAGTGTGGAAACATCAATATCACACTTTTCAAGTCATGTTATTCTACTAGACACCTTCTGGCACTGGAAGATGTCTTATACCGCAACATGTGTAAGATGTCTCACTAGAGCTTGAAGGTATATTATTAATTAGTTTGTCTTGATAAGTAAATAGAGAGAAGAAAATAATGGTCCTGCCACTGAATCATACTCAAGTCTCTTGGGTATAACATGCCAGAGCTTAAAATCAGTAAAACTGAGAATATGTCTCATAGTGGATGGGAAAATTAATTTGCACAATAACAATATTTGGGAATATGGACTCCTCCTGCTTTTCTTAAAATCAGATTTAATGTGCACCTCCAGTTATAAAGAACTAATACAAGTTAATAAATGAAACTCTTTATATATCTTACTAAAGAAATATGTCTTCTTCTCCACTTTCAGGCAGGTACTTTCTATATATTAGTCTATGAAGAGGGGAGGGGGATAAAAAAATACACTCAAATAATTGCTGCTTTTAAACTCTGTAATTCTGAACTCTTTTAACACTGCTAGGTTTATAGATAAGAGGCTAGGAGTGCACACAATGAGGCAATAAATCTATTAACTAGCTTACAGGAGTATCCTACTCCACCCCTCCCTTCTCCATAGAGCTCTGTGTGTGAGGCTGAATATGTAGATGAATATCATGTAAACAAGCAGATTGAAGATAAAGAGCAGGAGAAGGAAACAGATCTCCTTAATAAGACATATTACAGAGTTTCTTATATTCACATTCACTATTCATATGAAAAATTGTCTATAACTGGCGGTATGCTTTAAAGCTTTTCAAAGTAAAGAGCCATATGTTTTCATTTTGAGGAGAACAAAGAACTGTGATGTTAGGTTCCCACTAGCGTTGTATATCCTCCTGGATGTGATTGAGGTGTGATTAGCAAGCAGTCAGCATGACTACACTGAAGCTGCCCCCGCCCAGCGAGACTACTTATGTTAATTTACATATGACTTTTTATGCTTTCAAAAATTTTAACTTCACCTTGTTGCAACACAAAGATTACAGAGGGTACCAATGGAAAGAGAAATACTTGACCTTGCAAATCATAGGGCCAGTTTATGGTGGAAAAAACGTCCACTCTTGTATTCTATCTTTAAAACATTAAGCAGGGCATTGCATACTAATCCTATGCTACATGCTGTAATTCACTGATGCGCTCGCATCTTGCATGCTTCAGAGCTAATATCTCCCAACATTCCTTGCTGACTCAATGGCTGTACAACGCTTTTCATTTAGAGAAATGTCTGATAAATAGTCAACCATTTCTAATAACAACCAACAGAGCACCATAATATATACTGGAACTCAAGATCAGTGCAAAATATGTAATGCATAGTATGAGCGCAATCCACTCTAAGTATCACCGTATTGAAGTCCAGATTAAAAAAGTTGGTGTATAAGCTATAGCTTAGAGAATCACACAACACACAGCTATTGTGTATATAGTGGGTTCTGCTTTAATGGAGGGAAAAAAGTAGTTTTTAAGTACAGTGTAGAGAAAAACAGGTTGGGCTAGTATAATTAGCATAATATGATTGGTGGCAAAGTTGTAACATAGTTCTGGCACATGGCTATTGGATAAGAAACAAAAGAGGGGCCGCATCACATTAAGCCATCTGGTGGGGGATGAGCTCTCTAGACAAAAGAGGAATGTAAAATGGCTACAGGCATGGCCCCCACATGGCCCTGGAATCCAAAATGGAGGATACATAAGCTGAGTCATCCTCCACAATAGTTTTACAAAAAAAAAACTTAAAGGGGTATTTCAATAAACATATTTATGTAGATTAAAAACTATAAATAGGTGCTAATAGGTGGACTGAAGACCCTATTATATGGGCCTATGCAGGGCAATAGCTGTTCATACAATGTTGATAAGCACTCATTTGCATCATCCTTTTACATGGGCCAATGCAAACTACATGGGGAAAGAATAATCAGTAAATTGATCTTTTGTCCCCTATACAGTTTCCTTATTTGTCAAGAGAACATCCCACCATACAAACAGTAGGGGGGGGGGGGGATTTATTAAGACTGGCTTTCATACACCAGTCTTAAATCAATTTCTCCGGTTGGCAAGAGATGCGCCTGAATTATTAAGAGGCTTTGGCCCCTTAATAATTCCGACTCTCTCCCAGGCGCCATAATTGAAATCTATGCCAGTCAGGAATTTAGGCATAACTCACGGCAGATTTCTAAAGTGAGTTATAGTAAACCTGTGGTACAGCGACATCCACCC
Organism: Leptodactylus fallax; assembly: GCA_947044405.1. Taxonomy (NCBI): domain Eukaryota; kingdom Metazoa; phylum Chordata; class Amphibia; order Anura; family Leptodactylidae; genus Leptodactylus; species Leptodactylus fallax. The sequence continues at coordinate 1,640,685 of CAMRHE010000123.1, forward strand.
CACCCCCAGCCTGCCTTGGTCTCCATCCTGCTCCAGACACTTTTATAAAAAGTGGAGAGCAGTTTGGAATATACAGAAAGTGGTGCAATTTAAAGATATATAGACATTTCAAATAACATTTTCAATGAAGGGAAGTACATGAATGAAAAAACTCTTTACAACCTGTTCTTGAAAGTACATTGGAAGTGTTTCTTATTGTATAAAATAGTATACATAGTTAGCAGTATACAAAAATTGATACAAAATATGTTATTTTCCAAATACAATTGCACTTCAAAACATTTTTTAAATGTGTGCTTGAGGCACTAGTATGTGGACTAGGAATAGGGAGACTGAAATGCAATAACAATGTCGCCCCTTTTTTTTCTGACACCAATGATATTTGCAATAACTACAGTGATAAACCTGTCCCTATCAGCATTAAAGCGGACTTTTCCCCAACTCCAGCTCGATGCATCCTGTGATAAGTGCCACTTGACTGATTCTGGCATGGTTGGAATTTTTTCATTTTCAATTCTGCTGAAAATGAGAAAGTTTTAGGACTCTTTTAGGTCATGCTGCATGCTACAGTATGTGCCAGAACACCTAGGTATTCACTAAAGTGCACAATATGCTGCTATTTGTAAGTAAATGTCTGTTCTTAGATTCTTAGACAAACTGTCTTCATTCCAGAGCAACAATAATACAGGTATTCAGCGAGTCTTATTCTAAAGAACAGGGTGCAGAGATGGTGCTAGGTAAGAAGAATAGCTGCGACCAACATTGTCATTCCACCCAATACATTTTAATATAAACTTGCACAGTATTTTGTGTTAAATGGGGCAATCTGCAAAACATACGTCAATGACAGAATTTTAGAAAAGTAATTTTGTCATACACATCAGCATTCAGTACTTTTAGATATTTGATCTATTCAATGATCAGATTTGTACCATTTTTACTTAGGCTGACTACTTCACTACAAAAAGAGCTACAGTTAAGACTGACCTTTAAGGACAGAAGAAAGTGTATTGAATGGGTACACGAATCAGAATGTTCTTATACTTAGTTGCAGCTGAACGAGTTTGTTCCTTTATGTGTAAAGCACAGCAAACAATGACGGCTCTGATTGTGATTATGGGGTAATAAAGAATCTGATGTTGGTTTTTAACATTTATTTGCTTCACTGAATCCATTTAAGGGTTCATCTATATTCAGTCATACTGCTGCTCTGGCTAGATTGTAAATTGAGTATATACAGTTTGTATCTTATATACTGCATATATATCATATTGGTCCAATCTGTAATTTGTGTTTTGTGAGCAAAAGACTCTGTTCAGGCAAAGTTTACTATAATTGTAATTAGTGCATTGTTTATGAACATTTGCAATATGAGAAATGGATGGCAGGTTTCCAAGCAACTGACAGATTATCTGGATAAGACTCAATGATGCTTTTCCAAGAAGTTGATTCTTTTTAAAGAGCATCATTACTCATGGTAAGACATGGGCATGACTCTCCAGTGATGTGCTTTTTTTGCATAATAAAACCTGTATACATACTGTTTGTGACACTGAATATCTTAGCAATTGTAAGTTTTGAGGCATCCAACCAACAGACCCGCTCAAATTGGCACCATCTAAATTTCTTCTTTTCCTTAAGAAACACCTTCAAAGCTTATACTACCAGTCTATTGTCATTGACAGAACATAAATAGCTACATGAAGAAAATAACAGCAAGATCAGCAAGGGTTTATAGAGGACCTGATCTGAAAAGCCAAATGACATACAGCATCTGATAGGCGCTGTCGCCCTGAGCATTTTGGTGTTTTGTTTATCCAAATTCATTCAGCCATTCCAAAGATATAAGCCCTTTTAGTGGTGATGGAGCCAAGAATATGCTAGACAAGTGGACACTTTGGTTTCTCTGAGATTGGGGTTTCTGTGTGCTGGATGTCATGTAGTGTCTTTGGGCCTTTTCACACTTGGTGACAGGTCTTCTTTCGTTCACAAGCTTAGACATCTTGTCAGTAAATATTAAGCAACACTAGTGACCAGTTGAGTTAGATTGTCAGTATTTTAAAGTATACCTATCAAATTTCGCCGAAAGTCAAAAGTATGTGCAAAGATATTCTGCATTAGCTCTTGCTAAAGAGAAAGAAATTTTCCTAAAAAAATCATATTACACAGAGCTGCAAAGAAACTCTGCTATCATATTCTAGTAAGTATTAGACTGTAAGTATAAGACTGAGAGTCATACAGCCAGAAAATTTTAGTATGTATACAAAATTTTATTGGCAGTTCTCAAGATTAGATCTCCACACAGACAAGTAAACACTGCAGGAGTTGTCTATAGAAACTAAGCTGGTTGTGTTCTTATTACATATTAGATGTATATTAGCCAGAACAGCAGATGTCAATGTGGGCCTTCCAACTCTCCCCTGACCCCAGATGTCAGGAGTAATAAAGACCCTGATTTTTACACCAGCCTTAATTCATTCCCCACCAGGCTCTGGCCTCTTAGTAATTCTAGCGTCTGGTTGCAGATCTACACTCATCAGTGACTAGAATAGATTTGTGGTATAAAAAACAGCCAAAAATCAGATATGACCTATATTTTGACGATCTGTGACAACAATAATGGTCATGTGAATAGCCCCCACTCACAGTGAAATTAATGCTGAACTTATGTTGTTAAAAAAACGGATGTCACTTGGCCAGCATTCACTGTTGTGTAAATGCAGCCTTAATCTTGTGGACCCGGGTGTCCGCACCCTGGTCCACCCAGATATCTGCCCTGCATTTTTTCATCTTTTTCAGTTTTTTCTCCACATCTTCCAACAGCAAAAACTGGCACCATTCAATTTATTTTTTTTTAACTGTAATTTTTATTAAATTTCAAACATTTTTTCAAAAACAATATAACAGCATACAGAAACCAAAGCAAAAGGAAAAATTGTTAGAACAAGTGACAATGTCATTCTTAATGTCAATTCTATACAGAGACAAACAAGACAAAAGGAACGATGAGGAGGGGATATGGGTGGGGGGTAAAAGGAAGATAAGATCCATTATGATACAGTATGGATCCCACGGAGGCCATATGGACTGGAAAGCCTCCATTGTACTGTTAAGCATAACAGTGAGGTATTCCAAACTCATAACATGCTTTATGCGAGCAACTAGATCAGAACCAGTAGGGGGCTGGGGACTCTTTCAGTGGAGGGCCACCCAAGTGCAGCACCATTCAATTTTTAATATACAGTAAAGCATTGTAAAATGTTTTTGTTAAATATTATTTGTGGGGTAGAATTGGAAAAACCGCGGCGTTTTACAATCACTGTCAAATGAATTGTAAAACGCCGAATCCCATCCACACTTTGCAAAAAAATACGCGCAGCAGTTGTGGTTTTGGAAATCGCAGAACGTCAGTTATACCTACGGAAACGCCTGGGGGCCTTAGCCTTATATAGTTTTTTTTTGCTTTTTTTAGGGTGGTTTTCCAAGACTGACAATTAATGGCCTATCCTTAGGTGGGAATCTGCTACCAGGGTCCTGCACTGATAGCTTCATACACTCTGAGTAACCATGCATCGCTACTGCAGCTCAGCTCCCATTCAGTGGCATGTATAGTGCAGCCTGGGCACTACTCAACGCACGGAGCCATCTGCTTTAGGTTCTGTACACTGTATTGTAGTAATCTGCTGATTGGTGAGGGGCACAGGTGAACCCCCACTGCTCTCCAATTACTGACCTATCCCAAGGATAAGTCACTATCAAGCATCATCACTGTTGGGGAAGCCCCTTCAAAAAAAAAATTAAATACAGGAAAACATTAGCTGTGCATTGCCATATTCTGACACCCATAACTTTTTTACTTCAGGCTAAGGCCCAACGTAGCGGTGGAAATGCATTGTGGTTTTTCTCACAGTGTTTTTCACAGGAAGTCCACGGAGTTTTCCTCTGTGGACTTTCTGCTTCAATGATACCTATAGAGAAAATGCCAGCGTTTCCGTAAGTATAATTAACAAGTTGCTATTTACAGAATCACAACAGTTTTTGAAATCATAGCATGTCCGCTGTGGATATTTTTCTGCAGTATGTGGATGGGATTAGCCAGAATCCCATCCACTTTGCAATTACTGTACAACGCTGCTGCATTTATGCTATGTGGGGTCCCGGCCTCGGAGCTCTCCAAAGGTTTTCTCTGTAGTTTTTATTGGTACCATTATTAGGAACATACAACTTTTCAATCAATTTTTAGTACATTTTTTATCATGGGGAGAGGTGGCTGAAAATGCAGATTCATACACAGTTTTTTTGCCATTATACAGTAGTAGTAACCATACAGGATGATTCATTTTATATTTTAGTAGATTAGGCATTTTTAGTCCTGGCAATACCAATTAGGATTTTTCTATTGTGTATTTCTTTTTATATATAAAATAGGAAAAGGGGTGTTGTAAATTTTTAATACTTCTTTTTCACATTTACTTTTTAGCCTCTTTAGGGCATTTGAACTCATTTGATCACTCATACAATATACTGTACTTCTTATACTTCTGTATTGCAGTATATTGTGTGTATACCGCACTTATATTACACCATAGCAGGTTCCCGGCTGACATGGAAACCAATGTAATGGCTAAGATGCGGCAGTTACAACTGACTACACCATCTAGGTGGTTAAACAACTGACTGCCATTGGTACTATAACTGACTGTTAGCAGTACTATAACACAACTGCAGTTTTTTAACTGCATATGGTGTAAAAAAACAAAAAAAAAGAGTACAAGTTTTACAACAACTTAAAAAGCACATGTAATAGCACCAAACACAGCTGGCATCTGCCACATATGGTACAGGCTTAGCTCCTGAGCTCATGTCATATTGCCTCAGTGCACATCCACCATGTATGAAAGTAAGAATATTATCATTTATCTATACATCTGTGAAGGGAAAATGTTGCAGTCTTTCAGAAAAACAGAGCAATGACTAGAAATGGGGAATCTCACGACATTCATTTTGCAAATATTAGCAAGGTTCACCCTTAAGTTTCGTTGTTTGGCCTGAATGGAAATGCTATTACTATATTCTGGTATAATAATAGTATAATAATCAGAGGTCCAGGGAAGGTGCGGAAAAATAACAAAAAACTTTCAGGCCATGGCCCCACGTGGTGTTTTACAGTCCCTGCAAAGTGGATGGGATCACATTGCAGAAAAATACCCGCAGTGGAAATGCTGAGATTTCCAAAACCGTTGTGTTTTTGGAAATTGCAGCATGTCAATTATACCCATGAAAACGCCGGCAATTTCCCTATAAGTATAATTGAAGTAGAAAGTTTGCTTCTCTGGACTTTCTGTGAAAAGTGCTGCCGGAAAAAACGCAATGCGTTTACACCGCGGTTTCTAGCTGAGGCCCGCTACAAGGGGCCTTACCCTCAAACTTACCTTTGCCAGGCTCTACTGTTGCATCCTATCTCATTTCTCCAACCTGGAATATTCCAGCTTTCCCTGTGATATGAGAAGCCCAGGTCACCGCTGAGGCCTGTGATTGAGCCACAGTGGACACGTGGGGGACTTCATCATGACACTTTGACGCCGCTCACCCACCGTTAAGGCACAATCACAGACCTCCGTGGTGACCCTAACATCAAGAAGAAGGCAGAAGATGCTGGGTGAAGAAGACGGGATGCTGAGGCCTAGTCCAGGTAAGGTGAGTATGAGTGATTATGAGTGTTGCATGTTCCCTGGACCTCCAGTTATTATACTCCGAGATCTGAGTATAATAATGATTCATGAGTGGTGATCCACAAAAATTTCAGGTTCGGCTGAGCCTAGGATTTTTGGATAATTCTTAACTTAGCTGGTTTGTTAAGAACTGGTTCACTCATCCCTAGTATACAACACTATGACGATAAATCAAGGATAGAACCTTTATTATGACTGTTTAGTTGAGAAAATATATTATATTATTACTATAATTTCATAGTCATGTTTTCATCAAACTGATGCACATCAACACAGAATGTCATATCAATTTACCTTCCATTAGTAAGTATATGCATATTACCAAGATAGATATAGATAGGCAGAGAATATGTACATAAACTATCATATCTATTTGCATATCATGGTCTTGACAGTATCTTTATAAAATGTTAAAATGCCCTAAAGATATTCAATGATTTTACTTATTATCAAAATCTAGAATAAATGTTTAATGTGGAAGATAACAAAATACATTTTTTTTAATTTCCCATCACACTTTCAATCCAATTTTACTACCAAAACATGAACCCCAATGGTTCCCTGTGTATGTGTGACTTGATTTCCAATGCCTATAAGAGCATTCCCCTGACATTCTATAATGTATTCACAGTAAGCTGGCTGTATAGTCAACATTCTACATACACAAGATGCTTGTATTGTGTTGCTGTATTTATAATGCTAACATCTGGATAGAAGCTACAGATGAAAAGTATAAAAGCCTTGTCGGGGAGCTCGGATACATCACATTTTGATGGAGTCATATCACTGTAATGTACATTTTCATAACTACTGTATGATTTATATTTTGGTTTCTTTTGGCATTGCATAACTTTATATAAGACTATTGAGTAAAACTATATAAACAGCAATGTAAGGGGATCAACTCACTGCAAAGTATTCTTTGTAGGTTATGGGTATCTAGCATACTGTAGAGAGTATGGCTATAAAGTGTAACTTTCTTCAGTTTTTCTGTCTCATCATAAGAGTCCATTAAATGACAGATATCAACTGAGCCTGACAGATCCAGTTAAATATAATGGAGTCCGTCAGGTTTCATTTTGCTAGAAGATAAAGTGCAAAATACAACATTTTTTCGGCTGGTATTTTTAATGGACGCCTAACGGAACTCTGATGCAGACATGAATGTAGCATCATACCACGAAGGCTAACATTATATACTAATGCAAGAAAAATTATTCTAGACTAAATCATTGCAGCAACCTGCTTGTATTGTAACCAAGTACAGTCAGGGGAAAAATATAGGAGAGTGAAATATTATTCTCTATTAACACTATGGATGAAAAAAAATGTTAAGGATTTCGTTTTTTTGAAACACGCAGTTATCATACAAAGACATTGGGGGAGATTTACTAATCCTTTAAGATTTAGACAGAGTATTCTATACAGTAAAAAAGTGCACTAGATTTAACACAGGGGCTGATGTTGGTTTCTATATCTGGTGCATTTTTAGACTATCTAGACTACATTATACCAAATGTTAGGTGGCTTACTGTTACAATATTTTGCGCCACAATTTTGGCACATATTGGCACATGTGAAGCCCCCATCAGCTTCCTGACTGGTCACATTCCTTTCCTACAAAGTTAGACGAGGCAAAAAAGGTGTCTACAACACTTAATAAACAAGGGATGTGCGCCAACTTTTGGCACAAATTATATTAAAAATGTGTAACATTTCAGGTTGTAAATCTTCCTCATTGGATCTGATCTTGAGAAGAGGCATTTTTGGAGGTGGAGGAAAAAAATACAGGCCTATTTATGCCATATTTTGTCCCACACAGTTAGGTCCTGTTTTATAGACCAAATATTCAAGGCTTTGCATAGAAGAACTCTCCAGATACCATCAAAAGCAGAGAGATATATTCACTGGCCCAGGTTCCCCAGTGGTTAGACAGTATAAACTTAGACAGGCAGTCTGAAAATTTGTCAGATTTATGACAGTGGCTGATGCTGGATGATAAATCTGGCTTATTTTTACATTCTCCAGTCAAAGTTCATACTACCTTTTATCTCACTTATTTTGAGCTAGAATTTTACGACACAATCTAGGCGCATATTTGGCGCATCATGCCACATTCAAGCCAAGTCCCCTTTTTCTAAGAATCCACACCATGTCTATCAAGTCAATAATTTGAAACAAGATACATCAAAAATGTGCCACACTGTGCCAAAGATGCACCACATTGCACCAAAGATGCAATATGTTTACGCCTTTGTCTACTAACCACAATAGTAAATTTGGGCCTCTGTGTTCTCTGCTGGGCAGACAGCCCGAGCAGAGGTGTCAGAAGTGCAATAGGTAGATAGACACTGGAGGACTGTGCCTCTCCAATTCCAGTGCACATGCAATATACACATGAAGCCAAAGAAAGTACACCCAGCTAGGCTGCTCATGCCCTGGAATCTACAGTGTGCACAAGATTTCATTAGTGTTTCTGCTGAGGTTGGACCCTCTTTGGCCTGTTGATCATGCCTCATTGACAGGTTCCACTTATAGCATGTCGTAAGAAAAACAAGCCAGCGTAAACCTCCTATATTGTCTGCCTGGCTTGGTATATAAGCAGCCATGAATGTGATCACATAGCTTTCCATTATTCTCAATGAATAACAGCCATGCTTTCTTGCAGTTTCCAGTAGACATTTGCAGGGGAATGTCTTCCTACAATTATTGGAATTAGTAGTTTTTATTTTTTATAAAATATAAAACTACTATTTTATTTTTCTACACTATTCATTGAGCGGGAAATTAATGGAAACATACATGGTGCCGAGCTCACAGGGAGAAACAATATGAACACAAAAAAGACTGGAATATACAAACTATATGACTATTATGGCGGTTATATACCTAATATTAAAGGGGTGTTCCAGTTCACATTTTTAACTCCTGCCAAGGATTAAATGGAGTCTGTCACCAGAACCCAGCATATCAACCCAGCCCCACTGATAGATAGGTTAGGGGTCATCTGAATCAAAGTGTTTTCCCCTTGGGAACCAATGCCTCTGTTGCTGAGATATCACTGCTTGTGTCAACATGCAGATGAGCTCTTTGGAGAAATTAGGGTGTTGACACTTATTTCCTTGGAAAACACAAAAAAATTAAAACACAAAATCCATCATAAAAAAGCAGATATTTATTTAAAAATTAGTTTTAAAATATATAGATAAAAAGAGGTAAAATCATGAAACAAAACAAAAAGTGCTGTAGTGTATCAAAGCAACTGCATACTATACCAACCCATAATATCAAATATTAGCTACATAAAACCTGTGCTGAGCACATGCATACAATGAATGCAATAAACAAAGACAAAGGATGGAATAAATGTATATCATATACTGACACATACAGACCACAACTGCCTGCCCTAACACACATTTTTCTCCTACGATTCTTCTGGGGTCAATGACAACGTCCTTGTTACTTCAGAGAGCTGATTCAGGTTACCCTAAGCTATCTATTGGTTGATATGTTACATCATGGTGACAGATTCTTTTTAAAATTAATATTGTATACTTACCTCTCAGTTTAGCCAGGGATACGGCGGAGAATCTCCATTCAGGTCCTCGGTGTTCCTGATGTTTGGCCTGCACATGAGCAATACAGTCATTCAGTGGTTGAGCAGTGTTGCTCCATTCAAATGCTCAGGCACTATCTAGCTGTATCATTCATGTGTGAGCCAAACGTTACGAACACCAGGGACCCGAAAGAAGACTTTCTGCCTTATCCTGGCTGAACAGAGAAAAACGTATTTGGGTATACAGTGTTTAATTTAGTGGAAGAGTGAAGAAATCAGGTGATACCTTTTAGAGGCTAACTGAGTATATTTGATAGTAAGCTTTTGAGAGTCTAGCTCTCTTCTACAGACATACAAGAAACTGAAAATTCACACACTCTTTATACACACAAGACCTGGATCTTCAAAGGATCTTAGAATCTTTAAAGAAAATCAAAATGCAATATAAGTAGAGAAGTTATTTACAACAGGTCAAGAAATAAACAATCTGGAAACTTGTGGGGTGTGACGGAGGAAGGCGTGTGAAGGATCTCGCCTTGCCAAGTTTGGCACACCTGCGACCACCTTCTTTACCCTCCACTCACATCATAGGATAATATGAAATGAGCTTTTTAAATTTTATTTACTTATTAACCTAAGTGGGTCGGTACTAAGCATTAACATATACAGGTTTATATATCAATTACCAGGCAAAAATAATACGGATAAAAGTAAAATTACGGTACAGAAAATAACATTGGAAATAAAAGATAGAAAAATACCGGCACAGGCTTGTAGTCCGTTTCTCTAGGCCACAGCAGGTTCTTGGGCCTAGGGCGATTAATTCAGTAAGTTACAGAAACATGTCTTTCCTACATGCCAGCCAGACCTGTTGTAAATAACTTCTCTACTTATATTGCATTTTGATTTTCTTTAAAGATTCTAAGATCCTTTGAAGATCCAGGTCTTGTATGTATAAAGAGTGTGTGAATTTTCAGTTTCTGGTATGTCTGAAGAAGAGAGATAGACTCTCGAAAGCTTACTATCAAATATACTCAGCCTCTAAAAGGTATAGCCTGATTTCTTCACTCTTCCACTATTTTTTATGGCTAACACGGTACAACATTATACTTCTAGTGTTTAATTTAAAGGGAGTCTATCAAAAAAGACCAGGGACCCAAACTTAGACACTCTGCAGGATTCCCAGTGAAAAGGAGAAGTATACAGTGCTTGTTACTTTAAGCCTTGACAGGAGTTAAATATAAGAACTAGGAACACATTTTAAAGTGGTAAGAGTCTGGTGGATTATCTCAATGTTTATCCCATCATTATCCAGATGATTGATGATCTATTCATTATACATAGAAATAAAGAAAACTGTCAACTCCTGGAATCACAGGTAAAATTCTGTAACTTGTGTGAGTCCAAGATGCAAGATATTGTTATGTGAGAGGACCCTACGACAAGCACTGTGCAGTGACAACACCAAAATCTTTTATTCTTGCAAGAACCAAATTTCACAATAATCCTTACCACCTTTGGTCTTACACAGAACAACAATTCCTAAGTATTATTGCAATGAATATCTTATATTTGAATTACAAAAATATAGATCAAAATAACATTATTAAAAAAGACGTGATACTGCATACTAGCCGCATGTTATTTTTCTTTGTACATTTTTTACAATTGCTATTACTGGTAACCACAATTATAGTATTGTACCATACTTTTGTGGGGTTCTTCAGGGTACTCAGGTTTCCTTCTACATCCCAAAATCATGATAAGTCAATTTGGGATTTGAATTGTGAGTTCCAATGAAAGCGATGACCCATTGTAACTGATGACAATCTGTGTACTGCACTGTAGAATATGTAGGTGCTATATAAATAAATAAAATGCATGAAAAAAACTGAATGTAGGGCACACAGCAGCATTAAACAAGGTATTTTGCCTAAAGTTGATGACAATGGGGATCCAGTGCTAAGACCACCAGTACCACAATACCAAGAGGCTGCACCACTCTGTGGAGCAATGTGTCTCTTATGCTCATACCAAAGCTATATGTGAGCAAAGACACTACATTTTGGCCACACAGTGCTTTGTTTTATTGGTCAGTTATGGTGCCAGAAACCAAAATAGGAAAGTGATCTGACTCATTCTCTGACCTACAATACCAAGCAGCTCAAAAAAGGCATCCTGTCCTGCTCCTACTGCACCTTCACCTATATGGACAGCACTGATGCAGCTATTGCAGTACACACAATGACAATGACATTAATACAATCTGTGTTACAAGTCATATCTGCAAAAAGATTTATCAATATAAAGTTCTTTATGTATATCATAAAGGAAGTCTGGGAATGGTCAGGCATAGAATTCATTTTTCTGAGAATATTAAACAATTTAAGGGACTTTCTACGTGTATCCCAATAAATATGTTTTGTTTCCAAAATGAGTCTGTTTACTACCCTCTATTTGGAAAATTAATATCAAGCCATGCCAAGTTGCAAACTGCTGACAATATTTCTGCAGTTTCAACATTTTTGGAGGGCATTAAGCAATTATGTTGCTACATCCCATATACATCTGTTCAGCTAGGACATCAATTTTAAGCGCCAAAAATCTGTCTATGGATAACAATATATCAGGTATTAGGACTATATATTCAGACAGTGTAGCTTTTTCTACCATGGTTGCTTTCGAATAGGTCTATAGAATGTGCCCCATGTTCTCTTACACTGTATAATGTAACTTTATCATTGTTTTACCTATCATAAATAAATTTATTTCATGATATCTGTCTGTCAATAATAAGGCTAGACGGTAGACCCCAACGACTTCTGCTTTCGACATTGTAGCAACCTCCAGAACTGCTGAATGCTGTTTATTCCTAAGGAGTCTTCTCTTTTGCTTGTATGTAAGATGTGGATGTAACTGTGGGCTGCTGAAATGAAAATGCTGAAATGCATACAAATTCATTTATGTGGGGCTGTAAAGGTTTTATCTAATGTTACCACTAGAAAGGGTTTAAAGAGCTATGAATATAATTGTTGTGACTTCTACTATTTATTACATACATTGACGCTGAGTAAATTAGATCGATGTGACACAGATCAGGTGTAATTGTGTAAAGAGGTTTATAGGTCAATTCTTGCCTTGCAAAGCATCCATTTTTAGCAAGCTCACTACACATTTTGTTTCAGGGATAATTGCTTAAATTCGAGAACATTTACTAACAAACAAGTGCCATTCATCTTCTCTCTGGAACAGAGGAAATACTTGCCTTGGTTCCCTCCAGTTTATTTCAATTCTCATAATGATCTGCTCTATTTCCTAAGGGTGCCAGCTGCAGTTTACAGTGGCGTGCATAGCATAGTCCATTAACTCATGTTCTAGGGTGTCAGAGATGCATTCTGTGTGAATACACTTACAATGAGTATTTATTGGCATCAACACTTTCTAGGCACTAGCATTACATAAATTGCAGATGGCTGGTAAATAAATCTATGATGTGTAGCTAGGCAACAATTATACATCACAATCTGTTAGATTACCAATAGTTTTATGATACTAATTATAACAATCGAATAGTCATGTGCTGACTATTACACATGTGAGATATACTCAATACTCATGGGTTAGAACTTTACATGAGATTTTGTTTCTATGGCCATTCTGAGCCATAAATTATTTTAAGCATAGGATTATTTCTATAAAGATATAATAACCACCAGCAGTCAAGTAAACTGAATAAGAATTATTAACAATCCCATTCCAGTTTACTGGTTATGTTAACTAATGATAGTTCATTATAATCAGAAAGTACCAGATTGGCTGAATATTGGTTTTATAGGGTGTGTACTAAGAGAAGGAAATAAGATAGACACTCAAATCATGAACACATATACACATGATTATTGGTATGTATACAGCAGTATTTAAACAGCCTATATATATTACAACTAGTCTTCATGGTCTTGTATATATGCATTCAGAGTATAAAATAAGTACTTGTATATATGTATTCTGTATATAAATATGTTTTTATTACTCACAGCGGAGCAAACTGGAATTGCCTGTTCATAGCAAATGATTCTGTTTGTCAAGTGGTAGGCTAAAAGTTAGGAAAATGAAATATATCCAACTACTTAGATGTTTAAAATAAAGCAGAGTCATATATAGTACATTTAACCCCTTCTTTTATTTTCATGATAAACAAGCTGTCATTTTCTATGCCTCTGGCTGAGTTTGTGGATGACTAACAGGGCTGAGATCACACAGAAAGCTAATTCTTAACCTGAGCTTCAGATCTATACTCGTACAATATACAGCAAATTGATAACGTCATCCTGTTTACTGTAACTAGCCTTAAACTATAGTACAGTATGTGTAAACATATGGATTTTAACCCCAATTGGACTCAAATTCTCATAATTGTAACCTTTATCTAGACTTTGTGTATACAAAGATTCTCCACAATGGTAACAATCACAAATATATAAATATAAATCACATAAGAAAATATATAAATTCTATATGACTTTACACACTATAAGCATAATAACAACAATCCTTAGTAGGACTCAAATAAATTGTCCAGCAATGAAATAGTGCTAACCATCCTAACAATGGTTGTTTTGAATGATGTATCTACTATAATACAACTTAGGTAAATTATCATTAGCTAAAATTGTTGATTAGACTATATACAAAAGAAAATATTTACTGCTGTCTCCAATAAACCCTATACTACTTTACACACTAATAACAACAATCATCCTTAGACTAAGTCACCTAAATTGTCCAGCAAGGAAACAGTCATTTCAACTATTACATACCCTGTTAACTCTTTAACATTAGGTATTTTTAGAATGTTACAGTCTGATCAGCATACTTTAATGCAATAAATTATCATTAGCTAAAAACTGTTGACTTGGCTGCTAATATATATATATATGTCATAAAAAGTGGGGTCCACAGTTCTACATTACTTTTGATAATGTTCTACAAACTATGGTGAGGTTATAATGCAGCTCAAAGTTTTCACATGAAGAAGACCCCCACCCAGCTGGCTGAATCCACCAACACACCAAGATAACATTGTGCACATGGTACCCACAGCAGGCACCCAACCAGATCATTCCACCTTGTGTAACCATGCCCACCTTTGAGGATCAGATTGTCAATGTCCTTGTCGATTCCCATAATGTAGCATTTCCTCCACAGCCCAGAGTAGGTAGAGAAGAGGGGTCGTCCACAGTCTGACTCCAGAACCCCCAGTCCCAGTAGAGACCTCCAGTTTTCCAGCAGATCCTCGGGTTCTCTGACCCCACCAGCCGGGGCAGGTGATAGAAGACCCATCTTGCGGTTCTTGGAGGAGTCTCCACGGAAGGGCAGCTGGTAGAGGGGCATGAGTCTGTTCTTCTGGTCTGTAGGGTCAGAGTTGCCCTGGCTCTCACATATCTCCTTGTGTTTGCGTGTGTCTGTCTCATACCAGTGGTCTGTAAATATAGCTGTCACCAGCAGAATGAGGGAGAGAAGGCTGAGAGCCAGGCTGACAGCAGTGACCAAGCCCCGTGTCTCCATGTCTCTTTGTGCAGCAGCAGCATCACACCAAGGCGGCACTGGCTGGCATGATGCTTGGATTCAGGAAACACACTCCCTTCCTCTCACCCCTCTTTGTGCCTTTGCAACCATTAAGCCACCCCTTCTGTGATCTGCAACCTCCAAAACATACTAGATGCCTCCTCTCCATATCCTAGAGCATCATGTCTTCTCACCTACTTCTCCAGGCTGCCTTCAGCCTCTAAGATTTTGGGAGTTGTGCAGAACCTGGATTCAACTCAGCCTATTGTGTGTCTTGCAGTCTCATAGCCTGCCCAGGAACAGACTGCAGGCAGCAGCTTTCTTACCCAGTCAAGCAGTGAATCTTCCCTCCTTCTCACTCCCTCCTTCCCTAGAATATTATTTCTTGCCTACATTGCCCCACCTTCCTCTCTGTCCATACTATACTTATTCTCTCACTCTCCTATCACTTCTCTCTCCCTCTCTCTCCATCCCTGCCTTCTCTTCTCTTACTTATCTTTCCTCTCTTCTTGCTTGCTTTTATCTCCTTTACCTTGCCCACACTCTCTTTTTAACTGCCTGTCTCTCAGCTCTTATCTGTCCCTCTTTCCTCTCTCTCTCTCTCTCTCTCTCTCTCTTTCTCTCTCTCTATCTTTCCCTTCAATGCAGCATGGCTACAAATCTCTAAATCAAGAGGTAGAGGATATTTATACCTGCTAAGTGAATGAATAATGTACAGTCCAATCAATCACAATAATGATCTACTCCCCACAGCATGTGCCCTTCCCAGATCCTAGCAGGGTATGACAAGGTCACAAAGACAAATCAGCAACAATGCAGTACAGAGGAAATAAAAGCAAGATCACTACAGTGAGAACACTCTGGTACTCAGGGAAATATTGCTATTGCTAAAACTCTACATAATCACTTTTTCTTAAAACCCTCACTTGTATGGAGGAAACATGTAATTGTTCTAATCATTATTCATTATTGGAATCAGCATTGTGTAAGCTTATATTATTATGGACTCTAGTATTGTAAAATCTGTGATCGTGATTTATGACTTATTCCATGTCCTTATAATAATACTGTCTCCTAGGAAAACAATATGTTCTCCAGAGCTTGTGCATCAAACTATAGAGTGGAAACTGTACCTCTCACTACAGCCATATAGAGTGGAAACTGTACCTCTCCTCACACCCATATAGAGTGGAAACTGTACCTCTCCTTACAGCCACATAGAGTGGAAACTGTACCCCGCCATAAGGGGGGAAACTGAACCCCCCCCCCCCCTCTCCTTACAGCCATATAGAGTGGAAACTGCCCCCCGCGTACCTCTCCTCACACCCATATAGAGTGGAAACTGTGCCTCTCCTCACAGCCATATACAGTGCCTTGCAAAAGTATTCGGCCCCCTTGAACTTTTCAACCTTTTGCCACATTTCAGGCTTCAAACATAAGGATATAAAATTTTAATTTTTTGGTGAAGAATCAACAACAAGTGGGACACAATCGTGAAGTGGAACGAAATTTATTGGATATTTTAAACTTTTGTAAAAAATAAAAAACTGAAAAGTGGGGTGTGCCAAATTATTCGGCCCCCTTAAATTAATACTTTGTAGAGCCACCTTTTGCTGCGATTACAGCTGCAAGTCGCTTGGGGTATGTCTCTATCAGTTTTGCACATCGAGAGACTGAAATTCTTGCCCATTCTTCCTTGGAAAACAGCTGGAGCTCAGTGAGGTTGGATGGAGAGCGTTTGTGAACAGCAGTTTTCAGCTCTTTCCACAGATTCTCGATTGGATTCAGATCTGGACTTTGACTTGGCCATTCTAACACCTGGATACGTTTATTTGTGAACCATTCCATTGTAGATTTTGCTTTATGTTTGGGATCATTGTCTTGTTGGAAAATAAATCTCCGTCCCAGTCTCAGGTCTTTTGCAGACTCCAACAGGTTTTCTTCCAGAATGGTCCTGTATTTGGCTCCATCCATCTTCCCATCAATTTTAACCATCTTCCCTGTCCCTGCTGAAGAAAAGAAGGCCCAAACCATGATGCTGCCACCACCATGTGTGACAGTGGGGATGGTGTGTTTAGGGTGATGAGCTGTGTTGCTTTTACGCCAAACATATCGTTTTGCATTGTGGCCAAAAAGTTGGATTTTGGTTTCATCTGACCAGAGCACCTTCTTCCACATGTTTGGTGTGTCTCCCAGGTGGCTTGTGGCAAACTTTAAACATGACTTTTTATGGATATCTTTGAGAAATGGCTTTCTTCTTGCCACTCTTCCATAAAGGCCAGATTTGTGCAGAGTACGACTGATTGTTGTCCTATGGACAGACTCTCCCACCTCAGCTGTAGATCTCTGCAGTTCATCTAGAGTGATCATGGGCCTCTTGGCTGCATCTATGTCTTCTCCTTGTTTGAGATGAAAGTTTAGAGGGACGGACGGGTCTTGGTAGATTTGCAGTGGTCTGATACTCCTTCCATTTCAATATGATCGCTTGCACAGTGCTCCTTGGGATGTTTAAAGTTTGGGAAATCTTTTTGTATCCAGATCCGGCTTTAAACTTCTCCACAACAGTATCACGGACCTGCCTGGTGTGTTCCTTGGTCTTCATGATGCTCTCTGTGCTTTAAACAGAACCCTGAGACTATCACAGAGCAGGTGCATTTATACGGAGACTTGATTACACACAGGTGGATTATATTTATCATCATCAGTCATTTAGGACAACATTGGATCATTCAGAGATCCTCACTGAACTTCTGGAGTGAGTTTGCTGCACTGAAAGTAAAGGGGCCAAATAATATTGCACGCCCCACTTTTCAGTTTTTTATTTTTTACAAAAGTTTAAAATAACCAATAAATTTCGTTCCACTTCACAATTGTGTCCCACTTGTTGATTCTTCACCAAAAAATAAAAATTTTCTATCCTTATGTTTGAAGCCTGAAATGTGGCAAAAGGTTGAAAAGTTCAAGGGAGCCGAATACTTTCGCAAGGCACTGTATGCCATGTTTGTTTGTGTATTGTGTAATATACTATCCAGCGCCAACAGATCTATCACAGCAGTGTTGTATAAATTACATAAGGCTCGGTTCACACCAGCACTTGGTCTTGGTCTCCATTCGGGGATTCCGTCCCCCATTCTGCTTGAAAAATATTTCAGGCAGAAACAGGGTGGAAACCTGGAGGACCCCATTATAATATATGGGGTCTGCGGGTTTCTGCGGGTAACCGCTTTTAAGCAGATTGAGATTCCATTTTTCGGGTCCCCAAGCGGACCCAAAGAACGGAAACCCAAACGTTAGTGTGAACCTAGCGTAAGCATGTACTATAGTAAGAAAATATTGGATGCTCCGATCCTAACAAAAGACAGGTGTGTACTGTATATACTGTATGTACAATGTCCTCAGGAGACAATATATTCAACATGCAATGGTCTTTTGTGGACCACTGTAACTTGAAACCAAACTCAACATGCTATGCTTGACTTGAGGGTCCAACAAATTAGTATGGTCATTTCTCTGGTAAAACCCCTGTATTAGGCTACATCCACACAACTGTGTGCATGTAGCCGGGCCATGATTGAACAACATGGATGCCACATGAATGACATCTGTGTGCCACTTGTACCTCCACAACCCCATTCACTGCTCTCAGTGAGCCCAAGTCGCAAAATGGACAAGTATAGTCTGAGTTTTGAAATGGGCTCACTCCACATACTCAGGCCTGTAATGATACACAGGCGTGTGTATGCAGCCATAGAAATGAATGGGCCAGTGTACTAACCATGAAAAACACAGCTAGCACACTGACAAAGCACACAGTCATGTTCATGTAGCCATAGTGGGGTGCATGTACTGACTAGCTGACGAGCAGCGCCTCTGTCAAACATAGTGCAATACTATGGACACCAACTAAGTATTTCCATGTTATTTTTTGGGACCCTCAATAAGTTCCTGTCACCATCATAGAAAGTGATTTACAGCTTCCAGCAGCTTTTTCTGATTTTTATGTGCAAGGATTCAATGCACCTATATCAGTTATCTGATGATTTTTCTTTAATCTACATTTTTTCACATTTGTGGTGACATTTTGGGGTCTTTGGAACCAATTACCAGTTTCTCATATGGTTATGGTCTGTAGATACAAAGGTTTCAACAATAACCAACCCAGAATCAAATAATATTGTAAAAGATGGGACCACTGTATATGTATATGACCTGGCTGTCAAGTCATATAAAGTTGCAAGGAGGAAGATACAGCAAGTCAAACAGCAAGCAGGGCACAGAATGAGGAGAGTACCATATCCTTCTCTCGGTATTTTTAAATCCTTGCAGTTCTGCAAATGCAGTTTTCAATAGATATAATAAGTTTTCTTTATTTTTTTCACAATACGGACTTGCCTTATGGTCATTCAGTGGGGAGGGGGCACCACATGCATATGACTCTCTTTTGAAGGGAGTTGCTGGCTTGGCAGTTTCTATAACTCTCATGTACTTCAGCACATATGGGGTCAGTCAAGGTCTGTGTCCAGGAATAAAAAAACATGGTTTCTTTTTTACAAAAGCAGCACCACACCTAACCATAGTTTATATGTGATATTGCAGCTCAACTCTATTCAGTTCAATGGAGCTGAACTACAATATCAGATACAACCCATGGGCAGTTGTGGCATTGCTTCGAGAAGAAAGTAGCTCTGCTTTTCTATTACTGCAGTGTTGCTGTTTGCAGTCACTTTCCATTCTGGGTATAATAGTAATAGAGCAATATGGTGGCTCAGTGGTTAGAAGCACTAGAGTTCTGGGTTTATATACAGCCAAGGACAACATCTGTATACAGTTTGTATGTTACGTTGGTTTCCTCCCACATGTCGAAGATAGGAAATTTAGATTGTACGTTCTAATTGGAACAGTGAGTGATGGCAATGCATGTAAAGCGCTGCAGAATATGTTGG
Source organism: Leptodactylus fallax (assembly GCA_947044405.1). Classification (NCBI taxonomy): domain Eukaryota; kingdom Metazoa; phylum Chordata; class Amphibia; order Anura; family Leptodactylidae; genus Leptodactylus; species Leptodactylus fallax. The sequence goes on from CAMRHE010000123.1 coordinate 1,660,487, forward strand.
TGTTATATAAACAGGCTTAAAGTATTATACCCCAATACACTATTCTGCCCACCAAGAGAACATCAAGATGTTTTCTGTTAGAACATATGCTGCATATGGCATTTACCATGAAAAAAAAACATAGAAATCAATAGAAATGTTAACAAGAATGTTTCTCTGTTTTCTGCAATAATAGCAAAACACAATAACATAAAGAGAAACGTTACTTTGAACAAAACCTTCGCTCTCCATATATCTTTCTGTGAGGTTAAGGTAAAATAATAGTCACCGTGAAATGTACTTTACTAACAAAGTAATAGCCCTACAAGACTAATGAGTAAGCCATTGATTTCTGCACAGTTACTATTTATTAGGCAGGGAAAGAAATTCACCGGTGACTACCTGTCTCCCTCCATATCAATTCTACAAGTCACAAGCAGGGGTCCTATGGGGTTGTTATTGAGTATTTAACACTCTGGAAACCAAATGTTAAGATCATGGTGAGCTTATTGTGTGGCTTGTATTTGTAGTTTTCATTCTACATTATATTATTTTATTATCTGTAAAAAACAACACCAGTAAACTGCATACTATGTGTGTGCTCCATATCACAATGAATATAGTATTTTGCTGACCTTTAGCATGACCTTTGCTCGGGACTGCATTTTTAGGTCAGTATGACACATGGCATAGCATTTATACTGCAAACAACAGTAGATTGATGTGATCCTTGTTTGACCTGAGTGACTTTGTGAAAATACCTGAGCATTCCATTTAGTTCATTATAAGAAACGGGCATGATGGCCATCTATATGCCAAATTGTTCTCTCTAGCCAGGCACTAAGCTACTACCAAAAATGTCGAGAAGCAGATTGTCGCCCTTTATTCATTGAAATAAACATGCGAAGTCGGCCAAGTATATATGTCTACAGCAAGATGACTGTGGTTCCAATGTGTGTTCCGTCAACAGCTATGTGTATGAACAGATGTATGTCTGTAAGGGTGCCTTCACAGGTTCCAGAAATTTCCGCAACTGAAAATCGATTACATTCATTACACTCATGTTTGGCAGTAAGCACAGGGATTTCTGCAAACTTCATTCAGATGAATGGGACTGATTTTAAGCTGCAGAAATTTCTGCAAAAATATCTGCAGTATGCATAGGTACTCTTAAGCCTCCTGCACATGACCGTATGCAGTCTCTGGGTCAGTAAAAATGGCACAGATGACATACGGATTGGTATCCAAGTGTCATCCATGGTTTTCACTGGCCCATACAATCCAATGAATTGACAGAGCTGCAATTACTGACAGGTATATGACCCGCTCCATAATTTGCAGCTCTCCAATTTGGCCCAGACACGCAAAAATTCCGGATGTGTGTTTGGGCCCATTGAAACCTTTTTTTAAATTGTATGGAATGGCAGAGCAGACTACGTTAATCTACACAGAGGCAACCTGTAAAATAATGGTATTGTTTTTTTTTAACATGGCTGCCTATGGGTGATAGATGAAACTCAGTGTCACTCTTTACAGCAGGTCTTTGCAAACTTTTTTTGATTTGGGCCTCACCAGTCAATCAGCTGTGATGCCAGGGCCTCACCAGCAAAGAAATACTACTGCTGAGTACCAAATAAATGCAACTGTGCTGTACACATAATACCCTCACCAGAAGCAACACTGGCAGGGACCTGCACCTCTGGAGCCAGTGAACTGCACCTCGCAAATGAGGCCTGCCTCACAGTTTGAGAACCATCAGATTAAACACTTAGTGCTACAGGAGGCTCCACAGGCTACTTTTGGGTAGTGTACTATTTGGAAAGAGATTGCTGACTGCTACACCGACCTCTATGACATACACAAAGACATTTCGCCCAGTTCTCATCATGGCAGTATTGTGCCAATTAAAGCCTGGTCTTTCAAGTGGGTTATTTGTTTATTATCCTTTTTATACTCCTTCTTTTTAACATATAATCACCTCCTGAGGAAGCCTGGAGATGGCAAAATTTGTGCCAGGGCAGCGCTGGGGACACTGCTGTTTTACTGGTGCTGCTGTTTTGCCATAGATTTGGTTAGCATTTGTTAGTCTTAATTATTTTGATTTATAATTTTTTGGAGCACTTTTTTTTTTTTTGTATTATTAGGAGGCATTCACACTACCATTGATAATGTCCATTGCTGTCTTTCATCATAAGATGACAGCAACGGACATTAAAATGTCACAGAGAATGGTTACAAACTGATTCTGTGTCCATTCCCATTGACACTAATGTAAACAACATGAGGGAAGCTATTATGTTTGTTTACTTTTGTAATGGAATTTAAAGTCCTGCATGTAGGTGAGTATAAGTATTTGTTATATTTAATAACCACCCCGGGCCAGCTACTATTAGAAAGCGGCCTGGCAAATCCGGATATCGCATAATGCCAGGCCACTTTTCATTAACAATATTTACACACGTGGACAAAATTTTTGCTACCCCTCGTTTAATGAAAGAAAAACCCACAATGGTCACAGAAATAACTTCAATCTGACAAAAGTAATTTGCCAAACTACTTGTTGACAAGCCACAAAGCTTCTGGGAGAATGCCCTATGGACAGATGAGACAAAAATCTAAATATTTGGCAAGGCACATCAGCTCTATGTTCACAGATGGAAAAATGAAGCATATCTTGGAAAGAACACTGTCCCTACTGTGAAACATGGAGGAGGCTCTGTTATGTTCTAGGGCTGCTTTGCTGCATCTGGCACAGGGTGTCTTGAATCTGTGCAGGGTACAATGAAATATCAAGATTATCAAGGGATTCTAGAGAGAAATGTGCTGCCCAGTGTCAGAAAGCTTGGTCTCAGTCGCAGGTCATGGGTCTTGCAACAGGATAATAACCCAAAACACACAGCTAAAAACACCCAAGAATGGCTAAGAGGAAAACATTGGACTATTCTGAAGTGGCCTTCTATGAGCCCTGACCTAAATCCTATTGAGCATCTTTGGAAGGAGCTGAAACATGCCGTCTGGAAAAGGTACCCTTCAAACCCGAGACAACTGGAGCAGTTTTCTCATGAGGAGTGGGCCAAAATACCTGTTGAGAGGTGCAGAAGTCTCATTGACAGTTACAGGAATCGTTTGATTGCAGTGATTGCCTCAAAAGGTTGTGCAACAAAATATTAAGTTAAGGGTACCATCATTTCTGTCCAGGCCTGTTTCATGAGTTTTCTTTTTTTTTTAATTCTATTGAAGCATGGTTGAAAAGCAATGTCTGACTTTCATTTGTTCATTTTCATAGAATTTTTATATATTATTACTTTTGTCAGATTCAAGTTATTTCTGTTACCATTGTAGGTTTTTCTTTCATTAAACGAGGGGTACCAACAATTTTGTCCACGTGTGTATAGTGATCAGGGAACCAGACTTTTCCCGATCGCTATCACAGTGCTGTGGAGCCCCGGCCATCTAGGACCCCGTACCACTCTGGTCTGATCGTTATCCCACCCATTACCAGACCTCCACTGCTTATTAAAAAAAGCAGTGGGGGTCCAGTAGGGCCCACTAAAGGCACAGGGCCCACCTGGGGATTCAACTGTTCAACCCTGGGCCAGTCCAACCCTGTATATTTACATGTACTACTTTTTTACAGCAGATTTTTTTGCTGCAGATCTTGCTGTGAATTTGTTGCAAAATCCCTGATGAATCTGCCCCAAAATCTATATGCGTTACAGATTTATTTTAGATTTTGCAGTATTTATGCTGTGGAATTCATCATATGCCAGGGTAAAATCCACAATGAAAATCAACAGCATAAGGCTGAGGCCCCAGAAAGACATTTTTTTTTTTTGTTTCAGATTTTTCTGCGGTTTTTTGAGCCACAAAAAAAGGAATGGGAAATATATTTTTAAGCCACCCCAGGCTGTGGCTCAAAAAAGCAGCAAAATCTGCAACAAAAAAGCTGCATTTCCGAAAAGTGGGGCCTCGGCCTAAATTGACATGCTGTGGATTTATAATCCACACTGCAGGTCAATTTCTGCTGTAGATTTTTTTCCATAGTGCGCGGATGAGACTTGCAAATCCGAACCGAAAATCCATAATGTATCCACCATACATTCAATACAATATTCAATACAATATTATCTGTCCTATTGTAAGCAGAAATATGCATTTAATACATGTATTACAATGTATACAATTTTTTACTTGATACTGTAGTATGGAATACTGGGTTAATGTGTTCACTGGGCTAATGTATCCCTATGAACACATTTAGGGTGTGCGCCGCTCAAAAAAAATTAGCTGATTTCTAATCAGTAACTTGTAAGGGAACTTGGCAGCAGGTTTTGAATTTTGAGTTAAAGCATTACACAGTGCCCATTAAAATCAATAGGCTTTTCTTGCTGGGTTCTCTGTAGCCACTTTCTGCTTCATTTAACTCATAGATATCCCCATTTATAAGCCTCTGATTGTCAGCTTTGTCTGTTTTTATATATAGTTTCTCCTTATTTGCAGAGGAGCTATCAGATAGTCGGAGGCTTGTGGTTGGAGATGTTTCTGATTTCTGCTTGATCCCTATATTACATGGGGAGCCCTCAAATATTTGTAAAACAAACTTTAGCCTCTTGTTAATGTAGATATAGAATTGTGTTTACAGTTATCATATAATATACTTCTGTTCTTTGGAAATTAATTTCTCCATTAATTTTTTAGAGATTTTGGGAAAATCAAATTCTCTTTTTCTCTGAGTGTTTCTCAACACAAGAAGCAATTGAAGGGGTGACCCACCACAGGCAGTAATCGGCCTAGCAGGCATCTACAAGCATTTCATAAGTCTTGTCAGACTCTAGGAAGCAGAGACTTCTTACAAAAGGAGACTTCTTTAACTTTAAGAGACTTGAATGAGGAGAAAAGTACACTTGGGTGCAGGGGTGAACCTAGCCTCTTTGCTGCCTGAGGCGGACTATAGAAAGGTGCCTCCCCCAAAAAAAAAAAAAAAAAATTGAGCTTACATGCTACTAGCTTCACACGCTGCTATTGTCGCACAATATACACAATACACAAAGTTATAAAACATTTTTTAAGAATTCTTCTTCCTGTATTACTTCAGTATCAGAGATCAACAACACGGCATTAACAATGAAAGTAACTTCACACATCTTCTGCTTGGTGGATGGACGAGCCCGCATTGCCCCCATTCTCTTTAATAGGAGTGCCGCAGATAGCTGAGTACTGGATTTCGGCTATCTTTGGTACTCCCATTGAGGCGAATGGGAGCCACGCGGGTTCGTCTATCCACCAACCGAACACGGAAGTTCCCACAGCACTGTGACATCCCATGTCAGCAGCCTCAGCGGTCATGTGTGGCGGGGACTTCCATTAGAAGAAAACACTGGTGCAGCAGAACCAGACTGCGGTGAGAGACATTGGAGCACAAGGGACAGGTGAGTAGGGTTTTTTTTTCTTTCTCCTTTCCTGGTCTCATATTAAAAAAGTGGTTATCCTGGACAACCCCTTTAATTAATACATCATAAACACTGCTCCCCAAATGATGCCCCCTTCTATTCATAATGTCCCCTAATGCCCCCTTATAAAAATAATCACCCCCTTATATATATAGATAATGCTCCCTAATGGCCCCCTTGTATTAATAATGCCCCTAATAGCCCTTATATAAATAACACCTCTTAAATTCATACTGCCTCCTTATGTATAATGCCCAGATGTCTTGTGTCTGTCTTCTCGGTGTCTTGTAAACCGCAGGCCTTGAAGTGGCTTGCGGTTTACAAGACAGAGTCACAGCTTGAGTTTTAACTAGATCGGTGTCTTGCAGACGCTGATCTAGTTAACAGTAAAGCATATATTAATGGCGGCCCCGGGGTAAGCCCCACAGAGGCAGTGGGCCCTGGGCAGCCTAGGAATAGGAGGGCAGCCTAGGCTGTGTGCGTCACATCAGGTAAATTTACCTGCAGAGCGATGACCTGACGGGACGCACGCAGACCAGCGCTCCTCCATGCCGCCCCTCCTATTTATAGCGGATAGTGCTGCCTCACTTCGCCTCATTAGAGGTGTGCCCCTGCTTGGGTGCCACCACTCAATTTACATTCCACCTGAAAACCAGTGTAAAATTAAGGAAATCCTGCAAGTCATGTTTGCTATTTTCAGAAATGGCCCAAGATCATTTTTACAATTGCTAATCCTGTGTCCAAAGTTATTCAGGGTACATTCACATATGTCAAGAGTGATGGTACTAGTCAATGTACTTCGTTCTGGCATGTCTGGCCAGATCTGGCTATTGAGCATCAAATAGCCAGATATCACTTATATATGTGAACTCAGTCTCACCCAATAATATTGTTTTTTCTGCTCCCACCTACAGTACAGACCAAAAGTTTGGACACACCTTCTCATTCCAAGAGTTTTCTGTATTTTCATGACTATAAAAATTGTAGATTCACACTGAAGGCATCAAAACTATGAATTAACACATGTGGAATTATATACTTAACAAAAAAGTGTGAAACAACTGAAAATATGTCTTATATTCTAGGTTCTTCAAAGTAGCCACCTTTTGCTTTGATTACTGCTTTGCACACTCTTGGCATTCTCTTGATGAGCTTCAAGAGGTAGTCGCCTGAAATGGTTTTCACTTCACAGGTGTGCCCTGTCAGGTTTAATAAGTGGGATTTCTTGCCTTATAAATGGGGTTGGGACCATCAGTTGTGTTGTTCAGAAGTCAGATGGATACACAGCTGATAGTCCTACTGAATGGAGTGTTAGAATTTGTATTATGGCAAGAAAAAAGCAGCTAAGTAAAGAAAAAGGAGTGGCCATCATTACTTTAAGAAATGAAGGTCAGTCAGTCTGAAAAATTGGGAAAACTTTGAAAGTATCTGTGAAGAATATCGCCTTGCCCAGCCGCCTGGCACGCCTGCGATCAAACTTCTTTCTTAACCTCCCACTCACACACCGTGAGTAGACCGGGTCATAGGATAAAAATGAAATGAGCGATATAAATTTTATATGTTTAATAACCCAAGTGGGTCGGTATGAATTAATAGCATATACAGAAATATACACTATTAATATGATCAAGCATAAACATACAAGCAAAAGAGCGATGATACAATACACAAAAATAAACAGGGGAATTAAAAGATAGAGAAAATACCGGCAAAAGGCTCGTAGTCCGTTTCTCTAGGCCACAGCAGAGTTTTGGGCCTAGGGCGCAAGCTTAAGCAAGTTGCATAAAACAATCCTTCTACATGTTGTCCAGAACAAGTGAAAGGCTTCAGGCCTCACTGCTAGGCCCTCAATGCATTCCTCAGTAGGGCAAGCTCTCTCCTCTTCTCCCAGATCAGAGTTCCTTACTGCCTCTTTGCTGAATGACCCCAGAATCCAGGTCTGCCCACAGCATATGGCTAGTGCTCCACCCACCCCTTGCACCCAGGCAGCCCTCCTTCTCCCACCTTTGCAGAACCCTCGGAGAGAAGGGTGAAGTTAAGGCTTGCTATCCCCCATCCCATCTGGCCAGGGATAATAAAAGTGCCTGGCTATAGCAAGCCATCTCCAATGAACACACATAAAACCAGTGAAGCCTATCGTCCAGCAATGTGGACTCCACTAAAGCACCGCATTCCAAGTGGGGGAAGGACTGACCTAAGCAAGTAAAACACAGTTCCAAGAAAGATATAAAACTGAGGGTCGGTTCATCACAGTGTCCCCAAGTGCAGTGGCCAAAACCATCAAGCGCTACAAAGAAACTGGCTCACATGAGGACCGCCCCAGGAAAGGAAGACCAAGAGTCACCTCTGCTGCGGAGGATAAGTTCATCCGAGTCACCAGCCTCAGAAATCGCAGGTTAACAGCAGCTCAGATTAGAGACCAGGTCAATGCCACACAGAGTTCTAGCAGCAGACACATCTCTACAACAACTGTTAAGAGGAGACTGTGTGCAGCAGACCTTCATGGTAAAATAGCTGCTAGGAAACCACTGCTAAGAACAGGCAACAAGCAGAAGAGACTTGTTTGGGCTAAAGAACACAAGGAATGGACATTAGACCTGTGGAAATCTGTGCTTTGGTCTGATGAGTCCAAATTTGAGATCTCTGGTTCCAACCACCGTGTCTTTGTGCGACACAGAAAAGGTGAACGAATGGACTCTACATGCCTGGTTCCCACCGTGAAGCATGGAGGAGGAGGTGTGATGGTGTGGGGGTGCTTTGCTGGTGACACTGTTGGGGATTTATTCAAAATTGAAGGAATACTGAACCAGCATGGTTACCACAGCATCTTGCAGCGGCATGCTATTCCATCCAGTTTGCGTTTAGTTGGACCATCATTTATTTTTCAACAGGACAATGGCCCCAAACACACCTCTAGACTGTGTAAGGGCTATTTGACAAAGAGGGAGAGTGATGGGGTGCTACGCCAGATGACCTGGCCTCCACAGTCACCAGACCTGAACCCAATCCAGATGGTTTGGGGTGAGCTGGACCGCAGAGTGAAGGCAAAAGGGCCAACAAGTGCTAAGCATCTCTGGGAACTCCTTCAAGACTGTTGGAAGACCATTTCAGGTGACTACCTCTTGCAGCTCATCAAGAGAATGCCAAGAGTGTGCAAAGCAGTAATCAAAGCAAAAGGTGGCTACTTTGAAGAACCTAGAATATAAGAATAAGAATATAAAACTGAGGGTCGGTTCATCACACTTCCCCCTTTTAGAGCGTGTCGGGAGGAAGGACGATCCTAAGATCGCCTTCCGCAGACACCTTGGCGGCCTCACCCCGCCGGGACCTGCGCTGGTCCCTGACCATATTCCTGGCGTACTGATACCCTCTTCCTCTCCTGTCTGAATGGAGACTCTTCTAAGGTTCAGGCTCTGAATTAAGTAGACCTGGCTACCTCCTGCTTGCTCTGGGTCCCTCCCCCGAGTGCTGGCGTCCCTCAGACCCACACTCACAACCCCAGGCCCTTGTGGTACCGGTGCTGAGACCCCATCCCGGCAGTCTCCGCCCACCTGGCTACCCCCCGGCCTGCACTGGGACCTCGTGCTGAGTGCTGGCATCCCGCAGATCCACACTCGCAACCCCAGGCCCTTGTGATACCAATTTAGAGACCCCTTCCCGGCAGTCTCTCAGGGTCTCTCCCACACTAGCCGCTAGTTGGGAGAGTTCTAGGGGATTCTGCACCTCCCCCTTTGCTTCCAAACCTAGGGGCACCTCTGGTTCTGGCACAGGTATGTTTGGACCCTGTCCTCCCTCCCAGACGCCTTGCCCCTTTGGGCCTACACCCTGTTCCTCCTGTACTTGGGTGGGTGATGGTGATACCTTGGGCAAATGACTAAGATTATGCTTCCCCAAACCATCCCTCCACAATACATTGACAGGTAATACATTTGACACACCCCCTTCTTGGGTCCCACCTCCAGCACCCCATGCCGTCTGCACTTGGGCCATGGGCACGACTGGCACACCTAGGATGGCTGTTTCTCCTTCCCAGGACTCTTTCACAAGAGTTAGGGGCCCACGTACACGTCTCCCGTACAAGAGCTCAAAGGGGAAGAACCCCGTTGAGGCTTGCGGCACCTCCCGGTAAGCGAACAGCAGGTGCGGGAGATAAGGCTCCCAGTCGCGCCCGTGGGACTCGACTAACATCCTGAGCATCTGCTCCAGGGTGCCATTGAACCGTTCACACAGGCCATTGGTCTGCGGGTGATACGGGCTGGACACCAGATGTTGCACCTCTGTTACCTTACACAGGCCTTGCATCAAGGCAGACATGAACTGGGTACCTTGGTCTGTGAGCATCTCTCTGGGAAATCCAACACGGGAGAAGATGCCTACCAGAGCCTTGGCCACTACATCAGCCCGGGTGGAAGACAGAGCGACAGCTTCCGGGTACCTAGTAGCGTAGTCTACTACCGTTAATATGAAACGTTTCCCGGTGCGGCTGGGAATGGACAGGGGTCCAATGAGATCCACAGCCACCCACTGGAAAGGTTCGGTTATGATGGGCATAGGTATCATTGGGGCTTTGGAGCCTTGCCCAACCTTGCCCATACTCTGACAAGTGTCACATGAACGGCAGTATTTAGCTACATCTGTCCCCATCTTAGGCCAGTAGAATAAGTGGCTGAGGCGAGCATTGGTCTTAGCGATCCCCAGGTGGCCTGCCAGTGGAATATCATGAGCAATCCGCAACAACTCCACCCGGTAGGGTTGGGGTACCACCAAATGTTTCTCCCTGAGCCGACTTTCTTTTCCCTTTGTGGGGATCGTTTCCCGGTACAACCTCCCTTGCTCCCAGTACACGCGGTCCTTGTCCGACTCCAAGGGAGGTTGATCAGCACGCTCCTTCAATGCGTCCAGACTGATGTCAGCTTGGACAGCGTCCCTGAACTCCTGACTGGAACCAGACAGAACAGATGTGCATGTCACATACCCGCCGGGCTCCTCCAGCTCCAGTGTGGGGAGGCTAGTCATGGCGGACTCAGTGCCATCTCCGGGTGACAGAGGGAACGGCTCAGGGGTCGGTGCGCCTTCCACCCCTCTCGCACTCTGGCTGCAGGTTACCACCGCAACACCAGCAGTCCGTTCCTCATCCGGATCGGCCCTGAGATCCCCGTGACCCACCTGACCACCTGGCACATTGTCCTCAGTTGGGGTTGCCCCCAGCATCTCAGAAGAGCTACCCGGTAAACCTGCAAGGCAAGAATTAGCAATTACATTGACATTGCATTCATTCATTGATTCACAGTGAACTGCATGGGTGACTGGCTGAGCCAGGGTCACACTGAGGGGGCTCTCATCACCCGCAGATGTGGGCGGGGCTACAGCCAGGTCAGCATTCCACAATGTCTCATTCACATGCTCACTGATTACTTTAGCTGGACACACAGCAAGGGGAGACAAAAGGCTAACCCCTCCCTCTGCCTGTGTGACAGGCTTCAACACATCATTAAAATCATCCTTCAGTACAGACATTTTGTCACAGCGAGCTGGGGTTGCTCCCACCCCATATTGGGACACCAAGGGCCCCAAATCTCTTCCCAATAGTACATTGGCAGGCAGATCAGACACTAGCCCCACATCACGCATCCCTTTTCCCGCACCCCAGTCCAAATGGATGCAAGCCATGGGCACAGTTACGCGTTCTTGTCCAATACCCTTCAGGGTCAGATTTTTTTCCAGGGATAATACTGTCCGCAGGGACCAAGTCAGGTTGCACCAGAGTAATCTGCGCCCCAGTGTCCCGAAATCCCATGACCACTTTACCCCCCACAATGACCTGTTGACTGTTGGCATCGGATTGCAACGCCTCCCTCCCCACCAAGTATACAGATGGGCCAGCTGCCGTGGCTGGGGACACAGGGGGGTTCTTAGAGCGGTTGGGGCACTCCGCCTTGAAATGTCCTGGCTGGTTACAAGCATGACACCGCCGGGCCTCTCCTTGGGACTTGGAGGGGGTCCCCGGGGCGCCCAGAGTTCTTGGGACAGGGGAAGTAGAGGGGGCACCCGGGACAGAGTTTGCCTTACCCCACTTGGAGACCGCAGGCTGTGGTGAACTCCAACTTTGCCCCTCCTTCCCGCTTGGGGGTCTCTGCAGTGTGGCTTCTCTCTTGATCCCTTGCTCCCTGGTGGACACATAGTCGTCAGCAATCTCTGCAGCATTGTCTGCTGTTGTGGGTTTCCGATCACACACGAACTGGCGGACCTCCAGAGGGCACACCTGGAGAAATTGTTCCTTTATCATAAGATCCCCAATTCCCTCAAATGTGGTGACAGTAAGTCCTTTGATCCACTGCCAGAATGTAACCTGTAAGTGGTACAGAACATCCGAATAGCTCTCTGTGGGACCCCGCTGGATATTCCGGAACTTTTTGCGGTACACCTCCGGCGTGAGCCGGTATCTCCCGGATCAGCGCCGCTTTGATGGTCTCATAGTCCGCGTCCACTGGTAAGCTCGTGGAAACATCCAGGCCTTTTCCCTTCAGCCGGGGAGACAGGTAACGGGCCCATTCTGCCTGGGGAATATGATGCTGCTTACACACCCGCTCAAATCCCCGCAAAAACGAGTCCAAGTCCCCGTTATCTTCCAAGATTGGAAAGTCCTCGGATCGGATCTTTAGTGCTCGGGCTCCTGGAGTTGGTGCAGGGGAAGGTTGCGCCTGCTGGCAAAGTTCCAGCTTTTTTAGCTCAAGCTGATGCTCCAACTCCGCCCGACGCTCTGCAGCAGCGGCCTCTCTCTCCGCCCGGCGCTCTGCAGCTTCTCTCTCCGCCCGACGCTCTGCAGCAGCGGCCTCTCTCTCCGCCCGGCGCTCTGCAGCTTCTCGGTACTGGTGAATCACCTGCAGACGGGCGCTATAGTCACTGGCGTCTATCTGCTGTAAGGCCATTTGCAAGTATAAGTCCGTTACCCCCACAGAACTGGGGTTACTGGTCCCTCCAGGCACAGTTACCTCTGGGGTCCGGGCACCTGCGGAACCATCTGGCATGGTGATGTTTTCTGGTGCCAGCCTCTCAGGACTTTGCTCCGCCTCCTGCATGGCTATGGTAGCTTCCATATCCGCCATCTCCTGGAGTTCAGCAGCAACCAAGTCCTGCAGACGTTTGGTTATGCTTCTGGTCCCACCAGCCATCCACTGGAAGCCGTTGCCAAATAAAAGATAGGACAGAAAAAAAGAAGAAGGGAGGGAACAGTACTGTACCAAACTTTCACCGTATTTTAAGCTTGATCTCATACCGCGCTCGTTCCATAGGATTGCCGCAATCCCCAGTGTCTGCGTGATACCACACCCACACACTGTTATCCTAAGATCCCACCACGCTGCCACCACTGTGAAGAATATCGCCTCGCCCAGCCGCCTGGCACGCCTGCGATCAAACTTCTTTCTTAACCTCCCACTCACACACCGTGAGTAGACCGGGTCATAGGATAAAAATGAAATGAGCGATATAAATTTTATATGTTTAATAACCCAAGTGGGTCGGTATGAATTAATAGCATATACAGAAATATACAATATTAATATGATCAAGCATAAACATACAAGCAAAAGAGCGATGATACAATACACAAAAATAAACAGGGGAATTAAAAAAGATAGAGAAAATACCGGCATAGGCTCGTAGTCCGTTTCTCTAGGCTACAGCAGAGTTTTGGGCCTAGGGTGCAAGCTTAAGCAAGTTGCATAAAACAATCCTTCTACATGTTGTCCAGAACAAGTGAAAGGCTTCAGGCCTCACTGCTAGGCCCTCAATGCATTCCTCAGTAGGGCAAGCTCTCTCCTCTTCTCCCAGATCAGAGTTCCTTACTGCCTCTTTGCTGAATGACCCCAGAATCCAGGTCTGCCAACAGCATATGGCTAGTGCTCCACCCACCCCTTGCACCCAGGCAGCCCCCCTTCTCCCACCTTTGCAGAACCCTCGGAGAGAAGGGTGAAGTTAAGGCTTGCTATCCCCCATCCCATCTGGCCAGGGATAATAAAAGTGCCTGGCTATAGCAAGCCATCTCCAATGAACACACATAAAACCAGTGAAGCCTATCGTCCAGCAATGTGGACTCCACTAAAGCACCGCATTCCAAGTGGGGGAAGGACTGACCTAAGCAAGTAAAACACAGTTCCAAGAAAGATATAAAACTGAGGGTCGGTTCATCACAGTGTCCCCAAGTGCAGTGGCCAAAACCATCAAGCGCTACAAAGAAACTGGCTCACATGAGGACCGCCCCAGGAAAGGAAGACCAAGAGTCACCTCTGCTGCGGAGGATAAGTTCATCCGAGTCACCAGCCTCAGAAATCGCAGGTTAACAGCAGCTCAGATTAGAGACCAGGTCAATGCCACACAGAGTTCTAGCAGCAGACACATCTCTACAACAACTGTTAAGAGGAGACTGTGTGCAGCAGACCTTCATGGTAAAATAGCTGCTAGGAAACCACTGCTAAGAACAGGCAACAAGCAGAAGAGACTTGTTTGGGCTAAAGAACACAAGGAATGGACATTAGACCTGTGGAAATCTGTGCTTTGGTCTGATGAGTCCAAATTTGAGATCTCTGGTTCCAACCACCGTGTCTTTGTGCGACACAGAAAAGGTGAACGAATGGACTCTACATGCCTGGTTCCCACCGTGAAGCATGGAGGAGGAGGTGTGATGGTGTGGGGGTGCTTTGCTGGTGACACTGTTGGGGATTTATTCAAAATTGAAGGAATACTGAACCAGCATGGTTACCACAGCATCTTGCAGCGGCATGCTATTCCATCCAGTTTGCGTTTAGTTGGACCATCATTTATTTTTCAACAGGACAATGGCCCCAAACACACCTCTAGACTGTGTAAGGGCTATTTGACAAAGAAGGAGAGTGATGGGGTGCTACGCCAGATGACCTGGCCTCCACAGTCACCAGACCTGAACCCAATCCAGATGGTTTGGGGTGAGCTGGACCGCAGAGTGAAGGCAAAAGGGCCAACAAGTGCTAAGCATCTCTGGGAACTCCTTCAAGACTGTTGGAAGACCATTTCAGGTGACTACCTCTTGCAGCTCATCAAGAGAATGCCAAGAGTGTGCAAAGCAGTAATCAAAGCAAAAGGTGGCTACTTTGAAGAACCTAGAATATAAGACATATTTTCAGTTGTTTCACTCTTTTTTGTTAAGTATATAATTCCACATGTGTTAATTCATAGTTTTGATGCCTTCAGTGTGAATCTACAATTTTTATAGTCATGAAAATACAGAAAACTCTTGGAATGAGAAGGTGTGTCCAAACTTTTGGTCTGTACTGTATGTCCCAAAATATATCAAGCCCCTGTGACTATAAATTGTGTCATGCACTCTTGGTCATTATGGGGGTAGGTAGGATGCAAAACAGGTAAATCAATCGGATGTACAATGGATGTACACCTGAACTGCAAATCTGCCTCAATATAGGACTGACTAATGTATCATTACAAGTGTTGACATAAGTGTTGTAGGAAATATGAGCGAAAATCTCTATGGAAACTGTAATGGCAGCCACCATGTAAACTGTCAAACTTAGTCTATAGCCATGTCTATTGGGATCATAGTAGAAGAGGGCATTGATTGCTTATGCTGTAAGAATAATCTGTAATAGCTCTGGTTCTTAGAAAGCCTACAGCTCTGCAGCCGAAATCAGAGGAACCACCAATCCTTTTGTTAACCCTTTAATCACATGGGTCTATGGCCCCATATGATCAAACTGGACTCTACCCTTCAATCGGGTCATTTGGTTATTTGTCTAATAAACATTACATTTTATTAATATTGGTAATTAACTAGCTCTTTCCAATCAAAGGGGTATTGAAGTAACAAGAATTTACCCACGATCCACAGGATCACAAGTACGGCACCAATCAGCAAATTAGACTAAGGGGTAAGTTCCTCTTACTGGAATACCTGTTTAACATTCATAACTTTGACATTTTATATTTCTATATCTTCTATATGTGACATATCTTGTTCCTCACCCAGCTATACATGTTCTTTGAGATAACTAAGAAGTATGTATATGGAAAGAATTTAGACAAAACCTCATAGATTTTTAAACTTTTATTAGTACATTTGGTTAATGGCGATAGAAGAAGGATCAAGATGCATCCTTCTGTTGGTCCATGGCTTTTAGGAGAAGGAGCAAGATGCATCCTTCTGGCAATCCATGGCCTATAGGAGCCGCAAGACGCTTCCTTCTGGCAATCCATCACTGGGCGGCAATAAAAAGGGAGGGCAATGTACTGTATAGGGGCTATGAAAAGGGGTGTTATACTGTGTGGGGCCCATAAATGGGGGCAATGTACCATGTGGGGGCTAGTAAAGGGTGCAATGTACCATGTGCCGATAGCTCCATGGTATGGAAATATAGGCACTCTAATTTTTGCTGTACAGGGTTCATGCACAGAGCTCTGTACACCTAATATTAGTAAATGCTATATAAGCTTAACCTTTATGATTTTCTTTTTACCATTATGTTAGTTACTTTAATTTTGGATTTATTATGTGTTTACTAGAAAAATTTAGCTTAGTTTTCTTTTCAGCATTTGACATTTAGTATGAGGCTGAAATGTTAGTTATATAACTGCCTTCCAGGCAGCAAGATGTGGAGCTGAAATTCTTATTTATACAGTTTCTAAGTAGTCTCCTCAGTGAACATCAAGCTGGATGGTCTATGTTAAGGCTTCTCAAAATTGTAAGACTCTGTGAAAGATGCCATCATGTGCCTGTAGCCATTTTACATTCCTTTCTAGGGCGCTGCCCAGGAGCTCATCCTCCTTGAAGAAAACTGTTATCTATAAGGGAATGTGACTTCTTCTATGCCTTATCCAATAGCTATGTGCCAGAACTACCGTGTTTCTCCAAAAATAAGACCTACCTCGAAAATAAGCCCTAGCTAGATTTTCCAGGCTTTTTGGAGTAGGCTTGAAATATAAGCCCTACTCCAAAAATAATCCCTAGCTAATTTAACCCCTTCCCGACATCTGCCGTGCGATTACAGCGGATGCCGGGTCCTTAAAGATGGCGGCTGCTCTGCTGCAGAGTGGCTACCATAGCTATCGTACAGGGTCAATGGCCGCGATCAGCATTGTTCAGCGTGACCCCCCCTCCTTCCTACCAAAGTAGCACAACCCGGAGTTAATGCCCGTGATCAGAGTGGACTCTGACCACGGGCATTGCTAAGTGTGACATCCGCGCTTCCCCCCCCCCCCCCCGCAGTCCCTAGGGCCGGTCCCAACCCCCTATAGCTACTATAACGGGTCCACTTGTATAGCGGAGACCCGCAGTTAATGCCCGCGATCAGAGTACACTGATCACGGGCATTGTTGAGTGTGCCAGTCCGTGAACCCCCCTCCCCCACCAAATCCACCCCCCAAAGCAGAGCAACTATCCCCGGGGCTGGTCCCCACCGGCCCCGTACCTTTCACGTTGCAGGTTCCTTTGACAGCCGGGAGCATTATGAAGGCTCCCAGGCCTGTCATAGGAATATTACTATTGAGTCTGGTCTATGACCAGCCTCATTAGTAATGTAGATAATCTCCCATAGACTGCAATACGTTATATTGCAGTCTATGGGATGATTGCAGGTTCAAGCCCGCTAGGATGGGTTAATAGTAAAAAATAAATAAATAAAAGTTCAAGCCCCCTCCCACTTTCACTAGAATGCATATAAAAATAAAATGTTACTGTGAAACACATACACATTAGGTATCCCTGTGTCCAAAAACGCCCGCTCTACAAACTTATAAAAATATTTTACCTCTATGGTGAATGCCGTAACGAAAAAAAAAATCAAAAGTGCCGAACTGCTGTTTTTTCACTGATTCACCTCTGATAAAAGTTGAAATAAAAAGTGATCAAATGTGTGATTGTTGTTCATGGAAAAAATTAAGACCTACCCCGAAAATAAGCCCTAGCCCTTTTTTCGGAGAAAAAAACAATATAAGACCCTGTCTTATTTTCAGAGAAACACGGTATGTTACAACTTTACACAATCATGCTTTGTTAATCATATTAATCACACCTTCTCTTTGTCTATGCAATGTATAACCACACCTACAATGTATAAAAACCTCACCCTTTCCTCCAATAAAGCAAAATCCATTATACATACACTATCTAGCTGTGTCTGTGTGATTCTCTGAGCTGGCTCGTATACCAATTGTACTAATTCAATACGGTGATACTTAGAGTGGTTTGTGCTCACAGAATTGGGCCTCGCTATTTAATCTGTGGTGATGCTGGGTTCCAGCAAAAAATACCCCAGATATGCTAAAAACCACAGTGCAGCACAACATCCCACTCTAGCAGTGATAAACAAATAAGACTCTGCAGGACAAAATACCTAAGCAGAGGCACCAGATACCACAATACAGTATCACTTGTAGCAGATTTGCTCCCAAATGTTCTCTCTCTTAATTGCAGGAAGAGTCTTCCCGTTTCCACCTCTAACCCATTGGTAGCAGCACTCTCTCCAAATAAAACCATCCAAATTTGCTGCAAATCATTCCCTAATTCCACCCCTCCCACACTGTCAGTGGTATCCCTACAACAGAGAGAAAAGATAAGAGAAGAGTCTCCTACCTCCAGTACCCGCCTATAATGCCTCCACCCCCAGATGAAAGGATACAGCCTGCAGACTCAGGCTGAATTGCTCCCAGGTGAGGGACCTGTGGACTTTTGGTGGTGACATCATCACAGATCTTTCAATCTTTCTAGCTTTCACAATTTGAGAAGTACTGCTTTCCAATATATGTACAAAGTTGGAGATTGCACAAAGAAGTGTGAAAATAGCCTTACAGTAGTCATTAGCTTGTGAATACACATTGATTGTGTTAGTCTGACATCAGCATTGACATTTTTGCTGGTATATTCTGAAGCCTGCAGTGAGTAAACTGATACTTGTTGTATGATTTAACTTGAAGCCTCATAAAAGAAGCAATCTGAAGCATATTGCATTTGTGAAATCAAAGTATAGGTATAACATAAGAATTTATTACACCGCTGCTCAATGTGTAGAAATGCCATTGACTATCTACTGTACTATAGGGACAAATGTATTGGGACACATTGCACCAACATGAGTTTCTAGGATATACCATTCTAAATCCATAGGAATTAATAAGGAATTATCTGGCCTAACAACTTTTGAAATTGTCAATGGCACTGAAGACTACATCCACTCACGCCTGCGTCGACAGACGTCAAGAGGAGGAGGAGCCGGCTCCACAGAAGGAAGTCATCTTCCGTCCCCAGAAGATCTGGACAGGAATACATGTAAGTATGATGAGGTGGGGGAGCTGAGGTAGTTAGATGGGAAGGACTAGTAGTGGGCGGGCTAATTAGGGAGACAAGAAGGGGGTGTGAGGGAGTGAGAGGGGGAGGTAGTATGAGTCAGCTCTTAGTGAAGTGCAATGCATCATGGTAGTTGTAGGATAAAAGAACGGGAAGCTACCCATGTAAACAAATGCAAAAGATGCCAGGAGCTCCCAGAGAAACCCAGAAATCACTCAAAACACTGCTAAAGGTATTTTGTTGCAGTTATTAACCCATTAATAGCCCTAACAGACCTTTTTAAAAAAATATTTTTTGCCTGGAAAATCTCATTAAGCCTAACAGTGAATGGCACAAAATTTATAACATAAAAAGGCACCAGCAAAATTGTTGTTTTTTCTCTATTCTTTCCCAGGAGTTATTGAAAGTTAATGAATGAGATATATCTACCCCAAAATAGTGCAATTAAACACTACAACCTGTCCTGCAAAAAAAAAACCCTCATACAGTTACATTGACGGAAAAATAAAAAAGCTATAGGGCTTTATATGTGATGACAGAAAAACGCAATAAATGGTTATCAAGATCTAAAACTGGCCAGTCACAAAAGGGTTAATATAATTTTACATTTAATAGTATTTTGCAGCTTGATACAAACTAAAAAAGCTTTCCTAAAATTTTCAGACTACAGTAGTGTTTTTTTCTGTATATTATATTATAGCAAGAGGTTCAGTTGTGGTTCAGAAAAAATAAAAGAAGTGAGAAAAATGTCATTGAGTGATTTTGACCTCAAAGTCGCTGAGACTTTGGCCAAATACTGCCTCATGCTGTGCTATTCTTGCTGGTTAAAGTGATGTCGCCTAACATAAAAAGAATAAAACATAAAAATAGTGCATTTTAACAATACAAAAATTATATTGAATTAATACTAAAAAAAACGTTTGTTGTTGCTATTAATGGACTAGAAATATGTACAAAGAAAACTGTAAATAGGTGCTAAGCAATGTTTTCATCATCTTATTGAAACCTTGTTATGAAAAAAATTCTGACTGATTTGTGGTATAACATGTAGTCTCCCCATTCAGTAATGGTGTCTCATTTATGCACTTACTCAGTAATGGTGCCCCTTAGTGCTACACCACCATAGTAAATCCATTTCCCAGTATTGGTGCCAACTTAATGCCCTCAGCACAGTAATTGTACCACTGCCTAACTTAATATATTAATGGTGTACACTTCATGTTACCATGCTAAGAAACTGCAATAATGAGTAGAAATAGCTTTTATTCCAGTAAAAAGGCAACGCGTTTCAACACTAACAGTGGGTCTTCATTAGGCCAACTAAGTAATAAATGACATAGACATACATATAAATAAATAAATACATAAATATATGAGTATATAAAAACTTATGCATAATCAGTCACGGTGGGGGGATCGTGATCCAAAACTGTGAAGATTACATCCTGGAAGCCAATCGCCTCCTAAATGACTTAGAATTCTATGAACATCTCCCCAACAATCCACTAACATCCTACACCCTCGAATATAGGGCCCTCATCAACCAAGCAACATCCAATAACCTCCTCAATAAGAAAAAAAAAAGATTTATTTACATCATAGAGCCTCCTCTACCATTCTTCTACCACCTCCCCAAAATACACAAATCCGTAACCCATCCACCGTGCCGCCCCATAATCTCTGGTATTGGTTCCCTTACCAGCAACCTCTCGCACTTCATTGACCTACACCTACAAGAAATAGTCCTCCAGCTTCCATCCTACCTCAAAGACTCCACCCAACTGATTAACCATCTCAAACACATTAACACCATTCAAGTGACAAAAAATAACTGGGCGCTATTAACAGCAGATGTCTCAGCCTTATATTCAAACATTCCTCACTCACAAGGCATCACAGCTATTGACCATTTTCTTTCTGAAAACCATTTAATGCCACCACTCCAACGTACCTTTATCATTGACAGCATACGTTTTATTTTAGAACATAACATTTTCTCATTCCAAAACAACATATATCGTCAAATAAGGGGCTGTGCCATGGGTACACGATTTGCACCTTCATATGCTATCCTATACATGGGCTTCTTTGAAAACCCACATATCTCACCTCCGAACTCAAAAAACCCACACATTATAGTTTACAAGAGGTATATCGATGATTTGTTCTTCATCTGGGATGGAGACGAAAAATCGGCCTCCGACTTCTTCACCTCCCTCAATAATAACGAATTAGGACTAACTTTCACACACCATTACTCCACTGATAAAATTGAGTTTTTGGACCTACTAATCTCAAAAACCTCCAACAACTCTTTTACCACTGAAACATAATTCAAAACTGTTGATGTCAACAGTTACCTTGACTACAAAAGTGCCCACTACACACCATGGCTCAATAATATTCCATACAGCAAGTTCCAAAGCATTCGTAAAAACTGTGACAATTATGTAATTTTCAAAAAGCAAATCAGTTTTATTAAAAACTAGATTCAATGAGAAACACTACCCCAAATCCATCATTGCCAATGCCATACAAAAAGTTTCCAAACTATCCCAAGAGTCCTGCCTCAAAATAAAGAAAAAAATCCCGTCCAGATGAACCAGAAAAAACAATGAATAATAAAAAAAAACAGTCTAACCAAATCAAATTTCGTTACACCCTACAACTCTAGTCACAAAAAAATCCGGTCCATACTCTCCCAACACTGGAAAGTTCTGATAAGTGACCCACACTTACAGAAGCATCTTTCTGAACATCCAACCTTGACCTTCCGTAGAGCCACCACCCTACGCAACCATTTAGCACCTAGTAGACTTCGCCCCATTACCACCCAGAAAAATACATGCACCTCACTACCCACAACCAAAGGGGTGTCCAAATGTGAGCATTCTAGGTGTGTTTGCTGCTCCAACATTAAACACAAAGCTACGTCCTACACATCAAACACTACGAAGGAGACCTTTACCATCAATTCCTTCTTAAATTGCAATTCTAACTACGTCATTTACCTACTGGAGTGTCCATGCAAACTCCAGTACGTAGGACGTACCATTCAGCCCCTCCATAATAGGATGAATAGCTATCGCTCAAATGTCAACAAAGGTTTTGAAAAACACAATCTGTCACTACACTGTTCCATTAAACACCATTGAAATTTCAATTGTATCTCCATTCTGCCCATTGAACAGATCCCTATATCCGATCACAATCGATACCTAAAGCTTCGGCAGTGGGAGTCTTTCTGGATGTACAAATTAGGCACACTAGTCCCCAATGTTCTCAACAATACTGTTGAATCCTCCTTTTAATCACAGATTCTGAGCATCCCCATATCCCTCTTATTACTTACAGATTATCTCTTTCATTTTCTCTCTACGGTACCCTTTTTTGTTCTCCTATTCCCCTCTCTCCCTTTCCTGCCATTCCTATCACCTCCCTCCACACTCCTTTTTTTCCTTTTTTTTTTTCTGTTATTTATTATCCCTTTTCACTAATACCCTGTACTTCCCTCCCTCTCCCCCCTTGTTTCCTCTTTCTTTCTCTTTTTCTCCACCTTTTCCACTCCCTCTCCCCCTTACACACACACTGATCTGATCACTGCAACAAGACATGTGCAGCCCCCAGGTGCAGCTTACTAATGACTTATTGCGCACACCTGAGTGGACACAGCTTCTGAACCTGTGCTCCACTCTGCCTGCAACTGCACATGCTCCAGCCTCTCTCCCACCCATGCGGTGACCAGATGGAAGGTAACGCTGCAGTTGGGATTGCGGGGTGCAAACAGCGCAGACTTGTCACGGTCTCTGGGCACGAGGGCGCAGGGCTGGTGCTGTCCCACGTTACCACCACTGGTACCGGTGATGAGGGGGCTGCACAAATGTTGGTGGTGATTGTTCCCCCGGGGCGCTTCCCCTATACTGTGCCGACTGGTGGTGTTTGGGGCGCCCTGATGTTGTCGGTGCAGAGTCAGACACAGAAACGGTTGTAAAGTTGAACTTTTACTTCCATGGGTGTGGAGGCACAAATGCTTAAACAGTTTCTTCAATACAAAACAACGGGGTACGCCTGGTGACACAGCAAAGTCCTGGGGTGCAGGGTAGACTTGATGAAAGGTGTTCCTAGCCCCTTATACTTCAGTGTTACAGCCCTAAGGTGCGTCTGGGCTCCTATTTGGCTCATAGGAGGATGCCCACCATGATACTAGTACATAATATTCCCCACTCACGTTATGTGGTCCTGATAGCTCAGAGTTTCGGGGTGCAATAGTCAGGGTGGCAGGATATTCCACAGGTCTGGCCTTGGCCCCTGGATCCTGTGATACTTGCTATGGAGCACGTGTTCCAGAATGTTCTCTCCACAGTCTCATGCTGACAAGATAATGATGCTTGACTTCCTTCAGGGCGATGGCTAGGCAGACAGGGGACAGGATCTTCTGAATAGCTGGAGTATGTCAGCTCTCCAACCTTCCTGGGCCTGTCTAGGACTTGAGATTCCTGCACTAAACTCACTGCTTTCTTCACAGGACATCACACTTATCTCCTCACCTCCTCCTCCTAACACTCCACACTTCTAACTCCTCACACGCAGGACCTTCATGCAGGGGTGTTACCATGGGGACCCAGTGATCAGCTGACTCCTCCCCTTTACCCAGGTGATGTCCTCCCATTGGACATTTGGTTACTATTCAATCCTATGGGAGGTGTAATGCATGTGTGAGGCTCACTAGGTGGCGCTGTGTTGTGTGAGACTCAGGACCCCCTGCTATGTCACACAGGCTATGAAGCAACAGGAAATAATACAATGCACAGAGATCACCCTCAGCCCAGCCATAGCCAGCTCTGGGATGCCACACCCACCTCATCCTTTTCCCTATATATCCTCAGCACTTACCTCTAGTCTGAAATTCTGTCCCACACAGCTCCATTTTCTGGGTAAGTGACCTTCCATTTTCTACATGTTTGGACGCATTATATTAGCTATTTTTCATGCCTACACCACTCTTGTTTTATAACATCATCCTTGCATCTGTAAGCCGTGTACCGGGGTGGGCTCCTCAGGATACAGTGAAGTCACGAATAAAGGAAACGCTCCAAATCAATTTAGTAAAAACAAGATTTTACTTAGTGTAGTAACACCCCTTTACCAAAAAGAACACTCCCAACTATTTACATACACTCAGCCATTAAGCTGAGACCCTGTTGTTGTATAGCGCAGTGCCCTCTAATGTGCGGCTCCAATATACTCCAAGCTTTTACCTATCTGCAGGCTGCAACTAACCAGCCACTTGTTACCTTTTTATCACCCTAGTCACAGGAACAATTCAGTGAGTGTGATAGGGACACTGGCGGTACAACACAAGAGCTTACAAACTTATCAAAATACCCCTATTCCCCCCAAACAAAGTACAACCAAGTAAATATAATAGTAGGTCAGCTTGCAAGCCAAAGAAATGTGACAACGCATAAAATGTCGCTAATAGACTTCCTCAGAAGCTCCTCTATAAGAGTTACAACTCAATAGAATTCTCTGAGTCCTTACTACTGAATAGGTAGCTAATTCACCAGTAGTGTGGCCTGTGAAGATGAGTATGCCTAACTATTCTAACTACAGGCCCTTACTCAGTCCAAAGCAATTTGGCGCCAAAAATGTAATACGATGCGTGCACGATTACTTCTCTTACTGACCCAGGTCTGTTGGGTACCTTTAGCCTTTGTCTGGAACAGCTGAAAGTGGGGCTCATTCAGAAAACCCGCAGTCTCACTGACAGGGCCACTTCTCAGCCGAGACCTTGATAGCAATCTTCTCCTTAGGATGCTGTCTGAACAAACCCTGGAACAGTCTCTGCTTCAGCTTCACCTTGCTATATTTCTGATCCCTTAGAAATCCTCCTTTTCTCACTTCAGTCCTTCTTCTTCTAAGCTCAAATCACACTCCCAAGATGGCTGCCACACACACTCTGCTCCTTCTTCTAGTTCCACCTCTGCAGAACAGGGTCACCACGTCACTACTCCAGGGAATTACAGAATTACAGTCCTTCCCATTTCTGAGGTAACAGTGGCCTCTTGTGGTCAAACAACCAAATATCAGTTTATAAAAAAATAAATAAACTTATTTACAGAAACAGGTACATTCATAACATGAGGTCTGTTTCCCCATCTTACACATCACTCCATTATATCATTTGCATTTCCACCATACAGAATCCCACACATTCATGCACACGTTCATCTCATCATAATCATACACACCCATTTTACCCCACATTGGTTCACATTTACCATTCAGCACTCAATCTCCAACTATCATCCCTTGTACAGCATGAGTCTCTCTTTTTTTTTAATGTGACTACGTCATTATTATTATTTTGATCGCTATTGTTATCACTACTCTATAAGAAATATCACTATCTTACCCCATCTGATCATTACCACTACCACAGTTACTCTACTCAATCCCTCTTAACCTATCACTGCTTGTCTTCTCATATGTATCCCCGAATCATAGCTGATAGCTGTACTATAACTTTCATGTATTACCATCTCACGCGACTGATTATGCATAAGTTCCTCATTAATTCATTATTAATATCTGTCACACCAATATATGGCGACCATATTTTGTATTTCATATTTGTTTTATATCCATTGACTTATTTATTCGACTACTGGATTTTATGTTTATTCTTCTTTTTATATACTCATATATTTATGTATTTATTTATATGTATGTCTATGTCATTTATTACTCAGTTGGCCTGATGAAGACACACTGTTTGTGTCGAAAAGCGTTGCCTGGAATAAAAGCTACTTCTACTCATTATTGCAGTTTCTGCATATTCCATCTGCGTACAGCAGCGCTCAATTAGTCCCCTACCCTTTTCAACCCTATGTGTATATGTACTTTTACCACTGACTTTCAGTCAAGTGGTCCTGGGGAGAGCTGCAGCTTATGACACCCACCACAAGGAACATTTCAGTTACCTCCTAGGCTATTGCCAATACCCCACCAAGGGTTTGTACTGCAGATTTCGGTGGCGCCATTGTGGGTATCTGTGTATGCACACTTTTACCTTTATTACTTAAGTAACAAGGAAGAAGGAACAACTAAAAACATTCCATTATTTATCATTAGAAATCGGTATTTCTTACAGACTAAAGAAATAGTGGCCAAAGTATGGGCTGGCACATAGTGTTAAAAAGCATCTGTCACTGTTTTTCAGTGTTATATGTTGTAACACTCTATATCTATTTTAATAGGAATTCCTTTTCATTTCCTGATGATCTGTTTTTCAGTAAATTTCAGATAATAGGGCAGACTTACGCAGTCTAAAGGTTTTACAGTGCTAACTTAGACTAGACCGTCTTAGACACCAGATATATCACATTGGCTGATGCCAGATAATAAATCTGGTGTATTTGTAGCCTGTATTGTCTAATTGTTGGATATCTTAAAACTGTTTAAAATGATTGACATATGTGGTGCAAGGCACATAATGCCCACTGTGTATGTGGCAAGTACCCAGGGCAGCTGGAATGAGAGGGCAGCAATTTTTCGGTGATTTTTTTTTTTTTTTTAGTCGTCTTGTTTTTCACATGAAGACATTGCTACTGGCGCCAGATCGATTAAAATCTCACAGCATGGTGGAGATGCAATGGTGAATTGAGATACGGAATATAGAAGAATACCTGCAGACTGCGACTTGACTTTTTTATACATCAGTAGACAATAGACAGCTACTGAGATATAAAGTCCCACTCTGCATCTCATTCAGGTGCTAGCTATATAAGTCATGAAATTCTGCTACTTGACTACATTTTGTATAGCTGAATAATAGAGTTCTGTTTGGCCTGTGAGATTTTTTCCATCTTCCCCCTAGTCTAAGGGCTTTCTCCTTCTTCCTGCAGTCTGCAGTGATTATTCTGCTATGCTCTGTAGTGATTCACCTGTCACTACTGCTCCTCTGCACCCCCTTTTTCTAGCATTGTTCCTATGAATAGGGAACCTTCACTCTAACACATCCCCTTTCTGCCTGACACTACTGGTGACGGAAGACTAGCTGCAGAAAATACTGGGAACCAGACTATTGATTCATATTTATAGTGTGTCTATATGCATATGTTTAGTGGGTGTGCAGCTTAGTATATATGTGGAGTGTGTGTGTATGTGTATAGACATCTGTGAAAAAAAAATTACAATTTATGTACTTTTTGAAAAATATCATATGAAATAGGTGAGACAGAAAAAGCATTAAGGTTGGGAAATACTGTGCTTAAATAATCTTGTAGCAGTTTAAGGATTTGTAGCAGTTTTTTAGTGAGGATTCAGTAGTGTAAATCTTTGTTGATTTATAGTACAAAAATATATATGGAATTTTCAAAACAGCATTTACATTCAGGGAAAGCTGAAAAACTTTATTAAAAAATGTATCAGTGGTTTGAGTCAGAAAAGAAAGGCCAATGAAATTCATCCATTTTTTTTAAGGGTCTGTTAAAAATGGATGCAAAACGGATGACAGTGAGTCGTCAAAAAACAGAAAATCAGAACAAAACAGATGCAAAATGGTTGTATTTAATGGCCATTAGACCTGTCATTAGAGCTATTCACCTATCTTGTGAATAGGGCCTTAGGTTACAGTCGCAACAAACTTGCTGTTTTGACCTCTCATTTTTTTTATTATTGTTAGGGTGATAAAAAAATGTTTTTTTCTATTTATGGGGCGCATGACAAAGGTAGTGATTTTAGTATCATGTGTATTTGGATCTGCTGAATATATCTGTTATGTCCATATGTTTCTCTTGCCTCAGGGAATGTATTAACATCATTTCAATATTTTTATTTGCCAAAAATTGTGCGACCCTCTTGAATGGCAACCTATACATTAGCCTATTCCACCTAGACACCCTACCTTCCCTAGTGGAGTATATGAAGACTTGATGTCTAGGGCAGCACCAGCTGTACATACTGTACAGTCCTGCATACATCGGGGTGAGTTCTGGGATATTTTCATTAGTACATCTGCTTTTCTGTCTTAGAATGAGCCTCATGACATGGCTCTGACTAATCACATAGACTATAGCAAACAAGTAAATGGGATGTGACATGACACGCCAACTAGCTTCAAGTTTGTACAGATGGTAAATTATGCACTATGAAAGGGTGAAATTCATGACAATTTGATTAAGACCCATGAATGAAATTTGGAGAATTATAGTCATTGTGCTTATTCACATGAGCAGCTACTGTAGCTTTAATATCAGTCCAGTATGATAGCACTTTGGATGTTCAGGAGTTCTCTGGATCATTACTCATTATGTTGCAGTGAGTTCCATTCACACAAATGGAAATGTGGACAGTGCACGGATCTTGTAACACAGACGGAACACAGTCATGTGAATAAGCTCTAGTCATATATACATGGTTAAATCAGACCTCACATTTAAATAAACTAAATAAATTTTGTACTATTGGAATTTTATGACTTTATTTTAAAATTTTACATGAAACTGACAAATAATGACCAATTGATAGTAATGTTATTTCTTAATTCAATATTTAACATATCACATGACAGATACGTCAAATTTTCATGCAATGATGTACCTACCATAGTAGGGTAGCCAGTTGTTATGGGGCCCATGGCAGGAGGAGGCCCACAGGACCCTCCCACAACATTTTGATGTCTGGCAATCCAAGTATCACAAATCCTTCCCCTGTTCTATTTACTGACATTTATGATACAATTTGTTAGACATGCCCCCTAGTCTGTCAGAACTAACCATTAACTATTTGATGAAAAAGTAGCAGTTGGTCAGTATATATGGGTGTTCTTTCGAAAAAGCTGACCATTTGTGTTCGTGTGTTTGTGTCCGTTTTTGACCAATCTGTTTTTTTTCCCCTTCTTCATTCTGAGCATGCGCAGAGGGAAAGCAGATTACAAAACAAACACAAACAGATTATTATCCATTTGTAATCCACTTTCCATAAAAAAAAAAAAAAAAAACAGATTTGTTGTTGTCCGTCTGTTCTCCTTATTTTTGAACAGACAAAACATCCTGCAAGTCCAACTTTTTTCTCCACCCAAAAGAGCAGATACCAGACGGAAATGCTCCAAACGCACACCTGCTGATGGTTTTTACAACCCACTGTTATCAAGGGGTTTTAACATGAACAGTTTGAAATCAGCTTTTGAGGATTTAGGCTGAGGCCCCACGTTGCGGAAACGCAGCTTTTTTGGTTACAGATTTTGCTTTGGTTTTTTTGGAGCCAAAGCCAGGAATGGATTGAGCAGAAGACAGAAGTATAAGAAGCTTCCTATATATTTCAAATTCCTTTTGAAGTCATTCTTGGCATTGGCTCAAAAAAACGCTGCAAAATCTGCAACAAAAAAAGCTGCATTTCCGCAACGTGGGTCCTCAGCCTTAGAGACGGTTTCAAAAACTGATTTCGCACAGAGAGTCAAATACAGCTGTGAACCCAGCCTGAAAGGGTTACTGCCTGTGAGTTGGTGAGGCGACTCAGGCAGAGGTATGGACACCATTTTTGTAATTGTTGTAGAGGTTTCTTTTCTTTTTCTTTTTTTTATTCTTCAAACACATTTACTTAAAAATATTAAGTGAAAATGCATACTTTCTACAAACACTGTCCTTCTTGCCATTTTTTCCTGACATTTTTTTTTTTTTTAGTATAGGGCCTCATGATTTCTATATACACCCCTATTTCCCAGATAGGATTGGTTTTTCAATTGAATCTAATCTTGCTATCCTCCAGAACATAAATTCCCCCATAGCTCTGCCATTCATTTTTGTCTTACATTAGTTAGATTGTTCAGTGGAATGGACTGCCTTATCTGTGACACTATATTATAAGACTGACATTGCTGAACATGTGTGTAAACTATGAATCTGTCATTGTAGGAGGCAAACCCTACCTAAATATACTGAATGTTTCCCACTGCGTGAAATATGTAATATTTATTGTATTGCTGACAAGTAAAATTATTGCAGTAACCTTAATGAATAAATAAAGCAAACACTAAATCAATTTTCTTTTGAAGCTTTGTTTGTGTGGTAAATAAAATCTACAGAGTTATGAAGTACGAAGACTAAATTATTCATCCCATCAGATAGAAGCCACTCTGTACATTCTTGTTGTTAATAATACAACTTGTGTCTACTATGACATGTTAAACATGTGCGTGGTAGAAGAATAAGTCAGATTTTGGTGTTGACTGGTTGGTAGTCAAAATAATTGTAATGTGCAAAACAGAACAGATCTAATTAGTATAATGTAAATAAAGTCTGACGCTAAGTTCACACTTGTGTTCAGCTGTCTGTTGCTCTGATCCATAACAACGGACAGGCGAACCACTACTATTGAGGTTACATACGGAAACTGACAGACCCCATTAAAACTAAAGCCAGCATACGAAAATGTCGACTTTTTTGTCTGCCGCTTTCAGGCAGACATTGTGAGGTAGTCTCTGATGAGACTCCAGCTCAAATGTGAACATAGCCTGAGAAAGTATAATATGATCACCAATACTGTATATAATAAACATTTAGCACATACCTTATGAGGGTAGGTGAACATACAGGTGAATACATTACACCACAGAAGTGAAGAAAAGGCAGATAAAGTCAGAAAAGTAGTTATATTACTCTGAACAATATTTATTTACAATATATACAATAAAATTCTACATTTTGGTACTTCTGCTTTTGCTACATTGTAGCTGATAAAATGGGTCACAATTATTTGTAGTTGTTACAACTGAGGTATTTAGTAGTATCCTTTGTTACCCTTCATCCTGTTTTGAGATCTCAAGATGTGGGTGCAATAACTGGAATTGAAAAAAAAAACATTTGCATTACCCTGACCAGTGTTGTGAGTGACACAAGAGGTTTTTTTCAAACCTGGTTATCTTGAGCTACTTATCTTGGAATATCTCAAAAAAGAGAAAGGATAAGGAATGACATATCCATCTATATATGTGTCTAACAAAAGAGGAAGAAAATCAAACAGCATTTACAAAAAGAACCAGTCACCAGGGTTATTGCTAAATGGAGCCCAGGAAGTTCAGACTTGGGAGAAAGTGAACTTTGGAGAAATGTGATGATATTGGTGTATAGCACTGTACGAGCAGAGTTCCAGTATCTTCCCTCTGTGCAATTCACATCATGTTCACTAACAGAATATACTAAATAAACAATATTTCCCAGACTTTTCTAAAGAGAAAATGCACTGAGATTGATACTAAATGACAGTTATACATATCAAAGTAGGGGACCTGGAGTATAGAACTACTTAAAAGAAGTCCCATGATGACAAGTATGCCACCCTAGCAGCTGCTAAATAGATGACACGGTGTGTGGAGTAGAAGAGAACCTCCAACAACCTCATTATTAGGAAGGGGTTAAACAGATATGTCCTTCTCTAACTTTCTTCTTGGCTTAACATGTCTGGAAATGTGTGTCATGAGATGACCAGTTTTTCAAAACCTGATTTTATAATATTCTGACACAAGGTATCCATTTTATGCATGTATGTGTGGCTACTAAGTGATTGTATTAAACTGCTACCCAACATGGGCTTTGCAAGCATGTTGCATTATTGTATTGAATTAGTTTAATGAGAAATAGTAGTCCCTAAACTGTTATTAACTTTATCCTGACCTCAATGAGAGAGAGTAGTTAGCCCTACACTCCTGCACACCCCTAACCTACATGCATCTGTGTATGTGTGGAACATTGTACAGAAACCATTACAATATCACAATGTATGATTACCCCATACACAGATGTATGCAGGAACCTCCCGTCTGCAGTAGTCATCTTCCTGTGGCTGGAGGGCCTTTACAAAGATTATCTGATTACAACACATGACCAGAAGGTTTCTTAATCACAGCAACAAGAAGACGCTAGCCAAGAATAAGACTGAGGAGGAAAAGAAGGAGAAGAAGCCTGAGGAAGCCTGTGCGTGTGTGTATACATGTGTATGTGATGTACAGTACAGCATGCTGTATCTCTCTTGCCCTGGATAGACACTGCTAATGTCACTTATCATTTGCTTTATAGACACTGCCCAGTACCACCTCTCTTTCCCTGTATAGACACTGCCCAGTACCACCTCTCTTTCCCTGTATAGACACTGCCCAGTACCACCTCTCTTTCCCTGTATAGACAGTGCCCAGTACCACCTCTCTTTCCCTGTATAGACACTGCCCAGTACTACTTCTCTTGCCCTATACAGACACTGCCAGTCCCACTTCTCTTGCTGTGTATGGACACTGTAAAGTACCACTTCTCTTGCCCTATATAGACACTGCACATCACCACCGCTATTATCCATTATAGACACTGTACAGTGCCACCTATTTTGTCTTCTATATAAATACACTGCATTGTAGCACTTCTCTTGTCCTGTATAGATACTGCACAGTACCCCTTCTTTTGCCTTGTATATTTAAGCACTGTACTGTACCACTTCTCTTGCCTTGTGTTGATAGGCACTGCTCAGTGCCACTTCTCTGTATTTGATCTTATTCTGTTTATATGGAGAATCTACAGAACAACTTCCCTTATTTTGCATATATGGACCCTGCACAGTAACACTTTCCTTGTTCTGAACACACTGCATATTACTCAGCGTTGGACTGGGGTGCCTAGGGTGTATCAGTAGAATGTATCCTGGGGGCCCACTGTACAACTTTTGCACAAGCAAATATGATCTGACATCTATTTGCAAATTTCTAAAACTGTGTCAACACTGTTGCTTGCCTAATGCTTGCCTCTGTAAGTTTCTGTTCTGTAAATCCTCTCAGTAGCCTTTTGATGGGCTATTGCGTTGAATTAGGGACTCTTAGTTCTGTGAGCCAGGAAAACCTGCTCACGCAGGTTGTGTCTGGTGTCTGGGGCCCATGTAGAAAATGTTGACAAGGTGGGACCAGAGAGGGAAGATACTGGTCTGCCTGCCTCTTTGCCTAGATGTAACCTCAGTGTCTATATAATAATATACTGAGTAGTTTATTAAATCATCTACACAGCTAGCTGACATGCTGTATGCTGCCTATCTGTGTGTACAACAGTGAGTGTACAGTGGGTCATGTACCACTTATACAGGAAATGAGGGTGTTAGAGGTGCCTGTTCAGGACTCAGAGGCCCACCAAGGGATTCACCTGCTCCCCTGTGGAACACTCCAAGCCTGAAAATATCACTTCTCTTGCTCTGTATAATTTAACACTAAACAGTACCACTTATCTTGTTCTATATCTATATTTGGACACTAATCAGTCTTGGCCTGGATATAGAGACACCAAACAGTACCACTTATCTTGTCCTACAGTATAAGTTGGGTGTACTTTTCAGTATCTGCTCGTATTCAGTATGTATGGAAAGTGCACAGCACAGTGGACACTTCTGTATGTAATGCAAATGGATCAAATGCTCAATTTCTCCTTTCACCCCCTACGTGAAATTTATTCCCAGGTCTAGCTGCTTTTGGGTCAATGGAGCCAATGGTGGACCTCTGAAGCTAACACTGGCATATAACACTCTTCACTCCGCTGTCAACTACTTGTGAGCAGCCAATGTACTTTCTTATATTGGAGTTGCTTAGAAAAATTGCTGTGGACCATGGCGCACTCCAGTATTCATATACCATAGATCATTATTCTTCAGACTAGCTCTAGATATTGTGCTACGTGTCCTGACATTTTAATATGTCCTTATTCACATTCACACATGTAGCTTTGGTTTATTTAAAAGGACACTCTGGTGATTTTTTTCTTGACTCATTATATTGTCTGAAGGACCATCCCCTCAATAGTAAGGGTAAATTCACATGGCAGAATTTGTAAAATTTGAAAAATTCAGTTTCAGGAATTTAGAACTGAAAGCTTTACCAATTCTGCTGCAAAATCTGCCATGGAATGCACCACTGAATTTGCAAATTTCACATCAAATTCCAAATGTGCCAGGAATCCACTGTAGAACAGCTAGAGGAAGAAATCAGTGCCTGCCTTACATTGAAATGGATTTAGACTGATTTCAGGCAGAATTTGGAGCTCAGTGTACTCAGTGTACTCTATTGGCCTCAAGAACACTCCTCTCTTGGCTCTCTTTCTGTCTCTCTGACCGCTTGTTAAGTGCATCATTTACCGGCTCTAACTTTTCTCTCCTTCATGTCTCTAGCATCATGTCCTCACTCTATCTAAAACTTAATTTACTGTGTTTCTGCCATCTTTTCACTCACCTAAATTCAATTTCAGTCTGTAGTACCACCATAACTCTTAGGAAGAATGCCCATTGCCTTAGGGTTATGCATGACTTAGAATTTTCTTTCACCCCCTAAATTCAATCACATGCATGGTCATGCCACCTTCACCTTACAATATCTCCAGAATCCACGAAAGAGTATTGTGGTCTAAGGTATCACTCTAAGTCATTCTTGACTTCATTAATGTAAATCCCTACTAATTTGTTTTCCTCTTATTATCTTTCCCTCTACAATCTGTCCTGAAGCAACAGCCAGACTCATCTTTACTAAATGCTATACCGATGCTTTCAAAACGCTACCCTAATGTCTTCACTCAGTGGTAGGCACTGCACTGGTTACCCATACTTCAAAGAATTCTATTTAAACACAGTGGGGTGGGAGATTTATCATAGTTTCCATGCCAGTTTTCTGGTGAATAAGGGGCACATTTTTGGCACACAGTCATTTGTGGGTTGGGGATCAAAGTGGGACGTGGATGCCTTAGCCCAAAAGATTTGCTATAATTGCACCAAAAATTAGTGTGAGTTATAGCTGTAATCTATTCCAATCCCTGACTAGCATATTCTTCAATTGTGTCATACAAGACCTCCTGGAATGCATCTCCTGGATTCTCTTAATAATTCTGGTGCATCTGTCACCAGCACTCACATTCTTAAGACTGTCACACAATGATTAATATATATACAGTCATATGAAAAAGTTTGGGCACCCCTATTAATCTTAATCATTTTTAGTTCTAAATATTTGGGTGTTTCCAACAGCCATTTCAATTTGATATATCTAATAACTGATGGACACAGTAATATTTCAGGATTGAAATGAGGTTTATTGTACTAACAGAAAATGTGCAATATGCATTAAACCAAAATTTGACCGGTGCAAAAGTATGGGCACCTCAACAGAAAAGTGACATTAATATTTAGTAGATCCTCCTTTTGCAAAAATAACAGCCTCTAGTCGCTTCCTGTAGCTTTTAATCAGTTCCTGGATCCTGGATGAAGGTATTTTTGACCATTCCTCTTTACAAAACAATTCCAGTTCAGTTAAGTTTGATGGTCGCCGAGCATGGACAGCCCGCTTCAAATTATCCCACAGATGTTCAATGATATTCAGGTCTGGGGACTGGGATGGCCATTCCAGAACATTGTAATTGTTCCTCTGCATGAATGCCTGAGTAGATTTGGAGCTGTGTTTTGGATCATTGTCTTGCTGAAATATCCATCCCCGGCGTAACTTCAAATTCGTCACTGATTCTTGTACATTATTCTCAAGAATCTGCTGATACTGAGTTGAATCCATGCGACGCTCAACTTTAACAAGATTCCCGGTGCCGGCATTGGCCACACAGCCCCAAAGCATGATGGAACCTCCACCAAATTTTACAGTGGGTAGCAAGTGTTTTTCTTGGAATGCTGTGTTTTTTTGACGCCATGCATAACGCCTTTTTGTATGACCAAACAACTCAATCTTTGTTTCATCAGTCCACAGGACCTTCTTCCAAAATGAATCTGGCTTGTCCAAATGTGCTTTTGCATACCTCAGGCGACTCTGTTTGTGGCGTGCTTTCAGAAACGGCTTCTTTCGCATCACTCTCCCATACAGCTTCTCCTTGTGCAAAGTGTGCTGTATTGTTGACCGATGCACAGTGACACCATCTGCAGCAAGATGATGCTGCAGCTCTTTGGAGGTGGTCTGTGGATTGTCCTTGACTGTTCTCACCATTCTTCTTCTCTGCCTTTCTTATATTTTTCTTGGCCTGCCACTTCTGGGCTTAACAAGAACTGTCCCTGTGGTCTTCCATTTCCTTACTATGTTCCTCACAGTGGAAACTGACAGGTTAAATCTCTGAGACAACTTTTTGTATCCTTCCCCTGAACAACTATGTTGAACAATCTTTGTTTTCAGATCATTTGAGAGTTGTTTTGAGGAGCCCATGATGCCACTCTTCAGAGGAGATTCAAATAGGAGAACAACTTGCAATTGGCCACCTTAAATACCTTTTCTCATGATTGGATACACCTGGCTATGAAGTTCAAAGCTCAGTGAGGTTACAAAACCAATTTTTTGCTTCAGTAAGTCAGTAAAAAGTAGTTAGGAGTATTCAAATCAATAAAATGATAAGGGTACCCAAATTTGTGCACCGGTCAAATTTTGGTTTAATGCATATTGCACATTTTCTGTTAGTACAATAAACCTCATTTCAATCCTGAAATATTACTGTGTCCATCAGTTATTAGATATATCAAATTGAAATGGCTGTTGCAAACACCCAAATATTTAGAACTAAAAATGATTAAGATTAATAGGGGTGCCCAAACTTTTTCATATGACTGTAATTGACATGCTGCGATTTCCAAAACCACAATGATTTTGAAAATTGCAGCGTGTCCACTTCATGTATTTTTTCGCAATGTGTGGATGGGATTGGCTGGGATTCGCTAGAATTTGCCACGTTGGACCCCCGGCCTGAAGAATCATTTGCAAAAAAGATCATGTAGAACTAAGGAAGTCATCTAATACATTTTGTGACCATCTATAGAGGTTTCATTATAACTCCACCTATTCAAGGCCATTTAGTTGTATTTGATTTTGATTGATGATGATGGACAGGAGATTTGAGTGACATCAAGTATTATCTAAATTTTGACATTTTTATGTACTTAATCCAGCACTCTCTATTGTTCAACAAAAGCATTCAGCATTACATGTACTGCATATATGAATGATTACCTTGCGATATTTCAGGTTTATGTAGCTCACAAATTGTAGAAATTCAAGCCAAACAACAAAATTAATTTATCTCTTCATTTGTTTCAGTGGCTTGGTCAAGGTCATGCAGCTCAGTTTGATTCAACTTGTGAGGTGTTTTTTTTTTGTCCTTAAAGGAGAAGTATAATATAAAGGAAACGTTTATACTAATTTTAGAATCAATTCCTAGTTTTAGCCATATATGGTACAAATGATTACAATATGCATACAGCACTGTAGAGCATGTTGGTGAGATGTGAGGAACTGGACAAAAGAAAGAATCT
The DNA here is from genome assembly GCA_947044405.1 of Leptodactylus fallax. Classification (NCBI taxonomy): domain Eukaryota; kingdom Metazoa; phylum Chordata; class Amphibia; order Anura; family Leptodactylidae; genus Leptodactylus; species Leptodactylus fallax. The sequence goes on from CAMRHE010000123.1 coordinate 1,697,555, forward strand.
GCAGTTGCTCAAATAACATTTCTCACAAATCTAGAAATGCTAATTTATATTTTAAACCGTATTTCTGTACTTTTTTCATAATTAAATTTTTTTATTTTCAGATATATCTGTAGGGTACAAATACATCATATGTACATTGAGAGAATACAAACATATTAAATTGAATCACAAATGAATTTGAAACAATATTACATTACAAAAGTCAACATAATAGTACTTATTAAGGTGGGTAATAGAGGATATGGAGGAAATAAAGAGGGAGAGGTGTCAAGAAGGAGTAAGGTACACGGGAAATATTAGTTTGTTAGTAGGGGATGTAGGTGTGAGTGGGGGGTAAGGGATTTGTAGGGGCCAATGGAATGTTTTATATTTCTGAGCCAATGGAGTGATATCATTTCTGAAAAACCAACCATGGCGACCAGGTTTTGAGGAAACGTAATTGGCTTTGGTCTTCCAGCTCATTACCTACAGTAATCTAATGGTTTGCTGCAGTTCAGTCCATAAGGGTTCGATGGCTGAACAATAACACCAAATGTGGGAGAGTGTTCCTTCCTGTTATTGACATCTCCAACACAAGTTTGAAGCGGCAAGATTTTTATTGCATAACTAGCTTGGGGATCTATACTATGTTACTAATAGATTATAATGGTTCTCTTGAAAGTTTACACAGATCGATTGGCCATGGGAGTTGTTGAGGATATATTTGACATCTTCTGTCGACAGGGAAAGGCTTAATTCAGACTCCCTTATAGGAGGAATGCAGGTTTGGATTATGTAGACTATCTATGAAGTGTTTCAGTACATATGAGGTTTTGTGTAGTGATGGCTTGTTGGATGTCATCAGTGTCTCAAAGGCTGTAAGCTGTCTCCTCATTTTATGATCACAAGCTAGTTTGGACAGAAACTTACTGAGATGTCTTGTTCGCAAAAAAGTAAGTCATATCTTTGGAAGTAGATTTGTCAAGAGGTCTGCATTTGCAGCTTCTGTTATAAGCATGAGTTCTTGAAGTTGGGTCCTGTTAAGCCTCTGCCAGATATCATCATATGCAGTCACTTTATGATTTTTAGAGGTGAGATATTAGTCCAATGGGCATTTGCGGTAGTGGGTGTGGTGCTAAGATATCTCGTAGATCATGTCAGACCAAAGGCACCTTTAATAAAGCCGTTTGATCTCAAAGTGAGTAGCAGTTGAGACCCAGAGCGTTTTAAATAGTGAAGGCCAAAATAACGCCAAAGCTGTAGTAGTAACTAGTTTGTTCTTAATACGGTAAGTTAAAGCTAGCCATCTCTTTAATTGGATTGCTTTGTAATATTTATAAACGTCTGGAAGCCCCAATCCTCCTAAGCTTTTCCTTTTTATCGCCAATCTCATTTTTTCCCCATGCCATACAATTGGGACCATATGCAGGTATTGTAGGATTTTTGGTATGATATAAATCTGGAGCAGATTTTTCCTACCGAACCACGACAAGGGGAACTTAGTATAGGAGGTCAGCAGGGACTTAACCTTATCGAGCAGAGGGCTAAAATTTCTTATGTATATTCTGCACTGTTTTTAGAATGAAGATATTTGTATACTTTTAGGCTCACTTGCTATTCCAACCATAGGTTGGGGGTTCATCATTGCTCATTAACATTACAAGATCTAGTGTTACTTAGCTCAGATTACATGACGTAATAAAATCAAGGTTATACTTGATCTAATCATATCTGTGACATTGACAGCCCATTAAAGACATCTCACTAAAATCATTAAAAATAACTCTTGCTTAGCAATCAAAGCATTAAATGTCTTAGTTATGCTTGTAGACTCAAGAAATTATGTATCTGAAAACTCAAAGAGGATGTTATTAGACATTAGCCAGCCAAGATAACAAAAATATGTTATACATAAAATTATTATTATTAGTTCATTATGTTATACTGTTCTTACCTTCTGGAGATGGTCCATATCGGAATTACAGTCTATGTGAAATAATATGTATGCATGTCCAGTGGCCTCTTAACTGAGATGCAGTGGAGCTTGTAGTAATAATGTATTCTACCCAATGATGTGTAGGATTAAATGTAGTGCCTGTGACATACACCTATTTGTACAGAACACAAACTACAATACCAACAGTTTCTTGATCATTAGATATGCCTGTCCAGTACTATTTTTTGCCAGAATCCAGAACATACTTCCTTTTTATATTGTTACTGTAAAATTTTGAAATTGGTATGGCAGTGGACTACCTAGTAGTAAAAATGTAGTATTCTAATACAAGAAGCATTGTAGATTACAGACTGGTGTGGCTGGTGTGATAAGTTTCACCGCAAAATGGAAATTTATTTCTACATGGATAGACTTAAAGAGGGCCTGTTACTAGGTCTGAAAATCCCATTGATATAGGCGCAGTCACTCTGAGCAATTGTGTGTTTTGTTTAGCCTAATCCCTTGAGCAGTTCCAAAGATATAAGTTGATGTTGATGTAAATTTGGGTACACTAGCCAAGTGGGCGGTAACACTGTCATTTTACTGGGGTAATTTCTATAACATGCCTGTCCAAAAGTGACTATTAGTGAGAATTCATACAACATTTTTGGGACATTTTGTACCATTTTGCAGTGTTTTTAACACTTTTCTGTATTTTTTCAGATGTTACTTTAATGTCTATACTACATTTTAAAAAGCAATGCAGACATAACTTTTTATGGCACCTTATTTGTCATGTTGTTGACAAAAAAAAACAACGATTCCACGATTGATTCTGGAATTTTTCGCATTAACTATTTCTTTAATGTTTTAACTATAGCAATGTGATAAGGGCAGTTGCCCTAGGCATAAAAAGTGATAGTTTATTTAAAAATATTAAATTGCCATGATTGCTCTTCTTTGGTGTTATAGTAGTTATCGCTGCTGCCACTTGACTTTTTTTTATCAATAATTCATGGTGACTTTGAAACAAGAGCTGCCATTTCCCTACTTTCATGTATTATATTTCTTGTTGTCTGAACTGAACATTGATTTCAGCTGATTTAATGTTTCATGAGTTGTTACAGACTGGGATTGAATGAATTTTATAACAACATGAGCAAGGATATAGAAAAGATAGATAGATAGATAGATAGATAGATAGATAGATAGATAGATAGAATTATTTCCTTATTTATTTCACGTTTCCTAGATAGCTATGGAGGTACAAATACATTATCTTACATTACCTAGCATTAGTAGCTCAATCTCTTCTGCTACAGAAGCGGAGTCTTATTAGATGGTATAGAGAGATAGCCATTTTCATTATGGTTGTCCCTTGGAAAAGCAAACTTTAAATGCTTTCAATATAATCATGTATTATATTGCCACTAAGTTCCCTGTTCCAACTTGAATTTAAAGATATTTTTCGAGTATTAACAAGAAATACATCATTACATGCATTTTTAAAAAATGTTTGCTTTGTTGTTTCTATACAAGTTTTAAACCAATCAAGACAAAAGACTGTCACCTTAAGATGGTTAGAAAAAAAATCATTAAAACTGCAAAATTTGTAATTATATATATTTGTAAATATGTTTAACTTGCAGGCTTGCAGGCAGTTGGACAGTTGGACGCAGAGAGCGTATTCAAATACTTCTTGTCAGCTGATCCCCTGCAGGGGGGGGGGGAACTACATGCTAAATTGACCATGGATATATCTGTCGACCTGGTCCATTAATAAAGCTACAAATCCTCTTCCCATTCCCACAGTTTGATTACTAGTACATAATATTGCCTTTAAACACAAAATCCATGAAATCTCTATTTACAGTACCCCTCTGTCCCAGTCTCCATCCCCTTATGGTCATACTAACTTGATACCTGTGAATTTGGTACAGGTCAGATCATTATTGTGTTCCATATTGATGTGGTGGGGCACTGTCAGGCTTTTGTATGATGTCAACTGTGTATTCGCCAATTCTTTGACAAAGTTGACTGCATAGTCCAATCTATATAAACAAGGTCTTTTCAATCAATCTTTTTGACCTATAGTTGACATGCAAATGATATTTTTAAAAATCAAATGTAATGACATCTGCTGTGATGACCCTATTCATTTTTTCTCCGTCATTGCCTCTGTCAGTCTGTCTTTATCTAGGCCTAGCCAAAGAACAAAAGAACAGCCATTGTTTCATTCCAACACTCCACCAATTATAATTGCAGACACTTCCCTGTGCAGAAGGGTTGTATACTGAGATTGTATACTGAGTCTTGAAGGAGTTTTTGCCCTTTTGTGCTGATGCAGAAGAACAGTATTATATTATATATAACAATATTGAGTTTAAAAAATATCCTCTTCTGATGGAAGTGTCCCTTTAATGTAAGAGTTAAGTGGTTGGATAAACGTGCAAAGACTATGGTCAATTTATGTGTGAAACTCTACTCTGTAGGACCTCTTGAGTCTGCTTGGGTGGCTTTTTCTAAGTGACTACATACACTGTCTGATAAAGGTTGAAACTCATTATTTTGCTAAGGTTTATCATTAAATGTACTTCTTGTATCTGTGCCTGCTGGGGCAGGAGTTGGTGTGCCACAGCAAATATGCCAAGCATCAAAGGAAATCCTGGATTGTCTTCATTCACTAGTAGAATATAGTTCTTTATTATAAAAAAAATGACACGCAGAGGTGTCTGGGAACATGGAGGCAGATCACACAGAGAAAGCACCTAAGTCTACTCTTATTTCCAATTATTCCTGAGGTCCTTCTCTGATTTCCTTATATCTCTGTGCACATCTCCATCTATAACTCATTTTATAACTATAAACTAAAAACTTATCTCACAGAGATCTCTTCTTTATAATCCATTTTCACTCCAGCAGACAATCCCCTAGCATCTAACTGTCCACATTCTAAGTTAACAGTCATGTCTTTCAGAAGGACTCTATACCAATTTCCTTGCACAGGCAAACAATAAAGTAACTTAACGTCTCTGCTTCTCAGTACGATGCTTTCATAGTCCTACAGAGCTCAAACCTTGCCCAAAAATATCTACGTGACCAGAAATCCAACCATCATATCCATGGATTATGTATACAGTCTTTTTTTCTAAACATTATTTAATGTTAACATTCATTTTTCTGTTCAAGTACTTACATGAAACTTAAGACTCTAATGTACAGAAAAATACAGGTGTATATTTATATATATATAATATATATATATATATATATATATATATATATATATATATATGTTTTACAGGAATCTCTAACACATATAAAGGTACAGTGCAGTACATCTTCAGGTGCATTTTTAAGTCTTAGTGGTATCTTCAAAAATTGGGGACTTGCCAGAAACTCAGGCATGGTTTCCTTATTGTTAACAGGTTATCAGCCAGAGACACAACATGTATGAGAAGATAACCCGGCCAAAATAACTGAGCTTCTCACAAGTTCCAGACCATAGAAAGTTCCTGCATTCATGGTTGTATCCATTGGCAATCGATCAAGACAAAGAACTGTCACCACTAAGATGATTAGAGGAAATCTATAAGGCTAAGATCCCACATTGGCTCAAAAAACTCTGCAAAATCTACAACAAAAAAACTCTGTGTTTCCACAATGTGGGGCCTTAGCCTAAAACTCTGCAAAATTTTTAATTATTTATATTTGTAATAATGTTTAACTTTCAATTGTCTACCAATTTAAATATGGTTATATTTATGGGAAAAACCTTAAATGGCTAACTGAAAAGATGACAAATAGCAAGCTTTCAGGACTACTTAGGTCACTTCATCAGGCATGGTAACCAATATGGCTGGTAAGTTTTGTTAAAAATTCATGGTGCATCTAAACTACAGAAAATTAATCTAAAGAAAAATACTAACAGGCTTTAACCACTTTGTGAAAGATCCTCAGTGCGCCAACACCGCTTTGGCTCACACCTGAGTCTTCTTTCATATAAAAACCACACTCACCACCAGTGAGTGCCGGGTCCACAAGATAAATACAAGACAAGCTTTCTAAATTTTATATATTTATTAACCCCTAAATGGGTCGGTATTAACATCTAACACAGGGGTAGGCAACCTTTTTTGTTCGGCGTGCCGATTTTGATTAAAAAAATCAAAGTTGAGGTACTCGGAGTGCCGGTCAATAATTGTAAGTCTGACGACCCCTGCACATGGTATTATGGTGATAATACTAGTGATAATTGCTATTACTATTATTTTAGCGTGTAACAGATATCACTAGAGAGGCGGGCGGCGTATTTTACTCTATAAAGATCAGGTATGGACAGGACAGGGACAGTGAAAAAATGTAAACTTTATTGGTTACTTTGTGCATGTGTTGTGTAAGTGTTTGGTGCGACACTTCTGGTGCTGCGACCTGGACGATGGTAAATGTCTGGGTCACAGTGCCAATAACTTCCTGGTTATGTGATTAGGCTCAGAGGGGTGTTACATTATCCCTCTATGTGACTATCAGAGAGCAAAAAGTACAGTATGCTCTCTGATTGATAGGAGAGGGGATAACATGGACAGAAGTCCTCGCTACCCCCCCTGGGGTCATCTGCAGCTTATGCACAGACAATGAGGAGTTATCATTGTCTCTGCAGCTCCTCCTCCCCCTCCTTCCTTAGCTCTAAGATGCTGCCTGACACAAGAGGGGGGGGGACACTTTTAGAGCCCCATTTCTAAAGATCTATTAGGGCCACAAAGATACAACTGGATTCATTTTAAAGATGAGAATCTCATCTTTACAACGATACCAAGATCTCCATGATTGACCTTACACATTCACTGTTAAAACGATGTCGGGAATTGAGATCTGCATTAGGATTTCAATGCCGAACATCGTTTTCACCAGCGAATCGCTCAGGATGTTTAAGGACGATCATGGAGATCTTGGTATCGTTTTAAAGAGGAGATTCTCATCTTTAAAATGAATCCAAGTGTTTCTTTATAGCTTTAACCAATCCTGAGCAATTCGCTCAGGTACAGTAGTGAAGCCGGCAGTTACCGGCTTTACTACTGTACATAGACTGTGCAGACACAGGTGATGTCGCATCCATCTTCAGGCAGCACCCGGCGCTAATAAAATTTTAAGGAAGCCGGATGGAAAAACGCTGCAGGTAACGTTTTTCCATCCGGCTGAGGCACAGATCCGGCGCCAGAACTGATGCCTCTTGTGCCAGAACCGATCCCATAGAAAACTATGGGATCCGTCCTGGCATCAGTTTCCCTCCAGCTTGTGTGCACCACGCTGGAGGGAAACAGATGTGACATATGTGAACACACCGCTGCCGTGCCAGGGAACTAAGCCTCGCGTGCCACTCTTGGCACGCGTGGCGGGGGTTGCCGACCCCTGATCTAACATATACAGTTCAGAACAGATATGCAGATATATGCAAGCATTAACAGTTACTAGTTACAAGACACAATGCAATGAAATAAAAGGGCATAAATGTGAAATAGTTACTTTACCACGCATCTCCTTGATGTGGCTCTATAATCCAACACTCACACATGCTCTGTCATGTGTGACTAACCAGTGGAGGCAGCGGCATTAACTCCTAGCATGTGGCATCACAGTATATTCCAGCCTGCATGCTCTCATCACAGTCTCTCAGTAAACTATTGTAGTCTGTCTGTAAAAATCTGTAGTCTATGATGGTCTTAGTATTCTCTTGTAGTCTCAGCCCAATCTCCACATAGTATTCTCTTGTAGTCCCAGCACAATCTCCTCCCACTGACCTCTTACCTCATCTTATATACCCTTTATGACACCTCCCAGAATGAGGTCACCGGCAACAGCAAGTCTGATGGATTAATGCACTCAAGTCCAGATTCTTTGTAAAGAGCTGAGACCAAGTGAAATGATACAATGTTATCAGCCATATCTGATCTACCAGTGCAGGCTGCACCATGCAGGTTTCTTTGATCACTCAGGACTGTGTAGGAATTCAATGGAGCCCTGCTGGGATGGATACAAAGCCCCATTGTTACAATGTTGCTACTACTGCCAATATACACCTAGGCTTATAGCTGCGCACATTATGAATAAATGCAGGTAAGAAGGGAGATACTATACCCAGAGATCAAAATACATCTCTGAGTTATAGCCATATTTAAGCAGAATCATCACACACTTCCATACCAGATGCTTTACCCCCCTTCCATACCAGGCACATTTTCAGGTTTTTTGTATGTGCGGTTTTGAGGGCTATAACATTTTTATCATTTGCGTTATTGAATTAATTTCTGCGTCCTTTTTTGGTGACACATAGGGCTTTATTTTTATTTTGTTTTTATTTTTCCATGTGTTTTCATTTTTTTTTTTATATCTGGGAAAATATAAACAAAAGAGGAGGGAAAACTTGTCCGTTTTTCACGTTTCATTTTTTTTTTTTATTTAATAACACAAAGTGCTACTAAAAAACTATATAAAATAGTTTTTCCTCTCCGTTACGGTAATTTTTATTTTTTATGGTGTCATCGGGGATGGGGCTATAACCTGTAATAAGGGCATGTTATAGGCGTATTATTTTATTTATTTTTAAAATTATTTTATTTACATTTTTTTTACTTTTCTACTAATTTATTTTTTATTTTTTATTTTTTTTTACATTGTGTCCCCATAAGGTCATAATAGACCTTTGGGGACATCTGATCACTGTGCAGCTGCTGATTTCTGCCTGAACGTACCGGTACGTCTTTGCATAACTAGACAACCACCACTTGGACGTATATACTCTATGGGCGTTACGGAAGTGGTTAAAGAGGTCCTTTCACCACATACAACAAATCCAGTTATTTGCATCATTTAATAGTTGCTGCTCCACTGATTCTGGCAGAGTTGGGGTTTTTCCTCTAGCCCCCACCATTCCTAAGTAATCAATGCGGTTAGTTTTGGTGTCTGATATGCTGTTTAGGTGGGCGGTGTCAGGCAGGACCAGACAAGGGGTGAGATTCTGAGCTCTGACACGGGCTGCCTCTGATTGGAGCTCTGATTCACACCCCTGCCTTTAGTACATTTTGCAAAAACAAACATTGAGACATCATTGCAAAGGACATATATAAATGAATAAACAGTCTATTGTAACATCATTAAAATAGAACTCAGCTATAGGGTATATTTACACTATTGTTACACTATATTACACTATTGAAACACTCTTGTAACTTGATCACAATGGATAGATCTTGTATAAATGGAGACATTATAAAACATTTCTTGTAAAAAGACAGAGCCCACTATGACTTCATTGCAGCATGACACATATTATTATTAAATCACAAAGGACATCAGAGGAAACAGACATGAACTATCAGGAAAACAAATTAAAAAGCTTATAAAAAAATCAAACCCAATTGTAATATCATCATAAAAGAACATATCTTATGAAAGAAGACAAAGTCCACAGGCAGCCTAAAATAAGGGCATGTGCTATTATCACCATAAACAAAGATATAAGGACTAATCACATAAATAGTTGTGACAGGATCACAATAAAACACAACCTATGAATGAAGACATGCTATTGTTACATAATGAAAATAGTACACAGCAATAAAGTCATTTACTATTGTGACATTATTAAAATAGAATACAGCTTTTAAAGTTTATTGTGACTGCATTAAAACCAAACATAGGGGCCCAAGAGGGTATTTTATATCAATTTTCTGACTTATTTTATTTTTTCCGTGTTTTTTGTGTTACAAATTGAAGCATCACCAATGCAGAACACAGCTTATTAAAAAAATAGACTATTGTGACATGATCACAATTAATATAGGGCTCACAATCTACATTCCCTATCAGTATATCTTTAGAGAGTGGGAGAAAACTGGAGTACTTGGAGGAAATCCACGCAAACACAGGGAGAACATACAAACTCCTTGCAGATGTTGCCCTTGGTTGGATTTGATCCTAGGACTCCAGCGCTGCAAGGCTAACCACTGAGCCCAAAAACAGAAACTTAGCTGCCAAAACCCGAGATGGAACCAGGGACCTTTAGATACAGCATACAAATAAATGCACAATGTAATGTGACATCAAGCACAGCAAGGAGGTGCCAACAGCGCTTTGAAGAGGCCATAGTGCTCAGGTGAACACTACTTTCTTTTTGAGCCCAGTGACATGATATCTGTTTGTCACATGGCTTTTCTGCAGCTCAGTCCTTTCCAAATGAATGGAAATGTATTGCAATACCAGGCACAGCCACTAAACAATGTACGGTGTTTTGCTTGTATGCTGTGATGAAGCTGCACCACTTGTTCAAACGCAACAGTCTCTTCAAACAGTTGATCAGTGGGGATGCTGGTTGTTGGACCCTGATACTGATGGCCTATGATAAGAATAGTATCACAATGATATGGTAGTCCAAATGTCATAGGTGCTACTGGGAGGACCTCACTCCAATCAACAAACAGATAAAGGACCCAACACTTTTGTTTATCCATATTTGTTCAGCCATTCCAAAAGCCCTTTTATTTTTGATGGGCTGGAGCACTGCATGACATACAGCACACAGAGACCCAAGCCCCCAGAGAAACCACTGTGTTAATGCCCACTTTGCTAGTATACCCTAATCTGCATCAACAGTAAAATGATTTATATCTTTGGAATGGCTAAACAAATTTGGTTAAGCAAAACAACAAAATGCTCAGGGTGACAGTGCCTATCAGATCATGTATGTCATTTGGCTTTCCAGACCTGGTGACAGATCCTCTTTAAGTATACTGGTACATCAGAGGCGTAGCTAGCGGGGGGCAGAGGGGGTGGCCCACTCTGGAGCTGCCGCAAACACACAGATATTTCATCTGTATCGGCGACACCATACAGTTAAAATACATAGTAGAGCAGGAAAACCAGCTTCAGATGCAAGGTAAGAAATGTACTGGTCTTCAGGAGAGCAGCGAGCAGTAAAAAATGCTACTTAAAGGTAATACACTACTGCGAGCCAAGACCGGCCTCAGACGCCTTCACCAGAGCTCCTTGCAAGAAGAAATGGATTTTCACTGAATCTGAAGACCGGAATTGACAACAGAACAGAAAGTGTATCACAAATAAACACACTGCTGCAGAAGCGAAACACCAAATCCACACACTACTCACAGGGATAGAGATAACAGTATAGATGTAAATCACGGGTCAGCAGCTGAGAGGGCAACACAGAACCAAATCACGAGACGAAGACAAATCCAGAAAACAAAGCCAATAGTCGAAATCGATCAGGAAAGCCAGAACAAGGTTGCAAGACAGAGAGGAATCCAAGAACTAAACCCAAGGTCAGTATTAGAGCAGTCAAATCAATGTCAGGAGACAAGTAGGAAGTTGCAAATTAATTAGCCAGCAAAGCTGGGTGATGAAGGAGTGGTTTATAAAGGCCTGCTCAGGAAGCTTCCCTATGTTGTCATGGCAACCTTAAAGCAGCAACCACCAATCCTAACAGGAAGCTTCCTTATTTTGACACGGCAACCTTAAAGCAGCAACAACAGATGTAACATCCCTGACACCTGCTCTACCATTCTGTTAACATGGAGGCCGCAGGCCTGCAGGAGCTTGCCACCTACAGGTGTCCCTGCAACCGCTAAAGACATCAGCGTCCTGAACCAGGGCATGATTACGTCGATACACTGCACCTCCTGAACCGGGACGCTGACGGTACCTGGAGCGGGTAGCGAAGAAGTGTTGGCTGTCACCTTGTACAGTGATGGCCAAAAGTATTGGCACCCCTGCAATTCTGTCAGATAATACTCAATTTCTTCCAGAAAATGATTGCAATCACAAATGCTTTGGTAATAATATCTTTATTTAATTTGTCTTCAATGGAAAACCACAAAAAGAATTGTCAAAAAGCCAAATTGGATATAATTCCACACCAAACATAAAAAAGGGGGTGTACAAAAGTATTGGCACCCTTTGAAAAATCATGTGATGCTTCTCTAATTTGTGTAATTAACAGCACCTGTTACTTACCTGTGGCACATAACAGGTGGTGGCAATAACTAAATCACACTTGCAGCCAGTTGAAATGGATTAAAGTTGACTCAACCTCTGTCCTGTGTCCTTGTGTGTACCACACTGAGCATGGAGAAAAGAAAGAAGACCAAAGAACTGTCTGAGGACTTGAGAAGCAAAATTGTGAGGAAGCATGGGCAATCTCAAGGCTACAAGTCCATCTCCAAAGACCTGAATGTTCCTGTGTCTACCGTGCACAGTATCATCAAGAAGTTTAAAGCCCATAGCACTGTGGCTAACCTCCCTAGCAGGGGCGCACCGCTAATGAGGCGAAGTGAGGCGGCTGCGCCAGGCGGCACTGTCCGGGGGGCAGCATTTTTACTATTTAATGTAAACCAGCCCAGGACAGGCCGCTTTAAAAAAAAAAAAAAAAACAGAGCTGAGCGGGGCCTGTCCTGGGCTGGTTTACAAGACGTCGCATCTCAGCGCAGGCGGCGATACAATGACGTCATCACGCCGCCTACGCTGAGACACAGACGTCGCGGACAAGAAGAGGAGGCGGCGGCGGCTGCATCAAGGCATCGCAGGTGAGTATAGCTTTTTTTTTATATTTATAAATAGGCCGTGACCTGTTGGAGTATCCCCGGCAGGTCAGGGCCTATTTATTTACCTACCCCGCGTCTGCTCGTGGCCGCCCCCGCTTCCCCTTCTGCTATGGGCCGCAGAAAGGGAAGTGGATGCCGCTGTGAGCGGCCGTGGGGATCGGTAAGTTAGGCCGCGGGCCGCAAATACTACTATTATTATACTCCGGGGTCTATTCAGACCCCGGAGTATAATAATCGGAGGCCTAGGGTTGGTGAGGGAACATAAAAACCAATGTTACTCACCTCCTGCGATCCGATGTAACTCCGAGCAGGCTTGAGGCCTCTGGTGACGTCATCAGGTCGCGTCGCCGGCCTGATCACGTGACGTGTGTGCGCAATTAAACAGGGCCAAAAGCTGCAAGGAGTGCACCGGTGTCCAGGATAGGTAAGTAACTCTGGTTTTTATGTTTGTATTCTCCCCTGGGTCTCCAATCATTATACTCTGGGGTCTGAAAAGACCCCAGAGTATAATAATAGTTCATGGGTCGGCCACTATGGGGCATAATACCCTGTTAAGGGACCACTGTAGAGCATAATACCCTGTGCAGGGGCCACTCTGGAGCATAATACAAGTGCAGGGGCCACTATAGAGCATAATACCGGGTGCAGGGGTCACTATGGCGCATAATACAAGTGCAGGGGCCACTATGGAGCATAATACCAGTGCAAGGGCCACTATGGAGGATAATACCAGTGCAGGGGCCATTATGGAGCATAATACCAGTGCAAGGGCCACTATAGAGCATAATACCAGTGCAGGGGCCACTATGGAACATAATACCGTGTGCAGGGGCCAATATGGGGCATAAAACTGTGTGCAGGAGTTGCTGTGGAACATAATACCGTGTGCAGTGGCCAATGCGGGGCATAATACCGTGAGCAGGGGCCACTATGGAGCATAATACCGTGTGCAGGGGCCGCTGAGAGGCATAATACAGTGTGCAGGGGCCGCTGCGGGCCATAACACTGTGTAATACTGTGTGCAGGGGCTGCTGTGGAACATTATAGTGTGTGTAAATGGGGCGCTATAAACATGGGCTATGGCACCTGTTTATATTATACGCTGTCTGTTTATAGTGACCGTGTGATGTAATTGTAGCCTTGTCACATACTGTAGACATGTACAGGACGAGGCTGCAGTTACATTACATGGCCGCTATGAGATGAATTACACTATGTAAACAGAGAAGCAGTCACGGCGCTTACACAGGTACCATTCAAACAGCTGATCAGTAGGGGTCCTGGGTTTTTGAACCCCACTGATTAGTTTATTAATGACCTGGAAAACCTTTTAATTAGTTAACACCTGGGGTATTAATAATAAGGGGCACTATTTATACAGGGTACACACGGACATTATTAATATAAAGATGCACTTGGGGGTATTATTCATTATGGGGGTTATATCATATATTTTATAATTGGGGGTAGCAGCAGGATGGGGGCTTTGTGTAGGTGAGGACAATGTGGGTTGGATGCCTGGAAAAGTGAGGAGCCAAAGATGTCTGTGCTGCAACCTTTACAGAGACAAGTCGCAGCTGGAAGAAGTGGTCATGGCGGTCCAGAGGTAAGAGAAGGGAAATGTGAAGGATTAGTCAGAGACGTCACCTGTAAATCACAGAATGTTACTGCACTGTATTCACCTAAATGATAGAGGATAAATACCTGATTGATGGGGGTCTGTCTGCTGAGACCCCCACTGAGCCTGAGAATTGGGTTTTTTTCCCCCACTAGGTGGGAATCCAGCCTGACCGCAGCCATATATATAGGTGTGTCACTTGGTGGATGGACGAACCCGCGTGGCTCTCATTCACTTCAATGGGAGTGCCAAAGATACCCGAAGTCCAGTACTCAGCTATCTGCGGGGCTCCTATTATAGAGAATGGGGGCCACGTGGGCTCGTCCATCCACCAAGCAGAAGATGTGTGAAGTTACTTTCATTGTCAATGCCGTGTTGTTGATCTGATACTGAAGTAATACAGGAAGAAGAATTCTTAAAAACTGTTTTATAACTTTGTGTATTGTGTATATTGTGCGACGATAACAGTGTGTTAAACTAGTAGCATGGAAACTCCGTTTTTTTTTTTGTTTTTTTTTGGGGGGGGGGCGTCTTTCTATAGTCCGCCTCAGGCAGCAAAGAGGCTAGGTTCACCACTGCTCCCTAGATGTGGACGGAAAAGAAAAATTGACGAGAGATTTCAATGAAAGATTGTGCAGATGGTGGCTAAAGAACCTCGACTAACATCCAAACAAGTTCTAGCTGCCCTGCAGTCCGAGGGTACAACAGTGTCAACCCGTACTATCCGTCGGCGTCTGAATGAAAAGGGACTCTATGGTAGGATACCCAGGAAGACCCCATTTCTGACACAGAGACATAAAAAAGCCAGGCTGGAGTTTGCCAAAACTTACCTGAGAAAGCCAAAAACTTTTTGGAAGAATGTTCTCTGGTCAGATGAGACAAAAGTAGAGCTTTTTGGGAAAAGGCATCAACATAGAGTTTACAGGAAAAAAAAGAGGCCTTCAAAGAAAAGAACACGGTCCCTACAGTCAAACATGGCGGAGGTTCCCTGATGTTTTGGGGTTGCTTTGCTGCCTCTGGCACTGGACTGCTTAACCGTGTGCATGGCATTATGAAGTCTGAAGACTACCAACAAATTTTGCAGCATAATGTAGGGCCCAGTGAGAGAAAGCTGGGTCTCCCTCAGAGGTCATGGGTCTTCCAGCAGGACAATGACCCAAAACACACTTCAAAAAGCACTAGAAAATGGTTTGAGAGAAAGCACTGGAGACTTCTAAAGTGGCCAGCAATGAGTCCAGACCTGAATCCCATAGAACACCTGTGGAGAGATCTCAAAATGGCAGTTTGGAGAAGGCACCCTTCACATCTCAGGGACCTGGAGAAATTTGCCAAAGAAGAATGGTCTAAAATTCCAGCAGAGCATTGTAAGAAACTCATTGATGGTTACCGGAAGCGGTTGTTCGCAGTTATTTTGTCTAAAGGTTGTGCTACCAAGTATTAGGCTGAGGGTGCCAATACTTCTGTGCGGCCCATTTTTGGAGTTTTGTGTAAAATGATCAATGATTTGACTTTTTTTTTCATTCTCTTTTGTGTTTTTTCATTGCAAGCAAAATAAATGAAGATATTATTACCAAAGCATTTGTGATTGCAATCATTTTCTAGAAGAAATTGAGTATTATCTGACAGAATTGCAGGGGTGCCAATACTTTTGGCCATCACTGTATGTATACAGAACAGCTGCAGTGGTGATGTCAATAAGACCATGGGCAGCCAAACACTGTATACTGCTGAACTGCTGAGCGCAGGGATTGGCCGTTGAGGTCACATTAGCTCGAAGTCACTGCTGCAGCCATTCCATATACAGAACAGTGAAGGTGACATGCGGCCCAGCACAGAAACAGAGCGGAGCATGCATTTAAGTGTCAGTGCATTTTTATTTTCTAAGCCTCCCCAGCTGCATGTATTAAATTGTCTGATCCTGGACAACCTCTAAGGGGGCATACAGGAGGTATTATTAACTGAAGGGGCACACAGGGGCATTATTCATTTACAGGGGATTTTAGTACTATATCTCTTATATATATATATATATATATATATATATATATATATATATATATTAGTTTTTGTTTGTCTGTCTGACTGTCCGTCCGTCCGTCTGTTCTTTATGCGCGTCGAAACGACTGGACTGAGCTTCACCAAATTTGGCACACAGGTACATCAGGTGTCCGGAAAGGTTTTAGACCGGGTCTCAGCTCTCTAGGACGTACCTCAGATACAGTGTTCCCAAAAAATGACCTGCATTAGCCAATAGAAGCCTGCAAGTCTTTCACTCAAATCCCAACTGCCATACACACGTTCACATGTCCCTTATCAGTCAATAGAAGCTCGCAGGAGCTTAGTCTTCACATGTACACAGTTTTACTCCAGGTTTCCATAACAACCCAGTCATTTGTCTTCGCTGCTATAGGTCAGCTTTAAAGGCACAGGACACTGTGGATGACACTGTTACACAAGGTCGCATACAGGTGCAGCTCAATAAATTAGAATATCTTTGAAAAGTTCATTCATTTCAATAATTCAATTCATAATCAGCAGTCTTCCATGATTGTGTGTCCTACTGAACCAGACTGAGGGACCATTTAAAGGCTTAGGAAACCTTGGCAGGTGACACACTGAATTTACAATACTGAACTTTTTTACAATATTAAAATTTCCATAGATTTGGGTTTTAATTACCTGTAATCCATAATCAACATTTAAAGAAATAAAACACTTTAAATAGAACACTCTGTGTGTAAAGAATCTAGAAAATATAGGAGGTCACTTTTTTATTTTAATTACAGAAATAAATAAAAGTTTCAAAGATATTCTAATTTATTGAGATGCACCTGTAGAATGCTGGCAAAATGCTAGGCTCCCTATGCTAATGCTACAAGCCTCCATATTTAGCATAGGACTGGTGCACACAACCTCTATATTATATTCATGTGTAAATTTACTTGCCCATGTCCCCTTTGGCCCTGTCCAGGTCCTATGTGGTAGTAATAGTGTCCTTCCTTGTGTAGCACACAGTGTAATGCCCCCTTAGTGTCCTTCACACACTCCTATTGTTTGATATGTTAATTCTTTGTAACATTGTCATAACAAATATTGTCTGTTCATGTACCCTCTAATTTGTAAAGTGCTGCGGAATATGGTGGGGCAGAGGCATAGCTAGGGGTTTAGCACAGGGGGGGGCGAACATGTCCAAGTGGGCCTCCTAGTGGACATGTTTGCATACCGATACTATCAGTATACGGTGAGCGTATAGTGGTATATAGCGGCTCTACACAGGGCTCTGCAGACGATTTAGGTGAATGCAGTAACATTTAGTGACTTACTGGTAACGTCTCTGACTAATCCTGCACATTCCGCATCTCTTTCATCTGGACGGCCATGACCACTTCTTCCAGTCTCTGTAAAGTTTGCAACACAGACATCTTTGGCTCCTCACTTTTCCAGGCACCTGACCCACATTGTCCTCACCTGCACAAAGCCCCCATCCTGCTGCTACCCCAATTATAAAATATATAATATAACCCCCCCATAATGAATAATACCCCCAAGTGCATCTTTAAACTAATAACTTCCCTTTGCATCCCTTTAAGAGGACCTTTCACGTCCTCATGTATATGCTGTTTTACATACCGCTAGAAAGCCGACAGTGCGTTGAATTCAACACACTGCCGGCTTTCCCGTTATATGCCCCGGGGCTGGAGATATCGGGGGTCTAATATTCACCGTTCACTGTCAGAAGGGCGTTCCTGACAGTCTGTGAGGAACGCCCTCCCTTACAGTACCCGTCCATAGAATTGTATTGGGGTGTACTCAGCCCAGTGATGACGCTGAGCTGTGAGGAATGCCCCCCCTAGTACAAGTCTATGGACGAGCACAGTCAGGGAGGGCGTTCCTCACAGCGCAACTAGACTGTCAGGAACGCCCTTCTGACAGTGAACGGTGAAATTTAGACCCCCGATATCTCCAGCCCCGGGACAGTGTGTTGAATTCAGCGCACTGTCGGCTTTCTAGCGGTATGTAAAACAGCATATACATGAGGATGTGAAAGGTCCTCTTCAGATAAT
Source organism: Leptodactylus fallax (assembly GCA_947044405.1). Taxonomy (NCBI): domain Eukaryota; kingdom Metazoa; phylum Chordata; class Amphibia; order Anura; family Leptodactylidae; genus Leptodactylus; species Leptodactylus fallax. The sequence continues at coordinate 1,715,765 of CAMRHE010000123.1, forward strand.
TTGCCCCTTATTAATAATGCCCCAGGTGTTTCCTAATTAAAAAGGAAAAAAAAGGGAAAAAAATGTTTTGGGGTTCCAATACCCGGGACCCCCAAGGAACAACTGTTTGAATGAACCGTGGTACCTGTGTAAGCGCCATGACCCCTTCTCTGTTTACATAGTGTCATTCTTTTCATAGCAGCCATGTAATGTAACTACAGCCTCGTCCTATACACGTCTATGTGACAAGGCTGTAATTACATCACACGGTCACTATAAACAGACAGCATGTGATATAAACAGGTGCCATAGCCCCTTCATACAGCTGATCAGTGGGGAATCACTTATCTCTTATTGATGTTTTATTCTGAGGACAGATCATCAATAAAAATGAGCTGGAAAACGCCTTAAGGCTAAGGCCCCATGTGGCGTACCGCAGCAAAAAAAGAGCTGCGGGAAAAACCGCGGCGGCCACGCATCGCGATTCTTCCAGCAGCACTTTGCACAGAAAGTTCGCAGAGGTTTCCTCTGCAGACTTTCTGCTTCAATTATACTGTATCTATAGGGAAACCGCCAGCATTTCCGTAGGTATAATTGACATTCTGCGATTTCCAAAACACCGACTGTTTTGGAAATCGCAGATTATCCGCTGTGCATATTATACTGCAAAGTGGGGATGGGATGTGGCCCCATGTGGCGAAAACCCACTGAAAAAAACCGCAACATTCTAGCAAATCCCATCCACACACTGCGGAAAAATACGTGCAGCAGACACATTGCGATTTCCAAAACCGTTGCGGTTTTGGAAATTGCAGCATGTCAATTATACCTATGGAAACACTGGCGGTTTCCATTTAGGTGTATTGAAAACAGAAATTCCACAGGGGAAACCTCTGCGGACCTTCTGTGAAAAGCATTGCGGGAAAAAACACGTTACCGCCGCGGTTTTTCCTGCAGCGCTTTTTTTGCTGCAGCCCAGTACATGGGGCCTTAGTCTTAATAAGGTGCAAGTGCAACTTTAATGAAATTAATTGACCCTCATATTATGCCCAATTCACCCTGACATAAATACTGCACCTCTAATGACCCCTTATATCAATGACCACCCCCTTATGTTCATAATGCCTCCTAATATAAATGATGCCCCCTAATGGACCCTTATATAAATAACCTCCCCCCCTTGTATTCATAATACCCCCTAATAACCCTTATATAAATGACCCCCCATCGTCATAATGATAATGCCCCCTAATGAATCCTCCCTTTATAGTTATATTTCCCCCCTCCTAACCACCCCTTATTCTATTAATATACCCACACAAAAAAATCATACTCACCTACCTGCCATGCTGATGAACGGAGCCGCCGCTTCCTCCCTGTCCACACGCATGACGTCTGTGGCTGAGCGCGGGCGGCGCGATGTTGTGACATCATCACGCCGCCTGTGCTTAGAAGAAGACATCGGTCTGTGGTCTCGGCATCTTGTGGCTGAAGTGGCTTGCGGTTTAAAAGACAGTTAAGCACCAGGAAGCATTGTAACTAGATCGGTGTCTGCAGACACCGATCTAGTTAGAAATAAAGGATGTATTAATGGTGGCCCCGGGGTGGGCCCCAAAAAGTCAGTGGGCCCGGGGCGGCCGCCCCCCTCTGCCCCCCCACTAGCTACGCCTCTGTGTTGGGGCTATATAAATAAAATGATGATGATGATGATAATTATTATTATTATTATTATTATAGCCCCCACACAGTATAAGTATATATGCACAGTACATAATAATGCCCCCTTGTGGCCTGCACACAGTGTGATAATGTCCTCTTGTGGCCCCCACACAGTATGATAATGTCCCCTCTTGACCCCCACACAATATAATAATGCCCACTAATAGTCCCACACTGTAAAGTCACAGGCTCAGTGTAGGTTAATAGGAAGATATTATTATTACTGTTCCTGCAGACTGAAGCTGCGCCCTGGCATAGGATGAGACTTCATAAATAATGAAACAAGAACCACTGTGTAGTGTAAACCTGGTAATCCTGTGCTTTATGTGGATTATTGGTTATCAAGTCTGCAGAACAGAGCAGCTCTTGTCTCATTATTTATCGTGTGTCTTCTACTACCAGGGAGTAACATATGGGAGATTTGCCAGCTCTCCTGAGAATCCAGCAGGTCTCCTCTTTTCAGGAGCCTCTTGGACATTGCAAAAGAGTTGGCAAGTATTGCAATAACTGACATTCATGATAGTACATGACACACACCCCTCTCAATGTGTGACTTTTTGAGAAACCCAGTATAAGCTGTTGATGCACTGGTATCATACCCCTGCCCTCCTTCACGCTTTGAACCCTGCGATTCCCCCAGGGTGTTGGCGCTGCCAAAGTGCGGTGGGTACCCTTCACCACATTTTTTGAACGTGTCCTATTATTCTGGGCTTCTGGAGGGAGGTAAAGGCTCTGACAGTTGCGCTTTTTAGTCAGGGGGTCCCCCTTGATCCTCTTGTTTACCTCCTTGGCCTCCCCCCAAGGCGCCTGGGTAGGAGGGCGTCCAGGCTTTTCCTATACCTGTGCACTGCAGCTAAGACTCTCATAGCTAAAAATTGGAAGAGTGTAGCCCCCCTACTGGTTCTGAATTACTGGCCAAGATGAAGGATGTGCGGAGCCTTGGGTTTCTGACTGCGAGTCTTAATGATACCATTGACGCCTTTCAGTCTATTTGGACTTTTTTCTCCACATTTTTCAAGCAGATTTAGGGACAGAATCCCCAAATGGAGACCAGATGCAGGTGTGAACCTAGCCTTAAAGGATTAAGTTAGCCTTAAAGTGTTGAAGTTGGTAGAGGCAGTGAAGCTCCTCTTTAAGAGGCATTAGTAGATATTTTGGACAAAATAAATATGGTATCATTCTGCATTAAGGGTACTCATTGTAAAGCATTCTATTTAAAAAAAAAATCATCTGTAAGGAGACAACACATTTTATGGGGTTTTTTAACAGCTGATTGGACAAGGCCCATAATATTGTCCGGCTGACATTTCCAATAAAACTAACTAAAGTGAAACAAAATGCAAGCTCATAATAATACATAAACAAGAGGCAAAGCTAGATAACATTTGGCTCAATAAAGTGAGTCAAACTGCCAGGGAACAGATCATTCAGATAAAATGAAATAATCCACATACAAACCACTGACGCATAGTCCAGATCTAACAAGCCTTGCTTAAAGCATAACTAAACTTTCAGACAACTTTGGTTTTCTGGCAGTGTTTGTGTCATAAATAAATTTTGTAATATACTTTGTTAACAAATTTTGGATCCTTTTTGTGAAATCCTGCATTTTTTCACTCTTTCCCTTGTTCTGTATTTAGAGGGTCACTTCAAACAGTTATATTTCAGACATTATAAAACGTACAAATTATGCTATCTAAATTATTTCCAGACATAACACAGTCGGAATTAGTATACAGTGGGGAAAAAAAAGTATTTAGTCAGCCACCAATTGTGCAAGTTCTCCCACTTAAAAAGATGAGGCCGGCCTGTAATTGTCATCATAGGTAGACCTCAACTATGAGAGACAAAGTGAGAAAACAAATCCAGAAAATCACATTGTCTGAATTTTTAAGAATTTATTTGCAAATTATGTTGGAAAATAAGTATTTGGTCACCTACAAACAAGCAAGATTTCTGGCTCTCACAGACCTGTAACTTCTTCTTTAAGAGGCTCCTCTGTCCTCCACTCATTACCTGTAGTAATGGCACCTCTTTGACATTGTTATCAGTATAAAAGACACCTGTCCACAACCTCAAACACTCACACTCCAAACTCCACTATGGTGAAGACCAAAGAGCTGTGGAAGGACACCAGAAACAAAATTGTAGACCTGCACCAGGCTGAGAAGACTTAATCTGCAATAGGCAAGCAGCTTGGTGTGAAGAAATCAACTGTGGGAGCAATAATTAGAAAATGGAAGACATACAAGACCACTGATAATCTCCCTCGATCAGGGGCTCCACGCAAGATCTCACACGTGGGGTCAACATGATCACAAGAACGGTGAGCAAAAATCCCAGAACCACACGGGGGGACCTAGTGAATGACCTGCAGAAAGCTGGGACTAATGTAACAAAGGCTACCGTCAGTAACACACTACGCTGCCAGGGACTCAGATCCTGCAGTGCCAGACATGTCTCCCTGCATAAGCCAGTACATATCCGGGCCCGTCTGAAGTTTGCTAGAGAGCATTTGGATGTTCCAGAAGAAACTTCAGACGGTCTACCTATGATGTCAATTACAGGACTCTCTCATCTTTTTAAGTGGGAGAACTTGCACAATTGGTGGCTGACTAAATACTTTTTTTCCCCACTGTATATTATACAGCAAGCTGCGTATATTTTATAGTGTCTGAGATATAACTGTTTGAGGTGACCCTCCCCTACCTTCCTTTTCTCTACATTTTACTGACCCTTCATGAAAGATGATCTGATCAGGAACATTTGTGATTAAAAAGTTTACATAATTCTTTTTGTTCATACAGGTAAAATATATCTATTTCTGTGTTGACTACTAAAACCTCAGAAGAGAGAACTGCATATCTGTTGGAATTGCCCAGCTATAGAGACTTCTTGTACTGATGTGGTATTCTATATGTGTATTACAAAGTTATTCTCACTTACAAGCAATGCTCTTCGGACTTACAGCGCCATAAAACTTTTACACACAACCTAAGTAACAGCATTACAGAAAGCTGTTAAGGTCATGGGTAGGAAACCTTATATAAAATCCCTACATAAAAGTCAATATAATTGGACTGGTGGCTGTAATACAGATTTCAGAATATTCCCATATTACACCCATGTGAACCCAGCCTAATGTACTGGATCACTGGATGCTCTGTTCCATTGCAGGTAAAAAAAAATATCTGAAAAAACAATGCAGCATGCTGAGCTATTTTTGTGTTATAATGGAAGGCTCCCTATAGGTAGTATAATGCCCCTTCATGTTCATAGTTCACTCAACACAGCATAATGCTCCCTAGTCTACTCACACACTATAATGCGGCTTAGTCCCCACACATACATTATAATGCCACTTAGATCTTCCCATACAATATAATGCCCCTTAAAGGGGTTGTCCGGGATAAATTGACATCCTTACACTAATCTAAACATCCTCCCCCCTCCTGCTTTCTAAATAACATAATTTATCAAAAATGTATAGTTACCCATATCCCTGGGGAGGTCATGTGACCGCCTCAGGGACATTTGCTGGTTATCCAGTGACGATTCGTTTCCAGAAACAGAACGTCACTACTATTGCCCCCCCATCCACTCCATCATACTTGTCTATATTCTTCTTTCCAGGCTTCTTCCTGCGGGCGTAATGCACCTCTACTGCGCAGGCGTGGGAGCAGCATCACAGACCTGCGCAGTAAAGGTGGATCGTCGGCTACAGAGCAGTGCTGGGTCTATAACACTCACGGCAGTCAGAAAAGAAGGTTGGTCCGTCCCACAAGAGGAAGATAGGTAAGTATATAATGGGGTCTGGGGTTGAGCTGAGTAGGTAAGGAAGGGCTAGTAGTTGTGAGCGGGATAGCTAGAGTCAGGGAGGGGGTGTATGGAAGGGAAGGATAGATGAGGGAGGTTGAGAGGAAGGGGGGAGTGAGGTGAGAGTTAGCTAGTGTGGAAGTTACATAGCAGGAAGCTAAACCATGTAAACAAATGCAGAAGATACCAGGAGCTCCCAGAGACACCCAGAAATCACTCAAAACACTGCTAAAGAAATATGGGTGCAATTATTAACCCATTACTAGCACTAAAAGACCATTTTCAAAAAAAAAAACATTTTTTGCCCGGAAAAAACCCTTTAATGTCTCCACACAGTATAACGCCTCTTAGATCCCCCCCACACAGTATGATGCCCCTTTACTCACTCGGTATAATACCCTGTTAGTGTCCCTCACACAAATTGATGCCCCAAATGATCTTTCACTTAATGTTAATTTATTTCCCCTTTGTAATACGTTCTTTATATTTGATTATTGTCCTGTCCCCTTCTGACAGTGTCCATCTTCTGCAGCCTTCAGATCTGTCCATAACATGGCAGCGGGTGGAGGTCCATGTGACCATACACAACTCATCCTCCTCCACTGCACTTATGCTAGTTTGCATAGCATAGTATGTTACTATAGAGAAGGATGAATAATGTGTACATTCACATGGTCTTTCAGCTACATACGTGTTATGGATGGGATTGATATCTGCAGGAGATGAGGTCTGGCAGAACAGAGTGGGCTGATCATCAATTATAAAGAACACAGCATAGAGGGAAAAGTAAGTAGTTGTGCTGGGGAAATATGGCTCGTGTGCCACTCATGCTATGCATGCAGGGGGTTACCAACCATTACATAGTATGTAGATAGCATGCAAGTCTACTGCAACCAAAATCATTTCTGAACCAATTACACTGACAAGCTAAAGGGTAACAATGGTTTGAATGTTTGACTTTCAGGCTCCATTTGACTTGTAACTATTTAGTATATGATTAGTTATGTAGATTATTGTCATGTAACTGCATTTTCAATTTTCATTTTTATTATTTTGTTAATCCATCTTTGGCTTACAATACTGCCTGAATCCTCCTCGACATGTTCTTGATCAGAGTCGAGCATGTCTCGACCGAAAACCGATCCCAGGTCACTTCTACACATTCCCAATGTTGGTGCATACTGTTTTTTTTTTGTTTTGTTTTTTTTCTTTTGAGTTGGAAGGGACCTCAAAGGCCATCAAGTCCAACCCCCTGCAAAAGCAGGATTCCCTAAATCATCCCAGCTATATATCTATCCAGTTTCCACTTGAAGATCTCAATTGATGAAGAACTCACCACCTCCCGTGGCAGCCTATTCCACTCCCTCACTACCCTTACTGTTAAAAAGTTTTTCCTAATGTCTAATCTGAATCTCCTTCCCCTTAGTTTCATCCCATTACTTCTCGTGCTTCCTTCTGCTAATGAGAAAAGTTTAGATCCCTCTGCACTGTGACAACCTTTCAGATATTTAAAAACTGCTATTAAGTCTCCCCTTAGCCTTCTCTTCTGCAAACTAAACAATCCCAATTCTTTTAGCCTTTCCTCATAGGACATGTTTTGTAGACCTTCCACCATTTTGATTGCTCTTCTCTGGACCTGCTCCAATAAATCGATGTCTTTCTTAAATTGGGGCACCCAGAACTGTACACAGTATTCCAGGTGGGGTCTGACCAGGGCAGAGTACAGCGGAATAATTACATCTCTTGATCTAGCTTCAATGCTCGTCTTGATACATCCTAGAATTTGGTTAGCCTTTTTTGCCACCGCACCGCACTGTTGACTCATGTTGAATTTATGATCTATTATAATGCCCAAATCCTTTTCCCCTGTACTCTCACTTAGTTCTATTCCTCCCATACTATATATGCCTCTTGCATTTCTGTTACCTAGATGTAGGACCTTGCATATGTCCCTGTTAAATACCATTTTGTTCACCTCAGCCCATTGTTCCAGTGTGTCTAAGTCCTTTTGAATACACTCTCTCTCCTCTCTAGTGTTGGCCATTCCTCCTATCTTTGTATCATCTGCAAATTTTATTAGTTCCCCAATAATCCCATCATCCAGATCATTTATAAAAATATTAAAAAGTACTGGGCCCAGGACAGAGCCCTGCGGCACCCCACTTTTTACTTTCTTCCAGTTTGATGTATAGCCATTTAGAATTACTCGTTGTGCCCGATCTTTAAGCCAATTGTGAACCCACCTCACTGATTTTTTATCAAAGCCATACTTGATCATTTTTTCAATAATAATGTTATGTGATACTTTATCAAAGGCCTTACTAAAGTCAAGATATACTATGTCCACTGCATTCCCCTGGTCCAACCATTCAGTGATTTTATTGTAGAAGGAAATCAGGTTAGTCTGACAAGATTTATTGGGCATAAAGCCGTGCTGGCTCTGATTAATTAAAGCCTTCCCATCCAGGTACCTAATTAAATGTTCTTTAACAATTTGCTCAAAGATTTTTCTTACTATCGAGGTCAGACTTACTGGCCTATAATTTTCTGGGTCGTCCCTATTCTCCTTTTTGTAGATGGGGACCACATTTGCCCTTTTCCAATCTAGAGGGACCACTCCTGTTTCCCATGACTTATTAAAGATTATTGCAAGGGGTTCTGTTATTTCCTCTTCTAATTCTTTTAAAACTCTAGGGTGTAAATCATCCGGTCCTGGGGACTTGGTTTCCTTAATCTTAGCTAAGTGCTCTCTTACCAAACCTTCACTTATAATCAGCTTGGAGTCCTCTTTCCCCTCATCACTATCACCATTAATGTTGATATTTCCATCCATTTCTTGGGAGAAATGGTTGACTCGCTTGGGTACAAATATACCTTTTCTTCCACTGTACCCACACGTTTTCAATTGGTTTGAGATCTGGAGACTGTGGGGGCCAGCTCTTCTACTTCATTGTCATTGAACCATTTCTTTGCTAATCTTGACGTATGCTTCAGGTCATTGTCCTGCTAGAACACTAGTAGGATATTCACACATAGCTCAGCATTGAGACCACCATTGATCCTGGTCAAGTGTCCAAAGCCTTTGGCTGTGAAACAAACCTATATCATCAGGCTTCCTCCACAAAACTTGACAATTCCTTAATCTGTTAGCCCCTTTTTTTCTTGTTTCTTCCAAACTCACTTGCACCTATCAGAGGCCAGTTTATTAACTTTCAGCTCATCGCTCCAAATCACCCATTTCCAATCTTCTATTGTCCACTTTTTGCACTTTTTTGCAAACTTGAGCTGACACTTTTTTATGACAATATTAACCCTATCCCTATCCGGGTGCTTAAATATGGTGGCCGCTCGGGACCCAAGCATCCGCCATAGCCGCCGGGTTTCTACTGTATTATACAGCAGACACCTGGCACTAATGCCCGCGATCAGTGCCTGCAATGATCGCGGGCATTAACCCCTCTGGCACCTTGGTCAAAGCTGACCGAGGCGCCATTTTACAGGCGGCATGCGGGCGCCGCCATTTTGCCGGAGATTGCAAGCTCCAGGGCCGGTGTCCCGTTACTCTGATTGTGAAGGCTCCCAGGCCTGTCTTTCACTAGTTTCTATTGCAGGCTTACCTATGTAACCTGCAAAAGAAGCGCCGATTTTTTGCAATGCATTGCAATGCATTAGCATTGTAATGCATTGCATTAGTGATCAGACCCCCTGGGATTCAAGACCCCTAGGGGGTCTAATAAATGCCAAATAAATAAATAAATAAAAAGTAAAAAAATATATAAAAAAAAAATAAAAAATATTAAAAGTTCAAATCACCCCCCTTTCCCTAGAAAACATATAAAAGTAGTTAAATACTGTGAAACACATACACATTAGGTATCCCTGTGTCTGAAAATGCCCGGTCTACAAATCTATAAAAATATTTTTCCCGTACGGTAAACATCGTAGTAGGAAAAAAAAAATCAAAAGTGCCAAACCGCCATTTTTTTCACAGTTTTGCCTCTGATAAAAATTTGAATAAAAAATTATCAAAGCAATAGTAATTCCCCAAAATGGTATAACTAAAAAGTACACCTTGTCCCGCAAAAAAAAAAAATGCCTTATGCTTCCCTGTACACAGAAGTATAAAAAAGTTACGGGTGTCAGAATATGGCAACTTTTAAAAAAAATATATTTTTGCACAGTTTTGGATTTTTGTTAAGGAGTTAAAATGTAAATAAAACCATATAAATTTGGCATCCCCGGAATCGTACGGAAACATAGAATACACATGACATGTCATTTTGGCTGTAGAGCGAACGCTGTAAAAACGAAGCCCGTTAGAAAGTCGCACAAATGCACTTTTTCTTCAAATCCACCCCATTCTGAATTTTTTTTCCAGCTTCCCAGTACATTGTACAGAATAACAAATGGTAATATCATGAAAAAATATTTGTCCCGCAAACATTAAGACCTCATATGGCTCTGAGAACAGAAAAATAAAAAAGTTATTGGGTTTGGAAGGGGGAAAGTCAAAAACGAAAAACGAAAAATGTCACCGCAGGAAAGGGGTTAAAGTCGAGGCTTATTCACCTTTTTTCAGGCCACCATTCCAGACTTGTGTAATGCGTGTCGCTAGCATGGACATCTGTGATCTCACTATTACGAAGTATATGAGCCACCTCCACGCCGGTTTATCACACTAGAACTGATAGACCTTATAATGAGCCAAATTGTTGTCTCCAATATTTTGCTTGGCCCTCCATCTCTTGGCTTTTGAATGGATAGACAGACTTCATTTCGTATCCTTCGAACTTGCTGTAGGTTGGCATTTTTCTTGCCTGAGAGACCGCTATCAATGAGCTGGATGATGCTGTTTCTCTTTTCTTGGGAAATCTTCTTCATGGCTGATCCTGATTTGAACCAGTGACCTTTCCCTTGGGAATCAGCCTAATAACACACTGAGCTATTAAAGAACGTGAGAACAGGATGTAATTTGCAGTATACAAGAAGAAAAAGATTTTTCCACCACCAGGCGTAGAACAGTAATAATGCAGTTATACGATAAGAATCTGCATAACTAATGATATGCTAAATAGTTGCAAGTCAAATTTATGTATGAGATAGCCAAGATGATTGGCCATCAATTGATGGTAGTCTCACGTTCGAAGCTGTAGTGGATGGTGAGATAAGGAGGATGAAAGTCAAAACTTTGAAACATTGTTACCCTTTTGCTCTTCAGTGTATATGCAGTTGTAGGGGCAGTTAGTAGCATAGGTGCTCTGGAAGACACAGTCACACCCAGTGTGAACCAAACAGCTCATTTACATGCAGATTAACCGTTGAAAAAGGATATGTTGACTATGCCACTAACAGGACTATAACAGCACATACAGAATTTAGAAGTGATTTTGGAGGTGGTAGACTCATTTTAACCTTAAAACTTAATAATTAGACTTGCAGACATTTCTGAACACTTAATCACAATACTAGTTTTATTTGCTTAAAACAAAAGTTTCAAGTCATCTGCATTCCTTTTCTACATTGGGAACGCTAATTTACAACATCTCACGCTTTCCATGTGATAGACTGCATTCACTTTGTATCATCAGTGCATTTTAATTAGTGTAGAATTATGGTACATATTATTCAGAGAAAAAGAAAATTGCATTGTTCTACAGAATCAGCGCATCAGCCTTGATTAACAGTTTCCATTTACAATTTTTGCAGAACAGGTGTATTGTATAATATTCAGACATCAAGTGACAAGTTGGAAATATCAATATGGGAGAAAAGGATATACAGTTTGTACCTTCAGCTCAAGGGGTCTGTTTTACTTAAAGGGTTTTAGGAATTTTAATATTGATAAACAAATCTTAGGATCAATACTCCCCCCCCCCCAAATTAGTCCCTCGAACTGACCACAACACTTGTGTGTGGCTTTCGCTTCACAGGCCTGATTCATGAGTCACATGGGACAGATCTGCAATACCAAGCACAGCCACAATAAAATAAACAGCACTATGCTTGGTAACAGTGCTTGTTCAAACATTGCTGCCTCTTGAAACAGCTGATCAATGGGGTTACCAGGTGTCAGGCCCCTATTGATCTGATACTGAAGGATTATTCAAAGGTAGGTCATCAATAACTTAGTGTTAGAGAAACACCTTAAATAAAGCCTGTTTCTGCTACGTAAAAAAATTGATTTAACATTTAACTCTCATTATTTCAGGATTATTTCACTGAATGGAAACAGAAGCTGAAAACACAATTGTGTCCAGCTGTTTGTATGTGCTGCGTGTTTATTTAGACTTCAATTTAAGCAATTATTACAAAGATGAGGTCTCACAGAGGAGGTCAGTGCTCTGGAGGGGAGCACATAACTATACAATAAAGTTGTCAGTAAGGTATTTACTCATATTACACTACACACAGGCTCATTATCAGATGGGAAGACAATACATCTTTTACTGGAATGCTTCTTTAAACAGTTACCCACATACAGAGCCTCACAATTTTAGATCACATAAGCATAAATAAGTAGTGAACAGGGCACAAAAAGAGGGAAAGAGAATTAGTAAATTCCCCCCAATAAGTTTTAATGTGGTGAGATACTTACAAATATCTTTAGAACAATGTTCCACTTGTCTTTACTTTTCATGTCTGCCGTCCCCCATTTTAGAAGTCAGTTTAGTACACCACCATGACAAGGTAAAGGGATTTTCCCATTTTATGCTGGAGCCACACGTTGCGGAAACGCAGCTTTTTTGTTACAGGTTTTATTGCATTTTTTGAGCCAAAGTCAGGGGTGTAGTGTAGTATAAGAAGCTTCCTAGATATTTCTTATTCCTTTTGTAGCTATTCTTGCCTTTGGCTCAAAAAAACCACAGCAAAATCTGCAACAAAAAAAGCTATGTTTCCACAACGTGGGGCCTCAGCCTTAATCATTTATGGAATGTCCAATAAAAATCTTATGTCAGCTATATACAGGTGCATCTCAATAAATTAGAATATCTTTTAAAGGTTTATTTCTTTAAGTAATTAGATTAAAACAGTGACCTCCTATATTTTCTAGATTCTTTACACACAGAGTGTTCTATTTCAAGTGTTTTATTTCTGTAAATGTTGAGTATGGATTACAGGTAATGAAAACCCAAATTTAAGAAAATTAGAATATTGTAAAAAAGTTCAGTATTGTAAATTCAGTGTGTCACCTGCCAAGGTTTCCTAAGCCTTTAAATGGTCCCTCAGTCTGGTTCAGTAGGACACACAATCATGGAAGACGCTGAATATGAATTGTATTACTGAATTACTGAAATGAATGAACGTTTCAAAAATATTCTAATTTATTGAGATGCACCTGTAGGTGTGCTTCAAATACCTTTCTAAAAAGTTTTCTGGCATAAAGGGATTATATGGTGTCACACATTTGGCACAAGGTCCTTTCTTGCTCCAAATATGCACCACAAGCCCTGATCTGCACCTTGGCCTCCACATTGTGTGAATGTTAATGAAGGGGGCAGGACAGGGCAGGGGATGCCTCATCCCAACAAATTTATTATAATTCAGGCCAGTTTTCTGGCATGAGTTATAATTGAAATCTATGCCAGTTCCTAACTAGAGTATATTACCTGCAGCCTTTTCATAAATCTCTTGGTCCCTGTGCCACCAGGGACCCTTATTAAGACTGGCTTACAAAACGGCAAAGGAATGGCAAAGTTGTCTACATTTGTCTATTATGAGAAGTTATAATGTGAGCAGGGGGTCATGCAACCTATTTTTGTTGAATTATGATATAAGAGTATATTTAGGGGCAGGATTGAGATTGCTATAACAGGTAAAGAAGAACAGAAGAGCAGGGATAGAGGCTGTGGGTTAGTAAAGTGGGAGGAATAGTAGGGGGAAGTGGGTTTTTTGTTTTTGCAGAAAAAACAGGGGGCCAGGATTAGGCCAAGTGTGGAAATGGGGCAGGTTGCAGATATTAAAAAGCCAAATAGCATTGAAAGGGTTTTTCCCACCCACCTTCCCAAAAGCAGGAGTCAGATAGGGAGGGAATTTGTATGGTTGTATAGAATTCTATGATTGATATGCATGGCAATTTACCCAAGGTCTTAGGGTTGGTTAGGGCACTGCCGTACAACAGGGCAACTGTCAGTGGGCAGGTCACTTATGTTTTCTTTGCAGTTTTCCTCGCAGCCTTTGATATCTGGTAGTTGGGGATGCTTAACAACCAGGGAACTGGTGTGGTCTGGTAGGCGACAGGTGCAGTGTTGTGGTTTGGGACAGCTCCCCAATGTATGTTTTAATGTTTTGTAGTGTTAGAAATAATTCTCAAGTCACAATAATTTTTAGAAAAGAATGTTGCCTGGAGTAGCAGGTTTGCTCCATGATGTATTGTACATAAATAGTAGGTATAAAATATTTATTTCCTTAAAAGAGTAATATAGATGAACCAGGTATAGTATATTTATTTCCATAAATAGTAATATTAATGAACCAGTCAGATCTACAGTAGCCTCATTTTCTTTCTAGTCCCACACAGAGAATAGAATAGTACAGTTGTTGTTAGCTTAGTATGCCATTTTTTGGACAGCTCCATGACCAATTTAACCACAATGCTCTGCATGTCTCTTTGGCAGCAAAATCTTATTATTTACAGATCATGGAGTCCCCACAGAGCTGTGTGACTGCTCTATACTACAGACACAGTTTGCAGCCAAGGTTTCATTGTTAGAGATCCTACAAATGAAATAAGTAAAATACTAGAGAAAGTAAGTTGTTGCTCATTGTTGCTTTCAACCTTAATAGCTTCTACAATGCACTCTGTAGTCTACCATACTTATCTTTGTGATCAAACACATTTTTATTCCTTTCAGAGGCTCAATAACTACAATATTTAAGTTGCTCCAGGTATTTAACAATTTTTAATCTTAAATATATTGTATATCTAATGAAATGGAAAAGAGCACACACTCAAAGTCAAAACCACCAGCATGCACTGGTGTCCCATTTCAGTCTCCCAAATGTGCCTATGTTAAGCTTGTCCTCTCAATGGATGTTTAAAAAACTCCCAAATACTAAGACCCCACATATCGAGCCGCAGAAAACAAATGCTGCGGAAAAGACTACGATGGAAACGCATAACTTTTTTTCTGTAGCATTTTTCACAGAAAGTCCGCAGAGTTTTCCTCTATGGACTTTCTGTCCCTATTATACATATATACGGAAAATACCAGCATCTCTGTAGGTATACACACGTGGACAAAATTGTTGGTACCCCTCATTTAATGAAAGAAAGTAATAATATATAAAAATTCTATGAAAATGAACAAATGAAAGTCAGACATTGCTTTTCAACCATGCTGCAACAGAATTTTTAAAAAAAGAAAACTCATGAAACAGGCCTGGACAGAAATGATGGTTCCCTTAACTTAATATTTTGTTGCACAACCTTTCGAGGCAATCACTGCAATCAAACGATTCCTGTAACTGTCAATGAGACTTCTGCACCTCTCAACAGGTATTTTGGCCCACTCTTCATGAACAAACTGCTCCAGTTGTCTCGGGTTTGAAGGGTGCCTTTTTCAGATGGCATGTTTCAGCTCCGTCCAAAGATGCTCAATAGGATTTAGGTCAGGACTCATAGAAGGCCACTTCAGAATAGTCCAATGTTTTCCTCTTAGCCATTCTTGGGTGTTTTTAGCTGTGTGTTTTGGGTCATTATCCTGTTGCAAGACCCATGACCTGCGACTGAGACTGACGCTGGGCAGCACATTTCCATCTAGAATCCCTTGATAGTCTTGAGATTTCATTGTACCCTGCACAGATTCAAGACACCCTGTGCCAGATGCAGCAAAGCATCCCCAGAACATAACAGAGCCTCCTCCATGTTTCACAGTAGGGACAGTGTTCTTTTCAAGATATGCTTCATTTTTCCGTCTGTGAACATACAGCTGATGTGCCTTGCCAAAAATTTCGATTTTTGTCTCATCTGTCCATACGACATTCTCCCAGAAGCTTTGTGGCTTGTCAACATGTAGTTTGGCAAATTCCAATCTGGCTTTTTTTATGATTTGTTTTCAACAATGGTGTCCTCCTTGGTCGTCTCCCATGAAGTCCACTTTGGCTCAAACAACGACGGATGGTGCGATCTGACACTGATGTTCCTTGAGCTTGAAGTTCACCTTTAATCTCTTTAGAAGTTTTTCTAGACTCTTTTGTTACCATTCGTATTATCCTTCTTTTTGATTTGTCATCAATTTTACTCCTGCGGCCACATCCAGGGAGGTCGGTTACAGTCCCATGGATCTTAAATTTCTGAATAATATGTGCAACTGTAGTCACAAGAACATCAAGCTGCTTGGAGATGGTCTTATAATAATAATAATAATAATAATAGTCCTTTAATAGTCCCACAATGGGGAAATTCAGAACATATAACATTATAACATTTACCTTTAACATGCTTGTTTATAATTTTCTTTCTAAGCTCCTGAGACAACTCTTTCCTTTGCTTCCTCTGGTCCATGTTGAGTGTGGTACTCACCATGTCACCAAACAGCACAGTGAGTATCTGTATCCCTATATATAGGCCCACTGACTGATTACAAGATTGTAGACATCTGTGATGCTAATTAGTGGACACACCTTGATTTAACATGTCCCTTTGGTCACATTATTTTCAGGGGTACCGTCATTTCTGTCCAGGCCTGTTTCATGAGTTTTCTTTTTAAAAAAAATTCTGTTGAAGCATGGTTGAAAAGCAATGTCTGACTTTCATTTGTTCATTTTCATAGAATTTTTATATTTTATTATATTTTATTTCTGTGATCATTGTGGGTTTTTCTTTCATTAAACGAGGGGTACCAACAATTTTGTCCACGTGTGTAATTGACATTCTGTGATCTATCCATCCACATTCTGACCACATATGATTTCAACAATTGAAAGTCAACATGGATAACTGTCAAGTGAGGAAGCTCTTTTTTTGCAGTCATATGATCTATTACTATGATTTCACTGCAGTCACCAATACATGATTTATCAGTTACACCTAAAAGGGTGATATTTTATTTAAAAGTATTTTCAGGTAAAATTACTGCAATCCCAGTGGAGTCATTGGCAGCTCAGAAAATGTATCCAAATAAGTATAAATAAAGAGTTACAAAAACCTAATTCTGTAAATATTACTACATCAGCAGAATCACTGATGCCATAAAAAGCTTGAAAATGGTTCGGAATAGATGATTAATATTTAGCATCTCAGCGTTTCGCACACAGAAAAAATTTACTCATGAAGCAGAAGTGACACATAACTGTGACAAAGACATTGCAGTTGACTGCAGCATAGAGAGGTAGCAACAGCACAAAGCACAGTTCAGAGACTGCTTGATACATTTCCTTTATTAACTATATTTACTGTGTTCTGCAAATTTGGCATGACAAGACTCCTCCACAAATTCTTTCTTAGGCTAGTTTCACACCTGCATATGAGTTTCCATCATTTGGGTCTGCTGGGGGACCTGAACGATGGAGAGCCGGACTGCTAAAATAGCAGTTACCCGTGGACCCCGTGGTCTCCATAGACTATAATATTACATATTTTTTTGCAGCAGTTGTTGAAGGTATTGCAGCATTGTACACTTGAAGTCAATGGGACAACATTGTAATACCTTGCTCCACCACTATATATTGTTGAATACTAATTATGCTGGGTACGGTTTTTCACTACATTAGATGCTGAGCGATGCATTGTTATATTGTGTTATACTGATGTACTTATTATACTCTGTCATGATAATTTACTTGGCGAATTTGCGGGACAGGCCAGGGTGGGAATGCCCAACAGATTTTTCATAATTCATGCCAGTTTTCTGTATACAGTGATTTTACTTGTTTTGGGTTTGAATATTTCATGTTATTATTTTGGTTGGATGTGCATTTCTTCTTGCATGTCTGTGTCCTAGTGTTAGTCTTGTATATGTTCTGCAACCTGTTGGAGGAACCCGGAGAATGGGAACAGTAGTAGCCATGATATGCAAACAGTGGCCAGTGAACTTAATCACTTCCTCAAGCTCAACTCCTAGGTTGGTGCAGCACTGAGGGGGCCTACGAGGTACCTGATGGTAGTAGACATCACCATAGGCACTTCCTAACTATCTTCAGCCTTTCTGAAACAGGTGGAATTTGGAGGGTAGTTACAGGAAACACAGGTTTGCAGGTGAAACCATGTTAAACTTTACTGTAGGACAGTTTGAATGGCAACCAACAGCTTCAACACAAATATGGAGGTGCAGATCTTGTACAGCAGTTCCACTGTTGATATGGGGTGAGCCTGGTGATAGTTTATCCAGTGGTCTATGCTCAAAATGGAATATAAAAGTGCCAGATTTCTCTGTCTCTCTCTCTCTCTGTATACCAAGTTTACCCTGTCAGGCCCATGGCAGAACAGGGTCTCAACCTTAAGGAAAGAGCTAACTTCAGTCAGATTCTACTCCAAAATGGCACAACTTAACTTCAATCTCTTCTCAATAGATATTGGCAGCTTACTTTTCTCTGTCTTGGAGCTATAGCTTAAGTATGAACTTCCTTCACTGCCTCTGCTCCCAAATGATCATATTTCCAAGCACATAGCTGCAATCTGTGGCAAAGGGCATAAAAGCCAGACTGAAAGCCATTTTTTAGCCACATAAAACCTCAAAAATCAGATCAAATAGTATGGGATGATTGTGTGATAGTTTGTGTTAGTTGATGTGCCAGTTGTTGCCACTGGTCGCAAACTGTTCCTTGAACTGAGTGGCCTTGTTTTGTCACACTGGCAGATTACTACACACCTTGGCCAAGATGTCAGCACTGCTCAGTGTGTCCTGGTGGTTGACAAACTGGAATGGCACCAAGAGTGCACTAAGGTGAACCTCTGTATGGAGATATAGTTTGGTTGAAAGAATGCATCTTAGTGATCCATTCTGTGAAATTGGACATTATACTCCAAGCCAAGGGATGCAACAGTATTGAAACATATATTGGGCTATGAGCCAGACATCCAGCCGCAGGTAACTTGGTGGTGGTGCTGCTAGTGGTGCAAGCAAGATGCCAATGGAGACTGGTATGGAGTTCTATCCTCTGCAGCAACGAGTACCGCTTTTGTTTCACTTGCAAGAATAGCCAGAGATTGGTTTGGATACTACTTGGGCAACACCATGAAGAAGCCTTCACCAGTCCTACTGAGATTATGGTGTAGGGTATCATAATGTACAGTAGCAAGGTGCCTCTAGTCTTAATTTAAGGTACAGCGTTCAGTGTTACATTCTTTTGGTCGTGGAACCAGTGGTATGGCCATTTCTCCAAAGTGTCCAAGAAACCGCTTTTCAACAGGACACCAGGCCACATCATGCTTGTGCTACTGTGAACAGCCTGCATGGCTTAAATGTACTATGGCATGGAAAATCTACAGACTTGCCTCCCAACGAGTACATCTGGTACGTCATTGATCAGCAATTGCAAATGGAGCTGCCAGCAGCCAATCTTGATGATTGACTTGCCCAACTACATTGAACATGGCATAACATTCTTCAAAGTACCAATAATAACCTCACTGATAGCATGCCAAGGCATGTGAGTGCATGTATTTCTGAATGGGGCACTCATACTCGATACTGAATAAATCAAGATGTTTTGAATATTTTATTTCCATTATTTTAGCATTTGCATATCATTAACATTGATCTTGTGTTTTCCATAATTCCAAGACTATTCCTTTTTGGTGTTGAATTTTCATCGTTGAGCAGTATATAATTTACCTTTTTAAAATTCTGTACCTAAAGCCAACCTCATAGTACATAGAAGCTACAAGGTTGTGACTAATGACAAGAAATGAAACATAATTTATTTCACGATGAAATTGTCCATACAAGTAAAACTCTATAAACACTGTAAAATCACAAAATAATGAATCTATTTAGTGTTTATCAAACATAAGTGACTGATTCATCATAATCTATTATACATGATCAGATGTGCGATGTGCTTAAAATAGATTGATGGTAATTAATGAATAAAAGATGATTGTTTAATGATACCTTATTGACGCCTCATAATTTTAGAATTTACTTGTAGGATATCATATATCAGAATAGAAGTTAGAAGAAGATAGTCGAATAGAAGAACAAGTCACATTTTAAAACTGTTTAATTAATGACAAATATAACCTCAATGTCAAAGTGTCCAGAGCAAAGAATTCACCAAGGAGTGCTATAGAAAAAAAAAAACTGAAGCAAATTTACAGAGGTACAAAAATATTACATACAGTGCCTTGCGAAAGTATTCGGCCCCCTTGAGCATCATGAAGACCAAGGAACACACCAGGCAGGTCCGTGATACTGTTGTGGAGAAGTTTAAAGCCGGATTTGGATACAAAAATATTTCCCAAACTTTAAACATCCTAAGGAGCACTGTGCAAGCGATCATATTGAAATGGAAGGAGTATCAGACCACTGCAAATCTACCAAGACCCGTCCGTCCCTCTAAACTTTCATCTCAAACAAGGAGAAGACTGATAGAGATGCAGCCAAGAGGCCCATGATCACTCTAGATGAACTGCAGAGATCTACAGCTGAGGTGGGAGAGTCTGTCCATAGGACAACAATCAGTCGTACACTGCACAAAACTGGCCTTTATGGAAGAGTGGCAAGAAGAAAGCCATTTCTCAAAGATATCCATAAAAAGTCATGTTTAAAGTTTGCCACAAGCCACCTGGGAGACACACCAAACATGTGGAAGAAGGTGCTCTGGTCAGATGAAACCAAACTCCAACTTTTTGGCCACAATGCAAAACGATATGTTTGGCGTAAAAGCAACACAGCTCATCACCCTAAACACACCATCCCCACTGTCACACATGGTGGTGGCAGCATCATGGTTTGGGCCTGCTTTTCTTCAGCAGGGACAGGGAAGATGGTTAAAATTGATGGGAAGATGGATGGAGCCAAATACAGGACCATTCTGGAAGAAAACCTGTTGGAGTCTGCAAAAGACCTGAGACTGGGACGGAGATTTATTTTCCAACAAGACAATGATCCCAAACATAAAGCAAAATCTACAATGGAATGGTTCACAAATAAACGTATCCAGGTGTTAGAATGGCCAAGTCAAAGTCCAGATCTGAATCCAATCGAGAATCTGTGGAAAGAGCTGAAAACTGCTGTTCACAAACGCTCTCCATCCAACCTCACTGAGCTCCAGCTGTTTTCCAAGGAAGAATGGGCAAGAATTTCAGTCCCCTGGGTGCAAAACTGATAGAGACATACCCCAAGCGACTTGCAGCTGTAATCGCAGCAAAAGGTGGCGCTACAGAGTATTAACTTAAGGGGGCCGAATAATTTGGCACGCCCCACTTTTCAGTTTTTTATTTTTTACAAAAGTTTAAAATATCCATATTTTGTTCCACTTCACGATTGTGTCCCACTTGTTGTTGATTCTTCACCAAAAAATTAAATTTTTATATCTTTATGTTTGAAGCCTGAAATGTGGCAAAAGGTTGAAAAGTTCAAGGGGGCCGAATACTTTCGCAAGGCACTGTAACTTTCTTAAACATAACATTTTTGAGATTGAGATAATTTACTTAAAGCAAGCAGGCATATACTAGGGAGGACAGCAAAAACTAAGGATCCCTGTGCAAGAATAGTCTTTAAGGAAAAACCTTCTGAAGGCTACGGCCCCACGTTGCGGAAACACAGCTTTTTGTTTTACAGATTTTGCTGCGTTTTTTTGAGCCAAAGCCAGGAGTGGAATGACCAAAAGGGAGCAGTATAACAGCTTGCTATATATTTCCCATTTATTTTGTAGCCATACTTGGCTTTGGCTCAAAAAACCGCAGCAAAATCTGCAACAAAAAAGTTGCGTTTCCGCAACGTGGGACCGTAGCCTAAAGAAGCAATTGATATAATGTTATTGCAAGTCAAACGAGCAGTTACCTACCTAGGATCATACAGTGGTTCATAATAACTTTATTGTCCAAGAGTGATTAAAGCTTAATCATTTATTTATTTAATTAATTATTATTAATAATAATAATTATTATTATTCTTAATAATAATTATTATTATTAGTATTCATTTTTTTAATAATTATATTATTAAGGCTCCATTTGACTTTTTTCCTTTTTTATCATCTCTGCATTTTAAAAGCCGTGATATTTCCCTTTTTCAATGACAAATACATATGAGGACTATTTTTGTGACAAGTACAGCACTCAGCTATCTCCAGAGTGGGAGTGGTAGATGCGTCTGCAGCTTCCTTCACCAGGGCTGTATTCTAAATGGGGATAAAACACTCCCCATTCTCAGGCTCAGGTGGACGTTTCAACAGTCAGACCAAAACAGATCAGCAATTTATCCTCTATTCTATGGATAGAGGATAAATATATTTAACAGCAAAATACAGGAATGTGAAGACCATTTAGGTAAATAAAGTACAGGAAAAATATAGTGACTTATAGGTGACATGACTGACTGTAATTGTTCACATTACTCGTCTCTTCCGGCTGGACCGCGATGACTACTTCTTCCAGCTGTGACTTGCCTTTGTAAAGTTTGTTACACAGACATCTTTGACTCCAGACACCTGACCTACATTGTTCTCACCTACACAAAATTCTTCATCTTACTACCCCCAATTATATAATATATAATATAATAATCCCCTGAAAATGAGTAATACCCCTAGTGCCTTTTTAATTTACTAACGCTGCTATGTGCCCCCTTTAATTAATAGTGAATCTCAATATATGAATAGTTCACCCTAATTAATAATGCCCTGTGTACCCCCTTAAATCAATAAAGCCCCTGAATGCCACCTACAATTAACACTGCCTATTAATTAATTATACTCTCTTATGTCTCCTTGCATAAATTATGCCCCTGATGTCCTTACATAAATTTTGCACCCTAATGCCTTCCTTGTATTAACCCCTTCCTATTAACCCCAGCACTATGCAGCGGAAACCTGACACTAGGGCACGCATTAGTGATTATCTGTACATCTCGCCCCACAAAAAAAGTCGCATTATGTATCCCCATACATGGAAATATAAAAAACTACTGGGGTCAGAATATGGCGACTCCAAGAATTCTTTTTTTGCAAACTTTTAGATTTTTTTAAGGGTTACAAAGTGAATAAAACTAAATAAATTTGGTATCCCCGGAATTATACCAGCCCATAGAATACAGGTACAGGTGACAAGTCATTTTGGCTGCACAATGAATGCCGTAAAAATAAAACCTGTAAGAATGTTGCTCAAACACAGTTTTTCTCCAATTCCACCCAATTCTGAATTTTTTTCCCAGTTTCCCAGTACATCATGTGGAATATTAAATGGTACCATTACATAGTACAATTTGGCCCACAAACATTAAGCCCTCAAATGGCTCTGTGAATTGAAAAATAAAAAAGTTATGGGGTTTGGAAAGCGGGGAGTCTAAAACAAAACATGTCTCTAGAGGGAAGGGGTTAATAACTCCTTTGTATTAAAAGGTTTGTTCAGGAATTGGACTTATTTGTATCACAGAGGAGGCAGGGGTAGGTGAAACAGAAAAAAATTAAAACATACTCATCTGTCCCCAGTGCTCCGGTGTCCATTGCCATTGTCCGTTCAGGCATATGCTGTGCCTCCCCCGCCAGAAGTCCTGCGCCACACCTGACTGCTGAGGCCATCAGCGGCAGCAGGAATAGTCCCAGTGAGGTAAGTGACATCACCAGGTCCTTACCCGCCACCACTGAGGCTACTGATTGGCCTCAGCAGTCATGTGTGGTGCAGGACGTACAGGGGGGAAAGGCATGGTGCATGCCTGGATGGAAAGTGGCAGTGGATATCAGAGGGACAGATGAATATTTTTTTTTTGTTTCACCTTCCCCAGCCATTCTGCGATTTGTCCAATTCCTAGACAACCCCTTTAAGGGGGTTACCCAGGGGAATATTAAAGCATACCAATGCTTACCAGTAAACTTTATTATTCCCTGGAAAACAATCTTAATATTGTCCCAATGCCTCCTTATATTGTTATTGCCCCTTGTATTCATACTGCCCCCACTGACCTCTCTTTATAAATTATAGCCCCTTTTATTAAAGCCCTCTAATACCCCTTATATTAGTTATGCCCCCTTATATGGCTATAAGTCCTTCCTTAAATTTACAATGCCCCCTGTTTTCCTCCTATATGTATTACCCCCTCTATTAAAATGCACAAAGTCCTTAAAAAAATAAACAACAACTATACTTACCTATTTCCGAACCCCGATGTCCCAAGGAGGAGCAAATGCTGTTGCGCACTGTAAAGTACCAGGACTTCTGTGTCCTTGTGTGGAAAGTGCATGACAGTGATGTCATCATGCAGACGTCTGCATCAGGACACAGACAGTCTTAGTGCAACTCATAGGCCACAGGCCTCAAGTGGCTTGTGGTTTATGATCCACTGACTAGTAGAGCAGGAACCAAGAGGCTTTACATTTTAACTGCATCAGCGTCATGCAGACGCCAATGCAGTTGATGTGTAACTTGTGCCACCGCCCCTCTGCTCCCCCCGCTAGCTACTGAATGCCTCTGGTATAGTGTTTTTTTACACTTCAGTAATTTTGCACAATAAAATTTTTTATTGTTTTACTGAGAAGCTAATTTTTGTGTCACCACATTTTGAGAGCCAAAACTTTTTAATGTTTGGTTTACACAAGCATATATGAGCTTCTTCTATACAGGATGGGTTGCAGTTTTTAATGGTACAATTTTGGCGTCTTTTTTTCTTTTATTTGTTTGATTTTTATTTGTTTTTTATACCATGTGCTGTGATGTAACAGTGAACTAAACTTTAATAAGTTAATATTTAATATTAATATTTAATATATGTTATAACCTAACAAACAATATTAATTACATGTAGAACTTCATTGTAAATTCTTGATGATTATCCCTGTAATAATATTTAGTGCAACATAACATAGAGATTACTGACATTCTCAATGTCATCCAGGTCACCTGAGCAACCAGAGCTTGTTGTCCCACTTCACCTTTCTGCCTTTATTAAAGCAGATGGAGTTGCTGTGAGTCTGTGACCCTCATATTATACTCTGGAGTCCTTGGTTCTCTATTGCTACATATTTTTAATTTTTTATTCCGTTTAATTCCTTTTATCACCAACATAATTGGATACATAACAGATATGGTTCACAAGGGTATATGTGCAAGTACAACTGGAAACAACCTCTTGGCAGCAAAAGTAGTTACTGTAGTTCATTATACTTTTCATTCAGTTTGTAATAAAAGCTATAAAAATGCATTAAAAGGAAATTTAATTGCAATAGGAAAGGAAAGTGTACCAGCAGTTAGCCAAGCCTATGTGCCACTAGATCCCTTCAGCTTTCCGCTCTAACATTCAGAGAGCTGAAGACTTTAGACTTTAGACAGGCTATGGTGCCCCCGTACAAATAATATGTGTGGGCCCCTCATCCCCTCCCCACAAGTCTTTTTTAAAGTGAGAGAGCAGTCAGTGGGGCTGTAGTAGACTTTTGTACAGACAGGCTTCACAAATGAAATATCCACCCCTGAATGGTCAAAATATGGTTGATTCATGTCCGAGAATCATGTATGAACATAGCCTTATCATTTATCTTACCACTGCTGCCTCTCACTCCATGTAAAGCAGGCAGGGTCGGACTGGCCCACTGGGGAACCGGTGAATCCCCTGGTGGGCCCCGAGCCCCGACTATTTTTTTTTTTTAAACTGTAATTTTTATTGAAAAAGTTTTTTAAAAGAGATACAAGTCAAATGTATAGCAAATAATCCGTTACATCAGAGAAAACAACAACAGAAAGACTCAATTTGGGGAATACAAAAGACATGACAAAGGGAAGGAACAATAAGGAGAGAAACAAAGTTGGGAGTCAGGCCTCAGAGACCCTGTGTGGTACAGTAGGAATCCCAGTGGGACCAGATTGCTTCAAATGCCCCCACCGTATGGTTGAGGGAGGCGGTCAAGTACTCCAAACTGCGGATGTCCTTCAGATGGGCTATCAATTCTGAGATTGCTGGGGGAAAAGCCTTTCTCCAATGGCGTGCTATGAGTGTTTTGGCCGCGGTACACAAGTAAAGGAATAGTTTAGATGTATTTTTACCGAGACCTTTTGGGGGGAGATTAAGCAATAAACCATGGGATCCAGGGGAATACCCTGGATGAAAAGAATGTGAGTCATCTTCTCAACCTCGAGCCAGAAAGGGCGAACTAAGGGGCACTCCCAAAAAATATGAAACAGTGTACCAAGTGTCGCCTGGCATCGTCAGCAACTGGAAGAAATAGTGGGGTTGAGAGTATGTAATAAAGCTGGGGTATGATACCAGTGCATAAGTATTTTGTATTGCGTTTCCCTAAACGTTACACAGGAAGAGGATTTAGCTGCACGGGACCATATGACCTGCCACTGTCTGTGCGGAATATGCGTGCCCAGGGTTCCAGACCACCAGGTCATATATTTGTGGACCACCGGGGTCTGCCCCCCCTGAGAGGTCAAGAGCCTATAAATATTTGAAATCAGGCCTCTAGTGGAGGAACCTGCCCGACACAGTCGTTCAAAAACTGTGGGGAGGGAGACCCGGGTGGACCCAAACTGGGAAACAACAAAATGGACTATCTGCTGATAGTGGAACCACTCTGAGGTAGGTAAGTGCTGTGTGGAAGTGAGGTAGTCGAATGACCTGAGCTCCAAGGTCGACGGGTCCACCAAGTCCGCTATGTGGAACAAACCCAACCCACTCCAGGGCCTGACCATAGCGGCAGTGAGTCCGCTTGGAAGGAGTGGATTATATAAAAAGGAAATCATAGATGAGTGCTGAGCGGCCAATCGAAAGAGCTTAGAACAGGTATTCCAGATAGACCGGGTAAAGCCGATAGGGCCTAGCAGCGGGGTAGAGGGTGGGGGGGGGGGGAGGACCACAGATATGCATTGGGATGAACAGGAGCCAGCCAAAGCTTCTCTATCTCCACCCATTTCGTGTGTGCCTGGGATGCCACCCAAAACGGTATACTCCGCAGATGGGCAGCCCAGTAATAATGCAACAGGTGTGGAGCCCCCAGTCCCCCGTTCGACTTACCCGCCAGCATCACTGATTGGGGAATGCGATGGCATTTGCCATTCCATATAAATTGGAATATTGCTTTCTGTAGTGATTTCAATTCGGACCTAGGGACTGCCACTGGGAGGGTTTCAAAGAAATAAAGTAGCTTGGGGAGGAGGGTCATCTTAACCGCAGTTATACGGCCAGGAGAGAATATGGAGAGGACGCCATTTATCTAGGAGAGCGCGGAGCTCATGAAACAGGTGAGGATAATTGACTGAATAAAGTGTATGGTACGAAGAGGATAACTGGACACCCAAATAACGCAGTGAGCGGTCCCTCCACTGGAAAGTAAAATTAGACTTAAGCAACTGCAAGGTCTCGCTTGGGATATTTAGAGGCAGGGCTTCCGTTTTACTAGGGTTAACCTTATAGCCCGATAGGTCTCCATATTCCTTTAAAACTCGGAGAAGGTTTGGAAGGGAGGTATGGGGTTTAGTGAGGGTCAACAGGACATCGTCTGCGAATAAACTAATTTTAAATTCCCTATCCCTCACAAATACCCCGGTGACATCTGAGGCAGATCTAATTTGGGCCGCCAGGGGTTCAATACACAATGCAAATATTAAAGGTGACAAGGGGCATCCCTGACGGGTTCCATTACGAATGGACAAAGTTGGGAGGAGGCATTAGGGAGCTTGACCACTGCCGAGGGGCGAGAATAGAGAGCCCTTATGGCCGTGAGGAAGGCCCCGAGAACCCGTAACTCTCAAGGGTGGCTATCATAAATGACCAATCAAGGCGATCGAAGGCCTTCTCAGCGTCCAGACTTAAAAGCAAAGTAGGGGTGGAAGAACGGTTGGCTACGTCAATCAAGTCCACTGCCCTTCTAGTGTTATCTCCTCCCTGGCGACAGGGGACAAATCCCACCTGGTCCTTGTGGATGAGAGTCGGAAGCCAAAGGCCAAGCCTATTTGCCTTTGGGTTTGTAAATAGTTTGAGGTCTGTATTCAGGAGGGCGATGGGACGATAGTTAGAACACTCCTGATGGTCCTTATGTGGCTTTGGGACTAAGGAAATGTGGGAGTGCAGCATAGTATGCGGGATCGGGGCTCCATCCAAAAAAGAGTTGAAGAGTTTACACATATGAGGGAGGAGATCAGAATGGAAAGTTTTATAATAAGCATAAGTGAACCCATCAGGAGCTTTACCATTAGGGAGACCCTCCAAGACGGCAGTCAACTCCTTGCCCAATATTGGAGCATTAAGTGAAGAGAGAGCTGAGGGCGGGAGGACCGGGAGCCGACAGGAGGTCAGATAGGAATGCAAATTTGTCTCTGTGGTGGTGGGGCCTCTCCTAGCAGGCGAGGGAAGGTTATACAGTGTAGTGTAATAATCTCTAAACCAGGTCGCTATGGTGTCGGGGGTGGTGTTGTAGGGTGCCCTGGGAATCTCGGACGGCATGAGGTGTAGAGGAGACCTGGCGGTCTCTCAGGGCTCTGGCTAGGAGTGTATGGGCCTTATTTCCCCTCTCATAATACCTCTGGCGGCTGTAGAGGAGAAGGCGACGGGTGGCCTGGGTAGCGAGGTCGCGGAGGTCCGCCCTGGCAGCTACCAATTGACGCAACAAGGATACTGTGGGTCGTGACGCTAGTCGCTCGGTTAGGGATCTGATCCTACTAGTTAAAGCCTCCTCTCTGACCTTTCGATTTCTCTTGGCCTGTGTTCCCAGTGCAATACAGTGACCTCTCATTACTGCCTTATGGGCTTCCCACAGTGTAGATATAGCGGGGACTGATTCAAGATTAACTCGAAAGTATTCTTGGAGGTGGGTACGAAGTTTACCCTGGGTCTCTCGTGAATGAAGGAGGGATTCATTAAGTCGCCAGTGGCAACGTTTTGTCGGAGGGCGGGAGGGGGACAGTGTTAGCATTACGGGCACGTGATCGGACCAGGATATGGGGCCTATGTCAGCTGACTTTAATAAGCGAAGGGTTAATGTGTTACCGAAAAAGTAGTCTATTCTAGAGTGGGTTTTATGGGGGTGAGAGTAAAATGTAAAGGAGCGAGCAGAGGGATTGTCCACCCGCCAAAGGTCATAGAGGGCAGCCGACCGCACAAGGCAGCGAAACTCCTTTGCTAGTCTTGTCTGCGAGGGTCCAAGAGGATCATTATTGAGGGTGAATCTATCCATATTTTCAGAAAAAGCCATATTAAAGTCTCCTCCCAGTAACAGTGCAGATCCCTCAAACATTTGCAATTTCCCCAGGACCTGTTTAAGGAAGGGGATCTGAGAAGAGTAAGGGGCATATATGTTACACAAAGTGATAGGTTGACCGTGTAAAAGCCCCTCCAAAATAATATATCGACCCTGGGGGTCTAAATGAGAGGCCGAAACAGTGATAGGGCAGGTACGGGAAAGCAGAATAGCTACTCCTCCACTCCTACGACTACAATATGCAGAGTAAGCGGAGGGGAAGTAATGGCGAGCAAAATTAAACGTGCCAGTATGATCATAATGGGTCTCTTGGAGAAAAGCTACCTCCGCCTGTAGGGAGCGAAGCTCCTGCAGGACCATTCGCCGTTTTGAGTTGGAGCCCAGGCCCTTGACATTTAATGTAATGCACTTAACCATAGGGAAAACAGAGTGGGTTTGTAGCTAGCGTAAGGAAAAATGAAGAAGAGGCAAATCTCACCCAACCATCGAGAGTCGGAAGCCTTGAAAAAAATAAAGGTGAAGGGTCCAGGCCACTGTAGCCAAACGAGTCTCCGAACTTGAAAGAGGGGAGAAAGGAGAAGGGACAGAAGGGGAGGGGAAAGAGACAAAAGACACACAAAAAGACAAGGCATAACAAATAAAAAACAAAAATATTTAAAAAACACAATTAAACTAAATCTAGTGGTCGGGACTATATATCCCGGCCGGGGACAAAAAAAAATGTCCAAGTCAGGGCCACAAATGACCCTACCGGGGCCCAACCAGTGGGTCCACAGCTGGACATAGCCCCCCACAGTAGAGGGGAGAGTGGGTGGGAGGCGGGAGAGGATCAGCAATATGCAGATCAAAATAGACAATTGGGGCCCTGAGGATAATAACATCTGTCAGTCACTGGGGGGGGGGGGGAGTCTAACCTGCCCGACCGCCAAAACTGAAACATAAGTAAAATGCAAAAAAGTAGTGGGACCATAAAAAGAAAAATGCGTATAAACATAAACAGCAATAACAACAGAACACCCATAGTGAGCAAAGTAAACATATCCCTCCCAGGAACTAGGAGGGCTGAGAAAAAAAGATACAGTCACGGAGGGGGGGCTCCACCCTTGATCTTCTGGAAGAACGTTGCTGGCGTCTAGTTGGTTTCTGGACCGTCCAGACCGGGGGAGGCGGTGGTGGTGGAGCAACCAGTTCCCAATTCTGTAGATCTGGGAGAGGAATATCCATAGTAGTGCAAAATGGCTCCAGGTCTGCATAGAACCGCAGAGTAGCAGAGCGTCCATTGTGCCTAGCTGTCAAAGAAAAGGGGAATCCCCAGCGATACGGTATTTGCCGGTCGCACAGAAGCTGCAGTAGAGGGCGCAGGTATCTCCTTTTCTGTAGCGTAATCCAGGAAAGATCCTGGTAAAGTTGAATCTTGGCTCCTTCAAATTCAAAGTCTTTAACACGACGGGCCTTGGAAAGGATGGTTTCCTTCAATGCATAATCGTGTACGCAGCAAATAACATCACGCGGAGTGGGGCCAGATCCCTTGGGACGCAGGGCCCTGTGCGCTCTATCCAGTTTAATTTTATGTGTAGGTGGTTCCTGCAAGATGAAGTTGAAAACCTCCCCCAAGGTAGCATGCAAATCCTCCTCCTGGTTAGCCTCAGGCAGCCCCCTGATTCTTATATTGTTGCGTCTGCCCCGGTTGTCCAAGTCCTCCAAATGGCGCTGCATGTCATTAACCACCTGGCATTGGGAGAGGACAGTGTCCTGGCGGTGAGACACATGAGATCGGGTCTGGTCATGATCATCCTCAAGGGTATCAACCCGGTTTGCAATATGCTGGAGATCTTGCCGCAGGACAGCGATTTCTGTGCGTATCTCTGAACGACATGCCGTTGTGACTTTAGCAACCAGGGAGTCAAAGACCTCTTTTGACGGTAGATGAGCAAGGTAATCAAGCCACGGTGAAGGGTCAGAAGAGGCTGCCAGAGCAGATTGTAGCGGAAGTCGAGGTGGCGGTGCAGACGGCGGGGAGAGCTGGGTACAGATAGCAAAGGGGGACAAAGATGGAGTCATCCCCAAGTCTGCCTCCTCATCTCCTAGGAGGGGTGGGGGCTGCTGCAAGGGCATGTGGCTGGGAAGTTGTAAGGACTGCTGGGGGGTGAGAGGATCCCCTACAGGGCTAGGAGGCCTCCCACGGTCAGACGGTAACATGTGGGGAGGAGAGGCAACTGCTGAGGTCTCCTGGGGTGCTGGGTCCCCTTGACATCGCATGGGGGAGCCCGCTGAGGAGTGTACTGGCTGAAGCTGCGGGGGGAGGGGGGGCAGTCAGCGCTGCGGTGTGAGCGGCCGCAGCGCTTGTCTTACCCGGCGGTGAAGATCGAGCGCCCGGGCTTTCAGCCTCCAGAAGAGCAGGAGGCCTAACAGGAAGACTTCTCTGCAGCGTGGGAGCCCCCCCGCGCTGCCAGCGGAGCTGCCGCGGTGGTTATTCCGGAGGCGGTCGGCGCTGCTGCGGAGGAAGATGGCCGCCGCCTCGTGGAGGCCCGCGCCGCAGAAGCTGTTGCCCGCTGCAGGAACGCGGACAGGGTAGGTTGTGACCTGTCCGCGGGTGCAGGGTCTCCCGTAGCCGGTGTCCGGCTCGCTCTTTTAGCCATGGGGTTCTGTATGTCCCAAATGGTCCCACGTAGCTGACGGTGAGGTAGGAGCTCCTCCAAAATACGTCCTACTCCATCGGATCCCAAGCCACGCCCCCGAGCCGCGACTATTAATACTCATTTTGCCAATGCAAAGGTCAGGGGTCTGATCGGGACGGTCAGGGGCCCAATCCGGCCCCTGACCGTCCCGATCGGGCCCCTGACCAATGGACCGTGGCGTAACGATCGTGGTCGCAAGGGCTGCGACTGCGACCGCAGTAGTACGAGGCCCGCTGGAAATGGCTGGGGCCCCAGACTACCATGATAGTGGTCGGGGAAAGCCTGGTTCCCCGACCGCTATACCTATTGTTAATGGAAAGGGGCCGGCCCCCTTTCCATTAGATGCCAGCCCAGGGGAAGTGCCAAAAAAAAAAAAAAATACTCACCTGGCTGTCCTGGGCTCAGCATCGTCTCCGGCACTTTTCAGGCCTCACTGCAGGGGTCTGTGATTAGGCCCCAGCGGTGACATGGAGCGCGCGAGCGTAATGACGTCATCGCGCCAAACATGACTGCTGAGGTGCAATCACAGGCCCCAGCAGTGACGTCTGGGGCACAGGACGTGGAGACCAAGGAAGTTGGAAAAGACATCAGGACGGAACGTGGATGCCTCGGAGAGGTAAGACAAGGTGAGTATGAGTGTTTGTTATTTTTAATCCCTTCTCTTGGGCCTCTACTTATTATATTCTGGGGTCTGAGGAGACCCCAGAGTATAATAATAGCTCTGGGGGGGCACTGTGGAGCATCTAATAGTGTGTGGGGGTCACTTTGGGAATATAATACAGTCTGGGGGCCACTGTGGGTATATAATACAGAGTGGGGGCCACTGAGGAGCATATAATGCTGTGTGGGGGCCACTGAGGAGCATATAATGCTGTGTGGGGGCCACTGAGGGGCATATAATACTGTGTGGGGGCCACTGTGGGCATATATTACTGTGTGGGGGCCACTGTGGGCATATAGTACAGAGTGGGGGCCACTGAGGAGCATATAATGCTGTGTGGGGGCCACTGAGGGGCATATAATACTGTGTGGGGGCCACTGTGGGCATATAATACTGTGTGGGGGCCACTTAGGAGCATATAATACTGTGTGGGGGCCACTGTGGGCATATAATGCTGTGTGGGGGCCACTGCGGAGCATATAATGCTGTGTTGGGGCCACTGCAGAGCATATAATGCTGTGTTGGGGCCACTGCGGAGCATATAATGCTGTGTTGGGGCCACTGCGGAGCATATAATGCTGTGTTGGGGCCATTGCGGAGAATATAATGCTATGTAGTGACCACTGCGGAGCATATAATGCTGTGTAGGGCCACTGTGGAGCATATTATACTGTCCCAGTAATGTTTACATGCCGGGTGCTGCGCTGCTCATTCACCGTGTTCTTGATAACTGTGGTTATGGGTACTGAAGCTGTATCTCTTTCAAGTATCTGAGATATAGCAGCAGCACCTGTAACCGTCTCTATCAAGAATTCACTCTAGGGAGGGGGTAGGGGGATCCTGATGGGCAGCCGTTGGAACCAATCCAGTTTCAGCTTGTTAATGCAAGTGTCACTGACGTACTGATGCTGTGTGCGGTGGCGGTTTCTGCATAGGAGCCCAGACCAGCAATGTGAAAGGTACGTACAACTTAACCACGCAAATAAAAAAACAACTTTTCCCCCTATTTTGCCCCCAAATCTTTTAACTTCACTGACCACTCTGATAACTACAACCCATCTACAGATGCTCTGGGTCTGTTGAGAGTTGTAATTCCCCCTCCCACCCCAGCTAATTTCTCACTGTATTGTTATGCTGGTGCCTGCTCTAGGGCTCCAGCATAACAATACCTAAGTCGCAGAAACTCCAATATTGCTATAGGGGAGACCAGTGAAGGGGCCACTGTATGGGCATACAATGGGGACCATTGATGGGGTCATTATATTGTGGTGGGGGGGCAGTGATGGAGGCCAATAGCCTGGGGGGACATTAAAGGGGTTGTGCACAATAACATTTTTTTTTTATTTTTTAATTACACCGGGGCAGGTGAAAAAAAAAACAACTCAAACTTTCTCTCCTGTCCCCAGTGTCTCCCAGTGTGGTTTAGCCTGCAGCTCTGTTTTCTTCCAGCGCAAGTTCCCCCTGCACGTGACTACCTGTGATGTCATTGTGACCCCTGAGGCCAATCAGCGGCCTAAAGGAAGGGACCTGGGACGTCACAGCCAGTGAGGACTTTCGGCAAAAGAAGACAGCAGAGCAGCAGGACCGAACCGTGCTGGGACCTGCTGACACCGGAGGACTGGGGATAGGTGGGTATATTTAGTATGTTTTTGTTTGTTTTTTTTTTGGGGGGGAGGGGATTAACCTCTCCTGGACTAATTAGAAAAAAGACAAAAATTATACTGGACAACCTCTTTAAAGTGTGGCGCATTAGGGGGATATATTAAAGGGGTTGTCCAGGTATAATTTGTTATGGTTTATCCTCAGGATAGGCCATAGATACCTGATCTGTACAGGGCTGACCCCGGACCGATCAGCTGTACGGAGCCACTTCTGGCGCACATCCTGTACACAATACAGGGCCAGAAGCAGAAAGCTCTGTCCACTGTGTATTAGCCAGGCACCTTCACTGTATCTCAGCTGCAGTGAAGGTGCTGGGCGATTAAACAGCAGATGAAGCTTTCTGCTTCCGGCCCTGTGTTGTGTACAGAACGGGTGGCTCCAAACAGATGATGGGGCAGTGTGTCAGCCCCCTACCAATCAGGTATTTATGGCCTATCCTGAGCATAGGCCATAAAAAAGATTAACCCTGGACAACCCCTTTAATATGCCCCACACAGTTTAATGTCCCCCCACAGGATGTTAGCCCCATCACTGCTCCGACACAATATAATGGCTCCATCACTGTTCCCCATACAGTATGGAGGATCAGTGAAGAGGCCAGTGTAAGGGGGGACCAGTGAAGAGGCCATAAAAAAATTTGGCCCAGACAAACCCTTAACAGAGGTTGTCCATAAACTGGAGCGACCACTGTGGCAGCTGCCTCGGAGGTGTAAAAATAAAAAAATTTCAAAAAAAAGCATACTCACCTGTCCCAGCAACCCGTTGTCCCCTGCCTGTGTCTGTTCGGTCTCATTGTGGCCTCTCATTTCTGGAAATCTTGTACCTAATTGGTCTTAGCGATCACATGACGTGCAGGACTCCCAGCAAGGAGGCACCGGCACGAGACTGAATGGACCTTGGCAGTGGACAACGGAGCACCAGAGACAGGTGAGTATGCTTTTTATGCTTTTTTTTTATTTATTTATTTTTTATTTTACACCTCCCGCATGGGTCTTGGGTTGTGCCAATTCCTGGACAACCTCTTTAAAGGATTTATCCATCTTTCTAATATTGATATCCTGTCCTTAGGATAGGCCAGCAATATTACATCTGCGATGATACAACAGCCAGGACCTCTGCAGATCAGCTTTTCCAGGACAGTGCGGCTACAGGTAATGGTAACAATTCTAGGAGCCACGCTGTTCACTTGCCATACAGGGTGTAGCAGTGGGTTTAGGTAGTGCAGTGGTGCACATGGTATAGTGGGTGAGCAGCATGGCTCCCAACATGTTATTACCTTTAGCCGCCCTGTTTCGGTACCGCTGATCTGCAGGGGTCCTGATGGTGGGCCCCTAGAAGCAATTTCACTGGTGGGCCCTAGACATCCCAGTCCGACACTGAAAGCAGGCATTTCAGTTATACAGGTCTGCCTGCTTTATATGTAAAGGCAGCAGTCCTATGTAAGTAAAGTTATAGGTAGTGGGGTCAGGGTGGCAATTAAACTGTAGGTGCAGCAGCCGCCATCAAACTCACAGTCCAATCTAGAGGCTCTCAGGATTTGGAAAAACTCCGGAGGGGCTGGGGGCAGGTGTCGCATAAAAAAATAAAAACATACTCCCTGGCTCTCTGGTGTCAGCTGCCACAGCCTGTTCGGTCACCACCATGCTTTGGTCCCAAGAACCTATGCACCGCACGTGACCATTGAGGCCAGTCAACAACCTCAGCAGTCGGTGGAGAGGGACTGGGAGGTATGTGAGTGACCAATCTTGTTCAAGTAGCTAAGTTATTAATTGCAGTTGTTTCTTACATATTGTGGATTCTGAGACATTGATAGTTACTGCTTTTTGTTTACAGTGGGGAAAAAATGTATTTAGCCAGCCACCAATTGTGCAAGTTCTCCCACTTAAAAAGATGAGGCCGGCCTGTAATTGACATCATAGGTAGACCTCAACTATGAGAGACAAAATGAGAAAACAAATTCAGAAAATCACATTGTCTGATTTTTTAAGAATTTAATAGTAAATTATGGTGGAAAATAAGTATTTGGTCACCTACAAACAAGCAAGATTTCTGGCTCTCACAGACCTGTAACTTCTTCTTTAAGAGGCTCCTCTGTCCTCCACTCATTACCTGTAGTAATGGCTCCTGTTTGACATTGTTATCAGTATAAAAGACACCTGTCCACAGCCTCAAACAGTCACACTCCAAACTCCACTATGGTGAAGACCAAAGAGCTGTGGAAGGACACCAGAAACAAAATTGTAGACCTGCACCAGGCTGGGAAGACTGAATCTGCAATAGGAAAGCAGCTTGGTGTGAAGAAATCAGCTGTGGGAGCAAATATTAAAAAATGGAAGACGTACAAGACCACTGATAATCTCCCTCGATCAGGGGCTCCATGCAAGATCTCACCCCGTGGGGTCAAAATGATCACAAGAACGGTGAGCAAAAATCCCAGAACCACACGGGGGGACCTAGTGAATGACCTGCAGAAAGCTGGGACTAATGTAACAAAGGATACCGTCAGATACACACTACGCCACCAGGGACTCAGATCCTGCAATGCCAGATGTGTCCCCTTGCTTAAGCCAGTACATATCTGGGCCCGTCTGAAGTTTGCTAGAGAGTATTTGGATGTTCCAGAAGAGTATTGGGAGAATGTCATATGGTCAGATGAAACCAAAGTAGAACTGTTTGGTAAAAACACAACTTGTTGTGTTTGGAGGAGAGTGAATGCTGAGTTGCATCCAAAGAACACCATACCTACTGTGAAGTATGGGGGTGGCAACATCATGCTTTGGGGCTGTTTCTCTGCAAAAGGACCAGGACGACTGATCCGTGTACATGAAAGAATGAATGGGGCCATGTATCGTGAGATTTTGAGTGTAAACCTCCTTCCATCAGCAAGGGCATTGAAGATGAAACGTGGCTGGGTCTTTCAGCATGACAATGATCCCAAGCACACCGCCAGGGCAACGAAGAAGTGGCTTCGTAAGAAACATTTCAAGGTCCTGGAGTGGCCTAGCCAGTCTCCAGATCTCAACCCCATAGAAAACCTTTGGAGGGAGTTGAAAGTCCGAGTTTCCCAGTGACAGCCCCAAAACATCACTGCTCTAGAGGAGGTCTGCATGGAGGAATGGGCCAACATACCAGCAACAGTGTGTTCCAACCTTGTGAAGACTTACAGAAAACGTTTGACCTCTGTCATTGTCAACAAAGGTTATAGAACAAAGTATTGAGATGAACTTTTGTTATTGACCAAATACTTATTTTCCACCATAATTTGCAAATAAATTCTTTAAAAATCAGACAATGTGATTTTCTGGATATGTTTTCTCATTTTGTATCTCATAGTTGAGGTCTACCTATGATGACAATTACAGGCCTCTCTCATCTTTTTAAGTGGAAGAACTTGCACTATTGGTGGCTAACTAAATACTTTTTTTCCCCACTGTATTTTTAGATTCCTCCTACGTCCTACAGCAGCACAATATGGGGTATCTCTGCTCCTGTGTGTTGTTTAGGACGGTGGAACCTTTAATTAGCACCAAAAAAGAAGGTGCCTCCTACTGGCTCTATAAGAGGGCACAAGAGACCCCCTGGCTTGCCTGTGTGGGGAGGGGGGGGGGGGGCCTCTTGGGACCCCCCCTTAGGGGACTACTCCGGCCCTGGGCCTCGGTCCATTCCGATGTTTTTTCCTGCCTCTTCTTCCCCTCCGGTCCTTCGGGGCCTGTTGCTCCGCAGCCCAGCATGTATCCGGCTCATCGCACTGCAGGCAGCGCGATCCCGGAAGTAAGTGGGGAACCTCTCCGGCCGGAACCTTTCTCCGGTCCCGTGTTCCCAGGGGAAGGAAGCCTTTGCGCACCACCGCGGCCTACTTCCGTTTTTTTCGGAAAAAGTGCGGTAAGTTTGGAAATTGAAAATTGAAAGGCAAAATATGGAATTGATTTTTGCTGCTTGTATTTTGAGCTCTGGCTTAGGCTTATGCTCCTCTATGTTCCATTATGGCGTTTGACCCGTTTTGGTGCTGTATGAACATTTCTATGTTTGGCTCCTCCCCTCGCTGCTGGATTACATTTAAAAGATCTTCAGTCCTTTACTTGTTGAGCTGGTGGTTTCTAGCTCCTCGGCTGCAGTTTGCGGTGGCTGTTTTTTTCCTGACGGTTTTTCTCTTCAGTGACCGATAAAAAAAAAAAAAAAAAAAGCGTAAGGTACCCCTTGGTTTTGTCTTTCTTATGCGATGCCTGGCAATCTTCCATTCTTCATTGTCACGTGGCTGTTTGATGTTTCAGATGTCATCTTCTGCATCGGGTAACGGCGATGGGCTTAGAAGGAAAAAGTCCTCTAAACGTAAACACCTAGCATGTTTGGATTGCAATACCCCTTTACCTGACGGCTATGATTTTACCCGCTGTCGCAAATGTCGCGGAACTCTGCCGGAAGAACCTTCCATAAGAGAGGTTGCCACTTGGGTAAAGGACTATATGGAGGAGTCTCTTAAGGAGATCCGTTCTTCCATTGCCCAGATTGCCAAGAGACCGCGGGTTGAGACACAATCTTCCTTACGGATCTCTGATGAAGATTATCAGTTGACCTTTGTTAACCTTCGTCAGGCTGCATAATTTTACAACATTAACAGGCTGCATAGGAATAGGTACAATTGTACCTACTCAGCCGGACGAGGGTTAAACATTATCGTTTAGACGTCCGCAGTTCCCAGACAACTGCCTTTGGTCAGTGTGATGATTCTGCTTAAATATGGCTATAATTCAGAGCTGTATTTTGGTCTCTGGGTAACGTATTTCTCTCTAGTTCCATTTACTCATAAGGTGCGCAGCCATAATCCCAGGTGTATATTGGCAATAGTGGCCAGGCTGGAACAATAGGGCTTTTTATCCATCACAGCAGGGCTCCATTGTATTCTTATACAGTCCTGAGTGATCAAAGAAACATGCAGGGTGCAGTCTACACTGGTTGATCAGATATGGCTGATAACATTGTATCATTTCACTTCGGCCATATACAAAGAATCTGGACTTGATTGCATTATTCAATCAGACTTGCTGCCTCCGATGACCTCATTCTGGGAGGTGGCATAAAGGGTATAAAAGATGAGGTAAGAGGTCAATGGGGGGAGATTTTGCTATGGAGATTGGGCTGAGACCATCACAGACTACAGAGTTGTTACAGACAGACCATGAGGAGATTTTGCTATGGAGATTGGGCTGAGACCATCACAGACTACAGAGTTGTTACAGACAGACCATGAGGAGATTATGCTATGGAGATTCTGTTGGGACTACAAAAGAACACCATGAGGAGATTTTTGTGATGAGACTACTGGACTAATGCTGAGAGACTGTGATGAGAGCATGCAGCCTGGAATATACTGTGATGCCACATGCTAGGAGTTAATGCTGAGAAGCCTCCACTGGTGATCTCACACATACCAGAGCATGTGTGAGGGTTGGACTACAGAACCACATCAAGGAGATGTGTGGTAAAGTAACTATTTCACCTTTATCCCTTTTATTTTATTTGTACTGTATCTTTTAACTAGTAACTGTTAATGCTTGCATATATCTGCATATCTGTTCTGAACTGCATGTGTTAGATGTTAATACTGACCCATTTAGGGGTTAATAAATATATAAAATTTAGAAAGCTTGTCTTTTATTTATCTTGTGAACTCGGCACTCACTGGCGGTGAGTGTGGTTTTATATGAAAGAAGACTCAGGTGGGGCCACAGCGGTGTTGGCGCACGGAGGATCTTTCACATTGGTGGCAGCGTAGTGGGATCTTAGGATAAACGGCGTGTGTTGGTGACCTTTATCACTCACATGCTGGGGATTATGGTAATCCTATGAGACAAGCTCGGTATTAAAGCAAGCATTAAGATACAGTGAAAGTTTGATACAGTGCTGTTCCCCTCCCTTACTCTTTGTATTCTATCCTATCTTTTATTTGGCAAATACCAGTGGATGGCTAGTGGGCTCAGAAGAAGATCTCCAGAATTGCTGAACCAGGGTTTTGGAGATCCTG
Source organism: Leptodactylus fallax (assembly GCA_947044405.1). Lineage (NCBI taxonomy): Eukaryota > Metazoa > Chordata > Amphibia > Anura > Leptodactylidae > Leptodactylus > Leptodactylus fallax. Next base: position 1,755,594 of record CAMRHE010000123.1, read on the forward strand.
AGCATATGGCTGAAATGAAGGCAGCCACAGCCATGCAGAGAATCGAGCAGAGTCCAGATTTTGGGGCTAGGCCAGGAAGTGCGGCAAGCAGCCCGGTCCCAAGGATTACTTCACCAGGAGAGACCAGTAGCCCCAGCCTTGTCGGGGAAGTGGCTTCATACTGGCAAACGGCCCTGTAGCAAATAGGCACCAGTGACCCTAACGCATACCTGCAGGTGTTGTGCCGTTTTCTGGAAGCTATAGAACAAGAATGGCAGGACGCAGAACGGCAGGCAGATCGTGAGGCAGCAGAACGGCAGGCTGATCGTGAGGCAGCTGAGCGACAGACAGAGAGAGAGAGGAAGGCAGCAGAACGGCAGGCTGATCGTGAGGCAGCAGAACGAGAACGGCAGTATCAGCTTGAGCTCAAAAGGAGGGAGCTCTCCCAGCAGGCACAAACTCCAACAACCCTGCACAGACCCTCAAGTTGGAAGGAGAAGCCAGGCCGGAGTTCACCACAGCCGTCTGTCGTCAGGTCGGGTGAGACAAACTATGCCCCGGGTGGTCCCTCCCCTGTCCCAAAAACTCTGGACGCCCGGGTGACCTTCCCCAAACCCCAAGGGGAGTTGCGGCGGGGCCATGCCTGTCACCAGACAGGACATTTCAAGGAGGAGTGCCCCAACCGCCTTGAGAACTTCCCTGCTTCCCAAGCCACAGCAGGTGGCCCATCTGTGTATCTAGACTGGGGTGCAGGGAAAGGAATGCGGGATGTGGGAGTGATGTCTGAGTTGCCTGCCAATGTACTGTTGGGGACAGATTTGGGGCCTATGGTGTGCCAATATGCAGCGGGGGGCTAATCACCCTCCCTCTGAAATGTCTCCTCATACAGTTTGTGAAAATGCTAATTTTATTGTACCTGTGGGAATACCTGCAGAGGGGGCTGATAACCCTCCCTCTGAAATGTCTCCTTATACATTCTGTGAAAATGCTAATTCTAACGTATCTGGGATTAATGTAGGTGTAAAGGAGCTGAGTGAGGACTGGGCTGTAGACCCGCCCACATCTGTGGGGGCCTCACCCCCCAGTCTGTGTCTCTATGCCTGCCAGTCCTCCCTCCAGCTCAGTGTGATAAGAATGCTGTTAATGATATTGTAAATGTCTGCCATGAAACTGTACCTATAAATGTTGTCAATGTAATTGCCAATGCTTGTTGTGAAAGTCTACAGGGTAGCTCTTCTGAGTCACTGGAAGCGACTTCTACTATTTCGCCCAGTGCATCCGATAAGCACCCAACTGCTGACCATGTGCCAGGTAGTCAGGTAGGCTATGGGGATCTCATGGCCGATCCAGGTGAGGGACGGACTGCTGGTAGTGTGATGTTAGCCCGCAGCCAGAGTGCTACAAGGGTGGAGGGCGTTCCGACCCTTGAACCGTTGCCTACACCACCTGGAGTCGGTGCTGAGACCACCATGACTAGCCTCACTCCCTTGAAGCCGGAGGAGTCAGGCCGGTATGAGACATACACGTCTCTTCTGTCCAGTTCTACTCCAGGAGTGCCCATGGCCCAAGTGCAGATGGCATGGGGTACTGGAGGTGTGATCCAAGAAGGGGGTATGTCAAATGTATTACCTGTCAATGTATTGTGGGGGGATGGTTTGGGGAAGCATGATCTCAGTCATTTGCCCAAGGTATCACCATCACCCACCCAAGCACAGGAGGGACAGGATGTAGGCTTGGAAGCAAAGGGGGAGGTGCAGAACCCCCTAGAACTCTCCCAACTAGCGGCTAGTGTGAGAGAGACCCTGAGAGACCGCCAGGATGGGGTCTCTGAACTGGTATTCCAAAGACCTGGGGTCAGGAGTGTAAAGCTACAGGATGCCCGCACTCAGAAAGCAGATCCAGAACAGGCAAGGGGTAGCCAAGTGTACGTGGATCAGGGCCTGAGCCTTAGAAGTGTCCCTAGTCATACTAGAGAGCCAGAAGGGTCCAGCAGCTATGTAACATGCACCTCTCTTTTGTCTCACTCCAGCCAAGAGTTCAGAGAGGATGTTCAAACTGACCCTAGTCTGGACATATTGAAGGCGCGTGGCGCTCAACCACCCTCAGAGTCTGACAAGGCCCGAGTCTGCTGGGACCCCGGGGGGAGGTAAGGGAGCCTTTGGGGCCAGAGCCTGAGAAGCTGGAGGCGGAGGTGCTTTCAGAAGAGGGGCGTAGGCCCCTGATTCCTGCAAGCCCCATCTAAAGGGGGAGGTGTGATGATTCTGCTTAAATATGGCTATAATTCAGAGCTGTATTTTGGTCTCTGGGTAACGTATTTCTCTCTAGTTCCATTTACTCATAAGGTGCGCAGCCATAATCCCAGGTGTATATTGGCAATAGTGGCCAGGCTGGAACAATAGGGCTTTTTATCCATCACAGCAGGGCTCCATTGTATTCCTATACAGTCCTGAGTGATCAAAGAAACATGCAGGGTGCAGTCTGCACTGGTTGATCAGATATGGCTGATAACATTGTATCATTTCATTTGGATCGGCCATATACAAAGAATCTGGACTTGATTGCATTATTCAATCAGACTTGCTGCCGCCGATGACCTCATTCTGGGAGGTGGCATAAAGGGTATAAAAGATGAGGTAAGAGGTCGGGGGTGTGGGGGGAGATTTTGCTATGGAGATTGGGATGAGACCATCACAGACTACAGAGTGGTTACAGACAGACCATGAGGAGATTATGCTATGGAGATTCTGTTGGGACTACAAGAGAACACCATGAGGAGATTTTTGTGATGAGACTATTGGACTAATGCTGAGAGACTGTGATGAGAGCATGCAGCCTGGAATATACTGTGATGCCACATGCTAGGAGTTAATGCTGAGAAGCCTCCACTGGTGATCTCACACATACCAGAGCATGTGTGAGGGTTGGACTACAGAACCACATCAAGGAGATGTGTGGTAAAGTAACTATTTCACCTTTATCCCTTTTATTTTATTTGTATTGTATCTTGTTACTAGTAACTGTTAATGCTTGCATATATCTGCATATCTGTTCTGAACTGTATATGTTAGATGTTAATACCGACCCATTTAGGGGTTAATAAATATATAAAATTTAGAAAGCTTGTCTTGTATTTATCTGGTGAACCCGACATTTACTGGCGGTGAGTGTGGTTTTTATATGAAAGAAGACTCAGGTGGGGCCACAGCGGTGTTGGCGCACTGAGGATCTTTCACAGTCAGACAGTCCTTGACGTTGTAAAGCGAGAAAACCCTCCCTAGGGGGATTACTTGCTATCTCCCCATATTGTGCTGCTGTAGGACGTAGGGGGAATCGTTGATTGACCCCCACCTTTGTAATGTCAATCTGTATTCCCTTAGTCCTGACAGCAGCACAAGGCTTCCCTCCCTAGAAGCTTGTTTCCTTTTACTTTATAATTTACACGGGGGGGGGGAGGTCTCTTGTGCCCTCTTATAGGGCCAGTAGGAGGCACCTTCTTTTTTGGTGCTAATTAAAGCTTCCACCATCCTAAACAACACACAGGGGCAGAGATACCCCATATTGTGCTGCTGTCAGGACTAAGGGAATACAGATTGGCATTACAATCAACGATTCTCTTGCACTCTCAGAAAACGTCTCCACCCAGTCCACAACAGCAAGACACAAGAAAAAAATGACAAGCTTCTCAACCAGAAATTGTAGGCGATATCAAGTGACTCAGCTTTGGAAAGACACCCTAAGGAATTCAAGTATTTAACAAACATACATTCACGCTTCCTGCAGTGTATTGTTCTTCTAAAAAATGATTATTTTTTCTGTAACCAAATAAAATAATTACAATATTTCAAATACTTTATATATTAATGTAGAATCCAAATATTATTGTACTGTTTGTAACAGTCGTTTCCTATAAAATATTCCAACCTGGTTTGCCACACTATGAATACATACATACCCACTGTCAGGAACAGTACCAGAGCCTCCACGCCGGCTGTGCGGAGGTTCCCGGTCCGCTCCTGATATGAGCCGGGAAACTTGGTCTCTTCCAGGTAGGGGTTAATTGGACTTGCTGGCCCAGGTCTATTTAATGATCACTTCCGCTCACATGCGGTGCTGGCTACTCGGTTACCCTGGATGTTAGCTCTCTCTTGTCTCCTCATGTGCCCTATCCGACCTCTCCATACCTTTCCCTGGCTCTGTGTTACCTCCTGACCCTGTACCTACGGCTCTCCTGTTGTGACCTCGGCTTGTTTCTAGATTCCGGCTCCCTGATCTCTGTATTGGCTCCACTCCGTTGTCCTGTTAACAACCCAGCTTCTTTGACTACTCTTCTGGATTAACCCTTGGTACTGCGCTGACCTCACAGTAACGACCTGGCCTGTCTGACCTCTCTTCTGGACATTCCCTGGTACTGCGCTGACCTCATGATAACAAACCGGCTTGGACAACTAATCTCATCAATCTGCTGCCATCTCCTGGCTCCTGCCCACAGCAGCCTTCTACACCCTCAGCATCTCCGCCTGATCCTTGGACAAATTCTGATAAGTGATTTCGGTGTCTGGGAGTACTGGAACTTGTGGTGCGTCGTGCATCCTGCTGGTCCTCCAAAGCCGGCAGTAGTATCAAGTCCATCCCCATCTTCAGGGGCTCTGGTGAAGACTTCTGTGGGAGGGAGTGGTGCGGTTGGAGGGCGCCGGACGCTCAGCGCTGTTTTTGCCATTAGATTCTGTTTGATACTGGGATTCACTGAATACCTAAGTTCTGCATCTAATACCATAACACCCACCATACTCTCTAACATAAACTGACCCTCTTTTTATAGTTGCACTTTCAGTACCATGTGCCATCTATTTAGTATATATTGTACACTGTGCGAAGACAGGATAGTTGTGTAGACCTGCAGAGTCTGCTACAGAAAATCTTCCATGTTTGTTCCACACTCATCCAGAACTAAACATAACGTAAATACAGTATCAAAACCAGGTTTACTAGCGAGATCATTTGCAAAGTCTGGTCAAGCTAATGTCACATAAGTTTGCACCAAGCAGAAACCACAGCTCTCAGTATAACCTTGCTTTCTTTCTTTTTAATAATGTTTTAGGCTCGGTTTTCGGGAACCAGCAACATCTTTAATAATGATAAAAATATGCTGAGAGTTGTTCTTGTTCACAAACAGCAATGCTATTGCCCACCATCACCCCTGTAGACAATACATGTGAATACGGAACTGATCAGACACAGCCAGAGGCAGAATAAACTTTAGCATTCAGGTGACAACTTCTCTGATTTAAGCCACTCTCCTTCCTCTTCTTCTCCTTCTGATCCAGACCTCCACAATGACTTCTTTCAGCAGTTACTCTTCTCTGCAGTGTTTTCCATTGAGATGTCTTCTGCTCCTTGCTCTGCAGCATATCCCCCACCCTTTGCTCTCTAAATATAATAACTCACAAATTACCCCCAGTTAAAAAATGTTACACATTATACCCTCTAAGTAAAATATGCCCACACTGTACTCCCTTGTTAAAATACGTTCTACACTGTGCCCATGATTAAAACAAGCCTTACGCTGTGTCAAATGATTAAAATATGCTCCAAACTATTGCTCCTGTTAAAAGAAATGCACACCTCCCAGGAAGGAAAACTCACATGCCAAGACTTCCATGCCATTATCCAGTCACTGCCATACCATTACACCATGCACTGCCTGGATTTAGAAAATTATTGTGAAATTCCAGACAACCCATTTCAGAAATTTAGTGAAAGAAAATATATATTACTCAGATAAACTCAATACTTGCTAAACCTTTTTCTCAGGTTCATGCAGGTGATCTTGCTGGTTTCAAAAAAGTAGAAACTGAAAAGGTGAGATGACCTGCAGACTCCAGTAGAATAATGTATCTATGAGATGGTGAGAACATAAAACAGAGTTTAATATATAGTTATTAATTGCTTTGATATATATAAATTGCTTTGACCCTGCTTTTCAATATAAATGCATTTTTATGTTTAGGGCATTTTATATTTCTTTCTTTTCTATTTAGTCTTAGTTTCCACATGCGGTTGAAATACCGTACACTGACAATATCCAATGAACTCACAAACTAGGTAAATTCAATACATGTAGTGATCTTTTGCTGCCGGTGCTGTAGGGGTTGTCTCAATCAAGCAAGTGGAATTTAATTTGAAGTCCTAGATAGTAACTTTTCTGCTATATTGGGCACTGCTTGGTGTTATTGCTTGGCTACTGAATGGTGGCTTTGTTAAAGAAGACCTGTCACCCGCTCTGAAAAGCCCAATGGCATACACCTTCTGATAGGAAAGGTCAGCCTAAGCATTTTGGTGTTTTGTTTACCGAAATCCATTTTTCATTGCGATTTCGGAAAGTTTTCCTGTGCGGACTTTCTGCCCCTATTATACCTATACATCGTTTCTGCCATGGCAAAAACGCTGCGTTTTCTCAATGTGGGGCTTCAGTTTTTCCACATTATCCCCTATCCATAGGATCAGTTGGGTCTGTCCGCTCCATTCATTTCAGAGGGAGTGCTGGAGATAGCCGTGCTCCCTTAAGTGCTATTTGTGGTTAAAGCACTGCGTGGTATGGTAGTATGTATTCACTTACCTTGGGTTCATGTATGTAATAACTCCTTAGCATGCATAATGCATTAAAGATTCCTAATAACTAACTTTTACTTGTGCCCTGATGAATTTTTCAATTCTCTGAAGCCTGTATTGTGCTGACAGGATGGAGAAAGAAACCACATGATCATCACATTCTCCCATTAGATGGCTGCCTGTCACTTTTAAAGGCAATAGATGTTTACTAGGAAATTGTTCATTAGAGTGACAACAAAGATGGAGATTCTCTTTAATAAATAGAGTTACAAAGCTTAGTGGTTAAGAAAGAAAAATGCTTTTTATTTGTGAAGTTCACTTACAAAATTTACGCAATTATGATAATTAAAACTTGATTTGCAAATTACATTAGCAAAGTGTAGCAAGAAGCAATCAATCCTTATGAAGTGTAATGATTCCTCTTAGATTTCTGTGTCAGTGCTATGGGAGGATGCACACATACATATTTATTATTGTAATCAGTGAGAAGTCTAAGGCTCATGGGGGATATGAGAGATTAATTCTCACTATAAGTAATTTCTAAGACCATAATTAGGTTAAAGGAAGAGTGCACTCATAAAACTCCGATTGGACTAATTGCCTCTAAATATGGTATAGTTTCCTCTTATGGTATTTCTGATTTTAACTGACAAGGTTACTGAAGTGTGTGTCAAAATATGTAAGTATATTATATTGATATATATTTTACATATATAATATTGTTGGTGTGTCTCCATATTTATTTTGTAATACTTATGGGAGCAGTAATTTGATTACACAGCAATGTGTACTTGAAATAGGAAGTCAATCTTGCATATATTTTTGTGTAGCTATGGACTCATTTGGGGGAGGTTATTAAGACCGGTACGCCAGTCTTAATAAATAAAGGTGTTGTGAAGGACTTTGAAAACATGTTGACATGGCAATGCTGCAGCTCAGTCCCATTCATTTTAATGGGATGGAGATATGGCATTGCCATGTGACCAATGGACATGATTTCACTTCCCCAGACGAAGAAAGCAGCCATGTTTTTGAAGTCCTGCACAACCCCTTTAAGTTCTCAAATGGTGTGAGATGCGCGTGACTTATTAAAAGGCTCCTACTGGTGTAGATGTCATGTATGTCAAGGTGTCCCCGGCCTGCCCTCCATTCCACCCTGCTCTTCCCACTTCCACAAAAAGTAGCAAGGAAGGTACAGAACAAGGGATGTGGCACATTTTTGGTGCAATAAGGCCCGTGCACCAATGATGTCCCAAATTAACACCCAAGTACGCCACAAAACTGGTGTAGATGAGTTAAAGAGGACTTTGTCTTCATTAATGTGAATTCCCGACTTTCCTGGTATGAGTCCCAGGTCTGGAGATATCTGTGCTGATAATTTCCGCACTGATATCTCCCCACTGTCAGAAGGGTGGGCCTTACGGCTCAGCATCATCACTGGGCTGTGAGGAATGCCGCCCTTGACAGTACAAGTCTATGGAAGAGTATTGTCTAGGGGGGTGTACCTCAAAGCCCATCAATGGCGCTAAGCTGTAAGGCCCGCCCTTCTGACAGTGGGAAGATATCAGTGCCGAAATTAACAGCACCGGGGCACATACCTGAATTCAGTGCACTGTTGGCTTTCTAGCGCTATATAATACTGCACAATGATGAGGACATGAAAGGTCCTCTTTAATATATTCCCCCTGTGCGTATCTCTATCTGGGCTCCTCTGTGAAACTATAAGAACACTCACACACGTCTCTGTAAGTACACTACAAGGAACCTACACATTATCCTGTATGAGACTTTGAGTAACACATTCTACTGTCCACTATGTATGTATATATACACCCAACTATTAGAGGAACATTTCTCTGTAAATTCTTTTTAACAGTTTTCCCCACACCCATTACTACAAAACATTAGCTGAAAACTTAGCACGTAATAGAAGTAAATATGGTGTTAATTTGTAGCACGGAATCATAAATATTATTTGTGGCAGAAAAACACAATTTTATTAATGCATATGTATTGTCAACCTAAAGTCCAAAAACTCCAATGTGAACACTATTTAAGTGTTAATAAAGATATCATTTACATAAAATATAGCTTTGAAAGAGGCAAGATAGCAACTACAAGGATACAGGGTAACAATTTACCTCCCACTGAAAAAGATTACATAGACCTAAAGGCCCCAGATACATTATAGAAAGGTTGTCGGAAGCCAAAAAAAAAAAAATCTAATATGTATGTGCCCCCTCCTTCCTGATGCTCTGCCAAAGGATGATGTGAAGGAAAAGATGGTTTAGGCATGTTGAATTTCAGCTCTCAATACTTTTGCTTTCCATGAAGATAAGCCATTAAGCCATCTATAGAGCTGTTTGGTAGTGCTTTATTCCCCTCCCATTGAAACTGACAACTATTGAAGATGTATGAGCACCTTTACACAACCTGATAGTAATGTCTGCTTTGATGTACATATATAATATTCAAATTGCATCAATGAAATCAAGGAGGTCTCTACTCATTAACACAGATACTTTTAAGAAAGCCAATAAAGATTTGCATTTAATAAACAGATATCACATAAGCATGAAGAAAGTAATACTCCATTCAAATATTGACCTTAATGCTTCAAAACCATGGTCCAAATTCAGCATTTAGCATCAGTGTCAGACTGGTGTGTCTAGGGCCTACCAGTGAAATTAATTCTGGGGGCCCACTGGGAATAAGCGGGCCAGAAATCATAGAAAACCAATATGATTAACTAAAACGGAAAGGAATGCAATGAGGGATAAAAAGGAAGCATTTGAAGTACTAAAAAAAGAAAGTACTGACGCAGCATTAAAAAACTATAAAGAGAAAAATAAATGGTGTAAAACACAAATAAAGGAGGCGAAGATCGAGGCTGAGAGAAAAAATGCCAAGGAAAGTAAAAATAATCCAAAATTATTCTTCAATTACATAAATAACAAGAGAATGACAATGTGGGCCCTCTCAAAAATAATCTGGGTGTAATGGTGGAGGAGGATGAGGAAAAAGCACAACTATTAATGCATTCTTCTCTACGGTGTTTACACAAGAAAATCCAATGGTCAGCAACATGATTAGGGGTAATGTTAACTCTCCATTAAATGTCACCGGTTTAACCCAGGAGGAAATGCAGTACCCCTGAGTTCTGAGGGAATTATGTACGGTGATAGACAGACCCTTATATCTAATATTTAAGGATTCAGTAATGACTGGGTCTGTTCCACTTGATTGGCGCATAGCAAAAGTGGTGCCAATTTTCAAAAAGGGGTCTAAAAGTGAGCCTGGAAACTATAGGCAGTAAGTTTGACTTCTGTGGTGGGTAATATATTTGAGAGCTTTCTAAGAGATGATATCCTGGAGTATCTCAATGTAAATAATCTTATAACACCCAATCAGCATTGGTTTATGAGGAATCGGTCCTGTCAGACTAATCTGATCTAGCTAGCAGCTGCTTCACAAGATCCCAATGAAGATTAATCTGATTCCACATGCCTACTAAGTTGTTGTGAGCTGATCACAACCCACCAAGGTGAGCAATTTGTATCAGTGTTCTGATATCTATCATCCTTTGGTTTTACACTATTAGCGCTCTGCGCTGTTTTTTCTTTTTATTTCTTTCTACACATAGTATAACCACCACCGGCTGGTGTGTGGGCATCAGGACATCAGGGAGATCTCCTTAAGGCGTCCCAGCGCAGTAGCAGCTTCCATTTCATCTGACAAAACATATGGAATTCATTCAACTACACCGTCATAGACGGGATGATTTGGTTACACAGTATACACATCAGAGACCGAGGGAAGATGTAGCCTTCACCAATTCCAACACAATTAACATGGGTCAAGGTACTGGACAAAATCATTTACCTACACCTGATTTGATTACAATGTTTACCAAACTGGAAAATTTATGCAAGGACGAATTACGACATTGTTTGGACCACAAATTTCTGCTAATATACTTACAAGAAAACATCGTACCCAGAGGCTTGCGTCTCAGATTTGACTCTCCGTTCCCTAATGACCCAATATTCTCCAAGGAATGGGACCAGTTTCTGCATCAATGCGCTATTGGACTCATTGACAGGCTGTCCCAAAAAAGACAATCTCTATCATCTACTTTACATTCTAATATATTAATTGCTATTTCTGAATTAGAGTCACATAAAGATCACCCAGAGTTTACAAGATTGAACCGATCCCTTACCACCCGACTCCTCAATCTTGAACGAGAGTCCTTAGAGGTAAAATCTGGTAAACTCTGGCGTGACCGTAAAGATTACCAAGCCCAAAACGTTAAATATTGGCAAAAATCCATTGCCAAAGATATTGTATCAACTAATAAGAGGAAAACTGTGCCTAGAGGATCCAATTCAGATGCCTCTAAATTAGGTAATATTAGGCCAGTACCTCTTATGTCCTTAAAATTTCTAAATAAGAAATCCCAACAAACCAACTCACACCAACATCATACTCTAAATAAAAGAACTACATTTTTTAACAGCAATAATAAATTGCACAAAAAGAATACCAATAATTTCAACCATTCACCTTATCATTCCTTACGTGATCAGTACACCAAATCTAACACTGTTCTTAAACCCAGTGTCCACAATACCAAGGCTAAACCTGAAAGTCCACCTAGAACCTCTTTAGCATTCCCAGCTACTACATTTGCAGAAGTCGTTAAGACCTCTTCCACAAGTGCCATGATTCATCAAGACCCTATAAATACAATGATGCATCAAAAAACTACAAATGCCATGATTCATCAAGATCCCACAAACGCTATGATGCCTCAAAAAACCATAAGTGTTGTGAGTCATCAAGATTCCACAAATGTTATGATGCATCAAAAAACCACAAGTGCCATGATCCATCAAGACAATACAGATATTTCTGATATTGATCTTGAGGACTCTCTAATTACTATTTATGATACCCCCTTATCCTCAGCTCAAATCCATAACCTTATACCCACTACTCCTCCCAACATTACCATTCCTGCTATTCCGTCTGAAATTAATGTTTCTATACACAATAGCTCTGAATCTTTTTTAGGCTTACCCCCAGCTCTCACCCCCCCAGCCATGTATCATGTAAAAGAAAATCTTTTAATGACCAAAATTTCGGATTATTACACACAGTTAAGACCAAAAAGGAAACTCCAGGATCCCTTAACCCTATTAAAACCAAAAGAACCAGAGGATGTCGGGGTGGTACAAGGAAAAGGAGAAAACCCAGTTGTAGAAGCTCCGGACTCAGAACCCAGTCCAAAAAGGAACAAGAAGGAACTGTAAGAATTTTCAATCTAACTATATTTTGAATAAAGACGAAATTAGCCTCCTTAACAAAGGCCTATCCTTTTGCCCAAAGCAACCCATTAACGAGTTGGATCTTTACATTGATCTTCAGAAATTTATTCGCAAACTCACCTTGGGGAGACATTTTGCCATCTTAGAATCTACTAGCAAATTAGCACTTACACTATCTGAAAAATCTACCCCAACTACACCTCTCTGCCACGAACCAATCCCATCTACGGATCAAATTCCATTTCCCTCGTTATCCCCCACACCTTGTCATATTGATCTAAGACCTAAATCACATTTTTATCCCACATACCACAAAGGTAGTAATATTGATACTTTTTGCAATATGGTTTCTTCCGAATTTTGAAAACTTAAATCTAATCCTATCTATACCAAGGATAATTTATCTAATAAAGAAAGAATCTCCCTTAAAAGTCTTATGGGCAATAATACTATCACCATAAGAGGGGTGGACAAGGGAGGGGGGATTGTAATACAGGACCGTTCCACGTATATAGCGGAAGCCCACAGGATCCTATTAGATCCTACATATTATATACAACTGACTCATGATCCCACCCCCCGAATATATAACACCGTATACAAACTTAATTATAGAAGCAGCGGAGGTAGGGATTCTAACAAAAAAAAGAAAAAAATATTCCTTCTACCTGAAAATCCACAACTGGCTCTCTTTTATCATTTACCCAAAATCCATAAGAATGCTACCGATCCCCCAGGTAGACCTATAATTTCTGGCATTAACTCTCTCACCTCCAATCTGTCCCAGTATATAATGCATTCACAGACCATTTGAACAACCATGTGAATGAATGGGGCATTACTCTATCTGGTACAACATCAAGTACATCCATTGAATATCTTGACTTACAACTGATGAATATTGATAGTAAGATAGTGACAAAAACTTTTTTCAAAAAAGTCAATTCTAATAGTCTTCTGGACTACAACAGTTCTCACTATAAAAAATGGAAGAATAATATACCCTACAGTCAATTTCGGAGGATAAGACGCAATTGTACATTAGATTACGATTATGAAAATCAAAGTAAAATCATCACAAAAAGATTTTCTGAAAAACATTACCCGACAGGAATAATCGAATCAGCGCAACATAGAGTGAAACAACTTACTCAACTTGATTGTATCAAACCCTCAACTAAACTCCGAAAGAAACCCCCAATTTTAATTTTATAACCACTTACAACTATCAACATCAGCAGGTCAAGTCTATACTCTCAAAATATTGGTCACTACTAACTAATGACCCTTTTTTGAGTAAAACTCTTCCAAAAACACGTGTGTCACTTACAGACATGCCAGAAATTTAAAAAACTTATTAGCCCACAGCAAATTGAGGGAATCCAAGATTCCTAGAGTGATTAATATTCAACCAAAACCTGCCCAAGGTGGGAGTTACAAATGTAACGTAACTAGATGCAAATGCTGTAGTAGCATCACTCATGGTCAAACTACAATTACTAGTAACTCCACAGGTGAGACTTTTCCAATCAAGCCACATCTTACATGCAACTCATCCTTTGTCATCTATGTTATTCACTGTCAGTGTGGCTTACAATATCTGGGGCGCACCACTATGCACCTCAGGGAACGTTTAAACAAACATCGGGCCAACGTTCTTAAGGGTTTTCAGAAACATAGTGTTTCTAGACACGCCACCAAATATCATGATTGTGAATTTAATGTATTCAAAATCACTCCAATAGATCAAATTACTACTACAAATAATGAGTTACTTAAAAGAAAAGAATTCTTTTGGATCTATAGATTGAACACAATGGTACCAGTAGGTCTAAATGAAGCATCAGAAAAAATTTTTGGAGTATCAATCCAAGTTCATATGTTAAACCAATTTGATGCAATATACCTTTGATTTCCTGTCGTTTTGAGCTTCCCATTCTATTCCCCACTAAGGAATTCCAATAATTAGTTTTTATCGTCCTCAATATTTGATTATTTTATATATTTTATCAATTGTATTTATTATTGTATGCTTATTTATTCCTAACTTATTTTACTTATTTATGAATTATTCATATAATGTACTGTAAACTTTTTCTATTGTTTCTATGTTTTCTAATTAATTTTTCTCATCATTTTTTTTTTTTCTCTTTATTTAGGTTAGACCCATTAGCCACGCCCCCACAGGTTAGGGGCGTGGCAACAGTCCGTTTTCGCACCTTTTTTTTTTCCCCCTCTCTCTTTATTTATTTTAGATCCATTAGCCACGCCCCCACACGTGAGGGGGCGTGGCTACCGCCCGTTTTTGTCCCATTTTTTTATTTTTGTAAAGTATATATATGCTATGATACCCATGCCTATGTTTTCATGCACACTTGAAAAAGGGCTTGTCCCGAAACGCGTTGTGTGTTTTATTGGATTAAAGACTACATTTATTCTGGACCAGCGCTCATCTGCCTCCTATTTTTTACCTGCATCTGGATTCTAAGAGATGATATCCTGGAGTATCTCAATGTAAATAATCTTATAACACCCAATCAGCATTGGTTTATGAGGAATCGGTCCTGTCAGACTAATCTGATCAGCTTCTACGAAGAGGACAGTTCAAGACTGGACATGGGTAATGCAGTAGATGTGGTGTATCTGGACTTTTCAAAGGCTTTTGATACTGTACCACATAAAAGGTTTGTATGCAAAATGAGAATGTTGGGACTGGGGGAAAACATATGCATTTGGGTTCGCAACTGGCTCATTGAAACAGAGGGTGCTTATTAATGGTAACTATTCAGACTGGGTCACAGTCACCAGTGGGGTGCCACAGTGGTCAGTATTGGGCCCTTTCCTGTTTAATATCTTTATTAATGACCTGGAAGACGGTTTGCAAAGCAGGGTATCCATATTTGCAGATTATACTAAACTTTGTAAGGTAATTAAAAATGAATATTACAAGGGGATCGAAGGAAGCTGGAAGCATGGGCCGAGACTTGTAAAATGAAGTTTAATATTGACAAATGTAAGGTTATGCATTTTGGTCGACGAAATAAAATGTATGATTATGTACTTAATAGTAAATTACTGGGTAAGACTGCCAATGAAAAAGACTTGGGGATTGTGGTGGACAGTAAGCTTACCTTTAGTGACCAGTGCCAGGCAGCTGCTGCCAAGGCAAATAAAATTATGGAATGCATCAAAAGAGGTATAGATTCTCATGACAAGAACATAGTTATGCCTCTATACAAATCACTGGTACGGCCACACTTAGACTATTGTGCACAATTCTGGGCCCCAGTATACAAGAAAGACATAATCGAACTAGAAAGAGTGCAAAGAAGGGCAACCAAAATTATTAGGGGAATGGGTGGATTGGAGTACGATAGATTAACAAACTTGGGGTTATTCAGTTTAGAGAAAAGACGTCTATGGGGAGATCTAATAACAATGTACAAATATATGAAGGGACAGCACAAAGAACTTTCTAATGATCTTTTTACTCCTAGGCCAGTGACAGTGACAAGGAGACATCCTCTACATCTGGAGGAAAGAAAGTTTGACCAGCAAAATAGAAGGAGATTCTTTACAGTAAGAACAGCGAGGCTATGGAACTCTCTGCCCCAGGAAGTGGTGATGGTGGATTCATTGAACAAGTTCAAAGAGGGCCTGGATGCCTTTCTCGAACAGAACATTACGGGTTATGGGTTCTAGATTTTAAGGGTACGTTGATCCAGGGTTTTATACTGATTGCCAGATTGGAGTTGGAAGGAATTTTTTCCCATGAAATGGGGCAATTGGCATAAGCCTCATGGGTTTTTTGCCTTCCTCTGGATCAACACTGTAGGGGACTGTAGGGTTATAGTTTGGACTTGATGGACTGATGTCTTCATCCAACCTCATCTACTATGTAACTATACAGCTACATGTAAATGTTACCCGGCACTTGTTCATAAATTCTTAAAATGTCACCAAAATGTAGTAGCATCCGGCTCCCTGCTTCTGCAGCTGCATGATTTTGTGCAGCTGCTTAAAAGTGCAAGGTCGTACCAGTATGTCCTTGCAGAACAAGAGAGGGACCGCCCGGACATATATAGTGGTTATATTTTATTTGCAATAAAAAAATAAAATACTGCTATGTGGAACACTAACCATTTAAAGGGAATCTACCAACACCAAAATCACTTCTAAACCTCTTATATTCTGTTGTAGGCTCAGTTAGTGACATAGTGTACATACCTTTCTTGGGTCAAAGTGCAGTCTTGCTACTGAGAAATTCAACCATATATAAATGAGCTATTCAATTCACTCATGGTAGTGCCACGCCTGCTGAAGCACCTTTCTTTTTTGTGATCTCCACCCAGTGCTGCCTCCAAAATAGAAAGACTGACATTTCCCATGGACATCAATTTGCAGCTACTACAAAAGAAGATGATGCCCCAGCAGATCTGAGTAACTGCCCCTACATCAGCATAGAAGTGGCTTAATGCAACTCTTATGGTGGCAGGGACCTTTAATTTTAACTTTTCTTGTAAAACAAAAATATTTTTTCTATAACACACTTTAAGCCACAAAATGAAGTTAACCAATTTACTCCTTTTATTTTATCATGGTAATGTTGCTGATTCAATAATTCTTAATATTTGATACTGGAAAGATATTTGACAACATTAATTTGAATTTATTTCCCTGAGCAATTGAGTGTCAAGCGACATCTTCTCATACAAATTAAATCATAGCAGCACCTTCACTACCAGAAGGACATTCCTGTGAAAGGAAATGTAAAAAATAAAATTGGCAGGTTTTTTTAAATCATTTTTTTTAGAAGTTGTTAAAGTAAAAATAAGGTGAAACAAGGAGATGACTAAATTGTTTTGTATGTTGAAAAATGTTTGGAAGAACAATTCTTTTTTGGTGTTACCGACACAGTTCTGACTAGCTACTAGGTAGCCTACTATAGACAGCACATAAGGAAAACAAGGAATCTGCCTGCCTATCTCACTCACTCACTCACTCAGAAGCAGCAGGTTGAGTGAGTAAGTGGAGGGGATTCTGGCTAATCCCATCCACACATTGCAGAAAAAAATTCACAGTGCAAATACTGCGATTTCAAAAACACTTGTGAAAATTGTAGCATGTCAATTATACCTATGAAAATGCTGAGTTATAATCTCTGCAGATTTTCTGTGAAAAACACTGTGGATAAAAACATGATTTGCTGCGTGGCGCCTTAGCCTGATGGGATTACACAGGGGGGAAAAAAAAGCTTACCAGCGCATTCCCTAAGATTACTTACTGCTATATACGCAGGTTTCCTTATTGGGTATCTGCCTTATTTCAATTAAAACCAATACTACAGATTCTCAGAATAGTATACTGTGGGGGGGGGGGGGAAGGGGGCCATATACTGTGGGGTGCCTAAAAAAGGGAGTCATATAGGGGGGCCTAAACAAATGGGTCATATATTGTAGGGGGGCCTAAAAAAGGGGTCATATATTGTAGGGTGGCCTTAAAAAGTGGGTCATATATTGTAGGGGGGGGGGCAAAAAAATGGGGACATATACTGGGCAGGGGCCAAATATTTGGATTTTTTGATCTGCAAATGGGGAGGTGTCTCCTACAATTTTAATTAAGGAATCCCCATCACACAACCAAAGATAGCTGTGTTGGGTATCTTTTTTTTTTTTTTGGGAGGGGCACCTTTCTATAGATCGCATCAGGCAGCAGAGAGGCTAGGTTCATGAGGACAAGGAAGTAAATTCCAGCACAGGATTTCACAGAACGGAGCCAAAATTAATTAATAAAATATATTACAAATTTTAATAATGATGAAATTGAATATAGAAAAATCTAAAGTTGTGCAAAAGTTTAGGAATCCTTGGGGGTTGTGCAAGGCAAAGATCATATACATTTATGGCCTGAGGCTATATGTACCAGTATCTGGAGCAAGCAATGCTTAGATGTTGCTCTCTTCTGCTAATCTGGAAACCTCAAATGCTCTCAGTTTTAGGTTTACATAACTTCCATTAACTCTATAACCAGAGAAGGACTGCACATAAAATAAGACCAACTAATTCACCAAGATCTTTAGAAGTTTTATGAATTTGACACTCGTGGGTCAATACATTTCTGAAAACCTTTTATATATTATCATTAGTGTTTTATTCAATGAAATGTAGGCGTTTGCTTCATTCTATACCACTTTGCCTTTGAGACAGTGTCACAATCTTATTCTCAAGAATGTCACAACATAAAGACAGTACCTGGGATACCTTGGTCGTGTTCAAAGAATTATTCATCTTGCTACATGTCAGGCAGCCATTCATTTTTAACATACAGTACTTGTTACTTCCTAATAAATTGTACTTGATGGATGATCGTGTGTCCTCCACAAATTCAGAAACCATTTATCCCATTGTAAGCAGACAGCAGTATTGTGCTGCTACCTTTAGTATAATATGTAGATACATTACACATTTTTCTAGGATGACCTTATTGAAACAGAGCAAAAAATACATCTCTTGACTGATCTTTTCTCTGAGACAATTCAGAGTGAAAACATTTTAGATTCATAGAAAATTGTTTATAAAATTTCCTGTTGCAAGTCACAAACCTCAAATAAACATTACATTCATTTGAGGTTTGTGACTTGCAACAGGAAATTTTATAAACAATTTTCTATGAATGGTGCCGTAGTGTTCATGCATTATGTACAGTTCTTAAAATTTTCATTATTTGGTATACAAAGGTAAGCCCTGGTCCATTATAGGATCCTGGGGCTCCCTGTATATGATGCCTGTTGTTAGGGCAAACTTAGGTATTTCCTAACAATAACCTGAGAACTTGTAAATATTACTTATACAGTTTAAAGGGAATTTCCAGGAGTTTCTTAATGGTGACCTATCCTTAGGAAAGGTCATCAATATCTCTTTTTTTCTTAATTGAATTTTTTTTTTAATTGAGTTTTCATTTAAATACAAAGTCAATAGTACTAAGTCATTGTGTTACATATCCAATATCACCATATAAACAAGCATTTACAATGATGAGCAGTAAATTCACATGCATTACAATACAAGAGCTAATTGTTTTTGCTGTCTCACCAATATTGAAATAGCAATAACTTTTATATACTGCACTGTCATGAAGGTGTTCCACAGAAGCATGAAGGGAAGGGAAGAATAAACTGAAGAAGAAAAGTGGTGTGGGGGGCGGGAGAGGGGGGTGGTGGAGTTAGTTTGATTAGAGATAAGCGGGAGGTCCTAAATATCTAATTGGTGGAGGTCCAACACCCTGGACCTCTACATATCAGCTACTCAAAGCAGCAGCAGTGCTTGGATGAGTTCCACTTGGCAGACCAATGGTGGCATGTTCATTGTTTACATGGTCTGTTTGCATCTCAGTCCCATTCAAGTGAAAGAGGCTGAGCCGTAGTATCATGCACAGCCCTTAAGCAATATATTCAGCTGGTCTTGGTATTCAGTGAAGAAGTAGCTGATTTGTGGGGGATTGAGGTGCCAGCCCCACACTGATGACATATCGATGATCTATCCTAGAATAGGTCATCAATTTGTAACTCCCAGAAAACTAGTTTAAAAGGAATATGTCGTGAGAATATGACCTATTGTTAATACATTTTTTTTATTTTAAACAAATATTTTATTTTACTAAAACTTTATTAAGGAAAACAGACAACAAAACATTGTCATAGACCACAAGAGTAGTGTCCCCATTCAGAGATCTTAATTCAGTAATAATGAAAGCAATGTCAATAAATGACAATGAAAAGTCGATAGTACGCTGCCAAGCAATCCAGATTTTTGTTCAGTAATCTAATCAACAATCCAAGGTTAAAAATAATGTAAAGTGTGGGGAGAAAAATGCTCATGAATTTTCACTTTGTGGTCCTGTACAGGAAAAAGTAAATGGAAGACAGGCCAGTCTGGTGCAAACACTCAGGGCATAAGGACTTGAGAAATGTTTGAAAATCCTTATATACAGTAGTCCAACCGTGGTCGTCAAGCTTTCAAAAATGAATCCATGGAATCCTCTATATTTGCATTCAGTTTCTCATATAGCATCATTTGGGAGAAAAAGACAAGGATTAAACACCACCAAAGTAAAAAAAAATGTATAGTGGTGTACACTGCTATGACTGCAATGCAAACAAGCACATAATATGCAAATTATGAATATATGAATTTTGAATTTTTAAAAACACATACCTCTCTTGGGCCTAGGCCTACAAAATAAACTCCGGGTCCTGAATTTGTACTCTAAAGCCCCTTGCACACGACCGTGTACTAGGTCAGTGTGCTATCCGGGTTTTTCCCGGATAGCACACTGACCCATTCATTTCAGTGGGCCCTTGCACATGACTATGAATTTCGTGTGCAGGCCGACAGTCTGGGCCACAAAATATGGAGCAGGTACTATTCCTCTCTGGTTTTACGGCTGTGCTTCCATGGCTCCTATTCATTGAATGAATGGGGCCGCGGAAGCCCGGCCGGTGCCCGTGCAACGGCTGTGCCGTTCATTCATGGATGGCGGCTAGCACACAGTCTTGTGCAACCCACCTTAGGCCTAAGATAGGTTCATATTTTTATACATTGTAGGAGATTTGTCTCCAAGTTGGAGTACCAGTGCTTTCTCATAGGAGGGGCATCAGAGTACCTCAGAAGCTAGATATGAAGGGACAAGTCCTTCATATGTGTGAGTAAGTACCAAAGACATGTGCAGGTACAGGATATGTCTGTGTAATACTTTTGTGGATGTCTCTATCAAATTAACCACCAAAGTGTAACTGTAGTACATCAGTGATTCCATTTTCCAAGTGATAGAGAAGATGAGATTTTTATTCAGATTAGTACTGCAGTGTATTCTATAAAAGATCCGTAGATCCCATGATCGAGTCCAGTAATGGGACGAAAAAAAAACCCATAAATAATAATGCATTAAATAAATAGTAATAATGTTTTAAAATATTTAGAAAAAATAAAGATTTTAAATAAACATGAAATCATCTATGCTGTAAAGGTAGGGAATTTTAAAATTGTAAAAAAAAAAAAAAAATAAAGCTAAAAAACAATGCCATTAAATGTTTTTTGGTCATCTTACTTTACAAAAAAATTACTAAAAGTGATCCAAAAGTCGCATGTACCACACAATGGTATCAACAATAAGTTAATCCCGTCTAGCAAAAACAATTTCTTCATCCATCCTCCATTGATGTAAAAATGACACCGCTCTCAGAACATGGTGACACACACAACATATTTGTTTTTTTTCATATTGAGAATGAGTAACACACCAACACATTTACTCAATAAGTTATAAGAATTCCTACAAAGGTGCCAAAACTGGCTGTGTTTTTTAAGGGGTTAACTATGTAGATCATGGCAGCAGTGATGACATGACCACACAGATAGGCACAGTGTCTATAGGGATAAATCAATGATGCTCTGGTCAAGGTGGCAAAATATCTTTACAGCTGAACTGACTGCCTTAAAATTATCATTTGCGATTTACAGTACATAAACTACCTTCCAAGTAAGAAATAAATTGCAATAAACCACTTTGATTTCTTATTTTTATGGAAAGTACAGTGTAAAAAATTTAGTAATACAGTATAATATTTATGTTCCAAAAAAACCCTCAGTTTGTGTTCTTCTACTTTTTTTTCCAACGACCCACACAAAGTATGTTCATGTATTATGGTGTTGCTGTTTGGCTATTAGTACTTCTCTAATGGCTTTAATTTTGCAGACAAGATAAGAACTTTCTCTTCATCTTTGTGGTTTATCATAACTTAACCTAAATTTAAGTACAGTTGACAATCAAAAATCTATTTGTGGATGATATTCTGGGGCAGTTATATTGTAACCTCTGGCTCAATATAGAAATGGATAAAATGAAGCATAAACTGTATCAAATTGTTTACATCAGAAACCCTTTAGAATTAGAATTTTGATGCAATGGATTTGCAGATCATGGTTCCCTGGTGCATTTCTTGTCAGTGACTGCTGGGGGAAAGGCAAGTACCTTGTAAGCATAGACAGGAATAGAAAAAGAGAAAATTCAAGGTCAACTTTAATCCAAGGTAAAGGTCAGAGACAGAGATACAAGTCTAGGTCTTTGGAGCAAAGAAGAAATGTAACAAATTACAGCATCTTGATACAGGTACAGGCAAGTAAAAGAAAAATGGACCTGTACACATTCCTAATAGACTGTCTATATTATTAAATACATTTCAATCAATGAGTGAAAGCAAATATATAGTCTGTATAGTATAGTTGTATCTACCATGGTAGCAGACATAGGAGATGCTATGAGATTCAAAAAAAATAAGGGTGCCCATTTCCACACAGAGGTAAAGTGCAGTTAGTGATGACTACGGAGAAAAGTAAGGGGGAGCGTGGAACGCTAAATGTGTTTCCATTCTAAAGATGTCCATACACATTGGGGCCGATATATATTGTGCTTTGTACAGTTATCATAAAAGACATGAAAAGTTACAAGTTACAGTGCTGGTCAAGCAGTGTGCTGAGTGCGCTATTCATTTCATTGGGATTGCCAAAGGTAGCCAAGCGCTGTAGTTCAGCAATATCTAGCACTCCCATTGAAATGAATGGAGTGGTACACGCACTGCCCAACCGCTGCTCCATTGAGGACGGGGACAAATGTCAGATCTCCACTGATCTACAAACCTTATGGATAGGAGTTAATTTGCTTAGATGGGAAAACCCTTTAAGTTTTACTATAGAACCCCATGTTTATCTATACTTTGTACTGTATACCTCTTTTGTTGGATTGCTTTATATCTTATATCTGCATGTGACATAATTATGTTACTATATATATGTTTTGGTGCTGTGTGTCACATTGTACATTGTAAATGTTATTCTTGGGCTATGATTTCATAGTGTCCATTATACCTGCGACATCATTTTCTGCATTATTCCTGTATTGTGTCATCAGCATGCATATTATTCCTGCACTGTGACATTGCTGTGTGCTTTATCCCAGTTATTATGGAATACTCTGTACATTATCCGCTCTGTCCATTTATCCCTGTATTGTGACATCAGCATGCATATTATTCCTGCACTGTGACATCACTGTGTACAGTCATGGCCTAAAGTTTTGAGAATGATACAAATATTGATTTTTACAAAGTCTACTGCTTCAGTTTTTCTAATGGCAATTGCATAACTCCAGAATGTTATAAAGAGTGATCAGCTAACAGCAATTACTTGCAAAGTCAATATTTGCCTAGAAAATGAACTTATCCCCCAAAACACATCAACATCATTGCAGTCCTGCCTTAAAAGGACCACCTAACATCGTTTCAGTGATTGCTCCATTAACACAGGTGTGGGTGTTGATGAGGACAGGGCTGGAGATCAATCTGTCATGATTAAGTAAGAATGACACCACTGGACACTTTAAAAGGAGGCTGGTGCTTGCCATCATTGTTTCTCTTCTGTTAACCATGGTTATCTCTAAAGAAACACGTGCAGTCATCATTGCACTGCACAAAAATGGCCTAACTGGGAAGAGTATTGCAGCTAGAAAGATTGCACCTCAGTCAACAATCTATCGCATCATCAAGAACCAAGGAGAGAGGTCCATTGGTGCCAAAAAGGCCCAGGGCGCCCAAGAAAGACCAGCAAGCGGCAGGACCGCTCTTAAAAGTGTTCAGCTGCGGGATCGGGCACCAGCAGTGCAGAGCTGCTGAGGAATGGCAGCAGGCAGGTGTGAGTGCACTGCACGCACTGTGAGGCGGAGACCTTGGAGCAAGGCCTGGTCTCAAGGAGGGCAGCAAAGAAGCCACCTTCTCCAGAAAAAACACAGGGACAGACTGATATCTGCAAAAGGACAGGGAGGGACGCTGAGGACTGGGGTAAAGTCATTTTCTCTGATGAATCCCCTTTCGATTGTTTGGAACATCTGGAAAACAGCTATCGGAGAAGAAGAGGTGAGCACTACCACCAGCTTGTCCAGCCAACTGTAAAGCATCCTGAAACCATTCATGTGTGGGGTTACCCAGCCAAGGGAATCGGCCTCTCACAGTCTTGCCTAAAACACAGCCATGAATAAAGAATGGTACCAGAATGTCCTCCAAGAGCAACTCTCCCAACCGCCAAGAGCAGTTTGGCGCCAACAATGCCTTTCCAGCATGATGGAGCACCGCCATAAAGCAAAGGTGATAACTAAATGGCTCAGGGAACAAAACAAGAGATTTTGGGTCCATGGCCTGGAAACTCCCCAGATCTAATCCCATTGAGAACTGTGGTCAATCACAAGAGACGGATGGCAACAAAAACCAACAAATCAGACAAAATAAAGCATGATTCTGCAAGAATGGACGCTATCAGTCAGGATTTGGTCCAGAAGTTGATGAGAGCAAGCCAGGGAGAATTGCAGAGGTCCTGAAGAAGAAGGGTCAACACTGCAAATATTGACTGCTGCATTAACTCATTCTAACTATCAATATAAACTTCTGTTACTCATAATATGAATGCAATTATATTTCTGTATGTGTAAAAACATCTGACAACACACTAAAAACCAGAGGGCAGCAGATCATGTGAAAATATAATATTTGTGTCATTCTCAAAACTTTTGGCCATGACTGTACTTTATCCCAGTTATTTATCCCTCTATTGTGACATAAGTACATACACAAACACTGTGCTGTAAGTGCAGTGAATTAGATAGGGCCTTATGATTACTTGTAAGGCTGACTTCCTCACTTCTGGGCAGGATCAACCAGATACTGGGGGCTACTTGCAGCCCAGGGTCAGTGGCCAGACCCCAGGCTGCAGAAGATGCATATCGGCGCCCCCGATCTCGCCGCGGAGTGTGCCGAGGGGACATGTAGCATGGCGGAACCCCTTGGATGCCGCGGTCATGTTTGACCGTGGCATCCAAGGTGTTAAATCCCACGATCGGAGCTGTGTTCCAACCAGGGGTTATGGAGCAGGGTGTTAGCTGTCAGTTACAGCTAACACCCGCTCCCGATGCCGTGGGTGGTCGCGAAGAGGTTAAAGGGCTGTGACATCACAGGACTGGCTGGTTGCTGATTGGCTGCACGCATGGCATTGTGGGTGATCCCGCGTTCCCAGAGTTCCTTGCCCCATGTCCTAATGTGCAGCAGCCATTTTATGAAAAAATGCGATTCATTACCACAAAGCGTGAGGAAATCCGGATTTGATGCGAATCGAATTTTTCCTGAAATTCGGATGGAATTCCACTTCGTCAGCTTCGAATCGCTCATCTCTAATAACCATGATAGGAAATGCAATCGATATATGGAGCATATTTTCTGGACCATAAAAGCCCTTGTACCTCTTGCCTAACACTGATAAAGATACACTGATAATGTTCCTTTGTCATATTGCAGTGTATAATGTTCCATTATAATGTTGCCATGTAGTCTACCGTGTTTTCCCGAAAATAAGACACCCCCCGAAAGCAAGACATAGTAGAGGTTTCGTAGAATTGCCCAATATAAGGCATCCCCGAAAGTAAGACGTATGTTCCCGAACAGAACATAGGGTATGTGAGGCCGCGGGCCGAACTCCACAATCACTGCTATCGTTATACTCCGGGATCTTTGAAAAGACCCCGGAGTATAATAATTGGAGGCCCAGAGTTGGTGAGGGAACATAAAAAACAATGTACTTACCTCTCCTACGTTTCTCCAGGCTTCGGGCCTGTTTGATGACGTCGCAGACGTCAGCGGACGTCATTTTGTGTCGCGACGCCGGCCCACATCACATGACGCCGGCCTGGTCCAACATTGAAGAAGGCCAAAGTAGCAGGGAGTGGACCGGAGCGAGGAACAGGTAAGCAGCGTTGTTTTTTTATGTTTCTATCCTCCCCTGGGTCTCCTGATCATTATACTCTGGGGTCTGAAAAGATCCCAGAGTATAATAATTGTTCATGGGTGGTCCACAATGGGGCATATAATAGTGTGTGCAGGGGCCACTATGGGGAATAATAGTGTGTGCAGGGGCCACTATGGGGCAAAATACTCAGTGCAGGGGCCACTATGTGGAATGATACTGTGTGCAGGGGCCACTATGGGGCATGATACTGTGTTCAGGGGCCACTATGGGGAATGATACTGTGTGCAGGGGCCACTATGGGACATTATACTGTGTGCAGGGACCACTATGGGATATTATACTGTGTGCAGGGGCCACTATGGGACATGATACTGTGTGCAGGGAAATTAATGGCTTGGATTGTTATGATGATGTCCTAGAAGATGATGTCATTGAATAAATTTTACTTTCTATTCGTACCGTAAATATTGGTAAATGTACCATACTGTTAATTGTTGTACATGGAAATAATGGTACGGTAGTAGTAAGAAATTCTTGATAGGATTCACAGTTTGTCTGGTTATGCTGGTTTGTGATGACAACTACTGTACAGCAATAAATGTGAATTCTTCTTCATTGAAAAAAAAAATAAGACATCCCCTGAAAATAAGACACAGCACATCTTTGGGAGCAAAAATTAATATAAGACGCTGTCTTATTTTCGGGGAAACAGGGTATTAGACATATCCTCCACTGCAAGCTAAATAATACAAATATTGCATCAATCACTTTTTGGAAAAACCAAAATATTACAGAAACAATGTATTAATAACACATGAATCATATTCATGATGTGCCAGTTCTAGTGGACTGATAAGATACATTGAGATAAGCAATGCAGAATTATATAGTCTGTACTAATAAAGAGTGAAGCACGGAAACCTCCATCAGGCATGAGGGTAAAATGTATAATGCAAAGACAAAACTGCAGTGCAGTGGTGTAGTGAACCCAGATGGAAGATGAATTATAATATTATCATTCCCATTGATTAAATTAGGTTAAGCGACTGTAAGCCTCATCAGCGTATAATTAATTTTTGTCAGAGAAATTGGAATCTCTACATTACTCAGCAGTTTATTCGATTACATTTTATTATTGCTCAGTGCCTAGCTGAAGAATGAATTTATTTAGTTTAGATCATCATAGTACATACATACTAATAACTTCATTGTGCTTGCCATTGATTAAAGTTCTATTAATTAGACTGCAGCACTTTTTTTCGGAAATGCAGAGTCTAGACTGTGAGGAAAAGATGAAAAGTTTGGCAGGGTACAAAGCTCTGACAAGTCACTTAGATAAGTAATATTATAGCAGCAAACGCTTGATAGAGCCTGATCCACATTTGCACAGCATGGAAATTGCTGCAGTCTTTAATTTTAATGCTGTTCCTTCAAATTCCTGCTATAAATCAGAGAACTTACATTTAATCATTCTGGACACTTTCTCATTAATTCTACAAAACGGGAGCGGGCTGCATTAACAGTGCAAAATAAATAAAACGCCACTTTATACTACATGAAAAAGATGGAGAAAAGAATATGGAAATTACTCAAGCACATGGCTTTCACAGTACATTAATAAATGTAAAGGACTGGCATGGAACTTGACTACTATTCACATTTATGTCAAAGCTTCAATTTCTGATTGATCCATAAAATATGGAAATGAAAGCTTTCCAAATATTCTCTTCTGCCTCAAAAGCAACACAAACCAGTCTGAAGGAAAATTAAGTGAACTGCTGGCATTTGACAGCAATAAACTGCATACAACATGCACTTACAGAGTACATATCATGCCTCACTGTGCCATACAGTCCCATTAATACAATACATTGTGCCATATGGTGTTGGTTTATAATCACAGTACATATTTACCATACATTGCCCTCTGCTGTCATTTTTTAATAGCATACAGTGTCATCTAAAGCTATAATGTAAAACAAAGCATACAGTATACAGTGTCATATAAAGCTATAGTGTAAAACAAAGAAATGCAGTATACAGTGTCATATAAAGCTACTGTTAATTGGCCCATAAATGCCATATAATGCCGATGCAAGGTGACGGAGATTCATAGCTTAATAAATTGGTGGATGTTCCTCTTGGTTTGCAGGGGAGGTTTTCAGCCGCTGTTCACATTACGTGTGCGGTTAGACTGAGGCATGGCCTCAGTGCAGTGTGACACGACTTGGTTTGCTGTCATAGCTGTCGTCACTCAGGTTGTATGGCAAAATGTATCATAGTTGCATATGGCGTGCACTATGTGATGTACTATCTACTATGTGTTATTTGGCTGGGGCTGATCATACTTTCGTATAACTAATCCATTTACTGCACAAGAGTCAATAGATGATTTGCTCATGTGGTGATAAGTATGGTTATGGGGAATCAGTTGAGGATTGATAACATTGATGTCCATAACATAGATCTTCAAAGGATCTTCAGCATCAGCCAGAAAAGAAGTGTATATGTCTACACTGCCAAAACAGTAATGGCCCATCCATAACTACATGGACAATTGCACATTAAAGACTTATACCATAATATAATAGTGATGGGATATTGCTAGAATATGCCATCCCTTTATGATTGGTAGGGGTCCAACAGGTGGGACTTTTGCTGAGATTAAAGTGGCCATAGTGCTGTATCACTTGCTAAAATTCCCCTACACAGCTGTGCTCCTGGCCACCTGGCTATTCAGGAAATTACAGCATGTCCTATTCACTTTTAAGCAGGTGATCGGGGTATCACTGCCACCAGAATTGGTGGGTTTCCTAGAAGTCAGACCCCTGCTCATCATCAAGTGACAGCATATCCTAGCAATATGCCATCTCTTTATAAGATGTGAATAAGCCTTTAGTTTAGCCACAATTCCAATACTTTAATAAACTGGTGCTTTCAGCATACAGTGTGCCAGATTCATCCACTGGGCATCTACTGGCGCATGGTACGTCTATTTATAAATCTCCGTCATCCACTTTCGACTGCATCAGTAGACTATTCTATAACTGTAACATATTGTGTTTCATAGCAGTACATAACACTTCTGCAAGTGGTGCATAGTATAATACATCAAATCACATATTGCAGGACTTTATACGTCCCACCAGATGTATTAAATGTAATTTAATATAAAGAGAATCATGTCTAACTCAGTGTCCCTAAAAGGACAATTTATTTTATCCATGAAGTAAAGGACAGAACAAGGGTAATTTTAGATTTTTCACACATTGCAAAATCTACCTGAAAGTGTCATAAAATTAATTTGCAAACATCTGGTAGTTACGTCTGCCTAAACCAGCAGTAATTTCCATACCACAAAGTGATTGACTGTTCTCTCACATGGACGGGACTATATTGCTAATGAATCTCATTCATATTCAATAGTAATTAATTTCTTCTGGATATTTTGCCTGTGATTGGGTTTACATTAAAATAGCATATTTTGACTTTACCTATTTCCCTATTAATCTGCATATTTGCTTGCTGAGCAGCCATTGGTAAACGCTATTGCAAAAAGCGAAGGCCATCTAGATTGTATCAGCTCGTCTGTAGTCACATGATCATACCAACTAAGGTATCACTTTCTGTACATGACTGTGACATGTATGTTCCCCAGTAATCTAATTCTAGATTTCAGAATTACTGAGAAGAGTTTACTATTAGGCTAATGCCCCACGTAGTGGGCCGCAGCAAAAAAGCGCTACGGGAAAAACCACGGGGGCAACGCATTGCAGTTATTCCCGCAGCGCTTTTCACAGAAAGTCCGCAGAGGTTTCCTCTGCAGACTTTCTGCTTCAGTTATACCTATAGGGAAACCGCCGACATTTCCGTAGGTTTAATTGACATGCTGCAATTTCCAAAACCACGACGCAGCACATATTTTCCCACAATGTGTGGATGGGATTCACTAGAGTCCACTTTGCAGGGACTGTAAAACGCCACGTTTTTTTTCGTTTACGCCACATGGGGCCCCAGCCTGATAAAGGTTTGATATATACCTTTGTGCACTGCTAAAGGTGGGTACCATTTTCCTTTGGTAATTCTAGAGATGGGTGAACCTCCCAAGATTCATTTTGGGTGGCTCAGGTCTCTGATTCATTATGGGTTGAACAAGTTCGGACAGAACAGGAAGTGAAATTATTATACTCTGGGGTCTGGAAAGAAAGAGAGACTGAAATGCATGTCGCTGTGGCCATTTTAGTTAATCTGAGACGAATCCCCAACTGTTTGTTTCATTAAAAACCGAACAATTTGGGATATTCGGGTTGAATCCGGCTCAGAGCAAATCGGTTCGCCCATCTGTAGGTATTACATAGAGTTGGAGAAGAAGATCCACCACAGCAACCTGACTGTGGAGCAGAAAAACATTCTGCTCTACTGTCACAAGCACCAATTATTTGGGTGGGGCGGGGGCAGGGATACAGCCTGATCAAAGCAGAAGGAGGCATTTTACTGTGATAAGATATGTTCTAAAGTTTTTTTTTTTCTGTACTGTTCACTTATGTAGTTTGTTGAAAAGTTAGTGAACATTTAAGAATATATTTGATAGTTAGATTTATTTCTGAGCAAAGCAAAGCTTTCCAACTATTCAGCAACATATGAATGCCTTTCTACAAGGTGGGATGTGTAAATACGAATAGAAGTTAATGTACTGTTTTACAGGAGAAGATAAAGTTAAATATCACTGAATGTCAATGCCCACTGGACAAATTATACTAGAAATTTATTTTAACAAAAACAGATGTGTACGGCCGTGATTTAATCAGAATGTCAAATAATTACATTTCTCAAGGTAACCGTAATTGCTGACATTTCCAGAATCAGGTAATCTCCTTACATACCAACCTGGGCGCAGAGTCCAATATGTAAATGTGAAGGGCCTGTGTACCCAAGAAACTTCAGTTATGTCATTCTTTACCAAGTCAAACACTAAAATGAGTATATGTAATACTACAAAGCAGAAATTCTCATTTTTGCTTAAAAATCCCCAAGCAAGGAAAAAAACTATTCACTTTGGGTGCACTGTCCCCTAACATTCTACAGTGGCCTTAATAATGAAATGGAGAGTCGGGATATAATAAGGTGGAATTCTATGGCTATAGCCATCATATTAAAATAAATTAGGGTAAATATAAATAAATAAATAAATATATGTATATATATATATATATATATATATATATATATATATACATACACACACAGCAGACTTGATGCATACATTTCTGCTGTTGTGCTATTTATCTGAATGGGACTTGCAAGGACATTCATATGTATAGAATAGATTTTTCAGTCTTAAAGCTTGTTGAAACAAATCTACATTCTCTTACAGTGGAGTTCATTCATAAAAACAGTAGTTGAAATTGAAGTTCTGCTTTTGTGGTTTATCTCATGCAGAAATCAATTGGAAAATAGTCTTCAAGCATTATATACTATTCAAATGCCTTTTCTAAAAGAGCACAGCATTTGTCTAAGGCTGTGTTCACATCTGCGCCAGAGTCTCTGTTGGAGACTTTGTCAGATTCAGTTTAAAAGTGACGTCTACCCTATGGACCCCATTGTAGTTAATGGGGTCCCCTGGGCTCCACGTGTAACTGCTTTTTCAGCATTCCGCCTCTCTATTATTCAGGTCCTTTAACGGACCCAAACAACAGACGCTAGTGTGAACCTACCGCCACAGCACTTCCATTTCACAGCATTTTCCTGTCATCACAAACTACATCTCCCATAGTGCAATGTTCTGCCCAGTACACCTGGTGATGTCTAAATGAATCTAGCCCCTCCGTGGACAACTGTCCCAGATTCAGTGGGACAGACCAGATTTCAAGTGTTCTCCCTTTGTCCTGGGCAGAGAGCAGTATGCCCATGATGGACAGTATGTTGCAGCTTCAATTCTATCTGCATTCTTAAGATATTGAAGCAGCATTATACTTTGAGTAGGACATTAAGGAGGCTTCATCGCTGTGTTACATAGGGGAGGGCATATTACTGTATGGGGGCACAAAGGGACTGAGTGGGGTCAAAGGGAGCATGGGTGGGACTGGGCTGAGTTGGGGAGATGGCTTAAAGATGTTGTGTGGGACGAATTATAATATTCTGTGCTGTAGCCCCTCACTACTAACCGAGCACAGAACCATACATTGTATAGCGGCTGTGCTTGATATTGCAGCTCAAGCTCATTAATTTGAATGGGACTGAGCTGCAGCATGGTCTTGATGTCACTAGCCTGAGAACTATCATAGAGGTATTGATAAATCCCCCCCAATATGTTCTGTTAATTAGATAATATTGAAAGGTCTGCTAGGATGAGGAAAATAAAGAACTGATGCAAGGAAATGAGAGATTAGTATACGCTGATGGAAGATGGAGGACTGGAGCATAAGGTGCGCAGAATGTGGGGTTGCATTTGGCCTTGCAGTGATGGATCCAGAATGACAATAAACTTTTGCAGGGAAATGAGAGACTAGTATAAGTGATGGAAGATGGAGGACTGGAGTATAGGGTGCGCAGAATGTGGGGTTGCCTTTGGCCTTGCAGTGATGGATCCAAAAGCTGCCCTGCCTTTAATTAAGGTACCAGTAATATAATAGGTCATATTTGGAAGCCCAAGCACAGATTTTGAATCTAGGCCTAGGAGCTTAAAGTTACGCTAGGTTCACACCTGCGTTGGGGTTTCCATACTTCGGGTCCGTTTGGGGACCCAAAAAACAGAAAACCAATCTGCTTAAAAAGCGGTTACCCACAGATAGACTATATTGGGGTCCGCTGGGTTTCTGCCCAGTTTTGTTCCCCGAAAAATGCAGAGAGAAAAGTCCTACTTGCCGTACTTTTCTCTCCGCATTTTTCAAGCGGAATGGGGGGACAGAATCCCTGAACAGTGATGGAGTGCAGATGTGAACCTAGCCTTACAATGTATATGAGAAATCACTCAGAGGGAAACTTATAAAGGACAAGTATCAGCAAAAACAAGACACAAGAGCCACTCACTATGCCAACCCTGGAATCTGGTTCTAAGCATTAGAAATAAGTGAATTCAATCTTGGTTGCTGACAATTGCTATTATACTATTATAGTATGTGAAAACATGTATTTTTCATGTTTGGCAACTTTGTCCCTCCTTGCTCTAAAATAGCAGAAAGCTGTTATTGTGAAAGTAATGTGGCCTATTTATAAAAACTGTTACATGTCAGCCATATTTATAAAGCATCTGGTAAAGGGTTTTTTTTTTTTTTTTTGCTTTTTTATTTTCCTTATGTGAAACAGTTTTCAGTTTGATGAAAACATTTTTCAGATTTATAATCGACATTATAGAATTTTTATATTAACCACTTCTGAACCATTAACTATATAAGTCCAGGCGGTCCACTTTTAACCTTACAAGGATGTACTCATATGTACTTGCAATGTTAAGCAGCTGCTATTACTATAGGGAAGGCGGTGACGGTTTATTACCCTCCTTGCCTTCCCGATCACTATGTATGGGAGCCGCCATAATGCCCCTAGTGCTGGGAGTAAGAGCTAAGAGGCAGTATTCCTCCTGTAACTGGGGATAATGTATCAGCCCAGTTACAGGAGAAATCCACAAAAAAATGAAAGTTAAAATGTTCCTCCCCCCTCCCTTATAGGGGGGTGCAATGTAAAAAAAAAAATGCCACTACCACACCTGCCCACATCACAGGTTCTAGCTCCGCCCCTGGCAACACAACAATAAGTGTCACCTAAGTAAAAATGACTGTACGGGAGAGAAAGAACTATTTGAAAAGATTCAAATTATTTGAATATTAAAATAATAAAAAAAGTGGAAAACTAAAAGCAACATAAAAATAAAACCCTATTTATCACCAAAACAAGTCTCAAAAATTATTAGAATAGCCCAAAGTAAAAAATGTTATAACCCTCAAAACCTATTGTATGAAAAAACCCGAAAATGTGTCTGGTCTTGAACCAGGGAAAATCTCCTCGTCCTGAACTAGTTAAAAACCATAGGGCAGCATGTGCCAAGTGAACATAAGGCGCATATATCCTGCCTCTAGCCCCAATACTGTATAACTTGTATTAATGAAATTTTGTATAAATTAAAGAATTGAATGTGAACTATTGTCTAAAGTGCTAATTGAATCCAGCACAGTCTGTAAATTCACTTACTCAAGTATATCAAATGTAAAATGTAAAATCTTTACTTAATTTCATCACTTACAATTGTATTAGGGGATAGAAGAAGGTTGCCATTTGGCAATTATAAAATTAAAGTGTAACTCCCGTGTTTTTTTTCAGGAGGTGTTTGGTGAACATTTTTGTGATATACTTAATTAAAGAGGATGTGTCACCAAGTGCAACATGCTCAATGACATACATCATTTGATTCTTGTGTCCCTGAACTATTTGATATTCATTTTTTATAAATCTGTCCAGCCATTCAAAAGTTATGGCTGGTGGAAGATTATATGTAAACTAGCTCTAATTCTCCAAGTAGGCGGTAACCTTTTGAATTTCACAGAGAAGATAAAAAGTTACCACCCACTTGGAGAATCAGAGCTAATTTACATACAGGTATAACCTTCCAGGGCGATGTTTTGTATGGGTGGACAGATTTAAAAAAAATTGTTCAGGGGCACCATGATAATCAAATGATATATGGCATTTAGCATTTTGTGTATGGTGACAGATCCTCTTTGGCTAACTTCCACAGGCTGTAATGTTCAGGTTTTTATTTATAGCTAATATTGCAATCTCACTTGAAAAACCTTTTCCCAATTACTTTTCATTGGTTTTCATCGTCTTCTGTGATAAGAAGTTCAGGTTAACTCTGCTACATCTGTACGTCCATCAAGTATAACTTGTAAATCTACAGTGATGATCTTGTACAAGAGGGCAAAGAAATGCTATGAGCTGGACACCAAAATTTCTATCTTAGAGGAAAAATTCCTTCCCGAGGATACTTGTACACTACTGTACATTATTTTAATCTATTTAATGTATCTGCCAGGAATCATGGTGTTAGCCAGACTGAAAAATCACATGCCGTCTCCTAGATCATGGGTAGGCAACCTTTTTTGTTCGGCGTGCCGATTTTAATAAAAAAATCAAGGATGAGGTACTCGGAGTGCCAGTCAATAATTGTAAGTCTGACAACCCCTAAACTAAAGTCATATACCACAAACCATAATACAGAAGTGCTGCCACCAGATGCTTTAGGACACATGCGTTTACTGCTATTTCCTGGGACGCTCCTGTACTTTCCGATTAGAAGCAATGAAAGTCCATGTGCATCCGCCAATTAGTAGTAAATGTGTCCAGGAGCACCGTATGGCAGCAGCCTTATGGTGAAAACACACTATGTATGTGGATGCAGATATAGTCTTAGGCCACTGGAACTTTTACTTCGATGTAAAACTGGTGCATTTTTGCACAAAAAAAAAAACAAAGCCTGAGTTTTCTGTGCAAAAACACATCCTTAATATAGAAAAACACCGTTATACAGAATAATGTCCCATAGTGGTCCCTGCACATGGTATTATGTCCCACAGCCATAGCAGTCCCTGGACATAGTATTATGTCCCATAGCAGCTCCTGCACACGGTATTATATCCCATAGCGGACCTTGCACACGGTATTATGTCCCATAGCGGCCCCTGCACATGGTATATGTCCCATAGCGGCCTCTGCACACGGTATTTGTCCCATAGCGGCCTCTGCACACGGTATTTGTCCCATAGCGGCGCGCCACAGATTTGCCCGCGGCCCGCACACGGTTTTGTCCCATAGTGGCCCCGCACCGGTATTATGTCCCATAGCGGCCTCTGCACATGGTATTATGTCCCATAGCGGCCCCTGCACACAGCAATATGTCCCATAGCGGCCCCTACCACGGTGTATGTCCCGTAGTGGCCCCTACACACAGCAATATGTCCCATAACGGCCCCTGCACATAGTATATGTCCCATAGCGGCCCCTGCACACGGTATTATGTCCCATAGTGGCCCCAGACCACTGTGTTATCCTCCATAGTGGCCCCTGCACACGGTATAATATTCTAACTTTTATAATATTCCAATTTGTGCCACTCACTAGCTATTATTATACTGTGGGGTCTCTTCAGACCACAGAGTATAATAAGTGGAGGGTGAAGAAAGGTGACAAACATAGAAAAACAATGTACTCACCTTTCCACGCTCCACAGTGGCTCTGTGTTCTCTTCGGGCGCTTATGCCTGTAGTCAGCGACCGCTCATTGAGTCTCAGGGGTCATGTCGCGTCATTATGCATAATGACGTCAGACGCAGACGTGACACCTGAGGCCCTGTCAGCTGACTTCAGGCAGAAGCGCCTGAAGAGTACAGCGCGGCTGCGGAGCATGGAATAGTGAGTAACATTGTTTTTTATGTTTGATCACCTCCCCGGGGTCTCCGCTTATTATACTCAGGGGTCTGAAGAGACCTCACAGTATAATAATAGCAGTTTCGTTTCGGCCGTGTTTGGTCCGATCGACACTGCTGGGCGAGGACTCGGGCTGCCGTGCCAGGGAAATAAGCCTCACGTGCCAAGAGTGGCACGCGTGCCAGAGGTTGCCGACCCCTGTCCTAGATGTATATATGTTTGCCTAGGCTAAGCTAAGTATTGAATAATTATTAAAGGTGGGGCGGAAAGGTGGGACCTTTACTGGCTAAGCTTACTAAACCTTAAAAGCCAAGACACACTGTCCTGAAGGTTTCGGGACAACTCATGATAATGACGCAAGACATACACTCAACCTTCATCGCGTACTACATAAAATTGTATGAAGAGTTCCCTTATCATTCCAAGGCTATCTGGAGTCTTTTACAATCAGTGCAGCTGCCCAAGCTAAGAACACACCAAATTGAGGTATCGTCAAACCCAATTCCAGAGGACAAGGTATCACCTCTGTTGATTCTTAAACCCCAGAAGGACCTCCTGGAGATTGGAGCACCCAATCTCTTTTAATTAAAGCGGGGTTCCTTTAAATCAGACTCATAGCTTCCGCCCACTGGCACAAAGTCAAGGATTTTCATCCAGAGAGGTTATAGTACATGGTGTGTCCCAAGCAGCTTTACATGGCTGGTTAACAGGTTATTCAGAAGTTAGCAGAAAATCCCAATGATACTGGAATGACAGGAAATCTGGTCTGGTATTGGATGGTCCAATGTGCTGGTGTGAAGTGCCAGGGTCCAGGCGGTCACACATGATGCATGTGCCAATGTGCATAAGCTATGAGTCTGATTTAATGGAACCCCACCTTAATCAAAAGACTGGGACGCATTCAATTGATCCTCCATTTTGTTTTCCTATTGCCTGACGAAGGGTTTTTATACCTGAAACATTGCATGTAATAAATTCTTTAAGAAGCATAACCTTCCAGAGTGCGGTTCTAACTTTTTATTTATCTCATGTTTATTCAGACTTGCACACAGTAAAACGTTATTCGAGGGCACCCCTTTCATTATAGGCAGTTGCAGAGCAATTGCCACTATGATCCTCAGAGCTTTAGGGGAGTAGAGTTGAGATGACATGATTTGCAAGGGAATGCTGAACAATACTGATCTGAAAGGCACAATCTCATGTCATTATTTCTTTCTACACCTAGAGTTGAAATTAGGCCTCATGCACATGACCATGTGCATTGTCAGCCATGTTTATCAAGGATAACATACTGACCCATTCATTTCATTCATTGCGGGGTCTGATCGAGTAGTCTTGGATATGACCTGAAGTACCACAGTACAGGCAGAGGTTATTCCGGAGACGATGCTCTCGTCGAGTCTTGGCGTCCACAGCTCCCAGTTGCATGGGTTCCTCACCAGGAGTGATGGGAGAAAAGGTGGGTTTATCAGTAGAGAGGAAGAGACAGAAAATTTGGAGGAAACAGACCCTACTCTCTCTTTAACATTTTCCTGGATTCTAGGGTCAATACAGATGGCCAAAGTCATGGCCTGCTCAAGAGTAGGGGGATCTGGGTGACCAACCCAGACCTCCTTAACACATTCACACA
This sequence comes from Leptodactylus fallax, assembly GCA_947044405.1. NCBI lineage: Eukaryota > Metazoa > Chordata > Amphibia > Anura > Leptodactylidae > Leptodactylus > Leptodactylus fallax. The sequence goes on from CAMRHE010000123.1 coordinate 1,793,401, forward strand.
GGATTTGTTTAAAGTGAGCCTTTTGAGCTAACTCACACCAACCTGCAGTTACACTGCACTTAAGGAATTCTGAGCAGTACTCAGCAGAGCGTTTGCCCTGCCGCATGGTGAAGAGTTGTGATTCCTCAAGCCCAATGTGATCTGGCTCAGCATACAGTAGATAGACCCCAGGGAGAAAAAAAGTTTTTCCAAGTCAGACCACTCCTCAGCCCCAGGAGGGAGTTTAAGGGCCCAAGCTTGTGGATCCCTCTGTAGGAGGGATATAACTACTCCCACCATTTGGGCCTGGGATGCATGTGGATTAATCCGAAAATACAGGCGACAAGACTCCCGGAAAGCCTCAAATTTTTCTCGTTCCCCCCGAGAAACGATCCGGGAGTAACATCTTCACCCTGGGAAGGGAAGAAACAGCAGGGAATGCTGCAGCAGCATCAGTAAGGGTCTGAACCTGTTTAGCTAGTTCAGCTACCAGGCCTGCCAAACCCTTCATCTTGGCTGCAAGGCCCTGAATAGGATCCATGCTGATCCAGAGGGAAGCAATGGCAGAAGGTAATTTTAGGGCTTGCTATTCTGTAAGGGAATTGCCAGTTGAGCAATTCCCCAGTGCTGCTGCAGAACCCTGGGGGGAGGGGCACAACAAGACAGTGAACCCTAAGCTGAACCCCCCACTGTCCCTGGCTAACTTGCATGATCTGTCCTAGGTGACAGCCAGCAACGGGTCAACAGTCCCTTCTTAATATAAGTGACAACACAGAATGCAGACAACACCGTACCCACAAAAGTGGTGAGGTGCTTCTCCAACACCAAACCATGGATTAATTCTGATATAAAAACACTACTTAAGGAGAAAAAGATGGCTTTCAAGGCAAGAGATAAGGTGGGGCTGAGGAAGGTACATAATGAGCTTAGATGTCAAATCAGGCAGGAAAAAACCAATTATAAGGAAAAAATGGAAAAGCAGAAGAAAAGAAAAGATATAAGGGGTGTCTGGAAGGGGCTTAAGTCAATCTCGGGTCATGGACTGTCTGTCTCCCAAGTGGGAGGAGGGGCACAACAACCCTAAGCTGACCCCCCCCCCCCCCCACTGTTCCTGGCTAACTTGCCTGATCTGTCCTAGGCGACAGCCAGCAACTGGTCGACAGGTCCCTTCTTAATATAAGTGACAACACAGAATGCAGACAGGACAAACAAGAACAAAAGGGAGGTCAGCAAGCCAAGGGGTTACTAACAGTCGAGCAATGCAGTACAGAATCAAAATCCAAGAGAATAGTCAAAGTCAAAGCCAGAGGTAACAAAACAGCAATATCGAGTAAATACGAGGCAATAGCAAGCGCCAATGTGAATGTAAGCAAACGATAAATAGGAAGGAAGAACCCGCCCCAGACTTGATAGGTAGACAAGCTTTCAATCACACAGGCAAGGCTAAGATTAACTATTTGAGGAGCAGAAGAAACAAGGTGCAGGAGACAGGTGTGGCTGAAATTCAATTACATAGTCTAGGGCAGTGTTCAGACTGAGCAACAAGAACCTTAAGCAAGGAATCAAACTGAATACACCTCCTTCGCCACAGCATGCTAGCAGAGGGAGGCGCAGAGAGCTGCACAGGCAGAGACGTTACAAGATGTTAATTGGTTTAACAAACTAAGTCTATTCTTCAATAGATTTGATCACACACCAATTCCTCCCATCCCAGCATGCCTTTCAGTTCCCTCTACCAAACTGACTTCACCCCCTGTGGCTACTTCCCACCAGACCAGTAAATCCAGCAATCTGTCATTATCTGACCACAGTCTTACTGTCACACGTGCCCAGGTGAGAAGGGAGCTGAAAAAGATCAAAGTTGAGAAGGCTGCAGGGCCAGATGGTATCAGTGCAAGGCTAATTAAGACTTGTGGGAATCAGTTGAGTAGCATTATTACATATATGTTTAATATGAGTCTGAAGCGGGAAATAATACCTGATCTGTGGAGATCTTCTTGTGTGGTACCGGTTCCAAAGAAACCTCATCCTATGGACCTCAACGACTACAGACCCGTAGCATTAACATCCCATCTGATGAAGGTCTTAGAGAGATTGGTTCTCACACATCTCGGCCCTCTAGTGAGCCCAGTTATGGACCCTCTCCAGTTTGCTTATTGGCCAGGCATTGGGGTGGATGATGCCATCATCCACTTTGTGCACAGGGCTCTTTCTCACCTGGAGAAACCAGGGAACACTGAGAGAATAATGTTCTTTGATTTCTCCAATGCTTTTAACACCATACAGCCGGAGTTACTGAGAGACAAGCTGGGCCTTGCTGGAGTGGACCACCACCTCTCCAATTGGTTCCTAGACTACCTCACAAATCGACCCCAGTATGTGAGAGCCCGGGACTGTGTGTCAGATACCATGATCTGTAATACGGGTGCACCCCAGGGTACAGTTCTTGCCCCTTTTCTCTTCACACTGTACACTGCAGATTTTAGGTGCAACTCAACTAGCTGATACCTACAGAAGTATTCTGACGACTCTGCAATAGTAGGCCTCATCACAGACAAAGATGACAGGGAGTACAGAACTAAACCGGGATTTTGTGGACTGGTGCCAGCGGAACCACCTGAGGATTAATGTTGGGAAGACCAAGGAGATGGTGGTGGACTTTCGTAAATGCAGATACCCTCCTAAACCAGTGGACATCCAGGGGACGGGCATCGAGACTGTCAACACCTATAAGTACCTGGGTGTGCTCCTTAATAATAAGCTGGACTGGGCAGATCACATGGAGATCCTGTACAGGAAGAGCCACAGCAGGCTCTACCTGCTTAGGAGGCTGAGAGCCTTTGGAGTCCTGGGGGCACTTCTTAGGACTTTTTTCAACTCGGTAGTGGCATCAGCCATCTTCTTCGGAGTGGCCTGCTGGGGGAGCAGTATATTAACTAGGGATAGAAATAAACATGACAAGCTGATTAGAAGGGCCATCTCTGTCCTGTGGAGCCCACTGGACCCAGTGCAGGTGGTGGGTGACAGAAGGATACTGTCCGTGGTGAGCTCCATGTGGGAGAATAACTCCCATCCAATGCATGAGACCGTGATAGTGCTGAGCAGTACTGTCAGTGAGAAGGAGCGCTATCAGAAGTCCTTCCTCCCGACCGCGGTCAGGCTGTACAAACAAGAGAGACCTAAGCGGAGATCATTCCATACAGAGAACTGAAATTTCTTTCTGTTGTGATATCCCCCCCCCCCCCCTACTTCTTTACCTGTACCTTTCTCTCTGTCTGTCTACTATCAATGGGATCCCTCTACATTGGAACATTTTGTATATATTGTATGTGTATTTGTATTGCTTATCTTGCATTGCATATCATTGCTGCTGTAACACACTGAATTTTCCCAAGGTGGGACTATTAAAGGATTATTATTATTATTATTATTATTATTGTAGTCTCTGCCTCCCAGCGACATACAGGTGAAACTCAGTTGTGTGAATCTAGCCTAACTTTAACATATCTACAATGTTCAGCCTTTTTACTGATGATAATATATATTTTTACTGTTTCTTATGTATATAAAATGACCTGGATGGCCACGATGGACCCCAAGTAATTGTGTCTGAGAAGTAACAATGTAATATTTAACACTGCAGAAAAACTAATCCCACATTGGTGACCTTTCATTAAACATTTCCCAGAGCCCATAGCAGATAAATGTTCTAAAATCCTAAAACCATATCAACTGCCAGGAAAAATATTTGTTTTTGCTAACATGTTGCTCACATGACCTACACTTGCCCTTGTTTCCATGTGTCTGCATAGAAATCCATTACATTGTGTTTATGTGTGTATAAACGTGTGTGTGTGTGTGTGTGTGTGTGTGTGTGTGTGTGTGTGTGTGTGTGTAAAATAAAAATATTGTCAAAAGAGTCCATATTGCAAAGTGTAAAGTCACAACGAATTAGCTTTATTTGTACTTAATCATCACAGATATTAATAATTGCCTGTTGCTTTCCATGGTCTGTGCACTACACAACACCATTTTGTAATCCAGTTTTAGGAAAAATGTCAACTATTTGGCTTCTGATCATAGTCATTCAGGGGAAGGAAAGAAGAGGCTGAAGATCAAGCCATCAGAGAGACATTCTGGTCAATCTGGCACTGACTGTGTTTTTAGAGATTGCTGTGTAATGTAACACAGAAAATGCTGAAGCCAGATTTTTAATTAAAAATGATTATAAAAAATATTCTTAGCCAGAAATATGTAGATTTCAATTTAAAAATACGTCCAAATGTGTCCATAGCATTTAAAGGAATTTTCGAATGGTTAAATATTGATGATCTATCCTTAGAGGTCATCATCATCTGATCGGTTGGGGTCCAATCCGGGACCTCCACAGATAAGCTGTTCGAGGAAATGGTGACAGTGGGGTGAGCTCCACTTCACAGAGCAGTGACATCTCGTTCATTTGTCATGTGGCTTGCAGCTCAGTCCCATTCAAGTAGGAGCTGCAGTACCAAGCACTGCACAATTCTATGCTTGGTATTTAGTGAAGAGATGCAGCACTCATCCAAACTATAAGATAGGCCATCAGTATTCAACGATCAACGCTAAATGGTATTATTGAAAAGTAAGATTGTATAGGAACCACAGTAACTCAGTTATGAAGTGGCAGACCACATAAAGTTACAAAGGGGAGACGCTTAGTGCTGAGACCTACAGGACATAAAAGTAGCCAGCTCTCTGCTGACTCCTCTGGTATTAACATCAGTACAAAAAATGTGCGCCAGGATCTCCATGGCATGGCGTTCTATGGTTGAAGAACTGCAAACAAGCTTGACAGCATCATTCACAATGCCAAGCTTCAGATGGCGTGTTGTAAAGCATATCACCACTAGACTCTGGAGCAGTCACCACATGGAGTGATAAATCATACTTCTCTATCTGGCAGCCTGATAGATGAGTCTGGGTGGTGAATGCGAGGTAAACATTACCTGCTTGACTGCACTAAGTTAACTGTAAGTTTGGTGGAAGAGCAATACTGTTATGGGGTTGTTTATTGGGAATTGGTCTAGGCCCCTTAGTTCCAGCGAAGGGGAATCTTAATGCTTCAGCATACCAAGAAATTTGAGACAATTGCATGCTTCTAACTTTGGGGGGAACGGTTTAAGAAAGATCCTTTCTGTCCCAGTTGGATGAGTTTGGTGTTTAAGAACTTGACTGACCCACACTGAGCCCTGACCTCAAACCCTTTGAACACTTTTGGGATAAACTAGACATCATCAGTGTCTGACCTAACAAACTCTCTTCTGGGTGAATGTGCAAAGATTCCCACAGACACACTATAAAGTCTTATAGAAAATCTTCTGGAAATCTTCTGAGTGGAAGCTGTTTTAGCTGTAAATGGAGGACTACCTCTATATACATACCTTTTGATTTACAATGCAATGTCATACAAGTTCTTCTAGGTGTAATGTAGTTGTCCCGATACTTTTGTGCCTATAGGATACACTTCCAGAAATCTATGAATTTTCTATGTGTTGTAGACACTTTCTGACAGCTTTTACATAGGCAGCGAGGCTTGTTGAAAAGGGGACGGGGCTTAATATGAAAAACTGGGTGCCAAGGAATGTGCCAAAATTCCGAACAATATGGCAAAATTTTAAGTCTAAATTTTTCAGAAACTAAGCCAACTAAGAAGTGGTGTAAAGTTAGACTAGACAGTCTAAAGTATGCCAGATTTTCAAACAGCATTAGACACTTTGGAACATATGGTACAGTTTAACCAGTTCTGGACCACTCATAGATTATATATAGTTGTGCTAAAAAGTTTACATACCCTGGCAGATTTTTTTATTTTTTGGCCTTTTTTCAGAGAATATGAATGATAACACAAAAACTTTTTATCCACTCAGGGTTAGTGCTTGGTTGAAGCCATTTATTGTCAAATTTCTGTGTTTTCTCTTTTTAAATCATAATGACAACCAAAAACATCAAAATGACCCTGTTCAAAAGTTCACATACCTTGGTGATTTTCGCCTGATAACATGCCCAGAAACCAAACCACGGTCAGGTAGACCAACCAAAATTTCGGCCACAACTGCCCGGAAAATTGTTCGGGATCCAGAGAAAAACCCACATATAATATCAGCTTAAACATGGCCTAAAGGGGTTTTCCAATCTTTGTTAATTGATGACCTATACTTGAAACTTTATGATAGATCATCAACTGAATAACTGTAGGGATCACCTAGGAGTCCCAGCGGCAGAGCGGCTTTAGGGGTTACCTAGGATGCCCAGCGGCTGTTTGACGTGGCAGAGGCATTCCCTGAGGTCAGCTTCTGTGTCACAGGGCTCATCAGTGTTCATCAGTCACATGGCCATTCATTTGAATGGGCTAAGTTGTTGTACCAAGCATAGTTACTATACAATGTATAGCACTGTGTTGGGTTTTCTGTGAAAAGGCTCTTCACAAATGGTGTGGTCTCTTCTAACAGCTGCTCGGTAGGGGTCTGACATCCAGTCCTCAATTGATGACCTATCCTAATGAAATATTATTAATTAATAAGCCTGGAAAAGCCCTTTAACATCCTACTCACCATTCCTCATTACTCCAATGTCTCTCCTTGCAGCTTCCTGCCACCAGCTATATCAGGTTACCAAAGTGACCTGTGTCTGATGACATCAGACCAGATGAGGTTTATTTCTTACTGGATCCTGGCTCTGACTCTGACCTTGCTGCTGGATACTGCTACTGTCTAGTTTTTTGGATTTCTAGCCTGGTACCTGCAGTTTTACACCTGTTCTGACTTCTGACTATGATTATTGCATCTGGACCACTCTCCATATAACTTCTCACGGTTCCCTTCTGACTACACTGTTGGTACCGCCTTTTTGGGATTAAATGGGCAGAACAATGAAATGTCTTTAAAACCTGCACCCCAGTCTAAACCATTCCACACCGACTGGCTTAGAGATGTCAGACTTCTAAGAAACATTCTATTAACCACTGGCCAGAGTGTTCAGATCCAAAGTACCCATCGTCTTTTATCCTTCTAAACTGAGGGGTTATTTCTATGAATGTTCAGTAATAGTTGGATTATAGGGAAATCACTGTGTATGTAAGCAAACAGGATTTCAGCAATAAAATATAAGTATTGATTTTATTAAAGGTGTTACCTCCAAAGTGAAAGGAAGTAAAATGCAAATGTTCAGTTTCCTCCATATTTCAGGTGTCTGTTTCCCAGGGGTATTCTTAAATGTAATTTGAAGAAATATACACTTATAAAAAATGTATTCTGAGTCCATGGATTTTGCAATGTCTTTTACATTGTGTCACCGTGACTGGGAATTCATCACTACAAATCTGTTAGTAAAAAGCAGATGGTGTCGGAAATTGTCAGTTCCTGTGTACAGGAGCCGAGCCAAGCCAAGCCGAGTACAATGTGTCTTCAGTCTGCAATCAATATTCAATAAATATTTATTTTAATCATATCTAGTTTACTGAAAAATGAATAGAATTCTGCACAAAATAAAATATCTCTAAAATGTACTAGAACAATTATTAAGCATTTCTTATTAGCTCTGCCTTTAACCTACACCTAAAGCAAACCTCGATTCACAATAAAAATATTACAGTAAATGCATAATTAAAATACTTGGTGTCCTGTGTTATAATCTTTCCTCTACCTCCCATCTTCATTTATGTAAAATGGTCACTAGTATGGCAGACTATTCTGAGACATTCCCTCGCTCTTGCTTCGACAAGGTAAGAGCAGGGAACAAATGTTTCAGAGAACCAAAGCACAGTGGGAGGCTTCATCAAGACTGGCGTTTAGTGCACCAGTCTTGATAATTCCTGCACTGCCAAATAATGTGGTGCCTCATTTATGCATGCCTCATCATAAATCAGTCACATCCTTCAGCAGGCCTGTATGCACAAATAAATTGGCAGAAATAATCATAAATCCCACTCATATCGCACCCCCTTTCTGGAAAGTGATGTGGGCAGTGTAAAAAAAAAATTTTGTGCAAGTGGCATGTAAAAGCCACTAATCCAAGGTGATGTACAATACTACTAAATGTGCTCCAGTGTGCATAGTGTAGAATAAGAAGCTGGTAGTCATTTTACTTATGAATGAAGAGGGGACAGAGAACTAGACGATGCATGTGAGAAAGATTAAAATAGCGGGAAGGGGTATTTTAAGTGTGAATTATTAAACTTCTGCTGTAAACCAGGGGATCGCCTTTACCTGCATATGTACTATACAGGCAGCACATATGGCTTGTTTTTAGTCTTTAGAAAAAAAGGATGTCCCACATGAAAACAAAGGGGGGGGGGAACTGGTCCATTGGTCATGCCACCATTCTGTGCTATAAGGGATGTAATGATGGATTGATCAATGAGAATGTAAGGTAAGTGTGAAAGATCCTCAGAATGTGAAAGATCCTCAGTGCACCAACACCGCGTTGGCCCACACCTGAGACTTCTTTCATAAAAAAACCACACTCACCGCCAGTGAGTGCTGGGTTCACAAGATAAATACAAGACAAGCTTTCTAAATTTTGTATATTTATTAACCCCTAGATGGGTCGGTATTAACATCTAACACATGCAGTTCAGAACAGATATGCAGATGTATGCAAGCATTAACAGTTACTAGTTACAATATACAGTACAATAAAATAAAAGGGAATAAAAGTGAAATAATTACTTTACCACACATATCCTGGATGTGGCTCTATAATCCAACCCTCACACATGTGGGGATAACCAGTGGAGGCAGCATTCCAGCCTGCATGCTTATCACAGTCTCTCAGTAGTAATCTCTTGTAGTCTCATCATAGTATTCTCCTGTAGTCTCAGCACAGTCTCTTGTAGTCTCATCATAGTATTCTCTTGTAGTCTCCTCCCAGTAGCATCCCTCCATAGTATTCTCCCTCACTGACCTCTTACCTCATCTTTTATACCCTTGATTACACCACCCAGAATGAGGTCACCAGCGACGGCAAGTCTGATTGATTAACGCACTCAAGTCAAAATTCTTTGTAAGGAGATGTGACCAAGTGGAATGACACAATGCCTTCTATATGTTATCAGCCATGTCTGATCAACAGCCCAGGCTGAACAATGCATGTGTATTTGATCACTCAGGGCTATGTAGGAATTCAATGGAGCCATTCTGGGATGGATACAAAGCCCTATTGTTACATGGTTGTCACTACTGATAACATACACCTAGGATTAGGGCTGCGCACATTATGAATAAATGGAAGTAAGAGGGAGATACGATACCCAGAGATTAAAATACATCTTTGAGTTATAGCCATATTTAAGTGGAATCATCACAGTAAGGTATGAGGATATAAGCGAGGTTGGAGCAGCACTAGGAAAGGTATATTTTTATATGCAGTTGTGTGTAAAATATAACCATGGTAAATATATTGTAAAGTAGTGAATACAGGCAGTGGTTTATCATACATCAGGATCGTAAGTGCACAATATTCAGATTTAAAAGGGTTTTCACATGAACATAACCCAATTCAAATTTGTAGTTAATAGATAAACATTTTTGCAAATATAAATAATTAAGTTTGCAGATCGGTTGCTAATGCATATTACCATGAATGCAGCCAGCGAACCTAGCTATGATTTCCTTATTGTGGACACACTATCAGCCGGGGATACTGCATGCACAAGAAGATAAGTTGCCTTATTGTGGCTAGACTGGCACCACTAAGATGGTTAGAGAAAAATCTTTAAAACTTTGCAAAATTTTTAATTACTTATATAATTACTCACTTCCATACGAGATGCTTTATACCTCTTCCAGACCAGACACATTTTCAGGTTTTTTGCATGTGCGATAATGAGGGCTATAACATTTTTATCATTTGCGTTATTCAACTAATTTCTGTGTCTTTTTTCAGTGACACATATGGTTTTATTTTTATGTTGTTTTTATTTTTCCATGTGTTTTCATTTTTTTTATATCCGGGAAAATATAAACAAAAGAGGAGGGAAAACATGTCTGTTTTTCACTTTTCATTTTTTTTTTTAAATTCAATAACACAAAGTGCTACTAAAAAACTTTTTAAAATAGTTTTTCCTCTCTGTTATCATAATTTTTATTTTTTATGGTTTTGTCGGGGGGAGGGGCTATAACCTGTAATAAGGGTGTGTTATTGGCGTATTATTTTATTTATTTTTTTAATTATTTTATTTACTTTTTTTTTTTTTTTTTTTACTTTTCTATTATTTTTTTTTTATAATTTTTTTTTTTTTACATTGTGTCCCCATAAGGTCATAATAGACCTTTGGGGACATCTGATCACTGTTTTTTTAGTTGGGGAGGCTGATTTCCCCTGTAACTGGGGCTGGTACATTTAGCCCCAGTTGCAGGAGGAATACAGCCTCCTGCATGTTACTTACATAATACTATAGAGCTGATCTGGAGCCTGTAGGACCCAGCAGCTCTTGCAGACGCTGCACCCGGCGGATCACATGACCACCGGGTCAGAGGGCAGCTGCAAGATGGCGGCGCCCATAGTGCTGTATACAGCGCTCATTCAGCACTGTATACACAGCAATCAGGAAGGCAGGGAAGGTACAGCTGGCTCCCCGTTTCAGTAGCTGCACAATCTCGTACAGCTGCTGATTTCTGCTTAGACATAGCAGTACGTTTTTACAGAAATAGACAACCACCACTTGGACGTATATACTCTATAGGCGGTACAGAAGTGGTTAAAAAAACTTTTAACCTTTAATTGTCTACAAATTTCAAGATGGTTTTGCTCATGGGAAAATCCCTTTGTCCCTTCTGCTAGGCACTCTAAAAGGGGAACACAGGGGGACAAGGGGACAGATTTAATAAACCAGTCTTAATAAAGGGCTTGACTGGCGCAGGGACCAAGAGATTTATGCAGAGAGGCCTCTTCATAAATCAGTTGGACATCCCTGCACCAGAATGGAATTCTATGATAGTTAGGAACTGACGTAGATTTCCATTATAGCTCACGCCAGAAAACCGTCGAGAGTTATAATAAAGCTGCTTTCTCTGCCCCAGCCTGGCCCAATCTCCGATATGGCAAATGGGGTATGGATTGGGGCTTGTGGTACACATTTGGCGCAAGAAAGGGCCTTGCACCAAATGTGAGCAACAGTACTATTCTTCTACGAAAAGAGGGATCAATGAATTCCCCCAAAGGTCTTCAACAAAAAGAAGCATTTTTTCCTAAAATTTACTATAGAATAGAATTTGATATAGGTACATTTCATGAATATCATTGTAAACAAAGAGCTGTCCCTAATAGAAATATTGCAATAAATTAATAAGTAAAAGGAGTCTACCACCTCCTAAATGGCTATTAAGCTTCTCTCAGGGCTTTGTAGGAGCCAGTACAAATATTACAAGTATGCCTTTGTTGCTGAAATGTAAAGTAGCTGCCGAGATAATGAACTCTTAATCTTTACGCAATTTAGAACTTTATTGGTCGTGTTCCAGGGTCCAAGGGCGTTTTCTTGCCAACAGACATATCTTTTTTGTAGGTGGTCTCCTACCCTCACTACAACCTCCTAATTGTATAAGTGACACCTTCCTCCTGAGCTGTTGTGCACATCTTTCTAAGCTAAGGCCTGTGCATGGTTCAATGGTTTGTTTTCTGACACATGAGCAATGCAAGCCTGTCTTCTCTGCCCAGCGTTCTCTGCTGTATTGTGTACATGTTACACACTCCGCTCATATGCAGTACTACAGAGGACTCCAACCAGAGAAAACAGGCTGTATTGCTCATGCACCAGAATGCAAACAAACAATTTGGGCACGTACAGGGTTTAGTTTTAAGAGCCATGATGTTGAAGGGTGGGGTTTGTGGTGAGGGTCCACTCATGGAAACTGATGCTCTGGCTAGTGAAGGCATGCATAAAGTTCATTATCTTGGCAGCCATTTTGCACATTTCATCAGCAAAGGTACGCTTATAATATGTATAATGACCCTTACAACATACTGGGAGCAGCTTAAAGAGGGCCTTTCATCACTTCCACAAGCTCTTTCTATTCTTTAATAGGTGTCGCTCCACTGATTCTGGCACAGTAGAATTTTTTTTCTCTAGTGCCCACTGTTTCAATAACCAATATGCTAATTAGGCTCTCTCCTATCAAACCGAAGGTCCTGGACCGCCCACCTGACAGTCGAGAGTCTAATCAGCATATTGGGTGCTGATACTAACTGCACCAATTGCTCAGGAATAGAAGGCGATAGAGATAAAATTCCAGCTGCACCAGAATCAGTGGAGCAGAGCCTATTGAAGGATGGAAAGAGCTGAGAGTTGATGGAGGTGGTGAAAGGTCCTCTTTAATAATCATTTGGGAGGCGTTAGGCTCCCTTTGATATCTTTTTCCTGATCATGCTATGGGTTTGTTAGCTTTGCAATAAATTTTAAGTCATAAATTCAGTCCAACAATATTGAAAACTAATTTACTAAAAGCATAAAATGGCACGATTTATTACTTGCGAATCGCAAAGCTGCTTATATATATATAATATATGCAAATGAGTAACAACATTTGCATAACACTAAGAAATATCTCTTCCTTTATGCAAAACATTGATATAGATGTAAATAATAGACTACATTGATTCCTCTCTACATACAGCAACATAAGGGTAAGGTTTTTAGATGCAGTTTAAGAAGCCAAAACCAGGTGAGATCATGAAGAGTACTTTTTTCACAATCCTAAAGATTATGTCAGTCATCATTCTCAGAATTCTACAATTCTGTTAAAAATGTTTACTTAAAAATATAAGGGTTCTACCTTTTAAAAGGTAGAGTTACATTAGTAAGTTAGATAAGAGAATGAACAACCATGGCATCTATCCCTAAGATGAATGAATGTAGATCATGCCAAAGCTGATCCCAAGGATTTTAGTTGTTATTTTATGATGTAAGTAAATGATATCCTACAAAATAGACAGCACTGTTATATTCTTATACTTACTAACCAGTGAGGCAGGAGATCACCACAAAGGAATAGATCATTTCCATAGTTGCCTCTTCACATAGTAACTCCTAGGAATCTGCATCACTAGGCTGTGAGGAACCACCCCCCTGACAGTACAAGGCAATGGAAGAGTACCGTTCACCCTGAGCTGTAAGGCCAGCCCCTCTGACCTTGCAGGGATTATGGTGCTGATAAATCTGCAACCGGGGCACATACAGGCAAAGCTGAATTCAGTGCACTGCCAGCTTTCTAGGAGTATATACTCCGCTAATGTCAGAAAACGTGAAAGTTCCTCTTTAAAGGCTAACTAAACTTTCAAACAACTTTTGATTTTCAGGCAGTATTTGTGTCATGAATGAATTTTGTAAAATATTTTATTAACAAATTGTGTCTCCTTTCTGTGAAATCCTGCATTTCTTTATTCTTTCCTTGCTACTCTGTTGAGAGTTGTCCTTTGCTTCTCATTGTGTACAGTATACAGGCTTGCGTGTAATGAAGAGAAAATGAGTGGGCACTATATATAACTAGATATAACTGTTATATCTCAGGCACTATATAATGTAGAAACTTGCTTCTGGTGGCATATGGAAGAGGAAATTCTCAGCTTTCATATGACACTAAGGTTACTATATACATCTACATGACAGTATTGGTGCAGTTCTATCTATATTGCTTCCAGAGATATCATCAGTTGAAAACACAGTTATGATTAGGATATATATATATATACTAGTAGAATACCCGCGGCTTCGCTCGCGGAAAATATGTTAAATTGTTGGTTATGCTAGCTAAAGTAAAATTTTCAGTATCACACTGAAATTGACATTTTCAGAGTGCTACAGTAAATCTTTATTTCCACTTGAAATTTTTGTTATTATTTTCGCATTTTACTTGTCGTAACATTTATGTGAACAACAACTTTTTTTTATTTCAACATTCTTATTGATTTTACATATTCAATACATATTATGTAGTATAAACTATTACAACTATTTTTTGTCAAAAATTTTAATTTATGCACCGTACACCCCCTTCCTCCAGTGCAATCTATAAGTAATTCACGGACAAGAGTAAAATTGGTTTACAGTTAAACAACTATCTATTGTAGTGCTTTTTGGTAAACAATGTTTCTGGTTTTACCTTCAGGTGCATATATGAAAAGATTTTTGGGGTTACCCACTCTAGAGCAAGCAACGTACAACTGTCCATGTGAATACACAGGCTCTCCAAATTAATGCCAGCTACTTTAAGTGATTGACCTTGTGCTTTGTTTAAAGTCATAGCAAATGCAAGTCGGATTGGGAACTGCAGACGCTTAAAATTGAAGGGCATGTCGCTTGGTAGCTTGGTGTCTTCAATAACATTGGGCATGAGACTTTTAATGCACAATCTTGTGCCGTTACACATTTTTGGTGGGTCAAGGCTCCGAAGCAAAATTATTGTGGCTCCTATTTTTAAAGTGAGCATATGCGGTGGCATTCCAGGAGGCTTCAAAGAATTCAGGAACTCCAATGGATATATTACGGCTTGTTCACTCTTCATGACTGAATCAATGAACATGTATGTGGTCGCTAGACCAGGCAGCCTTCCCTGAATTAGTAGATTTATGGAGCTGACACTATCATTTTTAGGTGCAAGGATTGCACGTTCACAAAGCCACTGATGGTTGTTAAAATTGTTCCAAATATCAGGGAAAACTTGGTCAATAAGTTCCATTACCGAAGATGTAATTTCACAAAAATGTTCCGGAAAGGAAATGAGACCAGTAGTGGAATCAGTAGGGAACCTGTCATTTCCAAGGCATAGTAGCTGGTGTGTAAATTTGTCCGCAGTTGTATTTCCCATCAAATAAACCCGCATATTAGTAGTTTGCTTCTGAACATGTATCCACAGATAAGAAGATTTTAGACAGGCATTCATCTCATCCGCTGGTGTTGCTTCCTTACGAACAGGTAACGTCTGGCAGAAGTCACCTGCAAAAATTACAACAATTCCCCCCTTTAAACAATCGGTTCCCCGCAGATCTTTCAAGGTGCGATCAAGGGCCTTGACCGCTATCTTGTGCGCCATGGTACATTCATCCCAAACAATTACTTTGCAAGTTTGTAATACTTTAGCTTTCCCAGAGTCCTTAGTGATATTACAGACAGGAGTTTCTGACAGCGCAATCGTAGTGCTGAATGTGCCGTGCTCCCTCCATCTAAAAGAGTGGCCGCAATCCCAGATGATGCAACAGCCAAGGCAATGCCATTGTTTGAGCGAATTTCTGCAAGCAGCAAATTAATTAAAAGTGTTTTACCAGTACCTCCTGGTGCATCTAGGAAAAATAGTCCTCCATTTCCACTGGAAATCTGACCCATAATTGCCAAATAGGCCGATCTTTGGTCATCAACCAAAAGAGGCTTATTTAATATGACAAATTCTTTACATTTTTCCAAATCATAGCTTTTTTCTTGCAGAATATCTCTGTTCATAATATCAAAGTCTGGTCGATTTGGTGCTGGTAAACCTAATTCTATTAGAGTTTTACTATTGATAGATATGCACCTTTCTTCTAACATCAAGAGGGCTTTGTTGAATATGTCAGCAGTGAAATTTAAGTCTAAGTCTGTATTAACTCTCCTTTGCACTCTAAGAATATCTTCACTAAGATATTCTTTGTATTTGTCCCAAAGCGCGCAGGAATTGGAAGGTGCACAGGTTGTAATTATTATAGCGAACATGTCTCTTATTTGAGGTGGAAAGCGAGTGACAGATGCTTCCTGCAATGTCATGTCCCAGTGTTGATCGTCTTCGATCAGATCACGCTTTTGGCATGCTTCCCTGTAAGTTTGACACAGCTCTCCATCAACTATTTTCAAATCTGTGAAAGAAGTTGGCCCACGGACAGTGTGAAGCAGTAATTGGAGGAAGTAACACTCTGCGTTGTTTGGATGCACTGTATACACACGTCCAAGAGCATCACTGGAACGTCCATCCCATCCTGGGACCCTTGCACCTTGTTTCCTCTTGCAAAATACTTTTCTCGATTTATTCCATGTATAATATTTTGGAACATCTGAATATAATAAAGTCAAATGGATCTACTTGACAAAGGAGAAAGAAAGCTGTCAATGTTGTATTGGGTGGTCAAGCAGCTCTTTCCTCTGCATTCTTGGGAGTAAAATAAACTCATTGTCCATTTTCCAGATGGACACTGAGATGAACTACAGTCGGATGTTTTTCATGGATGGGATAATTTAGTAATCGCCACACGGCTTCATTACTACTTATATACCTTCCCATCTGATACAGCATAATCTCATCAGATGTACATTTTGGATTCTCTAGCTGGAAAACTGCCATATCACTGCCCTTGTTAACATATTTGCAAATGTATTTAATTGACTTAACAGAGTTACAATATTCTACGTTAATGTGCGCATCAAACATTTTTGAAAGCAGTGGAGAGTAAGGTACAACCCACCGATTATCTATTTCAAGATCTGTGTTTTGTTTAACCCCTTTTAATCTGATTGTTGCAGTATATCCTCCCTGTTCAGGTTTCCGTCTTCTGTAAAGAGGATAACCATCATCTCCTGTTTGTGTTTCTACAATCAAGTTGCGAGGATACTTTTTAGTACATTTTCCTTCCTTCATACATGGCGATCTTGGGTTAAGTGGTCCACATGGCCCATGGATCATATTTTTAGAAATAGTTTCAAAAAGTACCGGATCCTCTTCTGGATTTGGAAGCTCAGCAGAAATAACACTGTCAATTTGATCAGGGCGTATCTTATCCTTTAGCCATATCAGTAAATGAGCATGTGGAAGACCTCTTTTTTGCCACTCAATTGAATACATCCAACACTGACTTTCACCAAAAATGTAACACTTTGTAATTACGTCCATGAGCTTGATCAGTTTTTGTTTAAAAACCCTTGCTATTAAAACATGTCGATCAGAGAGGCCCTGACCATTCAGAAGCTCTTCCTTTATCTCTGGCAAAGATGGATTACATGTAACTGTAATAAACAAATCAGGACGAGCATATATCTGAACATATGTCATGGCGTCCTGAGCATACTCATGCATATGTCTGGGACTTCCACTAAATGAGCCGGTAAAATAAACATACGCCCAATGTCAGCTACGTTGCCATCATTAGCAACAGTATCCCTTAAATGAATATATTCATCCACTCTAAGTTTTTGTTGGTTCAATCGTATGTACAAAAGACGCTCACTTTCCACCTTGGCATACATATCAACTATAAATTGATGAAAAAGTTGCCTATATTGTAAAATGTGGTTAGAAGACCCATGTCTGATCATTATTTGGTAGGCAGAAAAGTCTATAGCTGATATTTTTTTATTGGTTGGCCTAGCAGTCTTGGGATCAGTCTGTGTTAGATTAAAGTGATAGCCATCTTGGCCATTCCAAAATATTATTGGATATTGCAGAGCATCATATGATCTATGTGTTTCTGCAATACGTTGAAGATTGTCGCTTGGTCGCTGAATAATTATATCTCGGCTTTGAAAGTCCTGTCCAACCAGTACAATAGCTACTTCGTTAACAGTGGGAGAATTAAATCGCCTTTCATGCTCACCAAACGGTGTCTTGTCTGCTCTTATTACAACTTGATAGTCATCACGCGGCATTCTTTCTAAGGCTGTTTTGAAAAGGTTTACTAACTGATTGTGCTGATGGAAAAATCTTTGCAAATTCAACACAATCTCTTTTTTTGTCTCAAGTATAGCTTCACAATGTCTATCAGCTTGCATTTGTTCGTCTCCCAAAAAATAAATTTGTAAAAACTTTGGATCTTCATTTGCTACAGGAAGCATTGAACCGATTTTGTGATATACAGTGGGGAAAAAAAAGTATTTAGTGAGCCACCAATTGTGCAAGTTCTCCCACTTAAAAAGATGAGAGAGGCCTGTAATTGTCATCATAGGTAGACCTCAACTATGAGAGACAAAATAAGAAAACATATCTAGAAAATCACATTGTCTGATTTTTTTAAGAATTTATTTGCAAATTATGGTGGAAAATAAGTATTTGGTCACCTACAAACAAGCAAGATTTCTGGCTTTCACAGACCTGTAACTTCTTCTTTAAGAGGCCCCTCTGTCCTCCACTCATTACCTGTAGTAATGGCACCTGTTTGAAATTGTTATCAGTATAAAAGACACCTATCCACAACCTCAAACAGTCACACTCCAAACTCCACTATGGTGAAGACCAAAGAGCTGTGGAAGGACACCAGAAACAAAATTGTAGACCTGCACCAGGCTGGGAAGACTGAATCTGCAATAGGCAAGCA
The DNA here is from genome assembly GCA_947044405.1 of Leptodactylus fallax. Classification (NCBI taxonomy): domain Eukaryota; kingdom Metazoa; phylum Chordata; class Amphibia; order Anura; family Leptodactylidae; genus Leptodactylus; species Leptodactylus fallax. The sequence goes on from CAMRHE010000123.1 coordinate 1,811,680, forward strand.
GCTTGGTGTGAAGAAATCAACTGTGGGAGCAATAATTAGAAAATGGAAGACATACAAGACCACTGATAATCTCCCTCGATCAGGGGCTCTACGCAAGATCTCACCCCGTGGGGTCAAAATGATCACAAGAACAGTGAGCAAAAATCCCAGAACCACACAGCGGGACCTAGTGAATGACCTGCAGAAAGCTGGGACTAATGTAACAAAGGCTACCGTCAGTAACACACTACACCGCCAGGGACTCAGATCCTGCAGTGCCAGACGTGTCCCCCTGCTTAAGCCAGTACATATCCGGGCCCATCTGAAGTTTGCTAGAGAGCATTTGGATGTTCCAGAAGAGTATTGGGAGAATGTCATATGGTCAGATGAAACCAAAGTAGAACTGTTTGGTAGAAACACAACTCGTCGTGTTTGGAGGAGAGTGAATGCTGAGTTGCATCCGAAGAACACCATACCTACTGTGAAGCATGGGGGTGGCAACATCATGCTTTGGGGCTGTTTCTCTGCAAAGGGACCAGGACGACTGATCCGTGTACATGAAAGAATGAATGGGGCCATGTATCGTGAGATTTTGAGTGCAAAACTCCTTCCATCAGCAAGGGCATTGAAGATGAAACATGGCTGGGTCTTTCAGCATGACAATGATCCCAAGCACACCGCCAGGGCAACGAAGGAGTTGCTTCGTAAGAAGCATTTCAAGGTCCTGGAGTGGCCTAGCCAGTCTCCAGATCTCAACCCCATAGAAAACCTTTGGAGGGAGTTGAAAGTCCGTGTTGCCAAGCGACAGCCCCAAAACATCACTGCTCTAGAAGAGATCTGCATGGAGGAATGGGCCAACATACCAGCAACAGTGTGTGCCAACCTTGTGAAGACTTACAGAAAACGTTTCACCTCTGTCATTGCCAACAAAGGATATATAACAAAGTATTGAGATGAATTTTTGTTATTGACCAAATACTTATTTTCCACCATAATTTGCAAATAAATTCTTTAAAAATCAGACAATGTGATTTTCTGGATTTGTTTTCTCACTTTGTCTCTCATAGTTGAGGTCTACCTATGATGTCAATTACAGGCCGGCCTCATCTTTTTAAGTGGGAGAACTTGCACAATTGGTGGCTGACTAAATACTTTTTTTCCCACTGTAGCTAGGGAAACTTGGGAACAGGAGCAAACTCCTTACACGAGTGTAATTGAATATATTACCCTGATGCAGGACAGAATTGCAGCAGTAATGCCTATTGTAAAGGAATATATGGAGCAGGCCCAAATGGCTCAGAGCCGTGTGTATAACAGAACAGCTAAACTTAGGATCTTTAGTCCAGGTGATCGGGTGTTGGTTCCCATGGTAGAAAGTAAGTTTCTGGCCAAGAGGCAAGGGCCATATGAAATTATTGAGAGAGTGGGAGAAGTGAACTATAAGGTATATCAAACGGGCAAGAGAAAGCCTGAACAAATATACCATATAAACTTACTAAAACCCTGGGAGGACCGGGAAACATTGACAGTAGTAGGTACCCCTGGCAAGGTTACTACTGAAAGGGTAAATGCTCCTGGTAAGGCTTCACCCAAAGTGCAAATAGCTGAGACCCTATCTAAGGCACAGAAACAGGAATCAAAAGAGTTTGGACAGAAAAATAAAGATGTGTTTTCTGAGTTGCCGGGACACACTAATGTGATAGAGCATGACATTATCACTGAACCACAGGTACGGATTAATCTAAAACCGTACCGGATACCTGAAGCTCGCAGACAAGCCATATTTGAAGAGGTCAAAGATATGTTGGCACTTGGGGTAATCGAGCAGTCCAAGAGTGACTAGTCCAATCCCATTGTTTTGATTCCTAAGCCAAATGGTACCATAAGGTTTTGTAATGACTTTCGTAAGCTGAATGAAATATCAAAATTTGATGCCTACCCGATGCCCAGAGTCGATGAGTTAATCGAGAGGTTGGGACATGCTAGGTATTTCTCTACCCTCGACTTAACCAAAGGGTACTGGCAGGTTCCGCTCACTAAAAAGGCCAGGGAAAAAACTGCATTTGTCACCCCAGATGGTTTATTCCAGTATGTCACGATGCCGTTTGGGTTACATGGGGCTCCAGCAACTTTCCAGAGGTTGATGGACAGAGTCCTTAAGCCCCATCGAAGGTACGCTTCAGCTTATCTAGACAACATTGTCATTTTTAGTGTGGACTGGGAGAGTCACTTGCCAAAATTTAAGGCCGTATTAAATTCCCTCCGGGCAGCTGGTTTAACGGCCAACCCAAAAAAATGTCCTTTGGGTCTTGAAGAAGCCAGGTACCTTGGGTACATAATAGGAAGAGGGGTGATAAAACCCCAGGTTAACAAAGTAGAGGCCATTCAGAATTGGCCCCGACCCGTAAATAAAAAACAAGTGAAAGCCTTTCTGGGAATTGTTGGGTATTACCGTAGGTTTATCCTAAACTTTGCAACTATTGCAGCCCCACTGACAGACCTGACTAAGGGAACAAGTTCCGTGATGGTCAAGTGGAGTGAAGAAGCTGAAGGGGCATTCCAGGAGTTGAAGTCCGTTCTTTGTAAACAGCCGGTCTTAGTCACACCGGACTTTACAAAAGAATTTGTGGTCCAAACGGATGACTTGGATGTGGGTTTAGGAGCAGTGCTGTCCCAATGGGTGGGTGTTGAAGAACACCCAGTCACCTATCTCAGTAGGAAGCTCACCCCTCCGGAGAAAAACTATAGCATTGTTGAGAGGGAGTGCTTAGCCATTAAGTGGGCCCTGGAGTCCCTGAGATACTATTTGCTGGGCCAACATTTTAAGCTGGTCACTGATCACTCCCCTCTGACATGGATGTGCCGCGCCAAGGAGAGAAACGCCAGAGTGACCAGGTGGTTTCTCACCCTGCAGAACTTTAGGTTCACTGTGGAACACAGGGCAGGCAAGCTGCAAGGGAATGCTGATGCCCTATCCGGGACCCACTGTATGTTGGCCAAAGGTGTCTGCTCCTACAGGTCAGAACGAAGGGGGGGTATGTGAGAAGGTGACTGGCAGAGTGCTGGAGCCGCGATATATCAGCCCCCGGTTTTTGTCATATGGCTGGTCCAGGGCGGGTTTTGAGTAAGCCCCAGCCCAGGTGCGAGTCCTGAGCTCATTACTGTCCCATATAGGCCTGCAGAGCCTGCACTTCAGGGCAGATCTTAAGGAGTGAGGACTGGTGGCTGGATCTGTCTTGGCACACTATAAATCTGGTACTGTGCTTGACTACTATTTTGTTCGAGTGGCTGGAGCAAGCCACACGTATAGTTAGGAGTGTTTATGTTTATATATATATATACAGTGCTGGCCAAAAGTATTGGCACCCCTGCAATTCTGTCAGATAATACTCAATTTCTTCCAGAAAATGATTGCAATCACAAATGCTTTGGTAATAATATCTTTATTTAATTTGTCTTCAATGGATAACCACAAAAAGAATTGTCAAAAAGCCAAATTGGATATAATTCCACACCAAACATAAAAAAGGGGGTGAACAAAAGTATTGGCACCCTTTGAAAAATCAGGTGATGCTTCTCTAATTTGTGTAATTAACAGCACCTGTTACTTACCTGTGGCACATAACAGGTGGTGGCAATAACTAAATCACACTTGCAGCCAGTTGAAATGGATTAAAGTTGACTCAACCTCTGTCCTGTGTCCTTGTGTGTACCACATTGAGCATGGAGAAAAGAAAGAAGACCAAAGAACTGTCTGAGGACTTGAGAAGCAAAATTGTGAGGAAGCATGAGCAATCTCAAGGCTACAAGTCCATCACCAAAGACATGAATGTTCCTGTGTCTACCGTGCGCAGTGTCATCAAGAAGTTTAAAGCCCATGGCACTGTGGCTAACCTCCCTAGATGTGGACGGAAAAGAAAAATTGACGAGAGATTTCAACGAAAGATTGTGCGGATGGTGGCTAAAGAACCTCGACTAACATCCAAACAAGTTCTAGCTGCCCTGCAGTCCGAGGGTACAACAGTGTCAACCCGTACTATCCGTCGGCATCTGAATGAAAAGGGACTCTATGGTAGGATACCCAGGAAGACCCCACTTCTGACCCAGAGACATAAAAAAGCCAGGCTGGAGTTTGCCAAAACTTACCTGAGAAAGCCAAAAACTTTTTGGAAGAATGCTCTCTGGTCAGATGAGACAAAAGTAGAGCTTTTTGGGAAAAGGCATCAACATAGAGTTTACAGAAAAAAAAAAAGAGGCCTTCAAAGAAAAGAACACAGTCCCTACAGTCAAACATGGCGGAGGTTCCCTGATGTTTTGGGGTTGCTTTGCTGCCTCTGGCACTGAACTGCTTGACCGTGTGCATGGCATTATGAAGTCTGAAGACTACCAACAAATTTTGCAGCATAATGTAGGGCCCAGTGAGAGAAAGCTGAGTCTTCCTCAGAGGTCATGGGTCTTCCAGCAGGACAATGACCCAAAACACACTTCAAAAAGCACTAGAAAATGGTTTGAGAGAAAGCACTGGAGACCTCTAAAGTGGCCAGCAATGAGTCCAGACCTGAATCCCATAGAACACCTGTGGAGAGATCTCAAAATGGCAGTTTGGAGAAGGCACCCTTCAAATCTCAGGGACCTGGAGAAATTTGCCAAAGAAGAATGGTCTAAAATTCCAGCAGAGCATTGTAAGAAACTCATTGATGGTTACCGGAAGCGGTTGTTCGCAGTTATTTTGTCTAAAGGTTGTGCTACCAAGTATTAGGCTGAGGGTGCCAATACTTTTGTCCGGCCCATTTTTGGAGTTTTGTGTAAAATGATCAATGATTTGACTTTTTTTTCATTCTCTTTTGTGTTTTTTTATTGCAAGCAAAATAAATGAAGATATTATTACCAAAACATTTGTGATTGCAATCATTTTCTGGAAGAAATTGAGTATTATCTGACAGAATTGCAGGGGTGCCAATACTTTTGGCCAGCACTGTATATATACAGTCATATGAAAAAGTTTGGGCACCACGCAAAAAAAGGGACCCCTATTAATCTTAATCATTTTTAGTTCTAAATATTTGGGTGTTTGCAACAGCCATTTCAATTTGATATATCTAATAACTGATGGACACAGTAATATTTCAGGATTGAAATGAGGTTTATTGTACTAACAGAAAATGTGCAATATGCATTAAACCAAAATTTGACGGGTGCAAAAATATGGGCACCCTTAAGAGAAAATTGACATGAATACCAACACACGACACGAAGCACAAAAGAACCCCCACAAGCCAGGTGTACCAATCATGAGAAAAGAAAGGTGGCCAAGCAAGGCCCAGAATCTCCTCAGAAGAGTGGCATCAGGGCTCCCAAAACAACCCAAAACAAAACAAAGAGTTCAACATAGTTGCAGGGGAAAAAAAGGCCAGAGAAACCGCAGCCACGGAGGAACAAGAAGGAAAAAGACCACAGGGACAGCGAACCCAAAGGCAGGCCAAAAAAAACAGAAAGCAGAGAAGAAGAAGGAGAACAGCAAGGACAATCCACAGACCACCCCAAAAAACCGCACACCACCCCGCAGAGGCACGCACAACAAACACACACACAAAAAAAAAAAGAAAACACAAACAGAGCGCCTGAGGAAAAAACAACAACCACCAGGAAAAGGTCCGTGGACGAGAGACAAAGAAGTCAACAAAAACGACACGCAAAAAACACACACCAAAAACACCACCCACAAAAGGTGGAGCCACATGCTTTGGGGCGTGGGCCAAGCCGGCCCCGAGAACTGAAAGGAGGGGCAGCAACCCAACACAAAAAACAAAACAGGAAAAGGGAGAACACAAGACAAGAAAAAACACAGCCCAAAACACCACACAGAAACAAACAACGAAGCCACCCCACCCAACCAAACAAACACGGGATAAGAAGGGGACAACAAACCAACGGAATGTTTTAAGAGGAGTCAATCCCACCAGACCAGACTTAAAACTACAGGAAGCACAGAGGCGTCAAAGGAGGATCTACTAAATATAATGTTACTTCTGTAGGCCATACTGCATCGGTCAAATTTGGTTAAGCATATGGACATTTTCGTAGTACAATAAACTCATCAACCAAAATATCTGTGTCCATCAGTTATTAGTTATCAAATTGAATGGCTGTTGCAAACACCCAAATATTTAGAACTAAAAATGATTAAGATTAAGAGGGGTGCCCAAACTTTTTCATATGACTGTATTTAGTAGATCCTCCTTTTGCAAAAATAACAGCCTCTAGTCGCATCCTGTAGCTTTTAATCAGTTCCTGGATCCTGGATGAAGGTATTTTTGACCATTCCTCTTTACAAAACAATTCCAGTTCAGTTAAGTTTGATGGTCGCCGAGCATGGACAGCACGCTTCAAATTATCCCACAGATGTTCAATGATATTCAGGTCTGGGGACTGGGATGGCCATTCCAGAACATTGTAATTGTTCCTCTGCATGAATGCCTGAGTAGATTTGGAGCTGTGTTTTGGATCATTGTCTTGCTGAAATATCCATCCCCGGCGTAACTTCAAATTCGTCACTGATTCTTGTACATTATTCTCAAGAATCTGCTGATACTGAGTTGAATCCATGCGACCCTCAACTTTAACAAGATTCCCGGTGCCAGCATTGGCCACACAGCCCCAAAGCATGATGGAACCTCCACCAAATTTTACAGTGGGTAGCAAGTGTTTTTCTTGGAATGCTGTGTTTTTTTGACGCCATGCATAACACCTTTTTGTATGACCAAACAACTCAATCTTTGTTTCATCAGTCCACAGGACCTTCTTCCAAAATGAAGCTGGCTTGTCCAAATGTGCTTTTGCATACCTCAGGCGACTCTGTTTGTGGCGTGCTTTCAGAAACGGCTTCTTTCGCATCACTCTCCCATACAGCTTCTCCTTGTGCAAAGTGTGCTGTATTGTTGACCGATGCACAGTGACACCATCTGCAGCAAGATGATGCTGCAGCTCTTTGGAGGTGGTCTGTGGATTGTCCTTGACTGTTCTCACCATTCTTCTTCTCTGCCTTTCTGATATTTTTCTTGGCCTGCCACTTCTGGGCTTAACAAGAACTGTCCCTGTGGTCTTCCATTTCCTTACTATGTTCCTCACAGTGGAAACTGACAGGTTAAATCTCTGAGACAACTTTTTGTATCCTTCCCCTGAACAACTATGTTGAACAATCTTTGTTTTCAGATCATTTGAGAGTTGTTTTGAGGAGCCCATGATGCCACTCTTCAGAGGAGATTCAAATAGGAGAACAACTTGCAATTGGCCACCTTAAATACCTTTTCTCATGATTGGATACACCTGGCTATGAAGTTCAAAGCTCAGTGAGGTTACAAAACCAATTTTGTGCTTCAGTAAGTCAGTAAAAAGTAGTTAGGAGTATTCAAATCAATAAAATGATAAGGGTACCCAAATTTTTGCACCGGTCAAATTTTTGTTTAATGCATATTGCACATTTTCTGTTAGTACAATAAACCTCATTTCAATCCTGAAATATTACTGTGTCCATCAGTTATTAGATATATCAAATTGAAATGGCTGTTGCAAACACCCAAATATTTAGAACTAAAAATGATTAAGATTAATAGGGGTGCCCAAACTTTTTTCATATGACTGTTATATATATATATATACTGTATACTGCTGCTACTAATCCCAACTGTGTTTTCAACCTGTGATATCTCTGTAAATAATAGAGGTAGAAAATATATTTATTTGATCCTGTAGCACTTATACTGATAACCAAAAAATGACAATCACCAGTTTTTTTCATGTTACAATCACAAGAACAGCTAAAGCAATTTATCATTGTGAGTACCAAAACATTCACCTACTCACCAAAAAATCACTTTGATGACTCAGCATCATAAAGCATGTTATACAGGGGATCCTGTAGCGAAACCCAATGTTAATTTATGCACTGTCAAATTACCAATAGGGGTTAAATAGACACTGTTGCTATGCATATAAATTTTGTGGTTTACTAGGGAGATCTGCTGCTGGGAAAATGAATAGAACAGGAAGGTGATCAAGAATAGACATAAAATGTAGTTTCCAGTCACTGAGCTATCAAAATGACATGCTTTTATTATTGTGGGTTCCAGTATAATAAAAGCAAAGTAGCTATATTTTCTAAACTGTGAAATATGGCATTCAGGCAGTCTATACAATAAACATACAGTATAAAATATAACTATCCTGAGATCCAAATAGAACACAGCAAAGCAATATATAAATATAATATATAAAGGAAAAATAACAGAAAATTTTCAGAAACCTTTATCCTAAGTGCAAAGCATTAAAAAGCATAAAAGGTATATACAGGATTTTCTCAAGGAAAGGCAGTAAAAAAAATTCCTTATGAAATTTTGGCTGGGCCTTGACTATTGTGCAAACTGCATTCCCCCAGCTGCCTATTCTCATGCTGTAGCTTCTAAAGGCAAAAGAATCCCAAAAGTCTTCTCTGGAACCTTCCTCTTCAAACACTAGCAACTACATTCGCTGCTCAGCAAAGTCTCCTGAACTGCACAGCCTGCACTGCCTGTCTTAGCACCAAGTGCATCACCAGGAATGAACTACTAACTGGATGTTCATTGCCCAAATTCGTACATCAGATACCTCAGGCAAAGAACCTATGCAAATAGTAGCCACACAATCCTCTCTCTATCAAGCTACTATATGCAGAGAACAGAACTCTGTTTTTCCAGTCTAGTCTAGTCACTGAAAAACTCCAATACCTGGATGGGTCAAGAAAAAGCCTTCTGGGCACACAGATACTTTCATTTGATTCTTCAAAAGTATTAATGCCTATTCAATAGTCTTTAAAGAAATCTGTCATAGTTATTGCATGTGTTGATGTTGATGCAGCTGCTAACTATATTGTTACTGTCACTAGAATATAAAATTTTATTTTGTTGAACTTTTGGCTTATGACAATACACCCCTGTCACAAAGAACAGTTGATTCAGTTACTCTGAAGATCTTGGTTCTAGTAGGCTATATGCATTGAGAGTTGTCCTTTTATGTTTTTACCCTCTGGAGTCATTCTGGACATGCCCTGGTCAGGTAAATATTCTATTCTAGATTGGTAGTTGAGGAACCCTAGTTAAACAGAGCAGTGAATGTCAATCTGCTTGCTTGCTTTTGTCCTTAAATTCAGCAATTGCTCCATCCGTGGTTTTACAATGTAGATCCAGATGTTTGCTGATGTATTTTCTGGTGTTGCTTGTGATGAATTATCTTCTCGTAGAGAAAATGATTACCCTATTGACCTTGTCCCTAATATCAGTTTACCTAATGGAGAAGATATAAACTTTCTGGCCCTGAACATCAGGCCTTAAAGGATTATGAAGTCTCCGTAAAGGATTTATTAGGCCTTCTTCTTTAGTGGGGGCAGTTTTTCCTCTGTAAAAATAAAGGTCGGAGGATTGTGTCATTGTATTGATTACCAAGAGTTGAAAAATTACAGTTAAGAGTCAGTACCCATCACCGCTCATTCCAGGTTGACAATTACAGGGAGCTAATTTTTTTTTTTACTAGACTAGACCTGATCTACATCAGGGAAGGTGATGAATGGAAGGTGGCCTTCAATACCCTTGAAGGATACTATGAGTATTTAGTGATGTTCTTTGTCCTCAGCAATGCTCCGGTCATCTTTCAGAATTTTGTAAGATACATTTATTGATTGTCTGAAATAGTTAAACACCTTACTGACCTAATATGTTTTTTGCACTTCATGACTGTTCTTCCTGCATTTGAAGAAAACACTTTAATTTGAGTTGTTAGCAACTAAACAAGCTCTGTTATTTCATATAACTTCCAAACCTTGTCCAAATTGTTTGTTCGGGATATAGTTAGGTGATATGGCATACCCGAGGTCTAATGCTCACTTATCACCATCCCCATCAGATATGCAGCTGCTCAATCAGCATAGCCACCTGCTCCAAGCTGATGATGGCATCTGCAGATACAATGATGTCACTGCAGCACACCAGCCTGCACAGGATTCCTGTCCTAGTGTCTCACAGAATACAGGCCTGAAATAGCCTGTGGTCTATGAGAGTTCCTTCCCATTCACCCACAAACTGCACATCCAGTAACAAGTAATAATCAATAAAAGTTTAAGAATATAAGTAAAGACACTGGTGGCACAGGCTGGCATGTGGCCAGCGGCATATTGTGTGTCTTCATCCTTAGAAGGGCCAATTATAGGAAATGAGTTTTCCAATGAACGCTTGTTTCTGATAATTGGGCCATCTAATAAGCCTTTTACCACTCAATTTCTGGGAATTCTCAGGAGCCAGATTTAGCTCAGAAAAGGAGATGAGAGAAATTAAAAATGAAGTAACAAGAAAACTAGACATTGCAAAATGTACAGTTAAAAACTAATCTGCCCCCTCTGCAAGCCAAGAGAGCTTTAGGAGTTCATTATCTTAGATAATAAGTATTATGTTACCTAGATAAATAGTGTTTCAGGGTAAAAATGTTCACAGTGTGGCCAAGCTGTTTATCATATTATGGCCATGGGAATATAGGCAATGACTTGGGAGAACAGTAGTGTCAAATTTGTTTGATAGAGACAAAAAAATATGGTTATCTACAGCCCAAAATCAGTAGGGCAATAATGTATAATAGTGGCCAACAATGTCCCTCACATTGCCCCACATTGACTCAAAATGAGCTATCTATTTTAATCATGTCATTTAATGTGATCAGTCATAAATTCAGTGATCTTTCTGCAAGCCACATAGGTAAGGGCCCCTAGACATATATGTTTCTTGAGTCACTGGTTACAAATCACTGTTCTTTGTCATAGGATAATATAAAATCACTGGTTGCTAATATTAGAAAGAAAATAGACAGACAGATAGATAGACAGATAGATAGAATATTATTTATAAAAGCCAATGCATATTAATGCACACACATAGTAGAAGTGGATTTTCCTCCTGAGATATTTCAACTATTGTTAGCTCCTTTGCCCCCTCTGCATTGCAGGCCTCAAGGCTGCTGACAATGCAGTCACTTGTACAGACACACATCAGCACTGTTGTAGTATGTCCATGAACTGGGAAAACTGCCACAGATTTAATAACAAACAAACAAAAAAAAAAAAAAAAACAGCGCACCGTACTAACAAAAAAATGACAGAAATTTTTTTTTTTGGTACATCTTTATTCATTAGCCAAATTGTATACAGCATAAAATTTGCCAATATGCCAAAAATTACAACACAAGGAACCTTTCAATCATAAAAAGTATAGTGTACAGCTAACAGAACAAGTAGTCATTTGAGCCGTTCAGGTCCTTGCAGAACTATAAGGTTGCCATAGCTATGTATTTGCTTGTGAATATCACATTTGTATTAATATGTGTATGTGCCTTTTAAGAGACCAAACTACTGGAGAATGGGAACAGGAAAAAAATATAATACAGGAAAAATGTAGTGACTTACAGGTGGCATCTCTGACTGTAACCATTCACATTTTTCATCTCTTCCATCTGAATTGGACTACTATGACTACTTTTTCCAGCTGTTACTTGCCTCTGTAAATTTTGTAATACAGACATCTCAGTTTTTCAAGCACCCCACCCATATTTTCCTCCTCTACACCTAGTCCCCATTCTGCTGCTACCCACAATTATTCATTTTTTATAATTAATTATTATTATTATTATTATTATTATTATTATTATTATAATATATATATTATTTTATAATTATTCATTATATATTTTATAATACCCCTTGTGTGCATCTTTAAATTATTAATATCCCTATATGCCCCCCTTAAATTAATAGTGCCCTTGCAATTCTGCAATTAATAATGCCCCCTAATTAATAATCCAACTCTATAGAAGTGTACTGATGGGGAGGGGGGTCCTGACTGCCCAGTGATGAAACCCCCCTGTATTAACTATACCTCTGATGCTCCCTTACCTAAATATTGTCCCTAATGTTCCCCTTATATTAAAGAGGTCGTCTGTGATTTTTTTTTTTTTAATGGGCTAGCCTTCAGATAGCCATAAATATCTGATTGGTGGGGGGGCAACAATTGGTCCCCACATGGATAAGCCATTTGGGGGTGCTTTCAGTCCCGTTACTATACAGAGCATGGAGTCAGCACTACTGTATCATAGGTCCCATTGACGTCAATGGGTACTGATCTGCAGTAATGCTACTGGGACAACCCTTTTAATAATGACCCCTAATAAACCCTTTTCATCATTATTGTCACAATAACCCTTATATTAATTATGCAACTTTATCTTTTTATTGCCTCATATATCCATTCTATTACCCACATTCCCACTGCGGTATAAATAATGCCCCTAAAGTGTAAAAAAGAAAAAATATATAAAAAAGTATACTCTCCTGTCCTCCAATGCCCTTATGCATGGAGTCAGAGCCACTGCTGCCGCCCCTTTTCTTCTTTCTTCTTACTTGCAGGATGCAAGTCTTTTCAGGCCTGCAGCCTACAAGGTGCCATGGAGCATGACGTACCAGCATAGGAGGCGCAAGGCAATGACACCATTACGCCTGTCCAAGCCAGGACATAGATGTCCTAGTTGTAGTTAGGGCATCTTCAGGACAGAGACCTGAAGAGACTTGCAACCTACAAGTAAGAATGATAGAGCAGGAAGCCATCATCTTCCTCCTCTACCATTTATAACAACTGTATAAGTGCCCTTGTAGAAGCCAATACAGTTGAAATTGCAGCCTTTGGCTGCATCGGGTGGGCCCCACAGAGTCAGTGGGTCTGGGGCTGTCGTACCACTTCCCCCCTCTAATGCCATCAACTCCTCCATCCGTATTATGCATCTCAAGTGATCGAAACATTTCTACTTGGAGGGGATTTTATTGGATTTCCAGTGACTAGGGAATATAGCTCTGGTGGCCTCAACAAAATGGTTAATTGGAAAAGCATGGCCAATACTAGGATATACCTAAGCGCATTGACTAAGTAGTATCCTGGTACTAGCCTTTAAACCCTGTAGGGATTTGAAATTTGTTGCAGGGATCCACCAAGTGACTAACTCTTAGAATAATTTCCATTCAGTGATAGCTAACCCAAGAAGGTCAAGAGACCCTGACATGGAGCATGAGATGTGATCAGGGGATAGGCCAAGATCAGGTCAGGTAGAGTTCATACATAACTGCAGTCCAGGCATAGATCACGGCAGGCAGTACATAGTCATTACATTAATCAGGCATAGGTCAGAAAAAGTGGACAGGCGGATTCAGGAATAGAAGCAGAGGTCAAACATGGCTAATACAGACAAAACAATGTGAACACCCTTGTAGAACACTAGCTACCTTATTCCTGTGGCATGGGGGAAGGTGCCCTATATAACAAGGGGTTTGGGGTGATTGATGCACATTATGTCCAGTGCTACAGGATGCCAGTGGTCATAGGACTGAGGGGAGAGATAATATCTGGCTCCCGAAGGTATTATAAGTCTTAACTAGATTTTATGCAGTAAAAATTTCCTTTCAACATAACCACCCAGCTAGACATAGAGCTGAGATAATATTTCTGAGAGACAATACCAATACATTCCTGATGTTGTAGAGAACTACAATGCAAAAGTACCACTGAGATAAAATTTAGTAGTTCCTTTCCTGGCACATTCTAGATATTTAAAATTGATAAGTAAGAAATGTCATTAGTGGGAAAACCCCTTTAAGTTTATTATTGTGTTCTTAGATTTATTTGTTTTCATTCTGGTTCTGTACAGATCTCTTGATCTAAGGCCTCATGCAAACAACCATGTGCACAGTCAGTGTGCTAGCCGTGTTTTTTATGGCTAGAACACTGACCCATTCATTTCTATGGCCCCATACACACTAGCGTGTATTTTCACAGTCCAGTGTATGAGTCCCTGAGCTAAACTCATATTCCTGTTTGTTTTGCAGACAATGTTCACTGTCCCCAATGAATGGGGCCGCGGAAACACAGCCAGTGCATGGACAGCCCGCACATGCCATTCATTCGGTCGTGTGCATGTCGCCTAAGAATAAGGCCAAATTCTATTACGTCAAGGAGGACTTGGAAGGGGATTTGTAAACAATTCAGTTCACAGTTTTATATCTCTGTATTGTATACAAAGCATTAAATTATATCACTATAACAATCAATACTTCACTGCATTTCCAAGTTCTTGGTTTGCATCAAAGCTATTGACATCTCTAGTTTCACAAAAAACTTTCTTAAAACGTCATTTTATTATGGAAGAATTGTTAGAAAACTTAAAGGGACTGTCTCTGAATCAACACTTATCAGTTATTGATGTATAGTTATTAGAGTAACTATAGAGGTCGCAGTGGTTGCAGCTGAGTGACTTGTGGTGGACGGCGCTTCCATTCCCTTTCATTCGCTATCTCCACCAGTCATGCCTACAATCAGCATGGTTGCATTCAGGCTGAATGTGCAGCAGGGGAAAAGGACCCCCCATTCTCAGGATCTGTGGGGGTCTCAGTGGTTAGAACCCCACTGATCAGGTATTTATCCTCTATCCTATGAATTGAAGAAAATTACTTTTCATGCCATAGCCCTTTTTAACTGTGTTTTACCACGTGTGGCCTTATACTTAGCCTGGTGACAGAACAGGAAATATATTAGTGCCACTGTTGCTGTAGCTAGTCCGATACATTATAACAAACCCTCAGTTGTAAGAAAGTCACTAGCTCCAACAACAGCTGTTAGCTATGCAAGACTCTTGAGACACAGAATAAATTAGAAAGTTTCACGGCATATAATAATTTGAGGGCGTTTATGAGAGCACATGATCGTCTAGTGGTTATAACTAGGGATAGAGATGTGGCCATAATGATATAGGCTAAAGTTAAGTAAAGTCATAACTCCCAAAAATGTTCTGTATTTCAGTGCTATAATAATGGAGATAGCAGCTTGGCCATTATTGTGCATCCCAAAAGACTCTTCATTATAGATTACTCTAGTTTTAAGGATTTGGCCACTTTAAATTAAATGTATACTTATGTGTGTATATGAATAGAAGCTACCATTCACTAAGTAGCAGTCCTGTGCTGTTTTCTTTATAGGTGAAGTCACCCCATAAAGTTAAAGTGGCCAACCTCTTTACGGTATGATTTTGTGCCAATCTGTGCTGATTGTGTTTTCAATTACATTGTTAATCATTTATTGATTGTTGCTTATTTTAGTGCATGGCTTTGCAGATATGCCAACAATACCACCTGGCCAGGAACAAGTAACAAGCAGCAAGGAATAATTAGTAAATGGTTAACAATGTACGCAAAAACAGCAGCGTCACCAAACAACGCCACATCATGTGTCTTTACCCTACTTGTAATAAACTGTGTAGAATCTATTATCAGTTGTCTTGTTACTAAACAACAGGTTAGAACCATATTACTGATATGATATTTACATTATGTACATTTTGGACAACCCAGACATTGATGAAGAAGGATTGATATATCTATGTGTATGTCTCTTCATAAAGCTTCAGCCTGTGACTTACTTTCCTTCGCACTTCCCCATGCTTTGTCTGTATGTTTTATTTTTCTTGAAAAGTATGCAGAAATGTTAGTGTATTGTGTAATATATAATATAGGTTAACATGTTATGTGTGGTGAATGTATTCATTTACTTTGCGTTGCTGCTTATGTTAGGTTCACACTAGCGTTCGGGTCCTCATGGGGATCTGAAAAACGGAGACCCTGTATGCTTAAAAAGCAGTTACCTGCAGAAACCCGTGAACCTCATAGACTATAATGGGGTCCACCACGTTTAAAAACAGCCGAGAGAAAAGTCCTCCTTGCAGGACTTTTGAGTATAAAACCGGCAGAGAGAAAAGTCCTCCTACAAGACTCCAACACAGATGTGAATCCAGCATTGGCCTGCTCTGCATCGTAGTACATGAGATAGGGAGTATATCATAAGGAGAGAGTCTCGAATGTCCACTAAGGAGCCACAGTTAAGGTTGTGCCCCCATCAGAAAAAAAAGGGCAATGGTTGCGGAACTTGATTGCCAGACAACACTCCACTAAATTGGGGAAGGTTTATAGCAGCCCATCTTCTATTAGAGGCAGTCTTTGATAAATCGCATCCATTTGCAGTTTTTGCGTGGCATGCTGTACTTTTTATGCACTGCAGAGAAAAAGAGCATGATCTCAGACTTGCAGTTATAAATATATATATGTGTATGCAGATATACAGTACTCACAAAAGGCATCTGTAGAAAATGTACCCAGTAAAAATAATCCCTTGTTCATAAATAGAATAACTTAATATCTTTAGTTGTGTATAAAAAGTTGTGTTGCATAGAAACCTTATTATGTCTGCAGATTCATAATTCTTTGCATAAGTATCATAAGGATTACTCATCAGTGTAAACTTTAAGCACATCTAGATAGTAACAGAACAGTGCCTCCAAGTGGCTAAAACCACATGTTAAATTAATCAATCATTAACAAAATACATTTGAGCATAAAAAACCCCACAAAATATACTATACTGATCTTAAAACATTATCATGCTGTTTATTATTGGCTATCATCACCATTTTAGTTATTTTGTTCTAAATTACTGTACCATATACTGCACCAAATCCAAATAAACAAGTCAGATATATAATCTGACTGATATCCCTAGTCATGCTTCAAGGATCATTAAAGGGGATCTTCTGGATGGGTCATCAATATGTGACTAGTGAGGTCCTGCACCAGGGACACTCACACATCTGCTGCTTGAAGAGGCCTTTTCGCTGTGAACCTCGGGCTCTTGCCTGTACTAATTATATCATGTTCAACAGTCACTTAAAGGGGGTGACCTGCAATACCAAGCACAGCCACTATCATATGTATTTAAGTATTATAAGATATACAGTATATATAAATATATGTAGGTACTCAGTGAAGAGACTGCAGTACTTACCTGAATGCTGTGACCTCTTGAACCAGCTGATTGATGGGGTCCTGGATGTCAGACCCTCACCAATTACATACTGATGACCAATCCTAGGGATCAATATGTACAGTATGTCTCAGGAAACCCCTGGGAGCATCGTCTGTAAGAACCCCATACATACAGTGTGGAAAAAAAAGTATTTAGTCAGCCACCAATTGTGCAAGTTCTCCCACTTAAAAAGATGAGAGAGGCCTCTAATTGTCATCATAGGTAGACCTGAACTATGAGAGACAAAATGAGAAAACAAATCCAGAAAATCACATTGTCTGATTTTTAAAGAATTTATTTGCAAATTAAGGTGGAAAATAAGTATTTGGTCAATAACAAAAGTTCATCTCAGTACTTTGTTATATATCCTTTGTTGGCAAAGACAGAGGTGAAACGTTTTCTGTAAGTCTTCACAAGGTTGGCACACACTGTTGCTGGTTGTGGCCCTTCCTCCGCGCCCGGCAGTGATGGTATGGGGCTGTCGCTGGGCACACGGACTTTCAACTCCCTCCGGCTTGGGGTTGAGATCTGGAGACTGGAGGCCACACAGGAAGGAAAGTCCTTAGGAGAAAACTCCTCTAGAGCAGTGATGCTTTGGGGCTTGTCGCTGAAGCCCAGCCACGCACCACCCCGAGGAGGAGCACCAACCCCCCCCACACCAGACACGGACAGCGCCGGCCCGCGGCACCCCAACGGCCCCCCCAGCAACACGGTATGGGCTTCGGATGCAACTCAGCATTCACTCTCCTCCACACGACGAGGGTCACCAAAACTTTACTGGTCATGCCAAGCATCCCCAAATTGGTCATGCCCAGACCTCTGGGCCCGGTAGACTGGCTAAAGGGGCCGCGGCCAGGGGCGCCCGCAGGGGGGGGGGGGGGGGGGGGGCGGGGCGGCACTGTCCGGGGGGTGGCATTTTTACTATTTAATGTAAACCAGCCCAGGACAGGCCGCTTAAAAAAAAAAAAAAAAACAGAGCTGAGCGGG
This sequence comes from Leptodactylus fallax, assembly GCA_947044405.1. NCBI lineage: Eukaryota > Metazoa > Chordata > Amphibia > Anura > Leptodactylidae > Leptodactylus > Leptodactylus fallax. Next base: position 1,829,610 of record CAMRHE010000123.1, read on the forward strand.
GCCTGTCCTGGGCTGGTTTACAAGACGTCACATCTCAGCGCAGGTGGCGATACAATGACGTCATCACGCCGCCTGCACTGAGACACAGACGTCGCGGACAAGAAGAGGAGGCGGCGGCGGCGGCTGCATCAAGGCATCGCAGGTGAGTATAACTTTTTTATATATATATAAATAGGCCGTAACCTGTTGGAGCATCCCCGGCAGGTAACAGCCTATTTATTTACCTACCCCGCATCTGCTCGTGGCCGCCCCCGCTTCTCCTTCTGCTATGGGACGCAGAAAGGGAAGTGGATGCCGCTGTGAGCGGCCGCGGGGATCGGTAAGTTGGGCCGCGGGCCGCAAATACTATTATTATTATACTCCGGGGTCTATTCAGACCCCGGAGTATAATAATCGGAGGCCTAGGGTTGGTGAGGGAACATAAAAACCAGTGTTACTCACCTCCTGCGATCCGATGTAACTCCGAGCAGGCTTGAGGCGTCTGGTAACGTCATCAGGTCACGTCGCCGGCCTGATCACGTGACGTGTGTGCGCAATTAAACAGGGCCGAAAGCTGCAAGGAGTGCACCGGTGTCCAGGATAGGTAAGTAACTCTGGTTTTTATGTTTGTATTCTCCCCTGGGTCTCCAATCATTATACTCTGGGTTCTGAAAAGACCCCAGAGTATAATAATATTTCATGGGTCGGCCACTATGGGGCATAATACCCTGTGCAGGGACCACTGTAGAGCATAATACCCTGTACAGGGGCTACTCTGGAGCATAATACAAGTGCAGGGGCCACTATAGAGCATAATACCGAGTGCAGGGGCCACTATAGAGCATAATACCCTGTGCAGGGACCACTGTAGAGCATAATACCATGTGCAGGGGCCACTCTGGAGCATAATACAAGTGCAGGGGCCACTATAGAGCATAATACCGAGTGCAGGGGCCACTATAGAGCATAATACCGGGTGCAGGGGTCACTATGGAGCATAATACAAGTGCAGGGGCCACTATGGAGCATAATACCAGTGCAAGGGCCACTATGGAGGATAATACCAGTGCAGGGGCCACTATGGAGCATAATACCAGTGCAAGGGCCACTATGGAGGATAATACAAGTGCAGGGGCCACTATGGAGCATAATACCAGTGCAAGGGCCACTATGGAGGATAATACCAGTGCAGGGGCCACTATAGAGCGTAATACCAGTGCAGGGGCCACTATGGAGCATAATACCGTGTGCTGGGGCCACTGTGGAGCATAATACCGTGTGCAGGGGCCAATATGGAGCATAATACCGTGTGCAGGGGCCAATATGGGGCATAAAACTGTGTGCAGGAGTTGCTGTGGAACATAATACCGTGTGCAGTGGCCAATGCGGGGCATAACACTGTGTAATACTGTGTGCAGGGGCTGCTGTGGAACATTATAGTGTGTGTAAATGGGGCGCTATAAACATGGGCTATGGCACCTGTTTATATTATACGCTGTCTGTTTATAGTGACCATGTGATGTAATTGTAGCCTTGTCACATACTGTAGGCATGTACAGGACGAGGCTGCAGTTACATTACATGGCCGCTATGAGATGAATTACACTATGTAAACAGAGAAGCGGTCACGGCGCTTACACAGGTACCATTCAAACAGCTGGTCAGTGGGGGTCCTGGGTTTTTGAACCCCACTGATTAGTTTATTAATGACCTGGAAAACCTTTTAATTAGTTAACACCTGGGGTATTATTAATAAGGGGCACTATTTATACAGGGTACACACGGACATTATTAATATAAAGATGCACTTGGGGGTATTATTCATTATGGGGGGTTATATCATATATTATATAATTGGGGGTAGCAGCAGAATGGGGGCTTTGTGTAGGTGAGGACAATGTGGGTTGGATGCCTGGAAAAAATGAGGAGCCAAAGATGTCTGTGTTGCAACCTTTACAGAGACAAGTCGCAGCTGGAAGAAGTGGTCATGGCGGTCCAGAGGGAAGAGAAGGGAAATGTGAAGGATTAGTCAGAGACGTCACCTGTAAGTCACAGAATGTTACTGCACTGTATTCACCTAAATGATAGAGGATAAATACCTGATTGATGGGGGTCTGTCTGCTGAGACCCCCCACTGAGCCTGAGAATTGGGTTTTTCCCCCACTAGGTGGGAATCCAGCCTGGCTGCAGCCATATATATAGGTGTGTCACTTGGTGGATGGACGAACCCGCATGGCTCTCATTCACTTCAATGGGAGTGCCAAAGATAGCCGAAGTCCAATGCTCAGCTATCTGCGGGGCTCCTATTATAGAGAATGGGGGCCACGTGGGCTCGTCCATCCACCAAGCAGAAGATGTGTGAAGTTACTTTCATTGTTAATGCCGTGTTGTTGATCTGATACTGAAGTAATACAGGAAGAAGAATTCTTAAAAACTGTTTTATAACTTTGTGTATTGTGTATATTGTGCGACAATAACAGTGTGTTAAACTAGTAGCATGGAAACTCAGTTTTTTTTTTTTTTTTTTTTTTTTTTGGTGGGGGCGTCGTTCTATAGTCCGCCTCAGGCAGCAAAGAGGCTAGGTTCACCACTGTGTCTGGCACTGCAGGATCTGAGTCCCTGGCGGTGTAGTGTGTTACTGACGGTAGCCTTTGTTACGTTAGTCCCAGCTTTCTGCAGGTCATTCACTAGGTCCTCCCGTGTGGTTCTGGGATTTTTGCTCACCGTTCTTGTCATCATTTTGACCCCTCGGGGCGAGATCTTGCGTGGAGCCCCTGATCGAGGGAGATTATCAGTGGTCTTGTATGTCTTCCATTTTCTAATTATTGCTCCCACAGTTGATTTCTTCACACCAAGCTGCTTGCCTATTACAGATTCAGTCTTCCCAGCCTGGTGCAGGTCTACAATTTTGTTTCTGGTGTCCTTCCACAGCTCTTTGGTCTTCACCATAGTGGAGTTTGGAGTGTGACTGTTTGAGGTTGTGGACAGGTGTCTTTTATACTGATAACAATGTCAAAGAGGTGCCATTACTACAGGTAATGAGTGGAGGACAGAGGAGCCTCTTAAAGAAGAAGTTACAGGTCTGTGAGAGCCAGAAATCTTGCTTGTTTGTAGGTGACCAAATACTTATTTTCCACCATAATTTGCAAATAAATTCTTTAAAAATCAGACAATGTGATTTTCTGGATTTGTTTTCTCACTTTGTCTCTCATAGTTGAGGTCTACCTATGATGTCAATTACAGGCCGGCCTCATCTTTTTAAGTGGGAGAACTTGCACAATTGGTGGCTGACTAAATACTTTTTTTTCCCCACTGTACATATATGAAGAACCAGTACTCTCTGAAAGGAATATCATTAGATAGACTGTAGAAGTGAAAAAGAAGAATGTTAAAGCTACTTTGTACTCAAGCACTCAGATATGAAAATCCTTAACAATGTAAGATCACTTATAGGTTTGCATCTTGTTGTACAATGGTGTGACAGCCCATCTGGAAGGCAGAATCAAGACTAAGCTTCTGCAATGGATGGGGATTCCAGATCTTTTGGGACCTTCTGGTGAGAAGAATGTAGGCAGGTCCATTTCTTTTTCCTGTATGCTTGTGCTTTTCAATTTAGCTATGAACAAATACAGCCCCATAGTTTCTTTATGTTTTGCTATTGGGCATTGAGAACTTTTGCAAGACTTCCCTCTCCAGAAGAACTTCAATTTTAGCAAACAAGAGGGTAGAAATTTGGACATTAAGAACTTAGAGTTTTATGCATTAAAATGATTGAATATTTTATGTTAGCAGCTATGCTTCGGTAATATAATAACTAGAGGATACAGGACAGAGTTAAAATTTCAATCCACAGGCCTTTAATTAAAAAAAAAAAAGAAAAATGCTAATGATTTTAACACTACGTTTAAGTTTTATTGTCACTGAATTGTTGAGTAGTCCTCTAAAGGAGTTGAAGAACTTGCTTGGATCATTTGTATGAGTTGGCATCTGTAGTGAACCACACAGATTGTGCTCACTGTGGCATGTCCCAGGATGTGTCATATCCATATATCATGAGAACATTGTCCCCTGTGGTATACTTATCATCAGTGATGAAGGAAGCACTCTGAAAGGTGGGATATAAATGCATTTGACACAGGTTGGTGTCATTTTGTGCTGTCACACACAACGTTCATTTCTTCACAGCAGTGCGGTGGTCTCTGACTTCAGCTGAGCAATGGCAGACAACACAAGACTGGTATCTTCATACACTGTGGACTTCTTCTGACAAGGATTGATTTCATAGCTGATGTAACTGCATAAAGAGGCGTTTGGAAGCCTTTGTTACTGTCACTGACTAGTCTTTTAGCTTCATTGTTTGCTGTGAAGAGGAGTTTCAAGCTCTATTTCTGTGTTGGCAGCAAAATACAAGAATGTTCCACAAGGCATGAGACCCATAATTCACAGTGTCCTAGTGATGCATGTGAAGTGTCAGCTGTGGACATTGAACCCGATATTTTATTTCCTTTGTAATATACTGCAGAATGTAGAAACAGTGCTCATTTTGCTGTAAAATTCATTTTCTTGGATGATTTTAGATTCTCGTTTTTTATTATAGAGTTTATGAGCTTTACGCATTAGTTCTACTAGTAAGGTGTTCTATATTAATGTAGCACATTTGTCACCTGTACACAATGAAGGCTGCCATCTTTATGGACTAAATCAATATTTGTGAGAATGAAGCCTATAAATTCTGTAGGGCAGTGACATGAATGAGGCAGAGAGATCAGTGATTATACAGACTTCAGTCTCAGGGACATTGCTTGTTCTACTGGTTTGAAGTACATTGCATATAACTACTGCAAGTTGTTTTCCAGGATTACAACATTAATGTTCTATCCTTAGGATAGGGTTTTAATATCAGATTGGTGGAAGTTTTGCTTTGGGCACCACCCCCAATCAGCTGCTTCAAGGGGCTACAGAGCTCGAGTAAATGCTGTGGCCTCTGCATTGTTTACATTGATCCACATACACAGCAGCTGTGCAGGGTATTGCAGCTTTTACCCAATTTAAGTAATTGGACAAAGCTGCAATACTCAATACTGCCGCTACTAAGTAATACAGAATGCAGGTATATGGAGCAATGTAAACATTGAAGGGGATACAAAGCTTTCCCAAATGTTGCAGCCCCTTCAAACAGCTGATAGGTGGAGGTGCTATGTGTCAGACGTCTATCAATTTTATTTGATGACCTATTTCAATGATAGGCCATCAATATTGTAATCCCAAATACCCCTTTACATCAGACATGAATAATATTAGTTACCTGGTACTTTAAAGCGTAACTAAACTTCTGAACTGAACAACTTTCTGTGAAATCCTACAATCAATGTTTCTGGTGTCATATGAAAGAATCTCAGAGATTCTCAGCTTCCATGTAACATCAAAAACATGGTTCTACCTGTATTATTTCTGTAATATTTCACAGTTGGGACTAGGAGCAGCTACAGCTGAATATAAATATGCCAATGCTGGCTTTGTTTTCAACTGCTGATATCTCTGGAAATAATGCAGGTAGTACTTCAGTCTTGATATCATCTTTCATTTGATGCCAGAATCACTGTTCTACATTATAAAATGTTTGAAGTCACCCCCAGCCTCAGCTTCTCTGCACTATACATGATCTCATCCACCTAGTTACCAGAGTTGTACAGATTTCAGATAGCAATAAACATGGAAACTAAGAAGATTTCTAAACAGGATTTCCTAGAAACATTTGTTAAAAAAAGAATACAATATTATAATTATTAATTTTATAACTGCTGCCAGAAAATCAAAGTCATTGGAAAGTTTAGTTATGCGTTAATATCCAAGGTCCAAACCATTGCCTGCTAAATACACCTACACATTGGTTTAATTTTGCAAGACTTGCATTTCCTCTGCCAGTGTTAATCAATTGAGCATTGGCATGAGATGTGTCAGAATTATTCTGACCAGTTTTTTGGCACAAGTTATAGTAAATCTGTAAAACTTAAGTGTCCTTGTTATGTCCGGACCTGTTCGAACTCCTGCGCCGTCCTCTGGCCGCATTGTACAGCGCAGGAGGCATGTCTGCTCATGATTACCTGCTCCCAGACTCTTGTCATTCTGTGTTGGCACTGTTAGGGTTAACTTTTGTGTGCTTGTGATTGACAGCTTATCTGCCAATCAAGCCTGGGGCGGGTTCTGGACTTCCTATAAACAGGCCATCAGCCCACACATGGTTGCTGGCTATTGTGTCTCTGACCTGCTAAGTGTTTGTCCTTGCTCTTGTATTGCATTTACTGACCTCTGCTTTTTGGCTTTTGACTACTCTTTTGGATTGTGATTTGGTATTGTTTTGTCTCTCTGGCTTGACCCTTGGCTTGCTGACTCCTCTTCTAATTGTCTTGTCGTGTCCTGTTCTGTGTATCACTTATCTACAGTAGAGTTTGTCATCCAGTTGTCCCTGTCATTAGGACAGTTGTGACAAATAGGTAGGGACACGGGGTGGGCCTAGCTTTATGGCTCACTATTTCTGTCTTCGCTTTCCCTAGCAGCTGTTATTGGGAATTACCTACGGCAATTCTAACAGTCCCTTTCCAAACTCACCTCACTCTGCTCACTTTTTAAAAAATGGCAAGCACATCAGAAAAAGGAAAAAGCAGCACACCTTTTGGCATAAACCATCTATATGCCAAAAATGCACTACTTTTACACTAGAAAACTGGTATTCTCAGTTTAACTCCTTCACAGTTTTGCCCAAATTTTTCTCAGGCATAAGAAGTCGGGCAATGAAACTGCAAAGGGAACAGTAACTCTATAGGCTCTAGCTCCATGGGTATGATGGGTAATTGTTTTGAAGCCAAGAATCAACATCACACCTGTAACCCCATTAGAACAAGATCTAGCCATAGTTAAAGTGAGAGCTGTATATAATGGCATTTCTCACTTCAGAATGTAGGAAGGGGAAGAAATTTCACTGACGGCTTGCATGGAGAGACAAATGATTTCCCTGGCCTTGTGACTTTAGAGGAGCCCAGACAAGAGGGTACCATGAACTTTTGATCATGGTATAATCCCTTACCTTACCATTCAGAGAGCATACTTGCTCTCATTATCATATATAGGGGGGTTCTTATTTCCGGACACTTGTTCATTTAAGCACTGTCTTGTGCCTAATTAGGTTGCCTGTTGCCTCCACTGCCAGTCCATGTAAACCCTTAGATGCTTCAGTCAATGCTAACTACGACACCGAAGTGGTTTAATGGAAATTGTAAAAATAGACAATTTTTGTACCCCAATGTTATACCAAAAATTACAAAAACAAGGCCTCACAGAGCCATGTTGATGGAAAAATAGAGTATGGGACTTTCAATATGGCACTTCAGAAACAAATGAAAACAATTTTCTTGTAAAAATAGTAAAAAAATAACTAAAGCTATATAAATGTATTAGTCATTGTAGCGACCATAAAATAGCGTTAGCATATTATTTACACAGCGCTATGAATGCCATAATATTGAATCTTAGACAATGGCTAAATTGCTGTTCTTCTCCTGAAGCCCCCCAACAAAAAATATATTCAATCCATTATATGTACCTATAAAGCACAAGGTCTTGTAAAGCTATATTGAAGAAATATATAAAAAGTTATGAGCAATGGAACACAGAGGGTGATAAATTGTTACTGGTTTAAGGCTAAAATGAGCTACATTACTAAAGGGTTAAAATGGACTTTAGGCACCAGAGTTATGTACCAGCAATATTTATTTGAGTCATAAATCTAAAAAAGGGACATTTTCAGGAGGGTTTTTGCAATTTCAGTGTGACTGTTAAAAGGTTAATAAATTCCCAGCATCAAGTGCTTCCTGGGTTTCTATAAGAAATTTCTACACTTCCCTACTCTTCACCCCATTATTTTTGCTCTAACCCCATGTTTTTTGAAGTATGTTTGAAGAACCCACGTATTTAAACTGAGTCTTGTCTTTCTGAGGCTAGGTAGAACTTTTCTCTTCTCATTTCACAGTGGCCTTCAGAGAAACTAAGTAACAAATAAGCAAGCAGCCCCAATATAGGACTTTGCCTCCTTCATTCCAGCAATGAATCATGTAGTTAAAGGGGTGTTCCCACAAAAGACATTTATGACATAGCCACAGGATACTCCATAAATGTTGGATAGCTGCAGTTTGATTGTACAGAAACAACACTGTTTCCGTAACTCCTTTTCACTTCTATGGGAGTTAGGGTAACAGCATAGTTCAGAGCTACATCGTTTCCATACAGCCCAACCATGGTTGAAAGTCTTCTCAGTGAGGTTGCGGCCATGTAAGTTGCCAGGCACAACAGTCAGACATTAATGGCATATCCTGTGGATATGCCATAAAAGTCTTTCATGAAAAAACCCTTTAGTCTGAGGCCCCCACATTGCGGAAACGCTGCTTTTTTGCTGCAGATTTTGCTCCGTTTTTATGAGCCAAACCTAGTAGTGGCTACAGAAGGAATGGGAAATATATAGGAAGTACTTATACTTATCCCTTGCATTCAGTCCAGTCCAGGCAGCTTTTCTGCAATGTTGGGCCTTAGCCTTAAGGTGGCCATACACTTTAAACTAATACTTCAGGACTGACTGACCATCAAATGTGTGTTAAAAGGTTCTCCAAGAATTGGCTTAGGCTACTCGCACACAAACACATTTTTGGTCAGGCAACTACTAGTTTTTTAATGCATAGTACACTGACCTATTCTTTTCTAAAGTGCAATTTTCCATTAGAACTGTGGTTTTCAAACACGCAATAGACAAGCATGAGCTGGACTCAGATGGTGGAACTGGACTTTCTACCATGGAAGCTATTTTAATCTTTACTCAATCTTGGATCAGTTATCTTTAGATTAGGTGACCGTAGCTTGAGAATTACTGTTCAGAGCAAGCAAGAATTCACTTTATTTCACAATTTTTTTGCTTTGTGTCTCTACAATCCAATCACCTGCATGAATGGGTGCAAGTGATTATTTAAAGGGGTCTTCTGGTCCCAAATGGATTTTTCATAATGATAACTTATCCACAGCAGTGATTACCTGAATATGAGAAGCCTGTGCGCGCCCCCCATCCACTGCAGGGTGACTTAGGGGTGACTGTAAACATCTTTAAATGGTGGACCAATATAAGCTGCTGAACTGGCAAGCATAGAGGTGGTATGGGCCTGTCAGACGTTTAGCATCGTTCACAGTGACTTTACACAACCTCTGAACTTCATAAACTGGCATGAAAATTGTAGTAAAGATAATTTAATCTAATATCACTCCTGATCTTTGACATCAATGCACAATCTAAGTTAGGTAAGAGCTACATAATGGCTTTGGTGCAGTGACATCATACCTCTCAACTTTCAAAGGACATAGAGCTCTAATGTCCTCAACTTTGACAGACCATGAAACAGTTGTTTCATGCACTTGATAAAGGAGAATTCAGGTCCGAAATGTGTTGTCCTTTTAACCAATAAAAGCAACCACCACTTTACATTTCTTTGACCGAGGGTTAATTCCCAAGAGCGTGGGTGTTTATCCCTCCACTTATCTTCGGGCATCCAACCCCAAATTCAACCACAAGGTCATGACGTCATCAAAGGTCCTTTAGCCCACTAGGATTTAGCATCTACCATTTAGCCTTTACCCTACCCTAATAAAGTTTGTTAACAGCAAAACACTTCAGGGGCATAGCGGGACAAACTGTAAGCTATCCGGGACCACAGGAGCTATGGTGACATAAAGCCACGTACAAATTGCATGACAAAAAACGTGTGCAGTTTGCTGTTGCATGACTATTTTAGAGGTACATGCTGCATGTGAGATGCAGTGATTTACACTGCAGTTTGTGCATTATATCACAGAGGGTCAGAAGACCAAATAATTAATTGTACTTCACAGTATCTCTTGGTCTCACCGTGAATGACAGGTAAAACTTAACTTTTATTATCCCGGTGGTGTGCCTAAACGGTGCTAGAGCCACGTTAGTATGGCGATAAAGTGTGTGCACCTAGCCAGGTCCACCCTACAAAGCACCATATGATACAAATACGGGCTTTCGGGGGTACTGGAGGTACTGGCAGAATAATAGTGCAAACCCCACTCTCGCATCCGCCACGGCTCAAGAATTACACACCTAGGTCACTCATCTGGACAGTTCATACATGTGGCAGATGTAAGGAGGCTGTCTCACCCTAGTCAAAAATCACAATGGTATGTATGTAGAATGAATAATATATTCCTTTTATAGGTCTTACGTACACTTTTACTTATTGTGCCAGAATTGAGCATTGCATAATATTTATTATTACTACATCTTGATATCCAGTTGCATGTAGATATGTTTTTACATATATAAGTTTACCTATAGATAACAAAAACTTAGATTCAATATTGTGAGCTAGACTTTCAAATAATTTGACCATTCTTTGAACACTTAACCTATTATTTTCTGGGGAATTAGTCACGCCCAATTTTGAAGGGAGATGCGCAGTTTGACATATAATGAATGAGATTGCATTAGATCTATGTATCATCGCAAGACTTGTATTGGAGCTTGCGCATAGCATCGTGTGTCCAAATGAGCTGGCTGGTGAGAAGGAGCTGCCGTACAACAATGCAGTGGAGCAGCTAGCTCCTCATCTCTGTCCCCCTCGCATTTACAGCCACAAGCTGGTCCATTTCTCCCCATACCCGAAATACCCATATCTCAGGAAACACTTGCATATCAGCAGGTGGTTCAGCCAGTGGCACTGCTTCCTCAGTCCTGCTTCCAGGGCCCCCTCTGTCCGCTTTTTCTGATCCTCTGCATCCTCCTCAGTTCAGCGCTGCTCTAGGAGCTGTGGGTGGCAGGCGGGTTGTTCTCTAGATGCTATGGATAGCATAACAACCCTGCTTGCCATGCCTCTACGTCCTGTTCCTGCACAGGGTCCTCCAGTTCCGGCAGTTCCCGATAATCTAGGAGTTCCCAGGGAGGTCAGACTTCGCTTTTGCCTTGACTGCGACCCCCGACCTTGATCCCTGGCCTCTTCCTGACATTCCTTCACCACAGGAATGGGCAAATCTAATCTGCTAAGGGTTTGGGTGTCCTAACTAACCCAGCTGAAGGGGTGGTACTGTCTGCAGCTAAGGCTTTAATGTGGAAATCAGATTCGGGATTTATATCCTCTGCATTGGTGAATGCAGAGGCATCCACGTCGACCGCTGCTCTTTTAGTTTCTGCTTTTCATAGCACTTATTTTTATGATGTATCTTTTTGGGGCTCTCATCTGTCTGAGGAGGGCAAGGAAAAAAAATTATAAAAATTAGTATATTTATATATGCCACTTGATCTCCACAGATTTGGTGACGGTTCATAGAGTATGCTGCTTTGCGAGGGGCATATAAAAGAAGAGTGCTGTAGGAAAGACGTTCAATAACTGGCTTCAAGCCTTATCTGTCTTAGCATGTGTGCTTAGCCAGCGTTTTCTTGATAGGACAGCCTCACTTGTTATATATCTTGATACAATAATCAACGCATACTGCAGCCACAGAGGTTCAGTGTGGTAGTGGTACAATAAGTAAAAGCCGGATGTTAAAGCCGAATATAGGATAGGACACTAAGGCTACCAATGTGTGGTTTTGTTTTATGATGTCGCAGCGGTCCTTTCTTGCCCCCCACTCCACCGCTTCTTCAGCATCATCCATTATGTCTGCACAGTCTAGTAGATCCGAGACGTGCTGGCTTTCTTTGGGCCCTGCAAATTCAAGCATTAGTGCTCCACTTCCTTCAGGTGCCAGAGCTGAGTCCTGATCAACCCCCATCCTCAAAGTCACGGTCAGCCAGAGGACTCCAGATCGCGTCCTCAAGATGATCCCTTCTCTTGATCTGCACCCTAAGAAAAATAAGGCCGACCTACTTAGAACAGGATTTAGTTTAGGTTTTTTCATTCCTTTTTTGCCTTCATCTTACCCAATGTTCTCTAGTAGTATAATGTTGTACCGTGTTAGCCATTGAAAGTAGTGGAAGAGTGAAGAAATCAAGCGATACCTTTTAGAGGCTAACTGAGTATATTTGATGGTGAGCTTTCGGAAATACTAGCTCCCTTCATCAGACATGGTGTTATACAAGAAACTGAAAAGTCACAGATTTTTTATACCATAAAGACATGGGCCTTCAAAGGATCTTAGATTCCTTAAAAAAAGCAAAATGCAATCTAAGTAGAGAAGTTATTTACAACAGGTCAAAAAATAAACGATCTGGAAAGTTGTGGTGAGTGACGGAGGGATCTGTTATGTTTGCAATGAAGTGGTGATTTGTGACCCTCACAGTTCATACATAGTGTTACATGAAGCTGGCATGAATATTAAGTCCAAATTGCAGAGTTTGAAATTTTTGCATTAACTTGTATTCCCATTCCTTTCTCTCCCTCTGCGTCTTAAAATGTCCCATTAAAAGCACAACCCGCAAATCTTCAATAGAGTGGTATTCTCCGGAGAAATGTGCGGCCACTGGGAGATCTGTTCTGCTGTTATTAATGTTGAATCTGTGTGAGTTCGTGCACTGACTAAGTCTCTGCCCCTTTTCCCCCACATAGAGGCCTGTGGTGGGACATTGCACACACATTATGAGATACACCACATTGGAAGACCTGCAGGAAAATATCCCCCTAATTCTGTGCACCTGAAATCATCATTGGATAATGACACAGAGGAAATGAAGGCCAAACTCCACATATACTACCGGAAACTTCAGGACATGCTTATTAACAACAAAAAGAAAAAGCTCCACAGACTGAGACAAAAAGGCCTCATTACTACAACCGCAAGTACCAGCCCAGCCCAGCAAAGCTGTGTTGTGAATCTTTCCTCCTATGAGCCAAACAAACATGAAATGTCAGTTCTCTCCTTCTGCCCCTCAGCACACACTGACCATATCAAGCTCTGCAATGAAATGGAAGAGTTTTTCAGAAAAATGAGATTGAGGGAATATTTTTATGACAAAGACCTTTCCTAAAGCAGCGACTCTGAGATAGAACAGCCCATAAGGAATCCTACCAAAAAATCTACCTGGACCCCACGCCCTGTAATTAACACAGCACTGGATAAATATATTGACTGTTTCAGAAGCAAAGTAAAATCAGAAATCCTGGAGAAACAAAAGAAACAGGTGCATAACCTAACCCTGCAAGAACAGAAGGCTATTACTTCACTGAAAGAAAATCAGGATATAATAATCAAACCTGCTGACAAAGAGGGCGCAATAGTCATAATGAACACCTCAGACTACACATGTGGACAAAATTGTTGGTACCCCTCATTTAACGAAAGAAAAACCCACAATGGTCACAGAAATAACTTGAATCTGACAAAAATAATTTGCCAAACTACATGTTGACAAGCCACAAAGCTTTTGGGAGAATGCCTTATGGACAGATGAGACAAAAATCTAAATTTTTGGCAAGGCACATCAGCTCTATGTTCACAGACGGAAAAATGAAGCATATCTTGAAAAGAACACTGTCCCTACTGTGACAGAACACAGGGTGTCTTGAATCTGTGCAGGGTACAATGAAATCTCAAGACTATCAAGGGATTCTAGAGAGAAATGTGCTGCCCAGTGTCAGAAAGCTTGGTCTCAGTTGCAGGTCATGGGTCTTGCAACAGGATAATGCTAAGAATGCTAAAGCCAAGAATGGCTAAGAGGAAAACATTGGACTATTCTGAAGTGGCCTTCTATGAGCCCTGACCTAAATCCTATTGAGCATCTTTGGCTGGAGCTGAAACATGCTGTCTGGGAAAGGTACCCTTCAAACCCGAGACAACTGGAGTAGTTTGCTCATGAGGAGTGGGCCAAAATACCTGTTGAGAGGTGCAGAAGTCTCATTGACAGTTACAGGAATCGTTTGATTGCAGTGATTGCTTCAAAAGGTTGTGCAACAAAATATTAAGTTAAGAGTACCATCATTTCTGTCCAGGCCTGTTTCATGAGTTTTCTTTTTTTAAACAATTTTATTGAAGCATGGTTGAAAAGCAATGTCTGACTTTCATTTGTTCATTTTCCTAGAATTTTTATATATTATTACTTTTGTCAGATTCAAGTTATTTATGTGACCATTGTGGGCTTTTCTTTCATTAAACAAGGGGTACCAACAATTTTGTCCACGTGTGTATATCCAGGAAGCAAACAGGCAACTGTCAAATCCCATCCATTACTGCAAACTTGGAAGTGATCCCACAGAAGCCTATATGAAAGAACTAAAGAATATGATCAAGAAGTTTCCAATCCAGGTCCAGAAGCAGGTAAAAGGGCATATCCCTGAGGATCCCAGGCCCGGCTGCTTCTATATGCTCCCAAAAATACATAAAGATGACAACCCTGGGAGGCCTATCATTATTGGCATTGGGACACTGACAGAAAACATCTCGAGTTGGGTGGAAAATCTCCTAAAACCCCTTGTCAGGGATACTCCAAGCTATATCCAGGACACCACTGACCTTCTTAACAAATTGAATGCCCTGGGCCAACTACCTGAGGGTACCATTTTGGCCACCATGGATGTGGAATCCCTGTATACCAACATTCCCCACAAGGATGGAGTTGCAGCATGTCGGGTACACCTGAAAAAACAAAACCTCCCAACAGAACCAGTAACGCAGCTCATACAATTCATCCTTAGCCACAACCATTTTACCTTTGTAGAGGATCTATATCTACAGCGAATGGGAACTTCAATGGGGACAAGATGTGCACCCCAGTATACAAATCTCTTTATGGCAGAACTGGAAGGAGCATATTTAGCAACATGCACCACCAAACCTATGATTTACCTTCCTTATATCAATGATCCTTGTTATCTGGACTGAAGGTGAGGAGGCCCTACTTCAATTCATTAATGACTTCAATGACTTTCACCCTACCAACAACCTTAAACTTAGCTATTCAGAGAGTGAAATTCACTTTCTGGATACCACAATATACATCAAAGACCACCGGCTACTCACATCGATATACCACAAACCCACAGACAGAACGGCCTACCTGAGAAACGACAGCTTCCACCCCAAGCACACAAGACAATCTATTATTTACAGCCAGGCTATATGATACAATTGTATTTGCCCCAACAAAGTAGACCTAGACAAGCACTTCCTGGATCTGAGGATGAAATTTCTCCGATTGGGATACAAACCAAAAGAGACGGACAACCAATTAAACAAAGGGGCAGCCATTAACAGAGACAGTCTGCTCACATATAAAGAGACCCAGAAAGAAGCCCAAGTGCCCCTAGTTGTCACCTACAACCCACAGCTGGAGCTCCTATGAAGGATTGCCAAGGAACTCCATCCTGTGCTACATAAGGACAACAGACTCAAGGACATATTTCCAGTCCCCCCTCTCCTTTCCTTTCGGCAACCACCAAACCTACGGCATATTATTGTCCGGAGTGCCCTGAAGGGCCCCAACTGAAAATGGAACCTCACCTTGCCTGTAAAATAGGTGCATGACCTGCAAGCACATCCACATTGCTGACAGTGTACCTGTCCCACAGTCACAACAGGTGCACAGAATTAGGGGGACATTTTCCCACCACAGGCCTCTATGTGGGGGAAACGGGGCAGAGACTTAGTCAGCGCATGAACTGACACAGATTCAACATTAATAACAGCAGAACAGATCTCCCAGTGGCCGCACATTTCTCCGGAGAAGACCACTCTATTGAAGATTTGCGGGTTGTGGTTTTAATGGGACATCTTAAGACGCAGAAGAAGAGAAAGGAATGGGAATACAAGTTAATGCAAAAATTTCAAACTCTGCAATTTGGACTTAATATTCATGCCAGTTTCATGTCACACTATGTATGAACTGTGAGGGTCACAAATCACCACCTCATTGCAAACAGATAACAGATCCCTCCGTCACACACAACTTTCCAGATTGTTTTTATTTTTTGACCGGTTGTAAATAACTTCTCTACTTAGATTGCATTTAGTTTTTTGTAAGGACTCTAAGATCCTTTGAAGGTCCATGTCTTTAGGGTATAAAAAATCTGTGAATTTTCAGTTTCTTGTATAACACCATGTCTGATGAAGGGAGCTAGTACTTCCGAAATCTCACCATCAAATATACTCAGTTAGCCTCTAAAAGGTATCGCCTGATTTCTTCACTCTTCCAATGTTCTCTAGTAATTTACTCTCTGTGTGGCAGGACCCTGAAGAGGCTAGAGAGAAGGTTTTCAAGGAAGTGGAACTGTGTTGTATGGTGGGCTCCTTTGAGAGCCTACCTTTTCACAATCTTCGCTTCTCCCCCTTGGGAGTGGTTCCCAAGAAGGAGGCGGGAAAGTTCCGTCTGATTCATCACCTTTCTTACCTAAAGGGTTAATCTTTGAATAACGGTATCAGTAGGGATTTTCGCTGCCGTGACTTATTTTTACCTTTGGCAGGCTGTCGCTCTGGTCTGCATTGCATCCGTACTGGCATAGTCTGACATTGAGTGCGCCTTTCACTTATTTCTCACATCCGTCAGCTCCAATTTTTCTGTCCCACGTGGATGGTCAACCATTCACGAGATTCCAGCTTTTATGTTTTTCATAAAACATTGTCCTTCCTTGGTTTACAGTTGTCTCAATTCGGCACTCATTCTTTTTTTATGTATCGGCGTGGCCACAACGGCAAGCAAATTGGGCCTGTCGGATGAGGCAATTTGGCACTTGGGTCATTGAAAATCATTCCGGTTATGTCGACCCTGATTTGGTGATCTAACGTTACTTCTCTTTTTGGTGGTTACATCTGCTGAGCAGTACACTGGGCAATCTCATGGCCAGATGGCCACTCTCTGGGTTTTACGAATGCTGACCTATTCTGGAAAGGAGTCTGGGGCCTGTGTTGGTTGCAGGTGCTTCCTAAGGTGATATCAGTTAGGCGCAACGCTTGTCTTGTTCGGCTTGGGGAACTTATGGCTCTTATTTGTTCTGACATTGGTTCCTGAGTTTTATCAATAATGTGGTGGTGGTGGTGTGATTTGAGGTGGTCTCTAGAGCGATTTAGCACAAGACACGGGACCCGGCAGCAGTGGAGAGGGCGAGGGTATCACCGCCAGTTGGAGGGAGACAATCGCCCATTGCTGTTATCTGACGGTGTTCACTTGAACATTGGACTTGACATGCTGTTTGTTTGGTTTTTAAGATGGCATTGAACAGGATCTTTTTGTTTTGGCAAGTGGGGGTCGGGGTATGGTGCAGGAGGTACACATACTCCTCGGTGGTGGGTTATCGTTGCGGTTTATTATTAAAAGTTTTCACAATCTCACCCTATGGATGACTGTAGGAATAATGGTAAGGTTAATGCTGTTAAACAAAGTTTCAGCTTCAACCCATATATAGTGTGAGTTCTTTTTCTATATTATAAGTGGTAGCGGTAGTCAAATAGAGGGAGTCAGCATACAGCTAATAGACCCATGTATACAGAGTGCTGATAACAACATTTGGAATTGGGTGGAGGACATTGTGTTCATTAGAATGGGCTAAGGTGCTGATGCAGTTTGGACTCTGCTATGACTTGAAAGTTTAGAGGGATGGTGATTTCCCTGAACCTAGAGCTGGTGTGAACACCTAGGGCCGCTGCTTATCAACTGTTTGGGGACCGTGGTTTTGCGAGCGACCTCACCCCTTCGCTATTTACATCACACAGATCTGTTTTACAGAGACCGTGCAATGTAATTACATCCTGTGATAATATTACATGTCTGCTATAAAATAGATGGGTTGTGATGTGAATATTGAAGGAGCCCCACACAGTGTAATGTGCTTCACCGTAGCCCCCACACAGTATAATATACTCCACAGTGGCCCTCACACAGTACAGTATGGTCCACAGTGGCCCTCACACAATATAATATGCTCCATGGTGGCCCCCACACAGTAATGCTCCACAGTGGCCCCCACACAGAATATGCTCCACAGTACTCCCCATACATTATAATATGCTCCACAGTGGCCCACACACAGTATAATATGCTTCCCACAGTGGCCAGAAACAGTATAAAATGCTCCTACTAGTCCTCCTTAAGCTGCTTCAATTTATCGAATATTTGTGAGGTTCGAGCAGCTTTAGTTTGCACCCCATGGTTGCAATCCAAGAAACAGGTTACTAAAAAACATTGGGAAGAATGAACAATTATGATGTGAATAAAATAAAAATACAGCATGAAGTCAACTGTCTAAGGCTCCGGCTCAAGCGTTTCTTTCTCTGAGTGGCACCTCAATGTTTTGGAAATGGATGGAGGACATTGTCTTCATTAGAATGGGCTGAGGTGCAGATGCAGCTTGGACTTTGCCACAAATTGAAGGTCTAGAGCAGGGGTCGGCAACCCCTAGCACACGTGGCATATCTTGCTGGCACGGCAGCCAGCACGGGACCTGCAGGTATTAAGAGAAGAGGGAGCGTCCTTTAGTGCTCTGCTACTGCAATGAGATAGGACACTCCCCCCTTCTCTTGCTAGAGAGTGGTGAGGAAAGCCCAGAAGGCAGAGCTCACACTGTGCAGCAAAAGGACCCTGCCTGCTATAGTGAGGAGCTCCTACTGTGTGCATCCTGCAAAGAAGAGGAGGGGAGGAAAGCTCCTTACAGCAAAGTGAAAGTAAAAAAACACCTGGTACATGCTGGGGTTACTATTCTTATTAATGTCAGGCATTTGGGGTTATTAATTTAGTTTTTGTAACTAATAAAGGACCTTAATGATGAAGATACTTAATTCTTACCTCCATGTCTCTCACATATCAGTAACCTTTATGTAAAGGACACAGGGGTTAATGTGAGGGACATGATGGGGTTAACTGCTATTAATTTGAGGCACATGGAGTTACTAAACTGTAATGCACATGACCATACTTTTTATCTACAATTGTGGATAAAATTATGGACTATTATATTTCAATGCGCCCATACACACAGCCAAATTGAAGAGCTGCAAATTATGGACCAGGTCCTATAGCTGTCCTATACCTGTCCTATACATACCCTATATCTGTCTGCATTTGAGGCCCTGTCGATTCATTTTTAATGTATAGGTCAGTGAAAACCACATCCGTGCCATTTGTGTGCAGGAGACCTAAGACTGAGGCCCCACGTTGCGGAAACGCAGCGTTTTTGTTGCAGATTTTGCTGTGGTTTTTTGACCCAAAGCCAAGAATGGCTACAAAAGGAATGGAAAATATATCTTTGCTTAGCCTCAAAAAAGAGCAGCAAAATCTGCAACAAAAAAAAAACCGCGTTTCCGCAGCATGGGGTTTCAGCCTAAGGGTGTTTCTTTTCGGGTAGTGACACTGTGTACCCAGATGCGGCTATAGCCAAATCTAGTCCCCAGACACCAGTGCTGTCACTTTGGGGTAAGTGGGACACTCATTAATTCCTGGCTGTGGTTTTGCTGTTACTGCACAGCTAGGAATTAAATGTGGCTGAAATTAATCAGCGTTTCACTTACAGAAAAGTGAAAGTACCAGCGGCCGGGGATGCGGCATCCAGGTACATAGTGTGTCACCACAGGTGTGTGTCCTACAGGTGTTACCTCACTGCTCCCAGTCATATACTGTGTACATTTACCACTAATTGTGGTTTACACATGTACTTACATTGCTTCTAATGGAAAAGTACAGGTGTATCTAGGCAAATAGCGGTAAACGCATGTGACTGGGAGCACAGTATGACAGCACCCCTATGTTATGATTTGTGTTATATAACTTTAGTGTAGGTGTCGTCAGCCTTACAATTATTCCTCGGCACTCCGAGGACCTCATCTTTGATTTTTTAGTTTAAATCGGCTCGTCGAACAAAAAAGGTTGCCTACCCCTGGTCTAGAGGGATGATGATTTCCCTTAACCTAGACCTGGTATGGATACTAAAAAAAGAACACTCTAGAACAGGGGTAGGCAACCTTTTTTTGTTCGACGCGCCGATTTTAATTAAAATAAATCAAAGATGAGGTACTCGGAGTGCCGGTCAATAATTGTAGGTCTGACGATCCCTATACTAAAGCCATATACCACAAACCATAAAACAGAAGTGCTGCCACAAGATTCTTTAGGACGCATGCGTTTACTGCTATTTTCTGGGACGCATCCGTACTTTCCGATTAGAAGCAATGAAAGTCCATGTGCATCCCGCAATTAGTAGTAACTGTATGTGTCCAGGAGCACTGTATGGCAGCAGCCTTATGGTGATAACACACTATGTATCTGGTTCTGCATAGAATATAATAACATATGCAGTGGTTCCTGCATATGGTATTATATCCTATAGCGATCTCTGCACACAGTATTATAAAGTATCCCATAGCAGCCTGTGCACACAGTATTATATCCCATAGCGTCCTCTACACACGTTATTATGTCCCATAGAGGTCCCTGCACACGGTATTATGTCCCATAGTGGCCCCTGCACACAGTATAATATTCCAACTTTTATAATATTTCAATTTTCGGCACTCACTAGCTATTATTATACTGTGGGGTCTGTTCAGACGCCAAAGTATAATAAGTAGAGGGCCAAGAGAGGTGACAAACATAAAAAACAATGTTACTCACCTTCCCTGCGCTCCTGAGCAGCTCTGTTCTCTTCGGTGCTTCTGCCTGAAGTCAGCGACCGCTGATTAGGTCTCAGGGGTCACGTTGGCGTCATTATGCATTGTCTCTGTTATGCAGAGAACAGAGCTGCTCAGGAGCACAGGGAAGGTGAGTAACATTGTTTTTTTATGTTTGTCACCTCCCCTGGGGCTCTGCTTATTATACTCTGGGGTCTGAAGAGACCTCACATTATAATAATAGTAGTTTCGTTTCGGCCGTGTTTGGTCTGATTGAAACAGCTGGGCGAGGACTCAGGCTGTACGTGTCAGGGAAATAAGCCTCGCGTTCCACTCTTCGCACGCGTGCCAGGGGTTGCCAACCCCTGCTCTAGAGCAAGTTGCATACATATATATGAGACGCTCCACCCACTGTTGAAAAGAATTACAAAAATCTTTATTAGCACATAGCATTTCATTTCATAGCATTTCATTTAAAAACAATTAAAACCAAAAAGCAGTTCTTGTCGAAAAGGTAATTCATAATACAGGAAAAAATGGTGTAGGCCATGGGTGAAATGCATTTAGTTTATATTGTGAGCCCTAATGGGGCAAGGACTGATATGACTGACGACAATCTTTACAGTGCTGCAGAATATGTTGGTGAAATATATAAATAATGGTTGGTTTGTATGTAAGTCCACAATGGTTGGCCCTTGATTGTGATAGACTTACAATGTAATTGTGATAGAAATTTTGATGTATTCTCAAAAAAACTCAGTTTAAATCATTATTTCTTGTGTCTGAGATCTCTGTGCACACTAAATGTGGCTTGAAATAACACTACATTTATTCTATACTTATGTGATTTTAGAGAAAATGTTGTAACACTAAGGATAGTCCATCACTATAATATTCTAAGAAAACAGTGTTAGTTCTTGTTTTTCTAGTTTCTATTTAAGATTGAGTTTAAAAGTGTTGCTTCAATTTTTTTTCATAAATGAATATTACATGCCCTACATCCACTTTTCTCTAGCCCTACAGTTCTGGAACACATCTTCCAACAGGCCGAGACCCCTGAGCGGGTCCTCTCCATTCTATCCGGCACCCTCCTAGGGGTACTGACCCAGGGTGCTCCCTCCTAAACTAGATCTTGGGAGGCGGCAGGCAATTATGCCTTTCTTCCGCTGATGGGTCTCGGTCTTTCCTGTTTGCCCATAAATTGCATCTGCCATGCAGTGCTCAGGAAAAGAACTTTAAGATTTTGTCCCGGTGGTATCGTTGTCCAGACATCCTCCATAAATTCTACCCTGATGTCACTGATTGCTGCTGGCGCTGTGGTTCCGAAAGGGGCTCTATGTTACATATTTGTTGGGCGTGTGTGGGTATACAACCTTTATGGTCCATTGTGTTTGCTTTATATTCTAGGGTCAGCAGATGTTCTTTGATCCCCTCTCCTCAGGTGGCCCTTCTCTCAGTTATAACGACACTTCCTCACGGTCACCAGACTGGTCATTCCCAGACATTGGCGTAGCACGGTTGCTCCCACGTTGTTGGAGTTGCTCCAGGAATTTCTCTACCTCTGTAGAATGGAGATCCTGGTTGAGGAAGAAACCGCTAACTTCTCTAAGTTTGATGTCCTCTGGTGGCTGTGGAAACTGCAGACTTCTCTACCATCTTCTCCTGAGTCATCCAGTTTTTTCCTGGCCTACTCTGACCCCGATGGTGCCTTGCTGTTTCCTATTCTCCCTTTCCTCGCCTTCTGTCTTCTCTTTCTGCCATCCTGTCTTCTGTTTCTTTGTGATTGTCCTCCTTACTCGCTATTCCCCTCCCTAATTTTATCAGCTGTTCCCTTACCAAGTGCCCTGTTCGGGTCCCTGATGGCGGCAGCTTGCTCATTACAGGAGCTAGCACGTTTCCACTAGGGCCCTGGCACCGACCTCCGGGCAATATGGATAGCCTTAGCTGTGAGGATCTCAAGGAAAAGTCCATAAAATGCCAAATTATATTTACTTCTAGAAACAAAGTCTCCATATTAATTCCCAGAGAATTGCCAAGTGTTGCAGGAGTATTTCCTCAGCAAACTGGTACCTGAGGCAATACCTGGTAGTCAAGGCTGAGAATCCTGTCAGTAGTGCACTGGCGTCTTCATGGCCAAGTAATAATGGGATTGAATAGTAGCTTATGGGGCCACATAGTATATCCTGTCAACTAGCAATAATGTTCTTCCACAAGGACACATGTAATAATAAAATCTTAAAGAGGACCTTTCATGTCCTCATCAATGTGCGGTATTATATACCACTAGAAATCTGACAGTGGACTGAATTCAGCGCACTGTTAGCTTTCCCGGTATGTGCCCTGGTGCTGGAGATATCGGTACTGTTAATTTCAGCACTGATATCTCCCCACTGTCAGAAGGGCGGGTCTTACAGCTCAGCGTCATCGCTGGGCTGTGAGGAACGCCCCCCCCCCCTGACTGTACTCTTCCATAGACTTGTACTGGAAGAGTGAAGAAGTCAGGCGATACCTTTTAGAGGCTAACTGAATATATTTAGTATAGTACAGTATATAGGATATATACTATAGTAAGCTTTCGGAAGTACTAGCGCCCTTCATCAGACAGTACTTCTGAAAGCTTACTATAGTATATATACTATATACTATACTAAATATACTCAGTTAGCCTCTAAAAGGTATCGCCTGATTTCTTCACTCTTCCACTACTTTCAATGGCTAACAAGGTACAACATTATACTACTACTATAGACTTGTACTGTCAGAGGGGGCTTTCCCTACCACCCAGCATTGATGCTAGACTGTAAGGCCTGCCCTTCTGACAGTGGGGAGATATCAGTGCCAAAATGAATGGCACCGATATCTCCAATACCAAGGCACATACCGGGAAAGCCGAATGTCTAGCAGTATATAATACCGCACATTGATAAGGACAAGAAAGATCCTCTTTAAAAACTATGTTGAGTGTTCCAAATATGTACTTCAGATGTAAATTTACCTAAATGGCTTGTCCCATTAAGGAGACTTATCCCCTATCCACTGGACAGGGGATAAGTGTCCGATCGCCAGGGGCTTTATCACAGGGTCCCCTAGTGATCAGGAGGACAGGGGACCGAAAGTCCCCCTAAGGCCTCCTCGTGAATGAACCGCCAGTGCGCTTGCCTGACCAGCGCTCCATTCACTTCTATGGGGCTGTTGGGACTGTAATATGCCCGCAGCCCCATAGAAGAAGCCTTGGGGGGATTTTCATTTCACTTTCATCCTCCTTATCACCGGAGGACCCGGCTATCGAGACCCCAGCGATCAGACACTTATACACTGTCCTGTGGATAGGGGATAAATGTCCATAGCCACGCAACCCCTGAGCCATGAGATATGATGATGCCTCAGGATATAATTATAAAAGGAAAGGGAAGACTGCTACAGTGGGGAAAAAAAGTATTTAGTCAGCCACCAATTGTGCAAGTTCTACCACCTAAAAAGATGAGGCCGGCCTGTAATTGACATCATAGGTAGACCTCAACTATGAGAGACAAAATGAGAAAACAAATCCAGAAAATCACATTGTCTGATTTTTTAAGCATTTATTTGCAAATTATGGTGCAAAATAAGTATTTGGTCACCTACAAACAAGCAAGATTTCTGGCTCACACAGACCTGTAACTTCTTTAAGAGGCTCCTCTGTCCTCCACTCATTATTTGTAGTAATGGCTCCTGTTTGACATTGTTATCAGTATAAAAGACACCTGTCCACAACCTCAAATAGTCACACTCCAAACTCCACT
This sequence comes from Leptodactylus fallax, assembly GCA_947044405.1. Lineage (NCBI taxonomy): Eukaryota > Metazoa > Chordata > Amphibia > Anura > Leptodactylidae > Leptodactylus > Leptodactylus fallax. The sequence goes on from CAMRHE010000123.1 coordinate 1,853,948, forward strand.
ATGGTGAAGACCAAAGAGCTGTGGAAGGACACCAGAAACAAAATTGTAGACCTGCACCAGGCTGGGAAGACTGAATCTGCAATAGACAAGCAGCTTGGTGTGAAGAAATCAACTGTGGGAGCAATAATTAGAGAATGGAAGACATACAAGACCACTGATAATCTCCCTCGATCAGGGGCTCCACGCAAGATCTCCCCCCTTGGGGTCAAAATGATCACAAGAACGGTGAGCAAAAATCCCAGAACCACATGGGGGACCCAGTGAATGACCTGCAGAAAGCTGGGACTAACATAACAAAGGCTACCGTCAGTAACACACTACGCCGCCAGGGACTCAGATCCTGCAGTGCCAGACATGTCCCCCTGCTTAAGCCAGTACATATCTGGGCCCATCTGAAGTTTGCTAGAAAGCATTTGGATGTTCCAGAAGAGTATTGGGAGAATGTCATATGGTCAGATGAAACCAAAGTTGAAACACAACTCGTCGTGTTTGGAGGAGAGTGAATGCTGAGTTGCATCCAAAGAACACCATACCTACTGTGAAGCATGGGGGTGGCAACATCATGCTTTGGGGCTGTTTCTCTGCAAAGGGACCAGGACGACTGATCCGTGTACATGAAAGAATGACTGGGGCCATGTATCGTGAGATTTTGAGAGCAAACCTCCGTCCATCAACAAGGGCATTGAAGATAAAACGTGGCTGGGTCTTTCAGCATGACAATGATCCCAAGCACACCACCAGGGCAACGAAGGAGTGGCTTCATAAGAAGCATTTCAAGGTCCTGGAGTGGCCTAGCCAGTCTCCAGATCTCAACCCCATAGAAAACCTTTGGAGGGAGTTGAAAGTCCGTGTTGCCAAGCGACAGCCCCAAAACATCACTGCTCTAGAGGAGATCTGCATGGAGGAATGGGCCAACATACCAGCAACAGTGTGTGCCAACCTTGTGAAGACTTACAGAAAACGTTTGACCTCTGTCATTGCCAACAAAGGATATATAACAAAGTATTGAGATGAACTTTTGTTATTGACCAAATACTTATTTTCCACCATAATTTGCAAATAAATTCTTTAAAAATCAGACAATGTGATTTTCTGGATTTTTTTTTCTAATTTTGTCTGTCATAGTTGAGGTCTACCTATGATGTCAATTACAGGCCTCTCTCATCTTTTTAAGTGGGAGAACTTGCACAATTGGTGGCTGACTAAATACTTTTTTTCCCCACTGTATATGCCAACCCCGATAAGGTGATAAGAGTCAGTGTCACGCATCAGGCATCCTTAGGTAGTAATATACACACTGTCTTCTTCATTGCTAAAGGAAAATAAGCAAAAGATGAAGGCATGAGATGTGAAGCCATAAAGTTAGATCACAATAATTATTGCACTCTTGTATTAGGGCTATATGAATTAGTTGTACATATAGAACATTGAGATGGATGGCAATAACAATCTAAACAGAGCTGACACAGATCTTCTTTGGCTTACTCATGTCAGCATTTGTTAAACCCCTAACAGTCACATTAAAAAAACACTCCCAAAAATGTCACATTTTTAATTGCAGATTTTGAATTTATGGCTCAAATAAATATTACTGACACATAACCCTTTAGCGATCTGACACATTTTAGCCTTAAACCAGTAACCTTTTATCCCTCATTCATCACTTTTTACATTTAATTTAAATGTAGGCTTTATGAGTCCTTATATTTTGTGGGTACATAAGACATTTTGATCATTTTTTATTACTTTTTCTTTTTGAAAGGTGAGATGAACAGAAAACATCAACTGATTTTTAAGGTTTATGGTGTTTATCATGTAGAATAAATAACATACTATTTTAGGGGTTATTGTGGATGTAGTGATACCAATTGTGTATTTTTTTGTTGTTGTTTTTTTCATTAAGTCTGCTTCTGATAATGGGAAGGGGGTGGGGTGATATCACAAACAAAAGTCCATGGTACTCCCACCCCTGGGGTCTTCTCAAGGGACAGGAGAATAATATAACTATTTTCTTCTCTCCATGCCCTGTCTGCTGCACGTGTTCTCCTGCACACTAGTTAGGGTGGGTTCACACTTGCGCTTGAGTCCGTCCGCTGCCAATCTGAGTGAAAATCTCGGGAAACTGGATAGGCACCGGATAGCGAAAGGTTAGCGACGCATTGCTTAAAAAACGGCTTCGTGGCGCAGAGGGTGCAATCAGACACCCATGCATTGCTTTAAAAACCCATTCAAATGAATGGGTTTTTAAGCAATGCGTCGCTAACCTGTCGCTATCCGGTGCCTATCCAGTTTTCCGAGATTTTCACTCGGATTGGCAGCAGACGGACTCAAGCGCAAGTGTGAACCCACCCTTAAAGTAAAATTGCAAGTATATGGTCGACTTTAACCACTGATATATTTTGGTCTTATTTTAAGCCCAGATTCTTCACGGCTCTAGCCCTCATAAACTAAGAAATATCACTGGTAAAAGCGGACCTACCAGCATATACTTGCAGTTTCACTTTAACCAGTGTTAGAGCTGTTTAAAGAGACAGTGTCCCTGGATGTGATCTGCTCGGGGTGAACTGTAATGCACTTTACTCAATCCTGGAGCAGGATTCGTCCAGAACTGTAGGAGGATTAAAATGAGTTACAAGACCTAAATTTTTACATTGCGGCACAGCCAGACCCAAAGCTTCAGTAAAAAAACTTCAACCATCGATATGATCTTCTTTAGTTAACGCTTATTAAAGCACATGCATATACTGTATACTGTAGATCATTGAGGTAGATGGCATTGACAATCCAAACAGTGCTCACACAGTTGGACCTGTCTTGGCTCACTTGTGTCAGCAAGCATAAGAAGGAGCAACAAGACCTAGACTCTTATGTGGCAGACTGCCTGTCCGAAAACTTTAGTAAAGAACCTTCAACCATCAATAAGATATTCTGTGGAAATTTTATTGTGCAAATTTTAACTTTGAACAAGAGTCTTAGGCAGGTGCTAAAACATGAGAAACGTCTTGGCCAAGCCTCCTTCTACCTTCCTCCTGTAATAGAATTGCCACTTAAACAATTCCTAAGGGATGGGTTCAAGCAATTTTTAAATACACTGCAGAGACCTAGGTTACCCACTGAATCTGGTGTCTGAAAATAGGTGCACTTGCAGACTAAAGATTGCACCAGCTAACGCACAGCAGACAGAGAAAATATGCAACCCAGGTCAAAACCAGGAAAGCACAGAATAACCAAATCAATAACAGAAGAATAACAAATGTCCAACTCAGGGTCAAGCAAAACATTTCACAGAAAAAAGCCAACACAGTAAGAAATCAGATAAACAGGAAAGTAAGCAAAGATCAGTAACCAAGGATACAGCAGATAAACAGGTAAGTGTTGAGAACACAACCTAACTGCAATAATAGCAGGCATCTGAGTAGTCTCAATGCAGTGTTTAAATACCCTGCCTCAGGTCAAGATTGGACAATGAGGCAGCACTCTTATTGGCTCAGCATCTCAAGGCTCTGACTGGCTGCAGACTGAGTTTGAATGAAGCGTTGGTCAAGTAGCACACACATCGCTCCATTCATTTCAATGGGAGTGCCAGAGATAGTGGAAATACAGTCATCTCCGGCACTCCCATTGAATGCATGGAGTGGTATGCTTGCTGCCCAACAATCACTCTAATCAGTGGGAATCTGAGAGGTTGGATCCTATGGGCCATTTTCTCTGGTTCCCAATGTTATACAGTGAACTTATGCTTTTCAGCAAAATCTACAAAAATTAGTGTATAAGCCCACTAGCCACTTCATGGTGACCTCTGAATAGTGAGTTCCTACTCTACTTGGTGCAGCACTGTACTGCGACCCCCACCACCACAATGCAGTGCCCACACGGGAAGCGACCCAGCAACACCTATGCTGCTAGACTAAGCCTCCAGGCTCTGGGCCACAACACCCCACAGCCACAGCACCACAGGAATGGCAGACACAATGCAGCAACACACTATGTGAATAGATCTCAAAAAGTTCATCTTACCATGTGGCCTCAGTCAAAGGACTTGAGAGCCAGTAGAGGGATTCCTTATACAGCACCACACCGAGTAGAGTAGGGACCCACTATACAGAGGTTGCGTGAAGTGGCTAGTGGTTTTATATAGCTTGTTCAATATGCATAATAAGAACCTTGTGTTCATTTTTGCAGATTTTGCTGGGAAGCATAAGATCAATGTATAATATTGGGATATGCAGTCCATGTCTGTTTAGCTTCTCCAAAATGTTGCATGGTAATTTTTATATGCCACAAGCGGCTAGAACCTGTGATGTGGGCGTGGTATTGGAGTTTTATTTTGTATTTTACTTTATTTTTAATTTGTCCACAGTTTATTTTTTTGTTTATTCCCTGTTACAGGAATACAGCCTCCTAACCTGACCTGAAGAGCTGATCTTCGTCCTCTAGAACCCAACAGCTGTTTACTGAGTGCTGTGTATACTGTAATTGGGAAGGTGGTCTCTCTGGGGTGTCTGGTGGTTGTAACAGCTGGTTCCTTGGTTCTTCAGCTGAACAATCTCATGCAGCTGCTTATCTCTGCAAGGATGTACAGGTAGTTGCCAACCGCCTAGACGTATATTATCAATGGGCGGCTGGCATCTAGTTAAGATCTAACAAAATGCAGGCAGCACATATTTCTTTCCCCAACAAATAATGTTGTACATTGTTGTCCTGCTGCAAAATAAAATGTACATCCAAAGGATAGATGATAACTGTCTGATTTCTTGGGGTCTAGTGACTAGAACCCCACTATTAACGAAAACAGGGGTCCCACATCTCTTGTTTGAATGGAGAAATGATCGAACACTGAACCCCTGTGATCATTGGTGGTTCCAAGGGTGGAACATGCAACGTTCATACACTTACTCTGGTGGATAAGTAATAAGTTGTTGTTGAGTTAAACATTTTGGTTAATTATGTTTCCCACCTAAAATGCAATAAAGTACAATATCACAACATTTCAGGTACCCTCATAAAAAAAAAAAAAAAAATAACGCACCCAGGCAGAAATTGCTGCAAAATTCAGCATTCAGATATGTAAGTGATGACAGGTTTGGTCTGATTAGGCACTGTCTCTTGCCACAAGAGGTCGTAAAACTGATTTCCCCAATGCCCTATAAAAATGCTCAAGGGACTACTTTTGGGTAGTGCACTTCTTGGTGAGAGACTGTTGACTGCTAGACATGCCTCTACAATGCACTCTAAGACATTTGTCAGACTTAAGATAGGGGGCATATCACTGGCCTAAGAAGGGGAAGGATGGTCATTTCCATTAACTGTCCACTAGCTAGGCCTTTCTCACCTAGCTGTTGGGAGCAGTGGTTATGTGAAGGAAAGCACACTCGGCGAACAGGTTCTGGATGGCCCAGACAAACTACCAGTAGAGAAGATCATTTGGTCCCTCAAGAAGCACAAGCAGCTCCCACAGTTTTCTTGTCAACCATTCTGTCACATACAGACCATCCTAGCTAATGACGTGTGTGCAGCTGTCAGGGGTCAATTTACTCCACTCACTCAATCTTGCACACAACCCTCACTCAGGCAGCGAAGAGGAATCCCAGACACACACTACTGCACCCAGCAGTCAGATGCAAACACACTTCAAAAAGGTAATGGGTCCATAGAGCAAAACACAACGAACTATTCACAATTTAATACCGAGAGTTCAGTGCTATATATGAGAAAAACAAGAGATAAGACACTCAAAAGAGTTTTATTAAAGATAAAATGGGAGACATATCTGTAAGGGAATTGCCAGTTGAGCAATTCCCCAGTGCTGCTGCAGAACCCTAGGGGGAGGGGCACAACAAGACAGTGGACCCTAAGCTGAATCCCCCAACTGTCCCTGGCTAACTTGCCCAATCTGTCCTAGGTGACAGCAAGCAACAAGTCGACAGTCCCTTCCTAATATAGGTCACAACACAGACCGCAGACAGGACAAACACAACAAAGGGAGGTCAGCAAGCCAAGGGGTCGGTAACAGTCAAGCAATGCAGTACAGAATCACAATCCAAAAGAATAGTCACAAAGCCAGAGATCAGAAATAGGAATACAGGTAACAAAACAGCACGGAGTAAAGGCAGGTACGCAGAAGCAATAGCAAGCGCTAATGTGACTGTGAACAAAGAATAAATAAGAAGGAAAAACCTGCCCCAGACTTGATATGACGATAGGCTGTCAATCACACAAGTAAGACTAAAATTAACTATTAGTGGAGCAAAAACCAAGGTGAAGGAGACGGGTGTGGCAGAAAATCAATTACATAGTCTAGGACAGTGTTCAGACTGGGCAACAAGAATCTTAAACAAGGAATCAAACTGAACATGCCTCCTGCGCCGCCACGTGCAGGCGGAGGGTGGAGCAGAGACCTGAACAGGCAGAGACGTTACAATATCTGAATAAACCTGATAACTTGAGAGTCCTTTTGTTTCCATTGAGCTTGGAGGATCTCTCAAATGGACTGGGCACACTCAGCTTGCTTGCTAGCTTCCAAGATGTGTCAAAGTTCCAAGGTCTTCCCAGTCCTTTATAATGCAAAGCTCATGGCTTGTGCTTAGCCATGCCTCCTTCCAGTGTACCCCCTCTTCACCGCTTATAAAGCTGTGAAATGACTGTCCAGTCACAACTCCCCCTCTCTTATGCCTGACTACCCAAGAATTTGTAAAACAATGAACCTGCCATGGCAGTATATCTGGTCTTGCAATGGCAGGAAGAAAAAGCTTCATCCCTCCCCCCACGACATTACTTGTATACAAACATACCAATGTAATGTACTGAAGACACATGCATAAACACTATATTCACTAATGATATATTCAGTAATGATACATACATCGTGGGGCTCCTTTCATCACACATCCAGAGTTGGCACCTTCACTACATACCTTGTCTCTGCCTAGACCATTTCTAGGTGCTTAATTGAAAGAAATTTAGTGTCATAGCACCAATTATGTGTCCTGCCATTGACAGCCAGCTACCGTTTCTTTCATTTGCAGTGGTGTCATGAATGAGAAACTTGGACTGCTACGGACCGGAACCATATCATCTTTAGGAAAGAATCCAGGCTCTGTTTAGAATCTGACGACAGTCGGGATCGAGTGTAGAGGCCACGTTGTCAGTGCTTCAATCCTGCTTTTGCTGTGTAGCAACACACTGCTACAACTGCTGATATGATGATCTGTGGAGCTATTGCATATGAAGGTCAGTCACCTCTAGCACTAATACCAGGGCCAGTAACTCAACAATATGTGCAGGACTGCAGTCACATGTGTTACCTCTCATAGCAAGACTTCCAACAGTTTTTCAGCAGGAAAATACTCGCCCCCACACACATTTTCCTAGGAATTCCTCCATCAGATTGCAATACTTCCTTGGCCTGCCTATTCGCTAGATTGATCGCCAATTGAGCACTTTTGGGACCAAATTCAGCAACCTACCAGTGTGCAAGATTTACAGCTGCAACATTTGTGGGAAAATATGCTGCAGGATACCTTATGAAACCTGTATGCCTCCATGCGAAACCGTATGTCATCTTGTATCCAGGCTAGAGGTGGCCCAACAGGGTACTAGAGCCTCCTTTTTATTTTAACTCCTCCTTACTCTCTAATATTGTAATCACTTACATATATCATCATTATAATTACACATAGAAAGTTTCATTCAATTCCAAAAATTCCTTCTTGGTGCATGTTTTTTTGTCCATGACTGTATTTCCACAGTAAGTAGAAATAGTTTAGGAACTGTGGTCAGAGAAATAAATTAATATTATAGAGCAGGCAGCATGGAACAAGAAGCGGAAACAGTGAATCAGAGTGGGGGAAGCATGGTAAACTGTGATCTGAAGGGACAGAACACTGTGTTGTGAATGAATCATTAACAAGGGGGGGAAGGTGTTTGAGGATATACTGTATGGTAGAAAGAACAAGAATGTATTTAGCTAGATACTGAGATAATATAGTGAATATATAATGTATATACAGTACTGTGAATTCACTGTTTGACTGTGATCTAACCACTTTCGTCATCAAGTGCCTAGGCGATTTTTTTTGCTAGACATTAGTTTATGGATCATTTTGCAGCTGCACTATCTAGCAGATTAATATCAAATTTGCAAAAGAAGTTCATGTTTTGCTTGGTGCTTTCTAAAGTTGAAATTCTCGTCATTTCAGACATTATGATACATGCAAAAGTAAAAAAAAAAAAAAAAAAAAAAAAAAAGTTTCCTATACGCCAAAACAGTCATGGGGTTGTCCTGTTTCAAGACAAGACTAGGCATTGTCCAGTTTTAACAAAAACTTGACAACTTTAGAAAATGTCATAAAAAATTAACATATGAAATTCTCCAGAATAAATCCAGGGCTGTGTGTACAGGACAGCAGCTGTGATGTCACATCAACAAGTGACCACTGCATCCAATCACTGCCTTAATGGTGCACTGCTGAGGTCACCGACTGGTTGCAGTAGTCACGTGTGGCCTATTGCAAGACAGGGTTCCCGTAATACATCAGTGTCTCTTCCTCTGACCCTAGGTACAGTGATAGGCGCATCCTCATGTAACTTTTCATGGGTATGTACGACCCTATTTTTAATAACTGTTCCCTCTGTGGTCACTTGGAAGCATTTCATAGATGATATTTGTCTCTTACAGGCAGCAGTTCTTGAATTACAAAGATTTGTACTTTATTATAAAAGTCACATGGACATTAAATTGTATATAGATGGAATCAATTAATGGATCGATTAATTGCATGTTAACATTAGGGTGGATGAGACTGTCTCTTGCACACATTATATTTGGCAGACACTCCAGTTAATTCAGTTGCATATGCTTCTTCCTCTAATACCATACAGTTACTGCATTCCAGTTGGCTAGTTTCTTTGTCTCCAGAGAATTTGCTCAAATGATGCAGATTTTGTTAGACAGCATGAGGAGATAAAGAAGAGATTTCTAGAATGAGGCTAGGAAAACATAAATTACAGCTGAGAAAGATCAGATCTCTTGGAAAGAGAATATTGTATAATTTACAGGATTTCTACATCTTATGGTAATTTTTTGATATAGCGGGTGTAATGCAAAACATTGGTCACTTTTGGTTCAGATCAGGGATCAGCATAAACCAATTATCTGTCCACAGCATGGTGTTAAAGGGAGTCTTTTACCAGGAAACTCAATATCAAACCAGCTACAGTGCAATGTATTGGACATTATACTACGCACCATCATACCTTTAGTATGATATCAGTAAATTCACTCCAATGTCTTTTCATACATTAGGTGCACCTCTGGCCCTTCATGCACCAGAAACTAAAATTATTCAAAGCATCTTAAGAACTGTGTGCTTCTTTTATTGCAGTAATGATTGTCATTAAAGGGTGTCTGTCACCAAAACCAAGGTTATATAGCTTAAGGTCACCTGAATCAAATGGTGATATGTCTGCAACTGAGGCATGGATTCACAAGGGGAATATAGTAGATGAAGACACAGAGTCATCAAGTCCAACCTACAACCTATCGGATGCAAAAAAACCCTAATAAGGCTAATGCCATTTGCTCATGTCAGGGGATTAAATTCCGTCCTGAAAGGCAATCAGTAAAAAACTCTAGATCAACCTGTCATCACCAAAAATCTAGAACCCGTAACCTGTAATATTTTTCCTGGCCCTTATTGAACATGCACAATGAATTCACCATCAGAACATCCAGTGGCAGTGAGTTCCATAGACTGAATGATCTTATAGTAAAGGCCTAGAGGATGTCCCCTTGTCACTGTCACAGGTCTAGGTGTAAAAAGATCACTAGAAAGGTCTTTGCACTGTCCCTTCATGTATTTGTACATTGTGATTAGCTCTCCCCATAGCTGTCCTTTTTCTAAACTGAATAACCCCAAATTTGTTAATCTGTCTTTGTGTACTACTGTCAGTGACCGACTGCTCCACCCTAGGTGTGAGAAGGAGCGCTATCGGAAGTCTTTCCTCCCCACCGCGGTTAGGCTGTACAACCAACACCGACCTAAGCGGAGATCATTACATACAGAGAACTGAAATATCTCTCTGCCTGTTAAATCCCCCCCCCCCTCTGCTACTTCCTATCTGTCTGTCTGCTATTAATGTAATGCCTCTCACCTTGGAACATTCCTGTACATGTTGTATTTGTATTTGTATCTGCTTATCTTATCTTTGCTGCTGTAACACACTGAATTTCCCCACTGTGGGACTATTAAAGGACTATTATTATTATTATTACCCCAATCCATCCATAACTCTAATTGTCTTGGTTTCTATTCTCTGCACTCTCTCTAGTTCAGCTAGAAAACACTGTATGATTCAGGTGACCACAAGTTATCTATCTGCAGGATTTGGTGACAGTAAAAACCACATTTTACTGGAATGCTTCTTTGACCACAGCGCTTAACATTGTAATCATAGAGGTAACCTTTATGGTTCATTATTCCTAGCACGTGTCCTCTATGTACTCCTTAATAATCCAGACATCTGTTCATGTCTGTTGTGGATGACAAATATACTGAAATGTGAAAAAGATAGGATACATGCACGGACATCAATCAATAAAAATAAATGTGATGTAACCGGACAAAAAAATTAATAAAACTGACTTTGCATTAATTTATTAAAGAAAAACTGACAGGTAAGTTATTACACTAAGGGTGTGTTCACACGGAGGAATTTGCCGTGGATTCAGGGGTGGAATCCGCCCCCGAATCCGGAGCAGATTCCTCCCGAATCCACCTCCCATTGTTTTCAAAGGGAGGCAGAGATCGCAGCAGGATGCGGAAAAAATAAGCGTCTTGCTCGATTTTGGCGTGGATTCTGCACGCGGTGCCTGGGGCTCGAGACTCCCTCCTGATTAGGCCCTTTCATCCAGGCCTAATCAGGAGCAGGATGCCGCGACGGAAGGCTGATGCACTGCATCGGCATCCTGTCGTGGCTAGACCATGTCGAAAATTCCGACAGCAGAAAATGAATTCATTTTCCGCCGTTTGAACACAGCCTAATACCTGGTATTGATTTTCTAGCAGAAACAGCCTTTCATCAGATGTCTACCAGTCTCTGACATTGACCTGGAGAAACTTTTACTCACTCCTCCAGTAACTAAGCAACTTGTTACTGGCTGTGCATTACCTGCAAAACTACATGACTTGTAACAAGCTAGCTAGCACTGGTGAATTAATGAAAACACAGGCGGCTCCTGGTACTATGAAGACTTGGTAGAGGATTCTATAATGGTCAGATGCCAGAACACCAGATGCAGCAAAGTAGCCCAAAACAATAAGAATTCCTCCCTCATGTTTTACAGCTGGTAACAAGTCGTTCTGGTGAAATGCTGTATTTCTTTTTTTTTTTTTTTGCAGGGATGGACATAACATTGGTGCAATTTGAGCAGGTGCACAAGGGCTCAGCAGGTCAGGGGGTCCTATCAGCTTAACAGCAGCTTTTATTAGATAGCAAGTAAATACCTAAGCTAATTATCTTCATTACTGGTGGACTGTTAGAGACATAAGAGGGTATTCGTTGCAGAGATACCGGAAAACGATGGGTCCATAATTGTTTTTTGCACAGGTGCCCTCACATTTTTGTCATTCATGCCTTTGGTATTCTTGCAAAATAATGCTACAATATCCTTGTCTTAATTGTCCACAACACATTTTCCTGGTGTTTGCTAGGATGTGTCATGGGCAAAGTTTAGTTCTGCACTTATGTTCTGTGGACAGTGAAGATTAACTCCAGACAAATCTCTCATGCATACCTAACTTGTCTAGCCACTTTCTAAAGGTGGACTCATGCACTTTGACATTAGTAGGTCCTGTTGGATCTAGGCATGGTGATACCACATACCAACAAACTGTAAATCCAACTAAATGTCTAAGGCCGAGGATACATGTGGTGGTCCGCTGTGGGATATCTGCAATGTAATATCTACAATGGAACACCAATGGCAAAAAGATGTCTGTTTTTCATTGCCGGTTTAAAGGGGTTTTCCGGGCAAAAAATGTTTTGTGTTTTTTTTTTTTTTTAAAAAAAAGGTCTGTTAGTGCTATTAATGGGTTAATAAGTACACCCAAATACCTTTAGCAGTGTTTTGAGTGATTTCTGTATTTCTCTGGGAGCTCCTGGCATCTTCTGCATTTGTTTCCATGGTGTAGCTTCTTGCTGTCTTAGCTAATGCAATGCATCATGGTACTTGTAGGCTGACTCACACTACCTCCCCCACCCTCTCACACCCCCCGCCCTGTCTCTGTAGCTATCCCGCCCACCACTAGCCCTTCCCAACTAACTCAGCCCACCCACCCATCATACTTACCTATCTTCCTTCCAAACTTCCTTCTGCGGGACGTCTCCTCCCTCTTTTCTGACTCTGCCGGCACGCGCAATAGTCCCAGCGTTGTGTTGCAACTGGCAATCCACCTCTACGTGGTAGGCTACTGCTCCCACGCCTATCGTAGTACAGGATGGAGGAGCCATCCTGCAGAAGGAAGTCTGAATGGAAGACAGGCAAGTATGATGTGGTGGAGGAAGGGGGGGAGTATATCCAGAACATTACCGGATAACCAGAAAATGTCCCTGGGGTGGTCATGTGATATGGGTAAATATACATTTTTGTAGGTGGGGGGAGGGTGTGTAGATTAGTGTAGGAATTACATTTTATCCCAGACAACCCCATTAACTTCTCTGGCTAGACCCGCTTAATGAAGGCTCACTTGGAGACTGGTCAATACCACTAGTATTTTTCTTCTCTTCCCTTCTTTGTGGCATGCCTATGTCTATAACAGTTCTCAACTTTTACAATGCAAAAACCACCATGGAATCTGCAGCAATAATTGACATGCTAAGAGTTTCAAACCCGCATTGCAAAACATTTTGCATTGCTGTTTTTTTCCAGTGTGGATGGGATTTAACACAGCTTTTGTAATTCACAATGTGTGGCCCCAGCCTAAAGGTTTAAATAAGGGCTCATATACATAGCTAACTAGTGTACCTGTACAATAGTGCAAGGAGGCCATACACCTCCCATGTGCACTACTTCTAGTGGAGAATACTTCTGTACCCAAACAAACAAAACATAGGTACAATATTGCCCCTTATACTAGAACATACTTGTGCTGTATTGCAGCTCCCTTGCATAGGGTGATAATAAGTCCATGTACAGTACAGACCAAAAGTTTGGACACACCTTCTCATTCCAAGAGTTTTCTGTATTTTCATGACTATAAAAATTGTAGATTCACACTGAAGGCATCAAAACTATGAATTAACACATGTGGAATTATATACTTAACAAAAAAGTGTGAAACAACTGAAAATATGTCTTATATTCTAGGTTCTTCAAAGTAGCCACCTTTTGCTTTGATTACTGCTTTGCACACTCTTGGCATTCTCTTGATGAGCTTCAAGAGGTAGTCACCTGAAATGGTCTTCCAACAGTCTTGAAGGAGTTCCCAGAGATGCTTAGCACTTGTTGGCCCTTTTGCCTTCACTCTGCGGTCCAGCTCACCCCAAACCATCTCGATTGGGTTCAGGTCTGGTGACTGTGGAGGCCAGGTCATCTGGCGTAGCACCCCATCACTCTCCTTCTTGGTCAAATAGCCCTTACACAGTCTGGAGGTGTGTTTGGGGTCATTGTCCTGTTGATTAAAAATGATGGTCCAACTAAACGCAAACCAGATGGAATAGCATGCCGCTGCAAGATGCTGTGGTAACCATGCTGGTTCAGTATTCCTTCAATTTTGAATAAATCTCCAACAGTGTCACCAGCAAAGCACCCCCACACCATCACACCTCCTCCTCCATGCTTCACGGTGGGAACCAGGCATGTAGAGTCCATTCGTTCACCTTTTCTGCGTCGCACAAAGACACGGTGGTTGGAACCAAAGATCTCAAATTTGGACTCATCAGACCAAAGCACAGATTTCCACAGGTCTAATGTCCATTCCTTGTGTTCTTTAGCCCAAACAAGTCTCTTCTGCTTATTGCCTGTCCTTAGCAGTGGTTTCCTAGCAGCTATTTTACCATGAAGGCCTGCTGCACACAGTCTCCTCTTAACAGTTGTTGTAGAGATGTGTCTGCTGCTAGAACTCTGTGTGGCATTGACCTGGTCTCTAATCTGAGCTGCTGTTAAACTGCGATTTCTGAGGCTGGTGACTCGGATGAACTTATCCTCCGCAGCAGAGGTGACTCTTGGTCTTCCTTTCCTGGGGCGGTCCTCATGTGAGCCAGTTTCTTTGTGGCGCTTGATGGTTTTGGCCACTGCACTTGGGGACGCTTTCAAAGTTTTCCCAATTTTTCGGACTGACTGACCTTCATTTCTTAAAGTAATGATGGCCACTCGTTTTTTTTTACTTAGTTGCTTTTTTCTTGCCATAATACAAATTCTAACACTCCATTCAGTAGGACTATCAGCTGTGTATCCACCTGACTTCTGAACAACACAACTGATGGTTCCAACCCCATTTATAAGGCAAGAAATCCCACTTATTAAACCTGAAAGGGCACACCTGTGAAGTGAAAACCATTTCAGGTGACTACCTCTTGAAGCTCATCAAGAGAATGCCAAGAGTGTGCAAAGCAGTAATCAAAGCAAAAGGTGGCTACTTTGAAGAACCTAGAATATAAGACATATTTTCAGTTGTTTCACACTTTTTTGTTAAGTATATAATTCCGCATGTGTTAATTCATAGTTTTGATGCCTTCAGTGTGAATCTACAATTTTTATAGTCATGAAAATACAGAAAACTCTTGGAATGAGAAGGTGTGTCCAAACTTTTGGTCTGTACTGTATATAAACCCTAAAATCAAGTTCTTACAAGATCTTCTCTACCAATTCCCATTTGCACTATATATTATTTTGTTCAATCTCATGAATTTTATTTTATATACTATTTGAATAAACATAAAAAATTGGCATGTCCACATATGTTAAAAAATTAATTTTGGCAGGTTTATAAAATAGTTAGATGGGTTAGCGTGTCTGTTTAATATATAGGATCCAATGGCCCCTTGGTAATAGAGTGGATCTCCACTCATGGATAGTGGAAGGCCTCAGGTGGAGACATGTAAATGGAGAACTTTACTCACAAAAAGGCAAAGAGCTTGGTGGTTATAAATACACTGATGTGATAGCTAGCATGAAGGCTTCCAAAAAGTCTTAGAAGAGGACAACAGCTTGGCTTGAATGTGGGACATTTTGCTGACACTTAAGACATTTTGCTGATGTCAACAACACTGTATTAATACTTGCACCTCTTCAATTCCAATCACAACAGCTCAGTCTCTCATTATACTGGTTACAGTCTGTCTCTTACAGTCACCTCTGCTTGGCAACAATGCACTGGTGTGGACACAACTGCACTGTCATTCTATCTGCAATGCTGTGCACTTCATGGTCTAACTTTCTTGGTCACCGTGGCACAGTTCCTCACACACAGGTATTAGGTATTGAGACAAGGAAAGAAAAAACAGAGAGTGGCGCTCCTTGTGCGGGACCTATGATGTGGTTTTTTGAAAATTTCTTAACACACCCCTACTGTAGGTTAAAGGGAATCTATCATTGGGGATATGCATTTTAAACTAAGCACACGTCGGAATAGCCTTTAGAAAGGTTAGTCTACTCCTACCTTTGGTTCAGTCCTGAACGCTGTTGCATCATGCCCGCTAAGATGTCCTGGTCCTCCCCTTCGCTGCACAAGCAGCCGACGCTATCTTTAGCGGGATTGAAATCCCGCGCATGCGCTGTTGGCTCTGCCACTTCGGGTTAAGGCAGAGCCGACAGCACATGCTTGGCTGCCATCTTTATTCTATTCTTACAGCACCTGCGCGGGATTTTGATCCCGAGGAGGACCAGGACATCTCAGAGGTGTGATGCAACAGCCCAGGAGGCGGCATTCAAGGCATGACGAAGCTGTGCTCAGAGCACAGGGGGAACGCCCCCTCTGCTCCCTGAGCATCATTTGCATACATGGAAAAAGTGATTTATTTAAAAAACGGTGGCATTCAGGACTGAACCAAAGGTAGGAGTAGACTAACCTTTCTAAAGGCTGTTCCAATGTGTGCTTAGTTTAAAATGCAAATCCTCAATGATAGATTCCCTTTAAGGTGCGCACCTTGGTTAGTTGTGAGAAGCCACAACTACTATGATCGTAATGGTCCTTGGAAGGAAAGCAGTGTTCACTGGTGTACAGCCTGGGGAATCCAACGCTGTACGGAAACCATATGATAGAAAGAGCTCCGAATCAGTCCAAAAAGTTACCAGGTTCCATGCTCCCCTTCGTTCAATACACACAGGCATTAGAGTGCCCTTAGATGATGCACCTCCAAAAAAAATCCACTATCCACTAATTGCCAAAACACACCTCTCCATTTGAAGCAATAGCAACAATACAGGTGCATCCTGGCAGCATAAGATTGAAGCTAACTGCAAGGTTGCATTTGTACTTGCTAAAATGTAAAACGTGCTATGGGTGGTGCCAAATCCTGTCCCAGTCATAGCACAACTGCAGTCTGTGCTGTGGCCACCACTGCTTTCATTTAAAGAGGATCTTTCACCAACTCAAACTCTTTTCATCCCTTAAAAGCCACCCCTCCACTGATTCCAGTGCATCTGTAATTGTTTCTGTAGCACCCACCGTTCCCAAGCAATTGGTTTTTCCAATGATTTTAAAGGGTTTATCCATTTTCTAATATTGATAGTTCAATGTTAGGATAGGTCATCAATATTAGATCTGTACAGTTCTGTAAGTTCGGACCCCCGCATATCAGCTGCGATTGGACAGCATGGCTGTAAAATGTCTCCACAGCCCCGAAGTGGGAAAATACTATTTAGCTTTGTTACCTTTTGTATGTCACTGTGGTAGAGGGCGCAGGCGTGAGTGGTCTGGGTATATCGGTGTCACGTCTACTGTAAGTGGCCAGTGGTGGCAGCTACTTGTGTAGATTTGTGGATGTTGGGGTTGCTTTACTTCTTTGCAGCCTAGTGTGATAGGCGAGTGTGGAAGCGGAGTCCCCCTTTACTGTCACATCCAGGGTCACATGTACTTGTGTGTCTGGGGATGTTCAGATCCCTGACTATATAGTAATACACTATATATATATATATATATATATATATAAATATGTAATATACCCACATGGATATATCTTATATATAATACACACACACTTATATATATATATATATATATATATATATAGATTCAGATATATATGTAACACACACATATATGTATATATTTATAATGTGATACTGTTGGGTTACCTTCTATAGTAACCAGATTTTGCAGACCTACTTGACGTCTATAGTATATATGTATGTCCCTCCTGACTAGTCTATGCCCCGCTCTCCCCGGTTGAGCTCCCGCTCTGTATACACACACCCGGTGCCCTCCTCTCGGTCTTCCTCTCTCCCCACCCCTGGCACAGGCCTCTGCCCCCCGCACTGCGCCTGCGCACAGGCCCGGCTCGGGAGCCATGTTGTGGGATCTAAGCTTGAATTCTTCTGCCTCCTGTACGTATTTACGTCTTCTGGAGTGAGAGGACTCTGAGGCCAAAACCGGTTGTTGTTCCCGCTGTGGACGGAGACCCGCTGCCCTGAGCCGGCCTGTGAAAGTCAGCGGGGTCCGGGGACCCCCCGGGCGGTCACAATGAGCACAGGCTGCGACCTGTCCCGGAGGAATCCGCAGGAGGATTTCGAGCTCATCCAGAGGATTGGCAGTGGCACGTATGGAGATGTATACAAGGTAAATACAGCCGTAGACATGGGGAAGGGGCATGACGTGGTGCCAGCCGGGCTCACAGCTGTGAGGAGAGAGCGGGCAGTGCCAGGATCTAGTGAGACAGCCTCATAGACAGCAAGTGACTGCAAGAGACAGGCTGAATGGGGGGATCTCTGGTTTTCAGTGTGAAGGTGCTAGTGAGGTAATAGTATAGGGCCATGGTTGTGCCCCAGTGAGGAGCGGCCTGTGCCAGGGTTACCTGTGGTGGGCACCATGTATAGGACATGTACCCAGGCCGCTGCCGCCATCGCCACACAGGAGATTTCAGAGAATTACAACTTGTGCAACTTTACTTTTCTCCCCCTGGGTAGGAGTTGTGACTAGTGCCATGTGGTGGTACTTAGCAGGCGCTGGGTGCAATGGTTGCCATCATAGAAATGTGTATATAGATGGCCAATTGGCACAAATCAGTATGTCGCCTTGTTTACTATGTGCAGTCTGACAGTGACAGTGGAATGGACAGCGTCATGTGACATTTTGAGGGTCAGTACCTGTGACACCTGTGCAATGTTGCTGTTCCTTTTGCATTTACCTATGTGACATCATCAGATCACATGAAAGTTGTTGACAACAGATGATGGTGGCATCTGGAATTTGGGCAATTTTAAGCAAACCTAGCAACCTATGAAATAGCAGCATTCACTCTGTAGAGCAGGTGGGTGATCTGTCTGGCTGTGCCAGGTTGGGGCTCGCTGATCCCAAGTCGCCATGGAGTAGAGGCCTAGTACTGGTGAAGAAAACATGGAAGCTGGGCCACATCTGCACATTACAGATACACTATGTGTGATACAGTATTAATACCTGCCTTGTGCTATGAGGGTTGTAGTCCGCACCAGCTGATGGTGTATTTATAGTAGTACCTGCTTTTGACACTGTGAGGGTTGTCGTCCACACCAGTAATAGAAGTGATAACCGCTCCTGACACTATGACTTTGTAGTCCACTCCAGAAATAGCAGTGATACCTACTCTTGGCATTGTGAGGGTTGTAGTCCACACCAGAAATAGCAGTGATATCTGCTCCTGACACGATGGGGGTTTTAGTGCACACCATAAATTGCAGTGATACCTGCCCTTAAGACTATGAGGGTTGTAGTCATACCAGTATTTGTATTGATACCTGCTCCTGACACTATGAGGGTTGTAGTCCACACAAGTAATTGCAGTGTTACCTGCTCTGAGCTTATGTAATCTTGTTCCCTGTCTGTATGATACATCATGTGCTCCAATTCCAGAAATAGTTGTGATGTTTGTGATGAATCTCTTTGGCCCATGTACTTCAGGTGTTGTGTGCCAGCTACAGCAACAAATGCTGGTTTTGTATGCGGCAGGCTCATGACCAAGTGGGTACAGATAACACATAGTACATTGATATACAGTTTTGGCAAAGCTTATATTTTAGATTTTTATTGCATTTAAACATTAAAGGAATTGTCTGCTGTCTATTATTAGGGCTCATCCATCTAATGGGGATTTACCTTATAGGTGGACCTAAAAGAGAGAGCCCCATTTGACAATTCCCACATGGGACTGAGCAGCATGACTGTCTTGAAACTGCAGGCCTCATCCATAGTATAAGAAGGACTTCTTTCTATATACAAGCAGACCTGAATTGCTGTGTCAGTATGTACTGCAGCCAGTCACCGATACATTGTCAACAGAGACTGCCATGGGATAGTGGGACTAGAGCAGCGGGGATTCAACAGGTTATGGGCATCTTCTGATATTTTACCCCATATGTAGCTGTCAAGATTTTTTTTTTTAGAAATAAAAGTTAGGCATTCCCTTTAAGCTAGCATTTTTATTCTGCACCCATCACCACAAAAATGGGTAGTGTGCCACACAAAAAAGGCTCTATGCAGGAAATATTGTGAAATACCCAACCAAACATGAGACGCCTGTCAAATCCAGTGATCCCTGTTGGTCTCTTGTTGCAGCTGTGATTTGCTGTCCATACATGTGACCACTGCGGCCAATCACGTCTCAGCAGTAATGCTAGCATGTACATCATGTGACTGCTGAGGTTAGTCATTGACTAAGTAAGTGGATATTCCTGGCCATTTCCTGCTGTGTTGGGGTGGGAGCAGGAAGTGGTGTGCAGCAGGAACTGGGCACCATTGCAATAGTATTAGAAATACAGGGCCCTGTAAGGAATTGCCTGTACTGCAACATGTACTTTACTAAGGGGGCTGGGAAGAATTCACTGGAGTACTTCTTTATGAAAATGACTGCCCTCTTACCAGCCTTGTCATATAGTGCACATAAATGGTCCAAATCTCTACAGCCATCTTTACTTGTGTCAGTAGCAGTGACTCTTGAGTGTGACATACGGTTTCTCGTCTTGTGCTTGAAGGGGTTATGTAGGGAAAAATAAAGTTTTCCAGTGCATTCCCTGTATTCTACATAAGTAGGTTCCCCATGGATCCCCGATAATTACATTTGCAGAGCAAATGGGGTGCTGGAAGTCTGAGCATACTGCTGCGCTGTCTTTTTGTGATGTCACTGACTGTCTAGTCCTGCTGCATGTCCATAGAAAAGAGCGGAGTCAGTCATGTGACCGAGAGTTGGAGCGTAAGCAGGGGAGGTAAAGGGATGAGATTCTTGGGTTCCGCAGGACCTGGATATATATATATATATATATATATATATATATATATATATATATAGTAATAAAGCTTATCCAGTGCAGGGAATACATTGGTAAGCTTTATTTTCCTGTATGAGTCCTTTAAGTGTTTACAGATAAGAGCAATTACTTTATAGTAGTCTTATATATGACTTGTGCTTAGGACACGTGAGTATAAGCTGTACCTATAGAAAGCAGTGTACCTACATAATGCATGCACCAATTATAGTAGTAAGAGAATTACCAGTACTGCAGCCCTGTGACAGTCTGCTACATGTTATGTCTGTACAGATACTTAGGATAAAGATCTGTATGACTGATAAGCAGTACTTGAAGTAATGTTCATAGGCTCTCTATGATGGCTCCCCTTCTTACCGTTCATACTATATATGTCTATATGTTGAGATGGTGATGGGGAGTAGCAATGTGGTGGATTTCCATTTATCTGCTGTCACTCCTGATTGTAGTAAGTCATCTAGTAATAGTACTGATAATCTGAACCATTAGACGTGTAACTCCTCAGTTTGGGTCCACATTCCTGATCGTTTCTGCATATCATCCTACTGATCAGCTGCTTCACGGCAGCATGGTTCCCAGTAATGTTTACATGCTGTGCAAACTGTATCTGCTTTAGGTAATGCAGTGCTGGCCCATTGAAGCCTATGGAACAGCAACAGTACCTAAAGCCGACACTATGGTTTTTGCTGCAAGTGAGCAGCATGGACACCAGGAGCCACGTTGTCCCGAAGTAGCTGGGTGTCAGACCCTTGCAGATCTAATTTTGACAGCTTATCCTAAGGTTAGGCCATCAAGATTAGAAAGTGAATAACCCCCTAAAGCCAGGGCCCCACGTGGCGTAAATGCTGCGTCAAAAACCGCTGCATTTTACAGTCACTGCAAAGTGTATGGGATTCTAGTGAATCCTATCTACACATTGCAGAAAAATACGGCCAATGCTGCTATTTCCAAAACCGTTGCGTTTTTGGAAATAGCTGAATGTAAATTATACCTACGGAAACGCTGTGGTTTCCCTATAGGTATGATTGAAGCAGAAAGCCTACAGAGGAAAACTTTGCAGACTTTCTGTGAAAGCGCTGCGGAAAAAACCGCGATGCGTTTCCGTTGTGGTTTTTCCTGCACCGTTTTTTTCTGTGGCTCACTATGTGGAGCCTTAGCCTGAAGGGGTTTTCTGGGTATATAAACTGATGGCTTATATTTAGGTTAATGATTGGCCGGTGTCCGGCACCTAGGATCCCTGCTGGCATTTGGGTGAGTTTTCCAGCCTCTTCACAGAAATCCGACCCCAGCACCATACATTGTATACCGGTTGTGCTTAGTATCTCAGCCCTATTCATTTGAACGAGAGTGAGCTGCAAACCGGTACTTAGATGAATGTGATCTGACGTGGCCTGTAAAGCAGAAGAGCGCCACTGCCACTTCAAACAGCTGATCTAGTGGTGTCCTGGGTGTGGGACTCCCCATGTCCTAAGGAGAGCTCATCAATTGATAAAGCCCTAAAGCCCCTTTAATACTTACCGCACGATGAGTCAGTGACTCCCATCAGACATCCTCTGGGCTTCTGGTGCATTTGCAGTTCTTCTACCTTTACTGACATGTTTTTAACAGATTTAGAGAACTTCTGTAAAATGGTAGACCCACCAAAGGTGTTAAAGTAAGGAAGGTATTTGTAGTAATAAATGTTAATGCAGGGTAAGGGGTGAAATGCGAGCCGAGTACACACGGTGCTCTGACATGGGAATAGAAACACGAGCGCTGTTGTTGAAATGGATGCTGGCACATATGAGTGTCGCTGCCAAGTTGTAAACTCATGCTTGTCTTATTTACCGCTGTCGATCTTTAGGAGAAGGATTCCTAAATGGTGGTCGCTTGTGGAGGCTTCTTCAGATTAAAAGTTAGAAAAAAATATATTTGAATATTTGTCCTTTTGGAATCAATGGGAAAAATACAGTAATTTCCCTGTATCCCAGGAGGTAGCCATGTTGTCTTACCTCTTTTTTTCTGGAAAGACTTGAGAGTAGCGTCAGCAACCTCTGGCTAGGAGGAAGCAGTTTCTTCAGTAAGAGCCTGATGTAAGTGCAAAGGCAGGTCCTACACATAATATACCTCTTGGATACTGTCATTCTGGCTTTCCATAGAAGCAGTTCTAGAAACATTTCCTAGAATTGATGTTTTAAGGGTTACTCTCCTAATAAAATATTGCTAGTATGTGCCATCATTTTATTATTGGTGGGATTCAATCTCTGGGCTTCCCACCGATCCTGAGTATGAAGCTGCCACCAGACTGTGGAAGACTAAGGCAGTAAGGTGGCTCAGTGGTTAGGACTAATGCTTTCCAGCACTGGGGTCCTGAGTTCGAATCCAACACGTGAGTGGAATTTGTATGTTCTCTTCGTGTTTGCGTGGGTTTCCTCTGGGTACTCCGGTTTCCTCCCACATTCCAAAGACCTACTGATAGGGTGTGTAGATTGTGAGCTCTGACAATATCTGTAAGCGCTGCAGAATATGTTGGCTCTATATAAGTCAGGCTACGTTCAAGTCTGCACTGGAAACTCCGTTGCAGTGTCCATCTGAAAAAAAAAATCAGTTTTAAAAGGACGGACACTCAACAAACCCCACTATAGGCAGTAGGGTCCAGGGTACTCTGCGTATTACCACTATTTTAGCAGTCTGCCGCTAGTGTGAACCTTGTATAAGATAATAGATGAAGTGACTGCAGTGCTGAATCACTACTTCGCCTCATGTGTATCAGTCCCATGGGTCAGACCCTCTCCCATCATAAATTGATGGCAATATGCCATTGCTATATGAGATGGGAATATCCTATTAAAAAAAATTGCTACTGCCACCACCATGTGTAGTGCCGAAATGTATATGTAAAGTCTTTGGCAAGGCCATGTAAAATAGCAGGCTATGGGTCTTTTTCTCACAGTTACTGTATGTATCCATGAGAGAAAATACTTGGTGTGCCTTCATAGGAAATTGGAGGCATGTTAACGATCCTTACAAGGGGATCACATGGCTGTAGCAGCTTTCGACATCTGTCTGTATTTTTGGTGACATCTGTTGAAGCTCTTCTCGGTTTAGTCCTGAAGCAAAGCAATAGTGGCTCAAGGATTTGTGCTGTCGTATCCCGAGAAAGGACTATTCCCATACATGTAGCATCCATACTGTCAGTTCAGTGTACTTCATTTCTGCTTACACATAATCTTATAGGGTTGTTTGTTATTCTATCAAACATACCAAAAATTATTAACAAGATTTTAGATTCTGTTCACATGCTGTTGTGTATTACTATGGATAACTAGTCAGCTTTTAGGCAATTCTGTATATAAGCGGCCACATAAAGGGACATCATCTAATTCTGATCAGTTTGTCCTAGCAAAGATTCCACATCTCAGTAGTTTGAGCTCTGTCATTTTTTTTTAATGTTTGTAGTTAAGTGAATCTTTAGTTTCTATGGTAAGACTCAGCCTAGGGATATTGCCAGCTGAGACACTGAGAACAATTGGGAGCATGTATCATAGTATTGTTCAATGGCATGTGTATCAGCTGTATGCAGATGCTGTCATGTAAGCTAAGGCCCCACGTAGCGAGCCACAGCGGAAAAAACTGCGGCAGCAAAGCATCATGTTTTTTCCTGCAGCGCTTTTCACAGAAAGTCCACAGAGTTTTCCTCTACAGACTTTCTGCTTCCATTATACTATAGGGAAACCGCTGGCGTTTCTGTAGGTATAATTGACATGCTGCAATTTCCAAAACCGCAACGGTTTCCGCTGCGCGTATTTTTCTGCAATGTGTGGATGGGATTCACTAGAATTTAATCCAATTTGCAGTGACTGCCACATGGGGCCCCAGCCTTAAAAGGAATTTGGATATTGATGACCTATTCTTGGCCTCTTGAACTAGCACAGTGTACGGAGCCAGAACCAGGCGGCTCCCTATACTGTGTAGTAGTTGTTCCTGTCTCTAAAGTTCAGTTCCCATTAGAGTGAATAGGAAGTCATAAACCATTGGGACATATACCGGTACGTTAAAGAGATGTCTGTGGCGGATACCCTACAATGATATACCCTTTTAACCGAATACATTTAAATGGAACCCCTTTAATTCTAAGGTTCACATCACATGTTTAATGCATACACCAGCATGTTAAATGGATGCCTATGACAGATAACATATAGTGGCGTCCATCATGTTTTTACTGGATACCTTTGAATGGTAGGCCATAGTGTACTACACTTCTATTGTCTTTTATAATCGGTGTATTACTGACATGTATCAAGCAAACAGAGGCCAACGGTGTGTCCTGGCTAATGTCATTTTCTGGACATGTTTAGCATGTATGATGTGAACCTAATATTGTCGGGCTGTTTGATATTTAGGAGGAAAGTGGGTCAGTATATTGATAGTCTGGCCATGTATTGTTTCTAGGACTCGCTGTATGTTTGACAAGGATCTAACACAGTGGCAGGCAATGACATACATGAGTATAAGGCCACAGACCACAAATGTGGTCAGCGTTTGAAGAAATGTCTTTGGTGCTTTCGTTTTTCTGACTAACTGAAGGAGGTCCAGGTGTCGTATACATAATATGGGTGCAAAAAAGGGCCTATATTACACAGTTTTACCGCAGGTTGGCGCAGGTTTTACATTGGATGTCTGAATGTTGCCACAGTTTTCGGCCACATCGTGGCTGCTCTGTGTGAAATATAGAAAGCAAATATGAGAAGCCCTGCTGTTGAGAAATGTTGCTCATGTACTATGGCAAATGCTTGCTGGGTTTTGGTTTACTTTTGTCTGTTTCTTTAAGTTGATTGTTTTATTTGTATACCCAAAGTGTATAGAGAAGATCGATCAGCCTCTTCCTGTTGCCAGGGTCGGGAATATATATATATATATATATATATATATATATACACACAGTTAACCATTAGAAGTAGATGGGGCCTAGTCATTAGGGATGCCAGAATCCCATGTGTCATTGCTCAGCTCTTCATTTGGATAAGGGGAGGTTGGGCATTGTTTCCAGGAACATGCTGGAAAAGGAAATAATCTCACAGAGGAGCAGCATGTGACAAAGAACAGCAGTGGCCTCCGTCCTTCCAAGCAGGTCTTCCCTGGTATCTCCTCTGATGTAGTTCTTAAACTTGCAGGGAGTCTCTGGACTCTTTGAGAATGTGTTGCTGCCTGCTCCTGGATGTGCAAGTATTAGGGAAGTGTTTTCTATCACCTACCTTTTTAGGAGGACGTTACAGTATTCTATGTTGATTGTAATGTCTTTGCCGACTCTTGCACTTGCTTAAAATGTTATTTGTAATATATTGCCAGATATACAGCTTCCTAGATATACAGCTTCCTTTCATATAAATTATATCATAATATTGTGTGCAATTTATATGCAAACCAACCTTACTATTCTGGTCCATGTTTCTAGATTGTGAACATTTTCAGAACGTAGGCCAGGCTCTGCAGCAGTCCCACCTTTTCTTTCATGGAACTGTATTAGGGTAGATTCATACGGGATGTAGTCGCAGCCGCTTAGCCATCAGGTAACAAAACTGAAAAAGTGATCCTATGTGCCACAGTATAAAATCAGGGGCACAGGAACTGCTTATGAGCCCCTAGAATTCTTAGAATAATCTGTAAAATGCAATAAGCATGAGACCTTAGAGGGGTTTTCCTACTAACATTTACCCCCTATTCTTTGAATAGGGGCTAAGTGTCTGTTATATGGGGATCCCTGAGTCCCCTGTGTGAATGGAGTAGTAGTGCACATGTGTGACCACCCCTCCATTCTCTCTATTCACACAGGGGGCTCAGGAGCCCAGTTCTCTTGATCACTGGGGGTACCAGAAATCAGACACTTATCCTCTATCCTGTGGTTAAGATATAAGTACTGTCTGTGGGAACCATACGTATTAGGGTTTCACTGCAAACATAAATGTGGTTTTATCTTCTTATAGTTAAAGAAACATAAAATCTACAGTGTCCCACAGTGTATAAGTTTATAAATGTGCTAAAACGTGACAAATTCACTAACTTAAAGGATAAAAGTTTAGATTTTCTGGCACATTTGTGTTATTAATACAATTTGTAATATACTTTATTGTTGAATTTTGACCCCTTTCTTTGAAATCCATATTCCTTGCTTCACTGTTATTTTGTTTTGCCAGCAGTACATGGTGTAAAGCTGCTGACGTCTGTGTGGGCAGGTGGGCACACCCTGTGTAACTGAGGTGGGGGGTCACTTCAGATATCTATATCTTGGTT
The DNA here is from genome assembly GCA_947044405.1 of Leptodactylus fallax. Classification (NCBI taxonomy): domain Eukaryota; kingdom Metazoa; phylum Chordata; class Amphibia; order Anura; family Leptodactylidae; genus Leptodactylus; species Leptodactylus fallax. Next base: position 1,880,676 of record CAMRHE010000123.1, read on the forward strand.
AATAGTTTCTAGAACAGTGGAACAGTAGTATAAATGCTGCCAGAAAATCAAAAGTTGTTAGAAAGTTTAGGTACTCTTTAAAGAGGTCTGATGTGACCGGTGGGGGCACCCAGCGGCCCCACGCTGATCGGCTGTATGGGATCACTTTCGGTGCCATACTATACACAACATGGGCAAGGAAGCAGTTATCTCTGTACTCTGTGTAGTAGCCACGTGTTAGTACTTCAGCTCAATTCCCATTGAAGACAGTGGGAGCTGAGCTGGTGTACCAGTGCCAGCCTCTACAAAGGGCACAGAAGCAACTACTTGCTGTGCATAGTACAGGCTGTGTAAAGGAGATGAAGATGATATGACTTGGAGAGATTAGACAATTACTCTTCTAAAGAGGGAGTATGACTTATTTATATATTATCTGTTTTATGTAGGTAAATATATCCATGTGTAGATATAGGTTACGTTGCTATGTTTGTAGGACATGTAAGGTGCGGACTCTTTGTATAACTGTATTAGCTTTTACAATGATTGTAAGTCAGACAGGCTACATGTTGGCTACTATTTATCTAAAGTATACGGCCATGCAGAGTAACGCTGTATGCATAGTATGTAATATGAAGTGATCCCTGCATATCTCTATAGTAACAATAACTGGCTGGTAAGAAATGTTTATCCTGGAAGCAGTCTCACGAGTACTCTCCTTCTACTTGTACAATGTCTTCACAGACTCATCGACTGGCCTGTGTCGTGTTGGCAGGTACAAATAGGCTGGAAGTGTGCAAGTGTCTGTACCCACCAACTCTAGTTTAGTAAAGTAGTGTGTTTAGCTTACTTGGTGCAATATCATTCCTCACTTGGAGTGCACCATATATACTGTATATCCGTACACTGACTACATTTACTTGTGAACCTCCAGCCAACAATGACATTGCTCATTAATCCTTATATGTACTATTGTGTGCTGTCTTTTTCTGCTCCTAAATGGCTTCTCTTGCACCCGCAAGCTCCCATGTGGCTGTGGTCAGCAGGCCAAGCACAGAGACTGCAAGTCTGTCTCTCCATGATCACTTATGGCTTCTCCTCCCCCTCCCTCTGTTGTTTATCCCTGGCAACCATTAGTTGCCAACAACCCTCCATTCTTTATTGGTATTCAGACAAATACCTGATGGAATTTATGCATAGAGCGCAGGTTTGTCCCTAGCTGAAGTTTACATAAAGCCCCTATAAAATCATTACAAGGATAAAGATCTTGCACATTTACATTTTCTTAGTGCTGTGTACAATCCCAAAGCTTGTGCCAGGCAAGGTACTATAAATAATGCATAGCTTTTATACATTTACATCACTGGCTTTGCAAATGTTGCTGAACTGCACATCCAAGCTTGCCATCAAAGTTGCAGACCTTGGACTACTGCAGCCGTGGACTGCAGACTACTTATTTATGTGACTAATAAACCCAAGTCTACACAGGACTGAATTGCTGCAGATTACTGTACCGGGCACGTGGATGAGATTTTACATATCCCACCCACATACTGAAGGCCTTTCTCAGTGTGAATGTGGACATGCAGTGCAACAGTCTCGGCATACTTAGCTTAGAAATCTATGACATTTTTTTTTTTATTACTACATGTGAATGTGCCCTAAAGTCAATAAGAGGACTTCCTCCTTAAACTCCTCTTCCATTTACACCCCTTTATCTTTCTACCGCAGCTTCCACCCGCTGGTTAGGCTCAGATGAATCCGCCTCAATAGTGGAGTGCCTCGTGCTGCATGTTCTGCCTCCCATTGAATACAACGTGAGGCAGATTTCGGATGGAATTTGGCACTGATTTTAAGGAACCTCAAAATCTGTGCCAGATTCTGCCGTCTGACCATACCCAAAATCACCTTTGTTCTCAGTGTACTGGCTGCGCTATCTGGCTGTGTTCTCTATATAGCAGCTGCTGACAGCAGTTGATCGGCAGAGGCCCCGGGTGTCGGACCCCCACCAATCTGATATTCATGGCTTTTTCAAAGTCTAAATTATTGATATCATTTGGCTGGGAAACCCCTTTAAATAATTTTGGAGTATTTAGTATTCGGAAACTAGTACATGGTGTGTACAGATGTCATAATACTAAATGTAATTGAAAACTTGTGCTGAATGTATAGATGAGTATTAGGAGCAGGACACACAGTTAGAAGGCTTGTTGTCCAGATGACGGGAAATGTGCTTTCAGCTAAGCTTCTCAGAATTCATCAGAATTCCTTTATGAATACTCAGAATTTTTTTCGTAAGCTTTCATTTCATGCATATACTTGATATCTGCATCGACTAGCGTCTCGACACAGATCAAACATGTCGGTGTTATCTGCTTGTAATGTAAGTTTTGTATTTGTGCACTCGGAGACTTCAGACACTGAGGATCTCTGTGTTCAGACTTGATCAGAAGCATTTGCCTGATTGATGGAGCAGCATTTCTTGGCCGCGCTCCTCGCAAAGGAATTTTATCACACAAGTTTGTAAGTTGACTTGACATTCAGCTCTGTTTTTCTTGCCATGTTTGGAGTCTAATATGATTCCATATCTTGTATGACTTGGCTCGCCTCCTAATAGGAAGAATAGTTCTTTCTGAGCTGTTAAACAGATAGAACCATGTTTAATAAGGTGTGTGATTGGGGAAGTAGTCCTGAGGGTTGCGGTTAATAAATGACCATGGCTTAAAGGGCTTGTCCAGCAGGCAACATGCTTTACATATAAAACAATGCTCACCTTACTGATCCACCAACAGTTCCTTTATGATTCTTCTTGGGTCTCTTTCTGGTCCCTCTTGACACAGACAGGAAATGCTGCTGAGTACATCAGTGGAGGGGCATTACTGCGGCCAATGATTGACTGTGTGTCAGGAGACCAGTATTCTTTTTTAGCCCCTTCTGAGCCTTTAGTAAAGAATAATGTTACCTGTGGGACAACCCTTTTAATAAACACGTGATTGTTTTTTTCTGCTAGACTGGATTATTGCTAGAATCTTCTCAATATGGCTGCAACCACTTTTTTATATATGAAAAGTCAAGGATTGTATTCACGATGTCCAGTCCTTTTTAGTTGAGCGGTCATTCACCTGTCAGCTTTTCCTCTAACTCCCCCATACAGATGTATCCTCAGTTTGGCCAACTGTACAAGTGTTCTCATTAGATGGAACAGCAACTGCGACTGATTGTTGCTCAGGAATGGTGGGGCTAGAGAGAAAATTCCAACTGCCATGGAATCGGTAGAAAAACAACTACTAACAGATGCCAAGAACTAGAATTGGTGGAGGTGGTAAAAGGTCCTCTTTAATTCGCAGAATTGCTTGAACTTATTTTTAATATTGCGGTTACCATATGCATGATGCTGTTCTTAAAGTGCAGCGGTCATAAGGTCTGAAAAGCCTCTATGCCCCCGAGTGGGAGGTAACACTGTGGTTTCTCTGGGGGTCAGTGTTGTATGTCATGTAGTGTAGTGTTACTGCCCACTTGGCTACTATAACCTAATTTGTATTAACACTATAAGGGCTTATATCTTTGGAATGGCTGAATGCATTTGGATAAACAAAACACCAAAATTCTCAGGGTGACCGCACCGATCAGAGATTATAGAACCTGGGGACTGGTCCTCTATAAACACAGACGTTGTATTGTGCCTGTATACACGATTTAACTATATAAAGTGGTTATACACTGATAAAGTTTACGGTGTATTCTATGAACAGGGTATAAATGTCTTTTCTATAGGGGTCCCAGCATACCTCCTGCCCATCATAAGAACAGGTGTCCTAAGTCTCCCCCCCACATGTCAATTGCATGTGCAGCACCAGATATTCCCCAACACTCCATTCAAATGGGTGTTTGTGAACCCCTAGCACTCAGACACCTATTCCCTATCCTGTGCATTGGGGATAAGTCTTGTTCCTGGTACAAGCATTTTCACATCTAATTAAAAAAGTCGTCAGATTGTTTAGTAGTATAATGTTGTACCATGTTAGCCATAGAAAGTAGTGGAAGAGTGAAGAATTCAGACGATACCTTTTAGAGGCTGAGTATATTTGATGGCAAGCATTCGAGAGTACTCGCTCTCCTTCAGTCCATGTCTGAAGAAGAGAACTAGTACTCCTGAAAGCTTACCATCAAATATACTCAGCCTCTAAAAGGTATCGCCTGATTTGTGCAGACATTGTAAATACGTGCATGTGAGCAATCCTCTGCATAGTGGTAGCCTGGATTGATCTTTTCTAACCCTTCCTTTCTGCCCTCCAAGTCATTGGTACACCTCGGATAAGGACCTGGTTGTACTCAGTACTATGATCAGATAGGACAGCTCACACTAAAGTGGCATTTCCACTTTCACCATTTATGCCACTTCTAGGACCCTCACCTATCAGGAAAATGGGGTAGGGTAGGGTGGGGTTGCATAACCCTCACGTCTCACACACACTGTTTTCCCTATAGTAGGTAATGGAGAAGTGCAGCTCAGATCTTTCCAGAAGAATATGGCATCCATCTGTATGGTGTCAGTATTGAAGATGAGAATACTCCTTTTATTAGTCATCCAATGTATCTAATGTATGTGTATTATGGCAGAACGGGATGTTCTCATCCTAAGAAATAAGGAAAAATGTGTTTTTGTGGGAGTTTCTAAGGTTTTAGGAAGTCATCAAGCCACACCCAAAACAATACTAGTTCCATGATGTTTCTCAACATGAATATTGTTACACGTTTATGAATAAAGAACAATTGTTTCTGGCTGTTTGTTTGCTGGTGTTTTTTACAACCCTTAGGTTGCTATTGCAAATTCTGTTTTTATTCACGTTAATGTTTGTGCTCTTTTATTTCTACATCAATGAAAATGACAAACATTGATCAAATATACAAAGTACACAAAATGTGTTAATGCAAGTAAAAACGCAGATCTGTAATGAGACGTGGATTTCACTTATCTCAGCAGTAAATAGTGTCTTATTATATAAAAGCTTGCAAGCATGGTCATTTGTGTGATGGCACCCCCACCGGTCATAAAGTCATTCCCCATCCCATCAATAAGGGATAAAGTCTTCACCCCTTTAAAGAAACAGGCACTTTTCTTTAGTAAAGTATAGTGCAAGGTTTTAGAACAAATGTACTTTAGGGGCACTACTCCCTGTGTATTGCTATGCAGAGGATGGATTGGCGGTGCTCCACCGAAAAACAGATTCATGCATAAAGGGAAGAAGTGGCGGCACTGACTGATCACGTAAAATCCATTATTCTTCCCTTACATTAACCAACATAGTAGGATAGGGATGCTGGCATGTACTGGTGACAGCCTTTTCGCTTGTAAACCACGCTTCCTCAAGCCTTTCTATGGGGGCAGCGTCAGTGCCCATAATAAATGCCACCTGACATCACCCCCTAGCAGCCCCTAACAACCAAAAAACACCCTAAATACCAAGGAGGTTTACACACTAAGGTTTGTTGATAGGGAGCGGTGCCAGGCAGCGCTTATTAGGTTGGTGTAGCAAGGCTTGAGCAAGCGTGGTCTACATGTGAAACGGCCGTCACCAGTTGGTGATGACAATCCCTGCCCTATGATGGAAGAGTAAAGGATGTTTTTATGTGATCGGTGCACTATTGATTTATGAAAAAATAAATGAAAGATCACTTGCACTTTAAGATCGTAATATCCCTTTAATGGGAATGGACGCAGCTAAGGTTATTTTCACATATGCATTGTGGCCTCCGTCCATAACAGAAGCTTCAACAATATACTGGGTCTGTCATTCTGATATCAAGAATGTTGCTGCATGCTTGTCTGAGCCTCTGGCACAACAGTGAACAGTCTTAAAAAAAACTGAACACAACAGAACTACTTGACAGAAGAGAAAAATTGGAAAAGCTTCTTAGGCTGAGGCCACACATTGCAAAAAGTTGCCTTTTTTTGTTCAGATTTTTTTTTTTTTTTGCGCAAAAGCCAAGAGAGATTTCAGAAGGAATAGGAAATATAAAGGATGCTCTTATACTTCTACCGTCTGCTAAATCCACTCCAGATTTTTAGCATCATGTGACCCCAGCTTTAGTGTATCTGCTTAGTGGATTCACGAAAAACGACACTTGTGTAGAAAAGCTTACATTGCCTTATTTTTCTTTTGTTGGATGATGATGCTAATCTGAATACACGGCAACAGAGAACGGAGAAAACAGAAGCAAATTTGGCCACTTTTTTCACAATACAGTGTGTAAGCTTTTATAGCTGTTTTGTCTAAAAAGGAAACAAAAAACAAAAACATATCTGCTTGGCGGACAGGGAAAATGTGACGTTCACACCCTGAAATGGTTAAATATATCATATCATCTGACAGTGAAACCTGACTATGTGGTGCCGCCAAACCACAGGTACCTGCCTAAAAGCAATGAGTGGGGTTAAAAATGAAGTGTAGGTAGAGATGTGGTTGCTTTCCTGAAGTTGAGATTAAGCAGCTCCCTTCAGGGAAGACGTTTTTCAGTACAATGCTGTCTGTATCTGGTAGACTCACTGCGGGGTGTTTAAGGACAGCCATGTTTACCTGCATACTTATATAGTTACAGCCTTAATATTACAGCAAAGAGTAAAAAGCATAGTATTCATATATGTAGATGACATTACATTATTAGGAACTGCAGTGTATTGGTAAACCTAAAGGTATGTTGACATGACACAGCTTTGTCTATGGCACATCCATTGTGTATTTACAGGAGGACCCTTGATAGAAATCTGAAGGTGTAACGCTGACTTCTGCCATGGATGTGCACTTGATGTGCTGCAGCTCCTCACTAGAGTTAGCCCAATTCAGTGGGGCTAGTCTGTTACTTTTCCATGTAGAATTGGTGAGAATAGCCATTCTAAATATTTTCTTTCCACTGTTCTGGTTACAGTTAATGTGGAAGTTTTTCATTGCATGTCCTTGGGTGGTGGAAACCCATAGGACATGGTGGCATCGATCTTATTTACAGATCACAGCCTTTCACAATTGAAGCTTCTCTGTAGAAATTTGGTGCTTGACTCCCGGAGTGCCTCTTACAAGTTTTCTATGGATCAGTTTCAGTGTGAATCCACATCATAATGGGAAAATTGAGTGATTCAAGCAACTTAAAAAGAGGGCCGTGGTAGACTAGTCGAGGTTAGTATTTTAATAAATGGCAACCTTGTAAGATTTTCTCATGCAATGGTGTAGAGCATAAAAAACTTCCAGTTAAAGGGATACTGTGGATGTAAGCAACTCTTCGGGTAATGTAAATGACTGTTTGTATTCATATGCAAATGAGGGGAAACAAGCTTTGCCTGGGAAGCTAAAGCTGAGGCAAAAGCTAAAACTATTTAAAGCATACCCCCAAAGCAACCCACCAAACCATTTACATGAAAATGGTGCCCCAATGCTAAATAAGAGAGACGTATTTGTAAACTGTAGAATCATCTCTACAAGGTGCTGGGATTAGGTTTATAACCAGTTTACTTCTGACAGTCTCCCTTTAACAAGCTTGTTGTCTACACAGATCCCCAACAGTTCCTATAAGGCTTTATTCACACGCTTTATTTTTTTTATGGATGGAATACGGACACATTGGGGAAGCATATGCCTTGTACACCAGGTATCTTGTGCAAGAAAAGTGCACATTTTTAGAATCTGCACCACCATAGCTACTTCTCTGATAATGGGTCATAGCACTTACATCATTTACACCAGAAATCTGACATAAATGTATAACTGCTATGAGATGGCGTACAATCCACCCCCAAGCACACAGCCCGGCACGGGTACACCTTGTCATGTGAGATGCAATCTCTGCCAGATGTAGGGCTATGAAGACTGCTAATAAATCTACCCCATTGATTTCATTGTACTTATTTACATGTCCCTTTTTTTTTTTTTTGCCAGACTGTCTGTCCATAAAAATTTTGGTCTGTTTTACTGATCCTATTATTTTGCCTATTATTATTATTATTATGCCTATTATTATTATTATTATGCCTATTAAAGTTTATGGTCAGTGAAAAAATGGACAACATACAGATGTCTTCCGTTTTCTGTCCATTTTTCACTGATCGAACTCAATACAAGTTATAGAATTTTTTTCCCAAGAATGTTTGTTTGATACATTTTTCACACACGTGAAAAACATTAACATTAACCCTGTCACATCACATCCAGCAAAACATTATGTTCATGTACTGTCAGTAGATAACACTGACGGAACAGGCATTTGAAAAACAGATGTGTGAATAAAGCCATAGGCTCACTGCACACTACTGTGTGCGGGCCGCTGTCCTGATTGAACGGCACGGCTGGTGCATGGGCGGAACACGGATGTCATCCTATGAATAGGGGCCGCAGAAGCACGGCTGTAAACCTGGACAGTTTTGTGGTCCAGACTGCCTACCTGCACATGGAACCGTGTAATACCCTGCGTGGGTCGACAGAAATGAATGGGTCAGTGTGCTATCGGGGAAAACCCGGATAGCACACTGAACTAGCCCACGGTCGTGTGCAAGGGGGCCTTATACAGTGGGTTGGTATGTTGTCCCCTAGATCATAGTATAGAACTACATTCCAGAATGCAAACCATCGGTCCGAGCTCTGTGTAGACATGGCAGAATGCTGTAAGTATGAGCTCTGGAGCCTGCAGAATTAGTGTATGTATACTGTAAGCTGGTGTTCATTGGACTACTGACACAGGTTATGGCATCAATTATAATAAAAAGCATAGTAGTTGTTTGCATATACTTTTTCTGGATTTCCCCATCCATTAAAGAAAATATGTTGTTTGGACACAAGCCATTTTTTGTCTGCTCGGCTTCATTATCCTCCATTGTCTGACATTACTTAATTAATTTCCAGCTACTCCTTATTTAGGAAATAAATATCCGCAAGTAATTATTTTTAGCAGAGTGCCTATTAGTGGGATGTTAGACCTGGCACACCTCAAGAAATGGAAAATGAGTTGTTAAAGGGCACATGTGACACACCTCTGACTTGGGAAACTGCTCCCAGCTACGGACTCTGCTTCACAAATGCTGACACGTGTTTACATATACTCCCTAGTACATGCCTGTCATGCCGTTCTGAATGTCTGGGGTAAGAGACATGACAGACTGCTATACACTGTGCCTTATAGTATAGTAACCATGCATTACAGTCCATATAATTCCAGTGTCATTACTGGCTCCTAAATTTAGTATCAAAACACACCATCGCCAGGATCATATTCAGACTTGTAGCTGAAGCTAACTGAAGTGTTTACCCAATATATTGCTATATTTCTCACCTCATTGTTTACAGCTGGTTGCCTAGGTTACAGTCCTGATCACTGGTCAGGATGATAGCTCATGGTCCTCTATATTCTCTTACTGCATATGGTTTTCAGTTTTTGAGCACTGATAAAGGCTAGATAAGTGTCTTTATTAGTGTCTCTGGTGTCTGTGTATGTATATTTACAGCAAGCAGAAGCTCTGTGCAAGAATGAGCTGGAAACCAGGAAGTGGAAGTGAGAGGAGACAGGAGGGCAGCCGAAATCCTGAGATGGGAAAACACCTTTAGGCTAAGGCCCCATGTAGTGAGCCGCAGCTGAAAAACGCTGCAGAAAAAAAATGGATGCGTTTCCCCCACATTTTTTTCCGCAGCACTTTTCACATAAAATCTGCAGTTTTCCTCTGCGGACATTCTGTCACTATTATAGCTATTCTGAAAACACCAGCGTTTCCCTAAGTATAATGTATATGAGATGGAAGACAAAACAGAACCAAGAGTATTTTTTTTTTTTTTTGTACGTTCCCATTTTCTGTGTTTCTGTATAGATTTGTCCAGGCCTATACTTTGCACTAAGGTTTTTCTAGCCCAAGCAAATCTTCTAGTTTCTCTCTCTCATTTTTCTATTGAGGAAGGAAAATTACAATCGCTCAGGGTAACAAAAATGGCATTTTGCAATAATTCTGTGAATTTATTGACAGGTTACGATTTTGTTGTACATTCTCGGAATTAATGTTTTTGAAATTGCAGGCACAAGTTTTTTGCCGCTAAAGAAAAAACGATTTCTTGTGTGAAACAAAAAACATGATGTGACTGTAGCCGTACTGAAGTATATTTTCTGTATTGTTTATTGTTGCTGTGAATTCACTTATTTTAGTGGTTATTACTGGAAAATAAAGGGCTGAAATCTTGCTCTTCGTTTCTGACTACATTTACGTGAAATCTAGTCTCCTTAACTTTGGTAGTGGCGTTAATTCAGGCTTGCTGGTCTAGAAGAAAAGGCGGCGTTTCCAGGCTTGCTAAGATAATTATAGTCATTCTGCTGAATTGAGTTGTTTGGACAAAGCTACACAGGTATTTAAGAAAGTTAAAAATGGTGTTCAGCATCCAAGTCTGTCATTTCTCGCGGGCTGCTTCCCACTCCTTCACTTTGTGATTTTAATTATTTCTCCTATAGACAGATTTAAAAGAAGAAAGGCTTTAAAAAAAGGGGGAAAAAAAGAAATGTTTTTGTTTTATTTGTCATATCTGCATATGAACGTGTTGTGGCTCTAGTAATGAAAAAAAGACCTGGGCACGCTGAGGAATATTTGCAATGTTTTAATTCAAGGAGAAAATTGGACGCTGTTCATTGCTTATTCAGCTTTTGTTATGAAAGTACATTGTCATAGATGCTAATAGCACCATTAAAGAGGACCTGTCACCTGGAAGCATGTGTTTCAGTGACCCTGAGTCTAGGGCATAGCGCTGTCTGCAATTCCTCACAAGACGGAGCTGTTCTGAGGAAGAAGCTGTATCATAAACCTTATAGTAATGGCTTCTAGCCTTTAAAACACTAAAGTAATTTACATAAAGCATGTGCTGCCTTCAAGGCACTGTTTATAGTGAAAACTGTGTCTGCAAAACATCCCCACCATCCCCGAGCAATAAGTGCTGTTAGTTGTGGTGCCTGATATGCTAATTAGACTCTGTACTGTTCAGGTGGGCGGTGTCAGACAGGAGCAGGTGAGGGGTGTGATTCTGAGCTCTGACACTGGCTGTCTCTGATTGGAGCTCTGAATCACACCCCTTGCCTGCTGCTATCCTATCGTGCTCCATGGCATCGGAATGGAAACCCCTGTTGAATTCAATAGAGGATGGATGACACTCTGATGTCATCCGAGTGCATTTCACTATGAAATCGGGCCTACTCCCATTGGCATGCACACTCGGTCATGTGCATGTAGCCTTAGTAGTTGTTGCTGTCTGCAATCATAATGCTTTGGGCTGTGTTGGTACAAAACAGTCTTAGGCCGGGGCCTCAAAAACTGCGGCATTTTACTGTACCTGCAAAGTGGATGGGATTAGCCAGAATCCCATCCACTTTGTAGTGGCCGAATAAGCATTTAGCTGACAGAGATCTACAATGTATGGCCAGCTTAAGGCCGGGGCCCCACATTACAAAAACGCCATGATTTGATTCTGGCTAATCCCATCCACACATTTCAGAAAAATATCCACAGCGGACCTGCTGTGATTTCAAAAACCGTTGCGTTTTTGTAAATCGCAGCATGTCAATTATACCTAAAGGAAACGCTGGTGTTTTCTGTATTGGTATAATTGAAGCAGAAAGTCCGCAGAGGCAAACTCTGTGGACTTTCTGTGAAAAGCGCTGCGGAAAAAAACGCAATGCATTTCCACAGTCCTTTTTGCCTGTGGCACGCTTTGTGGGATCTTAGTCTTATAATTTACTAGTTGGACGAGTCCAGCTTGGGATAGTTAGTAAGGGGTTGGGAACAAGGACAGGAACGTGAACAGGGCCTCAGTTGTTTTGTATATATATACAGTCATATGAAAAAGTTTGGGCACCCCTATTAATCTTAATCATTTTTAGTTCTAAATATTTGGGTGTTTGCAACAGCCATTTCAATTTGATATATCTAATAACTGATGGACACAGTAATATTTCAGGATTGAAATGAGGTTTATTGTACTCACAGAAAATGTGCAATATGCATTAAACCAAAATTTGACCGGTGCAAAAGTATGGGCACCTCAACAGAAAAGTGACATTAATATTTAGTAGATCCTCCTTTTGCAAAAATAACAGCCTCTAGTCGCTTCCTGTAGCTTTTAATCAGTTCCTGGATCCTGGATGAAGGTATTTTTGACCATTCCTCTTTACAAAACAATTCCAGTTCAGTTAAGTTTGATGGTCGCCGAGCATGGACAGCCCGCTTCAAATGATCCCACAGATGTTCAATGATATTCAGGTCTGGGGACTGGGATGGCCATTCCAGAACATTGTAATTGTTCCTCTGCATGAATGCCTGAGTAGATTTGGACCATTGTCTTGCTGAAATATCCATCCCCGGCGTAACTTCAAATTCGTCACTGATTCTTGTACATTATTCTCAAGAATCTGCTGATACTGAGTTGAATCCATGCGACCCTCAACTTTAACAAGATTCCCGGTGCCGGCATTGGCCACACAGCCCCAAAGCATGATGGAACCTCCACCAAATGTTACAGTGGGTAGCAAGTGTTTTTCTTGGAATGCTGTGTTTTTTGGACGCCATGCATAACGCCTTTTTGTATGACCAAACAACTCAATCTTTGTTTCATCAGTCCACAGGACCTTCTTCCAAAATGAAGCTGGCTTGTCCAAATGTGCTTTTGCATACCTCAGGCGACTCTGTTTGTGGCGTGCTTTCAGAAACGGCTTCTTTCGCATCACTCTCCCATACAGCTTCTCCTTGTGCAAAGTGTGCTGTATTGTTGACCGATGCACAGTGACACCATCTGCAGCAAGATGATGCTGCAGCTCTTTGGAGGTGGTCTGTGGATTGTCCTTGACTGTTCTCACCATTCTTCTTCTCTGCCTTTCTGATATTTTTCTTGGCCTGCCACTTCTGGGCTTAACAAGAACTGTCCCTGTGGTCTTCCATTTCCTTACTATGTTCCTCACAGTGGAAACTGACAGGTTAAATCTCTGAGACAACTTTTTGTATCCTTCCCCTGAACAACTATGTTGAACAATCTTTGTTTTCAGATCATTTGAGAGTTGTTTTGAGGAGCCCATGATGCCACTCTTCAGAGGAGATTCAAATAGGAGAACAACTTGCAATTGGCCACCTTAAATACCTTTTCTCATGATTGGATACACCTGGCTATGAAGTTCAAAGCTCAGTGAGGTTACAAAACCAATTTTGTGCTTCAGTAAGTCAGTAAAAAGTAGTTAGGAGTATTCAAATCAATAAAATGATAAGGGTACCCAAATTTTTGCACCGGTCAAATTTTGGTTTAATGCATATTGCACATTTTCTGTTAGTACAATAAACCTCATTTCAATCCTGAAATATTACTGTGTCCATCAGTTATTAGATATATCAAATTGAAATGGCTGTTGCAAACACCCAAATATTTAGAACTAAAAATGATTAAGATTAATAGGGGTGCCCAAACTTTTTCATATGACTGTATATAGACCTAAATTGTGTTGTCCACTTTGCAATGGGTTAGTCAATTTCTTTAAAGGTGTTTTCCAGCCTCAAACTGATTTTTCATATTGATAACCTATCCATAGGCACAGCAACCCTGTCCAATGGTTCATAGGAATTGCAGAGCTACTCCTATTACTTGAATAGGAGTGTTGTAGCATGTGCTGTCCGTACACTAGCAGCTTCTGGCACCCACAGTCTGCTAGAAAAGCTTATCTGTATGTGGTTGGTCCCCAACAGATCATGGACTGATGATCTTTTGTGTGGATAGGTTGTCAGTATGAAAAATCAGTTTGGGGCCAGAAACACCTTTAACAATGACAAGTGGTTGAGTAGAAACCCTTTTTATCTATACTTAACCTGCGGCATGTCACTATATATCTGATGCCTCTTATAGACACAAGTTTTTCTTAGAACATTCTTTGTTGTAAGGGCCTTTCACCACCTCCACCAACTCCAACTCTATGCGTGCTTCAATATGCTCAACTGATTCCTGCACAGATTTTTTTTTTTTTTAGCACTCACCGCTCCTGAGCAATCAGTGCACTTAGTTTTAGCATCCAATTTGCTAATTAGGCTCTCTAGTGTCAGGTGGGTGGTCCTTGGCTGGATGAGACATCTTGGAACTTCCCACCTGAGAGTATAGAGCCTAATTAGTCTTTTTGGTCCCCAAACTAACTGCACTGATTACTCAGGAATGGTGGGCGCTAGAGAGAAAATTTCAGCTGTACCAGAATCAGGTTAGAGGCAATTAATAATGCTAAGAGTTGAAGTTGCTGGAGGTGGTGAAAGGTGCTCTTATTAAAGGGATTATACCACAGTTTTCAGTTGTATCCATTGTGCACATACACATTAAATAGTGGCAGGGCGCACGCTTGACAGCCACACCATTCAAACTGCCCTTCACCTTGGTCATGTCGTAAGGAGGAACAGTGCGCTTGGGAGACCCGTTCTACTGATCATTGGGAATCTGAATGGTGAAGCCACTGAGGCTAAAATATTTATCACCTCTCCTATGGATAGCATCTTATGATATATCAATGCCATAGAGCTCTTGATTCCTCTTCATTATCCCTGTTGGGCTCAGCACAGTTGTTTATTACATGTATGTCCACTCAATGAAATGAGCTCCATGCAGTTCTACATTTCCCTGTGTCAAGACGCAAAATTCGTAAAAAAAAAAAAAAAAAAAATGCTGATATTCGGAACGCACAGATTGGGGCCTTCAACTGTGCACTGTAAATACTACAATTTTTTGACAGATTTCTGAACCTCAAGGCAGATAAAGCTAACCTGAATCTTGTTATTAGATGACTGAATGACAAAGCAAGTGACTTACAGCATGACACTGTTTCTTCAAGCTAAGGAGCATTGGTTTTCTGTCAGACAAACCCATTATTTCACAGTGGCCCTATTGTCCTTAATCACTCACGAGTGCAATACAGAGCAATTGCCTGGCATTAGTCATAGAACCATTAAACATAGGCTTCGTTCAGCATGGTTCATACTTGGCAGGGAAACAAGCGCAGCCTTAGTAGGGCTGTCAGTGAGCTTTTGTACGGGAATTCATAAGGCGATGTTCTTGTTTTTTGAATTTTAACTATTATAAATAAGAGGTGGACAATGTTATGTGGAGTTTGAGACCAGTCACTCAAATTATGTTCTTATAAGAAGTCAGAAATCATTCAATGCTTTTAAGTCACTAGAAATGATCTATAATAGGTACATGGTTTTAGTTAAAGGGAACCTGTCAGGTCTATTTGGGATGCTAAATAGCCCTATTGGAACTCTGTCCTTTGCTGCAGTGAAAAAAAAGAAAAAACTTTCTACTTGGGGGAAGGTCACACTACCGTTACTAATGTCCGTTGCTGTCTTCCGTCATAGGATGATAGCAACGGACATTAAACTGTCACAGAGAACGATCACAGACTGATTCTGTGTCCCGTTCTGTATTCCCATTGACACTAATGTAAACAACATGACGGAAGATAAAGTCCTGCATGTATGATAGCTTCTATCATGGTGTTTACATTAGTGTCAACAGGACACAGAATCAGTCTGTGACCATTCTCTGTGACCGTTTAATGGAAGACGGCAAAGGACATTAGTAACGTTAGTGTGAACTCCCCCTTACCTGGTGATGAATCCAGTGAGTCTCATTGGTCTACTTTGTAGTGCTCCCGCCGCCAGCGCATTTGTTAAATTATGTTGGCTTCACTGCACATGCACCAGGGCAAGCGCACTAAAGCTCTGAACAAATGCATAGGTGCCGGCAGCATTCAAGATGAGTCTCATTGGACTACACCTTGACTTGTTCCGGTGCATGCGCGCTTAAGTATACTGCTTCACAGTACTAATGTGCAGGATCCAGGTAAGTATATTAAGGGTTTTTTTTTCCCACTGCTGGCATGGACCAGGTGACAATAAGGTTACTTGGGACACTAATTGGACCGGTGGGTGGTAGAGTGTCCCAAAGCGAGTAGACAAGTTCCCTTAAGATGTCTTATTGATAAGAACATGTAGAGCGCTTTGTTTTTGTTGTGTATAGTGTACAGTCTTCCAAATCGGTCCTACATGGGAGGCCATAATTTACATACCCAAGACTGCTTCCGAGGCAGGATGGCGTAGATAATGCATAGACTCTTTATTTTCTTTTTCTTTATACCCTTCCAGGGAGTCCATCACTATAATGTGTGAAAATTATTATACACTCATTGCAAGAATGCTCATCCAGGCAGAAAGGCCGCTGGGGCTGGATAATACACTAATAATTGACTTGCTGTGCATGTTTCATGCTGAAATACATCCCTGCTATATGAATGTGTACATTGTAACTATACATTATAATCCTACTCAGCGCACATAGCGCTCCTTTACCAATGAAAAAACTATGGGTAAACCTAAAGTACTGACTATCCATTGTCACATTACAGGACTGAAAATACAAGTTCTGCATTCAAATGTGTTAAAGGGATATTCCTATCCTGGACATTTATGGTGGTGCATATGCTATAATTGTCCAGTAGGTATCAGGGTCTCTGAAGAATTTTCTATATTCACTTCTATGGGGGTTCCAAGAATAGCAATGTAGGAAAGACTGGCTTAAGTCAATGGAGAGAACTGTAAATGTGCAGCCACCTCTTCACTTACAGCGGCTGCGAGGTGGGAATACCCGTTCAAAGCAGATATGTCATTGGCTTATGCTATTTTATGTAAGGGCAGTTTAGTATGGGGATAGGTCAACTCTACTGTTAGCCAGAATAGCACAAAAGAGGGTAATTTTGATGGTAGAGAACACTGTCCACTAATATAGTACCATCTAGCTTATAAGAGAGTGGACATGTCCCTATATTGTGCTTCCCTTAAATAGTCTAATGACACACGTGTTGAAGGCAACCTGTCACTAGATTTTTGGAGAGGAAAATAACCATGATACTGTAATGCTCTGTAATACCTTTTTAACCCTACCCCTTGTCAGAATTGCTTGTTTTACTGTTCTGGATAAAAAAAAGTTTTATATTAGCGTGCACTATATCTTATTGTTAGCTTATCCATCCTGCTATAATTCACACTACAATACCAGACACAGATCCTGGCCAGGCATTACCTGTTTCTGGAAGCAAGCAGCCATGCTTCTCTAATCCTGGCCAACCACTTTAAAGATTATTTTTAGGATCAACTATCAATATCAGACTCATGGCACTCCCACTCATCTACTGTTTGAAGGGTCGGCAGGCATTGCGGCCTCCTCATTGTTCACATTGGTCTGTCTACCTGCACATGGTCTGCTTTGTGACAGTGGCGCAGGTTCTTGTAGCTTTGTCCTGTTTACGTGAATGGAACAAAACTGCAATATCGTTCACTGCTACTATTAAACTAGACCAATGAAGGGCCGCAATGTTCGGTCAGGCTCCTCAGCCACAGTTAACAGCTGATGAGATGGGTCCCCACCAATATCTGTCATAAGGATAGGCCATTAACACCCTGATCCTGGAATACTTCTTTAGCCACCTGTTAGAAAGCGATTATTGAGTAACTTTCACACACCTTGAGAATGATGAGTCTCATTGAGGCTTGAGGTCACACCGAAGCAGAAAAGCTTCGTTTTTTTTTTTGTTGCAGATTTTAAAGTGATTTTTAAGCCAAAGCCAGGAAATACATGTAAGGTGCCCTGGTCTTGTGGCTATAAAATACACCACCACCACCACCAATGTGATTGTCCATTGCTTTGAAGTGCTTATGCTGATGTTCTGTGTTTGGTTTCGCCAAATGTGGTGTTTTCACTCTGGTCCGTGTCAAACAACGACATTTCAGTAGCAACACCTGGCTGCTACCTACCCTCTTAATTCCTGTGGAAGCAGTAAATGTGCATTTCGTTTTTCGGTATCTCTGGAAATAGCTGAAATTCTCATTGTTCATATTATCATATGAAATCAGGATTGCAGTTCTACACAGGGCTGTGGAGTTGGTAGACACACAGTCAACTCAAAATTGGCCACAACTCCAGACTCTCCACAGCTCTGGTTCCACCTGTGTTATTTATGGAGATGTTGCCCATTGAAAAGACGTTTAGGAAATATGCAAGAATCTCACCCTTTATTTGACACCAGAATCACTGCTCTAAGTTTTATAATGTGTGTGTGTGTGTGTTATATATATATATATATATATATATATATATATATATATATATATATAGCGCATGAAAAGACCACCTCACAAGCACTCAGCTTTGCTACATTAAACAAGAGTTTGCCCATCAGTGCTCCATTCAGAAGTGTACTCATTTCTGTTGGCAGTAGAGAAATGGGCAGAAACCTTAGCGCAGGATTTCACAGAAAGGAGCCAATATCCGTTAATAAAGTATATTACAACATTAATTTCTGAAACAATAAAACAAATCAAAAGTTGTTGAAATTTTAGGAACACTTTAAATAAATACTGACAAGGTGTAAAGTGTCACACGCTGTTCATCAGAGGTTGTTGTTACTAAATTTTAGGACCGTCTGTGGACCACAAGGGTGTGTGTGTGTGTGTGTGTGTGTGTGTGTGTGTGTGTGTGTGTGTGTGTGTTTTTTTTTTTTTTTTTTTTTTATTATTAAATGTTGTTCTGATACATAAAAAACTAAATTCAAATAAGGTGTACTTTGTTTTTCTCAAGACTATCTATTAGTATGTTTATTGTTGAAATATTTCTTAAGACACTCATATTGTCTTCAAGGGTGATAATTGAGTTTCTAAAATTTGAGCTGTAGTGGTGTGAATAGTTGGTCGGTGTCATGGCTATATATAGCAGATATTGATGTCGGAGATTGCATGGGTATAGGTAATTATTCTGTACTCCGATAATGAAAACTAATGGTGGATATTACCATCAGAGACTTGTTCACAGCTTGAGAAGCTACTTCACTAGAAAAGAAAGAAAGAGATTAGAGATTGAAAACGAATGTTAATAGAGTAATACAGTTTTCAGTACATTCATGGGAATAACAAATCAGATGTGTTTTTTTTTTTTTTTTTTTCTTCTTGTCGCTGCTTTTCTTTGATGGGATTTGATCCTGATATTCACAGGTTATGTGAATGCAGCCTTACATGTCACATGTAGTCTCCACAGATAAAAAAAAAAAAAAAAAAAAGACCAGATCGTTATGTACAGTCATGGCCAAAAGTTTTGAGAATGACACAAATATTCTATTTTCACATGATCTGCTGCCCTCTGCTTTTTATGTGTGTTTGTCAGATGTTTTTATCACATACAGAAATATAATTGCATTCATATTATGAGTAACAGAAGCTTATATTGACAGTTAGAATGAGTTAATGCAGCAAGTCAATATTTGCAGTGTTGACCCTTCTTCTTCAGGACCTCTGCAATTCTCCCTGGCATGCTCTCAATCAACTTCTGGACCAAATCCTGATTGATAGCAGTCCATTCTTGCAGAATCAATGCTTTAATTTTGTCTGAATTTGTTGGTTTTTGTTTGTCCACCCGTCTCTTGATGATTGACCACAAGTTCTCAATGGGATTAAGATCTGGGGAGTTTCCAGGCCATGGACCCAAAATTTCTATGTTTTGTTCCCTGAGCCATTTAGTTATCACCTTTGCTTTATGGCAAGGTGCTCCATCATGCTGGAAAAGGCATTGTTGAGCGCCAAACTGCTCTTGGACGGTTGGGAGAAGTTGCTCTTGGAGGACATTCTGGTACCATTCTTTATTCATGGCTGTGTTTTTAGGCAAGACTGTGAGAGAGCCGATTCCCTTGGCTGAGAAGTAACCCCACACATGAATGGTTTCAGGATGCTTTACAGTTGGCATGAGACAAGACTGGTGGTAGCGCTCACCTCTTCTTCTCCGAATAAGCTGTTTTCCAGATGTTCCAAACAATCGAAAAGGGGATTCATCAGAGAAAATGACTTTACCCCAGTCCTCAGCAGTCCACTCCCTGTACCTTTTGCAGAATATCAGTCTGTCCCTGATGTTTTTTCTGGAGAGAAGTGGCTTCTTTGCTGCCCTCCTTGAGACCAGGCCTTGCTCCAAGAGTCTCCGCCTCACAGTGCGTGCAGATGCACTCACACCTGCCTGCTGCCATTCCTCAGCAAGCTCTGCACTGCTGGTATCCCGATCCCGCAGCTGAAACACTTTTAAGAGACGGTCCTGCCGCTTGCTGGTCTTTCTTGGGCGCCCTGGAGCCTTTTTGGCACCAATGGAACCTCTCTCCTTGAAGTTCTTGATGATGCGATAGATTGTTGACTGAGGTGCAATCTTTCTAGCTGCAATACTCTTCCCAGTTAGGCCATTTTTGTGCAGTGCAATGATGACTGCACGTGTTTCTTTAGAGATAACCATGGTTAACAGAAGAGAAACAATGATGGCAAGCACCAGCCTCCTTTTAAAGTGTCCAGTGGTGTCATTCTTACTTAATCATGACAGATTGATCTCCAGCCCTGTCCTCATCAACACCCACACCTGTGTTAATGGAGCAATCACTGAAACGATGTTAGGTGGTCCTTTTAAGGCAGGGCTGCAATGATGTTGAAATGTGTTTTGGGGGATAAAGTTCATTTTGTAGGCAAATATTGACTTTGCAAGTAATTGCTGTTAAGCTGATCACTCTTTATAACATTCTGGAGTATATGCAAATTGCCATTAGAAAAACTGAAGCAGTAGACTTTGTAAAAATTAATATTTGTATCATTCTCAAAACTTTTGGCCATGACTGTACTATACACCCTGAATGGAACCTTAAAGTGGTTGGCGCACAACCCCATAGATCGCTAGAAGAGTGCTCCTATCGACCCTATAGTCAGTGAATAGAGTGGTAGGAGGCTAGCATAACCTACGACCCATTCAGGCTCCTCCACAGTACTCAAGACTTTGCAAGCCATGGCGATCAGACATTACCTGTTGTGTAGACATCTTATGTATAGATTATGTGATGCATAGGACTAGGGGCCCTATGTCCCGTGCTCACTGGCAGAAGAGTGTAGGAAAAAAAGAGGGGGTTGCATATAGGCTTGGCACTCTGTTTTTGGTATAGAAAATTATCTGAGTGAGGCCTGTTTAGTAGGGATTTATCATGCCTCTTCCGCCCTCATTTTGTTTTGCACCTTTTACACTGTGTAGTGCAGGACTGATCTTTCTTTGCTGCCTACTTTTATGGCTTTCACACAAGGCTTGTCACTTTGTTGTTTGATGGTTAAAGTGGACATGGTTTATCTGGAGTAACCTTTTGCAATACATTTATACCATGAGCAGTGTAAAAAAAAAAAAAAAAAATTAATATCTGACAGCAGTGGAATTGCATTTTTATCCTGAAGTCAATTTGTCAAGATTTATCACCCATCTTTTGGGTAAATTGGACGCATGGAAATATACTTAAGAAAAGACTATAACAAGGGCAAAATGGGTTGTAGCCTGGCGCCCATCGGCAAGTAATTGCCCGTTATAATCCGGCCTTGTAATCAGCTGTAGCGCCATCCACTGATACAGTCGACTACTGTTGTGGGGCACAGGAGTCTACAGTGTTACTGTCTGCACGAGAGTCCATGTGTTACTTTGTGCACGGGAGTCCATGTGTTACTTTGTGCACGGGAGTCCATGTGTTACTTTGTGCACGGGAGTCCATGTGTTACTTTGTGCACGGGAGTCCATGTGTTACTTTGTGCACGGGAGTCCATGTGTTACTTTGTGCACGGGAGTCTGTGTGTTTGGCAAACCTTGCGTAATCCTTCATGCAGTTTCGTTTGGACCGAACATATCCGAACCTAAAATGCTTTCTTCAGATCCCAAAGTATAATAAATGGAGGCCCAGGACAGGCAAGCAAACATAACAAACCGTGTCCTATCAGTGACTGACAGTCTCCCCTCTATGTCTGTGCATACAGAGATAGCTGTCAATCACTGATAGGACCGCCCCCTTGACTCACAACATACAAAGCGCAGAGATATCAAAGTATAAATGACAAGTTCTACTGAATATTTTCCCACAAACCTGTACATCAATCCGCTCAGCTCCTCCTGCTCTATAATGTGCTGTCTGCATCTTAGTAGATCTACTACTACTTTAGGGCAGGACACTGCAGACATATGAGTATTCTTATTCCTCCTGAGATACTTTAATTTATTGTCATACATACTGCTAGGATAAATAAATTAACATATGGTCTAAATTGTATTTCTATTCTAAACATATGCCCAAAGACTCCTACATGCTGCTTTATAGTTTATTATTCAGTTCAACAATATAAATCTGAACTTTCTCCTTTTTTACTTAAAATCTCATTTTACTAATACATTTAGATTAACCCCTTCTACTCCTTTTTACTTTTTAGCAGTAACATGTTTTGAGGGACCCTAACATTCAAAAGAATTGACCTGAAAGACTCCTGAATGCTTTCCAACAGTTTACGACTTTTAGGGGTAGACTGCATTAACACTGTGCCTTAGCAGTCTCGAGACCATCCTCGTGCTATTGACTGGACCAGATGAGATGGAGGAAGTCTCAGACTTCCAAAGCACAGTGTGCACAGAGTTGTTAAGAAGCTGGTAGCCATTTTCTAGAAGTGAAGTGTGGACTGGGAACCTGGGGAAATGCAAAGAAAGAATACAAATGAGGAGACCAGTCCATACATTTTGCATGTGTTCTGAAATTTATATTTCTGTTATTTTAAACCTCTTTAAAGGGAGTCTACCATCTCCCCCAAGCATATTCTACTGCCCCGCCACCTCAGGCCCCATTAGGCTTCATTCATTAACACAATGGAAAGTGAAGAAGAATTTTAGGGGGGCATTGGCCCTGGTTTCCTCTTCATGTTCTGCCACCGATTAGGGACAGCAATTCTCTAAGCAGGGCGCTTATATTTTTTCAGCATCCTGCTGCTATCTCTGCCACCCATTGAAAAAAATGGGAGTCAAAATCAGGGAGGAATCTGGAAGGGTCCTTACACAGCACATTACACTGATGAACAACTTACATTTTATTATATATGTTGCTTTTGTAGATTTGGAGAAAAACAACTTGTGAAATCTTATGCAAATGAGGCAGTTGGTGCACTGGGGGCGGGCCTTCAGCTTACTGGGTTACTGCTCTTGCAGCTCGGACTCCTGTTGCCTCCTCCTTGAGATTTCAGGTAACTTTTTCTGTATGTGTTGAACATTGGGCTTCCAGGCTGGTTCCAATACCGGGCCACATGATCAAAACCAGCACCCGGATCCCTTCGCCTTCTCCCCATGTTCAGTGGTTTTAGGTGTATATACGGGCTGGCTTTGCTATTACATTTGATGGAATCTACCATCCCCCATATACACGTAATACTGTTGAACACGAAGTAGTGTTGGAACCAGTCCAATACGCAGCACACAAAAAACCTGGGCTAGAAGTAAGCAAAAATATTCCATGGAAAACTTCCTTTATAAGGTAGAGCCAAGAAGAAGCCACATGGCACATTGGCTGCAGAATCTGGAATTGGTTTCTTTCATGTGAATGAGATTGTTTTCGGCTAAGAACAGAATTCACTCTACTAAAACAGTTGTGTGACTTGTCTGTGATTTACTGTTGTGCGACTTTGAGATGTGGCTGTACAAACACTGACAAGTCGTAGACATGTTCCTTGTGAGCCACCCTTGCATGCAATTTCCATTAAAATCTGTAGTAAAAAAAAAAATTGCATGTAACCAAAATCTAATAGGTTACCTATTACGCTAGGTTCAAACTAGCATTTGGGCGAATCCGCCTGAAATTCCGCTTAAATTGGCGGGGGAAAAAGTCCTGCGGTCTGTGGGTTTCTGCGGGTAATCGCCTTTTTAAGCGGACAGGGCTTCCAGTCCGCATGGGGACCCAAAGGACGGAAACCAGTCGCTAGTGTGAACCCATCCTTACTAGGTCACACATCTTTTTTGAGACTTTTTTTTTTTTTTTTTTTTTACATGACACATATTGCCATGTACCCCTAGCATTAGTGTACTGACACATGTTCCAGCAGCCACGTGTGGCCGAAGATCTGTTTTGGCAAGTGTCTACACAATCGTACCTTCAAAAATGCGTGACGGCTGTCAATGAAGGGACTTCGCCAGCACGCAGTTGTCGGGATCATGTGTCTCTTGATGGAAACAAGAATGTTCCCACATTCACTACAGCTAATAGATCTTGTAAGTGGTGAGTATACTGTTTGTAGTAAATAGTAATATTGCATAAAGCACTTATAAAGCAAAGGCTTTTTTTTTTAAGCTAATTTTAATACATGCGGCATAGCGTGTAATGGGAAGTCGCAGTACTTCTCATTATACTTTGATTTAGTGTTTTTGCATAAAACTCCTGAAAATGATTTCACATTATTTGAACAGAAACTATTAATATTGTCTTTAAAAAAATAGCAATATTCCAGATTTCAAGTTGTAGGCTGAATTTTTCGTTGTGTGTCTCTTACCTTTTCCTCAGGTTCAGGATATGTAATATATTCTGATCGTCATCTGGCTGTGTTAACTGAGCTGGAAAAGAAAGACGCATTTTTCCCAAAGCTGCAGATGGCTTCAGCAGCCCAAGGGGTTTCTCTCCTGATTTATCCACATCGAGAGCAATCTCATGCAAGGACCATCCTTATGAACAAGGGAAAGGCAAGGCAGGAGCGCGGATCTATCTGTAGGGAAAGTACAAGATCAGTTACAGTTCAGTTGTCTGAGAAAGCAAACAGTCTGCTATATGGCACAAAGTAATTTGTAAGTAAGCTATAAGGATGGGCCAAGCACTTCTCACAAAGTTATTATTGCCAGTCTCCAGGGTAATGCTGACACTGCTGCTTTTGCTAACAGATCAATTAATCTCCTATACACAACCATAATACATACCCCTGGTCTCAGAATGCTAAGGGCCTATTCACACAACAGTGAAAATGGCTGTTTTATGGACCATGAATACGGGCTGCCAAAAAATATGACGTGTCCTATTGCTGGACGTTTTTTATGGATCCCTCATAGACTCAAGTGTATGAGGAATCTGTAAAGATGGGTGCCATGGGGATGTATATCAAGCCCTATTGCCTGCTTTATATAGTCAGCTTATAAATCCATTAAGGGAAGGACACATGTAATGAACTATTAATGGTGAAACTTACGACAGTATTGTTTGTTTTAAATCCATATTATTAGTTTTTGGCTAATTTTTAACATGGGATGGGAGGAAGGAATCTGATCAATAGGCATTTTCCCATCACACATGTCCGCTTCCGCTTCATCCAAGGTGTGTAGGACTGACAAAGTTATCCGAGTGCTGTACTGTCTTCAGTTAGACATCTCCTATCCTGAGGATCAGTGTAGGTTGTTTGTAACCCCCTTTAAGATCTGGCTGTTTTGGGCCTTCAGAATTTAGTAATTTTTAACATTTTGTTCTTGAGAACATTCCAAATGTGTTTGATTTTTTTTTTTTTTTGATTATCAATGGTATATAATGGCTTGTCTTTTGCAGGACAAGTTATTGTTTTTATTGACAGCATTTATTCTTTGGATGGGAATGAACAGGAATTCTATTACTTGATATTTTTCTTGACTTTGCGCTGTCCAGTAAAATTATGATCATGGCGAAACAAAGCATATAGATTTATGTCCTACTGTTCTTACTTATTACTATGTAACAAAAAACCCTGAATGTGGTCAAAAGTGACACATGATGAAAAAATAAAATGGTATAAAGTAAAATTACATTACATGTTGGAAAGGGATGTGATGCGGCTGGAATGGCAGCGTTCTCTGCTTTCTGTCCTTGTTCTCACTCCTCCAGGTGTTTCCTTACCAAACAGATTGTGTTTGCTGCTTATTTCTAAGATTTGATCATTTTTCATAGAATTTCACAAGGTTTCAAGAACAGCATTTTTTAGCTTGTTTATGACAAAGGTGGATGAGATATTGTGTAATTCATAGGTGATGCAGTTAGATCCCGGAGCCATTAAAGGGGTTGTCATGTCTTATGTAAATATAGCTTTTAGGGATTTTCTGGTTTCATATAAAGGCAGAGGAATGAGATTTATGCCCCCCCGATGCAAACCTAAGAATGGGGGAGATGGGGCCCAGCATATATATTAGTAAGTAGGAATGCACTGAGAAGACTTTTATTTCCCCACGTAACCCCTTGAAACTTTGTCATAAATACAGAAAACTGCTTTGATCGTAGTATATTAGAAAGCTGTAGAAATTATTATTTCTCCATGTTTAACTCCTTGTTATGTCCTGGGTCTCTGCTTGGTGTCATTGGATTGAAGCATTCATGGTTTGCAGGTAGAATACACATTCTAACCTAGTCCCCAAAAAGATTATTTCCCACTTAAATTATCCAGACGTTGTAGTATATGTCTCTGTCCATATTTGTTGTCACTGTGGTTTCCATTAGGACCAACGAAGTATATAGAAGATATGGCAGATGTAACGGGTATTCTGACATCCCTATAACCAGATTGTATGGTGACGTTTTTACCCAAGCTAGACACAAGTGATCCACTAACATTTCTGTGGCCGTCATGACTGTAAATGCTGTTGATGCAGATATTGAACAGCGTTGGTTGACATGTATACCAACAGAATTTAAGGAAGTTCCTTCCTGTCCGTATTTTACATAATTTAAAGGGGTTTTCCAAGATCACAATATTAATGGCCTTTCCTGAACAGCACCCGCAATGATCAGCTGTTTGAAGGGCCTGCGAGCCTACTAATGGCACAGGATTCTGGTGCACGCACTAATGTAGACCATGAAGACATTGCGGCATTAGTCTGAGCATCATGGCCTCTTCACTCACCTGAGTTGGACCCCCCCCCCCCCTAATCTGAGGAAGTTAAGAATAGATCATCAAGATTGTGATCCTGAAAAATGACTTGTATAACACCAGCAGTGCAATCTGGAAAGGATTGTGCCAAGTTTTGAAGTGATCCCTTATTGAAAGGATAGTGGACAACATCATGATCAATGGGGGTCTGTCCACTGGATCGGACCTCTATCGATCATGAAGTTATCGCCTAGCCTATTGATACGGGATCACTTTAAAACTTTCTACAAGCCCTTTAACCATATGTATGGTTCACTGCCCACAACCTCTGCGTGGAGCTTTTGTTCTGTATTGCATTACATAATATATTGCAGCCCTTATATTGAGCTAGATTGCTTCTCCGTTTCATGAGAAGTAGAAAAGTGAATTCCGCATGTGGCAATTTCCCTCCAGTATTTGCACTTGTGAGATAATGGTTCTGTTAATGTGTTGATTTATGCCAACCTTTAATAAGCGCGTGCAGCAGACACCATTGTTAATATAATGGCAGCTATTCCCTTCGGTAATTGAATTGCTTTCTCGTTTTATTTCACTTCAGACATCTTTTTTTAGTGAATTAATAATGTCTCCTTAAGTCCTGTTCTATCGGCACTCTGTTATATCTCTGCCCTCTAAAGCTGGCCATACACATTACAATAATGGTAGCCTACTTAATGTGTATGGGGACCTACCGATTCTCCCTCGATGACAGGGTATACCAGGACGAAGCAGGTGGATTGCCCGATGCTTTTATTTCCAGTAGATAGAAGTCGCCACCAGGGATGTCTGACAATGGCTTTCTTCCCTTTCACAACACATGCACACTCTGCCAAGCTGTGCTTGCTTATATGTGGGGGAAAGGGGTCGAGTGAGATAGCAGCCAGCCAAATAGGCTTGCCAACAGTGTTTCTGTCTATAGGATCATTTACATGCACCTAAAACAGTCTTCAGCTAAGTACAGATTTGCTGCTCTGTTAGGGTATGTTCACACGGAGTTTTTTGCAAGCTGAAAAAATCTGCTTCAGGAATTAGGAAATGTTTATTGGCACGTTTTTTTACATGATGTGTTTTTTGTTGCGTTTTTTCGTCGTGTTTTTGTCTCGTGTGTTTTTTTTTTTTTTTGTTTGTTTTTTTTTTTTGCTCCAGCACACTGTATGGGCCTGGAAACTTCTCTTTAAAAAACTGCATCAAAAAAGACTAGCGGTTTTTCCGCCTCCCATTGATTTCAGTGTTTTTTTTCAAGGCAAAATCCACCTGCAGATAGGTCATGTCGCTTTTTTTTCCTCTAGCTGAAAAAATCAGAGGAAAAAAACTGCTTCTGACTCCCATTGAAATGAATTGGAGGTGTTTTTTTGAGGCAGATTCCGCCTCAAAATCAGCCTGCAAAAAATTCCATGTGAACATAGCCTTACCTTCATACACAATGCAAAAAAATTGCTTAGCAAGCAGCTCAGTTTTCTTTTTCAGATGAGATGATGGTAACCTGAGCGACAATATTAGTCAATGGGGTCTGCCAGGCAATGTCGGTGTCCATTATTTGGCAGGTATGTCAGAGCTTGAATTCCTGTGATAGAACGGAAAATAGGAATTGATAGGGCATATATGAGCCCAGCCTTACAGTTCTGCTGCGAAGACAGGGGTATATCCAGATGTGTCACTATAGGCTGATTGGAGGGGTACAAGAAGGGTGAGGCTGGTCTCCTATTACAGACAGCAGTGGGGTAGGCTTTCTGCCTTATACTATACTTTAATATTCACAGATGGCTCCCTAACCTGCTAAAATGCAGGTGTTGCGTGGTCTATAGTTGATCTGCTCTTGACAGACGTGAAAAACAGAAGTTTTTTTGGTTTTTTTTCTTTGCTTTTTTTGCATACGCATGGTCCATGGAAAGAAAACGGATGTCTGAATGAAGACGTTGAAATGAATGTATACATATGGACATGTGAATAAGACCTTAGACCTTATTCACATACGAATCCATTCATCTTTTTTTGTCCAGATCAGCCACTGACCGCACACATCTGCAAATGAGCTGGGTGGACTGCTAACTGTGATTATCACGGACATCACACACCCCCAAAATGCGGGCGTGTGAATACGGCCTTACAGTTACAGTTAGATATAAGACTGATCTTGGCTTTATGAGGAGGGAAGGAAATTGATCACCTCCTGGGTCCTATAAAGAAGAAGAATTCTTATTAGTGCTTTTCTCTTAGTTCCAATTGCAATATGCAACCGACTAGGATAAAAGGAAAGAGATGTGGCATTCAATAAAAATCCATCCTTAGAAAAAGTTCCATTGTGAGAATGAGCCTTGATGTGCCCTGAATTGCTATGGTAACTGTGGTCATTATATTCTCTTTATGTCAGGTATGTACAGAGCTTTGGTATGCAGATTTTGTGCTTGCTACTTATATAAACCTGGGATTTAATATTTTATGCTCTTCCTGAAGACATGTACCATCGTCACATATGAAAGGGAATGTATGATCATAAATATATTTGAGATTTTCATTTTAAACCTATTTAGGAAAGTTTTTAATGCATTTTTATTTTTCCTGTGACTATTCATATTAAGAGGCTATCTTCAGAGCAGGCGCTTCCTGACATATCTTGTTTTCTGTGGCTAAATCTGCCCATACACAGTAGACTAACATTGGCCAAGCCACAATAGTGCGACACCAGCATTGGTTTATCGCACTGGCACACACTTGATATTACGCATTAATTCTTGTGGTTAACACAGCAACCGTGAAATGAAGGAACCGCTTGGGTCAGACGCTACCTATTCTCTTTTAGGAAATGCTTCTCACATATAAAAGGAAGTGGACGCAAGATTCTGGTTTGTAACATATACAATGTGTATGAAGCAGTAGTAAGTCTGTCCACATTCACAGTAGCACTAAACTAAAACTGTACAAAGGATCTCAGTGCAGCTGCAGTGGCCTGAGCAGAGACACTGTCGTACTTGTCTGCATCTCCCTCCATTGGAGTCTGTGGCAGTTCTGTACAGACACTTCTACCCCTTTTCCCAATAGTTGAGGGTTCAGATGGTGTGGACATACCATAAATGCTCTAACAGGGCACATCCCTTAAAATACTATAGAGAAATGGCCAAGTGTTTCCATAGCTGTCGGCCCAGGAGCTCGTAATGATCGCAGTAGTTTACATTTTGGGTGAAATTGAGGAATTTACGTTTTTTCCTCCTGTCTTTTACCCGTACATGTGATTGACTAAGCAGTGTAGCAGATATTAAACCGGATGTGTCAGTGCCGGGTTTATTGTAACAAGGCCTTCATTCCTCTGCTCTTCATCATCTAGATTTATTGCATTTATGAAGCCTTTTTTTTTTGTTATGTTCTCCTCTATTATAATGCCGGTTAGCTTAACACGACTGTATACAGGCCTCCTAATCCACTGATCGCAAAGCCATTTAAAATGCAGGGAGATGTAATGTGGTTAAAGCCGAAATAATCTCTGGGAATTCAAGACAGGCCCACAGACAAACAAGCCGCTTTGCAAGGTGCTCATCTGTAAGTACATTCATTACTGATGTTATTTGTACATGGTAATGAAGAGTGGCACTTTGTGTATTGTGCTAGGCTAATATTAGCTAGGACACCTTCTTTATAAAGAGTGAGACCCATTTTTGGTCATTTTATGTACCTGTAACCACACACCCTTCATAGCATGATGGTGTCATGTAAAGTAGTTCTCCAAATAAGTTCTTTTTGGAAAAAAAAAATTTAATTAAAGTTGCATGTGGTATTCTGTAATATGGCGGACATGTTTTATTTTCATGACTAAGACAATAATGAAGAACGAATAAGACAAAAATTTAAATTACCTACCCTTTATTGCTCCTGTACTGATACTGCACAGGTCCCTGGCTGGGGTTTTACTTTCTATCCCTTTGGAAAAACAGTAAGTGGCTCACTGGCCACATTGGTGACTCGTCTTAGCAAGTGAGTGGCAATTTCTGTATGTCCAGGAAATCCTGGAAGTTGAGACCAGCAGGGACCCTAGAAACATTGGTACAGGAGTGGCTGGGGATCACTAAGAAAACCTGCTAGAAAACCTGTTTAATACCAAGAGCGATTTCCCTGTTGACTTCTTACTGGACCCAGTCCCATTCCTCTTACTCCTACTTCTTCATAAATGGCTGACAGACCTGGTCAGACAGATCACAAGGGGCTGGGGAGCTCATGCGCCCTCTGTTGGATGTAACAGATCCTCAAGGAGAGATGTTCTTGTCCCTAAGCCACTCATTGCCTCCCACAAAGCCAGCCAACTCACTTTGCTCTGCACTGATGAGGGACAAAAATCCCGAAACGGCGCTGTATGCAGATAAGTGAAGTTGGCTTGGCTAAAATCCTGTTTGCTGTCTCAAGACTCGGTGAATCAAAAGCAAATTGTGGATCTGTTACATCCAACAGAGGGCGCATGAGCTCCCAGCTCCTTTCCCATAATGCCTTGTGATATGTAGATGCTTAGTAGAGGATGAAAGGCAATTCAAAACTCTACACACCTTCACTGGTGCTCTCCTCAAGGAGAGATGTCCTGGTCAGACAGAAGCAGTAAAGCTCCTCTAATTCACGATAAAAGCTAATGATTGAACTCCTATGAAAGTAAATATATAACAAACTATCCCCCTAATTAATTGTATAATGTAATTAAAGATAATTAATCATTTTATTTTGAAGCAGGAGTGGGTAACAGGAGCTCCCACCCAAAAGTGGTCTCCACAGCCCTGGTTACCATTCCCTGAAGCTGAAGTATGTTCTGGAAATGCTTTTAATCAATAAAATTGCTATTTAGAGCTTTATATATATATATATATATATATATATATATATATATATATAGAAGAAAAAGCAATCCGCTTTGGTTTGCACAGTCACAGGCTCGATTGCCAGTTTTGACAGGGAAGATGGGCGGAATAGTACTGTGTGACCAGAATGCCAGGGGTCCTTCAGTTATCACTGGTATGATACAGATATTAGTAGAAAATTAAAGGGGATGTCTGGTATCATAGAATGGTATGCATAAATAAAATAAAAATGCATGTATCCTCCCCCTCCATTCCTTCGCTGGGCCAGCCATTACTGCTGCTGCTCTGTTTGAGTGGTGCAGTGGTGATGTTACATCAATGTGACCCCTGCAGTTAGTCATCGCTCTCACCTGTGACCTACTGCTGATAGGCTGCTCGACGTGACATCACTGTATACAAGTAGTATGGCCCGGGTCGGGAACAGAGGGCAGGATGCAGCTGCGTACAAATGCATTTTATTGTCTAGCCTTCCCCTACTGCATGCATTTAATTTTATGATCCCAGATATTTCTTTTAGGCTGAGGCCCCACGTTGCGGAAATGCAGCTTTTTTTCTTGCAGATTTTGCTGCGTTTTTTTGAGCTAAAGCCAGGAGTGGATTGAGCAAAATGTAGAAGTATAAGAAACTTCCTATATATTTCCTATTCCTTTTGTAGCCACTCTTGGCTTTGGCTCAAAAAAACGCAGCAAAATCTGCAACAAAAAAAGCTGCGTTTCTGCAGCGTGGGGCCTCAACCTTAAAGGGGTTTTTCCTACTTTAGATGTTTATGGCACATCTACATGAACCCCATCCTGTCTTAGGAGGAAGCCACCAGCCCCTGCATCCTGGAGGGCATGAATGAGAGTCAATGAGGCAAACGTTCTCTGCTGATTCTGTAAGTTGTCGGAAAGGTTGATTTTTTTCTGTGTGTACATGTTGATGTGTATACACTGCTGGAGATGTTGAAACAGTGTGTATAAAGTGGAGATTTGTTTTCCCTAGGAGCACTAGTATGTCAGGTCTCATTGCGCATTTGCCTACTTTCACGTAATTGTGGTTGAGCTGTGAACCAGAGGGAGCCCATGGATAAGAGAGGTGCTGCTGGAAAAAGAATAGCAGATAGTAACACCCCTGCAGATACAGGGAGCTGTTCTCTTATAATAAGGCGGCTAGTGCATTGGAAAAGATTTATGACCGTGCCGAGAGCCTTCTAAACGTATTGGATCTTGGGTGTAGCTCCTGGACTGTCATACATCTCGATAAGATAATACAGTTCCTACCCTATGAGTGTACAATACTCTCTATTACATTAATTACATCTAAACTACATTTCTCATAAGTTACTTCAGCCAAATTGCAGTTTGATTCATCAGTTAAAAAAAAAAAAATCTTCAGTCCATGTAAATCCTGTAATTTCTACAGAGCTGGCATTGGGAGAGGTATAGAGAATGGTGAAGAATGAAGGGCTGGTAACCACACTGCACTTCTGCTACCACTGGTCAACAGGGCTCCCCTCCTGCCGCTCATCTGTTGTTTACACCCCTAATCCTACTGGACATAGCCATACAGCTTTACAGCATTCTGATCAGAAGTTTCTAGTCTATCTCTAGTATGCTATTCTGGTTTATTACAGTGGATAGGTATCTGCGGTATATCCAGTGGTTTCTATTGTAAGTGTCCTTTTTTCCTCATTCCAACTCAATACATTGGAAACTTTGTTGGATCATTTTAGCTAGCAAATAAAATTACTATTTTACTTTATCCATAAGAGCAGCAGAGATAGCTCAGCGTTGTACTTCGGCGATTTCCGGCATTCTCATTAAAATTAATAAAGCGGAGCACGTGCTGCCCGACCACCACTCCATTCAGAGTGGGGGACTTTTGTCTAGCCTCCTGTTGTCCGGATCAGTGGGGAGGGTTTGAGCAGTCAGACCCCCACTGATGTGCAAGTTATTCCCTATCCATTGGCTAGGGGATAACTTGTTTTGTGAGAAAACCCCTTTAAGATATAATTTTGCTTACGTTTGCCTAGCTGTGTAGAGAGGGGAGTATAAAGAATTGGGCATCTTGAAATTCAACATACTTCATCCCATTTCTCCCAGACATGAGTGGAATGAATGTTTGCTGTACGTCCAGTACATGTTAGAGAGGACCTTTCACCACCTCCACCCTCTCCAGCTTTTCGCATCCTTCAGTAGGTGCTGCTTCATGATTCTGGTACTATTGGAACTTTTTCTGTAGTCCCCACCTTTTCCAAGCAATTTCTATTCGTTTCAGCACTATTATGCTCTCTGCTGTCAGGTGGGCGGTTTCTGTCTTTCTGCTCTGGGATGTTTATGAATGTATATGACCACCTTAAAGGGGTTGGGCCAAGTTTAGAAGTTATCACCTATCCACTTGCTGATCGGTGGGGATCTGATTGTTGGGACCCTTATTGATCACAAGAGCTTCCACTCTATACACTCTTTTTATGGAACTGCCATTACACAAGTTCCATTGAAGTGAATGGCTATATTAATATTAATATGTAGCACATGCAGACTCCTGTTCTTGTGATTTCTTTGGGGTCAAAAACTTATTCCATACGTCACATATAGCATGCAGGATTCATAGGGCAGCACTGTTGCCTTATAGCGCTGGGGTCCTGGGTTATAATCCGACCAAGCACAACATTTGTATGTTCTCACCGTGTTTGTGTGGTTTTCCTCCGGGTACTCCAAAAATATACTGACAGGTAAATTGGCTTCCTCTAATACACCTGACTCTTGTGGGTGTTGGGGATGAGTGCCTGTATGGCAACCACTAACTCCCCTACTACATAATGCTCCCTGTGCTGTTTGTCATTTGTGGAAAAATCTAAAAGACCTATGGTCCTAATATTTAAGGGTAGGTGGGGTCCCAGAAATTGGACCATCATCTCTGAGATAGAGATGGCATATCCTACACAGAATTCTCTCAAGTGTGACTGTGTCACATAGTTTGTGACCCGGCTGTAGCGGGGACACTCTCTCGCGCTCGCTATCTATTTGTAGTGTACAGTATGGAGGTGGGGACAATGTAAAGACTTGAATGCTGTTGCATGGAAATGTATCAGTGGGTCTTAAAGTAGCCCTGAAAATTTACAGAAAATTACAGAATCATAAATACCTGCTAGGTCGTTTTATTAGACTCATGGTCAGGGTGGGATTTGCAGCTGTAATATGGACTTTGTGGTTGTCTGATTGTGGCCTTGAAGGGATTTTCCAGGACTAAGATATTGATGACCTATCTTTGCGGTAAGTCATCAATATCAGACCAGTGAGGGCCCAACACTTGGCACCCCCACCATTCAGGTAGACTACATCAAGACAAGTGCTGCGGTCTCTTCACTACTTACTAAGCACAGTGCCATACAATGTGCAGACAGGCTTTGTGACCAATGAACGTGACATCTGCTGCTTCTGAGTGCGGGCTACAGAGACACTCTCTGTGTTCAGTGTATAAAAGACACCTGACTATGAAAGAGAGTGCCTACAGAGGTGGGACACCTGTGAACAATGCAGAATACATGTCATATAATGGCCAGAAACACTGACAAGAACACTTTAAAGAGTATCTAAACTTTGGGACAACTTTTCATTTTCTGGCAGTTTTTGTATCATTAATAAATTTTGTAATATAGTTTATTAACAAATTTTGGATCCTTTCCATATGACACCAAAGGCAAGTTTGTAGAGAAAAGTGTAACTAAAAGCATACGTCATATGTTTTATAAAGTCTGAGATATAACTGTTTGAAGTGACCCCTCTCCTACCCTCATTTTCGCTACATGTTGCACAGCCCCGTATACAGTAACATTCAGTGAGAGGCAGGAACCACTCTCAATACAGAAACAAGGGCAAGAGTGAAAGAATGCAGGATTTCACAGAAAGGATCCAAAATTTGTTAATAAAGTATATTACAAAATTATTAATGATACAAAAACTATCAGAAAATCAAACATTGTTTGAAAGTTTAAGCAATGAATTAGGCCATGGGGTATGATGACGTCGCCAGCAAAGTATAGGCATATTCCCTGTGACTCAGGCTTTTCCTTCCATTCTGTAATGTCTTGGACCATTAACCTCTTTGACACCTCATGATGTCTGCTGTAAATAATGTATTTGTTTCCTCTTCTTGATAATGTCATCCACTACTGCAGTGTGTGGAGGTGGAAGCCACATTGTGTGACATTATGTAAGCATGAGGCAGAGAGCAATTCACACTGACCTGCAGATCAAACCTATCAGCTTAACTTCACATAAGCCAGGGTACAGTGTTTCAGGTAGATGGTGAGAAGATATCACTGATACCTGCAATGTCCTCTGTCAAGATGTGAAATTAAGGATTGCTCTGAGCCAGCTTCTGGGGGCTGAAGGGAAACATAAGATCTTTGAAGTCTATGCTCTCATATATCCGTGCTCCTCAGGCGCCTATTTAGAGGTGTGAAAAATATTTGTTGGCTCACTTGTGCAGTGACTAAAATTCCTTTGGGTACATTGGTTCACATAAACATAAATGCTCTAAAACGCTGCAGTCAGCATTATTAGCTAATAGAGTATGTATAAGCATGAGATATCTCTCTCATGAATTACTTAGCTCATGGTACTTTTCAGTATATGGTAACTTCCACACAAAAAAAAATAAATAAATAAATAAAAAAAAAATATATATATATATATATATATATATATATATACACAGTCATAAGAAAAGGGAGCCCGGGCTATTAATCTTAATCATTTTTAGTCTAAATATTTGGGTGTTGCAACAGCCATTTCAATTTGATATATCTAATAACTGATGGATACAGTAATATTTCAGGATTGAAATGAGGTTTATTGTACTAACAGAAAATGTGCAATATGCATTAAACCAAAATTTGACCGGTGCAAAAGTATGGGCGCCCAACAGAAAAGTGACATTAATATTTAGTAGATCCTCCTTTGCAAAAATAACAGCCCTAGTCGCCCTGTAGCTTTTAACAGTTCCTGGATCCTGGATGAAGGTATTTTTGACCATTCCCTTTACAAAACAATTCCAGTCAGTTAAGTTTGATGGTCGCCGAGCATGGACAGCCCGCCAAATTATCCCACAGATGTCAATGATACAGGTCTGGGGACTGGGATGGCCATTCCAGAACATTGTAATTGTTCCTCTGCATGAATGCCTGAGTAGATTTGGAGCTGTGTTTTGGATCATTGTCTTGCTGAAATATCCATCCCCGGCGTAACCAAATCGCACTGATTCTTGTACATTATTCTCAAGAATCTGCTGATACTGAGTTGAACCATGCGACCCCAACTTTATCAAGATCCTGGTGCCGGGATAGGCCGCACAGCCCCAAAGCATGATGGAACCTCCACCAAATTACAGTGGGTAGCAAGTGTTTTCTTGGAATGCTGTGTTTTTTGAAGCCATGCATAACGCCTTGTATGACCAAACAACCAATCTTGTTTCATCAGTCCACAGGACCTCTCCAAAATGAAGCTGGCTTGTCCAAATGTGCTTTTGCATACCCAGGCGACCTGTTTGTGGCGTGCTTCAGAAACGGCTCTTTCGCATCACTCTCCCATACAGCCCCGTGCAAAATGTGCTGTACTGTTGACCATGCTGCAGCTCTTGGAGGTGGTCTGTGGATTGTCCTGACTGTCTCACCATTCTCTCTCTGCCTTTCTGATATTTTCTTGGCCTGCCACTTCTGGGCTAACAAGAACTGTCCCTGTGGTCTTCCATTTCCTTACATGTTCCTCACAGTGGAAACTGACAGGTTAAATCTCTGAGACAACGTATCCCCCCTGAACAACTATGTTGAACAATCTTTGTTTCAGATCATTTGAGAGTTGTTGAGGAGCCCAGATGCCACTCTCAGAGGAGATTCAAATAGGAGAACAACTTGCAATGGCCACCTTAAATACCTCTCATGATTGGATACACCTGGCTAGAAGTCAAAGCCAGTGAGGTTACAAAACCAATTTTGTGCCAGTAAGTCAGAAAAGTAGTTAGGAGTATCAAATCAAAAAATGATAAGGGACCCAAATTTTGCACCGGTCAAATTTGGTTTAATGCTATTGCACATTTTCTGTTAGTACAATAAACCTCATTCAATCCTGAAATATTACTGTGTCCATCAGTTATTAGATATATCAAATTGAAATGGCTGTTGCAAACACCCAAATATTTAGAACTAAAAATAATTAAGATTAATAGGGGTGCCCAAACTTTTTCATATGACTGTATATATATTTATTCTCTGGCAATGTAAATTGAAGTGAAAGTAACGCTAGGTTCACATTAGCGTTCAGGTTTCTGTCCTTTGGGTCCGCTTGGGGACCTGAAAAACGGAAACCCTATAAGCTTAAAAAGCGGTTACTTGCAGAAACCCGCTGATCCCATAGACCGATTTCCACTGATTTTATAAGGAAACTGTTGGAGATAAAAGTCCTCCTTGCAGGACTTTTCTCTACACTGATTTTAAGCAGAATGGGGGATGGGGTGCCCCAACACTAGTGTGAACCTAGCATCATCTGGTTACTGCTTGGCCGTATTTGTGATCTGGTTACTGCTAGTGGTATATTTGAGTTATCCATTCCCTGCTGGTCCTCAACTATGTCATGTGACCAACAATAAGACTCTTCAACTGACACAGCATCTTGTGTGGGCAGGAAGTCAGTTTCTCTATTCATTCCTATTAAAACCTTGATTCCATCTCATAGGAGTGAATAGAAAAACTGACTTTCTGTCCACACATAAGATGATGGTTCAGTTGGAGAGTCTGAGTATTGGTCACATGACATAGTTGAGGACCAGAAGGGAGCCAATAAATCACAAATCAGCCACTGGCTAGATTCTCTTCTCTGCAATTTCATTCAACCTCGTGTACCATTTCTGTGCTTCTTTAATTATAATACTATAAAAGGCATTAAAAATGTCTTACAGAACTTGAAGAATTATGTTTTATTTTTTTAACTCTTCTCCTGCTGTGACTATGATAATATTTGCAAAACTCTTAAAGAGATGTCTGCTTTTGCTGTCTTTCACTTCTGAGTGCACATTCACACTACTATTTTCATGCTGATTCCTATATGGAAAAACTCCAATTTTCCGTGGTTTCAGTGCCAGAATCAGCGCTGATGCTGCGGTGTGTAGCCACACACTATGTAGCTCCATTGCCACAGATTCCACAGTCAGAATGCTCTTTTTCCAATGTGCATTTTACACTGTAAACACATACCCTAGAATAGTTGTCCAGCCCGATGACATTTTCTACAAGCAGCTGGCAGTGCTGTCATATAACAAAAGGAATAATTCCATATTAATCTCCTGCTGTTTCTGTGTTGACATTTCCCTGGTCACCCATTAGTCTTTGGATATTGGGCTCCTGCAGTGATGTGGCCTTGTGATGTGATGTGGTCATGGCTGTGGCTCGCTTCCAGGTACCTGCTGGTCTTACGTCCTGGTGGGGATATATGTCACAAAACCTCCTACATAATAAAACGCTGCGTATCTGGACCTGGTGCAGGCTGATAGTGATGTATATGGTCACAGGACATGTACAGCTTTGGTGGCCACAGTATAGAGGATGATATACCATTTATATATATATATATATATATATATATATATATATATATATCTAATACAAACACACAAACTTTTTGGAAAGCTCTCTCTGCTTCCTGTTTTCAGGCAGTGACACCATGGTCACATGGCTATGCTGTAGCTCAGTCCCATTCCAAGCAGCCATGTTTTCTAATCCAGGATTTCCTCTTTAAGCTCCCTCTAGTGGTAGAGGTTTGAATTTAAACAGTTTACACTATGGATATGCTACAAATAGTATTTAACATTCACTGTACGTTGACTTTTTTTTTTTCAGTAAAGAGCTTTACTTCTCTTTTTCAAAAAAATCAAGCTTGCGTGTAGACTAAACCCCAAAGCCTTAGTCACTGTGAGGATTTCATACATACTTCTAATAACCACTTCTTCCTGTGATTTGTCTCTTGTAGTCATTCCAGACTATGTTGCAATTCTTTCATTTTTCTCTTATTTTATCACACACAAATGATAAGAAATATGTTCTTTGTTGAAATGCATAAAAAGTATGTCTCTGTATAATTGTACCACGGTCTTTTACACAAACACTGTATTTCTATGTAGCACTAGAATATCTGAATAGCACAGTTAGAAGGCACATTATCTAGTAGGAGGCTCAATTTCAGCAGGTGGTCTTTGTTACTTTATTATATGTAATAAGATTTTTTTTTTTTTATAAACTGTAATTTTTATTATATTTTTGAAAATGACATAGATCAAATAAAGAATATTCCACGTAACATACAGTCCGTCAAGTCTACAAAAATAAAAACAGCAACACAAAGACAAGGTATGGGGAATACACAAGAACAGACAAAGGGAAGGAACAATGAGGAAAGAACAATGCCGGGGGTCAGACTTCAGAGACCTTGTGTGGCACAGTAGGTATCCCAGTGGGACCAAATTGCTTCAAATGCCTCCACCGTATGGTTAAGGGAAGCAGTCAGATACTCCAGACTGCGGATGTCCTTCAGTCGGGCTATCAATTCTGAGATCGTTGGGGGAAGAGCTTCTCTCCAATGGCGAGCTATAAGCGTTTTAGCCGCAGTACACAAGTAAAGGAATAGTTTCGATGTATTTTTACTGAGACCTTTTGGAGGGAGATTCAGCAAATAAACCATGGGGTCCAAGGGAACACCCTGGATGAAGAGAAGATTAGTCAGCCTCCCAACCTCAAACCAAAAAGGGCGGACCAGGGGGCACTCCCAGAATATATGGAACAATGTTCCTGGTGTTGCCTGACACCGCCAGCAACTAGAAGGAATAGCGGGGTTGAGAGTATGCAGTAGAGCTGGAGTATGATACCAGTGCATGAGTATTTTGTATTGCGTTTCCCTGAACGTTACACAGGAAGAGGATTTAGCTGCTCGGGACCAAATAACCTGCCACTGACTGTGTGAGATGTGCTCGCCCAGGGCTCCAGACCACCGGGTCATATATCTGTGGACCACCGGGGCCTGTCCCCCCTGAGAGGACAAAAGCCCATAAATATTAGAAATCAGGCCTCTAGTAGAGGTGCCCGCCCGACATAGTCGTTCAAAAGCTGAAGGGAGGGAGTAATAAGATCTTTAAAGAGCTATCAGTATCTAATTTGTGGGGAAGCAACCCCTGGCACTCTCATCGATAGGGGTTTTTAAAGGAGCTGTGACAGTACATTTAGTAGTAGCCAGGGCTGTGGAGTCGGAGTCGTGGAGTCGAGAGACGGTGCCTATTTTGGTGGAGTCGGAGTCGGTATAAAATGGACCGACTCCGACTCCCAAAATATATAATAAATTGGTACAGTTAGTAGTACAATGCAGTATGTGCTGAATATATTTTCACAAGAATTTGGGAAAATGATGAAATGTTGAAAATGATGAAATGTCCTGTAAAGGTCTGTTCTATTCCTCATATAATGATGGGACTGAGTTCTGAGTGAACCTATAAGGTTTAGCAGTGCCAGGGCTGTGGAGTCGGAGTCGTGGAGTCGGAGTCGGTGCCTATTTTGGTGGAGTCGGAGTTGGAGTCGGAGTCAGGGGAAATTGAGGAGTCGGAGTCGGGGCTTTGGCATACCGACTCCACAGCCCTGGGAGTAGCTGTTTTGGGCATTGCAGCTTTTCCCTTTCCATTTGAAACAATGCCCCGCAGCCCCACAAACAACTCATTGGTGGGTGTGCTGAGAATCAAACCCCCGCTGATCTGGGATTCATGGCTGTCATTATTGTTATCTTGGAAAATCCCTTTAAGCTACGGTTAAACATTCAACAAGTTTTGGTTGCTTGTCCATTTTCATAGAAATTTGTGACCAGTAGCAATTTGGCATTATACTACTATAAAGAGAACCCGTTCACCAATTCCAACTCTTTGCATCTTTCAATAGGTGTCCCTTCACTGATTTTGGTACAGTTAGAATTTCTTCCATCATCCCCACCTCTTCTGAGCAATCATTTCTGTTAGTTTCAGAATAATTGTGCTGAAACTTATTGTCAGGTGGGCCCTTTCTGTTTGTTGTAGTCCATGACCACCCACCTGACCGTAGGGAGTCTAATTTGCATATTGGGTACTGAAACGAACCACAGAGATTGCTCCGGAACGGTGGAGGCTAGAGAAAACATTTCAACTGTGCCAGAGTCAGTGGAGCGACACCTATTGAGGGATTTGCTGCAGTAGTCACGTGCTGGATTGCTGCCAGCTGGTATGCAGAGCCTGGCGGGCACGTCCAGGGCATCGGCATTGCATTGATTGGGGATTGAAGAGGTGAATTTTTGTTATTG
This sequence comes from Leptodactylus fallax, assembly GCA_947044405.1. Lineage (NCBI taxonomy): Eukaryota > Metazoa > Chordata > Amphibia > Anura > Leptodactylidae > Leptodactylus > Leptodactylus fallax. Next base: position 1,922,609 of record CAMRHE010000123.1, read on the forward strand.
TATAACATTCCTTGAACTGAACCCCCTCTTTGAAGCATCAGAATTGTTATTGGAAGACTTTTTCCTCGGATAGCTTGAAAGGCTGGTGGTCTATAGGAGTTGTCTGTTTGCCAATTTATGGTCAGAATGAAGTTTTTCTCCCATTAGGAAACAGGACAATGTTTTTTCCCAAGGGGTGAATAGAAATGTAGAATTAAAGTGCCGGCGAGTAACATTTTGTCTATAGTGGCGCAGCTCGAGGAGTCTCAGAAGTGAATCTATTGCACTCACTCAATAACCTTCCTAAAGTTACTCTAGTTTTACAGTCATTGATTTCACTTGGGGTTTATCCAGCTTGTTTTTAAGGTGCCTTTCTGTGGACCAGATGGATCTTTGTTGTAATATGTTGCATTTGATGTACAGATTTTGTTTTAAACTCTCAAACTCAGATGGGGCGGCGTATTATAGTAGAATGTAGTGTAAGTCCCAGTACACACCGTGGTTTCTGCACCTTGTACATCTTCTTTTCACCCATTCCTGCATTTAATTAAATGAGCTGGAGGTTGTGTATTAATAGTAACGGGCTTGTTGGAGTCTGAACGCCTTAGTATGACATTAACAGAGCAGACAGTTTTGTCATAGCATATCAAGTAAGGTCAGCTAAGATGCTTAACGTATTACATTTGTTTCAATGCACAGTGTTTACTCGCAGGCTAAAGGGCTTCTTACAAAAGGGGGCATGGGATCACTACGTGGGGGGAAAATAAAGTGGGAAGCAATTTGTTAGGATTTTCCTTTATAGCAGACTGAGAATCTAAGTAGTGTTGTGGAGACTTCACAAGATCAAGCCCTGGGTCATCAGAGAAGCTTAGAGTCCGCTGTGTGATCGTGCAGTAGCTTAGGGGGTCAGAGTTGTCACTCCAAGAAGGGGAGTAACCTCAGAGCTGTTAAGCACTAGGGGTATAATAATATCTTAAAGGGGAGTTTGTCAGCAAGGAGAGCAGTGTGAATGTACTCAATAGTCGTGCCCCAGTGCCCCTGTTACAAGTGCCTGGGATGGAGCCCCTTCATGTGCAGTGCCCAGAGCTCTGTGCACTGAATGCTCCCTGCCCCTTCTCTCTGTTCTGAGCGATGACCCAATTCAGAGACCACTAGAACTGTCATTTAAAGGGGAGGGGCTGGGGAGCATTATATGCAGAGATCTCTAGGCAGTACACATGAACGGCCTACGTCTTTGGAGATGCAGTGCTGGGGGCATTAAAACTCAAGCAATCCGTATTACTATCACCTTCACTATTTTTACGCTGGTGCCCCTGTCTTCTGTATGGCAGTGTCTGCAGTTTTGAGGCTATAACCTCTCAATAACTGTTACTTAACATGCATGTGTTTTCTAACAGAAGGGGAGTAGCCAGTGCCATACAACAGTGTACCTGGCTGTTCTTTACCCCAGCATCTATTGACACCCCCAAACAAACAGCCAAATAGTTGGCTGGGACAAAAGAGTAATTCTCTACCTCTGATGGTGGCTTATCTCCTGGTGGGGGAACAAAGGATCAGGTGGTGCAAGGTTCATCATGCCGAAGTCTGTTTGGGAGAGTCAGAAGGCCCCATAGATGTAGCTGATCCCTTTAACATCTACAGATTCAGACATCTTGTCTTATGGGTCCTGAGCCAAAGTTAGAAGCGAATCTGATGGAGAAGAAACGAATATTGGAAAGACTGATACTGTACCCCTCCTCTCTTTTGCAACCACTCACAAAACTGCATCAAAAACTTCACATTAAATTCCAGTTTTACAGAGAACCAAAAATCTTGCAGACACATTGCAATTCATACCTTTCCGTGTTGTCAGACTCCATGTTTTAGAAATCTGTCTGGTATTCAGTGGAAAATGTGTTGGTTTTTGGACTTAGGGTCCTTAGTAAATTGTCTTATATTCAGTTTCATCCTTTGTACGTCTTCACGGCTACTTCCTCATAGCAGAATGGTTTAGTCATTTTGTTTGCAGGGTTTAGAACTTGTCTTTAAAGGTTTTGTTTGCTTTTTTGCAGGCTCGCAATGTCAACACCGGGGAACTGGCAGCAATTAAAGTTATCAAACTGGAACCAGGTAAGAGGCTTATGGCGGCGCTCTTGTCTGGGCATAGGTGTTTACCTGACGAATATATTATAAATCCCGGAGAAATCTAAGCTTTCAGAAACCATGCCCGCTGCTTACCTTGTATGCTCAGAATAGTTTGCTGGTAAACCTTTATATTCATTGGAATTAAAAATGAAAATGGAACAATTTACTAATAGTCATTATTACAAATATCCTACCATAGGGAAGGCTGAAAAAAGTCTGCTTCAGGAATTAGGGAACAGGTTTTGATGCCTTTTTTTTTTTTTTCTCTCCCTAGCATGCATTTCTGTGTAAACAGGAGGGCTTTTTCTGCTGCCTGCATATACTATTGAGAGCAGCCATGTTAACTCAGATTTATCAAAGACCCACTGCACTATATACAGATCAGCAGTATACAACATCTCCACCAACCTATGCATTCAAACTGGATAGACTATGTAACTAACTTCCTACTTTATTATATAGACTCATTGTATGACTGAGATGACAAGGACACAGAAGCAGGCTGGCCAGTATACCCCACCTTCTCAGAGATACTGCAGGTGCCCCCATCACAGCCATCTTGCAGCTTCTCTTACTGTCTGTGGTATACCAGTGTGTGAGCACATAGGCCTCGCACATAGAGATAAGAGGGACCTAGTCTATAGCAAGAGCTAGTCAGTAGACTACTGAGAGGCCTACAGGACAGAAACAGTCCAAAGCAAGGGCTAGACCCTAGGTTAATAAGGATAAAAATTTTAGGAACTTGCAAGTACGGTGAGGACCGGTAATTTTTGCATTTACTTGTACAAAATTTAGTAGAACAGCTGGCATGGAATATCACAGTGAGAGATTATAGCTGGAATATCACTTTGTGGTATTATAGATGGAATATCACGGTGCGGCATTATAGATGGAATATCACGGTGCGGCATTATAGATGGAATATCTCGGTGCGGCATTATAGATGGAATATCTCGGTGCGGCATTATAGATGGAATATCACGGTGCGGTATTATAGATGGAATATCACGGTGAGGGATTATAGATGGAATATCACGGTGAGGGATTATAGATGGAATATCACGGTGCGGTATTATAGATGGAATATCACGGTGCGGTATTATAGATGGAATATCATGGATTATAGATGGAATATCACGGTGAGGGATTATAGATGGAATATCACGGTGTGGTATTATAGATGGAATATCACGGTGCGGGATTATAGATGGAATATCACGGTGAGGGATTATAGATGGAATATCACGGTGAGGGATTATAGATGGAATATCACGGTGTGGTATTATAGATGGAATATCACGGTGCGATTATAGTGGAATCCTTTGTGGTATTATAGATGGAATATCACGGTGAGGGATTATAGATGGAATATCACGGTGTGGTATTATAGATGGAATATCACGGTGTGGTATTATAGATGGAATATCACGGTGAGGGATTATAGATGGAATATCACGGTGTGGTATTATAGATGGAATATCACGGTGAGGGATTATAGATGGAATATCACGGTGAGGGATTATAGATGGAATATCACGGTGTGGTATTATAGATGAAATATCACGGTGAAGGATTATAGATGGAATATCACGGTGCGGCATTATAGATGGAATATCACGGTGAAGGATTATAGATGGAATATCACGGTGCGGCATTATAGATGGAATATCACGGTGCGGCATTATAGATGGAATATCGTGGTGCGGTATTATAGATGGAATATCATGGTGCGGCATTATACATGGAATATCATGGTGCGGTATTATAGATGGAATATCACTGTGCGGTATTATAGATGGAATATCACGGTGTGGGATTATAGATGGAATATCACGGTGCGGCATTATAGATGGAATATCACGGTGCGGTATTATAGATGGAATATCACACTGCAGTATTATAGGTTTGTACAGTTTCCCTAGTTGTCGTTTTTCCCAACTGGCTAAGAAATGCAAGGAAAACACCAATGTAAGGCTCACTATAATAAAAAGAACCATAGTATGGCCTGGTATGTAAATGAGAAAATGAGTGAGAGGAAAAGGAGAGGCATCTGCAGATGGAAGGTGGGGGAGTCAGATATTTATGGATTGTAAACTAGATTCTTGCAATGTCTTGCTTCTCCATCCTTTAAATGGAATGTTATGACAGGATATGACCCCGGAATAGTAAATTTCCTCTTCCAAATCTCTGCCCGGAAATTCAGCTTTCTGAGAATGGTGTGTGTTATCTGTCTGCCTGACTATCTGGGTGGGTGTACACAGACCATTGAATTCTCTTATTGCTTGATATAAAAATGCCATGACTCAGCGTGCCATGCAGCAGGGTTATAATGTATAGTAAAGGGATTTCCACAATTTTTTGTTAGAAATTGTTCTAAGGGGAGGACACTGTATAAAATAATGAAAAAACATTACCCACCCTTTGAATGTTCTGCCATTGCAGCACCATCACTTCCCGCCAGGAGTGCTGCAGCCAGTCACTAGCCTCAGCAGTGATATGTGACCTCTGAGGTCTATGATTGGCTACAGCAGTCACATGAACAAGACGTCACAGCTTCCTGAGTTTCCTGCTTTTAGTCAATGTTTATAAAGATCTTGGACAACCCTTTTAATTCAGTATATCAAGTCCAGATGTATCTAGTGCAATACATACATCATGCGCAAGTCACATCTTACACATCTTTTTCACAATTATAGTTTCTGATTTCATAGCAGTAGGTCAGTAACTCCTGATTGTAGAAAAATGTTAACATTTCCTTTCTGTCTCTGCTGGACTGTGATATTTCCATGACCTTTACATTAAAACTTCTGTGATGCAAAATTCTTGGATTTAATTCCCTAAATGGCTATAGATCTTAAAGTAATTTTGAAGATAAATTAGCACATTTATCAATACTGTCAAGCTTTGCACAGCCTTAAACTACGAATCCCGTTCATAGTTTTAAACATATTTATGAATTTATCGTATGGACCTTCATAAATATGGAGTGTTTCTAGAAACTCTGAAATTCTGACTCAAATACCATCCGACTAAAAGCATCACGCTTTATGACAACAAAATATGGAGACAAAATATTTAAATAGGGCTGGGCGATTAATCGAAACCGAACATCAACCATGATAACTGACGTGATTTTGTTCATGTTGGTTATTTCGGTTCAGTTATTACAGTATTTGCAGTTTCGTTTGGATTAAACACGTCTAAACCAAAACTGAACCGAGAGTATACTAACCAGAGGCCCCGGGAGGTGAGCAAACATAAAAAAAAAAAAAAAAAAACAAACATTTTTACTCACCTCTCCAACCTCTGGCACGACTCCCTGCTGTCTTCCGGTTTTCTGCCTGTAGTCAGGGACTGCTGAGGTTTGTGATTTGGCCTCAGCTCTGGAGACAGCAGGGAGTTGATGTTGGAGCCCAGGAGGGGTGATTAACAGTGTTTGCTCAACTCCCCGGGCCGCCGATTATTATACCCTGGAGTCTGAAGTATAATAGAGTATATTATAGAGTATAATAGCAGTTTTGGTTCGGACGTGCTTGGTCTAAACGAAACTAAAAGGCGACCCTTGTGGGACAAATCGCACAAGGTTCGCCCAACATTGTAAAAGGGGTGTGCCCTAAATAATCGCCATTAATCATAATTGAGGTAAAATGCCCAATTTAATTGCGATTTTGATTTAGGTGATAATCACCCAGCCCTATACTTAACTCTCAGGCTGTAAGGAAGAAATATTTGGTACAAGCATCAAAAACCCTACAATTTTTGCCACAAAATAAGCAGATACAAATCTCTCGCTTATTGAGGAGACAAGTATGTGGCGCATGAAGGGAATTTATGGCACACAAAGTAAATTGTCATAAATTGATAAGTTTACACCATTTTAAACTTGGTTTACTTTGCACAGGAAAATCTGCACCATATTTGTTCTTTTCTGTTTCGCAAATGTGTCACAAAGTTAGGGCCGGTTCACATCTGCGTTCGGGTTTCTGTTCGAGGAGTCCGCGTGGGGATCCCCCAAACGGAAACCTATACACATAAAAAGCGGTTTACCTGGGAAACCACACGGACCCCATAGACTATAATGGGGTCTGTGTGGTTTCTGCTTGGTTTCCGCACGAAGCAAGCAGATAGAAAAGTGCTGCAAGCAGCACTTTCCTCTCCGCATCTTTCGTGCGAAAACCACACGGAACCCATTATAGTTTATGGGGTCCGTGTGCTTTCCCAAGTAATCCGCTTTTTATGCGAATAGGTTTCCCTTCGGGAGGTCCCCAGATGCACTCCCCGAACGGAAACCCAAAAGCAGATGTGAACCGGCTCTTAGACACGAATAAACCACACCCATTATAAACCATGCCCATTATAAACCACGCCCGTTATAAACTACACCCATTCAGGTGCACATTTTTTTTAAAGTGTTGAGCCAGTCGTATTTTTCTGTTCTTTCTGGTGCACTCTGTCCATAAATATGTTATAAAAGCCGTGCACCATAAATCAGACTTCTATTGATAAATATGCTCCACAGTGTGTTGTTGTTTTTTCTTCTAGTGTTGAGGGTCCTCTTTAAGCATCTAATCAGTAGATGCGCAGAATGCAGACATAGCAGTTGTCATAGGGCAAGGGACGAAAGGTAAGAAAGCACAAATCATAACCTCTCTAAAAGAAGTAGGGCACCGACCTATTCCTAAACGCTTCAAACCAGAAGGTCCTGAAGGAAGAACAGTGGCCTCCATTTTCGAAAGCTTAGCGAGACCCAATCTCCACTTCAGTATTTGCATCTGTTACTGTCCGCACATGTCAGTATCGAGGTTTGGTACAGTCAGATTGCACAGGAGTGAGGAGTATGGTAGCCACATACACGTACCACTCGAAAGAGGGACATCCATTAGGACCATTCACCATTCTGGAAAGCCAGTCTAATGTAACCATATTCACAGGACCATACCTTGGGAAGATGGAGTTCACTAGACCAGACTGTTTGTTACACACTGCTTGCTTAGAAATATTTGTGCTCTTTGTGTTTTCACATGGGAAGTTTTTGCTGTTGTTGCCAAGTCTTTAGTATTCTGTATAGTGATATATATATATATATATATATATATATATATATATATAGTGATATATATTTTATATATATATATATATATATATATATATACAGTACAGACCAAAAGTTTGGACACACCTTCTCATTCCAAGAGTTTTCTGTATTTTCATCACTATAAAAATTGTAGATTCACATTGAAGGCATCAAAACTATGAATTAACACATGTGGAATTATATGCTTAACAAAAAAGAGAAACAACTGAAAATATGTCTTATATTCTAGGTTCTTCAAAGTAGCCACCTTTTGCTTTGATTACTGCTTTGCACACTCTTGGCATTCTCTTGATGAGCTTCAAGAGGTAGTCACCTGAAATGGTTTTCACTTCACAGGTGTGCCCTGTCAGGTTTAATAAGTGGGATTTCTTGCCTTATAAATGGGGTTGGGACCATCAGTTGTGTTGTTCAGAAGTCAGGTGGATACACAGCTGATAGTCCTACTGAATGGAGTGTTAGAATTTGTATTATGGCAAAAAAAAAGCAGCTAAGTAAAGAAAAACGAGTGGCCATCATTACTTTAAGAAATGAAGGTCAGTCAGTCCGAAAAAATTGGGAAAACTTTGAAAGTGTCCCCAAGTGCAGTGGCCAAAACCATCAAGCGCTACAAAGAAACTGGCTCACATGAGGAAAGGAAGACCAAGAGTCACCTCTGCTGCGGAGGATAAGTTCATCCGAGTCACCAGCCTCAGAAATCGCAGGTTAACAGCAGCTCAGATTAGAGACCAGGTCAATGCCACACAGAGTTCTAGCAGCAGACACATCTCTACAACAACTGTTAAGAGGAGACTGTGTGCAGCAGGCCTTCATGGTAAAATAGCTGCTAGGAAACCACTGCTAAGGACAGGCAACAAGCACAAGAGACTTGTTTGGGCTAAAGAACACAAGGAATGGACATTAGACCTGTGGAAATCTGTGCTTTGGTCTGATGAGTCCAAATTTGAGATCTTTGGTTCCAACCACCGTGTCTTTGTGCGATGCAGAAAAGGTGAACGAATGGACTCTACATGCCTGGTTCCCACCGTGAAGCATGGAGGAGGAGGTGTGATGGTGTGGGGGTGCTTTGCTGGTGACATATATATATATATTATATAGTGATGGCATATCACTAGGATTGGTCCTACCTATATGACCAGAGGGGGTCTGACCTCCAGGACCCCCACAGATCCTTAGAATGAAGTGGAAGCAACTCTGGTCTAGAGCTGTTTTCCTCACCTGTTTCCTGGCCACCCAGCTGTGCAGGGAACTGCAGGCGATACCATTCTTCTGGCTATGCAGGGATCTGCAGCTACTTCCATTTACTTAAATGGGGCCATATTGCACTTTTTTTGCACAACAGATGTCTTAAGATTGGTGAAAAGAACCCCCCAGTCATAAAATGATGTCATAATGCCAACACTACATATGATGGGTATATACCACTAAATGGGTTTTTCCACTATTGACACTCAATCCCTATCAGCAGGGATGGTCACTGGGAATCCCACCTTTGAGGCATCTTGCAGTCATGGAAGTGTCCCATGTTATTGGAGCAGTGGTGCACATGTTTGGCCACTGCTCGATTTCACATTTTCTGTGGGGCTGTCATAGATTATCTTCCTGGAAGTCCCATAGAGGTGAATGGGCAGATGGCCTACTAGGCACACCACTGATCTTTTCACATTGGGCACGTATAGGCATCTGTTCTTGCTGGAAGTCCCAGTGGGTAGACCCTTACACCTTCGGCAGTGCTGGACATTTCCACGAGGCTGGGCATCCATTTTGCCGAGGTATTTGATACTGGTGGTGACACCTATGTTTTTATTTTTCTTTCTTTGACTTTAGTTTTGGGCTTATGCCTATAACACTTCTTACATATTAATGCAGTAAAGCTCTTGGAGTGGTTTGCCTGGCTCCTGAAGGCTACAATGATTTTATTCATTCATTGGTTTCTAGCAGATTTAGATGCACATGAATGTTTTCTCAGTTTTGCAACATATTGCAGAATTATCACGAGTGTCTTGTATGTTGTCCGTTGGCATTTTTTTTCTTCTTCATATTCCTGATGACTATTAGAAAGTGATAAGATTTCAGACCCTGACGGTTTCCTTTGCATTAGTCTTAGTATGTGATTCTAATGTGTGCAGTACATTCAGAATGTGTTGCCTCTGATCCAGCTCCTGTATGATGATTTGTCCAATGAGCTGATCATACAGCGGTTGTAAAACTTCTCTTATGTTGTATTTATCCCATTTTATCATGTACACAGAAAATCTTAAGAATAGATATAACGTGATGCGTGCAGAGCCCCTGGCTTATCACATCGAAAAGAAGAAACTGCGAATCACAGGTTTCCTGCAGTCAGATCCAAGCAGCATGGAATTCTTGGTTTCCATGGAGACAAGCCGTTGTCTAATTACTATACCTGCATCGGCTGAAGATGACTTGGTGTGCATATGGCTACTATTACACTGCTGCTTATTACTATGAATATGAGTAGACCATCACCGGTCCTCTCATTGCACTGCAGCAGGATTGGTTTTTCCCCCTGTTTGTATCTCTACTAGATTATGGACAAAGTTCTTCTGCTACTGGTTACCCAGATGCCACAGGTATTTTACCAGAACTATGTACAGGATTTAGAATTTCTAAAAGCTAAGGGAGCGTTCACACTACCATTAGTAGTGTCCATTGTTATCATCCATTAAAAAATTTTATCAACAGAAAATAACTGCAAACCCAAAACCACAAAAACTGCAGCGTTTTAGAATACCTGCGAAGTGGATAAGATTCTGGCTAATCCCATCCAGACATTCCAGAAAATTATCTGCAGCGGAAATGCTGAGATTTCAAAACCTGTTGCGTTTTTGTAAATCGCAGCATGACAATTCTACCTATAGGGAAACCACCGGCATTTCCATAGGTATAATAGGGACAAAAAGTCAGCAGAGGAAAACTCTGCAGACTTTCTTTGAAAAGCTCTGCAAAAAAAAATTTGATGTGTTTCCGCCGCAGTCTTTTTTGCAGCGCTTTTTGGCTGCGGCTCGCTACGTGGGGCCTTAGCCTTAAATCCACTTCCAGTCTCATTGGGGGCTTTTTTCCTCCATCTAATTTTACACTTGAATAAATTGTCTCATGTATACCAATTCATGCTTAGCAGGAAAACAGATGCAAACACAAAAAGTTGCAACAGCACTCTGCTAACACCAAGAGCATTACTGCAAATACCTACTGTGTATAAGGATAGATGAATATGAGGTTCTTGGTTATTACACTTTGACCAAACTGTAAGTGTAAGCCCATCTGCCACGACAAGGCGACCTCTATTAGGAGGATCCCTACACTATAATGGCTCACCGCTCTTAGGGCCTTGGTCTCTCATGAATTATGGGTAAATGGTGTTTTTTTTAGCCATATCATGTCCTCCATACATCACAAAAGGCCTCCTCTGGACCTGTGGCCTCTGAATGAATAGGGGAGTGTAGTTCACCCAAATAATGCCTTGGACAGATGGTCGGTGTGCATGAGCCAAAATGGAGGTCAGCCACAACCCCCAAAATAACCCAAGAAAACAGATCTGTTATAAAGTACAAGCACCAATGAGAAAAAGGCGATTGAGGCAACCTCTAGAGATATACTGAAAATATTATTTTAAGCTATTGTGTCATCCATTTAACAAATACCTTTTCAGACATACCTGTTGAGCAGATGTCATTATAGCTTATGGGTGACAGATGCCAGTATCCCGGTCTACTACACTATTCCATTCCATATTTTTTTTTTTGCGGTATATTGCTGTATATTGGCCCTTGGACAGCCATAAGGACACTCTTTGGGCTTCTTTCTGACTAATGAAGTTCTGTAGACACATTTATGCCTGTGTATTAGGAGTTTTCTTCATGTACATGCTGAACGTAAATAAAAGTTGTGATGTGAACACGAGTTAAAGGGGTATTCCTACGAACATAACCATTTTTAAATTTGTAGATAATTAAAAGTTAAACATTTTTGCAAATATAAGTAATTTTACATTTTGCTGAGTTTTATAGATTTTCTCTAAATATCTTGTGGTCGGTTGCCAGTGGATACGACCATGAATGCAGGACCTTTCTAAGGTCAGAAAATAAGCCATGATTTGCTTATTGTGGCCGGGATATCTTCTGATACATGTAGTGTCCCTGCCTGATAACCCAGCTACAATAAGAAAATCATAGTTGGATTCCTGTAAAGTCCCAGACCATAGAAAGTTTCTGCATTTGTGGTCGTATCCATTGGCTATTGATCAAGAAAACAGACCATCACCACTAAGATGGATAGAGAAAATCTTTAAAACTCTTCAGTATTTTTAACTACTTATATATGCAAAAATGTTTAACATGTAATTATCTACAAATATAGATATGATTATGTTCATGGGAATAACCCTTTAATTGTGGAGACCAGTTTTAATTGATAAATGGTTATTGCACCCTTACACTATGTCCTTTATTTGCTTGAATGCATTTTCCAGGAGTTTAAGGTTGATGACCTCTCCTCGGGATATAGCAATATTAGATCGGTGAGGGTCAACTCCTGGCATCCCATGTGGTCTTGTTTCAGGCCTGTGATGTTACGGCCATTGGTCAGATGGCCTTTCAGCACATCATTCCAATTCAAGTAAAAGCAATTCAACTGTAGTACCAAACACAGTCACTATAGAATGTATGGCGCTATGTGGCTACGGCCTCTTAAACAGCTGCTAGGTAGCATGCTGGGAATTCACCCCCACTGATCTGATATTGATGACTTATTCTAAGGATAGGACATCAATATTGAAGTCCCAGAAATCTCCTTTATATTTTGGGACATGTGTTATCATAATTAATATGTTATTTTGTTGTAAATACAGATTTGTAGACGTGTCCTGCTTTTCAACACGTATGTGTTAATATCCTGTATCTAGTGCTCACAGCTCTGGATTTCCTTTTCCTCTAGTCTTTTCCTTGAGGAATTCTCTATTTTGTGCTGTGTCTTTACATTGGCCGGTGTGCTATAGAATATGTCAGGTGCTTCCTGTCAGACTCCTGGGCATGTCTAGAATTCCTATAGTACAGCTCTGGCTTTGTGACAATGTAATGTGTCACTTGTTTCCATTCCTGCTAACCTTGTGAGCCATATTCAGACATGTGGACAGGCTGTTTCTTTAGGGGAATGTAAGTCTTGGCTTATGTTTGAAAGGCCTGAATGGGCAGGACTGGCAGTGTGCCCCCAGAATACACTGCGGAGTGATACTTCCATGCTGTATGAAACCTAAATGTGTTTCCTCATGAACATTCGGCTGTCAAACTCTCTTGCGTGTATAACCATTACTAGATGCAGTTGAAAGGATTTAATGAGGATGTGTTGTGGCGGCCATAATAAGGCATGCCTAGTCCATAGCACTTTTACAAGAGAGGATTCCTTAAATGCTGATCATATTACAGCTAAAGTCTTTAGCCTATCATTTACACACTTAGTTTTATGGACCTGTAATTATATTATGTATATTTTCCAGTTTCACAATTCTATTTAAAGAGTTTTAGGGAATGTGTCACAGAAAACACCCTATTTTGTAAACAAAGATTTAATGTTAAACATATTTATTAATCATTTTTTAGAAAATTTTCCATGTCACTATCAAAATTTAAAAAAACAAAACAAAAAAAACCCACTATATCCTACAGTTTTCACTCTGACTACTAAGCTTAATAATACACTGACCCTTGCCAGTTCTGTTTTCTTTCTTTCTCTTCTCTCTCTCTCTCTCTCTCTCTCTCTCTCTCTCTCTCTCTCTCTCTCAGACAGTATTAAAATAGAAGATAACGCCTCTTTTGGTAACACTACTGACAATAGATGTACAGCTTATCTACTCCCCCTCTCTGCACAGTGCATGTCTAGAAACCTCAGTGAGTCAGCTCCAGATTATTACTACCTATGGCTATTAGATGCTCTAAAGCATATCATGACATGCTATTAACAGAGCAGAGGCAAGATGGCATCCCCATAATTATGTACAAAAATAGAATTAAAAAACCCACAGTCATAAAATAAAAACAAATTAGAAAGAAGTTATATATTTTACTACCCGGTTATAGTAAGCAAATAGAAATAGATGATTTTAAAACATTATTGTCTTTGGTATTGAATAAAATGCAGTCAGAATATGATGATGAGTCTCTCAAAACCAAATATACTATATGCTGCATTATCTTCCAGCCAGGATTCAAGGCTGTGCAGTGAAATGTCAAAAGTAAATGGTCACTAACTTTGTCTATTTTCATAGTGCTTGAGATTCTGGACCAAAATGTAATGCAATTTAATAAAAAATGTGGCTGCTCTCTTCCTGAAAAACCTCTCTAAAGTTCCTGCCCAGAAGTGTCTCCCTTCTAGCTAATTTTCAGTTCACTTGCTGTTGCTAGCCATGGTCTGTCCATAATTACATTAGATAGGCAAGACTGCTTCACAGAGAGTGGAGGGGAGGGTCTAGAGTTTACAGTGAATGGAGAGGGGAGGAGTTGATTCTCCTCAGAACTTCACATGTCTGCAAACTGTTGCTCTGTGTAAAGGACTGAACATACTGAAAATCTCACATCTTACAATGTAAGAAAAAAGTCTTATATGTACTGGTATCTACTTATGGCTGCTTGTGTGATTACAGATGGTATATTATTCACAGACAGCAGCTTTGCTGACTGTGCTCAATGTTTGTTTGTTTTTTTCTGTATTTTCGCTGCTTGCCTGTAGGTATTTGCCCTCTCAGCTATATGTATGCTATTGTACAGTTGCTCCTGGCAGAATTACATATAATGGATAGGGGAGGGGGGCAGACTGCTATTTATTGTACATGCCCACAGCCTTGGAGACAAATACGAAATGTCCTGCAGCCATAATGGGAATTTTAGCGGCCGATGTAATCTTTGTATCCTATTAAAATGAAATTCTCCTCTTTTGTATGACACCAAAAACAAGTTTCTATGTTTTGTAATGCCTGAGAGATACCCGTTTAAAGTGACCCTCCTCTATCCTCATTTTCTCTTCATTTCACACAGCCAGTACAACATATAGAGTGAGAGCAGCAAACAGCTCTCAATAGGCAAGTGTGGGAAAAAAAAAATCTGAATTTCACTTAAAGGAGCCAAAATTTGTTAATAAAGCACCTTACCGTTGGATGTGGACAAACAGCAACATGCAAATGCTCCGTGAGATTTAGAGGCTTCTCAACCTGCACTCTCCATCAGCTCTGTAGAAGTGAATAGAGTGACGGCTGAGCATGTGCACTAGTGATCTCTTTATGTAGGGTATTTGTGGACCCCTGTTCTCCTGATCGCTGGGAGTCCCACTGTCAGAAACCTACCCCCTACAGAAAACCCCATTAAACCCTTTAAATGGAAAAAAGAAACCTTTTAAGATCTTTACTAAATTCCAGTCTTTTCTTATATCTTTTATTTTATTATATTTTTGTGTACAGTTATTTTTTTTTCTTGCATTTCTCAAGTCCTATTGTAGTCTGTGGTAAAATGCCAGAAAAAAGCCCCATGCTAGAGCATGCTGGGTGTTCTCTTTTACAATAGACTTATAACACGCGTTTCTCTGGAAATTGTTTAAATGACTGTAATACATGTCAGAAATTTGACATGTATTTTTTCAGTGTAGCCTGGGGTTTCTGCTTAGTTTGCAGCAGTGCTGTGGAGTCAGTAGGACAGACCTCCGACTCCTCGTCCAACTCCTTCATAAATGACAACCATGGTCAGACAGAAGCAGTAAAGATCCTCTAATTCATTCCTATGAAAGTAAATTTGTAACAATCTATAAATCTAATGAATTACACAATATTAATAATTGTATAATATAATTATAATTAATGTCTGAATCATTAACTTTTTTCCAACTTCAACTCCCACTCTATCCAAAACTGGCCCTGACTCCAACTCCTCAGCCCTGGTTGGGTGCCGGATTAGCTCCATTCCGTTGTGGCAAGATAGGCCGAGACGCTTTGGTGTTTGTAGCCCCCATCTATCTTGTGATTAATGCCAGGTGGGCAGCGCCTCGTATATGCATTTCTATTATATTGCACACATGTAGCCGTATGTCTTCTGGGATGTTAGTTGTTTTTGTGCTATTTCTATACTACAATGACCTCACTTCATGAATAGCCACTTCCTGGAACTGGAAATCCTCTATTTTTCTTCCAGTTGTCGCACATATTGTAAGATGATTTCTGCGCCATATAAATCTTACTCCTTTTATGACAAATTGTGGTTGTGACTTCTGGGGCTTAGGTGCTTATGGTGACAATGTGAGCTCATCTGTCTTTGCTGACTTGATTTATAGGTGTCTATTGCTGTTCATTCAGGACTCCAGATCCAGGGGCAGAGTTCATGTGAACTGCATTAGGGACTCCCTGTACTGTACTAGCAAGTGAGCAGAGTTTTTTTTTCTTTAAGGCACTTAAGCCCATCATTTTGTAGCAAAAAAACTCCCAGATTAAAAATTGATTTCACATAAGAGACTTGTGACAGTATTGCTAAAAGGGTCATCAGTAACAGGTAATATAGTGTTCATGTCATTGTACATGCTACTTCGTGAGCTTGTTAAATATTTGATGCATGTTGCATTATGCAACCTCCATTGATGCCTTGTTGGCACAGGGTTGTCCAGACAGACCATCAGAATATGATATATATATATATAATTTTTTTTTTTTTTTTTTTTTTTTTTTTAAGAATAACCTCTGGTGATGGTTGTGCAGATTACATGAATAAATTAATTTCACAATTTTATGCCTCCTGTGCTGCGAACAAAAGTGTCCCGGAGGCAGCCACTTCATCTCTTGTGCCCAGAGCACTGATAATGCAGCAGCCTATTGGGAGGAAGACAAGGAGGTTGGGAGTAGTAGTCTGTGCAGTTCTGGTGGCATGGATCTGAGGGGGCCTGCAAGATGTCTGAAAGTGGTAGTAGTGTTCCACAAGGGAGGTCTTAATGGTAGTAAGCCTCCCGGAGCCTGATGGTGGTTGGAATGTCCTTGATGGTTGAAGCAGGAATAAGACTGCTGGGTGCGGATCCAAAAAGGGTGTCCTTTCTGACCTGAGCCTATAGATAGGGTTGTAGCTTTGAGGTCCATGTAATGTTACCCTCCCATACAAATCTTGCACACAGTATCCAAATGAGCAGGGATAATTTCCACTTCCTGATTGCAGAACGGCGGTTAACTGTCCTTGAGCCTGCCTAACAAGGAGCTCTTGCACTCTCCTCACACTCTCCTCACACTTGTCTCCACTCTCTGAGCTGGAAGAGCTAGGGCTGGATTCACACCAGTGCTCTGTTTCCATTGGGGGATTCCATCCCCCATTCTGCTTGAAAAATGCAGAGAGAAAAGTCCTGAAAGCTGGAGTTTTCTTTCTGCATTTTTCGGGCGGAAACCCGGTGAACCCCATTATAGTCTATGGGGTCCATGTGTAACTGCTTTTAAGCGAATTGGGTTTCTGTTTTTTGGGTCACCCAAGCAGACCCAAACAACGGAAACCCAAGCACAGTTTTGAACCTAGCGTAACTCACTTCACTACTTCCTCCTCCTAATTCGGGAACCAACAGTCTCCTCTCCTCCCTAAGTAAAGATCATACCATCGATTCCACCCTCAACTCCAAATAGCTCACTCACTTAGAGGCATAGTAGCATGTTTAGCTGATTAGAAGGGCCAGCTCTGTCCTGGGGAGCCCACTGGACCCAGTGCAGGTGGTGGGTGACAGAAGGATACTGTCCGTGGTGAGCTCCATGCAGAAGAAGAAGTCCCATCCCATGCATGAGACTGTGATCGCGCTGAGCAGAACTGTCAGTGACCAACTGCTCCACCCTAGGTGTGAGAAGGAGCGCTATCGGAAGTCTTTCCTCCCCACCGCGGTTAGGCTGTACAACCAACACCGACCTAAGCGGAGATCATTACACACAGAGAACTGAAATATCTCTCTGCCTGTTAAATCCCCCCCCTCCCCCTCTGCTACGTCCTATCTGTCTGTCTGCTATTAATGTAATGCCTCTCACCTTGGAACATTCCTGTACATGTTGTATTTGTATTTGTATCTGCTTATCTTTGCTGCTGTAACACACTGAATTTCCCCATTGTGGGACTATTAAAGGACTATTATTATTATTATTATTATTATTATTATTAAGCACACACGCAATAGTAATAATGCTAATAATCACTCTTCTGTTCTGAGCCATGGCTCTAGCGTCTGGTCAGGAGACCACTAGAGCTGTCATTCAGAGGGGATGGATGGGGGCACATAAACTTTAGTATCGTTTGAAGTAGACCACATTTTTTATTATTGTGCAGCCTTCTAATTATTTTTTTTTTTTTTGCTGTCAAAATGAAGCTGCATTATTGGCTTTATTTGGTTTTATATTTTCAGCCATATTTGGTCCTGTTATCAGTACCTAAAATATATCTGGTCAGTAGTTGCTACTTGAATTGTTGTATTAAAGTGGACCTGTACCCACCAGTAAACAAGTACCTGTAGCCTCACTGATTCCATCAGTGGTTTCCCTTTTCAGATGTTATTGGTATCACCAGCACTGATAGAAGTAAATAGCCAAGTGGGTGGTCTCAATGGCTTCAGCACCAATGGCAGAGGTGACGTGCCACGGATACAAACCACCGATGCCATCAGTGAAGCAGCAGCTATGAACGTGTGCCTGTAGCTTCACTGATGTCAGCAGGTTGTGGAGTCTGAGTCGGGGCCAATTTTGAATGGAGTCAGAGACCGCAAAAAGTTACTGACTCTAAATAAAAGGATTATTAAATTATAGAATTATAAATATTGTAGAATTAATCAGATGCATAGCTTGTTTCATATTTACTTACCAGGAATTCAGGAAACGTTAGGCATGTTATTATATAGATATCTGTCCTGTTCCATCAATCTAAGGTCACTGTATAAGAGCTTATTCACACAACAGGCTTGTGCGATCTGCTTTTTCCTCAGATGGCACATGGCCCTCATTCAAGTGGGTTGATTGGCATGAACTTTTTTTTTTTTTTTTTTTTTTTAATAATGGTTCATGTCTCTAATCTGTTAAATGATAGAACATGTCATTTCTCCGTCCTTTCTCACAAATCCCTCCTTTAGATTCAAGTGTATGCGGGATCTGTGAAAATTGCATTTCCTTCGGATGTACATGGCTATGAAAAATATACAGTTTCACGGCCAAGTACACGGTTCAGTCATGTGAATAAGCCCTAAAACCGATGTAGAAAAATGACAATTTTTCACACAGCTTTATTCCTATTCTTGGCCTTATTGAATATCGGCTTAGTGGAGGTTCCCAGCTCTATGCGATGGGTAGTAACACATATTCTAACATCAGCTAGGCAGTGTGCTTCCTCTAGGTGGAAATTGGATCAATCTCCTACTATAAATGAATCTCTATTTCACATATGTAGTATGAGCTATCCATGGCACTGGATCATATGCATAGGGAGTTACTGAAAAGGCGGAGGAAAGCTTGGATGACCTGTTCCAGTAATACTCTGATCTTGCCCTAAACTCTTCTGTTCCAGGAGCAATAGGGGCGTCTGGATTGTGCTCTGTTTCCCTCTTGCACTAGCTTTTTTTGTGAATAAGAGGAGCTTCGCTGTTGCCGGATGACCATAGCTCGGGTCATAGTCCAAAAAAGTTACCAACTGAAAACAAAAATAAGTTCTCAAAATGATCTATTTTAAATGATACTACATACTTATTGGTATTGTATAATTAATTGTATAGTTTGTTGCGTATTTACTTTCATAAGAATTTTGACACTGACTGACTGTCAGACATTTATGGAAGACTCTGAGCCGGTGGTTAGGCCTACCAATACCATAAGGTGTTTATGAGCAGGAAGTCTAGGATTATATCTAGTATTATAGCTAAATGTAAATATAGATAAATTCTACCTAAATGAATGAGGCACAACATGAACCAGAAGATAAGCTAGAGCCCACACAAAACAGAACAACCTTTCTTCAGAGCTGCAGATCCATGGCTTATGTTTTTCATGTGGATATGGCGTTGTAAGGTAACTACACCCTGCTCGCCATGTTTTACAAGGAACCTGTGAGCGCAATTTTAGCTCCCAAACCAAGCACAGTATCCGACGGGGCACTGCATGTCTTCTGCAATGGTGTCCTTATAAAGTTTGGAAGATTCTGTCATCTTCCAGAAAATAACTTTTATTAAATATTCAGATTACTTTCTTGAAGTCATGGCGGTGGACAGCTAGCCGAAGTAGTCAAGCTCTGCACGCATGCCATTTTCACTCCTATGTCTGCAGTGGCCCTGATGTTCTCAGTCCTCAGGCCTCAAACTGTTCCTGTGCATGTGCAGAGGTGTTCTGTCTTGTAACCATGGTCATCACTCCAGTAGAGTCCCAGTTTCACTTACTTATGCACAAGCAGACATGCTCCCCGTCTTCTGCCAGTTCATGAGGTTTGGGACTGAAGAGCGTGATTGTGTGATAGGACACCCCCAGCGCATGCACAGTTATCAACTGAGGCCTGAAGATGTGCTTTGAAATAGGAGGACCTTGGGACCTTTGTGGTGATTCCAGAGGGGCAAAAGGGGCATGTACATCTTGACTTCTTAAAGTCAAGGGGGAGGAGTGCCAGCTGAAGAAGGTTATTTGAGAATAGAATAAAAGTGTTTTTTTTTTTTGTTTTTTTTATTTCTTTAGAGGGTGGTATGACCGTTTAAGCTTCATAAGGACACCATTGCAGAAGACGTGCAATGCCCTTCTAGGCACTGTGCCTAGTTCAGGTGCTAAAGTCACCCTGACACGTTTCCTTTAAGAAAGTGGGAAAGATGGGGGCACATATACTATGGCTCGTGCAAAAAAAGCTGGTGTGAGTTATATCTGAAATCTGTGTCAGTTCCTGAATGGCATAGACTTCAGTTCTGGTGTATGGGAATCGGGGCCTCTTAAAGGGATCCTATCATTCAGAAAGGCCAATTTTAGTAAGACCATGTGGTAATAGCCTTTATAAAGGCTATTCTTCTCCTACCTTTGTTGTTTCGCTCCTCACTGCCGTTTAGAAGAAATGTTGATTTTTATCTTTATGCTAATGCGTCTTCAGAATGCACAGGGGGCGTTCCACCAATGCTGAAACTGCACAAGGGGCGTCCCCTGTGCTCTCCTCAGATGCATTTTTGAACTTACCACCCCGCCTCTCTTCTTCTTTAGCAGACGCCTCTTCTTGACATCATCCTTGTACGAGTCTTCATTCGGGAGACATGCGCCGACTGCGCATTTCCATTCAGCCATTTTCCTGTGGCCTATTACATATAGCACATGCAGCACGCTCGTGTCATACAAGGATGACATCAAGAGGCGGCATCTGCTAAGGAAGAAGAGAGGCAGTGCGGTAAGTTCAAAATTGCGTCTGAGGAGAGTACAGGGGACGCCCCTGTGCAGTTTCAGCATTGTTGGAACGCCCCCTGTGCATTCTGAAGACACATTAGCATAAAGATAAAAATCAACATTTCTTCTAAACGGCAGTGAGGAGCGAAACAACAAAGGTAGGAGAAGAATAGCCTTTATAAAGGCTATTACGACGTGGTCTTACTAAAATTGGCCTTTCTGAATGATAGGATCCCTTTAATAATTCAGGCACAGTTATCGCTGGCAGGGGAATGGACTAAGACTGGCATACAAATTCCACCCACTGTATGTGATGTTAAGGGTAGGTTCACACTACCGTTGTTTAATGTTTGTTGTTCTCATCCATCACAGGATGAGAGCAATGGACATTAAAAGACAGATGCAGTGTATAGAGATTGATATATTATGTAGGATTATATGTATACTTGCATAAAAAAGACAGCTGCACATTGGACAGTTGCAGAAAATTAAGCATATGGGTGTGGATTGGGATTACAGCAAGTCCATTTATGTCTTGAAGCTTTGGGGTACTGTTACACATCTGCAGAAACACACGTGTTGTATTTTGGAACCACACGGATGATTTGTGTTATTGATCTTGGTGTCATTTTTATTGGTGTATAATATGAGTAAAAACAGCACATACAATAGCACCTTTGGGTGCCCTTAAATTGGACCTCCCAGCTCCATCCCCTATGCGTCAATTTCCAGAACGCAGCTGTACTTTTCATTTGGAGCAATAACAAGTCCAGGTGCCGCTCGGCAATTTGGCATAGTCACATACTGCCGCCAATAGCCGGGCTGCACCTGTACTGTTGTCATTGCTTTAAATGGAAAGTACAGCTGCGTCCTGGAAATTGGCGCATAGGGGATGGAGCAGGCTTGGAATCATTCTTGTGTGCCACACATCTGCCTCTTGTGTGTTTGCTATTCCGTTTTTTTGCTCCTCGGTATCATTCACACAGTGCGATGGTATCACCACTCCATCTCCTATAATGGCAGCTGGCCCACGCTAGCTGATGTAGTCCATTTTGGCTGTTGAACAGTCAGTTTGCCATGTAGATGCAGCAAACGTTTTTTGGCGGACTGACAGCAGACTTTACTCTGCCAATACCATGTCAGTCATTCTATATGTTTTCGACCGGCTGTCAGCCAAAAATCCTAGTGTTTGGCATTATCGGCCAGCTCGGATATAGTCTTTGCTCCAGTCAGGGGGCAGTTTAGTTAATGCTGATCCATAATCTCATCATCGGTTGGATGGCCGTCTGAAATCTAAAGTATATGGCCGGCCTTATATCCAGGGCTGCGGAGCCGAAAAAAAAAGTTAACAACACCGGTTTCAAAATAATATGATTAATTGCTTTTAATTATATTAAATGATTATAAATATTGTATCATTAATTAGATGTATAGTTTTGTTACATATAGGAATTTCACTAGGTTTTTAATGAAATCGAGTAGCTTTAGGCCAGGGATACACGGGGAATTTTTTTTGGAACTATTAATTGATTTGAACTATTAATCTACAACCACATCCCAAATAGATGCATTGTATTGTGCACGGCAGCTGTCACTAAATAGTTAAAATGACTCCGTAGCACTCCAAGCAGTCAGTTTAGCCCCAGCCTTACTGCTTCTGACTGACCATGGCTGTCAGCCATTTGTGAAGGAGTCGGAACAGGGATTGGGCTGTGGAAAAATTGCTTAGTTCATGTAATTTGCACATCCCTGCCAAGTGCGCTCCTCTTTTATTACCTTATCCTTTGATTTGACTATTACCCAAGCAGTATCTGCAGTACAAGGTGCTATGTTTGCTTTAGGCCTTATGTACGCAACCGTAGTTGTCTGTGGTCAGTGGAAAACATGGATGGTTAATATTTGTGTGCCGTCCATGTTTTTCACTGCCTGTCATTAGAATTAATGGACGAGCCACAAAAACGGACAGAATAGGACATGCTTAATATTTTGTGGCTCAGTCCTACAGTCCCCACACAGACCAGACTACCGATGTGTGCGCGGGGTATTAGTTGTTTTACATGTTCAGTGGCACTCAGAAACCAAAGCAGATTTTTCTGGGATTGCTCCTATAAGGAAATATTATTCATTGATGCTGTAAGAATGAATGATGTGTTTGTGTGGCTATGAGAAGAAAAGTTCCAATGTGGTTGACTATTTTCCAGACAGTGATGGCTAAAGTGATCGCCCATTGAGCATTTGTTATGCTTTGAATCCGCCTTACTCTAATGTGAGTAGAAATAGCAGAAGAGGAGCCCAGATTATTAATGGCGGTGCACAGTCTGTACTGTCGCTTTAAATCCACACGCTGAAAATGCCAATGGAAAATATGTGTGCACTTGTATGTGTTCAGTAAAATGAGTGGCTTGTATAGTGATGCCTTATTACCGAGTCTGGAACACAACGTTCTCCTGCGCTCCATTATGTTATCTGCCCGGCCACATCTAGCAGCATTAATCACTCCCGGGATAACATGGCGCTGGGCGGCTCTCACTTACACCCTCATTTTTTATCCCCTGCCCATGTCACTTTTGTGTATCCGCCATTATGTTTTACAATTAGATGTGAAGTCTTTGGCTTCATTGTAGAGGTTTGCAAGTCTAATGAGAGAAGTTATTCAAAGGCAACCAGAATGTTTAAAGGCAGGTTTTGAAGATTTAACCTCACTATTTCTGGGGCTCCTCAAAGACACCTTTAATGATTAAAGGGATATGATGAAGTATGGGGAGGGGGGAAATGTAATACAACTAGACCGAAGGGCTCTGACCAATATGTACATAGCAGTTACATTTATAATGGGTAGGACTGTCTAGTCTCTTTTAACGTATTGATATCATTTGTTTAACCCTTGCCTGTCTGTTTTATAAAAATTACTGAAAATGATTTAGATCCTGTGATACCCCAGTATCCAGTTAGGACTATATTCACATCTGCCCTGGGTGTCCGTTCGGTGTAGAGTCCTTTAGAAATCCAGAACAAAAAAGTCCTGCAAGCCCAACATTTCCCAATAGCGATGTCAGGAAAAAATAGCGAACACATGACAGACCCCATTATAGTCAGTGGGTTTCCTTGGGATCCATGGTTTTCCGCCATTAGATGGACCATTTTTTCATTCTTGCGGTCCTGCAACAGACCAGAAGAAAGACATAGATGTGAACTCATCCTAACAGTTCAGTGCATTGTACGAAGGTTTTTGGAAATGGTGAAATGAGGAACCCTGGTTGTTATAAGTTACAATATTTCATTAAACTGGATTTTTCAAAATTTGCATCAAAGCATAAAATTCACAGAATAGGGGATAAATGATCAGAAGAACAGGGGTCCACAAGTGCTGGCTGTGAATAAAGAGGTGGTGGGCATACTTGTATAGAACTCAGTGTCATATACAGAGGAACACACAGTAATATGTGACAAGATAGGACCAATGGAAGGGAAGATGGGCTGGGATAGTTTAAGATTTCTGCATCTTCTGTGTTTAGTGTTCATGTAAAATAAAGAAGTTATAGTAGTAAAGAAATATAAATGTAGTTAACTATAGTGTGAGCTGCCAATGTTAGTAAAGGTTTTATTCTATATTTGTAGCACAAGTGAACACTACTTCAATCCACCCCAACACAGGCTTGACCACTAAGAGGTTAAAATGGTTATCCAGGGTCTGTTTAAAAACATACTACCCTGGGTTGTATTTGGGCCGAACCTCAGGTTTCTAGCCTGGTTCACACGATCAGAGTCCGTCTTCCTCCTCTCTTCTCACCTGTTGTTACTAGTTACCTTTCCTATGTGGAGTTGGCATTACTATTACAATAATCTTCTCTTACAGCCCCCATAACACAGGTAACGGCCTGTGAGGAGGGTGGAGGGCGAGCGACTTGGTGCAGGACACTTGACCAAGGGTCAGAACAAGCCCATTCACATTCTCAGATAGTGAGCAGAGACTGTTCTTTCTGCCCCTAGTGGCCAAATATTCATCCAGAAATGCCAGTGTACAGGTTTGTAATCCAACCTAATAAATATAGCAGCATGTATTAGGCTTCATCATTGTATGATTCCTTTAGCCCTCTGAGCCTGACCTCACTGCCTTCCATAGTCCTAGTAGTAAGAGTCAGACTAAGTAAGCTGTAAGACTCTAAATGACAGTAATATTTTTCTTTAGTGAAATATAATCTGGATTAATACAGTGTGCAATTGCTATATAATCTGGCTAGCACCTCTGTTCCTTGCACACCTGATCCCGATTCTTGGCCTTTACACTTGGCTAATGTATTTCTGGTGCCATAATATACATTAGTACTATAGAAGCAAGGAATTATAATAAATTGCTGGCCGCGACTTTGGTGAGATACTCTGTCTGATATCCTCCTGCAGTCCTGTGATACAGCATTTAGAAACCCTTCTTCCTAATGAATACAGGAGGGAAATGGAGCCAGTGATAGGGATGTGTTGATCTTTATCTTTTATTGATGGTGTCCTTGAAAGTGCTGTTGTGCCAGAGATTTCTTGCATCTTAAAAAGCATAAGGTTGTGTTGTAGAAACCATTCAATAGGGCCTGCGACTTAATGGCTGTCAGGGAAAAAGGAAGGTTATTTCAAGATGAGATGCTTGGCTCAGAATCTCAGGGTTGCTCAATAGGATAAGAAAGGCCATGTATTCAGAGGCAGGCAGCATAAAGCTGCTTTTATGCAGACGCATTTCGTACACCTCTACATGTCAATAGCATTGTGATGCATGAAACATGCACAGATCAGTCCTACACTGTGTGAACAAATCTGAAGAAAGCCATTCAGGACACAAGAAAGTATCAGATATAGGATATTGATTGTAGGAAAAGATGGCTTATAAATGCGGACCCTCCATCCAAAAAATAGGCTTTTAAGGTAGAGGCTACAACATTGCGGAAAAGCTGTGTTTTTATTTTGCAGATTTTGCAGTATGTTAGTTTTTGCTCAAAAAAAAAAAAAAAAAAAGATTGGCTTCAAAATGAATGGGAAATATAAATCACTTCTCCCTTTTGTTAAACTCTTTTCTAGTTTTGGTTCAAAAACAAACAAACAAACAAACAAAAAAAAAAAACAAAATCTGCAGCAAAAAAGCAAACAAACAAAAAAATGCAGCATAAATCCCCTCTATGTCAGCACCGCAGCATCAGTCCTTCCTGACAGCCTTTATGATTTGGCTGTAGCCAGGAATTCACCAGGTTGATTTGGGACACTAAACCACCCATAGGTCCTTATGATCTGGGGGTTTAGTGTCCCAAATAGTCTGTATTGGACTCCTCTCTAGTGCTCCTGTGCAGTTGTTCAGTGAAACTGGGGATAGCACACCTCGGCTTCGCTGTGCATTTGCCAGACCTTCCCCACCATCAGTGAACTACTGTGCCAGCGTCAGGAGTGCTAGAGTTGCGTCCACTGAGACTTACTGCACTCATTTGTATAAAGTGGTCTCCCCAAGTACCCCCCTGAAAGAGCTACTTGGGACGCTAAGGACCTGTGGGTGGTTTACTGTTCCAGATAGATGTGATCTCCAGTGCAGGAGACTGTAGATTATATTATATAGAGGTCAGAGAGACCTTTCTGAACATATCTGTAAGTGCCAGCGGTGAGTTTACTTTCTCACCACACAGAAAGCTCCCAACTGATACAGTAATGGATCTATAGACCTCCATATAACCTACAGGCATAGAATAGCACACTAGGCTGCACTTTTTGTTGCAGTACCCCCACCCCTTAAAAAGGGAGTCTGTTGGGTCCAAAATGCCTTCCATTAATATGATTAGAAACTTACCGTACCATAGGCTGATGAAGGAATGGCAAAATAATCATCTTTTTATCAATATGCAAATTAACCTGTAAGTGCTTGAGGGGCGGAGCCTGATAGGGGAGATTTGTTTGTAGACCGCGTTGATGCAGACAGAGGCTGGAAAGCACTGGCGGCTGTGTGTAGGTAAATCTGTCAGGCCCTTCCCCGGGGCACTTACAGGCTGATTTACATATCCATATAAAGATTACTTTCTCAGCATTTCTTCATTGGTCTTTGTCCAAAAATGTATGTTTCTGCTCTAATAAAGGCCCCTACATGGCACTATTATTGGCTTGGGAGGCATTTTAGACCTTTAACATGGACACCTGTGAGGGATGGATGGCAGTCACTGGTGTCTCTATTTAGTTTAGAGCTTTCCAGGCACATACAGTAAACTGATTTAAAGCCATGGCGGGAAAGCGCCTAATAAAGAATGTGTATGCAGATTACTATAGAAGTGTCCACAGGGTGTTTCTTCAACAGATCAGGGTCCTGCTTTCTTTGTAGCATCCCCTGCCATCTAGGCTTGTTGTCTCTGATGTCTCCTGTCTCATGCACTGTCCCCAGTAAAGGCTTCATTCACATAGGGAAGTGGGATAGTGGTCCAATAACTCCCCTTGTCTCAGCTGAGGGCTGCAAGAATCCTGTGGTGGCAGCCTTTCTCCTCAAGAACGAAAATCCAATCCAACATGTTCAACCCTTCTTCTCCCTAACAATGAGGGAGCCTCAGGAGGCCCCATAGACATTAGATGGTTGACTGCCCCAGCTAGCATTGGTGTGTTCAGCCCACTGTAATCTTCATGTAATGTGCATGGCCAGCTTTAGACATCTGTAAATGCAAGTAAACAATGCGTCACTGGCAAGCAGCTGTCAAGTATTTTTTACTATGAAGTTAATTCTGTACTTGCTCAAAGTGATTCTTAATAATAATAACACAGAAGCTCAAGATAATGAATATTACATAATCCGAGAGGCTTTCCCTAAAGGTATGTCTGTATTTGTGTGTCAGTAGAGCACACGGAAGTAATATATGTTAATTAAAGCAGAATCTAATGTAAGAAGTCTATGCCAAGGTTAGTAATTCAGGTAAACCATATTATGTCACTGATTTCCCATAGGGGAATGTCTTTAAAGCAACATATGCTGATAATAATTCACTAACACATTATTTCCACAAACATCAGACCTGGTAACAAAACATATATAACATCCCGTTCTTAGTAGACACAAATAATAGATCATTGGTATATGGTGTCCGTCTAAATTTCAACGCGGCCCCAAATACCTTATCTGAGCTTTACAGGGACTCTGTGCCACTGTGTCCTTTCTCTGCCTGGCAGGAGCAGTCTGGGATCACCTCTGTACATGGAGATGTTGTAGATGGAGCTGTCAGTGGCATTCAGACAGAGAAAGGTACGAGTGTCCACCCATGTGGGTGCTTTAAACAAGACCTGAAGACTTCTCATCTCTCCAGACATGTCTATTTTAGGAAATACTTTGTATTCGTCATAAAAATAACACTACTTGAGTATATTTTCTTAGAACTATAAATTGTATGGACAGACTGACCACTGGCTGTTATCATTCCCCTTATGGAAGTACTGTGTCCTTATGTCACCTGGCATGGTCAGCCTCGATTGGACATTGTCATAGTCTGTGGGGACACCCAGAAATAACAGGGGAGCAGCACAATGTAAAGACCTAATGTAAAGTATTTACTAAAACAGAAATGTTAGAAGAGGTGAAGGGTCTTTTTAATTTGCCAGTGACCATACACTTATGTGATGAAGTCCCTTTCTCTTAGGCAGTTGTCACCTGCTGGAATGTCCTTTAAGGTATATTGTATTCACAACTGATATGTTGTGTTATACATAGTGCTGCAGGCTTAAAGGGGAGGTACATGACATGAGTCATTCACTGCCCCTCACACCTTGCGCTAAGCACAACAGAATTTATAATATAGAATAAAGAATATTTTATTCAATATTGCAGTTCTTGGAACATGTATATGAATCAAAGTTACAATGCACACCTTTAGGCTTATTCACACATGGTTTTGTTCAGCGATTTGCATCAGTGGTTGTAGGCTTTATTCACACAGCTGGCTCGGAGCTGTTTTTTACTGTCATGTGAATAAGCCCAAAGTCTAGTTTTTTGAGGTCTGATAAATCTCAGAATTCAGAGTTTCACATGGAGTTCCTGAAGCATCTTGCTAGTTCTCAAGGTGAATAATCCAGAAGAAAAAAAGTGAATATGCAGCCCCTCCTCCAGTTATAAATAAATAAATAAAAAAATAAAAAAATGTGTTTTATTTGGAATATAATAAAACATGCTGCACAAGCATACAATGAAAAAGGTCGCAATAACAGGTGACATGTTTCAAACATATAAACTGTACTTAAAGGGGTATTCCGGCCCCAAATGGATATTTATACTGATGACCTATCCACAGGATAAGTCACCCATATGTGATCTGTATAGCAGTGATTCTGGTGACTCTTATTTCTTGAATAGGAGCAGCCTGTATGTGCTCTCTGTCCACTGCAGCAGCTTCTGAAGGCTGCTGGGACAGCTGATCTATGCGGTTTTCATGTGTTGGAACCCCACAGATCGCATACTAATAACTTATCCTGTGGATAGGTCATCAGTATAAAAATCCTTTCGAGGCCAGAAAACTCCTTTAGTCATAGCTTCATGTCAGAGCTTCTGAATAAACAAGTGGTGCCGGACATTCACTTCTAGTTCTAAAATCTGCCATACAAAGAGTTGTCCCACAAACAAAATGTATTGCCAAATCATATAATAGGTGATAAATGTGTTCTTTTCTTTGGGACTGACGTGTTTATATAGTTGGCTATCTCCATCAGTCTCTCAGAGATAAACTGAGCTTATGTTAGATGTAGCATCACCTCTGTTCACTTAGGGGATTGTGATGGGGGGCAACAGTGGGATCCCAAGTACTGATATATGTATCATCTATTCCATGAGTAGGTGATAAATGATGTTGGTGGACTAAACATCAGGTTTTCATACATTGTTGCCATTGCAGCTTCCTGATGCTTTACAACTACTACTACATGTGCTGCTAGCCTTAAAGGGAAATGCTGTTTAAAGGGAGTCTGTCACCAGGGTGATATATATTAAACCAGCAACACAGCTAGATAGGTCAGGATCTCCACTGCTATACTGCAGAGTGCAGCGTAGCAGATTGCAGCAACGGAGTCGCTCTCGATGCTCCAGACTGATCATTTGCATATTGTGAAATAAATGAATATCTCAGCAATGGAGGCATGGATTGCCATGTGTAAAAAGGTGTTACATTCAGGTAAGCCCGACCTATCTTGGTGTGTCGCTGGTTTAATATGCTTCAGCCTAGTGACAGTCTCCCTTTAAGCCTTGCACATTAAGGATCTTGTAGCGTTACATCTGGGGACAGTAGAAGCCCATCTTTCTATTAGCTCTGGGTATTACTTTTTAATATGCTTTATCTACCGCTCTGGTGTTCTCATGGCAACTTCTTTTTCTTTTATTAGCTGCCAGATATGCATTCATTTTCATCCTTGGCTTGTCATGGGGCTGTTTGAAGGCCGGTGTACAGGGGAGACATTTGTTTTTATTTGCTGCTTGTTTAATACAGGCTTTCTATATCTGAGACCAGGTAATTGAATGAAAACCCTGAAACAGTAACAAACTTGTGTTCGGGAAAAAAGTCCCCGATAAATGGAATGTGAAATCCTATAAAACACAGAGGCCAGGCTGCATCTTGTAGCATTTCCTCTTTTGTGCCATCTTCTGATAACATTCTACATAACAGCTCATTTCATGTGAGATCAGTGCTCCTAGTTAGAGGCAGATGTAAAATAATGAAAGGCTCACGTTGCCTTCTACCCTCCTAGCAGGGGGCTGATGCTAGCCTGAGCTTCTTGTGGCACAGATTGTCGCGAGCTCCCTGCCGCGCTGTTGTTCATTATGTTTTCGCCACTTGCTTTGCAGCAAATCTTCAATTTTAGATAAACTAATTGAAAGTGCTTTAAAGGAACATGTACTCTTACGGAGCCTTAATATAGGCTTTGTCTTAAAGGCAAATATAAGTAAAAGAAACCTTCAAATAATAATCAGGATGTTTCTGAACATTTATTAATATTACCTATAACTCTGAAAAACCAGCCCTAAATCTGCTGCAGCAGTGCACTGTAGTGGATCCATCTGGATGCAGACAGAGAGGGTAAGGTCCTTGTGTATGTTATTTTATTGTTTTTATGCCTCCCATCTTTCTATTCAACCCTTCTCCTCCCTGCTTTCCCTCCCCCTTTTTTTTTTTTTTTTTCCCCTCTTATTCATTCATTCCCTTCTCACTGATGCTAGGTTCACATTAGTGTTCGGGTTTCCATCCTTTGGGTCTGCATGGGGACCCGAAAGACGGAAACCTTGTACCCTTAAAAAGCGGTTACTCCTTCTCGCTTCTCTTTCCCTACTCTAATGTTTCTATCTAACTTTCCTTTCTTCTCTTCCCACCATTACTCACCCCTTAATTTCACTATTGTATAAAATGCAACAATAGTGTAGTTGGCAGGAAGACATTGCCTAAATGCCTCCCATCCACTATATCATTCAGTCCTTCTGTGTATCTGCCATGGTTGCAAGAATGAAATAAAAAAAACAAAAAAAAAAAACCTGAACATATTACACATATAAGGTATCCCCATGTCGGTAATAACCTTAACAATTCACTTTTATAAATAAATACATCTGAAAAAATAAACAAAAAAATAACAAAATTCTATTTTTTTTCTACAGTGGGGAAAAAAAGTAGTCAGCCACCAATTGTGCAAGTTCTTCCACTTAAAAAGATGAGGCCGGCCTGTAATTGTCATCATAGGTAGACCTCAACTATGAGAGACAAAATGAGAAAACAAATCCAGAAAATCACATTGTCTGGTTCTTAAAGAATTTATTTGCAAATTATGGTGGAAAATAAATATTTGGTCACCTACAAACAAGCAAGATTTCTGGCTCTCACAGACCTGTAACTTCTTCTTTAAGAGGCTCCTCTGTCCTCCACTCATTACCTGTAGTAATGGCACCTGTTTGACATTGTTATCAGTATAAAAGACACCTGTCCACAACCTCAAACAGTCACACTCCAAACTCCACTATGGTGAAGACCAAAGAGCTGTGGAAGGACACCAGAAACAAAATTGTAGACCTGCACCAGGCTGGGAAGACTGAATCTGCAATAGGCAAGCAGCTTGGTGTGAAGAAATCAACTGTGGGAGCAATAATTAGAAAATGGAAGACATACAAGACCACTGATGATCTCCCTCCATCAGAGTCTCCACGCAAGATCTAACACCGTGGTGTCAAAATGATCACAAGAACGGTGAGCAAAAATCCCAGAACCACACGGGGGGACCTAGTGACTGACCTGCAGAAAGCTGGGACTAACGTAACAAAGGCTACCGTCAGTAACACACTACGCCGCCAGGGACTCAGATCCTGCAGTGCCAGACGTGTCCCTCTGCTTAGCCAGTACATATCCGGGCCCGTCTGAAGTTTGCTAGAGAGCATTTGGATGTTCCAGAAGAGTATTGGGAGAATGTCATATGGTCAGATGAAACCAAAGTAGAACTGTTTGGTAAAAACACAACTCGTCGTGTTTGGAGGAGAGTGAACGCTGAGTTGCATCCAAAGAACACCATACCTACTGTGAAGCATGGGGGTGGCAACATCATGCTTTGGGGCTGTTTCTCTGCAAAGGGACCAGGATGACTGATCCATGTACATGAAAGAATGAATGGGGCCGTGTATCGTGAGATTTGAATTTAAACCTCCTTCCATCAGCAAGGGCATTGAAGATGAAACGTGGCTGGGTCTTTCAGCATAACAATGATCCCAAGCACACCACCAGGGCAATAAAGGAGTGGCTTCGTAAGAAGCATTTCAAGGTCCCGGAGTGGCCTAGCCAGTCTCCAGATCTCAACCCCATAGAAAACCTTTGGAGGGAGTTGAAAGTCCGTGTTGCCCAGCGACAGCCCCAAAACATCACTGCTCTAGAGGAGATCTGCATGGAGGAATGGGCCAACATACCAGCAACAGTGTGTACCCACCTTGTGAAGGCTTACAGAAAACGTTTGACCTCTGTCATTGCCAACAAAGGATTTATAACAAAGTATTGATATGAACATTTGTTATTGACCAAATACTTATTTTCCACCATAATTTGCAAATAAATTATTTAAAAATCAGATTTTTTGGATTTGTTTTCTCATTTTGTGTCTCATAGTTGAGGTCTACCTATGATGACAATTACAGGCCGGCCTCATCTTTTTAAGTGGGAGAATTTGCACAATTGGTGGCCGACTAAATACACTTTTCCCTACTGTAAATGGTCACTAACGTTTCAGACAATTTAGTCTCATTTAATTGAGCATGTGATGCTGGGTCAAAATATCATGCACGTTTTTTGTTTTTTTTTTAATTATATAAAAGTTGCTGTTTTCTCCCTAAAAAAACTAGGCTGCGGCCCCACGTTGCAGAAACACAACCTTTTTTTTGTTGTAGGGCCACAACCAGGAATGGATTGAGTAGAAGTATAGATACTTCGTATATATTTCCCATTCCTTTTGTATTCACTCTTGGCTTTGTCTCAAAAAAATGTGGCAAAATCTGCAGCAAAAAAAAAAAGCTGCGTTTCTGCAATGTGGGACCTGAGCCTAAAGTTTCTGCCACTTTCAGCTAATTTGCTGTTCATTCCCTAGGGGACTTCTGTCCTTAATTATTACTGTAAAATATGATGGGTTCACAGTAAGTAGGAGGAGGAGGGTCTGATTTTCGTCACAGAATCCACACACGTCTGCAGACAGCTTTCTCTGTGCACTGGACTAAAGATTCTGCACACTTCATAGCTTTCAATGTACTTGTATCTACATGTGACTATTGCTGATGGGATGTTACTCCATAGAGCTCACAGATTTCTCTTTCTATGTTTAGCTGCACCATGTCCTGTGTATGCAGTCCATTGTCCCTGGATCTCCTATATTATGGTCACTTGCGCTTTTCTCAGCTATTTATTACTACTACCAGTAGTAGTAGTAATGGATAGGGGACAGGGGCAAACTGCTCTTAACTGTACATGCGCTTAGCCTGAAAAAGAAATGTAACATGTGATAGAGCCATAATAGGGCTATTATCAGCAGAAAAACTGGTAGGACACCATGTATGAAGGGTCATACAGCCAGAAGACAGACTGCACAGCAAGATCCTGCACATATTTCAACTTTTCATCAAAACTCAAGTACCTTTTAATGCAATTAAAAATAAATAAATGTGTAGGCTTAAAGGGATTGTCCAACCCTAAAGGCCCTATTAGATGGGCTGATGTTCAGGACGCTCCTAGGATTACTTGTTACTAATAAATAGGCCTGTGTAATAGTTCTGCCGATTGGTTGTCTGATTATTGGCAGCACATCAGTGTGCAATCAGGGAATAATCCATCAGGCCGAAGGGGGGGGGGGCATTTGCAGTAGAGATTGTTCCTGCCCCATTCAGTTTGCATTGGCCTGTATAATTAGGCTGATGCAATGGAGTGCCGATCAATGTGTTTCTCGTTGATTGGTCTATGGGCTTCTGACTGTGTAATACAGCCTCTAGGTGTCCTGTAGGATAGGTCATCAATATCATGTCAACACTTAACACCCCCACCTAGCAGCTAATATCAGCAGCCACTGCTGTGAAAACTGTACACTGTACAGAGCCAGACAGCTCCATACATTGTGTAATGGCCATGGCGGGTTACTGCAGGTCAGTTCCCTTTCTAGGGAACCACTGTACTTGTAAGGAAACCTTAGGTTGTCAAGGAACGGTAAAATAAAAATAAAAAAGTCTGATATTTTTCAAACCCGCCACAGTGCATTGTAGGGGACATGATGCTTAGCACCATCCTACTTTTACATAGTTCAAGAAAATGGTGCCATTTTTAAATATATGTAAATGAGGCTTAAGTGCAATGGGATGTGCCAGAGTTCTCTATATTGCACTATGACTGTTTTGATATGACGTTTCCTGGGCA
This sequence comes from Leptodactylus fallax, assembly GCA_947044405.1. Lineage (NCBI taxonomy): Eukaryota > Metazoa > Chordata > Amphibia > Anura > Leptodactylidae > Leptodactylus > Leptodactylus fallax. The sequence goes on from CAMRHE010000123.1 coordinate 1,957,098, forward strand.
TAGAATCCCCTCTAATGTGTTTGTAAGGTATAGGTTTTAGGCTCTGTGCACACCTGGCTTCTTTTCCATTAGGTTTTCATTGCTTTTGACTTTTAGAATAATGTAGCATGCTGCAGTATTTTTACCAGTGTAAATACAGACCCGCGGTAATTCTCTGATTGACTAACATGAGGTTGTTATCAGTGTTTGTCATGTTACAGATGTAGAGGAGCTGCAGGCCGGTCTCTTGTCACTATTCCTACAAGCCTGCTACCTAACATTTAATTTAAAGGGGATTTTCCAGGCTTAATAATTGATGACCTATCCTTGGGATAGGTCATCAATTGAAGATCGGCGGGAGACTGACACCTGGGTCCCCCACTGTTATGGCTGAAAGAACTTTAATTTTTAATGGCCATGTAATGAACGGAAGTGTCGCTACATAACTCTGGGAAGGAATATGCAAATAAGTCCTTCTTGGTGGAAAAAAGGAGAACTTGCTCTAGCGTCACCTTTGGAAGGTAGCTCCCTATAGATCAATGCCTATATTTCCTGAAACCTAGAGGTATGGCCGAGGATGAAAGCCAAGCCAGAATATCTTTTTCAAAAGAAAGAGAGACCCATCCGTTTCGGTGTTATTACCCCTCATTAGTGCCAAGAAGGGTACTTTCTGGCTGTTTCATGGGTCAGAAGGGGTAATTTGTCTCTTTAAGGAGTCTGTCTTTTCAGGCCACCTTGCGCTGTGCAGGGTCTTTATAGGACAATATAGGAAGCTACTTTCCAAAAGGTGGCACTAGAGCAAGTTTTTCTTTTATTCCCTTATCCAGAATCTTTAGCATGGCATGTATGGTCCTATTAGACGCACTGCAAGGTGGCCTGAAAAGGCAGTCTCCTTAAGGAGACCTAGCACCCCTTCTGACCCATTGCATAATTGTGTAACAATTAAAAATGAAAGTGAATTCAGCTACAGTGTTTTGAAAGCAAAGCTGATCACACAGAGAGAGCAACTGCTAAGTGTGAACACAGCCTTAGTGTCATGAAGGTCTGGTTCTATGTTACTTTCTCTTACGTTTACTACTTGAGTGTGACCCTCTGGCTGACATTTATTGCCTGTTCTTCTGGCCCATTATCTAGTTGCCATCTTTAGTGTTAAAGTGACAGTTCTTTCTGTGGCAGTGCCTGGTTGGTATATATATGCCTGACCACCTCCGCAGCCTGGGTGTGGACACGTTTGTAAACAGGAGGTCTTGGATGTACATGAGTGTGGGCCAGGTAATATAAAAGACAACTTAGTATATACTTACAACTATTATACATTTCTATTAAATCCTAAATAAGGGACGGTGTTCACATGTGCAGAAATGAGCTAATGGCCTAAGGCATTAAATAGAGCATATGGCAGAAGTTTTAGGTCAAAAAGAGAAGAAAAGCAACTTGCTTAGCCCATCATCCAATAAACAATTGTAAACCCCCCTCACAACACACACACACACACACACACACACACACACACACACACACACTACAATAGATAAAAATGTTGAATTTGTGACTTTTCCGTGTCCTCGTCCTTTTGGCTCTGCCGCTATGACATAAGTGGCATTTACAGGAGTAGATGGCAGAGGGCCTGGAGGGAGTTGTGCTGTGCACACACGTCTCTGGACTCGGTGGATAATGTCAGGTCACACAGAGCCCAGAATGGCTAGATGCACACAAGTAACCTTAGTGGCCGGATCGCTCATGGGCATGTTTATACTTATTCCTTCATTCTGTCTCACAATGCATTGGAGCCAGGTAGAGAGTCAGAATGTGTAATGATATTCACTAAAATAATATTTTTCACAGGAGCAAATATGTTGTTATTTTTATCTACGTGTACGTTAAGAGTTGCCCATTAAGAAGTAATTGCGTCCAATATTAGTCTTGATATTTATAAAACCTTAAGGGACATTTACACCTAGAATTAAAATAAAAGTGGTCTCTTAATATAACACATCTATGAGCACATTTTTACCAATTCTTCATTTTCTTAATAGAATTGTTCTTTAAAATTTCCAAACACTGCATCAAGAAATGTCATCCCTTACAGATTTTATAGAGGTTATCACCTACTTTTCCAGACATTCAGACTAAAACTATAACTATTTTATCCATTATTAAAAATACAGGTGCATTTCAATAAATTAGAATATCTTTGAAACGTTTATTTCTTTCTGTAATTAAATTAAAACAGTGACCTCCTATATTTTCTAGATTCTTTACACACAGAGTGTTCTATTTCAAGTGTTTTATTTCTGTAAATGTTGATTATGGATTACAGGTAATGAAAACCCAAATCTAAGAAAATTAGAACATTGTAAAAAAGTTCAGTATTGTAAATTCAGTGTGTCACCTGCCAAGGTTTCCTAAGCCTTTAAATGGTCCCTCAGTCTGGTTCAGTAGGACACACAATCATGGAAGACGCTGATTATGAATTGTATTACTGAAAGTTGTACCGTGTTAACCATAGAAAGTAGTGGAAGAGTGAAGAAATCAGGCGATACCTTTTAGAGGCTAACTGAGTATATTTGATAATAAGCTTTCGAGAGTCTAGCTTTCTTCTTCAGACATACAAGAAGCTGAAAATTCACAGACTTTTTATACACACAAGACCTGGATCTTCAAAGGGTCTTAGAATCTTTTAAAAAATAACAAAATGCAATATAAGCAGAAAAGTTATTTACAACAGGTCAGGAAATAAACAATCTGGAAACTTGTGGGGCGTGACGGAGGGATCACTAATTCTTGCTATCTGTTTGCTGTCACGTGGTGATTTGTGACCCTCATAGTTCATACATAGTGTGACATGAGACTGGCATGAATATTAAGTTCGAATTGCAGAGTTTGAAATTTTTGCATTAACTTATATTCCCACTCCTTTCTCTCTCTCTGTGTCTTAAATGATTTGTGGGTTGTGGTTTTAATGGGACATTTTAAGACGCAGAGGTAGAGAAAGGAGTGGGAATATAAATGAATGCAAAAATTTCAAACTCTGCAATTTGGACTCAATATTCATGCCAGTCTCATGTCACATTATGTATGAACTGTGAGGGTCACAAATCACCACCTCATTGCAAACAGATAACAGCAAGAATTACTGATCCCTCCGTCACGCCCCACAAGTTTCCAGATTGTTTATTTCCTGACCTGTTGTAAATAACTTCTCTAATTATATTGCATTTTGTTATTTTTTAAAGATTCTAAGACCCTGTGAAGATCCAGGTCTTGTGTGTATAAAAAGTCTGTGAATTTTCAGCTTCTTGTATGTCTGAAGAAGAGAGCTAGACACTCGAAAGCTTACTATCAAATATACTCAGCTAGCCTCTAAAAGCTATCGCCTGATTTCTTCACTCTTCCACTTGAATCACTGAAATGAATGAACGTTTCAAAGATATTTTAATTTATTGAGATGCACCTGTAGGTGACATCTATATGGGAGCTGTAATGGCCAGAAAGTTTTTTTTTTTTTTTTTTTTTAAGGCACAACCTTATCTGACAATTTTTTAGCCTGTATCACTCCCGACTTTTTGAGGTGAGGGTTCACGTCTGGGACTCCTACCTATCGGAAAATGGGGCTTCCCTGTTTTGAATGTCAAGAGAAGTGAAGACTGTACATGCTTGTATTGCGAGCGATGAGGAAAGCACAAAGCACTGGTGCAGTTTAAGGCTAAATCCCCACGCAGTGAATCGCTGCGGAAAAGACTACGGCAGTAACACATTGCGATTTTTTTACCACAGTGTTTCTCACAGTAAGTTCGCAGAGTTTCTGCCCCTATTATACCTATATAGAAAACACCAGTGTTTCTGTAGGTATAATTGACATACTGTAATTTACAAAAAGCGAGTGTTTTAAAAATTATAGGATTTTCTCTGCAGATTTTTCTGCAATGTGTGGATGGGATTGGCCAGAATCCCATCCAATTTGCAGGTAATGTAAAACGCAGCGTTTTTTTTTCTGCAGCGGCAAAAATGCAGCATTTTCGCAACGTGGGGCTCCGGCCTAAACTAGTTTTCCAGGGTTTTCCTATTGATCCTCTGTCTTTAGGATAGGTCAAAAAAATCAGATTGTGGGAGGCAGACTCCTGATATGGTACTCGGGCGAGCACTGCTGCGTTTTCATTTATCCCTGCACTGCATTGTACTTTTAGTAGCTTCTGTGCTGGGTATTGGGACACATCCTTTACTAAATGTACAGCGTGCTGATGTACACAGCAATGTAAGCAATGACAAGGCACATTCTATAGTTGATTTTGGAGTTGCTTCAATACACTTACACAACAACCGCACTCACATGTAAGTGATGAGGACCGATTCTATTGTAGTGGAAAGGTGTAGGTAAGACACATTGGGGGGAAATTATTAAGACTGGTTATCATGCGCTCGTCTTAATAATTCTGGAAAATCAGCCGCCATATTAAGATGCTGTGGCACACTACACACCTGAGGTTACATTTGACAGAATTGGCATATACACCAGTCAGGGACTGGCATAGATTTCAGATATATCTCATGCCAGTATTGTGTCAGGCCAAGAAATCCAGATCTTGGCCTGCCCAATTTTCTCAAAAGCGGTGAGCCAACAACAAGTGGTGCATTTTTTGGGCTTAGTAACACCCCTTTGGAGTTTCTGCTTCTTCTTGATGCAGATTTTGCTGCGTTTTTGTCAGCCAAAGCCAAGAGTAGATTCAAAAGCAATGTAAAAAATAAAGAAGTTGTTGGTACTCTTCTGTTAAAGAAAGAACCCCACAATAGTCACTGAAATAACCTGAATCTGACAAAAGTATGAGCAAAATTATAAGTATCATTAGTTTTTACAATGATTCTGTTGAGCCATTTTCATTAGTTGATTTTTGGTAAATGAAAAGTTATTGATACTTTTGTCACTTTCAGGTTATTTCTGCGTGTACTTCTCCTTCCTTCTCAAGCCACTCTTGGTTTTGGCTCAACAAAACAAAAACTCAGTGGGGAAAGAAAACTGTTGTAGATGTGGTACATCTTTGGCACATGGCCGATATTTGCATCACTCTGTTTTTCTGTATCCCACTCGCCTCTTTTTAAGAAATTCAGGGATGCCATAAAAAGAGTAAAAATGAACAAAACCAGCCTAGTAAAAAAAAAATGAAAGGGATGTTTATTCCAATTCTTACATAATTTCTGTCTGTGTGACGCACCATACCTCCTACAGATGTATTACTAAACTCCAAGTGCCGGGGCTCACCAGACAAGAAAGCGTGCCCTCCCATCAGACGTGTTCACAATGTGTTTTGACAATAAGGTAAAATAAAAGCATGTGCTTGTCAGTTCCATACAGAGAGGAGCTGTGAAGTCATTTCTGAGCAGGAGTCGGGAATATATAAACATATTCTTCGGCATATGCTGGGGTTCTTTTCAGGAATGAGTCTGGCTTCTTGAAGTGAGCCATACCAATATTCAGTGACTGAGTTTATTGTGCTGTAGGCCCTTGTCTTACGTGTTGTCTGATGCTAGAAACTTTTTCTGAATACTTTAGAAAGTTAGTAGGTTAATTTAAGAGTGTATGGTTGTTTTCTGGGAGAATGGACGTCCGCTATCTCTGGCAGCCCCATTGAAGTTCATTGTGCTGCTCTGCGCCTCTTTCTCGTGATTGGTGGTGGTCCCAGCAGTCGTACCCCCACTCATCTGTGACATGAATGGACATCAGTGGAAGCTGACCAGCAGAAATGGTGCCCAGTCACTATACAGTGTATGGAGCCAGTGTGGGACTGGGGTGCTTGGGGCCCACCAGTAAAAATTCTGGGGGCTCACTATAAATCTGTATGCAAATATTATCAGTTGCAAAATCCCAAAGCATCACCAACATAAATTTATTTTGCAGTAGTATCTTGGTGCCTAGCCCTTGCCTCTGCTTGTTTCTATCCTAGGGCTCTTGCATTGAACTAGGGCCCTCTTAGCTCTGTAAGCCAGGGATATGTATTCACACAGCTGCAGGCCTCAGACAGCAGAAGATATGGGATTAGGGCCCCGCAAGTGTGATTTGAGAAAATGGGCACAGGGAGGAAGGATACTGGTTGGCCTTACTCTGCACCTAGATGTCTTCTCGTGTGTGTGTCTACTGTATATAAAAATAAACTGGGTAGTTTCTTAACAATCCACCGCATGTTATACTGACCCATAGACTGGTTGAACTGCTGTACAAGGATTGGACTTTGCCATGACGCGCTGAGCTGGGGGCTGTCTGGGGGATTCGCCTGTTCACCCCTGGACCAGCCCAAGCCTATATGGAGCCAGCTACTTCCGGCACTGACAGCTAGCCCCCCACCCAGTCAGATATGTATGACCAATCCTAAGGATAAACCATTAACAAAACAAAGCCCAGAAAACCCCTTTAGGTTTCTGTGGAGTGAAAACCTCTATAAGCCCTCAAACATCAATAACATATTTTTATATTTTTTGACTTTGCCTAGAAGTTTTGTATTGCTTTTCATACAGTATGTGACATATTCCTATATATATATATGTCGTTTATGTGAGTACACAGCCTTGGTTTCCTAGTTGATAAGAGAATGACCCCCTTGTACAGTGGGACACCATTGCTGCTTACATTGAGAAGTTTCTGGGTTTGGCTGCAGTTCTCTATTCTGAATGGCAGCACAGTCCATGTCTGTTCACTCTGCAGACTGCGGCAGCTTGTTGTTTTACACTTTGGCAGAGGTGCGATTATTTGTACATTTTTCCTTTGCTTCATACAGAGTACTAAATCATCTTTCTGTCTTTATGTAATGAAAACACTTTGTGTAATGGATCACACGATAATTATATTCTGCACACCCAGAACAAATAACCTTTATATTAATATAGAGTATGTATTATCTCTCCCCTTAGGATTTGGAACAAAAAAGTAATTTATTCCATGGACTTTGCTTTATCTTTTGAGCCCTCCTGTTCATGTATACTTGTCATTGTATAGGATTTGTGTTTAGTGTATATGGTGTATATTACTATATTCACTGATGTGTTCACCCTTTTCTAGGAGAAGACTTTGCGGTGGTGCAGCAGGAGATCATCATGATGAAGGACTGCAAACATACCAACATTGTGGCTTACTTCGGCAGCTATCTGAGGTTGAGTATTTCATACTGTAGTTCTTGAAATTGATGTGTAGATTGTGTAGATTTGTTAAATATTTTCCACATATAATTCATAGATTGATCTAAGACTGCGGTCACACTAGCAATGGTTGACTGTTCGTGGACTCCGTCACGCATTCTGCAAGCAGGGGAACCACTTTTTAAGCAAATAGGGTTTCCATTTTTCGGGTCCTCAAGTGTGAACCTAGAGTAAGAATACATTTGTACATTGCTTTCTGTATGTGTTGGTAACGTTCCTGGCCTGTATACCAAACATATCCATAGGCCCCACTTAAAGGAGGCCAAAGAGTATCAGGGTGGTGGACTTTTCTCTCTGTATAGAACAGCATAGTTGACTGTGCTGTTCTATACCCAATTTATTCATTTTTAAGGCTTTATTGAGAATTGGAGGGGGGGGGGGCGCATTGTTCAATTGCAATTCAGAGACCGTGATTTATAAAGCTATTACTAGTAACATAACAATAACAGGCACAAATTAGGATTAGCAGCAGAATTAGATCAATGTGTATAGATTTTAACAGGCCTTTGGAGTCATAGGGTCAAATTCAGGACCAATTTTGGCTGGAGTCAGAAAAAAGACACCGGCTTGAAAATAAAATGATTATTTTTAATTATATTATAGAATTATTAATAGTATATAATTAATTAGATGCATGGTCCTGAGGCAGTTATTGTAGCAAATTCCCCTGCAGTTACTGTGTGCTGTGTATGGCCCCTAGTTTCTACCCACCAGCTTAGAGACAGGTGCAAACTACAGATGAAGCCTGCATTGGGGATAAGTGAATCAGTACAGTTAAAGGGATTGTCCAGGGAGTCTTCTCTTACTTTACCTTTTCCAGGGTGTTTTGATGCTGTACCTGGGCATTCTGGACTGGTTCTGACCCTGGGTCATGTAATTAGAACCAGCACTTGCCCCCGTGTCGCTCCACATCCCCACACTATTGTAAAATAGCTACCTGTGAAATTGGGAGTAGAGGGAGAAAGCAGAATGATCTAGGGGCCAATTCTAGTTCTGATCATGTGACCTGGGGTTGGCTACAGCCAGGTACCCTCAGAATAGGTAAGTAAAATAAGATTCCTTGAATTTTGTGGCATTTGGTCAGCTTTAGCTGTTGCTGTCACGTATTGTAGAAATACGGTGCTTTCCATTTGCCATGAGTTATATACTCGATTACAGATCTGCAGCTAAGTATTGCCTTTGTGCCTCTATTCCTAGCTGGATCCAACATAAAATATTTCACATTCCATATATCACAACAAATTTGTTTCCAGATGGTGTAACAGAATCCAAACAAATATGCAAAACGTCGTCGCTTTTTTCACCATTTGTAGCGACCTGCAAAGTGAACGCTCGAGGCAAACTAGCCTGGCTATAATATCAGCAGTAGAAATGATTTCTCTTCCTGTAGCATGCTGGGTAAACAGTCTGGAAATAGCAGCCATTGTAAAGACTGCATCAAAAGCTCTGTGCACTGACACATCTGCATCAGTGATCTTATCCATTTCAGTCTAGTTTTGCTCTTTTTAAGCCTGAAAGGGTTTACGTCTTTTGAATATGACATTTATGAGCGTTTTCAGCTTTATCAGCTTTTACAAAAACATTTATTGATGTTCAGTTTGTTTCCAATACATGAAAAATCAGAGTGGAAAGGTCAGCAAAATGGTTGATGTGAATAGCTTTTTGAGGTATTGTAGCACTCCTTCTCCTCAGATTCTGAAAAAGCAGCACTTTCTGAAATGAAATGAACTGTCCTAAAGGGGAGACAACAGGTAGCTTATAGTAGTCGAGCAAAGTCGTGCTCTTTCAGAGAAAGTGGTAGGCAACGCAGGATTGACTTTTTTGAAATAAACACTATAGCTCCCTCTACTGGCAGCGGCTTGGCAGTCATAGTTTTATCATATAACTACGCAGACTACTGTAAAGGTGTTGTGTGTTTTTTTTTTTTTATAATCGCCCATCCTCAGGATAAACCATAATGACTGCCGCCGATCTCTGTACCATACAGTGTATGGACCAGGAAGGAGAGGCTTCCATATATTGTGCAATGTTACTGCAGCTCAGTTTCCATTGAAGTGAATGGGAGCTGAGCTGTAATAGCATGGTTTGGCCACTATACAGTGTGCGGAGCCCTTTGCTTCCAGCTCTGTACACTGGGACTGCTGCCAAGCACAGTACCATATAAACAGCTGATAGGTGAAGAGATTGCCTGTCATCCACTCACTGATCAGATATTGTTGGCCTATCCTAATGGTTGGAAAAAATCCCTTATCCCTTATTTAGGTTTAATAAAAATACCTTTGTCAGGTGCTCTGTTGCCACCTTCAAGTCCCTAAAAGTTCATGCTATTCATATTCACAGGGCTCTGTTCAAGTAACTAACAGAAAACATTGGAGAGGGGACAGGGCAACTCATAGTCGGGTGCTGTTCTAACATACTGATAACATGACTCAGGGGTTGGAACCAGCCCAGAAACCTGTGGTTCATCCAAAAAAGAACCAAGGAGAAAGTTAGTGGTGAAGTTTTGCCTGTAGAATCCCTTTAAGGAACAATATGTCCAAAAATGTTTTTGTTTGTTGAAATGTATTTCTAGTATTTCTCTTCCAACTGGCAGCAATGGAACTGAAATGTAAATCTGCCAGTGATTTGTAGTATGCTATGATTTTGCTTATTCACTTTCAATACCCAAAAGTATCTTTTATTTATATTCATCACTCCATATTTGTTTTTTTTAGGCGCGATAAGCTTTGGATATGCATGGAATTTTGTGGTGGAGGTTCCTTACAAGATATCTACCATGGTAAGAAATCTTAATGTTAATAGTTAGCAAACGTGTTCACCTGATGGAAGTGCCAATACATTCACATGCAGTTAAGGAGAAGTAAAAATTAATGTAGTACTAACCAACCTAACCCTGATACCGATATTTTCGTCTGTGGTCTTACCATAACACTCTGTCTCAGGGTTGTATTTGACTCAGAATTCTCCTTTATCCCACATATTGAGTCACCTGCACTTCCCTCAAAAACATCTCCAGAATCTGCAGATTTTTTCTCATTGTGGAAACATCAAAGCCCTCATTGTCGCTCTGATTCACTCTTGTCTTGACGATTGACGAATCAGTCTTCTATTTACTAAACTCTCTACAGTCTATTCTGACTCCCTCTTTCTGTCAAACTGATATACAGATACATCTACCTTGTGCCAGTCACTGCAGTAGTTGCCTGTCCATAACAGAATACAATATAAAATTATCACATTCACCCACAAATCCCTCCATGTGCAACACCTCCCTACATCTCTTCCCTCATCTGTCTAGCACTCTAACTACACTCACCGCTCTGCCAATGAGCTTTGACTTGTATTCTCTGTTATCCCAAACATCCCACTCCTGTCCCTAGGACTTTTCTTGAGCTGCACTGGTGCTCTGGAATGCTCTACCCTGGACAACCTTATTGATACCAAACTACGGCAGCTTTAAACATGCCCTGATAACTCATCTTTTTAGGCAGATTTATCATCCTACCTGATCACACTATTCTACATTTCTTTACATTTCCTCAGAACCTGACCCATTCATCCAGAAGTTGCACTCCATGAAGGGCTTAAATGGCTTCAGTAATTTTTTTTTTTTTATATACTTTTTTTAGACAGAAGAAAAAGTTTTACATGTGGAGCATATTCATGGCTCACTGTTCTCAACTCTATCAGAAATTAACGCCAGTGGGGTCATGGATTATGATTGGCCATACAGAATGTCAATCTTAATAAATTCCCCCCATTATATTGTCTGAAAGACCACCCCCTCAATGGTAATTGTTGCCCACTCACAATGTCTTTCCTTATCCTTCTTTCATCTTCCCTAGTAAGTCACATGATCACATTGTGACCTGGCATTTTCTAGCATGGATTGCTATCCAAACAGAAGGTCTCTCTCTGCTTGCACTAGAAAGTGTTGAGAGCTGCCTTATGACCTGAGATTTATCAAAGTTCCACCTTCAGTTTTTTTGCTCTTCCACCAGCTGTTCTTCTGCTTCTTCTCATATAATCGACTCCCTTTAGCCCCTGCTCTCACATATTGCTCATAGTGAGGATGCCATGCCACCATTACGTTTCCCAATGTTAGCCGCAGGAGTTTGTGCAAGTTTCAGTACCTGTGGAAACTTCATTTTCACAGAGTAAGGTCCTGGAAGGTACAAATTATTATAATGTCTGAGGTGTTTTGCAGAAACAGTCGGTAGACATGGGTATGGGTACTACACATGGGTACGGGTACTAGACATGGGTAGAGGTACTAGATATGGATGACAGCATCAGCAGTAGCGGATTTTGAATTGACTTAAATGAGAAATAATATTCCATCTCTTTCCTTTATTACAGGTGTTTAAGGAGCTGTAGTTTGCATGACAAGCCTTATATTCCCTATCAGTATATTATTTATGAGCAGAACATGCTATAAAAGAATGATATTTTCTCTCTTGCATACATTACATAAATAAAAAAATGCAGACTTTGGTGTCTGTTATGACTGATCGGTATGATGTAAAGGATAGCAAAAAAAAAAAGCAATTTCTGTGTATTCACCCATACATTTATGATTCTGAATATATTTCCATAGTATGTCTCTCTTTGACTTGTATGAAGGAATATATTCTGAGATGTTTTTGGGAATACAATACAAATCCATTCTCCGCTTCTGCATGGTATGACTACCACTATTTAGCTACTTAGTGGATCTTGTACCATACTCACCATACATTACTGGATTAATAGAAGGTAAATGTTTTTTTTTCTTCCCCCACAGTAACCGGGCCGCTCTCAGAACAACAGATCGCATATGTTTCCCGGGAAACGCTGCAGGTACTCGAGCTGTCACTTGTGTGATGGGTTATGTGAGTCAGAAGTAACCTTGGAGGTTTTGCTGTCCTAAGAATTCAATCCTGCAAGTACACAGTGTTTAACAGCAATGTTCTAAAGGCAAATTGCATCCTGTCATTGTGCGGGGAGGCAGCGTAACCTTCCATAACATCCCACTGCTAACCTCTTGTACTGTGCACTTTGTAGATTTACTTTATAATGGTTACCAAGGACACGCGGTGAAAGCTGCAGGATTTTTATTTTAGATCTTAGCACTTAAAATTTGTGTGACGGACTATTGCTGCATAAGCTTAAATACTTACTTTCTTCTTGTAAGTAACATTAAGTTGCCTGAAATGTGGCACGCTACTTGTGGAAAGGGAGAATGGGGTGCCAGGGATTAAATAGCTTTATAGTTTAAAGAGGTTCTTCCAGAATTGGCCAAAAAGTAAAAACTTTATAAAAAATGTTCAAGGTTACTTGCTCTGATGCCTACCTGCATCCTCTTAGTAAGATGCAGGCGCTTGTTTTTGCTGGACGTGGTTTAATATAATTAGTTTCTGTTTCAGCTATGTGTCATTGTGACGCGGGTTTCGAGGCACTGGTCGTGGCTGCACAAATACTAGAAGATGGTGGAACAACACAGCCTCTCCTCTCAGCTGCTCAGCCATTTTCTTATATTAGTGCAGTCATAGTCACAGTCTCAGAAGTCCTGTCTGTCTGGTACAGAGCCAGAACAGAAACAAACAGTGTTAAGCCACACCAACTCTGCCCTCGGGTTCCCTGCCCCTGCCCTCGACTTTGCCCCCTCCAGCAGCAGGGAGCCCATCCAATATCTGTTTTATATAATGAATAGCAGCAGCCATTTTTATTGATTACAGTCATATACATAGAGGCAAAATCAACTCCTGTATCTTACTAACAGGATGCAGGTATGTGTCAGGGTAGGTTCCCTGCCATTTTTTATTTTTTTTGCCCAGTTTCAGTAAATCCCCTTTAAAGGAAACCTGAGTTTTCATCGAAAGTAAGAATATCTGCAGGGTCTTGCTGGGCAGTCTGTTCTCTGGTTTGTAACTCTTCACACGTGGTGTCTTATCCGTTTTTCTGCTGCTAATAGCTCCATTATGACTGCAGAACTTGCAGTCATTGCATTTCTCTCTGAAGCAGGGGACATGTACAATACAGAGCAGCACCCCCCTCTCCCCCCCCACACACATACATCCATTATGATTACCACTAACAGTTATTGCTTACATGTTACATGCGCCGTGGCCTGTCAGTAGAGATCTCAGCAGTCAGGTCCCCATCAATCTAAAACTCCCCTTCTTAAGTAAAAGCCATTCATTTTAAAAACCTGGATAACCCCGTTAATATCCTTTCCCCTGACACATGACAGGAAAAAGTCACCCTGAAGCTTTACGCCATGTGAGGTTGATGTTTATTATCATCTGGCTAGTAGCCCTTGCCAGTACTGACTAATGCTAGGTTCAGGGTAGCATTTATCTCTTTGTCGTTTGATTCCGCTTAGGGACCCGAAAGATGGAGAGCCCGTCCGCTAAAAAAGCGGTTGCCCGCTATAATGGGGTCCGCCAGGTGTCTGTCGGATTTCCGTCAGATTTATACTGAAATCAGCAGAGAGAAAAGTCCTCCGTGCAGGATTTTTCTCTCCGCCAATTTTAGACAGAATCTGCAGCCTGGTCTGGAGACTTCAACGCAGATGTGAACCTAGCTTAAGGGGGCGTTCACACTACTGTTGGTGACCATCAGTAGTGTCCCTTGCTATTGTCCGTTACAAGATTTTAGTATCGAACACTAGCTGAACCGTCAGAAATCCGTTAAAATTTCCTTTCATTTAAATGGGTTTTTATATCGTGTCCATTAGTGTCAGTTTGTGTCCGTTTACACCCAATCTGTCAAAAGTCCGTTTTTTTTTCCCGCGGACAAAAATCCTACATGCAGGACTTTTTTGTCCGTTTGGAAAAACGGATTCTTGACGGACAGCAAGTGTCCTTTGTTTTTTTAACATTGAAGTCTATGGGTAACGGACTTATAACAGAGAGTAACTGATAGCAATTAGTTACTGTCCGTTATTTTATGTCCGTTTTTTTTTCTGCACATGCTCAGAAAGCAGAAACAAAACAAAAAAAAAAAACGGACCGTGTTAAAAAAAACGGACACTAACTGATGCTAATGTGTCCGTTTTTTTAACTGATCCATTAATTGGATCAGTTAAAAAAAATGGACACATTAACATCAGTTAGTGTCCGTTAATGTCTGTTATGATAGGTGTCTGGTTTTTTTTTTTGTTAACGGACACCCTCATAACGGAATCCAACGGTAGTGTGAACTCTGCCTAAGAATGCTGCCACATGATGTACTGGATGCAGGTATAGGCGCTTGCCATTCCTGGGCCACCAGTGCTTCCATTTCTTAGTAAGGGAAACGACAATTATTTCAGCTTTATATCTGTACTGGCTGCGCAGTAACAGCAAAACCGCACGGCCAGTAATGACATGCAGCCAACATACAGCCGACATATCGAATCGACATATTGCTTAATAAGAAATGGAAGCAGCGGGGGACTGGATGCGGTATAGCTGCGTGTAGTACCTTGTGTGGCACCAGCCATAGGCAGGGAATTCTCTGATTCAGGTGTCTACAGTATGCTGTTATGTCATAATGGTATGGTGGTTATCAGTCACTCCATGTATTACATATCAGTATACTGTATGATTTCTTGTGTTTTCAGCCTATGTTACACTTGTGTTACTCACATGCTTTGTTCATGCAGCTGCATCCTGATATTCATATCTTTGTCTCCATGTGCGCACTGGCAGGCTGTCCTAGCATTCACAATGACAATGCAGCATCCTGAAGGCCTGGGCGCTGTGGCCTGCACCACACCCACACATAGCCCTATGTCAACATTAACACTTCACGGCTATGTTAGCTTAACAATAGTAAGCTTGTAGCTAAGTCAAACCACTTTCAGCTTTAGAATTGTTTGCATATTATGTTATTATGTTTCGCCGTGAAAGAGAGTGGCTTATACAAGCAATACAATAAGCATCATGGGTTGTAAACCACATTCTGAGAGAAAGAGTTACTTGCAAAATGCAAATGCCATTGGGTTAAAGAAATAATCTATTTTTCATAATCTATCTATCTATCTATCTATCTATCTATCTATATATACAGTCATATGAAAAAGTTTGGGCACCCCTATTAATCTTAATCATTTTTAGTTCTAAATATTTGGGTGTTTGCAACAGCCATTTCAATTTGATATATCTAATAACTGATGGACACAGTAATATTTCAGGATTGAAATGAGGTTTATTGTACTAACCGAAAATGTGCAATATCCATTAAACCAAAATTTGACCGGTGCAAAAGTATGGGCACCTCAACAGAAAGGTGACATTAATATTTAGTAGATCCTCCTTTTGCAAAAATAACAGCCTCTAGTCGCTTCCTGTAGCTTTTAATCAGTTCCTGGATCCTGGATGAAGGTATTTTTGACCATTCCTCTTTACAAAACAATTCCAGTTCAGTTAAGTTTGATGGTCGCCGAGCATGGACAGCCCGCTTCAAATTATCCCACAGATGTTCAATGATATTCAGGTCTGGGGACTGGGATGGCCATTCCAGAACATTGTAATTGTTCCTCTGCATGAATGCCTGAGTAGATTTGGAGCTGTGTTTTGGATCATTGTCTTGCTGAAATATCCATCCCCGGCGTAACTTCAAATTCGTCACTGATTCTTGTACATTATTCTCAAGAATCTGCTGATACTGAGTTGAATCCATGCGACCCTCAACTTTAACAAGATTCCCGGTGCCAGCATTGGCCACACAGCCCCAAAGCATGATGGAACCTCCACCAAATTTTACAGTGGGTAGCAAGTGTTTTTCTTGGAATGCTGTGTTTTTTGGACGCCATGCATAACGCCTTTTTGTATGACCAAACAACTCAATCTTTGTTTCATCAATCCACAGGACCTTCTTCCAAAATGAAGCTGGCTTGTCCAAATGTGCTTTTGCATACCTCAGGCGACTCTGTTTGTGGCGTGCTTTCAGAAACGGCTTCTTTCGCATCACTCTCCCATACAGCTTCTCCTTGTGCAAAGTGTGCTGTATTGTTGACCGATGCACAGTGACACCATCTGCAGCAAGATGATGCTGCAGCTCTTTGGAGGTGGTCTGTGGATTGTCCTTGACTGTTCTCACCATTCTTCTTCTCTGCCTTTCTGATATTTTTCTTGGCCTGCCACTTCTGGGCTTAACAAGAACTGTCCCTGTGGTCTTCCATTTCCTTACTATGTTCCTCACAGTGGAAACTGACAGGTTAAATCTCTGAGACAACTTTTTTTATCCTTCCCCTGAACAACTATGTTGAACAATCTTTGTTTTCAGATCATTTGAGAGTTGTTTTGAGGAGCCCATGATGCCACTCTTCAGAGGAGATTCAAATAGGAGAACAACTTGCAATTGGCCACCTTAAATACCTTTTCTCATGATTGGATACACCTGGCTATGAAGTTCAAAGCTCAGTGAGGTTACAAAACCAATTTTGTGCTTCAGTAAGTCAGTAAAAAGTAGTTAGGAGTATTCAAATCAATAAAATGATAAGGGTACCCAAATTTTTGCACCGGTCAAATTTTGGTTTAATGCATATTGCACATTTTCTGTTAGTACAATAAACCTCATTTCAATCCTGAAATATTACTGTGTCCATCAGTTATTAGATATATCAAATTGAAATGGCTGTTGCAAACACCCAAATATTTAGAACTAAAAATGATTAAGATTAATAGGGGTGCCCAAACTTTTTCATATGACTGTATATGTGTGTGTGTGTGTGTGTGTGTGTGTGTATCTTTTTTTTTTTTTTCAAACCACAGTAATTTTTTGTTTTTGCATTTTTTTTTTCTTTTCATTTTCTGCCTTCTAAAAGGTATGACTTTTTTTCTTTTTCGATTCACAGAGTTGTATGAGGGCTTATTTTAGTGCAGGACAAAATTTACTTTGTAGTAGTACCATTTAAATTCAATGCACTGTTCCCAGTGGAGAAGCTGGAGAAAAAATCTGAATGGAGTAAAATGGGGAGAAAGTGTTTGTTTTTTTTTTTTTTTTGTTTTTTTTAATATGTTTTATAGTTTGGGCATTTTTGGACACAGTGATCCCTAGGCATCTGCTTGTCACAGCTCTTCCTATAGCTTGGTCACGTTTGACCCACGTATCTGAAGAGTTAAATTAGATCAGTTTCTGCTTATGGATATTGTGAAACAGCAGAGACCCGTCTGTTTTGGTGCCCACTCAGGACTCGAACAGGTACAGGAAGGGGATAAAGCATAATATAAAAGGATTTAAAAATACACATAAAATATACAAAATATATTAAATAACTTTTTTTTTCTATAGTGCCATTATGGTCCACAATCCTGGGGACAGATTGTATTCACACTTGTTCCTGTCCCCAATATGGTTTCCCATATTTACATAGATTGGTTGAAAATAGACCCATATCCATCCAAGGAATGGGAGAGGTTGTGGCTGAAGGGATCCAAAGGGAACTAAATAACTAAACTTCAGGCATTCAGAATCTGTGTTTCAGTTACACACATGCTCAAAACACTATCTTATAGGAAACTAGTTTACTTAAAAACACAAAATGTGCAATAAAATCTCAGCAGTTCTTCACTTCATCTCTTTTTTTCCCTTGGTTCTATTTTGCCTTGTATTACTGTTAAAAGTGAGAAATACAGAAATAAATATTCTATATGTGTCTTAGCAGCTCACAGTGCTGTGCCTGGATGTAAGACAACTGGCTAGAGCAGCAGACATTGCTCTGTCTACAGTAAGAAAAATAGATGGATAATCCGCCCCTGCTTGGATATGATCTACCCCTTGGTCTCCATTCCCAAATAGAGCAGATCAGCAAGAGATTAACCCCTGAGTTTTCAGCAGGATTTCTACAGGACCGGTCTTTGGTGTTTGAGAGTAAACTAGCATAACTAGCAAAATAAACAACATAAAACCCTCAACTACTTATATATATATATATATATATATATATATATATATATATATATACATACACACACACACACACACACACACACACACACACATACTGAGTATCCATTTTCTTCTACCAACTTGCATTTTCTTTTCTCTGCTTGATATTGTGCTTGTTAAATGCATATGCAGTAAAGCCTATTAGTGCTAGATAAGCATGTTGTGTTTCTCTGAGACTCCTTTATGTTTGGTTTGCACCTCATGACTTAATCAATACGTCTCAGCAGGTTCCTTGACACTCCTAGGCTAGATTTTATATTTCCACCCATGAGCATTGTGAAGCAGAGTTGTCATTGCAATCATAAAAATTCCACTTTGCGTTTCTGCTTCCTCATGCCTGTGTTAATAGAAGGGAAACAGATTGTTTTACAGCTCCTGGAAAGGTTGACATGTCGTATTCCCTCTACAATGTAAACTATTTGCCCAAGCATTTTCATGGCTGGACAGTTGCTTTGTGCCGTATGATTTTCAGTTTGCTCCAAAGCCTTTTGACAGTAAGGCTACATTCAGATGACTGAGGTGGAAAACGTTCATTTTTCACGGCCATCTTGCACCCGTTGGGCAGCCGGGTCCCAACGTATCCCCCTTACATTTGACCGACCATCAAAATAATGGTCATAAATCCCATTCACTTGAATTGAATTTAATACTGCTGTGTGACATCCATTAAAATAACGGACATCACACGGCCATTATTCACCGTCATCAGAATATAGCTTAAGGCCACATGCACGCGACCGTATGTTTTGTCAGTTTGCTGACCCATTCTTTTCTATGGTCTCATACACACTACCCCGTTTTATCATGGGTCCATGTGAAGCGCCGTGAGCCCGGGTTCCAAACTCAGGACAGGTCCTGTTGCCCATTTTGCAGTCCAGGTTCATTTATTATTTATTTATTATTGAGATGTATAGGTTGGTGGAAAGCTATACATGCTATAAGCAGTACGGCTGTTTTTCGGGGATGTTCACCTTCACAGATGTTGTGTTTTTTTTGTTTTTTTTTTATTTGTTCCTATACATTTAAAAATGACTTCTCTAATTGTTTGTGCATACAGCTGCTATGCAGGTCTGTGTGTCTCTAGAGTACCAAACTATAAAGCTTCATGTGCATATCTCTCAAACATCCTGGATTTTGTGTGATGTTCTGGGCTTGTCCCAGGCGGTGGGTAGCATGTCCCAACTTCAACTCCTGCGGATGCAGATAGAGTTGAAGGTAGATTGGCGAAGCAGGAAAACACTCCCAGCACCGCCATTCACAACTCTCACTGCTTTCCTACATCTTGAATACAAGCAGGTGCAGGAGTGACATCACTACATCACTCCTACTGCTGAGGGCAGAGACTGGAATGGACCCTTAGACAGCTCCAGGGGAATGGGGCAAGGGGAGTATTACTTTTTTTTTTGCATTATAGTGTGTAAAGAAGAAAGAATTATATTGTTTTGGGGTGCTGGGTGTGCATTATGCTGTGAGGGGGACACTAAAGAGGCCTCATACTGTGTATGAGCATTATGGGGGCCTTATATTCTGTTTGGATCACTAAGGGGCGTTATATTCTGTGTAGGTGGCACTTGCAAGGCTTTATTACTGTGTTTTACACACTGAAGGACACTGTTGCTGTATGGGGGCACAAAGACTTAGGTGAGATTGTGCAGAGTCAAAGGAGCACGGATGGGACTATTCACAGACGTGGTTTATTGTATGTAAACTTGTCCCTCTTTCTGAACTCTGAAAATTGGAAGGTTTGTATATGTGTTGTCTATTCCTGCAGTCATGCACCCTTCCATCTACTAGATGTACAGTTATTAAACATCAATAGGGCTCAAGTACTGGCTGCAATTCAACACCATGTGGGAAACATGTATTGAATGCCGGGAATGGGATCTGATCCCATCATGTATAATGTGTAGGGAAAGCATTTGAGAAAGGTTTTATTGATGAAACATGACAGGATCTTATCTCAGCTTGCACTCCTAGTGTATATTACAACAGTGTGGACATAGCCTAAAGCTGGATATACACTTAAGATGGCTGCGGGCCAAACACTTGCTGGGCCAACAGTTATTTCAGTCGGTTCTCTCATATGCATGCATGCTCAGCTCAGTGAGTGGTGCAGGTTTCCTAAATAGGGAGAGGGGAGAAAGCAGTTGCCAGATTGGTCTGGTTGTGACTTCTCTCCTTTTTCCAGTACATGGTACTGTTCAGCCAACCCAAGCATGCATGTGTATGGGAGAATCTCCCAGAATAGTTGGCAACCTAATTCCAAAAGAGAAAAAGCTTTGGACAGTTAAAATCCAACTACCCCATCCTTATCTCCCTGACATGTGCCATTGGGGGAGAGTTGGGTGACGCCTGTACATATTACAGTCCCTGACAAAAGTTCTGTCACTTATCCATGTTGTGGAATCAAATGCTTATAACCTGACTTTAAATTCATCCATTGGTTTTAGAAATGACTCATATGAAAGCTGAAACCCTCCCAAATGTTTTTTTGGTCAAGAAAATAAATTGGCTTCACTGCTGAAATATTGATCATTTAATGAACACAGAAAGGTCAGATTTTGGCAAGACAATAGTTTTGTCTCCTTGTCATATAATGCACCCAATCCTAGTTTAAAGCCTCACCTGTGCTCACTAATTGATCGGTTAATTAGTGGGTGTGTATAAAAAGAACTCCAGCACCCCAAACCTTCACTTGAACTGCGACTTGTTCTTTGCCAACGCGAGGGAGGCATATAACTCATCAGCCCTACCGCCCCTGGGGAGATCGGATCACAACCTAGTACATCTCCGACCTGTGTACAAGCCACTTGTACGTAGAGAACCAGCTGTCACCCGCACAGTGAGGATATGGTCTGAGGAGAGTGATGAGGCTCTGAGGGATTGTTTTGACACAACCGCATGGGAAGTTCTGCAGGATTCTTATGGAGAAGATATAGAAGGACTCACACACTGCATAACGGACTACATTAATTTTTGTGTGGACAACACAGTACCCACAAAAGTGGTGAGGTGCTTCTCCAATAACAAACCATGGATTAACTCTGATATAAAAACACTACTTAAGGAGAAAAAGATGGCATTTAGGACAAGAGATAAGGAGGGGTTGAGGGAAGTACAAAAGGAGCTGAGGCATCAAATCAGGCAGGGAAAAGCCAGTTATAAGGAAAAAATGGAAAAGCAAATGGAAAGAAAAGACATAAGGGGGGTCTGGGAGGGGCTTAAGTCAATTTCGCATCATAAACAGTCTGTCTGCCAGATTGAGGCAGATGTTAATTGGCTTAATGACCTAAACCTATTCTTCAACAGATTTGATCACACACCAGCTCCTCCCACCTCAGTATGTCCTTCAGCTCCCCCCACCACAATGACTTCTCCCCATGCGGCCACTTCCCAACAGACCAGTAAAACCAGAAATCCGTCTTTATCTGACCACAGTCTGACCTTCACACGGGCCCAGGTGAGGAAGGAGATGAAAAAGATCAAGGCGAGGAAAGCCGCAGGGCCAGATGACATCAGTGCAAGGCTAATTAAGACTTGCGGGGACCAGCTGTGTGGTATAATTACATATATGTATAATATGAGCCTGAGGCAGGAAATAGTCCCTGAATTATGGAAATCTTCTTGTGTGGTACCAGTTCCAAAGAAACCCCACCCTATGGACCTCAATGACTACAGACCTGTAGCACTGACATCCCACTTGATGAAGATCTTAGAGAGATTGGTTCTCACACATCTCCGCCCTCTAGTGAGCCCCGCTATGGACCCCCTCCAGTTTGCTTATCGGCCGGGCATTGGGGTAGATGATGCCATCATCCATCTTCTGCACAGGGCTCTGTCTCACCTGGAGAAACCAGGGAACACGGTGAGAATAATGTTCTTTGACTTCTCCAGTGCTTTTAACACCATACAGCCCAGGTTATTGAGGGACAAGCTGGGCCTTGCTGGAGTGGACCACCACCTCTCCAACTGGATCCTAGACTACCTCACAAATCGACCTCAATACGTGAGAGCCCGAGACTGTGTGTCAGGTACCGTGATCTGTAATACGGGGGGCACCTCAGGGTACGGTTCTCGCCCCTTTCCTCTTCACACTGTACACTGCAGATTTTAGGTTACAACTCATCCAGCTGCTACCTACAGAAGTATTCTGACGACTCTGCAATAGTGGGTCTAATCACAGATGATGATGATAGGGAGTACAGAGAACTGAATCAGGATTTTGTGGACTGGTGCCACCGGAACCACCTGAAGATTAACGCGGGGAAGACCAAGGAGATGGTGGTGGACTTCCGTAAAGGCAGAAGCCCTCCTAAACCAGTGGACATCCTGGGGACAGGCATCGAGATTGTGAACACCTGTAAGTACCTGGGTTTGCTCCTTAATAATAAGCTGGACTGGGCAGATCATATGGAGGCCCTGTACAGGAAGGGCCACAGCAGGCTCTACCTGCTTAGGAAGCTGAGAGCCTTTGGAATCCGGGGGGCACTTCTTAGGACTTTCTTCAACTCGGTAGTGGCATCAGCCATCTTCTTTGGAGTGGCCTGCTGGGGGAGCAGTATATCAACCAGGGATAGGAATAGACTCGACAAGGTGATTAGAAGGGCCAGCTCTGTCCTGGGGAGCCCACTGGACCCAGTGCAGGTGGTGGGTGACAAAAGGATACTGTCCGTGGTGAGCTCCATGCAGAAGAAGAAGTCCCATCCCATGCATGAGACTGTGATCGCGCTGAGCAGTACTGTCAGTGACCGACTGCTCCACCCTAGGTGTGAGAAGGAGCGCTATCGGAAGTCTTTCCTCCCCACCGCGGTTAGGCTGTACAACCAACACCGAACTAAGCAGAGATCATTACACACAGAGAACTGAAATATCTCTCTGCCTGTTAAATCCCCCCCCCCCGCTACTTCCTATCTGTCTGTCGGCTATCAATGTAATGCCTCTTACCTTGGAACATTCCTGTACATGTTGTATTTGTATTTGTATCTGCTTATCTTTGCTGCTGTAACACACCGAATTTCCCCATTGTGGGACTATTAAAGGACTATTATTATTATTATTATTATTATTATTATTATTATTATTATTATTATTATTATTAACTTCACCTCTGACAACATGCCAAAAATCAACCTTGCGACCAAAGCCTTGATTATCAAGAGGCTGAAGACCAGATCCACTGCAGAGGTGGCTGGCACCTTTAATGTGTCTCTGCGTCAAGTACAAAGAATTAAAAAAAGATTTGAACAGACTGGAGATGTTTTTGACAAGCCCAGGTCTGGCAGACCCCGCAAGGCAACTGCTCAGGAGGAACGTTTGTTGGTTAGAAAATCAAAAGCCAGCCCCTCTTCCACTGCAGCAGAGCTCCAACAGGCCTGGTCACCTCAAGTCCCTGTGTCAACTAGAAAAGTTTGTAGGATTCTATCTCGAAATGGCCTCCATGGTCGAATCAGTGCCCAGAAGCCAGCACTAAACAAAAGGCAATTAAAAAAAACAACGTGTGGCATTTGCCAAGGCCCACAGCCTGCTAAACGGATGGATGCTGGAAAAGTGGCAGAAGGTGGATTTCTCAGATGAATCTTCAGTTGAATTACACCGCCGCAAATACTGCAGGAGACCTACTGGAGCCCGTATGGATCCAAGATACACCCAGAAAACAGTTAAGTTTGGTGGTGGAAAGATCATGGTCTGGGGTTACATTCAGTATGGGGGTGTGCAAAACATTTGCAAGGTGGAAGGCAATATCAATAGCCTAAAATATCAAGAAGTATTAGCTTCCTCTTACATTCCCAATCATAAAAGGGGTCAAATTTTGCAGCAGGATGGTGCTCCATCTCATACATCCATCTCTACATTAAAGTTCCTCAAGGCAAAGAAGATGAAGGTGCTCCAGGACTGGCCAGCCCAGTCACCAGACATGAACATCATTGAGCATGTTTGGGGAAGGATGAAAGAGGAAGCTTGGCAGACAAAACCAAAGTATCTTGATGAACTCTGGGAGACATGTAAGACTGCATTCTGTGCTATTCCTGATGACTTCATCAATAAATTGTATGAATCATTGTTGAAACGCATGGATGCAGTCCTTCAAGCTCATGGAAGTCACACAAAATATTAAATATGACTCTAATAGCACCACAACTTCATTCACCAATGTTATGAAACATATCTTTGTTTTTGAACAGAATTATTGGTTTGATTTTCACATTACTTTATGTGTGCGACAAAACTTTTGTCTTGCCAAAATCTGACCTTTCTGTGTTCATTAAATGATGAATATTTCAGCAGTGAAGCCAATTTATTTTCTTAACCAAAAAATCATTTGGGAGGGTTTCAGCTTTCATATGAGTCATTTCTAAAACCAATGGATGAATTTAAAGTCAGGTTATAAGCTTTTGATTCCACAACATGGATAAGCGACAGAACTTTTGTCAGGGACTGTAGATGGTAGAATGAAATGGTGTGGTCAGCCGATACACACCTAATGTGCATGACCTGCTTTGGTTTGTCCTCGTAAAAGTTAAAGAGGCACACGTGTTGTCTGGAGCATTTTATTTCTTTACAATATTGTTTTTACTGATTTGATGCAACTGAAATAACAAGGAACCTAACGGTGAACAAGACTTACCTGTATATATTGAGGACCTATCCTTAGGATGTGTCATTGATATTGTGATCAGTGGGGTCCAACACCGGGGACCCGCACTGGTCAGCTGTTTGAAGTGGCTGTAGTGCTCACAAGTGCCATGGCCTCTTCCATGTGCTGATAACATCACGTTCATTGGTCACATGGTACAGCAGCAGCTTAATCCAATTTAGTTGAATGGGTCTGAGCTGCAGTACCAGGCACAGCCCCTGCCATATGCAGAGTGTTGTGCTTGGTATTCAGTGAAGAAGCTTAGCTTACCTAAACACTGTGGCTTCTTCAACCATATGATCAGCTGGGGTCCTGTCCTGGGTATCGGACCCCATCGATTACATATCCTAAGCATAAGTCCTGAAAAACTCATTTGATATTTTTAGTCAGTGAATCACCTAAACATGCAAATGTTTCAATTACAAAGGGCAATCATAAGGACTAGTAGCTAAAATGTGACTTGTATTATATGAAACCTCCATAGGGGTCTTATTTTGTTCTGATGAAGCTTGATCTGTCCAAATCAGATATATTCTAGGCAAAGAAGTGAGAGCACGTTTGGCAAGCTGAGTTCATTTCATTATTTTTTTTCTTTGAAGCTCAATCTGACAAAACATGTTTTTAATCATCTTGTTACACTGTCAATACCACACCGCAATTTTATATCGACTAGCTAATAAAAGTTACATTTTAGCTACAGGCCTTTAGGATTGTCATTGTTTTCATTTATATAACTAAAACTTGAAGCAACCTTGCAAATAGTCTTAATTAAAAATGTATTGTTTTGTGTCTACAGCTCCTGCATCTCCATGGTAACAGACTTAGCCAAACCTTCTGTAGTCTGATCTGTAGCGATTTTACCATCAATCTGCCCTTTACTTATTGCTAACTTAGCAAATGCATGATAGGAAGAAGTAGGGGAGAGATGGATATATAGCTGCGGGATTAGGCTACACAGGTGGAGACAGAGTTCAGTTTCTGCTTTAGGCCCAAAACAATATTTGTAATCTAAAAAATACTATTTGTGATGATATTGATCAAGTTAGATGCATTGTAAAAATATATAAAAAAAAAAAAAAAATGTTGCAATGTGGGATTTTCCTTTAAGCAATACTAAAATGCTGTTGAGGATACATGTAGTGTCCTGTATTTTCTGTCTTTGGAACCACCTTTTACAAAATGTTATAATTTAGTACACATCTGCTTGTGAATCTCGACAAGCAGCCATCCTGAGCCAGTGCTAGCAGCTGAGCGTGACTAATGAAATCTCTGCTGTTTTCAGCATTACCCTGTATACCCTCAATTGAAATATTGATATAAGGTTTTATTCAGTAGAGGATGATTTTGTCCTTAATCCACGATAAATTTTGTGTCTATTCACCGAGTTAGAATTATGCATTTGTTTTTCTTTTGTTTTTTTAGGGGTTGTATTATCTACATAATAAAGGAAAAATGCACAGGGACATAAAGGTAAGAATTATGTTGGTCTTTAACAAATTTTACCACTCCAGACATGTCTGTTTACTGTGTACTTGTATTCTTCATGAAATAGCAATTGTGGAGCATTTTCATTCAGAACTCCATGTTATCGTGTCGTGTGTTACGTTCCTTTATTCCTCCGCCAAATTTCCAGAGGAATGGTGAATGTAGAATTATTTTAAAAAAGGGCTTTAGAGTTGTTAAATATTGGGGGGAAGTATTTAGGCAAACAGACATGGTGACATGTATGTGGGGGGGGATACAAGTGTTTAGGCAAACAGACTTGGTGATATGTACTCTTTTAAAGGGGTTTCCTAAGCTTTCCATAAGCACCGCTTCCATTCTATAGTCTGTGTGACATTACTTTCATTGATCATATGGCTCAGTCCCATTCAAAGGGTCTGAGCTGCGATCCCAAGCATAGCTGTTGCACAAATGTATGGTACTCTGCTTGGTAAGTGAGTGCTGCATCCTCTTCCAACAGCTGATCGGCTGGGGGCTCGGGTGTTGGACCACACTGATCTTTTATTGATGACCTATACATCATCAATTATAAAGCCCCGCAACCCTCACCCTTCAGGATTTTTATGGAAAGAAAGTGAACCTACTGGTTGTATTGTCGGATATAGCTCATTGCTTTGTCCCACAATGATCAACACTAAAAGGGCTTATATTTTAGGAATGGTCGAATGAATTTGGAGAAGCAATTCTCCAAAATGCACAGGGTGACAGAAGATGTCTATTATTGGGCTTTTCAGACCTGCTGACGGGTCTTCTTTAATAGTTACAAATACATAAATAGAAGCATTAATATATTTAATATGCTACGACTGGTCTGCTAAGCCACTGCGGCATTTCTGATCCTTTTTCCATTTGACAGGCTTTTAATCTTTGTTATTTTTTTCTAAATAATTATTTCCTTTTCATGAGGCAAAGTAAATATTGTGTTCCTGGAGAAAGATCCAGGGAGGGCTGCGCTGCCAGTCATCCTGACATTTTCATACGTAATGTTCCCTCCACCACATTTTTGCTTGTACAGGGGATGGTGACAGTGCAGCCAAGCAGAAGGAATGAAAAAGAAGGATATTGGTTTTTGGATTGGATTAGAAGTGAAAGAATAAGGGCAAGAATCTTGTAGCTTTTGCATGTAGCTATATGATTAATAGGTGTGAACAGACACGTTATAATGTCAGTGTAACTGGACTCATTTTCCCTGAAGTAAGATGGAGCTGTGCTCTTCTGTGTATTAAGAAACCTTTTTTAAGATTTGGATCTTTTCTGATTATTCACTTAAATGCAGTTTTCTTTCATTTTAGGGAGCAAATATTCTTCTGACAGATAACGGTCATGTAAAGCTAGGTAAGTGACAATGTGTATTGCCATTTCTTGTGTTCAGCTTGGTTTGCAAAATCTGCAGTTAGTGTGTTAGATCTATATAGGTTTTATTATTAAAGGGAGCCTGTCACCAGGTGGGCCCATTAAATATTAGTATGTTATTATGTAACGAAAGGGTTTAGGGTCCCAAAAAATACCAATATCAAAACCTGACCGTTTCTTCAATCTATAAGAAATGTATTCTATAACTTACTGGAAATAAATTCGGGACTCATCTCCTCGACTTGGGGTGCATGTCCTTTGCAAAGATGAAGCTGTGGAAGGTAGACTTCAATTCAATGTGAATATACAGTGAAGAGAAGCGTAGAGGTCAAAGCTTCATCTATGCAAGCAAGGAGCTAATCTCCAGTAGGATATAAAATACTTTTTCTATAAATTCAAGAAATGTCCAGTTTTGATGTTGACAGATTTGGTATCTGTAGGAACCCTAAACATCTGCATAACATAAAGCAGGTGGCTTAGTGGCCTCAAACCTGATGACAAGTTAAGTTTGGTCTTTTTCCCAGGAACCTAGAAACTAAATTAGATCAGGATTATGATGTTACTACATTGGTATATATGAATTGAGTTTAGAGAATACTCTGGGCAGCTAAGTAAACTGAATAGGAATTCTTTATCAAATTAAACCTTCTGAAGTAATATGTGAAAATCCAGTTTATTGAAAAAGGCAATTGTGGTTGCAAAAGATAATCACTCTGAAGACCCAAATAAAACACAGCTTTGTGGGTAAGCTGACAACAAAACTGTCTGGGGCTGAAGTCCTCTCACCTACCTTCAAGTCTTCCTTTTTGCATAGGTGTTGCCCCACTGATTTCAGAACAATTCTAATTTTTTCTCTAGCCCCCACCATTTCCAAGCAATAAGTGCTGTTAGTTTTGGTCCCTGATATGCTATTTAGGCTCTGTACCATTGGGGGGCGATGTCAGGCAGGAGCAGGCAAGGGGTGTGATACTGAGCTCTGATTGCAGCTCTGAATCACACCCCCATACCTGACACTGACCTTCTGACATGTGTCATTACAAAGCTGAATTCAGCACGCTGTCGGCTTTCTAGCAATAAGCACCAAAACTGACTGTGTTTGTTGCTCGGGAACAGTAGAGGCTAGAGGAAATTTTCCAATTGTGCCAGAATCATTGTTTTTTTGTTTTTTTTACCACCTAGAAAAGTGCTTCTGGTGTCATATGAAAGCTGAGAGTCTCAGTTACTACCAGTATTATAATAGAAACATGAAATATGAAGTGGATCTATCTAGCATCGCTTAGTTAGAGCATTGTTAGGGAGAGCTTTAGAACTTGTTTTATGCTAAAAGAAGTTGCAATAGGTTAATAAAAAATATTGTAACAATATTCATCAAACTCCTCCCTTCACAAACAACAAAAAGTGAAATGACCGGTACACTTTAAAAAAAAAAAAAAAAGGAAGTCTATTGTGGACATCAAATGTGGTGTGACTAGAGCATTACTGCCACATAATTCTTTATAGCTACACTGAATAGAGAAATATGGCCTTTTCAGTGTATAATACATGATAAACATTACTATTACACTTGTTACTTATTGCAAAGAAATACCTGCCAGTGAGCCGCGCTGTAAAATCACGTGTGTTCATGAAGGCTCAACCACTAAGTGTAGTTACAGGAGATGCTCATGCAAGTGTAAAGACTTACTGTTCGCTGAGCTGTGCAATAACACAAGAAATCTTAAGAAAAGGAAAGCTCATATCTATTAGTGATAGAGGAGAGTGAGAAGGAAGAGTGTCTCTGGACCTGGACAACAGTACAATGAAGAGAAGAAGAATCATTAGTTACACTAAATACTATATAGGTATACATGGAAAGAAATAGAGTTCTCCATCTTTGGCTTGTGACAGGTCCTTTTTAGGTACCCAGAGAAAGGAGGCCCAGAAAGCTGTCATGAGCAGAGTAGCACTAATACATAACTACCATATGTAAGCCATAAAGAAAATACTCTTATTGTAAAAGAGTAAATGGGATGCTATGTGAATAACTACAGAATGGTGTTGTGAGGCTATTAAGGCCCGTAAAAGCTCTTCCTGTTGCTGGAAGGATTCTGGCATGGTTTGATAAATCCCTTAATCTGACTCGCCAGTGCTCCTGCAAAATGATAGCTAGAGTTGCCTATGCCAGAAGCGTCTACAAAGTTCAATAGATGCAAATCTTCCATGACTCTTAAAAGGATTATCCTCTTTATCTTCCACCTACCAGATTTAACTGCGGTACACAGTTTAGGCCAAACCTGGGTAATGGGAAAATAATCCGGGGGTTTAATAAAGGGACCATTCTGTGCCGTCACTGAATTACACAGTTCAGCAGGGGTCTCTCCAGGAAACCTGGACATCTTCATAGGATGACTCATGGAGTGGCTCAACATGCTAGACAGCTGTATATTCAATAGAGATGAGCAACAATAAGCCTGACATCTATCATGGATTCCAGTGGTGTGTAAAGCTTATTATCTGTATAGTGGAAGTTCGGCAACTTGCTAATGTATTGTATGTACCCCACCCACACAAAATAATTGACAGTTCACACTTTATACTTACTCATGAAGGAGAAGCTGTCAATGACTATGTATGGGTGAGGAAAAAGGACTCATAGGCTTTCTGTATGAGAGGGCGACAGAAACAGGACTCACAGAATTTATCTAGGAGTCTGGGCAGCTAAAATCTTTGCACATATAATAAATACTGAATGAAGTCAAGTTACTTGTCTATCCAGAGGCCTAACCTAAAGCTCCTGGGCCCCTATGTAGAATCTGTCATGAGGCCCCTACCTACCTTGTGTCATTTAGAATAATGGTATAGTTTATGTGACAGAGGGATCTTTGGGGGCCCCTCAGGGTCCAGGGCTCAGTAGCAACTGCTACCTCTGCTCCCCTTATAGCTACGCCTCCACTTCTATCCTATGTGGTATTCAGTGGAGCATAGGGGACCGTACAGTGGTGCTTTACAAGCCAGTATGGTTATCAGCTGAAAGTTGGGGGTTCAACCTTTTTTTTTTTTTTTTTTTTTGCCTGCATCAATCAGGTGGGTAATGTAACATTACAAATGGATGACTGCCCATGAAATGCTTGGAGTTTATGGGGCCGTCAGAGTATGAGTCACTCTTATATAGGGGGGTGACATATCTGTAGATGTTTAAGGCATTTCTGCAGCAACTTCTCACATGGGGGGGAGTTGGGGACTTACTAACACATTTATGTCAGTTTTCTGGTGTAGATGGGTGCAAATTTTTGCACACACACAATTCTTGCCCCAAAGATGTGCCACATCGTCCGTCCTTCGGAGCCTCTTAATAATCCAGTTTCACCTCGCACCTTCCAGGGAAGTGACCAAGACTGGAGTACAACACGCCAGACTTAATAAATTCCCCCCCAATTGTGTTGTATTAAGTTGATGTGACCAAGGACGTCTAACAGAATATCAAGTAACAAAAGATCCGTGTGAATTAGCTGAATATTATTTGCAAGGATGCTAAATAACTGGTGAAAAGGTTAAAAATGCTGCAGCAAACTCTATGAATGGGGGAATTCAGACAAAAAGAAGCCCTTTTTGGAAGTAGTTTCAGTTACATCTTGTACAGTGTGTTTGTGTGGTTGTGTCTCTTGCTGAGTCACACAAATAGCATCCCATTGCTTTATTTGGTTATTTATAGCACATCCTATTTGAGTTTACACAGCGCAGAGCGTCTTGAGCTTTTAATGATCACGTTCTTGGAAGCACAGATGTTTGTAGCCGATTATTAGCCAAGCATTATTCTAAGGCAGACGTATAAAAAAAAAAAAATCGCTTACAACTCCCACCATGTTCCACATAGGGTGTCAGACCTGTTATTTGAAGCAACAAAGAAAAATGGAAGATTCCTCTTACAAAAGAGATTCAATAGCCTCGGCCCAACCAATGGCAATGTCTCTAAATAAAATGGGAAAAGCGCTCTTTCTTCCCAAGTCCGAGGCATTAATGACATTTACTGAACAGTTCCGCTTATATTTATTTTGGATCATACAACATCTGGACCCAAGAAGGGAGGAAACATCATATCACAGGAGGTGAAATCCCCTTAAAATTCAGTAGCTTGCAGAAAGAATAGGGGTAGGTCATTGCTAAAATATATTGTATACTGGATACCAATGAAAGGGTCTAAGTATCAGGATAGTTAAACTGAATGATGCGTATACTCCAACTAATAATGTCCCATAGAATCAGTCCCTGAAATTAATTGCCCCCTAGTATGTGTGGTCAATGAAGATTCCTCACTGAATCCCCAGGAAAACAAACAACATATATGTCCCCTTATACAAGACGTCCTCCCAGGAGAGAGGAATAGTTACACATGGGGGAAAGAGACGTGATGGCTGCATTGTAAACGCAATGGCAGAGGAAAAGGAATATCTTGTCACCTTACCTACCTGTAGCAAACATGCTTTTGTGAATGTAATGACAAAAATAGTGTGTGGATTACAAGGGATACTGCTCTGTCACTTGCCTGTTGCAAAGTGATAAGTGATGCGAGACACTATGACAACTACTGGATAGCCATAATACCTGACCCATCTTGTAAGAGCAAAAAGCTAAGGCCATCCACTTATGGATTTATATAGTATACAGCACGGCCTTAGGCAGTGCAGTTCTCTCAAACAATGTTTTGTAGACCCTAGATTCTCAGACTGTGGTAAGTGTAGCCTAGAGGGTATAGGTCATGTCTCTAGTGGGTACTCAAACGGTTTCTCTGCTATCTATCTAGGGCAATCGCCATTAAATGTACAGCATGGTGGAACACAGAGCAGTGTAAACTAATGAAAAGGACCCGTCATTCAGCTGGGTAGGGGGTTTCTGGGATTCAGAGCCCACTGTTCTGATATTGATCCTAAGAGTAGGCTATCAATTGTAAAGAGCTGGAAGATGTGTCTATTATGCACAATACAGTGATTTCGGTAGGGGTACTTGGCTGAGGAACATTGAGAAACACTAATCTATAGTGCCGAAAATGGCTTGGGCTGTTCCCCCTTGGTTGTCCAGGTTGGTTATGGAGTGACAAGCGCACACATCAGTGTGGGCCAAGAGGTCTGCTTAGCATAGAACATCTGACCACAGTTTTCCATTGAAATGTTTGAGCGGACTCGTATTTGCACCATAGGAATTAATCTTTGGGGAAAGAACAACTTAACTAAGGTACAAAGTAGCACCCCTGTTTTCTAGGCACTTGTTG
This sequence comes from Leptodactylus fallax, assembly GCA_947044405.1. NCBI lineage: Eukaryota > Metazoa > Chordata > Amphibia > Anura > Leptodactylidae > Leptodactylus > Leptodactylus fallax. The sequence goes on from CAMRHE010000123.1 coordinate 1,989,914, forward strand.
ACCCTAGCTGAATTGATATAGAGTACCATGACAATTGATGTGGATAGGTAATAGAGATGTAGCATGCTGATCTAAAAACTGTACTTGAGAAAACAACTTCTGACCATTGAAATGCTCCTTTCTATTTTAGTTCTTGTACAGTATGTTAATTGAAATAAAAGATTTGTAGCCGACATTTAATGTTCCTTTTTTTTTTAAGCTGATTTTGGAGTGTCTGCTCAGATAACAGCGACCATAGCGAAACGAAAGTCTTTCATTGGAACTCCATACTGGTAAGAATTTAGTGGGGTTTTTTTTCTATTATGTAGTGATTTGCCCAAAAAGTTTCCTCACTTTGATCATCTGAAGCCAGAGCTGGGCAGTAATGTGTCCTGATTTTGGGCATTTCCAATGTGAGGAATGGAGAGTTTTTTTTTTTTTTTTTTTTGGTGTTTTCTTAGGGGGCGTTCAAACTACCATTGGTGACTGTCAGTAGTGTCCGTTGCTATTGTCCATTACAAGATTTTAGCATCGGACACTAGCTGAACCGTCAGAAATCCGTTAAAATTTCCATTCACTTCAATGGGTTTTTATATTGTGTCCGTTAGTGTCCATTTGTGTCCGTTTACACCCAATCCGTCAGCAGTCCATTTTTTTTCCGTGGACAAAAAATCCTACATGCAGGATTTTTTTGTCCGTTTGGAAAAACGGATTCTTGACGGACAGCAAGTGTCCGTTATTTTTTTAACATTGAAGTCTATGGGTAACGGACACTAACTGATAGCCATCAGTTATTGTCTGTTATTTTATGTCAGGTTTTTTTTCTGCGCATGCTCAGAAAGCAGAAACAAACAAACAAAAAAAAAACGGACAGTGTTAAAAAACGGACACTAACTGATGCTAGTGTCAGTTAGTGTCCGTTAATGTCTGTTATGATAGGTGTCCGTTTTTGTTTTTTTAACGGGCACCTTCATAACGGAATCCAACGGTAGTGTGAACCCTGCCTTATGTGTTTGGTTTTTTTAAACAAATCTTTAAGTCCATAGGCAAGGGATGTCTGTACGGAGCATGTGCTCTACATGTATGGACAAAATTCAGGTCCAAGTTGTGGACAGATGTGATGCTGTTTTTAGTAGAAAGCAGCCATGTTTTTTTGAACCTAGACATCCCCATCACTCACGTCCTGTAGATACTCTAAATGTCCTGTTTGACCCCCACGTGGAGTACGGCTCTTTTGTAATAACTTCTGTACAGGAATGAGGAAGCTGAAGCTGTTTGTGGGAGATAAAGTGCACAGCGTGCCTTACATTGGCTATTGATGATCTCATGGCGATAGCATCACTAGATTATTATCTGATACTGTTATTGAATATCTGTCACAGGATAATTCCCATTGTTATGCACTGACACAATTGCAATGGCTTGGCTTACACTTATCCAAGTCAGGTCTGTGTATTCATTGGATTAAGATGCAATACGTATACAATACATTGATTTTACCATTCACATTTATGTATCATTGCACAATGTTAAATACTGAAGGATAGGTTTAAAAATGTAATAGCCATATTACAAAAATCTCTGACCATAATTTCTTAATTTCTGTTCTCAGGATGGCTCCTGAAGTGGCGGCAGTGGAGAGGAAAGGTGGTTATAACCAGTTATGTGACATCTGGGCAGTAGGCATCACTTCCATAGAGCTTGCAGAGCTTCAGCCTCCAATGTTTGACTTGCATCCCATGAGGTAAAGCACATACAATCTCGTATCCTTCCGCTTTTAGTACCTTTTTTTTTAATTACTACCTTTAGAAGTTATTTATTCTAAATACCGGATATTACACCCACTACCATTTGGGTCTAAGGGAATTTTTACCAATAGTTCACATGTTTGGTAAAAACAGAGTATAACATATAAAATGAGTAGTAACTTATTCAAGGTAGTCTCCCCATTTTGCACGTAGTTCCCCATATTAGTTAAATCTTTATCCACATGTCTGCAATACAGTCGTGTAACTACAATATGTTAAATATTCTGTCCTTTTAGGTAATTTTGGAACTCTTTATCTAGAATCACATGTGCCATATTTATGTCTTTTTATGAGCCAAACACAGGAGTGGTTAGAGCGAGGCGAGACATATAAGTCCTCTGTTGTGTTAACCCCTTCAGGACTGTGGTGTAGTGCTTTTTAAGGCCCCGAATTCTAGGTCTTTCTTCTGAAGTGCAGAGCTATGCCCTGTAGAATCCTGATACCCAGGTTTTTTTCCCCTAATTATTTTGCTTAAAACCATTCACTATAGAATAAAAATCCTATTTGGTGTCTCTGTATTTGTAACAACCTGTAGAATAAAGTTAACTTTTTATTTTAACTCCATGACAAACAATGGAAAATACAAATGACAATGGCAGAGTTGCAGTCTTTTTGCGCTCTTCTAAACCTGCCTCTAAAAGAAAAAAAAAAATTCTAAAAACTTTGAAGTTAAATGAATTCCAAAATAGTGTGAATAAAACTTATGTTGATTGTTGATTGGATAAATATAAAAAGTGGGTTTTTTCCCATAAAATATGTTTTTAATATGCCAAAGTACAAAAATGCAAAAAGAAATCTGTACTTATTTTGGTATTGGCTTATTTGTACTGACTCATGGATAAAGTTAACTTGTTATTTTTGCCGCATGGTAAACCATTGGAACATAAAACTCTGACGGGAAAAAACAAGCCCTCATACAGCTGGACTGCTGTAATATAAGACAGATACATTGGAGATACTTTGCATATATTTAGATTAGAGATTTATCCTTTATTCAAGTTGTGTCCCATTGTTTGTAATCCCACCCATCCATCATTCAGTCAGATGACGGAGGGGCACTGGCCATACAGATTTTAATGGATATTTGTTTTTAGGGCCTTATTCTTAATGACGAAGAGCAATTTTCAGCCTCCAAAATTAAAAGATAAGATGAAATGGTAAGTAACATCCTCCCATTATCCCCAAAACACATATCTATTCTCGTTCAACAGCTACTTATAACGTTCTTACTTCTGTTTTCCATTGAAGGTCCAATAGTTTTCATCATTTTGTCAAAATGTCTCTTACGAAAAACCCTAAGAAAAGACCTACAGCCGAAAAGTTGTTACAGGTAATGCAATGATCTGTCATTGTCTGTATATTCTGGAAGCGTACGGGTTGCAAATTGTTGAACTCTTTACCCAAAATATGATGTCACCGGCAAAGCACTGAAATTCCTGCACCAACTATTACAATAATAGCTGTAATAGGATAACAACGTTATAACATTCAGTTATTTACAGACTACTTATTGTTATGCCTCAATGCCCACGGGCAGAGACTGTGCCACCATATACTTGTAACAACTGGCTATTTGGGGCAGTGATGTGCAGATGAAATCACTACATATGTTATTAAGTCTACCTGCTGTGAACGGGAGATGAAAGTGCAAGGAAATTGTTTTCTTAGATTGTAAAGAAAATTGTAGCCAAGGTTCTTACTATAGTTTTCCTTGCTTTTGTAGCATCCTTTTGTTACACAGCCATTAAATCGAACACTTGCTATTGAACTGTTGGATAAGGTGAATAATCCTGACCACTCGAGTTACCATGATTTTGATGACGATGATCCAGAGGTAAGAGCACTATTTTTAGTACATAGCTCCTTTCCATTGAACCTTTGTTTTTATGATTGATTGAAGAAATACGTTTATCGGTAAAACCGACCTGACCACCGTGTGCACAGTCACCATACAATTACATTTTTCATGCTGCCCTTCAGCTTTTTCACAAGTTTAACAATGTATTGAACAGAGAAGGAAGAAAACACCATTGTGTTTGTGTCATTAATAAAGGGGTTTTCCTGGGTTTTAATATTGACGACCAACCCTTAGGATAGGTTATCAATATCAGATAGGTGGTGTTTCCACTTTCGCCATCCCCATGAGGAGTTTGTTGAAGAGCTGCAGAGCTCTGGAAGTAGAGACAGCTCCGTATATTGTGTAGTGTCTGTGCTTGGTTACTGCGGTCAGTCCCATTCAATTGGATGTGACTGAGCTGTAGTACTTTACGCTACACATTGCATGACGCTATGTCTGCTACTTGAGCACCTTCAATCAATTGATCACTAGGGGTGCTGGGTTTCAGAACCCAACTAATCCTAAAGATAGGTCATCAATATTAAAAGGGTTATCCATATGAGGGACGAGAGAGGGTAGTTCTTTACTGTGATGAGAGCGGTGGCGACACCCTTGTTGCAGCAAATGTCCCATTAATATTTCATTAAAAAAAACTAATTTCTCAGCAATGGAGGCATCAATCTGGAAGCAGTAAAAAAGTTTTATTCACGTGAACCCATGCTATCTGACTGTGCTTATAGCTCTATAGACACTGTTCTGGTGACAGACTCCCTTTTAAAGTATTCAAGTAATAAACATATAGGTAGGGGCAAATGAAACTGTTGTAAAAAATGGACATTATAAATAACAGACAGGAGAATGGAATAGGATTGATGGAGAGAGAGCAAGGAAGAAAGGGACGACAAACCAGATAGTCGGGGTAGGAGGCAGCTTTTTAATAGGTATCACGGAGGTAACACAATACACAGCATTTCACAATAGTAACTTTTGCTTCTAAGTATGTATCAAATCGCGTGTGTGTGGGGGGGAAGAGGGATTTCTTTTTTTTACCTGAATTTCAGAGCTCAGGCCATATACATTGTCTTTACTGCCCCTCTAAACATCAAATGTGATTCCTTCAGGATTGAGCACTCCTCGTGCCTCCTGGTATTATATTGGCCACATTGGGGTACAGTGTCACTACAAGCTACAATAGTTTGCAGTTCTGCAGAACATGGAATTTAGGAAAGTGCATACCTTACTGTGTTATGCCAAGTGCAGGGCCTGAGGAGTCAGTGCTTGACACAGGGATTCTTTCCTTGGTACCCTTTGAACCCACAGAACCCCCTTTAGGCCCCTGTACATGGTATAACATAACACCCTTTGTCTGAAGTGTTTCTTTAATCCTTGCTTGCTTCTGACAACATAGTGACTGGTTTCCTTCAGATATATCTGGGTACTGGAATATCAAAATGATATGACAGGAAGACATTCTGGAGTATTTGACCTATTATAAAACAATTCAGGACTCTTTTTGTCACCAGCCGTAGATCTGATAAGGAAATATGGTATGCTATAATAATTTTGTGTCATTATATTCATCATTTTTTTTCCTGTGTGTTTTTGTGTGCGTTGGTCCCTTTTTGTTTTTCCACGTAGTTTAAGTTTTGGGGTATCTTTTCTCCTGCATCTCCTCCTGTGCGTCGGGCCCCTCGTTTTGCTGCCCGTCCCAAGGTACAATTGCTTGTCCAGGCAAGCTGAGTGTATCACCTAACTACTGTATTACACATTACGCTGGCTTCGCTAAGGCGGTATATAACATTGCTCTTACCAAGCTTGCAGCTTCAAAGTGAAGTCCATATCTGCCTTCTGTGCTCATTTCATCAAGGTCTGTAGATGAGCTCCAAGCTTATACTGTAGTATGACGCCAAACAGTACTAACCAGTGTATTGCAATCTAACACCTAGGAAAAAATACATCAATAGGCTGTATCATATTAGAATTTTCTCATGTCATATATATTTCCATCCGTCCAGATTATTTTGCTTCAGTTCATGTAATTTTCCCTTCATATAATCATAACTGAGCTTTTGTGTCAGATTTGATTCTGTCATATAATGAATTTATGTATTTTACTGAACAGTTACCTGTATGTGATATCTGAACACATGTATAGGGTTCTCAGAACTGATAAGTCTTGCTGCCACCTACACACCATTATAAGGTTTTTTTTTCCCCCGGGATGCTAGAATACCTATTTAGAGATCATGCCCTTATGCCATATAAAACAAGCAGTGCAGTATAAGATGCCATAAGAGTTATAACTGCAGTGTGAATAAGCAATGACCTTTTTGTCTAATAGTGTATGTGATAAGCCCCATGTACAAGGGTTCTGCACTCTAAAAGGGTTAATGTTGGTTTACAAAACCTTACGTTAGATTTTGTTATAGGTGGGGGTCTGATATCTGGTACCCCCACTGCAATCTACAAGAAAGAGGCTGAAGCACTGGGCTTAGTCTCTGTGCACACTGCGCTCAGTCCTTCAGTGGTATATGTTTAGAAGATTTGGGCTCCAATGAATAACACTGTGTTGCCATACAAGGGCATATGTTGCTTATTGCCTCCAATTGTAACAATTAATATTGTGCAATATAAATATTTTTGTTTTTGTGGTCTAGTCTGGTCTGGTTCTAATCTGAAGAGGACACGTCATGAGGGCCTGTCTTGTCTTCTGACCTCATGAGTTGTATATACCTATAGATTGGAGCCGTTCATCAATCCCCTTCTGTTACTATTTTCTCCCTAGAACCATTGTTGGAAAAATGTTGTCAAGTGGGCAGTGTCCACCCTCCGCTCAGCATTTTACAGGGAGTCTGTCACCAGAACCCAGATAGGTTAGGGTCATCTGAATCAAACAGTGTTTTCCCTTTGTGAATCGGCGCCTCTGTCGCCAAGAGAACACTTTTTTTTGTCAATATGCGAATACACTCTTTCTAGCAATGATGGCATTGCGTTTATCTCTTTGGAGCAATTACAACGCCCTCATTGCTCCAAAATGTTCATTTGCCTATTGACATAAATGTCGATATCTTGGCAATAGAGGCAGTGATTCACAAGGGGAAAACACTGTGTGATTCAGGTGACCCTAGCCTATCTGCGGAGCTGGGTTCATATGCTGGGTTCTGGTGTGAGACTCCCTGTAAAATGGTGGGCTGAGGGTAGAGACAACCCGCTTGACAACATTTTTGTAACAATGGTTCTAGGGAGAAAATAGTAACTGCAGGGGATTCACGAACAGCTCCAATCTATAGGTATACACAACTCATGAGGTCAGAAGTCATGACAGCCCTCATGACGTGTCCTCTTCAGATTAAACATTGGGCTAAAATGCAGTGTGCACAGAGTCCAAGCACTATTCTCCTTATGCTGTCATCAGTAAGAGAGTCATGTAAAGGAATGTGCAGCGTAGTAGAAAGGATATAATCTGTACACAGTTAATCCATCCTGTCACACAAGAGGTTGTAAAAGTTGATCATAGATGAGCTCTCTACTAAGACAAGCACTTCTACCATTTTGCTTGCTATCATTAGAGATTCAATACTGTGACCTTCACTGATCAAAGCTGTTAACATGTCGTTGTTTCATATCAGAAACTGTTTTACACTATGGTGACCTATGATATGCCATCATTGTGTGATAGGTGCGAGTCTGACCACAGGGACCCCATCAAAGAGTATTCCAGCTCAGTGTTCCTCACTTCATTAGATCTAAGCAGCATTACTACCCCCTGCTACCTTCGACCGCAGCAAAGGGGTCACAGTAGACCACCTATCCTTTGTCATATTGTCTAGAGTAAGAAAACTCCTTTATTTGCAGAGATGTCTCAGGCGACTGTCTGTGTTGTAATAGAAGGGGTAATAGAAGCATGCCCTGCTAAGAATTCTGGATAAGGGATTTGCAAATAAGACCTTTGTGGTAGAAAACAGGAGCATGCCCTAGTGCCACCTTTTGGAAGGAAGCTTCCTATAGACCATTGCATGGTTTTTCATAAGATGTAATTGCATAATCTGGGACTACTAGGCAAGGCAGAGTTTCCTCCAAAAGGAAGAGGGTTCCATCTGCAGACAGCTTTTTTTTTTTTTTTTTTTTTTAATTGAAGGTCCCAAAACTGTGCCAACGAATCAACCTGTGCACGACAAAAAAGTGGGGATGCCACTGAAAAAAACGTGCTCAGGATGCGGTCTATCGCAAAACACATCTCCAAAGAGAATGGGTCTCACGAACTGTCCCCAGACTCAGAGCCAAAAGACCCAAAAGCCCGGGGGCTATACTTGCCCAACTGCCAAAACAGAAGGGCCAACTTGCTCGGTTTCCTCCCGGGCTGCCACCACCAGGAATACTGCCAAGCCAGCTATTTGCTCAGTTTCCTCAAGGGCTGCCACTCCAAGAGTACTACTAGAGCTGATAACTGTTGTCCACCTCCACATAAGCAGAGGCAGACCGGGCAAACAAGGTAGGAGGGAACCAAGATGGCCACACAACTCCAACCCCTAGACTTCGGGTAGGACCCAAAAGGGTTTCCGCACCCCTTCATCCACAGCAAGAGTGACAAACGTGACATAAAAAATCATAAACAAGTGAATAGAGTGCCGGAGGAGCCAATTACTAACCGCTACTGATAAGAACAGATACTACACTTGATTTTAGCCAAAAGGCCGCAGACAGCTGTTTGAGGTTATTGCCTCTCATCAGTACAGAGCAGGTTACTGGCTAGCTGGCTGAAAGGTCTAGATGTGGATTAGGAGGAGTCCTATGTCTCATTAGAGAGAGACAGAACAGGGACTTGTTAGACCATGCATGTCCTGCTAAGAACTCTGGGTAAGGAATATATAAATAAGACCTCTTTGGTGGAAGAGAAGAATTTTGTATGTTGTAATAGACAATGGCATTCACTGACCTTAGTCACTGAGCTAGTGTTCATTCCTGCCATGGCAGGAATGGGCACAAACACCAAATCAGGGCATGTTCACACAGTGAAAATTCATGCAGGTTTTTTAGGTTATTTCTTCTTGTTGTGCAAAGAAAAGATGTGGAAACTGCACTGGGAAGCCACAGGCGTAATAGCCTTAGATTTCTGCCACAGATTATTTTTACAGAACAACATCTGAACATGGCTTCATATGATTGGTAACTTTTAAAAAAAAAGTTACATAAATCAATAGTACAAGTAAATGTAACAGACATTACAATACAGTATATCTGGATAAAATCCTTCTTTCTCCATCTATCTGGCTCTTTCTCTGTTCCCCCTTAGCTGACATTCACTCTGAAATCTCTGCTTAATCCATTATGGTTTGTCAGATCATAATACAAGCATATGTAGAGGTAATATGGGGGTGGGGGCAGGAGCTGAATGAGAGGTTGTTGGAGCACGAAAGAGTATTTCTATTTTAGGCTAAGTTCACATTACCATAGCAGGCTCCATTAGTAGTTAGTCACAGAGCCTGTCAAATATCTCAGGACTTTTTCTACCAGCAAAATTATGGTTATCATAACACCTACCCAACGGACCCCATTATAGTCTATTGAGGTCCATCAGGATCTGTTTGCGCCTGCCATATGACAATTCAGTCCCTATCGGAATTTCATTTATTTTTTTTTTGTTTCTGTAGCACAAGATGTAAGCACAGACTAAGGCCTCATGCACAGGGGTCTGTGACTGAACTGCACAGACAGCGCATGGATCAATGTGCCTTCTGTGCCTCCGCAGCCCATTCACTGCTCTTAGTGAGTCCGGGCCACAAACGGACAGTCTATTGAGGTCCATCAGGATCTGTTTGCGCCTGCCATATGACAATTCAGTCCCTATCGGAATTTCATTTATTTATTTTTTTTGTTTCTGTAGCACAAGATGTAAGCACAGACTAAGGCCTCATGCACAGGGGTCTGTGACTGAACTGCACAGACAGCGCATGGATCAATGTGCCTTCTGTGCCTCCGCAGCTCCATTCACTGCTCTTAGTGAGTCCGGGCCACAAAACGGACAGGAATGGGACCTGTCCAGAGTTTTGCTTCGGGCTCATGGGCCCATAATAATACACAGTTGTGTTTAAGGGGACATAGATCTTAATGGGTCAGTGTGCTAGCCGTGAAAACACAGCAAGCACACTGACAATACACACTGTCATGTTCTTGAGGCCTTAGCCTAAAGCTGACCATTCACATGAGATATTTATCTGCAGACCGTTGGCAGATCCAGCTAAATTTGGTGAAATCTGCCAAACAGTCTGATGCCTGTGATTCTCATACACAAAAGAATAACAGTTATAATAATGCTACTGAGAGAAACTGAATCTGCCGGTGACTCTTTGCCAGCTTTAGTGCTTCATTCACATCAGTACTGGTCAGTATAATGTTGTATATGATGTCGTGTGTATGGGACAGCTTTATGACAATATCTGTAAAGAGCTGCAGAACATGATGGCGTATATAAGTAAGCAAAATAAAATAATACTTCATTCACATCAGTACTGGTTAGTATAATGCCCTATATGGGCAGCTATAGCACTTCATTCACATTAGCAGTGGTCAATATAATGTCCTATATGATCTTGTGTATGGACAGCTTTAGCACTTCATTCATATCAGTAGTGGTCAGTATAATGTCCTGCATGATCTCATGTATGGGCAGTTTTAGTGCTTCATTCACATCACTACTAGTCAGTATAATATCCTATATGGGCAGTTTTGGGACTTCATTCACATCCTATGACCTATAAGATCCTGCTAATGCAGAGCTGTTATGTATTTCAGACACTTTATTCGTTGTTGGTGTCAAGGGGCAGTATCTTTGCAGGAAGGGCATAGCTTAAAGGTTTTGTCCAGGCAAAAATGGACAACCTTTTTAAGGGTTAAATCAGCTGGGGGCAGTGAAACAAATAATAAAAAAAAAAAAACATACTCATCCGTCTCCGTTGCTCCGGTGTCCTCCCGCCCGTCCCGTTTCTTCTGCTCCAGCGGCGTCTCCGGGGTCTCTTCCGGCGTTCAGCTGAAGCCGCTGATTGGCCTCAGCGATCACGTGAAGGAAGAGGACCCGTGTTGTCACAGGTAGTGATATTGCAGGCCCTTCGCTGAATGCCGGGAGATGCCCCCGGAGCAGAAGAACCGGGACGCGCGGGAGGACAACGGAGCAACGGGGACAGGTAAGTATGTATTTTTTTTATTTGTTTCACTGCCCCCAGCTGATTAAAACGTTAAAAGGGTTGTCCATTTTTGCCTGGACAACCCCTTTAAGGTGTAACAAAATAAGATTTCTCTGAAGAAATGAAGTTGCAATTCCATGTCTTTTTTTTTAAGGGCTGCAGCTAGTAAAAAAAAAAAAAAATGCCATTTAGCCTGTTTAGTCTCAGTGGTGGCCGCAGGTGACTGCTTTCCTTTCCTATCGGCTCGGATATGAGCGCCTTCTAATTAGATGGCTCATTTCTGTGCATTGAAGTAGAGTACAGAGTGTTTATGGCTGTGCATACTTGTTCATAGACCATTACTGTCTAGGCAGCCTTTTATACACTGAAACCAAATGAAACCTTTGTCTCCCGCTGCACCTGACTAAGTCATTAGGAAGACTTGTTGTTATGAGCTTTGGAGTTATGCAAGGAAGCAGAATTCCTTAAAGAACACACAGTACCTGCCTTTACTTGTCCATGTGACAACCCGGCTCTCTTTTCTTTTTCCTTTCATAAATTGTTAATAGTTTGAAAGGAATGCCAGTATTTGAAGCAGACTCCAAGTATGCTATGAATATGCGCCAAGGATGAAGTGATAAAGGGAAAAAATGACTTCTTAACTATCAGGCTTGCTAGGAGAGAAAATAGTCTAAAGAAATGTAGCAAAGTTTTTCCCCATTCATTATTTATACTACCCACTGAAATGTTGTAATAGAGGATTTGGTAGGTGGTGATGATGTTGGCATTACCATCCTGGCTCCATTGTCCTGTAATGACGTGTTGGAAAGCGATGCTGTGTGATGCCCTGAGGAAGCAAAGTCTGGAATGACATACTTATGCAAGAGCTACAGAGACTGTAGCGAATAAAAACTTTCATTGTTTTGGCATGTAGGACGCTCATGTATGTGCTTGTGTATTGAGCTTTGTAATGATGGACTGGTTGTTCATAATGGTCATATGTGCCAGCCAGATATTCACTGGGGATACATACCTGAGTTTTTCTATACAAGCAAACATTGTTTATATGTTAAACATATTTTTAATATATATTTATTTTTACATTTTTCATATTACTTTTTACAAAGCACTAAGCCCTGTAATTTTCAGTTTAACCACTAAGCCTTTTAATAGACTGGGACGTGCCAATTCTCTAGGGGTTTTCTTTGTAGTAGTCGCCTCATTTATATCTCAGACAGATGACACCTCTATAGATAACTCCACTAACCCATCATTGCGCCCACTACTGACAATAAATGACATTGCAGCTTATCCACTCCTCTTCCCTGCACAGAGGATATCTAGAGAACTCTCTCCTCAATGAGGCAGCTCCAGTCTTTTGCTGCCTATGGCCATGAGACTGCTATATCACTAAATATCTGTTAATAGACTAGAAGCTCCAGCAAGACGAGAGAATAAAAATCAGAAAATCAAAACAGTTTAGAAGAAATTGATATGTTTACTACCTGGGATGTGGTTTTAATAAAACAAACAATTGGAGATACATTCCCTTTAACCATACTTGCAGCACAAGAACATATCTTGCTATAATGTATGGACACAGGTTTATAAACCTATATAAAAGTCTATATCTGCAGTAGTGCAGCATTTTTTTTAAGTAGTGCAGACTTTAACTTTCTGTTTTGTTTAACTTGGCCAAGTAAGGTGCGGCTCTGTCTGCCGAATAAAGCGCTCTGCAGAGATTGGCAGACAGGTGCAAGACAACCCGTCTCTTTCCTATCTAGTGAAGATGTTGTCTGAAACCTGTGCCATTATTTTGTTTGGAAATTGCTCCGTAAAGGTATCATTTCTCCCTTAAACCTCTCTCCATTCAGGTACTTAGATATTAATCTGTCATTTTGTAGTCTTTCTCCCTTGTCATTTCTTGCCTGCTTTGGTAGGACATGTATTATTATTTGATTTCAAAGCCCATTTTCTTGAAGTGCTGTAACAAATAACACACACGCACCCGGCTGTCAGGCCGCATTGCGTCCCTGTATATTATTACAAGATGCAGACCTTGAAAATCCTTTTGCGGAAAACTCAATCATTTTTATTATCGAATCTTTGAGAGTCTATTATTTTTGTTATTTTATGTGCATGAAATAAGGTTACTTTTCCAAAGTCTTCTTTCTGTTTTTTTTTTTTTTTTTCCATTCTCTCAAACACAGAAGCAAAGCTAATCTATGTTTTCAAGTATCATGAAACGGAATTTGGAAGAGCTACCGTAGGTTGTTTGAGGATACATGAAACTAGGTTTATTTTAGCTTGGAGCTTTGAAGCACCGACAAAAAAAACTAAAATGTTATTCAGACAACAAATAAGCCAAGAAAAAAAAAATCTGAAAAGTTTCATGGTCGCTTTGGGCTCATCAGTGTGTGGGACGGGAGATAAGGTTTAGGAATCCAGCTATTTGTTTACAAGAATGAAATGATGCCGTAGTTCAGTATTAACAATTTATCGTGTATTCTTAGAGCAAACCTTGTACTGCAGGATTAGGCACGTAGTTGGCTTAGAAAACTCAGATGCTGATGGAACAAGGCAGACTGGTGTGCTCGTTCCTAAATTCAGCAATATACAATATACATCCAATATACAGCCCATTACTATTCCAGTACATTTCAATGAGCTTCAGAAAGAAGCAAAAATCTGTAATTCTGGGACAACCCGTTTAAGGGCATTCCAGGGATTTTTCTGAAATTTTGACATGGCAAGAACCTGTAAGGAGTAAGAAGAATTTTTAGTGTACTTTAAGGAACACTACACACAGAAAATGCACATTTATTGTCCAAACAAATTTTTTCATCTCTCCTTTGATCTTATGGAAAGAAATCTTTGCTGTGCAACTAGAGCTCAGCCGTGTCTATTCTGCTCCACACAGTCTTGTTGCAAGCTGCAAGATAACTGGCTGGAGAAGCAGCCTTCTCACTCTGTCCAATCTGCCATAGGAAAAGGATCACTAATCTCTGCCCCTTAAGGGGATTTATCTGGACTTTTTAATTGATGACCTATCCTTAGAATAGAAGGTCTGTTGGGGTTTGCCACCTAGGACCCCCTCCTAGATCAGTCGGTTAAAGGGTCACCAGCATTCACTGAGCACCGCTTCTGCTTCACAGGCCTTGTGACATCATGTTCATCTGTCACATGGCCTGATTGCAGCTCAGTCCCATTCAAGTGAATGGGCTGAGCTGCAATACCAAGCACAACCACTGCACAAATGTATAGTTCTGTGCCTTTTCAAGAAGCTGATCGGTCAGGGTGTTACACTCATGCCAGTCTGTAATCGAAGACTTATCCTAAAGATAGGTCATCAATTAATAAATCCCGAAAAACTCCTTTATCTCTAACCCAGATCCCTATAGTTAACTAATAGAGGAAGATGGGGCAGATCATCAGGAGTTGAATCCCTGTGTTCTCTGCAAGATTTCTACAAGACTGTTTGTGTCATGGTCATGCAGAATATACAGCAGATCGACAGTGACAGATAGTGTTTTTTATGTTTCATTTTTTTGTTCATTTCTAGGCTTTATGCTTCTTTAAGGGTGTTTTCTCTTGAAGACAGAGAAGGAAGGGAAAATCCAGCATGCGGGAAATATAAATATCACAGCTTCTCAAAAACTCCACTTAGACACAGTACAGCCGACACGTTTCAGGCCTATAGTCATGAACACAAGTGAATACACGTGAGATGGATATTACTGTTCTAATGTCTCATGAAGACAACCTCTTTCCATGTGACACTGAAGGAAAGAATGGCTCCAGATGTGGCAGACTTTGACCATTCATTTGCATGGCCAGAATAACACAAAATTTTCGCTCCTCAAATTTGTTGCGATGCTGGAGACAGTGGATTTGCATATCTTTTTCCCAGGAAGCATTTTCCTATGCCAACTGGCTGTCGCTACAACAGTGCTACTAGACATAGATTCCCTTTTAAAAAAAAAAACAAAAAAAAAAAACACCTTTACAAATCCCGACCGCTAGAGAGGCAATGGGAAGTACCAAGAATATCACAGCACAATTTAGTTTTTCCGTTTTTCTACAAATTATTTTTTTTTTGTAAATTTCTGGTAACAAAGCGATCTCCATGACTAATGGTAAAGGTTAACATATCATTGAATGGATTATTGAGGTGTGATGAAGAGATGGTTTATGTGAACCTTCTAATCTCTTTCGCCTATTCCTGGGGCTTTCTAGACACTATTACCTAATGGTGCATTGGTTAGTCTATCAGTAAGAGGATTACGAGCCGGTAGTTTCCTTTTACGCTATTATTGCTGCACAGTAGGAAGCTACAACTCTGGATTATAGCAGCCTGATATAATCACATCCTGGTGAGCTGTGAACGTTTCCCAATAGTTATCAATCCCCCGCCTTGTCCTCTGCACATTTACTGGGTTTTCTGTGGGTCATAACACACATTGTGCACAGTTCAGTTACAGCAAGCTTTGAGCATCACTTTTGTACTCTTGTCCTTCCCTTTGTTTTTTTTAGGTTAGCATATTCGTAAGATATATGGATATTTGGAGTCATGCTTCACAAGAAGAATTTAGCCATCTTTTCTAGGCCTGAAGCTTTAAAGGGAATCTGTCATCAAGAAAATGCAGTGCAATTTGCTGGCATTATGTTTTAGAGCAGAAGGAGCTGAGCAGATTGATACGTAGGTTTGCTATAAAGTCAAGTAGGCGGTCCTATCAGTGATGACTGTGCGTAACGAGAGAGAGAGCTGTCAATCACTACTAGGCCCACCTCCTTGACTTTATAGCAAAGAGAGCAAAGATTTCAATGGATAAAATATAAGTTATACTGAATATTTTCCTGGCAAACCTATACATCAATCTTCTCAGCTCTCCTGCTCTTTAACATTCTGCCTGCAGATTATTGCACTGTATTTTTCTGGTGACAGATTCCATTTAACACCCTTACATTATATTGCTATGGTTTATATGACAAATGCAGCTGATGATGTATCGAGGTAGAAGACACATAGACGCAGCTGATTATTTTCTGTTAGATTTTATTAAAGCAAACCTATTCCTTGCAAAATGCTGTTCCATCTATTGGCAGGGTATTATAGAGTAGGAGTAGCTGAGCAGTTAGTTATATAGATTTGTGGGAAGAGATTCAGTTTAACTTATAATTTACTGATTAAATCCTCAGCTTTTTCTGTGCTTAGGAGTCCAGTGGGCGGTCTTACTCAGTGACTGACAGTCTTCCGTTCACAATTGTGCATATAGAGACGGCTGATCACTAACCACTAGTTAGGAACGCCCACTGGACTCTTAATACCTAGAGTGAGCAAGGACCAATAGAATAAAAGCATTGCTGAATCTCTTCCTACAAATCGATCTGTTCAGCTTATCCTGCTCTATGCCATACTGCCTACAAGTCATTGTGACAGGTTCATTTTTATCTCATTTCTGCCCATAATTAAAAGGGTTTTCCAGGCTAAAATGTTGATGACCTAAGGGTAGTTCATCAATACCAGAACAGTGGGGGTTTGAAACCAGACACCCACACCGATCAGCTGGTCTCAGTAGCTGATACACACAGAGTGGAGCAGATTTGCAGTACCTCATCTGGCCACTGCACAAAACAGAGTGGTGTGCATCAACTCTCAGAACAGTTGATTGATGTGGTAATGGGTGTTGGACCTCCACCAATCTGGTATTGATGACTTTCCCCTAGGTCATCACTATTTCTAGCTTGGAAAACCCTTTTAATACATACATACAAGCAAGGTTGTTATAGTTGGAGAGCTTTGCTAGCATGTTTTTATTTTATGGTCAAAATTCTGGCAATATATTAGGCAAAATATTAAAGCATGTAACTATTTTATAAAAATGTTCAGTTTTGTGGTTACTAGTGTTTTGTCAGAAATGACGTGCTTTAGCATGTTACAGTATTAGAATTTAAGGTTATGAAGACTGCAAGTTTGATGGCCAAGCTTAAAGGGAACCTGACCTTGTTCTATAACAATATAAGTAGCTTGTTATCTAACAATAGAAGTGGTGCAAATGGTTTGTGCCGAAGTTTTCTGAATGACTTGTCATGTATTTATTTGATTCATTTCTCATTATGGATAGTCCTATTCACTGCGTGCATGAAGGTTGTCAGTCACTGAATAGGACTTCCCACTGGACTCTTGTGCATGGAAGTGAAAGGAACTGAAATAAAAATTATACTAAATCTTTTCAGAAAAAAACTATATATCAAATTCCTCATTGATTCTTGCTTTGAGAAGCTTGTTCACCATGACTGCTTCCCTTTAGTCCACAGCCATAGAAAAACACTGGCAAAAAAAATCTTTGATTAAAAAATAACCCATAAAACTCTGTCTTGCTGGTTCTGTAGTCTTCAGGTTATCATTGAGCTTGATATGGTTGTTCCTCTTAGTAAAGCCATATATGAAGGTAGTGAAGGTATATATGAATATATACCTTCACTACCGTGTACAGTAATCTAATAACACTGGAGAATATTGCCGAGAACAGATATAGAGCAATAGTTTTTAGCATGTTTAAGTAGTGTATAGGTAACATGGGTGGATTTATTGGATGAAAGTTGCTTCATCAAATGTATATCTGCCATTTTATTTTTGCAATATATAGAGCGTTAATATGAAAGTCCTTTACAGTATTATAGTCATGTCACTCATCACAACAATGTCGGTTTTTTATTCTCCCTTTCAGCCTGCCGTTGTCGTTCCTCACAGGATCCACTCGACCAGTCGGAGTGTTAGAGAGGAGAAGACTCGTTCAGAAATTAACTGTAAGGGTCCTCCAGACATCTCTATTATCTTGTTTTCTGAAGGAAACTTTTGCAAGGTCCCCTCATATGTTTTTTCAGCTTCTCATATTTTGTAAGCTTTATGGATGCCTAGTAATTCTCTACAGTTGTTAAATGCAAAAAAAAAAAATAACAAATCCAGAATTTAGTATTCACAGAAGATGCATTTTTGTAGAATTTACAAGCGTCTACATATCTGTTTACTCTGCGGCCCAAGGGCCACAATATGTCTCGGTCTTGCACAGCTTGTTTTTATATATTAACTTTGCCTGGATGAAAACATGACTTCCTCAGGTGTTCATATCCTCTAAACTATCCCATTTATGTGAAGGCTGTAAAAATTCATTGTTATTGTACAAATCTTGGTGTACCAGATGGATAGGGATATGCAGAATGATATCCTGAGTATTTATCCTGATTTTACTAAACACCAATTGTAAGTGAAAAAGGTCACCTAACAATAATGTAGGAAGCAATCGCTCCCCACCCCGACCCATTCTATACAATAGGAAATATATCAGTGGTGAATAGACTGAAAAATATGCAGTTAATCCTGTGTGTGTGTGAATACAGTGTTTTTGTAGGTCAATTGTGTACAGATGTAGCTGTCCTTAACATGACGGCTAACGCTGGGTTCACACCAGCGCTTGCACTACGTTCGGGGATTCCGTTCCCCTCTCTGCATTTTTTGCCCTTTTCGGGCGGAAACCACACGGACCCCATTATAGTCTATCGGGTCCGTGGGATTCCTAAGGTAACCGCTTTTTTTATGCGGACCCCCCAAACGGAAACCCGAACGCAGATGTGAACCTAGCCTAACACTGACACTGTCTGACTGATACTTTTTTATAACTGTTTTGCTTACAAGAACATATCTGTCTGCAGACTCTGTATCTCTTGCATTCATTTGGATAGCTTTCTGATGGACAAAAAAAAAAACACATCTTGTGATGCCTTGGTTAACAGATCCACCAAACATACAGCAATAAAATGAAAGCACTAAGGCCCCATTCACACCACAGATTCCTTTTCATTTTCCAGCCCGCCGCTTTCTGACTCTGATTAGTCTCTGATGAATGAAAGGAGTCTTGAGCTTCTGAATCCACAGCAAGATCGAGCAGGACACTTATGTTTTTTCAGCGTAACCTGCTGTAATCTCTGCCTCATATTGAAAACAATCCGAGGCGGAATCTGCCCCAAAATCAGCACCATATTACACCTGCAAATTCTAGCCTGACCAGAGGTCTGCTGAACCAGATTGACAGCATTCTAGAGGCTAGACCCCAGGTCTGACGGGGACTGCTGTTAGTTCTGGCCTTTAGACCCATGGAGGAGTTGTGACTTGTAACCTAGGAGCAAATGCATGTCTATGTTAGGTTCATGAATAGTTGTAACCCAATAAAGCTATTTTGACCACAAAAACGTGTATGAAAATGTATGTCCAGCAGTCCTGGACATTGCTTCATGTTAGTATAATCTAATTATTACAAGTAGTAAATTAAATGTTGTACATTTCTTACTATTAAAAATGGAATGGATATATATTATGTTTTCATTATGTAGTTGGTCAAGTAAAGTTTGATCCACCGATGAGGAAGGAGACGGAGCCACATCATGATTTGGTGAGTAGTTTTGGGTCCATGTTGACCTTGTCTAATATCCGCTGTTACTGACTGTTCCTGTAATGCCACTATGATCACTATTAACTATGTCAGGGATACTGGATGGCCCCCTACCTGGTGTATGCTGCTGCTATAATAGGTAGTCTGGACGCTGTGTACAGTAGTTGTGATATGTTGTATGCTAGTGCTGCAAATGCTTCACTTATGTACTTCATGCATATTACTATTCTCAGCACACTGTGTTTATAAACTATTCTTTCTGCTCTTGTTTAGCCTCTTAAGACCTGCTTTTTCCCTTTTTGTTCTCTTAAAAGATCCTGCATGTGGCAAATGATTTAAGAGGAAGGTCAGACAGAATGCATCTATTTTACTAATGCTTTTTTTGGGGTTTAACTAACTTTTTTAGTCTGCTTTGGAGAATGCTTCAGTGGTTTGATTTCTTCATCTTCCATTTCTATAATACACGACCAGCTGAAATTCCTTGACAGATATCTGCAGTTCCAGCTACTACCACTTTTGTTTGTGTTTGCCACTAACCGAATACCCTTACACGACACGATGATCCTCCCCTAAGACACATGATCAGGAGAGTAGCATGCACGGTATGAGTGGAAGTGTTGTGCTGTTACCTGGCCAGGCGCTTGCTTTTGAGATGTATTTTTTTAGAGCCTGCAAGTGAAATTCCCTCTTGTATATGTGCCGCTTTCCATCACTGTAAATAACTTGGGTATCTGTCTGCTAAACAGCTCGACAGGGACGATTTTTTGGACAGTGCAGAAGAAATATACTACACTGCAAGATCTAATCTGGTATATTCTTTTTCTTTGTCACCTTTACCTTTGTGTCTACTTTTATTGGCTTTCTAACTAGTTTATATGTTGTTTTCCTGTTGTTCCTTTCAAGATGTAAGTCTGCACAGTACAGGATGTGTTGCAGTTCTGCGTTGTTTATCATGAGTTAAGACTGTAGTAAGTTCTTTTGTATCCCTCCAAGTCCAGATGGGTAAATGGACATATAAGAAAACTGAATTAAAGGGGTTTTCCAGCCCCCAATGCATATTTCATACTGATGGCCTATCCACAGGGTTGGTCATCGGTTTCTGATCTTTGGGGTTCTGACACCCGGACCCCCACAGGTCACCTATTCCGACATCCTCTGGGTAGCAGAAGCTTCTGCAGTGACTGTAGAGTATGTCGCGTCTGCTGCTATTCAGGTAATAGGCGCAGAGATGCAGTTGCCCAGGGCTGCCGCTATACAGTAGACGGGGCTGCAACTCTGCTCCTAATACTTGAGTAGTATCAGACTGCTTCTGCTATCAGATCACATACTGATGACATTTCCTGTTGATAGTCAGAGCTTGATGGTCCTCTCGCAGAATAGGCAAGTTACACCAGAGATTTAGAAGTGTTCCCATAAGAAAGGCCCTGGAGAGGTTGTGACAGATATTCTCCAAGAAATCTTCCATATGAAACCTTACAACAGAAGCAGAGTAGAAGAACTGAAGATGTTTTTTTATCATATCCAAACAAATGTAAAATTGTATTCCTTCCTGTCCATGTATTGCTCTGTAGGCCAGGACTCCCCAACCAGTGGCTCTAAAATTTTGTACTTCTCAAAATGAGTGATAAGTTTTAACCATAATCACTGGCTACAAGGCTTCCACATTTACAATATCGTAGTCATGTTCTAGCCGCTAAAAAGAGCAGACTGGGAAATATTATACGTATTTACTTACGTGGTCCAGGCTGTATTGCTTGTACTACTTGCTTTACTTCAACCAATCAGTGATTGAAGGGTTAACACATTTGGTAAAATAATGGTTTATAAACTTTTTCGGACCACCCTTATATATATATATATATATATATATATTTATATATATATATTCCTCAGCTTCGTATATATTGCTACACGTGGACTTTTTGTTCTAAAAATACAGATTTTTTTAAATGTTACCATAAAATATAGCCACAACCAAATCTGTATCCCATGAAGAGTGCAGATATACTTCTAGTGTCAGCGTATGTCAGTGTGTGCATGCCGTACAGAATCCCATTTATAATACTCAGCCTTTGCTTGGCAACCATTTCTTTTTCTATCTGTTCTAGAATTTTGTAAAATTTTGCCAGTGAGCTTGTTCAGCTATTTTGTTATTATTTGACGCACAAATACAAGTTTTGTGGTTTCATAAATCTGATATTTTACTGTAAAGCTACATCTATAGTTCAGAGGAATACCATGGGATGCATGATAGCACACAGTACAAAAAATCTTTTTTGTGATCAATGTTTATTGTAGTATACATGAAGATGTGTCGGCTTTTTCATGTGGCTTACCATAAAACCACCGGTACTAAACAGTGAGTCAGAAAATTCATTATGGTTGTATCTGATTCACAGGCTTAGGTAGGTTTTTTATAGATTGTACTAGTGTGTTAGACCTCCTACCAGTCAGTGCCGTAGCTCTGTTTACTGTAGAAATGAATTAATATCAGCCTAAGGCCATGTTCACACACAGATATTTGATGCCCCTGATAATCACGGATTATAATCCACCCTGTTTATTTGAGGATTGTGTGCTCTCCATGGTTGATCAGTTTTTCACATCCATGAAAAACACATCAACTTTTTAAACATTTCCTGTACTTTTCACTGTCTCTGGATCTGTGAAAAATGGATGAGACATGGAGGCAGGTTTTTTTTTTTTCATGGACCCCTACACTTGCAGGATGTATGAATTAATACATTGAAATGAATGGATACATTTGTCGTCCATGAAAAATGCAGACAGTGTACATATGTAAATTGGGGACTTGTCCTAACCCTCTGATTATGGTGGGGTAAGCCAGTCAGCTAATGTATGGACGTCCTGACTTTCGGGGGGGGGGAGGTGAGGTGTTTCAACATGGGCAGTCCTTTTATTCTCAAGGGAGATGAGCTGCCACCCTACCAGAGGCATCTGGCATTTGCTTACTCCACCCTTCCCATCTAGTACACATGCACTCTTGGCTGAATAGAGAGATCGTGTGTTTGGGAGGGCAGACAGCCAAGCAAGTCCTCTAAAGTGTATGGCCAGGATTAGACTTTATAGAGAGTTATATGAGATTAGACAAAAATGGCTTCTACCCCCCCTCCCTTCCCCAGTCTCATCTTGCAGCTCAGTCTCATTCAAGTGAATAAATGCATCTGAGCTACAATATTTGACATAGATGTGAACCTAACCTTAGCCTTAGAAGGGAGTCCAGCATAAAGCTTCTGTATTGTTTTTTTTTACATTTACAGATGCAGAAAGAATGTGCTCCACTGGCATTCATCATTTTATTAGTTTTCAATCCATTGTTCTGATCCAGTGATGGATCAGAACAACAGACTTACAGAAGCAGATGTGAACATAGCCTAATCCTGGCCTCCAATGATGATGATAAAGTGGGTACTGCTTAGTTTATTTCACACCATTTTGATCAGAATTTTTTAGGGAGCTTGAACCCCTTTAATCCTGCCAAATCTGCTTGCTTCTTACATCTGGTCTATAAACATTAGATAGCTTTTTCTGCTCCTTTTTCCTCCATAACGTGCACGATTAGTTTCTTTAGAATCGGATAGATGTTTTGCTTCCCAACATCCTGGGTGCTGCTTAAGGCCTGGGGTGCAGATAACATTAGACATTAACGTGGGGGCTGTGCTGTAGTTTTCACAGACAAATCTTTGTTTTGGAGCATTTCTGGATAGGAGAGCGCATTCATAACCCAGATAACTGATTTTATCTTACATTGTCATAGTCACAGCTTTCTCCCCGCTGCTTATGCCTGTGGGGAATATATTTATCTCCATATTCCTGGTGAATATAGTATATTGACATTAATGCTAGTCTTCCTACCTTGCACAGACCTCTTACTTCTAGTTGATGCCATGTTCCTTGTAAGTCCTTGGTACCACTTTAAGCAGCACTGACAGATGTCATGTTCATGAGAATGTCACATAAGATGTGATTCTTCGGGTGGCAGCTGAACAACCTCTCACATTTGCAAGATTTTCACTTTCCCTTGTTATTTTGACCACCTCTGTTCGGGAATTAAATTGTGACAAACAGCCGAAGCCTCAAAGAGACAGATTTGGGTTTCTTCCCAAAAAAAAAAAAAACAGGTCATTTTCCTAGCTGGGATAAAATGGTTTAAACATCAATTTTTTTATGGCCAGGGAGACTTGGCATGCTCAGCACAGGTAATTGTGCCAGCGGCCTAGCAGAATAACAAGCAGGCATACATTGTATGGGATGAAGCAAAGCGCCATACGCTGATGAAGTGATTCCTGCCCGCTGACCAAGAATTAATATGAGCAGATTAGACCTCCGAGCAGTGAGCGCTAGTCATCTTGATTCTAGACTAGCTTAAGACGTTATTTTTGGCCAGTGGTTAGACATTTATAGTAGAGGAGGTCACTGATATTTATGATTCCTATGTAGAGCTTGTCAGGAAAAATCTGCCTAACAGCTGATAAGAATCCTAGACATAGCCTGATTGTGACACCATGGGGTCCCAAGCAGAGTTATTGTTTTAGGTTTCCTCTGTGAACTGCCAGCCCTGACATCGCTAGTTCACCCAACTGTTATGTTGCTAAATACTTAAAGGGAACCTGCCACAATGAACGTGCAGACCTTGTCCTCTATTGAGTGATCTTAGGAGTCCCGTGGGCGGTCCTGATCAGTGATTGACAGCCATCTCTGTGTGGCTGCTCATACAGGAAAGCCTGCCAGTCATAGACTGGACTCCCAAGCATAGAAAGATTGCAAGGTATACAAATTATTTTAGGACAACTCTATTCAAACATACAGATATAGCAGAGTTAACACAAACTTCTGCAATTGGTTAAACTGCTGCAGTCTGATACCTTATCATAGAAGAGAACAAAAAAGCCTGTCAGTAGATTAGATCCTGTTTTCATAGTCACAGGCTTGCTTTATTTTACAGCCTATAAATATTAGAATTTAGGTACAGAAAACTTGACAAAATCCTTTAGTCGCACTATTTTATGTGTCCTTATGCCCTGTGATTTGGGGTCCGTCTATATATATATATATATAGATTTTTCATAAAATTCCTCATCTTCACTGTGCTACATCTTTAGCTCCAGGTCCATCTTGGTCTTCACTTGCCTACAAATAAGAAAGTGCATAAGTCATTGCTAAATATATTTTACAGTGTTTTATTGTGGATCATATAAGAGCAATGTTTTGGCTGCAGGTCTTCTGAAGCTGTATAAGGCCTGTGTGCCAGTACGTCACTGTATGGGCTTGTGCTCCGCAATAACCTAGTGTGAAAAAAGAAAATACACACAATATCTATTTGGATACCTAGAGAAGTATGGGTGTCATCACTAAGTGCTTTTAGGTACTGATAGGTAGCATTTAGATGGTTATAAGGCAGCCATATTATACAGGCTATATTACAGCCACAGATTTTGTCCTGACCTTACAGCACTATAGTTCCCTATGATGCCGCTAGTTCAGGTCAGTAGACCCATGGTCAGGATGGGGTTTGTAACCGTAATAATAATTATAGCTATGTGACAAAGTTTTACATGCGTTTTAGAGTTTAAAAAAAAAAAAAGGGAATGAACAGGAATATAGTATTTAAAAATGAAGTCCAAGCAGGAGCAGGTTTGGTAAATTACTTTCATTTACTTAGATTTATTGGCTTTTTGGAGCAGGCATTTTGTGGACGTGCATAAAGTTTCATGATAAATTGTGGCAGCAGTGTTAACCCCCGCTGGGTAAATTGTTCTTATACACCACCAGAAGGCGAAGCATGGAAATAGCGATTTGACGTGTGCTTTGGCAGGCATGTGCCAACTACTGGTGGCATCTACCCTCACTGCATTTGCAGGTTATTTGCATCTTCTAGCTTGTGTATTTAACCAAGGCTGTTTTGCATGTATACTTTTGTGGAACCAAACTAGAATCTTATGTGAAAACTTGCGTTTAAATGTCACAACCTGAAGACCAGTGGTTACTGTTACACTGTATTTGAGGGTCACAACTTGATAAAACCACTTAAGAAATTATGTAGAATTTAAGGTTAAATAAAAATATTTTCTCTTCACCCCTATATAACCTCATGTTTGCATTTATAAGGTGCTTTTATATACATGGGGGCACTTTCTATCTTCAAATCTCTTTTGCAGAATTTTTGGATAAGTAGAAAGTGTGCCGAAGAATTCTATAAAATCTCATTCTCCTGCCATGCATTCCTGTAAAGGAAATGATGAAGTATTTCTTTCCATTCTATGTTAAATTCTGAGAGTTGTAGTTCAGTCCATGTTGAAGAAGGGCACACGTATGAGTGTCTAGTGTGTGGCAAGTGATTATGGTATATACTGTATTATATACAAATACTGTGATTTATATATATGTACGCACACACACACGCTACCCTTGTTTGACTATGGTAGGTATATCATGCATAGCAAAATATATGATGTAACGTGGCAAAAAGTTAGGTTAGACTAGTGACTTAGATTTTGGATTTTATAATCTTGCGGGAAACCATTCTCTCATACTCCCCCCGTTTTCAATGATGTAAACTCCTGGATTTATCACCTTTTCTCCTCCTCACCCCAATATAATATCACTTCTGTTGTCTTTGTACACATTAATATCAGTTCTACTGATTTCAGTCGATGTTTTTTGTACATAATACACATAACATTACTGTGAAGTTAATAGACATATGTGACATTCTCTGTGATTTATGTATATTCGTGTTTTGTCAGTGATAAAAAAAAAAGTCACTGCTCTAAAAATTGCTCTTTTAATATAATTTATTCTATATGAAGCATCAGAAATATTAGTCAGCCTGAAGATGTCCACCATTCTGGTATATATATATTATATAGATCCGATATTATAGCTAGATTAGATGTTATGTGGAGTGCAGAGTTGTGTATCAGTGGCCACCCTCCTCCCTATCCTACCACCTTCTGGATTAATTTTGGCTCTATAGCAGTCATTCCTTAAATCTATCATCATATGTGGTATATCTTCACCAGGCCCGCTCAGCTCAAGGAATGACATATTAATAATTCTTGAGACAGACTGTAAAGCCCTATTGTACATTGAGAACATTCCGCCATTATAAACCCCGATGCCAGTTTTACAAAGCCATATATTAAGGGTCAAAGACTGGATAAGATCACATTCTGTGATGTACACGGTAGGATCCAGCAGCATTCGGCATACATAAGACACATGTAAATAAGTTTAAATATAGTCAAGATATAGTACAAAGATTTTGCATTTGCCAATTGTTTTTCTTCCTATCAATTTTCTAGTTCTAGGACAGGATACGCTGCTGGTTTCTGTAATGCAGTGTCATTTACTATGAAGTAAAGCAGCAAGACTGCCTTATATAGGTTGGTTATGCTTCCATATTACTATAGAGCCTATCATATATTAAGCAATGTTTTTTTTTCTTCGTTTTATTAGGATCTGCAGTTAGATTATGGCCAAGGACCACAGAGTGGCTATTTCCTCGGGGGAAACAAGTGAGTTAATAAAGATGTTGCAATCCTTGATGTTTTTCTTTTGTGTATTAACGTTCTACCCTGTGTTGTAACTGTAATGTTACATAATGTTACATGGCTAAAAATGGACAAGCTTAGAAAATGTGCCGTTTACAGCACGTTACACCCTGTCTTACTGATTGGTTGGGGTCTGACCATTGGGACCCCCAGCAATCACAAGAATAGAGGAGGTCCCTTGTACCCCCCCCAAATGCACGGCTGCTCCATTCACAAAGGATGGTACTCGGCTACCTCTGACAGTCCCATAGAGGTTGAGTGGAGGGGCAGTGCTCATGCCCAACCTACCACAACATTCACAACAGTACTCCTAATCTCATGATAGGTGAGAGTCCCAGAGACTGGACCCCTTACTGATCAGCACATTATCCCTTATCCTGTGGATCGGATGTATCTTGTTCTTACTGGAATTCCCCTTTAAGAAATGGAATGTAGCTTGTAAATATTTACATGAAACTCGCTTATTGTGAACTGAATCACAGTTTGGGCATTGCAACACGGCAGACAGATATCTTAAAGGGCCTGGCCTCCATTTCAAGTGCTACATCAGAGCCTGCCACTAAAAACCAATCATGCCACATGCTGTACAGACTAGTACCGTGAATTTACAATTCTTTCTATTTCTGGAGGCTCTTGCCGTTGTTGGCGTTTCTTCAACCTTGTAGACCCTGACCTTATTTGAGTATAGTCCATAGGCTTTTGTGTTAACCACATTACTTAGGAAATTAGCCTATTACCATAGCATTTAAATTATGGGTTTCAGCCTGGGTTCCCTGGATGTCCCTGATAAAATAAAGAAAACCTGACACCTTGGAAATGCTGAGTCAAGTGGGCGGGTCCTACACAGTATGCATCGAGACATAGCTGTCAGTCAGTGAGTAGGACCGCCCACTGGACTCCTAAGTGTAGAACTAGCAGGGATTTAAATAGTTAAGTAACAAGTTATACTGAATCTTTTCTCACTAAACAGTATATCAATCTGTTGAGCTCCTCCCTGCGCTATAGCAAAGTGCCAGCAGATCAGACACCATGGTCAATATGGCAGGATCCTTTTAGCTAATTGGAGTAATATGAATTGTATTAATGGGTTCTATATCACTGTAATAAATATTGCAGAATACAAGTAGATAATGTGAGACTGAGAATGTCAGTATCTCCTTTCTGTCAGCTGAAGGGTTGTCAGAGATAAGATACTCATGGCCTGCCATTAAGGTAAGTCATCAATATTAGCTTGGTCAGGGACTTACTCCTGACACCCCCACCAGTCAGCTGATACCTGAAACAGACTGCTTTGTAAACTGTGTAGTGCTTCGGCTATACAATGACACTTCAGCTCCCATTTAGTTAAGCAGCAGTAACCCAGCACAGCCACTATACAGTGTATGAAGCCATATGTTTCCAGCTCCATACACTCATACAGCTGATTCGTGGCAGTACTGGGTGTCAGATCCCCATCAGTCTAACATTTTATTACTTAGCCTAAGGGTAGGACATCAATATCTGATCTTGGACAACCCATTTAAGTCCCTATATCCATGCTTACAGCCAGATGTGTTACAAAATCAGAAGACATTTAGTGTTCGTTTTGCCATACGAACCATGTATTATAAAGCCCATTAATAAATGTCATCTGCATACCGGACTTCAGAGCCATCTGAGTAGACTATTTCCTACTGCTGTCTTTTATGGCTTCAATTTGCTCAAAAATGCATGTTCTGTCCAAGATATCTTACAATGAGTTATACTGCTGTAATCTGTAACACTAAAACAGTGGGAATTAAGATTATGGTTTGATATATTCTGTATGAGATTCTTCCTGCCAATATATCCAGCAAATCTATTCAGCTGTAAAATGAGTACATTGTACTGTGCCGCATGTTTGTCTGCTCGTGTTCAGATACAAAGCACATCATTGCCTTCACCGTGTCCAAAGAATGTCTTTTATTATGTGTCCTGACAAGCAATAATAACAAGTAGGTGAATGTTACCCCAATGCTTCTCTCTTAAGACAATAAATGAATGGAAAATCCGGCAACACAAGAATTTATTTCAGAAGTAATGATAATGTGGCAAATAGAATTCATAAAATATACGGAAGGGCAACAATTTCCTTTCATCAGAAGAAACATCGGCTGTATATCAGTCTGAGAAATCCAGCACTTTTATTCCATGGGAGGCAGGAGGGAGTCATGTCGAGCTTTTGTATTGCAGGCACACAAGACAAATTATCCCTGAGTAAGACGAAGTAAAGGATGCAGGATTTTCTTTTTCGCCTATGCCTACCTTGTTTTAGTTTATTTTGGCTCATTTGATGATCACGCTGAGTCACAGCTGAAAATAAGGTGGAAATGCTGGAGATGAAAGCAGCCTATGTGCTCCGTGCTGACCAAATTGGGACATTGAATCGCAGGGGAAATTGGGGTTTTTTTTTTTTACACAGGCCAATTATTCTCAGGCTTAACAGACAGCTTTATGATATTACTTGGTTTCCTTCTAACGGTATATCTGTAAGGTGACTTTAGTTTTTTTTTTTTTTTATTTACAATTCATGCTTTGCTCAGTCCGTGAGATAGAAGTTTTGTATACTGTATTTCATTAAAATGTTTACTATTAAATCTGATGTGGAAAAAATAAGCCATTTATATTCTAGAGGAAACTATCTACTGTATGTTTCTTGAAGGGGATGTCCAGGATTACAGCAAAAAGACCTTTTTTGCCATAAGCTGTTTTTGTAATCTTTTTTTTATTTTTTTTAAGAAACATAGACTAGCCTTTAAGAAGGAATATGTCATCACCGCCCCCAGACACAGCACTTACACCACCACGTAGGTGACATGGTGAGCAATTTAAAGAGGACCATTGATCATCTATACCAATTCAAGTTCTTAACATCTAATACGCGTTCTGATAGGTGCTGCTTCACTGATTCCAGCACAGTTGGAATTATTTCTCTAGCCCCCACCATTCCTGAGCAACAAGCAACATTAGTTTTGGTGCCTTATGTACTATTTGATCTCTGTAATTTTAGGGTGGGTTCACACTTGCGCCGGCACTCTGTCCGCTGCAAATCCGACCTAAATGTCGGAAAACTGAATAGGGACTGGATAGGGAAGCCGTTTCTATTCATCGGAAACAAAGTCAGACATGCAGGACTTTGTGTCTGACGAAAAAAACTGGCTTCGAGGCGCAGAGGGTGTAAGCGCTCACCCGCGCATTGCTTTAAAAACCCATAGAAGTGAATGGGTTATTAAGAAAAGCGTCGCAAACCTTTCCCTATCCAGTTTTCTGACATTTAGGTCGGATTTGCGGCGGACGGAGTGCCGGCGCAAGTGTGAACCCACCCTTAGAAGAGCAGTGTCAGGCTGGGGAGTGCGATTCAGAGCTCCAGAGGCAGCCAGTGCTCAGGATCACACCCCTTGCCTGCTCCTGCCTGACACAAGCCTCCTGACTGTTACAGAGACTAAATGGTATATTAGGCACCAACACTAATAGCATTGATGGCTCGGGAACGGCGGGTGCTAGAGAGAAAAAAATTTAAACTGTGGCAGAATCCGCGCAGAAGCAACTATTAAATGATGTAAAGAGCTGGAATTGTTGGAGGTGGTGAAAGGTCCTCTTTAAACTATGTTGCTGATCTAATTGAGAGTATAAAATGGGAATATGAGCTATATGCTAATTAGAGTATACAGCCGGTGTCAAGTGTCCTGGGCTCCTGGCTGTACACCCTCTCCAACCCCTCCCCTTTGCTCTAGTGGTGCCCAATGTATTATGTTGGTGTTAGCAGTTTGGGAGAGTAGCAAAAATCATGACCGATTCCTTTTAGGTCTCTCTCTTTGTTTTATTCACACCTGCTATTTCTCCTAATTTCTTTCACTAGTTTCTTTAGGAAATCTTTTGTAGTGATTATGTTAAAACAAATTCAGCACCATACCTGATTATTAACGTTAGGGTACATGAAGGGTACATTCTGGTGTGTGCAGACGGAGCACCATTGCAGCTAGGTTTGATTGATTTGGTACAGTGCACATTAGTACCATTGTCATTGTCCGTGTGTACTTAATTTTGTGACTTTTCTTTTAAGGAGTCTTCTAAAGTCTGTTGAAGAGGAGCTGCACCAACGGTAACTAATATCCCTTCTCGGGCACCAACCTCCCCACCTTCCCTGTCTGTTGTAACTGTGTGGATTTCTGTCCGGTTGTACTGTATCCCTGCCTCGGTGTATGTTGTGCAGATGTATCAGAGCTTTACTTGGTGTGACCTGCATCTGTGCTCCACAGTACAAACAAAAGCACCAACAAACTCTATACTCTGTAGCAAAACCAAACACAAAGCCCCTAGGGTACTGCATGCCATAGTCCTATTGTAGTAGCTGTAGTATAGCTTTACCAGTGAAGACCACTCAGCCATGGTACCTTGTTCATCTCCTTAGGGGACATGTGGCACATTTAGAAGATGATGATGATGGGGATGATGATGAATCTAAACAGTAAGTCCTTTTCATATCTCAGCTTATTGGGTCTCTGCTTCTGATACCGGGACTCGGTCTGGCTTTAACAACACAGCATTCAGCACATGACAAATCTGTGCATTAGTTTTATTTTTTTACTTCATACTTCATATATCTACTTTTTTGCTTTCTTAGTCCTTGCTACTAACAGGGAATACAGCTAGGCTTACAGACCTATCATTACATTCTTGTATCTTCAGATCTAGGCAGCCTATCCCAGTGCTAGGGATGATACCATTATGGGAACACTCAGCTGTGGATATTGTGTCCTCAGTTCTACTGAGTTCTGTCTTGAACGTAGGTGGTGTGTACTGTGACTTCTGTAGCCGTGTCGCGTTCCCTCATGCTATACGTTCTACTCTGTCTCCTGGCGATCTTGTTCCAGCTTGGTCTGTGCTATCTGGCTTTTTATGTGCTCTGCTCCAAATGTTTTCCAACAAGAGTTACTGCTGGCATTTTACTAATATAACATAACATAACTTTTTTTTTCTTTACCTTTTAAAGTAATGAGATGGCTATTCCGCTATTTCTGCTATTACTGCAGCGGAGACATGAATTTGTAGAAAATATTGTGTTAGTAGATAGAAATACAGTATGACGGCAGGCCTCTCATGATATGGCGTAGTGTGCACCCCCTCAATAATCCCCTGGTGTAGCCTTTTACAGCAGTTCCGTAGGTCCCATTTTATTGGAGTCAATCGCATTTGTAGGTTATCTATTTATTTTTTTTATTTTATTTTTTTTAATACCTTTTTCTTTCTATAAAAGATGCAATATGTCCCACAAGTCAAAACCCTTTACCTTCAAAAGATAGAGTATTGTTTAGCGTTAATGGCCGTCATCACAGTCCGTTGCTCTCATCTGTCATAGGTTGAGAGCTACAGATTAAAACAGTGACAGGATGACTGATACAAACAGGGCGCCCTATGACAGGTGAGAGCAATGATGGCCATGTGAACGTGGCCTTACCAGCCAATCTATGACATAACAATTATTACACTAGTTATAGAAATGTTATATAAAGGAAGTTTTGGACTATAGTGTTCAGTGACCACAGCTGTGGTCTACATGGTACGATGTCCAATAAATAATTCAAAACTCATGGCCGTTACCCTACAAGAGTTTTAGCAGACACGCGATATTATGCATGTTGAATTACTCTTGGTTTCACAGCAGGTAAGTCACGGCCAGAGGTGTCTTGCAGATGGCTTATTCCCATCTCCCCATTAATAATGAATACAATGGAGCATGTATATATAGGGAGCCAGGAGAAAGTAAACGACCAACTCTTATTGAAGGTGTATGGCCATCTTAAGGCTTCTCTGGTTCTTCCCAGTCCATAACCATCAGATCTGTTTGTTAGATCTCAGTGAATTTGCCTCAGTAGTGATGTTACATTACCTGACCATGTTGTCCCATCCCTGACATAGCAGGTGACATAAATAGATGCTGAATAAGTCTATATACAGGTCTATTATGAACCAACTATCCCGGACAGAATATAGGCATGCTTCCTTTAACTAATGTCAGCTAATAAAATATGACCTATACAGACTGAGGGATTGATGTCCTGTGTTTTCTCAGGTTACAAGAGCTGCTGGATCTGTTAGCATTCTCCCTTGTGTCTTAGTTAACCTATTTTTCCCTAAAATCTGTTCTTTCTCAGCAGGTGTGAATGGTTGTCACAGCCTTCCTTTTTGCAGATTCCCCTTAAGCCCATATAGCATTGTGCTAGTGCAAAATATGCACCAAATCTACTAACCTGTATAGAAAAAAGCTTTGGTTTCTGGTTGCATATGCAAGAATAGAAAGAAATGTCCAGGTGAAGATTAATAGACCTTGTCTTCTGTGAGAGAAAAAGAAGGAACAAATTGGGAGCACGCTTTGCCCCAGAGTAATTTCTTAAGGGCACATAGATCTTAAATGTCACATTGCCAGCTAAAGTGTTACACAGTGTCCTTTCTCTGCCAAGGCTGGAATATATAGGTTATCCTCGTAAGACACATCCATCTTACTGAGAAGCTTCTTAGAAATGGCAACATAAAATATTTATTTTCTTCATTTATTTGTAACAATTTTGGTATATGAAAGGGCTCCTGTCATCTAAATCCTTTTAATGGACTGTTATAAGGGTTGTCCAGTAACATTCAGAGCTTCCTGGTTGTTGTCCAAATGTAAATTAATAAGAAATACTAATGTACTTTAATTCTGAATTCTGCGCCACTGGCTCAGTTTCAGGCCTCTCTCCCAGTACCAGTTCTTCCACACTAAAACTAGGTTCACTGTAGCGTTGGCTGTTGTTCTGGTCCATCAGAAAGAAGGACTTTACATACGGAGCCCGATGGACCCCATTGACTATAATGGGGTTTGTTGGGTGTCAATTGTTATAAAAGTAAATTCGGTGGCCGAAAAAGCAGTGCGTGCAATTTGAAGTGGATGTCGTGACAGAGTCTCTGACTCCGACACAAATGTGAACATAGCCTGACACTGGCAGAGAGCTCCTCCCCCTGTGTGTGTCGATGCCGACTCAGCCCCCTTCTCCATCTTGGCTGATGTAGAGACAAATAAGGCTTCATCACATCACCGCCACCTGAAAATAATCTGCTTCATATATAGGGTTATGGGAGGACACTTGTGCTGCGGTAAGGAGTCCAGTGGGCAGTCTTATTAGTTATTAGCGGTGGTAAAATCTTCTATATATCTGCTCAGCTCCCCCCCAACTCTGCAGATCTGACTATATGTTAAATATGACAGATTCTATTAAATAGTACTAGACAGCACTTTACTATAGCGTGGCATGGAAGGCTCCTTATTCCAAATAAAGCAGCATCTTTTGTTCTTTTTTGTTCCAATTTTGTAAAGATATACTATATAAATAATTGCATTACATACATTTTTTATAATAGAAACTGTATTTGGTGGGGGGGGATGTTACTACATCACTATACGTTGTATTGTAGCATATATAGTATATTAGTGTCACTTTTACCTGATAGAGCAGGTAGACTATTGTGTTTTGAGGATTAAATTTGTGTCCTTTGAGGGTGTGCCAAGTGATTATCCCAAGACCTAATGATTTGTTGTGCTTTGTCCTTACATTTTCAGCTCTACTATAAAACCCAAGGTGCCACCTCCTCTACCACCAAAGGTTAGTGCTGTTTCTGCTTTAATCACTGTTATTCCTTAAGAACATGATTTATATTTGTAAGAAAGCTATCAAGTTGTGCCAAATATATGATGCAGCGTGTGCAATTTTAAAGAGGGCTTTTTACCACCTCCACCAATTCAGGTTCTTAGCATCAGTTAATAGGCGCCCCTCCACTGATTCCAGTGCTGTTGGAATCTTCACTCTAGCCCCCACCATTCCTGAGTGACAAGCGCAGTTAGTTTTGACGCATATTAAATGATGTAAAGAGCTGGACTTGTTATAGGTGGTAAAAGGTCCACTTTAAAGGGGTTGTCCAGGCATCAGTCGCTGGCTGCACTGGTGACCCGCCCCAGCCAATGAATGACTAAGCAGCATATACTGTATCTTGAGAAGGGACTGGAATTGAACACCAGCAGTGTGAGGTTAGTATAATTTGTTGTTTTTTATTTTGTTTTATGGCATTCTGCTTAAAAACACTGAAAACTTCAAGGTAATGTTTGCTAAATTTGTGCATCCTACAACCGTATAAATATTCCCATAGGGAGCAGGAAGGAGAAGTTTAAGTCCTTACTTTATATTTTACACAACAGTTCCATTTTTTATGGACCTAACATTCTTGAAAACCGCACATGTTTATCTGTATTTGGTCATTTTAAAACCCATTTTTTTTTGACGGCCGTATAAAATGGACATGCGAATATACTCAGTCACTACCACAGCTTTTGAAATATCCCTGTGATGACCGTTCCAAAAACAGCCTCTGCTTGCCCATTTTTTACTCTCATGTGAATAAGGCCTTACAGGCAAAACATGTTTCACCTTTAAAAATTGCGCCGAAAAACACATCAAACCTGCATGCAGATTTTTCTGATGCATTTTTACCTTCACCCAGATCCATATTACATCTGCATTGCCGTGGAAGATGTGCACTAGTGTCTATCTTTACGAACCTGATAAAATAGAGCAGATGTAGAGCTCAGACCTGGACTTGACAGTCGCTGCCGTGCCCAGCAGTATCTACTAATCATTACATCAATTCTTCTCAGATGTGTTCTGCTCCTTTGCAATGGAAATCGCCTGAAGACTGAACATTTTTCTTGCTTTTCCCATTGCTAAATTGACATCTCTAGCTGTTTCGTGCGAGCTCGACCTCCCCTCCCGCGTCTTTTATTTACCTCTAAACATTTAAAGATGAGATTAATGAATTAAGAACAAATCAAGCACAAAAATGTCCGAGAAAATAGAAGAGAGCGCCTGCAGCACTATGTGCATGGGCTTCCATCACAGAAATCCCACTGCCTAGAAGACATAGACACTGAAATAAAATGCAAGTAGAGCTGGCTCCAAGGCAATGGCTGAAAGCCCCCGATTGTTTAATGCTCCAAAGCAATGCTATGTGGATTTATAACCTTAGTAGCGATGTCTCCAGTAAAAAGAAGTTCAATTACAGTGACCTAAATGTCTTGTTAAGAGATGAAGATGGCATAGGCATTCTGTGCTGGGCCTCATAGGACACCCATAGACTTCTACAATGCCCTAGTTTTTCTTTGTATGGTTCTGGTTTTATATAGAGTATTGTCAGTCAGATCCTGCTATATCCAATGCTGTATTGTGGATATTCTCCTCTAATAGCATTGGCCTTCATGACACAGGCAGCAGAGGACTTCACCAGTCAGCTCTCAATACTGTATGTCATTGTCCTTGACCCCTGTGAATGTGACATAGAGGTTGGGGACATTGGGTAGTATACCTCCAATTATAAACAATGGGAAAAAATGAGCAAGTCAGGTTTTTGCGCAAAAATTTGCAACTTTTTTTTAACTCTTATTCAACGCCCTCATGTAAGGGAGTGTGGTGTGGGCAGGGCCATCTACCCCACCAGATTTGAGTTTTCTGGCTTAAATGATGCCTAAAATCTATTCCAACTA
This sequence comes from Leptodactylus fallax, assembly GCA_947044405.1. NCBI lineage: Eukaryota > Metazoa > Chordata > Amphibia > Anura > Leptodactylidae > Leptodactylus > Leptodactylus fallax. The sequence continues at coordinate 2,026,305 of CAMRHE010000123.1, forward strand.
TGAGCTGTAGAATTCAGTACAGACACATAGCCCTACACTATAAAAAACAGCATCTAAACAACTGAAAAAACTGACAAGAGAATACGGCCTTAGCATCCATATACAGAGAAAAGATAGCTTCATGGAAATATTAGAATATAACCGCCCATAGCAGTCTATGAAAAGGGGTAGGATGGTAACTGGGTGAGATATATTATGGAGTTTCTTATCTTCCCTTGTGCTACTGATTTATGCAAAGCTGTTTATAATCGGAGGTCACTCATAGGGGTTTTTTATGTTAAAAAACTTCCCTCGTACCATTGTTAATCCTGATTGAGAACATGCAATGATCTCACACCATATTGCCTTGTACAGAGTTCAGTTTGTTATAATGATCATTCTAATCCTATATGTATTTGGGCCATGTGTTAAGCTCAGTGCTGCCTGGTATTATCCTATGCCATGATAAATGTTGGCTGTTTCTTATTACTTGTGTGACCAGAACTGCGCTGATACTTTGTGATAATGCCTCACGGCGCCTGGAAGCTGCTGACAGTGATATACTACCAGGGATCTTGTTTTAACTTTTACGTGTTTTTTTTTCCTTAATGAAAAAGACAACTTGAACAAGTGGTCTAAAGTACTTTTCATTTATGTCACTTACCATCCATAGAACAATACTGTGCAGCTGCTGTATTGCTTTTTATGCAATTCAAAAGGGTTTTCTGGGACTTACATATTAATGACCTATCCTTAGCATAGGTCATCAATATCTGATCGGTGGGGGGCCGACACCTGGAACTCTCACAGATCAGATGGTTAAAGAGGCTGCACCATTTTGGTAAGCACTGTGGCCTCTACTCTGAATAGCAGACACAGTGCTGTACATTGTAAAGTGGTATGCCTGGTATTGCAGCTCATCTCTCTTCACTTTAATGGGACTGAGCTGCTGCTGTACCATGTGACTGATGAATATGATGTCATGGGCCTAGGGGAAAGGTTGTAGCGTTAACCAGTGCCATGGCCTCTTCAAACAGCTGATCTGTAGGGGTTTCATGTGTCGGATTGGTGGGGGTCCTGACTACGTATCCTAAGCATAAGTCTTTAAAGGGGTATTCCCATGAACATAATCATATCTATATTTGTAGATAATTAAAAGTTAAAGATTTTTGCAAATGTAAGTAGTTAAACATTCTGCAGAGTTTTAAAGATTTTCTCTAACTATCTTAGTGGTGACATCTGTTGTCTTGATCGGTTGCCAATGGATACGTCCACGAATGCAGAAACTTTCTATGGTCTGGGACTTGTCAGGAACCCAGCCATGATTTTCTTATTGTAGCTGGGTTATCAGGCAGGGTCACTACATGTATCAGAAGATATCATGTCCACTATAAGGAAATCATAGCTGATTTTCTGACTTTAGAAATGTCCTGCATTCATGGTCGTATCCACTGGCAACCGATCAAGACAACAATTTGTGACCACAGGATATTTAGAGAAAATCTTTAAAACTCTGCAAAATGTTTAATTATTTATATTTGCAAAAATGTTTAACCTTTAATTACCTACAAATTTAAAAATAGTTATGTTCGTGGGAATACCCCTTTAATATATAAGTCCCTGAAAACCACTTTATGGCTGGGGCCCCACGTAGCATAATCGCGGCAGAAACACCGTGTGTGTGTGTATGTGTATATGTGTGTATATATATATATATATATATATATATATATATATATATATATACAGTAATACCTCGTACATTCGCGAGGTTAGGTTACAGAGCGGGTCGCGGATCGCGAGGAATCGCGAATGTTTGGTACAAGCGCTTAGAAGCGCTTACAATGCCGATTTCTAATGTTTAACCCCTAAATATCAATAAACTTTACCCTACAGTACTGTACAGTATACTAAAGTATACTAAAGTATACTGTACAGTACTGTATATTAATACATTCATTCATTTTTCTTATACACTCACAGTAAAATGAAACTAATTACCGGGTACGTAACGAACAGGACGCTACTACCCAATAGCGAAGGTGTTTTTTTTTTAATTAAATTTCACAGATCTGAAAAAAAAGAGCAAAATCTATATATGTTAGTTGCCAAAAAAATATCGCGAATCTGTGAATTCGCAAATTCGGAAACGCGAGTGTACGAGGTATTACTGTGTATGTATGTGTTTATATATATATATATATATATATATATATATATATATATATATATACACGCACATACATATAGCACTGACTATGGATATTTAATTGGTTGTACTTCTTTTCTATGTTTACAGCCCAAGTCAATATTCATACCCCAGGAGTCAAGTACTTCTGAAGACGATAACCAAGGAACAATCAAGAGATGTCCCATCTCAGAAAGCCCAGCACGGCCTGCTTCTTATGTACCTCCAAGACCACCCCCTCCACGATTACCACCCAATAAACCCAATGCGTTAGGTAATTTCAAATTTGGATTCCCATCCAAATTCCATGGAAACTCCTTAGACACAGCGTTCTCTGGTCATTGACATTGTATATGAAATAAAAACTTTATAGTTTATGTTAAATTGAAAACCATTGTTGTCTTCTCGCAGGTAATGGGGTGGGTTCATTCCAAATAAATGGAGACCGGGATACTTCTTCACTTCCTCAACAGTTAGATAACCGGACTTCCAAGTCACTAAGTGTGCCTACACGAAAAGAAAAGAAAGATGTGCCGGTAAGTCTAATGGCGCTCACAGCAGTAACGCTTGGTCACATGTGCCTCGTGCTAGACCATTAAAATGCACCTTGATGCTCCAGCTGTTATTTGTAGTGCCTGTTTACTAGGAAGCCTGAATCTTTTCCAAATCTGACCTCTTTGGGCTTTTTATATGTTATTTTTTCTGTAATTTTAACCTCCTTTGACTAAACCTCAACATATGAATACGGCTTTATAATTTGACCTCATTATTATATAGATTTGATACACAAGTACATTTTGGTGGTCAGTCTTGTTTTCATGGTATGACCTTTGCATAAATGTGTTGCCAGAAAAGTATCTATTTTATTAATTAGGTTTCATGTTAAATATATTTTTAAAAGAATTTTAGTGAGATGTGTAAACACTGGCCACTAAGCCAAATAATATGCCAAGACTTTTCTCTGAAGGAGATTTCTTTGCAGCAGGCACCTCACTTCTCAGTATGCTGATGATCACAGCTATTATGTCTATGTAAATAAGACACAAAATCCACTGGTCACAATGGGTGATTTCACAGCTTATCTACTCCTCTCTCTGCAAAGGTCAGAGAGCATGCCTAGAAAACTCTCCCATAGAAGTCAATAGGGTTTGCTCCAGACTATTGGGCCTGTGACCCATGGTTCATCTCCAGGAGAAGGGACAAGAGATTTTTAAGGTTTAAAAAAATAATAATAATAATGTGGAAAATTAAAAACAACAAGGGAGGGCAACAAAGCAGATAAGGGGCATGGAGGATCTCAGTTATGAGGAGAGAATAAAGGAGTTCAATTTGTTTAGTCTTGAGAAGAGGAGATTAAGGGGGATAGGATAACCCTATATAATTGTCCAATAAAATAAAAAGTGGCGAAAAGCTGTTTCATATAAAATTCCCTCAAAAGACAAGGGGATACTTCCTCCATCTGGAGAAAAAAAAAGTTTAATCTCCAGAGCAGACATGGCTTCTTCACTGTAAGGACTGTGAATCTGTGGAATAGCCTACTCGAGGAGCTGGTCACAGCAGTCACAGCCGACAGCTTCAAAAACATCTTTTTTATCTTCTTACAGAAAAATAGCCTTGATGCTTATGGAAATGTATAGAATGTCATGCCCTTTCACATCCCCTGGTTGAACTTGATGTACATGTCTTTTTTCAACCGAACTATGTAACATCCTCAAAAATCCTTTAAAAATATGATTAATATAAAAATATGATTTAAACAATAGGTCATTTTCTGGTGACACTTTCCCTTTAAGGGGGCACTCCCACAAACCAGACTTATTCCCTCTCTACAGGAGAGGGGAAAAGTGTGCAGTCTTTTAGGGGCGTACCACTGGGACCTCCACCTCCAAGCAATGTAATGTACCGCATGTCAGATGCCCTTTTCACACATTTTACTGAATATAAGCCATTGAGCAGTTGATCACATTTTTGCCTAGTGATAAAAACCTGTGTGATTTTACTATTTCTGCTCTGTTTTAGAAGCCAATAAGTAATGGACTTCCACCTACACCTAAAGTGCATGTAAGTACAATATGTTGTAGTGAAGACCTGTAGTATATACACTTTGTAATGTGTTTTGGGGCATCTTCATTGTGCGGGTGTTTATAATGTGCCTGAAGTTCTATATATGTGTGCTGAGCAGGCTGCTTGGCTGATGATTGCAGATTGTGCTGGGATTTCCTGCTCTGAGTGAAACAGAAGAAACTGCTATATTCACTAGGGCAACATGTTAAAAGGGTTGTCCGTGGAGTATTAAATCACTGGCCTGGTCCTGGGGATGCCTTTGATGGACCTGGGTTTTCCAGCGATGTCACGACCCCAGAGTCATGTGTACCGAGCAGAGTGATCCTCCGCCCCCTCCCTCCTTTTCTCCATCCCATGTCCCTTTCCTTAGGCTGCTGATTTTGCCTCAGCGGTCACGTGCGGTGGGGAAAAACAACAGAGCTGCAGGACCAGACCACGCTGGGAGGCAAAGGAGCACCAGGGACAGGTGAGTATGTGGTTTTTTTTTTTGTTTTTTGTTTTTTTTTTTTAATTTTTTTATACCTTCCTCAGCCTAAAATAAGAAAAAGAAATGATCCCTTTAATTACCTGTGCTATGGCTGAATTTCGAAAAGCCAGCCCCCATATCACAGGTAATTAATTATCTGTAAGATTGGGGGAGGAGTGATAGGAGCAACCTGGGGAGTCGAGCACTGCCTCGGATCACATGACCCGGGGGTGGTAACGTCACCAGAACCCCAGGTCCATCACAAGCATCCCCGGGCCCAGGTAAATGATTTGATACTCCCCAGACGACCCATTAAATGTTTTTACACTAATTTCTTGTGTACTTTTTTGGGGTTTTTTTGCAAACTTCTTACAAATCGTTTCCCCCTTTTTATACTTTTTGCACCACTTTTGTAAAATGTCAGCGGAGAGGGTTCCGTGGTCACCATAGCCAAACAAAGGGATTCTAATTTCCACCAAGAGGTTGTATCTGAAATCTAGCCACCTTTTAGCCAGCCGATGCACACCCCTATTTCCATGGGCGGATAAACTGCTGACAATCTTGCATCTTTTATGCTGTATAAAATAATAAGCTGATTGGGAGGACAATTACATGTAATACCTGACGCTTCCACTTGGGGCTTTATTGACTTGAGACTTGATGAAGAGAGTGCAAACAACTTTTTTTTATATCGAAAAGAGATTTATTTGAAATTTGTAATCTCAAAAACCTTTTTTCATTAAAGCGCCAAAAATCCTGCAAGTTTGTGTTCCTATAAATCCCTTAAAACATTTAAATGACATGTTATATTGTAAACTGAGGCTAGATGCTATAATAAATCTGCATTGCATTGTATTTCTGTGTAATTACTGAAGCTTCAGTAACATTGGTTATACTGCCATCTTGTGGATGCCGCTGTATTATTTCATTACCCTTAAACTCTACGTTTTTTTTTTTTTTGTGAGCCTCAACAACACATTGAAACACAATCCATGGTAGCATGTGCACAAAGAGTCAAAGGTTATTGTTTGTATAATGAAAAGTTGTATCAATTCCTCACGGTTTTCTAGATCTCTGCTTGCTGTCATTCATTCTGTTCTTCCAGTGGATAAAAATCAGTCCATGGTCATGTGATGGACATATAGGTGCAGTGTTTGTTACCAGGCAGATGTCTGATTACTGAGCTGTGACTGTAACAAGCTGTGCACCTGTGTGTCCATCACATGACCATGGACGTAATCACATGACCATGGACGTATATCACATGACCATGGACGTATATCACATGATGTTCTGATTTTTATCCACTGGGAGTAAGCAGAATGAATGACAGCAAGCAGAGCTTTAGAAAACTGTGAGGAATTTATACAGAAAGTATATTGGAAAATTGTACAATTTATTATTATACAAACAGTAACATTTGTCTCTTACTATTGGTCTGAAACTGAACAACCCCTTTAAGCAGTCTTTTATTTTGAGTGTGCTACAACTTCTCTAGAAGTCGCACTTGTCACCCATTTTTCATGCACTTTCCAATGTTAAAATGTGATCAGTCAGCATGCCTCTCTGCTCGGTCTGCTTGTCACGTCTCTTGATGTGTTAGGAAGAAGTGTTTTCCATGCATGAACTGAGATGAACTCTTCTACAGTACTGTCTACTTATAGACAAGGATTTCCAGCACTTTCTGTCCTCTCCTTGAAAATAAATCTTGTGTGGCAGTTTACCTAACATAAGTTTATCTTCTGGGTCTTGCTTCACTCCGCAAGGGCAACGAGATAAACCCTCTTATGATTTACCACCCTCAGTACCATTAGTCATAATGTTAGATATACTGCCCATTCTATTTATTAGCAGTATTGCCATTGCCTACTAGCCAACTCTCGTGAAATCTCCAGGAGTGTGCTGCAAAAATGGGCGACCTCCTATAGTCCCAGAAGAGTGGGTAAACCTTCGGGGCCCAGCAGAATGCTCCTCATATTATATGTGACATGGGGACATTATGTGCTGGGCATGTCACAAAAGAAAACTGTGTGTCCACATCAGTAAAAGGGGTGTGACATGCAACAAAATGATGGCATGCTGCACCCCAGAGAGGGCGGGGCTTTGCTTAAAAGAGTGTGACCACTTCATATTTTTGCTCCATGCAATGGGGCTCCTGAAAATCATCACCAATACTTGCCAAGTGTTCTAAAGTTTCACCGCTCTTACTGTAAAGAAACCACTCTCATGTGTATGATGCAATCTCTCAGCATGCAAAAGATAGTAGGGTCCATTATAGGGTTATGGAATGAATAATTAATATATACAAATTTATACATACAGATAAATATAATGTTTATATGATTATCTTTAAAGTGAATCTTTCAGGTGATTTCTGCCCTATCAGGGCACTGATTATGATAAAGGGAAAGAAGCTAAGCTCAGTGAGATATATAATACAGAGGTTTATATGCTTTGGAGCAGGATTTCTGAGTAAGAAGCTGCCAGGACTCATAGGAAAGACAAGAGTCCTATTGCCCTGCCCACATATAGAGATGGACAGCCTTCTAGTAAACTCACTGATACAAGGAAAGCTGTCAGTCACTATGTGGAGGCGGGGTAATCAGGACTCTCACTGTCTGTTCTAGGAGTCCTTTACTTTTTGTTTACAATTCATGCATCTGAAAGAGCTGCTATATAAATATAAAAATTGTAGAATTGTGGCATCTAAAACTACAGGTTTCACTCTTAAAGGGGTTGTCTAGGATAAATTGATCTTTATAACCTAAGCTAAACATCCCCACCTACTTTCTAAATTACTTATTGTACCAAAAATCTATAATTACCTAGATCTCTGGGACGGCACATTTTACAATTTTTCTGGTGACTTTCCGTTTCTGGAAGGGGGTGAAACAGAACGTCACCAATACTAACCCCAGACCCCCCCCCCCCCATCATACTTTCCTGTCTTCCAGTCCAGATCTTCTGGGCACGGGACGTCACCTCATCTGGACACTCAGGCTCTATTGCGCAGGCGTGGATCTGTGCAGGTCCAGATGAAGTAATGTCCTGTGCCCAGAAGGTCCTGTCTGGAAGACAGGTAAGTATGGTGGGGGGGGGCATGAGTTAGTTAGGAAGGGCTAGTAGTGGGCGGGCTATCTAGGGAAACAAGGAGGGGGTGCGAGTGAGAAAGGGAATGGGGATGGAGTGAGAGAGGGTGGTGGTGTGAGCCACCTTTGAGTGGCCCAAGGCATCATGGTAGTTGTAGGAAAACAGAACAGGAAGATGCCCATGTAAACAAATGCAGAAGATGCCAGGAGCTCACAGAGAAACCAAGAAAATCATTCAAAAGACTGCTAAAGGTATTTGGGTGCACTTATTAACCTATTAATAGCACTAACAGACCCTTTTTTGAAAAATTATTGAAAACCCCTTTAATGGAACCCTTAAGATGTGAACACAGCCTTACAATGATTAACCGAAATAGATAATTAGTTTACAAATCTCTATGAAATGATCGGGTTTATTTCAGCATTCATGGCATTCTAAAATTAGTACATAGATATGTGGATTATAAACACAGGAATAACAGATTTTTCAAAAGCTGCCAGTCTACTTGTTGACAGTTTCCAATTTACTTTTGATTAACTAAAACTTTTTTAAGATTTTATAAGATCTACGTACACCATGCTCTTATTATGGACAGGTGCATGATGTACCCACTGGAAAAGTCAGTTGCGTCAAGAAAGGAGTCCTATTAGAAATATTAGCAGTATGAAAGAATAGTTTGGCGCCTCTGATTCACCGCCTCTTCTAAGCGACACGCCAAGATGGAAGTTGTTTTTCTGATGATTACATGCTGAAGGCAGAATTGGAATGGTGGAAGAATTACTGCCTGCCTCTGCTCAATTACAGGAACATGAGGAAATGCAGACAACAAATATAGACAGAAAGATCCGGAATTAGATGTGGCAAATTTATGTGATGTGTGTTTTGAAACATTCATTGCAAAGCTCATTTCACTGAAATACACCATTAAGAATATTTTGCATAAAAGCAGCATCTGTGCTTGAGTTTCAGCAACTCAGCTAAGCAAGACAAGAGCAGAAATAAGCCGCGGCATATTCTAGAGGGCTGCAGACTGAATGACTCATTAATTGCAGGCTGTCGGCGACACATTCACTGCTGCCAGTTACTTACAGCAAAACAATGGCGAAGAAAAGCAGCACCGGGGAGCCTGGAGCTGCGGCTGCTGAACTTTCCAGCCCGTGCCTAGAGGGGAGCTGGTGCAGAAACACGTCATTTCCTGTTCCGCCCCTGACCCCAAACTGTCGGGCTCAATTATAACATGCCAAATATCACACATGATGCAGCCGTGTCATCTTATGTAACCACTATATTCATAGCAGGCAAAAGTCAAAGGCAAGGCTGTTAGAGAAAACTGGAAAACAAATTGACTTGGCTTTAGAAACCGTGTTACTCCTGTTCATGGGCTGTGTCTGGCATCGATGCCCAGCCTTATTCAGTATTATGTGCTGTAGTGTCAGGCACAGTCCATGGACAATGGTGGCGCTATTTCTGGCGACAAAGCAGATTGTTCTTATTTCTGAATACCAGACTATTCATTTAGATTATTCATTTCTCACTATCTAAAAAAAAAATAATAATAAAAGGTGTAGAATAAATTGGAAGACCATGAAAATTGTCATTGCCCGATAAATAGTACTTAAAGAAGCACTCCAGGCAAAACCCTTTTTTCCATCCGTGCACACCTCACCTGCCTTACTGTCACTCTCCAGGATTCTTTCATGTATTCTGCCCTCATATCCCTACAATCCAACTCCTGATTAGACGCCATCTTGACTTTTATATTTCTCTTTCTCTGTGCTATCAATCCCATAATGCATCAGCACCACATCATATGGGCAGCTGGAGGACTGTACCGTCACTGCTGCTGGGGTACAACGGAATTATTCTTTTCCTTACATATTCTCCCAAATAATCAGAAAACATAAATATACAGTCAGGGAGGCTGCCCTGTGATCATCTTCATTGTAGGTGTGTGACACGAGCTGTCTTATAGCAGCAGTAGCCCGTGGACAACCTGTGTGGTACAATCCATGCTGCTTGATTTATACAGAAAGGTCTGTTGCCTGAGAAGGTGAACCCCCAAGAAAGAACAGAAAGCCATGTTATTGTCAGGGGATTATCCTGAGACCACATCACCCAAATGGGGAGAAGGCGACCTGAATTTTCAGGTAGAAAGAAATAACAATATGGTAATACTAGCGGAGTTACATATATTGGGTAATAAAAACATGATGAATAAATTAATTAATTTAAAAAAATAATTCCAGAGTATTTCTTTAAACGGAACATCCATATCAGAAACCAAAATTCTGTGCTGGTTATTTCTTAATATACCGTTCATGATTGCATTCAGAGCTTGCTTTGTGGCACAGAGCTGTTAGTCCATTTGCATAGGACTTATTTGGGGCTTAGGAGTCAAGTGGGCGGTCCTACTCAATGACTGACATCGTCCCTTTATGTACACTAACACAAGGGAGGCCGCCAGACACGGAGTAGGACTGTCCACTTTACTCCCAAGTCCTCACTAAGCAGAGATGTAAATGAATAAATGACAACTTAGGCCTCATTCACATGTATGGCATTTCTGTCCCTGTTTTATCCAGGAGGAACACAGCCCACTGAATTTACCAGGTGTGTTCAGACTGTTGTTCCACAGAAAAAAAATGAAAAGCATGCACTACATTTGTCCTTTTTGTTGCACAGAACACACTCATTCAAACCATTAGTGAAAAACTCTGCTTTTGAAGAACCATTGCTAGGAAACACTGTGAAAATCGTTCACACGTGTTGACCAAAACGGACCTCATTCCTATTTTATAAAACACACTTGAAAAACAGATGGCATTCCAAAACATGGAGACTTGTCAGAAAATGTACATTCTCACGCTGACAAATGGAAACAGACATGTGACTAAGACCTTACACTGGAACTATTATGAGAAACCATATATCTGTCTGCTCTGCTCCTGCTATATGACATGCTGCAGATTGGATAGCTTTTTCAATGACAGGTTTGCTTTAAATATAAGGTGCTGGCTACCTGCTGCCTTCCACTAGAGGGGGCTTGTGAGCTGATTGCATACTGTCTTATATCGGCAGTAACTCCACCTCCTTGTAGTGGTGGCTGCAGGGACTCAGCTTGTTATCCTTTACATCTGTTTCTATGCAGGGGATATAGATATATTGTACTATAAAAGAGAGGCTCCAACCACTATAAAGGGTTATTAAGAAACCTATCACAGCATTTTTAACATATTTAGTGAAAGATACAAAATGAATGGACATTCACTGGAAAGCTTTTATGTTTGGGAGATAAAAGATGATTTAGCTCGATTCTTCAGACTGTGAAAAATGTTCTAAATGAATCTCTGGAAAACTCTGAAAAAATCTCAGAATTAATCTCCTCTGGATACTTTATCTGGTTGGAAAAAAAATGTTCTATAGCAAGACGATGAACCCGGGTACATTGCTGTGAAGATCAAGACGTCCTTATCCTACATTGTCCATTAGTGGTTTGAAAGATTTCATGTAAAGGAGTCTTATTCATTAATACCTTGACTGTAAGAAAAAAATATTTTTTTTTGTCAATTACATGGGCTGCTATAATGGGAATACCCAAATATGCCCTAACAGCCATCCTGAGCTGACAGCCTTAGGGTCACTGGTGGATATTACAGCATAGGGATTCTCTGTGATGTGGTCATAGGGGTATCTATCCTTTATCTTTCCCTAGTATGCCGTTATCTGTTTAATCATGGCACACAAGGAGGTGAACAGCAGAGATCAGAGGTGTATTCCAGCTGTCATTGTGCGTCTGATCATACGGCAGTGCCCATGTGATCAGAGCTCAGTATTAGTACCACACAGGTCCTGTGCGGACTCCTGCCTGCAATTACACCAAAAGTGCCTTTTCTCATAAAGAGAAAGTATTGCGAGTAGAGGTGCACATACGAAATACTGAAAAATGCTCTATTACATTTAGCCTCTGCAGGGGAAATGTGTGTCAGCTGATGACTAAATGTCATCACCCAGACGTATGCACTGACCCAAGGCTGATCCTTTAGCCCTCCTTTAAGAATATATAAAGTGTCCCTATATAACTGACTTAAGGTAATACCATCTGACACTAGCTTCACACTATTGTCCATTGTTCCTGTCCAATGATTATAGAACAGGTCCTATCCTTCTCCGTGACAACACAACGGAACCCCCCATTGAACTCATTGGGGGACGGAAACCACTGGAATGACCCCCCCCCCCCCCCCCGTGTGGTCACTCAGCCGTGTGCATGTAGTCTTACAGAAATGACTTTCCTGGAATGGTGAGAGCTAGAGAAAAAAATTCCAACTGTGTAGAAAACAGTGGTGTGGCATCTGTAGAAGGATGAAGTTAGTTGGAGCTGGTGAATGGCCTGCTTTGAATTTGCTTTAGGCCTATAATGTCATTTTTATTGATTTTCCTTTTTCTTTATCACAGATGGGCGCATGCTTTTCAAAAGTATTTAATGGCTGTCCCTTGAAGATCCATTGTGCAACATCATGGATAAATCCAGAAACAAGAGGTATGATTGTAACACTTCAGTAATCCAGCATGAAAGTTGCAACCCATATCCCACATAACTAACATAGGCAAGACAACATGTATTAACCAGTTACAGTAAATTACCTTACAGTATAGAGGTGTTTATAGCCAGTGGATTAAAAATCTGAGTCTGACTGTGATAGCAACGTGGCCACCACATGGGTTAGGGTGGCTTCCTAATGAGAGATAACAGATTGTGACCACTAAGCTGCCATGATCTGGGGAACATTCATAGGAGGTGTTCATTATAGAACAGAATGCATGGTGGAACACATTGATATATATTGCCATCTTTTCTGCCCTCTTACACTCCATATGCAGATGAAATTTTCCTTTTGCAAATCCACAGCAAAATCTGCATTTGATACACTCAGAATTCACCATGGATTTTTACACCTGCTGCAGTTGTAAGTCTTGAAATCCACGACAAATCCGTGACATAATGTACGTGCTGTGGATTTTACAATCTGCATGTAACAATGTTTGGAGCATATGGGTGAGGTTTGTAAAATTTCATCCATTGCAGGTTTAACCTGCCTAAATCTTCAGTAGTTGTATCCTTTGTGAGCTTATCCTTACAGAGGAAAATGGCTACATGTCCCCATTGCTGGAGTGTTCATTCTTTAGTGTTATTATCAGGGAGGGGGCGGTGACTGGGGACTTACAGATACTATTCTAGAATGTGCGATGGGTAAATGGGTGTTGTAGTTAATATATCTTCCTTGAATATTTTTTTTTTTTTCAATGCCTGTTACACCTTATAACATATCTTTTGTCTTTTATTAGATTTATATTTCCTTTATAATGTTATGCCTGTCCATGTCTTTATCGTGCAGATCAGTACCTGATATTTGGTGCTGAAGAAGGTATTTACACCTTGAATTTGAATGAATTGCACGAAACCTCAATGGAACAGGTAACACCCAGTCTCTAATACTTCCTAATTGTCTATATGATGATATCTATTCACATCTTCTATATATACAAGTCCTGATCTTGTCTCCTTCAGCTTTTTCCAAGAAGATGTACATGGATGTATGTAATGAACAACTGCCTCCTCTCTATATCTGGTATGTGATGCTATAATAATAATTATACTAATGAATCTCAGAGATTATTAATGTATAAGATTTATACCGCTACACAAGTAATGTTATGTGATACTGATGTGTCTGTAATCTGCATAGTGTAAATGGAATTGTTTTTTATGTTGTATGTGCTCACTATTCCTCATGTACGCTAATACTAGGATCCTGCTTCTCTGTCACATGCAGGTAAAGCCTCCCAGCTTTATTCTCACAATCTCCCCGGCCTGTTTGATTATGCAAGACAAATGCAAAAATTGCCTGTTGCTATTCCAGCTCACAAGCTTCCAGACAGAATACTACCCAGGTGGGATTTCCATCAATAATACTGATTTTCAGTTGTCTTGATAATTTCATGCCCACAGTCATATTACAGCTCAGTTTGTGTGGTGCCGTAAGAGTATGTTCACACGACAGAAGCTGAAAAAATTCTGCTTCTGCTTTTCCAAATCTGCCAAGCTTTCAAATATTGCACCAAATTCTGTGCCGGCCAGTGGCATTTTTCCACCTCCCAATTCTTTCAGTGGGAATTTCCGCTAGACAAAAAAAATCAGTGACAAGAAAATGTCAGTGTCTGCCATCCATTGAAATGAATGGAGGCTAATTTCAGGTGAAATTTGGAGCCGTTTTGAGGCAGAATCTGTGTGAACATACCGTCAAAGGATTGCCATAGAGGTACATGAACCTCCTATTAATATAATACAAAGGCATAAAGATATTGTGGTATACTAGTTCTGTATGTATAAAAGTACTCTTAAAAGCGTTGCTTCTAGCGGAGAATATTGCCATACATACAAGATCTGGATGAGCTATTTATTGTGTGTGAGTCCTTTAAAGATTTGTTCCATGGCTAAATATTAATTTAGAATACGGGCGGAGCATTAAAATTTTTCGGTTGTGATCATTACAAAATGTATTTCTGTGAAAAACTCGTTACAATGCCCCCTTGTGTACATTTAATTCCCTCTCAGAATGTCCATGTAATTTGTTTAGGGCCAGTGGTCACACATGCTCAGTAGCTCAGTCCCATTTGTGTAAGTCTTTTGTACATAAGTGGCAGAGAGGGTTCTGTTTAATGTGCAGACCAGTCAGTAAGAATCCGTGAACTAGAAGTGGCTGCTTCTCACCTACACAGGGCACAGTAGGAAGACATAAGAATAGAAATAACAGTGGGAAAGCTAGAAGGAATATCTAACTGCAATATCTAGCCATAGGAACAATTAAAATATTCTGTTGTATGACTTAATACCCTAAACTAATATTTATTTGGGGAACAAACACTTTAAAATGTACCTCCTATTATGAAAACTTTTCATAAATGAATAGTATATGCGACTTTGTAATATATATTATTAAGGAAATCTGTTTTCTTCTCCGCTTCTTAAGGCTTAGTTCATAAGTCTGACTTTTTCGTCTGGCAGTTTCAGTTTAAAGAACAGACACTCGACAGATCCCGTTATAGTCAGTGGAGTCCGTTAGGCACCATTGGGGTTAGTCGGGCACCACTGGTGTCTGCTGTTTTAGAGGTCTGTGCAGCACAGATGTGAACATAGTGTAAGCGGTTTCCTCCTTCTTATTTGCTTATTAGTGTGTTTGTTTAATTCTGTGGCCTTAACCAGCTCAGACACAGAACTCTATGGAGAGGGGAGGAGGAGAAGGATGCTAATAATCTGTTTTTATTTCCTCATTCTGTGCATTGGTAAGCTGTTAAAAGATCTCCCTGGCTCGCAGAGTGTAACAACAGCAGATATATGTGTGTGTTCCAGCAGCCTCTTCCTCCATAGATTAATATGTAAAAAGTAACTGTTTGCTAAATGGTGAAGTAAACCGATTTCTTTAGTAAGATATATTACAAAATTTCTTATATTCACATGCACTAGTCTTTTTATGAAAAGGTTTCTGTTGTTTTTTTTTAATAGATATAATTGGAGGTATACTTTAAAGGGGTTGTGTTTTAAAAAAAAAAAAAAAAAATTCACCTCCCTCTGCTTAATTTTAAAATAAATTCTCATCTGTCTCTGGTGTCCTCCCAGCATGGTCGAGTCCTGCTGCTGTGATGTTTACACCCACCACACGTCCCCACCGTACATGACCTCTGAGGCCAGTCAGTGGCCTCTGCGAAGGACATGGGTCGTCACTACATGTGACGTCCCCGGGTTCTTTCCTTATACCTTTGAGGCCGCTAATCGGCCAGCAGCGGTCACGTGATGGGACCAGGCATGTCACAGCTGGCGAGGAATTCCACTGCAAGAAGACAGCAGAGCAGCAGGACCGCACTGTGCTGGGAGGACACCGGATCGCCAGGGACGGGTGAGTATATTTAAAAAAAAAAAAATGTTTTTACCTCCCCTGGCCTAACTTAAAGAGATTGTCCAGGATATATATTTTTTTTTTTTTTAAAGTTTTGTCTGCTCACTCCACTGTAGCATATAACGTGGAGTAATAGGTGCTGAATTTTGCTTATTGACATGAAGGGAGAACCATTATATATGACATACAGTATGTGGGCACAGTCTTTAAGAGCTTTTCTTGAAGTTAAAATCTTGAAATCTGGACCTGCTGTTTTATATGTCCTCATGACAACACTCCCTGGTGTCTGCTCTGGTGTTGTCTAGCATTGGCATAGGGACATTATATGAACCACTGTCTGTATAAACCCTCAATATATTTGTCTAATGTGTTGCTTGAAGGACAAATCAAAATGGCGCGCAATAAAATGTAAATGCAAAAATAGTAACATTGCTGTAAATCCCTGGTAGGACATTTTTCACCTACTACACACTAAAGCCTATTCACACTAAATGTGTCTTTAGTTTTACTGTGCTGAAAGGGGCTCGACAAATGACCGTGTCGTGCAGCGCCGAGGGAATTATTGTGGTGTCTCTGGACACATTGATTTCCAGTTAAAGTACAATGTAGTTATTAGAATTTATATACTGTGCAGCGCCACTTGCTATCTGCCACATGGATATAGTCTATTGATTCCGGGTTTTATTGCCTTTTACAGAAAGTTTGCTGTTTCTGCAAAAATACCTGATACAAAGTGGTGTCAAAAGTGCTGCGTTGGTAAGTGTCATCTTCATAGAACATTTATTTCCCACGCATCAGAGAGGAAGTGCATTTTCCTGTTTCTCCATTAGTAAATAAAATGATACCGTATAATCAGAAAGAAATTTATTTGTTGGGGTTTCACAAATTGTTAAAAATAAAGAGCCCCTGGAACTGCTCCAAGTAGCTTCAGTGTGAAGGTTTTTGGATGTCACATGAAAATGAATTGTAGTGTCGTGTGCATGTCCCAAGATCTGTAAATGTTGCCAGTTATCGTCCTGTTATTTCCATCTGAATGTCTTTTTACTTGTATTTTTTGAGGAAAACACACGGGGGGGGGGGGGTTCTTGGCATAGATCGTGTAAATGGTGGTGTATTTCTGGTATACAACACCAAAAATGCATCACATCGTTTCTTCTGCGCCCCAGTCTTCACTTTTTAGAAAAGTGTGTGAGGCAGAAAGTAGACCAGAGCGGGCCAGAGCACGGGCACCTTGGCCCAAAGGTTGTAACTCCTGCCAGAAGGCTGGTGCGAGTTATACCTAAAATCTATGCAAGTTCTTCACTAGTAGATTTCAACTCTGGCACATGGGAGAGTCTGAATTATTAAGAGGCAGGAGCCCATGCTAAACGCAGCGTGTCTATTACCACTGTGAATAGGCAGCCTGCTTATAGACTATAAGAGGACAGGCTGTTTTTATGGCAAGCTTCCAGCACTGTGAGAGCCTTTGCTTGACATACTCTTCTGAAGCAATGAAGGCATTTGGGAGACTTATTTGAAATCCTCTGACAATCCTGGACGAAATGCGTAGGGTCCAATAGGGTGTCTCTAGGGTGCAGTTTTGGACTGCCCTTCTCAGGGCAGGAGTTGTTTGCAGGACAAGTAGGGTACAGTATAGGGCGGAATAGGAATATATCTCTCCTGGCTGAATACCCAATAAATATATGGTTGTCCCACTATGTCGCCGCCCATGTGACCAAGGTGGACATGGTAAGATAATTTTTTGATATTGGTTATAGTGGCATGGTTTGGGGCAAAAATAAGTTGACTAGTAAATCATTGTATGTTGCTCTGTTGGATACAGAAGCTGGTTTATTATGCCTTTTAATATATTATGGCCTTTTATATGTAGTATGTGCTAAATGTACATTTTTAATTAGTCCATATTTTTTTCTGCCAGTCTTCTCAAAACTATTCAATATACATTAAGAAAATACATTGGGGAATCTTCGGTTATGACTCCAGAATTAGTATTGCTCAATTGGGGAAAAAGCGATATAAAGTAATGTATTGCCTGATAGAGGCAGCTAAAGCTGTACTGGTTAGGCATTGGTAGGAAGTGGAGCCAAGCATATGCCCACAACTGGAATCTACATCACACAGACAATATCCCTAAGGAGAAATTTACACTAATGTTGTGAACGTCCGTTATTGTCATCTGTCATATGAGAGCAACAGACTTTTACAGCAATAGAGTGACGGACACAGACTGAGCCCCACAGACACACGACAGAGGGGGCTTTGTCTGCATTAATATAATTAATGTTTGTTGCTCTCATGCTATGAAGGATGACTCGATGGACATTAATAATGGTAGTGTGAGCCTAATCTTATACAGTCATAATGCATTTCAGTGGGGACATGCTTAGGTCTTTATTTCTGTTCTGTGCTATATACAGGATTATTTTATGTGGAGTTTGTATAAAAGAAAACTGCAGCATGTTCCACTGGATAACATTGCTTTTATTAGGTATTATGGAGCCGGTACATGACACTTTTGGCCACAGTATGATAAAATAATTCCCTATTGTGCACCACCACATTACACTCCAAATTGAACACAGTTGTGTGCATGAGCTCTGACACCATGTTATCCTCTATAAAGTGAGACATTGCCATTAACATAGGCAGTATGTGCTCTGCAAATAAGGAGTTAACTCTTCCCACCATTACGTGTAACCAGGGAACAGTGTAATCTCAGCCTCCAGTCCGCATTAAATTTATCTCTTTTCAGCAACATGTTTTTTGCTCAGTATTACAGAAATAATATTGCTTGAGCGCTGTAAACACTGCGAATGTTCAGGGTAATGTTCATCTTGCTCTTGGAGGCTCTTGGTGTGTTCAAACAAGTCACCCAATTCCAGATATCAGCTCAGGTGTGTAAACAGACTCAGCCAGAAAGGAAAACGACCCGTATTCTAGCGAATCCCTAACTTCGGTTACAAGACACATCCTGAAGACACAGATCTTCTTTTACATTACAGCCGCTTGTTTCATCAGGTGTTTTTATGGAGTTAAGCGACTGTCCTTGTATCTCCAGATCCAGCAGACACATGTTGCTATAGACCGGAAGACATGTATGGTGCTTATTGACCTGATAATATCCTCATGAATATCATCTGCTGGTGAAGGGAGAAGAGCTCTTCATAAACCAAGCACTTATGACCCTTGTAGAATGCATTACTGTCAGTGATTCCTTGAGCCTTAATCCTTATGTTCTAGGTTTTGCATAAAGATTTCTATGTATAAATATATATGTATTTATATGTATGTCAGCACCTCTCGGCACCTTTTTACAGGACAGCAGGTAGTTTGACCAACAAGCAGGTACATGGATATTTAGATGGATGGATGATGGATGGGCGGATGGACAATTTAGATGAATGGACAGGCGGATGGACAATTTAGATGGATGGACATTCCTGCTTCTGTCTGACCATGCCTGTCAGCCATTTATGAAGGAGTCTGAGTCCGGCTGTGGAAAAATAGAGGAATGGGTGTCAATACTTTGGCCCACCAACTCCACAGCCCTGATTCAGATAGATAGATTTATCTGAGATCAAAAATGTCAATCCTTTTTTTTTTTTTTAGTTCAAGTGGAAAATTGCTCCATAACATTTAGAGACTGTTAGTTGTCTGTGTTAAACCAAAGTCTATCCTGTTTCATTAAGCCAGGTGGGCATGATGGGTATTTTCTGGTCCACTACTTTGTGCTTTAGGGGCCATAAGATGAAACTACCTTGGAGACTGGTTTCCTTTAACTTTAGCATTATGAGTTACCCTGTAATGTTGAGGAATGCGTCTTGTAGAATTTTCTGGCCGTGCGTCGGTAGCCATGTGTCAGGAGAATGCCTTGACCTTCAATTATATGCTGTCTAGAGAAGGGTGGCTCTGCTCTGAAGCCATACTCATTAGTTGTCACTGTGCCCTATGCTGTGGGAAAGGGGAGGCTTTTCTCCCAATCTGAAGAGGCTTATTAGTGCCACACGGTGACCCCCGGTCTCCAGAGGTTACAGATGACACAATCCCTTTGATTAGGATTTTCATTAGCTCTCTTGTTACCAGCGAGGAAAATACGGCACGGCACAAGGTTGAGTCTGCTGAACACACCGGCTTCCTAACAAAATAAACCAATAACCCATCTGTTTGCCTAAATAAAACTATTTTATCCAGTCACCTTCTACAGTCAGGGTTGACTTTGAGGCAGGGGTAAATGCGGTGTCAAAAAGGTTTGGGTGACAGTAGCATCTGCCGGATTGTAGTGAGTCACACAGGTTATGCGTCATACTCAGACTATTGATTCCACCACCTTTAAGCTGATATTGACATGGAAATCTTTATGCACATACAGTATGTTAGCTGAACGCTCAGCCAGCCAGAAACTATTCCTAATAAACTCGTACATGCTCAGTCCAGCTGAGATTGTTATCAATGGGGAGAGGGAAACCAGCCACATGCATTTATCTCTGGCAGCAAGTTATCTCCCTAGTGTGAATCTGGCCTTACAGTCCTTAGGTCAGTTCTTCTCAACCATGTTGTTTTTCACTGACTTAACGTCCATGAAAAATGTGTCAATCCATTGAAGTGGCTTATTCATATGAGTGGATAACAGCCGTGTGATGCCTGTTTTTAAAACCCCTGGATTTCTGTGGTTCTATTCATATGGATATTTTTATGTCCATCAAAATGGACAAAGATAGACAGAGCATTTCAATTTTTTTGACAGCCGTGAAAAACTGTCCATCAAAAAAATGGACATTGATATAGATTCAGACATGGGCTTTAAACCGGCCATGTGACTGCTATTAATCACTGCCATGTGAATAAGGCCTAAGCCTGGCCTTACTGTTCACTATCAGAAGAAAACTAAAGCTGGCCTAACACTAGGTTTAATACTAGCATTCGGTTTTCCGTTCTTCAGGTTCGCATGGGGAAACAATGTCCTCTTAAAAAGCATTTACCTGCGGACCCCATAGACTGTAATGGATGAGGGTTGGGCTGATGGATTTCAACATGCCTGATGCTTTTGCAGAGTATGCATTAGTATGAGGGAGGTGGGAGCCATTGACCTGACAGCTGTCTCGTGTTTTTGGCCACTTCAGTTCTCTTGAGACTGAATGGAAGTAAATTTGCCCAGCCATGATCCAGAATCTAGTTCTAAGCCTTATCTAATAGGTTGTAAAGTTGAGAGGAGGAAATATTTAGGTGTCCACATACAATACTGTAGGCAACGTGTACATGTTAATAATGTTGAGTAAAATATATTACACACAAGATCAGGAGTGATAGTTTCATGTGTCTTAACTTTATGTTATTTGATATTTCTAGTGAGGAATCCATATACAAGCCATAAATATCTTTGTGGAGCCCTCCAGTCCAGCATCATACTCCTAGAGTGGGTGGAACAAATGCAGAAATTCATGCTAATAAAGGTACGTGGACATGTGTTATACTAGTGTGCTGCTTGTTGAGATGTACGCCTATAAGGATCTAGTACACATGGTAAATGAATAGTTATATAATAGGATTTCTGATTGTCCATGATGCGATGGTTTCTATACTGTATAGTACACTTCTGGGTTTTTGCTGTTACATTCCTCAATAACTTCACATTCTTTATGCTTTATAACTGGGGGATATTTTCCCATGTTATTACATTATAAGACCTCTACAGTTTCTGTTGCAGCAATTCCTGGTCCTGTCACTGCTGGTTTATAAATAACTAGATGTATGTGACAAGTCAGTGGACTGAGGAATTGTATGTGTCTGTGGGTGATAGATGTTGACAACCTGTGTTGTTTGAAAACTTTGGAAGAAAACACAGAGAAATGGTAAAATAGGGGTAATAAAATAGAATATTACTTAAATTTCTGATTTCAGGAAAAAAAAAAATCACAAAGCATCAGGAAGCAAGGTAGATATCTAAATGATTCCTGTAAGAGTGTACCTGAGAAAATGAATGTATAAAACACACTTCCCTAGCATGGCATGTATTAGAGACTTTTCACATATTAGAGGTCACTGGATGACAGCAACGGACATTAACTATAGCAGAGTAATGGACACAGATGGAGTCCCCTCCGTCTGTGTCTCTTTCCATTGACACTCATGTAAACAACATGGCGGACACTGTCTACTGTCAAGTTTGTTTACTTTTGTAACAGAAGAAAAAGTCCTGCACGGACTTGCAGCCCGCTATTCTTGTCTTGGCTAGGATTGGCCGGGATGGACTCATTTCTGCCACTACACAGAGAATGGAACTGTACTTACCGTTTCATTCTCTATCTCAGCCTCAGAAAAGAGCCAATTGATGGGTGTGTCAGGTGGCGAATTCCCATCAATCAGCATTGTTCAGTGGATGAGATTAGAGAATGAAACGGTAAGTACAGCTCCATTCTCTGTGTAGCTCGCTGCAAGTATAGTGGCGGAAATGAGTCCATCCCGGCCAATCCTAGCCAAGACAAGAATAGCTCGCTGCAAGTATAGTGGCAGAAATGAGTCACTGCTGCTTAGCCTCCAAGAATGAGGGGTGATCTGCAGTAATCTGGTCTGACCACTACACAGAGAACAGAGCTTTCTGCTTCCCCCTCCTTTCTTTATATAGCAACAGCTGAGAAGCGCTTATCAATGGGGGTGTGGGGTATTACATTCCCATCAATCTGATATTGACTACCGATTCTTGGATAAATTATCACTATTTATAATCTGGAAAACATGGGTTGAGCATATTTTATATAGGAAGCCAAAGAGTTTGCATTCCCAAAAAAGGGTTATTTCCATGAGCTAGCTAAGGCCAGACCACAAGGGTAGAACCTACGGAAACACTGTTTCTGTGTTGGATGTCGGACCCCCACCAATCTCATACTGACCACCTGTTACTTCTGTAAAATGACTAATTTTGTTTTTTTTCTCTTTTTCCCAGCACATAGATTTCCCACTACCATGCCCACTCATGATGTTAGAGATGTTGGTCGTGCCTGAACAAGAATACCCCTTAGTTTGTGTGAGCGTCAGTAAGGGCACAGATTTTAACCAGGTTGTACGGTTTGAGACAGTAAATCCTAACTCTACATCTTCATGGTTTACAGAAACAGGTGAGTAGTTCAGTATTATATTCAGAGGTTAATTTCTAAAGGGGTTGTCCATCCAGCAAGATATTTTTATTTATTTATGTTTTAAAGAAAAGGGGCTAAATTGATTTGGAAAAAAAACAAAAAACGAAGGAGCATTGTTCACTGATCTGCTTCTGCCATTCTGATCCTCTACTTCCCTGTAGGAAATGACCTCTCAGCCAATACTGACTGCGGCAATGACGTGTGTGTGTGTATGTGTGTGTGTATATATATATATATATATATAAAATCCAGCTGGACAACCTCTTTAAATTTATGATCTCTGTGTTACTTGAAATGAATTGCTGTTGCTTCCTGTCATCTACAGACACCCCACAGTCAGATGTTGTCCATGTGACACAGTTAGAGAGAGACACCATTCTAGTGTGCCTGGATCGTAAGTCTATGTAACTACATGCTGCAATTGTTTCTGGCTAGTTTAAGCCGCTGTATGAAAATTACTACTTTTTTTTTTTTTTTTGTTTCCCTTCTAAGGTTGTATAAAAATAGTGAATCTTCAAGGAAGGTTAAAATCCAGCCGCAAGTTGTCATCAGAACTAACATTTGACTTTCAGATCGAGTCTATAGGTAGGAGCTCCGTATTCTTTTCAGTAGATGTTGGATACATTGTCTAGCTTTTATACGCTGTCTTGGCTGTTGCATGATCTTTATATATCCCATTTTCTGTTATAAAGGGATTTTCAAGAGTCATTAAAAAAAACTGGAAATGGAATAAAATCCTCACTGGTCTCTGCTTACTCCTTTCAGCGATCACATGTTGTGCATCATTCATGTGGTCAGTGCTGTACTTACTAACATCACTGCTGAGGCCAGCGGTCAGCTACATATATAAGGCATGTTATCTCTGCAGGAAGTAAGCAGAGACTGTCATGGGATTAAATCCATGAGCAATGGTGTTTGTAGATCCTGGATAACCCGTTAAATATACCTACAGAAGAAAATGACAGTTCCAAAAGAAAAAAAAAGGCATATGCCTTAGATAGCTATACCTGGTGTCGTCTGTTCACGTACCAGATGCCATTTCATAGCGCTCTTTATATTCTATATGATGGAATACAAAGCATGGAAGAGACGAAAGTGACAGTGTTCCAACATTGCTCTGATGTGTATGACTGACAGTCCTGTTACATGTTCCCCGCTGTGTACATCTAAAGGCAGTGATATTTATTAGTTGAAGAGGACTTCAATACATTCTGTAACAATAGGAACGCTTTGCTGGCACCCTTGTCCATGGAGTCTATGTTTCCTTCCCACCCACGCTCTCCTGTAGCCGCTGCCAGAGGCTGCCATTGACGAATACCAAGAAGTATATGCAATATATGCAATCGTACTATTGTTACATATTAACAGGAAGACATTATTTTTGTAAACTGGTTTTGTTAACATTATATCTTTTCTTTTAGTTTGCCTACAAGATAGTGTCCTTGCTTTTTGGAAACATGGTATGCAAGGAAGAAGTTTCCGATCAAATGAGGTAAATAAGCCAGACAGTCACAAAGTACTAGTGTGTGATGTCCAAAGGCAGATCTGTTCAGCTACTATGCTTGATGTGGCATTTTGGCCGCAAGTGACAGATTAGAAGTACAGGTCACTGTTCTCCATGTCTTCACAATAAGTCATCCTTAAATAGTAATGAGACACAGGGTGCAGAGATTGGTTGCCAAAAAGGGGAAGAAGTACATTGTACTCTAGTGTACAGACCTTATGGCCACCTCTAACATCCAAGCATTCTACTCTTTGCCAAGAGCCTAAGGTCTTTAGGGGTTGCCTGATGGCACCCAATTGTCTCCTACTGTGGGAACAAAGATCCGGGAGGTTGAGTTTTTGATCAATAAGACCATTTGTTTCCTTTTGAGATAAGTGGAGGCGGAGGGCTAAGCTGTTTGATTTTAGTCAGCTAAACCATACATATTTGTGGGGTTCACTGGATAATGGCGGTCGCAGTACAGTTGTTTGACTGACTGGTATTACCTGACCACCTGCTTGTGTTAATCCTTGTAGCAGTCCCACTCATTTTCATCTTAATTTGTGAATTGTTTGTAAGAAGTATGACACAGTAACAAAATACAGTAAAAATCATAAACCTCTGTTGAAAAAGAGGGGGTGCTGAAGGTGGGACCATTGGCTATAAACTGATACAGACTTCATTCCATGTGCACAGCCCAGCAGAGGGTGCGCCTCATTTATGCAGAACGCCAGTCTTCATAAATGTCTCCTAATGTGCACATAACAGATGAAATTAATGCCTTATCTGTAAAGGAGTCCTCTCATGAAGGTGATTCCTTTTTATAATAAGGGCTCTAAGAGAAATTTATGTCCCTAATAAGGCTTATGGACAGGAGTTGTCGCTTATAAACAATCCCTTTAAAGGCAGTCTATCACCGGAGCCCAGCATATTTACCCAGCCTCACTGTAGACTGATTCAGGTGACCCTAACCTATCAGTGTTTTCATCTGGTGAATCGTTGCTTCCACTGCTGACATATATCTCAGTTTTTTCAATATGGAATGAGTGCATGGCCATTACAGTGGGGAAAAAAAAAGTATTTAGTCAACCAACAATTATGCAAGTTCTCCCACTTAAAAAGATGAGGCCGGCCTGTAATTGTCATCATAGGTAGACCTCAACTATGAGAGACAAAATGAGAAAACATATCTAGAAAATCACATTTTCTGATTTTTTTAAGAATTTATTTGCAAATTATGGTGGAAAATAAGTATTTGGTCAATAACAAAAGTTCATCTCAATACTTTGTTATTAATAATAATAATAATAATAATAATAGTCCTTTAATAGTCCCACAATGGGGAAATTCAGTGTGTTACAGCAGCAAAGATAAGCAGATACAAATACAAATACAACATGTACAGGAATGTTCCAAGGTGAGAGGCATTACATTAATAGCAGACAGACAGATAGGACGTAGCAGGGGGGGGGGGGGGGGATTTAACAGGCAGAGAGATATTTCAGTTCTCTGTGTGTAATGATCTCCGCTTAGGTCGGTGTTGGTTGTACAGCCTAACCGCGGTGGGGAGGAAAGACTTCCGATAGCGCTCCTTCTCACACCTAGGGTGGAGCAGTCGGTCACTGACAGTACTGCTCAGCGCGATCACAGTCTCATGCATGGGATGGGAGTTATTCTCCTGCATGGAGCTCACCACGGACAGTATCCTTCTGTCACCCACCACCTGCACTGGGTCCAGTGGGCTCCCCAGGACAGAGCTGGCCCTTCTAATCAGCTTGTCAAGTTTATTTCTGTCCCTGGTTGATATACTGCTCCCCCAGCAGGCCACTCCATCCTTTGTTGGCAATGACAGAGGTCAAACGTTTTCTGTAAGTCTTCACAAGGTTGGCACACACTGTTGCTGGTATGTTGGCCCATTCCTCCATGCAGATCTCCTCTAGAGCAGGGATGTTTTGGGCTGTCGCTGGGCAACACGGACTTTCAACTCCCTCCAAAGGTTTTCTATGGGGTTGAGATCTGGAGACTGGCTAGGCCACTCCAGGACCTTGAAATGCTTCTTATGAAGCCACTCCTTCGTTGCCCTGGCGGTGTGCTTGGGATCATTGTCATGCTGAAAGACCCAGCCACGTTTCATCTTCAATGCCCTTGCTGATGGAAGGAGGTTTGCGAGGTCTGTGAGAGCCAGAAATCTTGCTTGTTTGTGGGTGACCAAATACTTATTTTCCACCATAATTTGAAAATAAAGACAATGTGATTTTCTGGATTTGTTTTCTCATTTTGTCTCTCATAGTTGAGGTCTACCTATGATGTCAATTACAGGCCGGCCTCATCTTTTTAAGTGGGAGAACTTGCACAATTGGTGGCTGACTAAATACTTTTTTCCCCACTGTATTTTACACTTTATACCAAACTGCTCTTTTGCATATTGAAAAACTGACAGTATCTCAGCAAGAGAGACACCAATTCACAAGAAGAAAATATTTATTTAGCTGACCCTAACCTATCTATCTGCGGGGTCGGGCTCTGGTGAGAGATCCCCTTTAAGAATCAGATATTATAGACATGGGTTAGAGCATTCATATCGCACATACCTGACTACAATACACTTCTGACACATCTTACAGTATGTTCACATGTCTGTGTTGTCTATGTCATAACTTGGTAACTTGTTAACAGGCATGATAAGGTGTCTGTGGATATGGCCTAAAATACTACTACTACTGTCTAGTTTGATCATATTATAAGGTGTGTAAATAAAGTGAATCATTTTTCTGTAAGTAAAGTATCTGATGTGCTTTCCTCACAGATAACGCAGGAAATCTCCGATAACACTCGGATATTCCGGCTGCTGGGATCTGACAGGTAATTTGTAGGTACCATATTGGAGTAGCTTGTGCCCACCTGAGGAAATGATTCATTGGGCTCATACAGTAATATTACCTCTTATGAGTGAATTGTAAGCTGTGCTGTGATCATTACACACCCCACATCACATACATAGGGACAGGTGAAACATCATAGTCAGACTGGGATTCCAAGTTTCCATTCTAATTGAATAAAATGTTTGCATGCAGCAGCTTTCCTATAGGATACGAGCGATCAGTCATTTATAACATTGATCCCAGTCAGAATTATTACCGTGACAGGTGCCACAAGCTACACTGAAATCACACATACATTTTTAGGTGCAGTTTTCTTTTTGTTTACATGGGGGTGGTTATAATAAGGACTAAGGTGTACTGAAGTGAATTATAGTTTGTTATGCCATCACACCTCAGTACATGGCATTTGTGAAAGTGAATGACCCCTTTAAATGACTACAATAGCTGTTATACTGAAAACTATTACCTAGTAACATAGTAGATGAGGTTGGATGAAGACACAGGTCCATCAAGTCCAACCTATAACCCTACAGATACAGAGAAAAAAAAAAAAAGCTGCGAACAGCCCACTCACATAGTCCAATGTAGATCCATAGACTGGAGAAATCCATTGCAATTTTAAGCAACACTCACTCAGTACATTTTATGCTATCATTAAGGGACGATAAGTTCTGAAATGCGTAAGCGGGTCTTTGTGAGTATATTACCATTTTTTACCTGATGGACATCTGACAATCTTTTACATGCCGAATTAAAAACTAAGTTTTATGCTATCACTCGGGTTTCCCATGCTGGATGTTTTTTCTTTTCTAACCATAACCCTACAATGTTGATCCAGAGTAGGCAAAAAAAAACCATGAGGCTGATGTCAATTGCCCCATCTCAGACTCCAAATCTGGCAATCAACATAAATAAAACCCTGGATCAACTTGTCTTTACCAAAGGCCTAAAACCCTTAACTATATGTTTCCTTTAAAGAAAGGCATCCAGGCCCTTCTTGAACTTGCACAGTGTATCCACCATCACCACATTTCATGGCAGTGAGATCCTTAGCCTCACTGCTCATACAGTAAAGAATCCCCATCTATTGCTATAGGTCTGTAACCTGTAATGTGTACCTGCTGTTTGCCAGTCCCATGTCGCCGGTTGTTGGATTACAGTGATAAACATTTATTAGTTTTTGTCCTTTCTCCTGTTCTAAGATTCACAGTTTTGTGGAAAATCTGCAAAACGGCACAGCCATTAACTGGAGAACATTGAATATTTATTAACAGTGTAACTGAAACAATGGCGGCTCGGTGTGACAAGCGGCAGGAGCCACGTCATGTGTCTTCACCCTAATTACTAGATGGCGCTGCAATTGGTTGCATTGTATGTGCTTCCTATGGGGCCGTCTGCTGCTGAACCTCTTGAATCCTGCTGTGGCTAGGCCATGTAAAAATGCCGAAGCCTGGTTGGTGGTTCTGTACACTCTTGCTACAGTGATATTTGGTAAAATGGTCCATACAAAGTACCAAATTTGTTTCTATGTCAGGTTTGTTTTGAAAAGTGGTAACAAAGCGGCTTGTTGTTGTGACATAGGACATGTACTTCTCTGGCATACATCTGATAAACCCCGCTTTACTGTATTGCTCCTATTTGTATTTGTATGAATCCTCATACCTATCATCACTACTTCTGTGTATGTCTTCCACAGGGTCGTCGTTTTGGAAAGCAGACCTACAGACAACCCCACAGCCAACAGCAACCTGTACATTCTTGCAGGACATGAGAACAGCTACTGAAAAGGAATGGCAAAAAAAAGAACTCATGTCGCCAAGAGAACACTATTACTTGGGGGCCTACTGGCATGGCAGGAAGAAGACTGGCAGACGATGGCGGAGAGTATTGCGAAGGTTTTATTAACCACAAAGCCGCAACATCCATGCAGCAGTCGTGGCAAATGTCTGTACCACGTTTCTCCCAATACAGAGAAGCGGAAATGATGTGGTTGCAGATACTGGAATTGTGGGGAAAGAGTTACACAGCAGGGTTGTATGTTTTCTGCGGAGAAACCTGAGAACAAAGCAGCAGCAACACATGATCATTTATATACATATTATATATACAAATAATTTATTGTGGCATGAGTCAGTGATGAGGAAAATGTCGCTTCTATGTGGTATGGACACATTTCTTCCCACACAAGTGCTGCATTCACAGTTGTGTAATCTCTGCACATACAGGTAGTATTAAGTCTCTATCATACCGCAGTGGCTGTAACTTCCTATTGCTGATGTCCTACCTGGAATCCTACTGTAGATAGTGGAACTTTTATGACGTACAAGTGTCTTAATTGTACAGATGTAAAGTTGGTCCGAGCACCCCCCCTCCCATCCTCAGATCTATTCCTTCTTGTTTGCCCAGCCACTAGTCTAGCTAGTTAGAGTGGACAACAAAACGCGAGAATTTATTAACACTATTGTATTTTTTATTCCGTGTAATTTAGTAATGCCAATATAAATTTTTGTAAGTTTAAAAAAAATAATAATAAGATACTGTAATCTATAGAGAGGATGTAAGCATTTTATGATATCCTTAACTTTACTGCAAGTACACTGGTGTTTAAATTTGCACAAAGTATTGTCACGTGACACATTGCACCACAGAGTTACCCTGTGACTGCTGTGAAATGCTTTGGCTTCTGCCATTAATACCTTGTTTGCTTGCTTTTTTTTTCCTATTTTATTTTTATATTGTAAATCGGCAAATTCTGTTCACCTGGTTATAAAAGATTTTTTTTTCTTGAATACGCTTTAGCATGTGCAACAGCAAATTAACAAATGTAACTTTTTCTGACTAAAGGAGATCGATCAGAAAATTGAAGCAGTAATAATATATTTATTACAAATAAATTACACATTTGGTATTGTTCTAGCAGGCTGTGCAGCAGAACTTCCGACTAGTAGTAGTAGTTGGTGGTGTATGGTTTTCATACTGCCTACAGGAACTGCCTTACGTTATTTCTACCCCCACATCCTGTGGGTCTGATATTAATATTGTTTCCTATTTGTGACCCTAGATAATGGCTAACAATGTTGTGAACACTACCCTTTAATCTCATGTCACTCTTTATGCATACATATGTATTCGGGTGAACCTGCTGTCTGCACCTGTAGAGTCTGTAGAATATTTTTTAAGATCTGCAGAAATGCTTCCTTTGTACAGAAGTCCCACAAGAAGCCAGAACCAGATGTGTCTGCTATGAAGCTGGATAAACACTCGACATTTCAACCAGACCGAGCACCTCTAACATTCCACTTTCTAAGATTTTACTTTTTGTTTTGCCTTATTTTCATCCTTTAGGATGCTTGTGAACTTGTGGCCAAAATAATTTAGTTACTACCTCATGCAAATAGACTAAAGGAGACGGAGCATCAAGCAGCTGTGCAATTATATTATTTTTTAATTTTTTTTGCTTTTGCATTTTTGCCATCACCAAGCAGTGGCATCTCTAAAATAAGTGATTGTTTAGGAAAACTTCATTTAATGGACAACCCCAGCCCTTTATTCCACCATTATATTAATGCACCTTAATGATCCAGGCATGTAATATAGCAGCATGATGCTCTGCACATTACACGACCTGGGAGCGGTGACGGATCATGTGCCACTAACATTTTACCACAATGCACAGTTTGCATTTTACTCCTTCCCTGCTAATTTTCATACGCAAAACACTAATTCAGCGAGAGAACTGTAGGTGGCCTGAGGTGTACATTCTTGATAAGGCAATGCTTTTGGATAAATTGATGATTGTATATATTGTAAAATAAACAAGAATTTTTTTAACAATTTGCGGTTGGTATTTTCTTTGTCATAAATTATATAGAGCTTTACATTGGAATTATTATGTATTGGTATTGCAAATTTTCATCAATGCAGCTTAGTAGCACAAAGGATTGTGTCAGGGAGTTTACTTATCTGATATACTATACTTCATAGGTAGTATATAGATTAGTAGTGGAAGTAATTATACACATGGATAACCTAAGCCCACTATACCTAGTAATCGGCACATAGATGATGTACGTGAGGACATAAAGCATTGCTTATAAGCTGCATCTGTATGTGTAGATCCAGCAGGATTATGTTCACATTTTATTGCTACATGATCAAGTGCCATATCAGACAATAAACAAAAGTTGACCATTTTCCTGAGAATCTCTGTGTCAAGGTACCAAAAAGACAAAAAAAAAACTTTGGCTGTTTTGATATAAATCGACACTTGCAAAAATTTCAACATTTTTCTAATAATTTTACAACACAATAATAACATTGAACTACTGTCACAGGAACCCCCCATAACCATGACAGTGAGAGTACCCCGTAATAGTGTGACAGCCATAGGATCCACATAATGGTCATAAGGAATAAATACCTGATGTTGTCCCTGGGTGGAAGGGGTGAACCACTGTGGTGGACGGTGGCAGGAAATAGCAGTCAGTGCGGTGCACTCCAGAACGTGACATGCAAGTGGCAGAAGATCCAACACTAGAAGTGCCATATAACTGTCAGGACACTCCTGAAACGTTCTTACAAATTTCAGCAGGTATTGAAACAATGGTGCAAACGTCAGTCCTCCATTGTGAAAGCTAAACTAGAACCTGATACCATATCCACATGAATGGTTGTCTGGGATTTTAAGAAAATCAATGAAGTGCATGAAATAGTATAATACAATAAAATAAGTGTTTCTTAGGGGGCGTCCACACTACCGTTGGTGACCGTCAGTAGTGCCCGTTGCTATTGTCTGTTACTAGATTTTAGCATCGGACACTAGCTGAACCGTCAGAAATCCGTTAAAATTTCCATTCATTTTAATGGGTTTTTATATTGTGTCCGTTTACACCCAATCTGTCAGAAGTCCGTTATTTTTTCATGGACAAAAAATCCTACATGCAGGACTTTTTGTCCGTTTGAAAAAAACGGATTCTTGACGGACAGCAAGAGTCCGTTATTTTTTTAACATTGAAGTCTATGGGTAATGGTCTTATAACGGACAGTAACTGATAGCCATCAGTTACTGTCTGTTATTTTATGTCCATTTTTTTCCTGCGCATGCTCAGAAAGGAGAAAAAAAAAAAATAGACAGTCTTAAAAAACGGACACTAACTGATGTTAATGTGTCCGTTTTTTTTTAACTAATCCATTAACATCAGTTAGTGTCCGTTAATGTCTGTTATGATAGGTGTCCGTTTTTTTGGGGGTTTTTTTTTCTTTTTTAACGGACACTATCAGAACGGACATCAACGGTAGTGTGAATCCTGCCTTACCTGTTAAAAGGGTTTTCCAACATGATTTTTTTTTATACTGATCTTCTATCCACAGGATAGGTCATTAGTTTGTGATCTGTCTGGGTCTGACTCCCAGAACCCACACATATCACATATATTCCATTTAAGGGGTCAATGCCAACATCTCCTGTGGCAGCTCCAACACAATACATATAACTAATAATTATTCTCACAAGGACATCGGCCATACTATTATGCCATACTATATGGTGCCCGCCTCGACCTGAGCAGGCAACAAAACCGTCAGGTCTCTGTTGTTTTACATGGAAAGGACCTGTCAGCAGTTCCCATGTTCAGAGATGTCTCTTATCACAGCCATTTAACCTCTCAAATTCCATGGTTAGTTTCCAATTTTAGCTTTAGTAATTACCATGGCAGCCAGGAGTCTTCTGAGGACTAGCAGGCCTGCCAACGCTAGATATTACTATTGATATTAATTAATATTACTATTGAGCTCTGAAGAGCACCGTTCATGTCCTCCTAGATGAGTGGTATTGTATACCATTTCCACTCCATTCAGAATGGGTTTGGCCTCACAGCACATTATAAGAATATTAAATGGTGCCATTAGATATTTTTCGCTCATATGACCTCATAAGATTCTGTGAAATGAAAGATAAAAAAGTTATGACTTTTGGAAGGTGGAGAGGAAAAATACTAAAACCATAAATTACCTTGTGTCCTCACGGGGTTAAGAATATTATACCGAATTGAGGAAAAGATGAAACAATAAAGAAACAACTGCAAAGTATAGCTAAAAGAATATGTACAGTATGAGGAAGGAGCCACTAGGTGGCAGTGTGGTACCAAACAATCTGATAATGGGAAAGAAATGTCTCCTACCTGATTCATCATCCAACTGCCTGAACCATTTTATTCTGCATTACATATGCTGTATCTTACAATGCAGTATGGTGCGTGCCTTTACATATTGTAATCCAATATCCACATTGTACCAGACACAATCCTATAAATAGTAAAACATATGATAAGAAATATGTCTCCATATGGTAACAGCAGTGGTGAGAGTAATATACTCTGTGTATGAACACTTACCTAGGTGTATTATTGTTCTGGGCACTGTACTGGGTTTGCCTCTGATCACATTTCTAGCCAGCATGAAGCTATCTTCTTGCAGGACTTTATCTTCCGTTACAAAAGTAATCAAACATGATAAAGTCGTGCATGCAGATACTTCCATCATTTTGTTTACATTAGTGTCGATGGGAACGGACACAGAATCAGTCTGTGACATCTAATGTCCATTGCTGTCATCCTATGCCGGAAGACAGCAACGTAACGGTGGTGCGTACTCCCCCTTAGGGTGGGTTCACACTACCGTTGGATATCTGTTATGATAGGTGTCCGTTAAAAAAAAAAAAACGGACACCTATCATAACAGACATTAACGGACAATAACTGATGTTAATGTGTCCGTTTTTTAACTGATCCATTTAATACATTTTAGCATCAGTTAGTGTCAGTGTCCATTTTTATACTGTCCATTTTTTTTCTTTTTTTTTTTTGTTTCTGCTTTCTGAGCATGCGCAGAAAAAAAAAAATGACAGTAATAATGGACAGTATAATGGACAACCGTCTGTTACTGTCCGTTACCCATAGACTTTAATGTTAAAAAATAACGTATGCTTGATGTCCGTCATGAAACCGTTATTTTTCACGGACATAAAAGTCCTGCATGCAGGATTTTTTGACTGCGAAAAATAACGGACATGTGACAGATTTGGCGTAAACGGACTCTATAGGTTACTATGGAATCATTGGAAATTTTAACTGATTTGTAACGGTTCTGCTATTGTCTGTTGCTAAAATCTTGCAACGGTCAATAGCAACGGACACTACTGACGGTCACCAGCGGTAGTGTGACCGACCCTTTAGCAGAACAGCTCTTAGAGCTAGCAGAGTGCTGCTGCAGTTTTTATAGTTGCAATTGTATTGAAGTCCTGGCAGTGCTGACCAGCACATATAGTGATGGTAAGTAAAAATTAAACAAAAATACTTTAAGACTCAGGTCTCATACACACAACCAAGTGTACAGGCCAAGACACTTTCAAGGGAGGTTCCGATATTCCATTCCGTTACGATAATTGTAGGGCAGGTCCTATCCCGCTCTGTAGCAATGGAACAGCCCCCCCCCCCCCCCCATTGTTTGTTAAATGTCAAAACAATGGCTACAAAAGGAATGAGAAATATAAAGGAAGTTCTTATACTTCTACCTTCTGCTCAATCCACTCCTGGCTTTGGCTCAAAAAACTGCAGCAAAATCTGCAATGAAAAAAGCTGCTTTTCTGCAACGTGGGACCTTAGCCTTAGACAGTTTTACTTTTTGATAGCATGACTCTTTTGCAGAGACCCTGACGTGCCAGCAAAGAGGAATCTGCAGTTTTGTGACCCTATTTGGAAACTACACCTCAAGGGGCAAAGTGACCCCCAGAGTGTTGCATTAATTTATTTTCCAGAAAATTGTCATTTCCGTTTCCAATATGTTGTGTCAACAGAGACGTACACGCCGATAACTGCTGCACCCAGGATAACCCCTTAACAGTTACTAGAGTGTAAGTCTCTGCTGACACTTAGTGGACACCGAAATTATATATTTCTTTAAAAATTTCAATTTTCATTTTGCAATATCCTATGGCCATTCATTTTTGGAAAGCGCCCTTGGGGTCAAAATGATCTCTATATTCCTTAAAAATTTCCTTGAGGGGTGTAGTTTCTGAAATGGTGTCATATCTTGGGGGTTTATTTTTTTATTTCACATCAGAGCTACAACAATTGTCCACCAATGCAGTGTAAATGACCAAATTAGGCCTCATATGTGCCTGGTGCTCTGTGCCCTCTCATATTTCCAGGCAAAAGATTAGACACATGTAGGGAGCTTCTAAAATCAGGAAACAGAACCTAATAACTGGAGAGCCGACCATGCAGAGTGCCACAAGCCAGGCATGACCTATTAGGCACTGAAATGGAAGATAGCAGGAAAAATGTCAATTTTCATTTTGCACCATCCACTGTGTGTTGTAATTTGTGGAAAGCATTTCTAGGGTGTAAATGATCATTATAGCCATTAGAGTGGTTTCCAAAATAAGGTCACTTTTTGGTACTTTCCACTGCACGGGCACCTTAGGGGCTCTGCAAATGCTTCATGGCACCAGAAATTTCCTTCAAAAAACCTAATGACGCTCCACCCCACCGTGTGCCCATACAGCAGTTTATAACCACACATGGGATATTTCTGTATTAATGAGAAATCGGTAACAAATTATATGGTGCAATTACTCCTTTAACCCCTTATGAACATTAAATATTTGTGACTAAAATGATATTTTACTGCAAAAAATTAAATTTTTAATTTTCATGTCCCAATGTTAAGAAATTACATGAATCACCTGTGGGGTCAAAATGCTTCCTATACCCATTTATAACTTCCTTAAGGTCAGGGGGGTCATTTTTGGGGTATTTTCATTGTATTATTACTTTAGGGCAGAGGTTTCCAAACTTTTTCCAAGGAGGGCCAGATTTGGTGAGATAAAAATATGTGGGGGTTGACCATTCAGCCTGAAATGGCCGGGGCTCCACGTAGTGTAAACGTCGCAGCAAAAACTGTAGCGTTTTACAGTTTTACAGTATCTGCAAAGTGGATGGAATTCTGGTTAATCCCATCCACACATTGCAGAAAAATACTCGCAGCAGACATGCTGCGATTTCAAAAACCATAGCATTTTTGTAAATTGCAGCATGTAAATTGTACAGTGCTGTGGAATGTGATGGCGCTATATAAATAAAATGTATTATTATTATTATTATGTCAATCATACTTACGGAAACGCTGGTGTTTTCTGTATAGGTATAATTGAAGCAGAAAGTACGCATACGGAAAACTCTGTGGACTTTCTGTGAAAAGCGCTGCGGAAAAGAACGTGATATGTTTCTGCCATGGTTTTTCCTGCAGCACTTTTTGTCGCAATCCACCATCCACTGTTGTGACGTAATTTGCGCCCGGAGGAGGAAGAAACAGGAGAAGCCGGAGAGCAGACAGAAGAGTATTGGTACTTAGGGTGTAGGCCACAGGCTCAATGTAGCCTGTGGCCTATAAACTCTAACAGCAGCAGAACCGAGTCGCTGGCACTTCTCCCTGACTCTGACAGTCCGGTTTTAACAAGGCTGCATTCACTTACCGCTCACTGCTCCTGCTCGCGGCCTCTTCCTAGTGGATGAAGAGGGAAGAGGAGACCGTGAGCAGGAACAGAGATAGGTAAGTTAATAGGGGCCGTTACCAGATCTCCACTGTCTATTAAAAAAGCAGTTGGGATCTGGTAGGGCTCCCTAAAGGCAATAATACTGACGGGCTGGGAAAAATTTGAACATGGGCCGCATTTGGCCCACAGGCCGGACTTTGGACATGCCTGCTTTAGGGGCTCTGTAAATGCGATATGCCAGCTGAAAACTAAGACAGAAATTGCAACAAATTGTGGGATGTTCTTTCTGCACTTTATCAGACAGGGACAATACACACATGAGAAGATAACCTGGCCACAATATGGAAATCATGGCTGGGTTTCCAAAGAAAGTTCCTGCATTCATGGTCATATCCATGGGCAACTGGTCAAGACAACAGACTGTCACCACTGAGATGGTTAGAGAAAATCTCTAAAACTCTGAAAAATGTTTCATTATTTATATTTGTAAAAATGTTTAACTTTTGTCTACAAATCTAAATACGGTTATATTCATGGGACTATCCCTTTAATCCATATAACTGCTTTATGTTTGTCTAATTTTATGCAATAAATGGATTTTATGAAAGAATTATGTTATTTGTTGCGATCATCCAAAAGCCATTTTTTTTTCTTTACATTCCCACCAATGGAGCTACTTGGAGACTTCTTATTTTTTGCGGGCCAAGCTGTACTTTTTATTGGCACCATTCTGCAGCATATGCAACTTTTGATCACTTTTACTCGCTTTTTTGTGAGATGACCAAAGCAACTGCATCGCTGGCTTTTCTTTTTACAGCGATCTTGTGTTAGTTTGGTAGTACAGATTATTTAACGTGGCAATACTTAATATGTACAGTGGGTACGGAAAGTATTCAGATCCCTTTAAATTTTTCACTCTTTGTTTCATTGCAGCCATTTGCTAAAAGCAAAAAAGTTCATTTTATTTCTCATTAATGTACACTCAGCACCCCTTCTTGACAGAAAAAAAAACCAAATGTAGGTATTTTTGCAAATTTATTAAAAAAGAAAAACTGAAATATCACATGGTCATAAGTATTCAGACCCTTTGCTGTGACACTCATATTTAACTCACATGCTGTCCATTTCCTTCTGATCCTCCTTGAGATGGTTCTACTCCTTCATTGGAGTCCAGCTGTGTTTAATTAAACTGATTGGACTTGATTAGGAAAGGCACACACCTGTCTATATAAGACCTCACAGCTCACAGTGCATGTCAGAGCAAATGAGAATCATGAGGTCAAAGGAGCTGCCCAAGGAGCTCAGAGACAGAATTGTGGCAAGGCACAGATCTGGCCAAGGTTACAAAAGAATTTCTGCATCACTCAAGGTTCCTAAGAGCACAGTGGCCTCCATAATCCTTAAATGGAAGAAGTTTGGGACGACCAGAACTCTTCCAAGACCTGGCCGTCCAGCCAAACTGAGCAATCATGGGAGAAGAGCCTTGGTGAGAGAGGTAAAGAAGAACCCAAAGATCACTGTGGCCGAGCTCCAGAGATGCAGTAGGGAGATGGGAGAAAGTTCCACAAAGTCAACTATCACTGCAGCCCTCCACCAGTCGGGGCTTTATGGCAGAGTGGCCCGAAGGAAGCCTCTCCTCATTGCAAGACATATGAAAGCCTGCATAGAGTTTGCCAAAAAACACATGAAGGACTCCCAGACTATGAGAAATAAGATTCTCTGGTCTGATGAGATGAATATTGAACTTTTTGGCGTTAATTCTAAGCAGTATGTGTGGAGAAAACCAGGCACTGTTCATCACCTGCCCAATACAATCCCAACAGTGAAAC
Source organism: Leptodactylus fallax (assembly GCA_947044405.1). Lineage (NCBI taxonomy): Eukaryota > Metazoa > Chordata > Amphibia > Anura > Leptodactylidae > Leptodactylus > Leptodactylus fallax. Next base: position 2,064,927 of record CAMRHE010000123.1, read on the forward strand.
ATGGTGGTGGCAGCATCATGCTATGGGGGTGTTTTTCAGCTGCAAGGACAGGACGACTGGTTGCAATTGAAGGAAAGATGAATGCGGCCAAGTACCGAGATATCCTGGAAGAAAACCTCTTCCAGAATGCTCTGGACCTCAGACTGGGCCGAAGGTTCACCTTCCAACAAGGCAATGACCCTAAGCACACAGCTAAAATAACAAAGTGGCTTCGGAACAACTCTGTGACCATTCTTGATTGGCCCAGCCAGAGCCCTGACCTCAACCCAATTGAGCATCTCTGGAGAGACCTGAAAATGGCTCCACCAACGTTCACCATCCAACCTGATGGAACTGGAGAGGATCTGCAAGGAAGAATGGCAGAGGATCCCCAAATCCAGATGTGAAAAACTTGTTGCATCATTCCCAAGAAGACTCATGGCTGTACTAGCTCAAAAGGAGCTTCTACTCAATACTGAGCAAAGGGTCTGAATACTTATGACCATGTGATATTTCAGTTTTTCTTTTTTAATAAATTTGCAAAAATATCTACATTTCTGGGTTTTTTTCTGTCAAGATGGGGTACTGTACATTAATAAGAAATAAAATGAACTTTTTTGCTTTTAGCAAATGGCTGCAATGAAACAAATAGTGAAAAATTTAAAGGGGTCTGAATACTTTCCATACCCACTGTATTTTTTGTGTATTTTTTACTTGATAAAGAATTATAAAATAGAAAAAAATAGATTTTTTTTTGTTAAATTTTTTTATATTTTTTTAATCTCCTATGATTTATATGTAAGTATTGCAGCATATTCCGACTTTATGCATAAATTATCTGAATCATTGGAACTAAGGGGCCTAGGCCAAACCCTGAAAAACAAGCCCACAACATTATCCCTCCTCCACCAAACTTTACAGCTGCCACAGTGCAGTCAGGCGGGTGATGTTCTCCTGGCATTCACCACCCATCTGACTGCCAGATAGAGATGTGAGATTCACCACTCCACAGAGCACATTTCCACTGCTCCAGAGTCCAGTGTCGTGCTGTATATCTCTCCCTCTGATTCTTGACCTTATGCTTACATGGAGCTCTTTAGTTTTTGTGCTCATGTTAAAGAGGACCTTTCATGTTCTCATGTATATGCAGCTTTACATACCGCTAGAAAGCCGACAGAGCGCTGAATTCAGAGCACTGTCGTCTCTTCCGTTATGTGTCCTGGAGCTGGAGCTATCGGTGGTCTTAGTTCCACTGTTCACTGTCAGAAGGGCGTTCCTGACAGTCTAGCTGGGCTGTAAGGAACGCCCCCTCTGACAGTACAGGGCTATGGACGAGGATCCTCACAGCTCAGCTAGACTGTCAGGAACGCCCTTCTGACGGTGAACAGTGGAACTAAGACCGACAGTGTGCTGAATTCAGTGCTCTGTCGGTTTTCTAGCGGTATGTAAAGCCGCATATACATGAGGACGTGAAAGGTCCTCTTTAAATGGAGTCTGTCAGCAGTAAATTGGTTATAAACCTAATCCCATTACCTTGTAGAGGTGATTCTACAGTTTCTAAATATTCATCTGTTTTTAAGCTTTGCAGCCCCATTTTCATGTAAATTGCTGTTTTATTCCTATACAAATGAGGGAAAAGTGCTTTGCCCAGGAATCTAGAGCTGAGATCAAAGCCCAAACAAGCTAAGATATGCCCCACTTTTCTCCTCATACAACTCCTTACTTCACCATTCATCCCCCGTCTCTTCTGCCAGCGGCTTAGACTCAAGCAGGGATGATGTATAGCTGTTACTACATTGTGCCTGCTACTGCAAGCCGCTGCCAGCCCCAACTGCAGGGTAACAGGGTGAGGTGGGTATTACACTTTTATTTTTCTTGCATGGGCATCCCAAAGAAGCATTGATTCTACTGGGCGGAGGCCACAAAGAGGGGGCATTATAATACTGTGTGGGGACCACAAGGAGGGAGCATTATAATACTGTGTTGGGGCCACAAGGAGGGAGCATTATAATACTGGGCGGGGGCCACAAAGAGGGGGCATTATAATACTGTGTTGGGGCCACAAGGAGGGTGCATTATAATACTGTGTGTGAGCCACAAGGAGGGGACATTATAATACTGTGTTGGGGCCACAAGGAGGGGACATTATAATACTGGGCGGGGGCCACAAAGAGGGGCCATTATAATACTGTGTTGGGGCCACAAGGAGGATGCATTATAATACTGTGTGTGAGCCACAAGGAGGGGACATTATAATACTGTGTTGGGGGCACAAGGAGGGGGCATTATAATACTGTGTGGGAGCAACAAGGAGGGGGCATTATAATACTTAGCAGGGACCACAAGGAGGAAGCATTATAATACTGTGTGGGGACCACAAGGAGGGGGCATTATAATACTGGGCGGGGGCCACAAAGAGGGGGCATTATAATACTGTGTTGGGGCCACAAGGAGGGTGCATTATAATACTGTGTGTGAGCCACAAGGAGGGGACATTATAATACTGTGTTGGGGCCACAAGGAGGGGGCATTATAATACTGGGCGGGGGCCACAAAGAGGGGGCATTATAATACTGTGTTGGGGCCACAAGGAGGGTGCATTATAATACTGTGTGTGAGCCACAAGGAGGGGACATTATAATACTGTGTTGGGGGCACAAGGAGGGGGCATTATAATACTGTGTGGGAGCAACAAGGAGGGGGCATTATAATACTTAGCAGGGACCACAAGGAGGAAGCATTATAATACTGTGTGGGGACCACAAGGAGGGGGCATTATAATACTGTGTGGGAGCCACAAGGAGGGGGCATTATAATACTGTGTGGGAGCCACAAGGAGGGGGCATTATAATACTTAGCAGGGACCACAAGGAGGAAGCATTATAATACTGCGTGGGGACCACAAGGAGGAAGCATTATAATACTGTGTGGGGACCACAAGAAGGGGACATTATAATACTGCGTGGGGACCACAAGAAGGGGACATTATAATACTGCGTGGGGGACCACAAGGAGGGGACATTATAATACTGTGTTGGGGGCACAAGGAGGGGGCATTATAATACTGGGCGGGGGCCACAAAGAGGGGGCATTATAATACTGCGTTGGGGCCACAAGGAGGGGGCATTATAATACTGTGTGGGAGCCACAAGGAGGGGGCATTATAATACTTAGCAGGGACCACAAGGAGGGGGCATTATAATACTGCGTGGGGACCACAAGGAGGAAGTATTATAATACTGTGTGGGGACCACAAGAAGGGGACATTATAATACTGCGTGGGGACCACAAGAAGGGGACATTATAATACAGCGTGGGGGACCACAAGGAGGGGACATTATAATACTGTGTTGGGGCCACAAGGAGGGGGCATTATAATACTGGGCGGGGGCCACAAAGAGGGGGCATTATAATACTGTGTTGGGACCACAAGGAGGGTGCATTATAATACTGCGTGGGGGACTACAAGGAGGAAGCATTATAATACTGTGTGTGAGCCACAAGGAGGGGACATTATAATACTGTGTGGGAGCCACAAGAGGGACATTCTACAGCAAGGAGGGACTGGGTAAAATTGGGCAGGATCAAAGGGGCATGGACGGGGGTAGAGATGTGGCTTATCTGATGTAAATTTGCGCAGCAAATTTTGTTCTGCTTTCTATCCTCTGAAAGTTGGGAGATAAGTGAGGGGCCCCTGTTCTCAAGATTCACTTTCACATCTGTGTTTGAGTCTGTTTGGAGACTCCTTCATATTGTGCGCCGAAATCGCCAGACAGAAAAAGTGCTGCAAGTTCAACTTTTTTCGTCCAGCGGTTTCAGTTTAAGAGAACGGACACCTGATGGCTCCCATTATAGACAATGAGGTACATCAGGCAATGCCGTTTTGCGATCTATGGGTCCATTGTTCTCGGACAAGAATAGCAAACAGAGCAATGCAAATGTGAACATAGGCTAAGGCTTTGTATAAATATAACATTCTGCGGTGCCTCTTCTCTCTGGAAACCATTCTTGAAAGCAGGCGAGTAAGCACTGCATGCCCCATTACACGACATGTCACATTTTCCTAGCTGCTGCCTGGAGCTGCAGGTCACGTGCCACCACCTCGCTCAGTTGTAGACTTGTAAACAAGACGGGGCAGTGACGTCGCGCCAGAAACCAAGATGGCGACCTGAGTAGTCGCCTCCCGCGTCACGTGACAGAAGCCCCTCCCACATTCCCCTTCATTCAAGGCTTAGATCCCGCAAGGACGTCAAGTATGATGCCCCTACTATAAACACCGGCAGGGACTGCGTGCGCAGGAGACACCGAGAGAAACGGAGAACATACCGGGGACACGGCCGGTGGGGGTCTCCAGTGAAGGGTCACAGTAGTCGGGAGCCAGTGGGGGGATCGGGAGCGCCCCTTGTAACACTCATAGCCCGGGACCCCCAGCACGGACATGGCGGCGCCGCTCGCCCAGTTTGACGAGGACTGGCAGGACTTTTATGAGTTCCGTCCACCGTCCTCTACTCCCGGGACGAAGAACCGCCTGGATAAGGTGAACTCCAACTCCCCCGGCCCGGCCCCCGGAGCTGAACCCCCCGAAGGCGGCCTGAACTCCCTGGAGGACCTCACCGAGCTGGACAACAACTTCTCGGTGGACATCATGGGCGGCTTCAAGTCCATGGAAGATCTGGTGAACGACTTTGACGAGAAACTGACAGTGTGTTTCCGCAACTACAGCACCGACACCGGCCACATAGCCCCGGTCCGGCCCATCACTGAGGAGGGCGTCATGAAGGATGACGAGTGAGTGTGCCCGGGGGTAGGGGGCGCAGGGGCATAACCCGACTGTGTGTGCAAGGTGGCACAGGGGCATATACCCTGACTGTGTGTGCAAGGTGGCACAGGGGCATATACCCTGACTGTGTGTGCAAGGTGGCACAGGGGCATATACCCTGACTGTGTGTGCAAGGTGGCACAGGGGCATATACCCTGACTGTGCGCAAGGTGGCACGGGGGGGGGGGGGGGGACATATACCCTGACTGTGTGCAAGGTGGCACGGGGACATATACCCTGACTGTGTGCAAGGTGGCACGGGGGCATATACCCTGACTGTGTGCAAGGTGGCACGGGGGCATATAACCTGACTGTGTGCAAGGTGGCACGGGGGCATATACCCTGACTGTGTGCAAGGTGGCACGGGGGCATATACCCTGACTGTGTGCAAGGTGGCACGGGGGCATATACCCTGACTGTGTGCAAGGTGGCACGGGGGCATATACCCTGACTGTGTGCGAGGTGGCACGGGGGCATATACCCTGACTGTGTGCGAGGTGGCACGGGGGCATATACCCTGACTGTGTGCGAGGTGGCACGGGGCATATACCCCGACTGTGTGCGAGGTGGCACGGGGGCATATACCCCGACTGTGTGCGAGGTGGCACGGGGGCATATACCCCGACTGTGTGTGCGAGGTGGCACGGGGGCATATACCCCGACTGTGTGTGCGAGGTGGCACGGGGGCATATACCCCGACTGTGTGTGCGAGGTGGCACGGGGGCATATACCCCGACTGTGTGTGCGAGGTGGCACGGGGGCATATACCCCGACTGTGTGTGGGGGGGGGGGGGGGGGCGACTGTGTGTGCGAGGTGGCACGGGGGCATATACCCCGACTGTGTGTGCGAGGTGGCACGGGGGCATATACCCCGACTGTGTGTGCGAGGTGGCACGGGGGCATATACCCCGACTGTGTGTGCGAGGTGGCACGGGGGCATATACCCCGACTGTGTGTGCGAGGTGGCACGGGGGCATATACCCCGACTGTGTGTGCGAGGTGGCACGGGGGCATATACCCCGACTGTGTGTGCGAGGTGGCACGGGGGCATATACCCCGACTGTGTGTGCGAGGTGGCACGGGGGCATATACCCCGACTGTGTGTGCGGAGGTGGCACGGGGGCATATACCCCGACTGTGTGTGGGAGGTGGCACGGGGGCATATACCCCGACTGTGTGTGGGAGGTGGCACGGGGGCATATACCCCCGACTGTGTGTGGGAGGTGGCACGGGGGCATATACCCCGACTGTGTGTGGGAGGTGGCACGGGGGCATATACCCCGACTGTGTGTGGGAGGTGGCACGGGGGCATATACCCCGACTGTGTGTGGGAGGTGGCACGGGGGCATATACCCCGACTGTGTGTGGGAGGTGGCACGGGGGCATATACCCCGACTGTGTGTGCGAGGTGGCACGGGGGCATATACCCCGACTGTGTGTGTGAGGTGGCACGGGGGCATATACCCCGACTGTGTGTGTGAGGTGGCACGGGGGCATATACCCCGACTGTGTGTGCGAGGTGGCACGGGGGCATATACCCCGACTGTGTGTGCGAGGTGGCACGGGGGCATATACCCCGACTGTGTGCGTGAGGTGGCACGGGGGCATATACCCCGACTGTGTGCGCGAGGTGGCATATACCTTGACTGTGTGCGCGAGGTGGCATATACCCCGACTGTGTGCGAGGTGGCACGGGGGGGTATATACCCCGACTGTGTGCGAGGTGGCACGGGGGGGGATATACCCTGACTGTGTTCGAGGTGGCACGGGGGGGATATACCCCGACTGTGTGCGAGGTGGCTCGGGGGGGATATACCCCGACTGTGTGCGAGGTGGCACGGGGGGGATACACCCTGACTGTGTGCGAGGTGGCACGGGGCATATACCCTGACTGTGTGCGGGGTGGCACGGGGCATATACCCTGACTGTGTGCGAGGTGGCACGGGGCATATACCCTGACTGTGTGTGAGGTGGCATATACCCTGACTGTGGGCAGGGTGGCACGGGGGGGATATACCCTGACTGTGTACAAGGTAGCACGGGGGCATATACCCTGACTGTGTGCAAGGTGGCACGGGGGGGATATACCCTGACTGTGTACAAGGTGGCACGGGGGCATATGCCCCGACTGTGTGCAGGTGGCACGGGGGGGGGATATGCCCCGACTGTGTGCGAGGTGGCACGGGGGAGATATGCCCTGACTGTGTGCGAGGTGGCACGGGGGGGATATGCCCTGACTGTGTGCGAGGTGGCAGGGGGGGGGATATGCCCCGACTGTGTGCGAGGTGGCACGGGGGGGATATGCCCCGACTGTGTGCGAGGTGGCACGAGGGGGGGATATGCCCCGACTGTGTGCGAGGTGGCACGGGGGGGGATATGCCCCGACTGTGTGCGAGGTGGCACGGGGGGGATATGCCCCGACTGTGTGCGAGGGGCATGGGGGGGATATGCCCCCGACTGTGTGCGAGGTGGCACGGGGGGGGGGGATATGCCCCGACTGTGTGCGAGGTGACACGGGGGGGGGATATGCCCCGACTGTTTGCGAGGTGGCACGGGGGGGTGGGGGATATGCTGGTTCCTTGACTGTGTTCAAGGGCCTACAGGCGGGTACCTAGACTGGCATCCTGACTGTGCATGGGGCACAGGGTGTACATAGGGTGGCAGCCTGACTTTGTGCAAGGGGTAAGAAGAGATGGGTGCACTCAGACTGGCAGCCAAACTTATCACCACTTGGTCAAAGGGCAGGGTGCACAAGGGTATACCAGAATGTCAGTCAGACTTATCACATGTGTTTTCTTTTATTAATAATAGAGCAGCACTAGTGAACAATGTAGTGTTATACCGTCATATGGTGACTAGTGAGATCGTATTGTTGCGTGGTCAGTGCAGGATTACTGAAATGTGGTAGATCATATGGTTATGCTTCCCTAGAGCAGGAATATGAGTAGTGGTAAATCATAGTGTTGTACAGGCATAGTAGTGGAATAGTGACTAGTGATAAATCACACTGTTACATTTATGTGGTTGGCACAATATTGTGGGCAGTTCTGTGTGCCCGTACAGTGCCATGGGCAATTCCATCATTATATAATATATATGGTAAAAGCTCAATGATTTGACATGTGCTTTTTAAAGGGGTTGTCTGGAGAGTTAGCCTGGTTTCAACCTATGGGTCACTCCCCCTCTTGGCTATCTTGATCTCACAGGTAATTACTTTACTCTTGTCAGCCAGCTCCCATGGCACAAGTAATTTATCTGTGTGATCAGGGGAGGAGAGGGGGCGGAGCAATGGGGGGGGGGGTTCTGATCATGTGACCCAGTGTCCGCTGGATCAGATAATCTTATCTCCCCGAAAACCCCCTTAATCTTTTCTGGACCGTCTCCTTAAAAATACAGAATAATTTATGTAACTTAGAAGCGGTCACCAAGTCTTGAGTGACTTACGGCTATTTCTGTGTATAGTCATACATGGAGGACTGGCAGTCCCATGGATAGGCCCACCCCCTTGACCGAATATCTAAGCATAATGATAGATATGACCAGTTATATAATGTTGTAGAATATCCTCTGTATCCATCTCCTTCTGCTCTACAACATCCTGCCTGCAGATTGGACAGTATTTTTCCATGTGACAGGTTCCCTTTAAATATTGAAGATTTTATTTGTCTTGTTGCGTTCCAAGAGCTATAGTGTTCTTAAAATGTATCGGTCACTGTAGTTGTATGAAGGCTTGTATTATATATTTTTTTTTAACGTTCAGTGTACAGATTTAAAAAAAATATATATATATATATATGTCAGACCTCATTGATGCTTGTCAGATCTGTCATTTGATATAATGCCTTTAAATGGGGCCTGATACTATATTAACAGATCATTAGTGTTACTTTTTTTTTTTTTTTTCTGTGTCTCTCTCTCTCTCTCTCTCTTTCTCTCTTTTTCTCTTTCTCTCGTGTGGGGGGTTTTTGGTGAACAAAGAGGACACGTCACCAAGCACAAAATGCTAAATAACATGCATCATTTTATATCTGATGTGCCCCTGAATTTAGGCAATAATAAAAAAAAATATATATATATATATTTTTTTTTTTTTTTTTTAATGTGATAAATCTGTTCACTCATACAAAAGATTTGCCCCTTTGTAGGTTATATGTAAGTTAGCTCTTATTCTCCAAGAGGTTACTGCCCACTTGGAGAACGAAAGCTAATTTACATATATCCTTCCAGAGACCGTATCTTTTGAACAGGTATACAGATTTAAAAAAAAAAAAAAAAGCCAAACCGTCTTCAACTAGTTTTTAGTCTTAACAAATATTACAAGATACTCACCCACACAATAGTTTAAAAAAAATGTAAACTCTTTAATAGGCATTAAAGTGGGAAATATCTGTAGTATGGTGCCAATTGACCAAGATCCTTATATGGTTTTACCAAGAGTTTATACATTTTTGCTATTTGCACTTTGTCTACCTGTACAGACATCCTTAAGGGGAATATTATTAGGTCCACAATGTTTCTGAAACTAATTCTTGTGCTGTGTAGGAGCCTTTAAAGGGGTTGTTCACATCTGTACTATTGGTGGCCTATCAGTAGTAGATTGGTAGGGTCTGATTGCTAGAACCCCAGCGATCAACTGTTTGCCAGAGCTGCAGTGTATTGTTCTATAACAGTGTAGTAAACAGCTGATCTGTGCAGGTGCAGAGTCGGATCCCTATTGTTGATGTCTTACCCTAAATATAAGTTCTCAGTAGTAAAATCATGGACAATCCCTTTTAATATGAGCAGAAATACAGCTGAGACTCCACAAGTAGATGAAACAACCTAGAGATAGCTGCCAATAGTATCTAATTATTATTGTAGATCCTAAAATGCAGTCAGCCGCCCCCCTCTATAATCTAAGTGTTCCTGAGAAGACGTTGCTAGTAGACTGGGTATAGTAGATGTCGTCATCTAGTGCACTTCTCCTACACACCATACAGGCTTCTCTCCCTAGTTGGTGCAGTGCTGCTTTTCCTATCCGTACTGCAGAAGCAGCTGCTGACAGAGGTGTTTGTAGCTCCCATCGATTACTCCTCTTCTGTTGTATCGCTACTGAATGGCAATGCTGGGAATTGCGGTCATATTGATTTTGCCTGTGGGAGACGAATGACCTCTTCATAGTATGCATTGTACAGTGGGGCACCTTCTAGTAATATCGGCTGTCCTGCAGACCGCATCACGTGTCCTTTTTTATGTATATCATTTTACTAATCTGCATTGTTCAGAAAATATTGCTAGAAAACAATGCATTTACATATCCATGACATTGCATAAAAGGCATGTAGTAGAGTTCTAGTAATTCTTCATTAAAGGGCTATGTATACATGATATGTCATAACTGCCTTCCCAACTCTGGTGCCCCCTCTCATCGGCCCCCCCAGTCACTCCGGCTGCTTTCTGTCAGCAGGACAATCAGTATCAAACTAATATCACACTACACATACCAGTGTATAGGGATCACTGCACACACCATATGGTTCTTTTGGAAAAAAACAAAAAAAATAAGTGTTTGCACTGTTTTGCTAAAGCAAGGAAATGGTTTCCTACCTCACAGCGCCATGTTATATATAGTAACAGATAGTACCGGTATTGTAGGATCAAAACATTGCATGCAACGTTTTGTTCAGGATTATGAACTTCCTCAGGTTTGATCCCATTGGTGATGCAATGGAGTATGTAAACCAATGCCTTTACGTAATCCACTGCATCACCAATGAAACGAGTTGGAGAAAACTTCAACTAGCACCACCACCAACAACATAGAGTGTGCGGAACCAGCAATATATAAATAAAACTATACTTTCCAAATATGTCTGTCTTATTCTGCATTGCGGCTCCATTTTCATGAAAATCAGGGTTTTATTCTTATGCAAATAAGCTTAAAAGGACTTTAGGGGTGTTTCTTCTCCTGCTGGGACTTCATTCACTGCTCTAAATAATCGCCCCTAACTGCCACCAAGCTCCTACCCCCTATTGCTTAAATGTCATGTCCCACTTTGCTCTCCGCTCTAGATAATGGCCCCTAACGGCAGACAAAGCCCCAGCAACACCCCTAAAACCCATTTCAGCTAATTTGTAAAAGATTTTCATGAAAATGGAGCTGCAATGCAGAATTACCGTGTTTCCCCGAAAATAAGACACCCCCGAAAGTAAGGCATAGGAGAGGTTTCGGAGAATTGCCCAATATAAGGCATCCCCCGAAAGTAAGACGTATGTTCCCGATCAGAACATACGGTATATACGATATGTGAGGCCGCGGGAGAACCCCACAATCTCTGCTATCATTATACTCCGGGGTCTTTTCAGACCCCGGAGTATAATAATTGGCGGCCCAGGGGAGGTGAGCGAACATAAAAAACTATGTGCTTACCTGTCCTACGCTTCTCCAGGCTCCGGGCCTGTTTGGTGACGTCGCAGACGTCAGCGGACGTCATTTTGCGTCGCGACGCCGGCCGGATCACGTGATGCGGCCTGGTCTAACATTGAAGAAGGCCGGAGTAGCGCACGGGCATGCACCGGAGCGAGGAACAGGTAAGCAACGTTGTTTTTTTATGTTTCTATCCTCTCCTGGGTCTCCGATCATTATACTCTGGGGTCTGAAAAGACCCCACAGTATAATAATTGTTCATGGGTGGTCCACTATGGGGCAAACTACTGTGTGTAGGGGCCACTATGGGGAATGATACTGTGTGCAGGGGCCACTATGGCGAATGATACTGTGTGCAGGGGCCACTATGGCAAATGATACTGTGTGCAGGGGCCACTATGGCGAATGATACTGTGTGCAGGGGCCACTATGGCGAATGATACTGTGTGCAGGGGCCACTATGGCGAATGATACTGTGTGCAGGGGCCACTATGGCGAATGATACTGTGTGCAGGGGCCACTATGGCGAATGATACTGTGTGCAGGGGCCACTATGGCGAATGATACTGTGTGCAGGGGCCACTATGGCGAATGATACTGTGTGCAGGGGCCACTATGGCGAATGATACTGTGTGCAGGGGCCACTATGGCGAATGATACTGTGTGCAGGGGCCACTATGGCGAATGATACTGTGTGCAGGGGCCACTATGGCGAATGATACTGTGTGCAGGGGCCACTATGGGGCATGATACTGTGTGCAGGGGCCACTATGGCGATATGATACTGTGTGCAGGGGCCACAATGGGGAATGATACTGTGTGCAGGGGCCACTATGGGAAGATACTGTGTGCAGGGGCCACTATGGGACATGATACTGTGTGCAGGGGCCACTATGGGGCATGATACTGTGTGCAGGGGCCACTATGGGATATGATACTGTGTGCAGGGGCCACTATGGGACATGATACTGTGTGCAGGGGCCACTATGGGACATGATACTGTGTGCAGGGGCCACTATGGGATATGATACTGTGTGCAGGGGCCACTATGGGGCATGATACTGTGTGCAGGGAAATTAATGGTTTGGATTGTTATGATGATGTCCTAGAAGATGATGACATAACTGTCATTGAATAAATTTTACTTTCTATTCGTACCGTAAATATTGGTAAATGTACCATACTGTTAATTGTTGTACATGGAAATAATGGTACGGTAGTAGTAAGAAATTCTTGATAGGATTCACAGTTTGTCTGGTTATGCTGGTTTGTGATGACAACTACTGTACAGTACCGTATATAATAAATGTTCATTTTTTTGTTCAGCAATAAATGTGAATTCTTCTTCATTGAAAAAAAAAAATAAGACATCCCCTGAAAATAAGACACAGCACATCTTTGGGAGCAAAAATTAATATAAGACGCTGTCTTATTTTCGGGGAAACAGGGTAGGAAGACATCTTTGGAAAGGTACAAGGTACTATCATTAGCTTGATGCAGTTTTTCCGGTTGACAGACTCCCTCTGACTGTGAATGGTTTCCCCTGATCTCCCACAATGCACTGATAATAGCAGAAAGTGAAACTGTGAAAAGTGACAGTCTAAAGTGCTGCAGTATATGTTGGTGCTATACAAGTAAGCAAAATAAATAATAAGTTATAAGAAATCTGAGTTTTTCTGAGTGTCCTGTCACAGCTCATGATTGAAAACTGGAGCGTTGAGATCACTACTTTAACCCGTTGATGGCAGCGCCAGTAGCACAAGATATTGTGTAGCGAGCATGGCACTTGCAAACAAGGTATTCTTAATAGATCATTTCAATGAAGGGGGCTCCAATTATTAAACCTCACTTCTGGCAGTTGGTAATAGTGTCTTATTTTCCCTGCAGAAAAAGTCTATACCGCCATGCTCTGCTCCTTCCCTGTAAACCAGGCAGAAAGCTGTCATATTTCTATTAGCTGCTCTGCAGTGAACATTGGATTACTAAGCAGAGACTTAGCTGGTGGGGGAGTGACTGAGCATGTGTGTCCACCAGCACTTAGTTCATAAGGTGGACATGCACATAGTTATACACGCTAAACGTCTTATGGTGCTATACCATGTTAGTAAATACTCTGAACACTTTATTGTTTTTAATGGCGTGTAAATGTCAAACTTTTTTTTTTTATGCATATAATAAATATTTTGGGACACTAAGCTACCCTCATGTCCTAATGGACCAATGGCTTAAGCTGGATTCACACTGCCATTATTTAATGTCCATTGTTCTCATCCATCACTAAATGAGATCAACAGACTTTAAAGGGGTTGTCCTGGGAAAAAAAAAAACTTTTTTTTTTTTTTTTTTTTTTTTTTCCCCCATGGGCTTGTTCCGCTGCAGCGAGGACTTCCACCGGGACTGCTGAGGCCTGTATAAGGACCTGTAGGTGATTTAGTGTCTCAAAAGTCTGACTGGTTCCCATTAATGTTGGGACAGCTCCTTACAAGATATCAAGTCTTTAACCTCACAACTGCTGGAAAGTTTTTGCTGTAAGTTGCTGCATATGTGACAAAAAACCCAACTAATCGCTTGATTTAGATTAGAAAACATGGCCACTTGTTAGATAAAGGAGCTTTGTGCTTGTGAAGTGGAGAAATGATGACATGTAGACAGCTCAAAGGGCCGCACCACCCTGCAATGAGATGGAAAGCATCGGCTGAGAAAGAAGCCTAATTGAAATTCTGCAGACTCTAAAAGTCTGTAATCCCGGGCAGACCCCTTGTTGTAAGGGACAGTGTGACCATGCAGATATTTCAGGAAACGCCATCTGATTCTTAAACCAGCTATGCATTTGTCACCAAGAGAGCAGGTTAACTCCCTGCTTTCCACCAGTTTCAGGTGCTGTTTGCTGCGCCCTGGCTGCGGCAGCTCACTTGTCAGGATTGCTGCGTGTCGTTGCAATGTGATCACTTCCCTGCAGTGCAGACTTCAGTAAATAGTTTGCCATGATGATACCCAGCCACAGCGCTCCCCCCCAGCTCTGCTTCTGCCCAGAGCTACATATACTTCTCCACAATGGCATATTCCTGTTCATCCTAACACAATTTTATTACAATATGCTCAGTCAATTGGGATATTCCATCCGTATACTACCCCTGTGGATGGACCGTGTAATGACAGCCAACATATACATGTAAGACTGGAGACCCACAGTGTGAATACCCTCCTGTATTTATATCAGAGATATTCAGCAGCATGTTACCTTCAAGCCATTGCAGGAGAAAATCAGATTTTTTAAATTTTTTTTCCTGTGACATGCAAACAGGTATTGGTGCTTGCCAGAGGCTAAACCTCTGCTCTTACTGCCAATGTCCGTGACCTAAGGTAGAAATACTTTAATAATTTTCGCTAGTACATGGGACATTATACCTGTGCTGGGAGCTGAACTGCAGTAACCCGGTATATGGGGCTGTGTACTTCCAGCTCTATACGCCATGTTGTTCCCAGTGTTATGGTTCCTATGATCAGCTGATCGGTTGGTGTGGCAGGTATTAAAGCCTCACCAGTATGATATTAATGACATATACCAAGGATAGCTCATCGGTATTACAATTATGGGAAACCCCTTCAATACTTAATATCGGTTAGTAGCGCTGCAGTCAAAATGTAGCCTTGCTGTATTTGACGCCAACTGTAAGTAGTGGTAAAACATCTGTAATATTGGCGGTGATGCCCACAAGCAGGACTGTGGAGTCAGTAGGCCGAACCACCGACTCCAACTATTCTTTCTTTCCACAGACTGACTCAGATGTCTTCACAAATGGCTGACAGCCATGGTCAGTCAGATGCAGCAAAGATCCTCTAATACATTAGGAAGTCAGTGACTGCACTCCTATGAGAGTAAATATTTTTAATTATTTATATAGCACCATTAATTCCATGGTCCTGTACATATTATTATATTAATTCCATGGTGCTGTATATTTGAGGGTTTACATACAGTACACAAAATATACAAAACAAGCACAATGCTAACAGTGATCAACTGGCACAGTGGGATAGAGGGCCTTGCCCGCAAGGGCTTACAATCTATGAGGGAAGAGGGATAGAGACAGAAGATGAGGGGAGAGACTGTACAGATGGTGGTGTGGTGACAGTAGCGTTATTGGAGGTTGTAGACCTTCCTGAATAGGCGAATCTTCAGGGCCTTCTTGAAGCTTGTGATTGTGGGGGACAGTCTTATATTTCTTGGTAATGAGTTCCAGAGTATGGGGGATGCACGGGAGAAGTCTTGGAGACGATTGTGTGAAGAGAGGATAAGAGCGGAGTAGGAGGTCTTTGGAGGATCGGAGGTTACGTGTGGGCAGGTAGCGGGAGATTAGGTCAGAGATATATGGAGGGGACAGGTTGTGGATGGCTTTGTATGTTGGCGTTATCATTTTGAACTCTATTTGCTTGGCAACAGGTAGCCAGTGAAGGGATTGGCAGAGGGGGGCGGCTGATGAAGAACTGGGGGAGAGGTGTATTAAGCGAGCAGCACAGTTTAGGGTGGACTGAAGGGGGGCGAGAGTGCTGGGAGGCCATGGAGAAGGGTGTTACAGTAATCTAAGCGGGAGATTGAGGGCATGGACTAGCATCTTTGTAGTTTCAGGAGTAAGGAAGGAGCGGATTCGATGGATGTTCTTGAGTTGGAGGCATCAGGAGGTGTTGAGGGTTTGGATGTAACAAACTACACATCTAATGAATTTACACTATTAAAGGGGTTTTCTCTGGGAGCTCCTGGCATCTTCTGCATTTGTTTTCATGGTGTAGCTTTCTGCTGTCTTGGCTAATGCAATGCATCATGGTATTTTGTAGGCTGACTCACACTACCTCCCTCTCCCTGTCTCTCTAGCTATCCCGCCCACTACTAGTCCTTCCCAACTAACTTACCCCCCCACCCCCACCCCATCATACTTACCGGTCTTCCTTCTGTGGGACGGCTCTTCCTCTTTTTTGACTCTGCCGGCGCCCGCGTGCACAATAGTTGGACGGCTAGATTCAAAAAAGAGGAGTAGCTGTCCCGCAGAAAGAAGGTCAACCCCTTTAATAACTGTATAATATAATTAATTGTTTTATTTTGAAGTCGAAATCGCAACTTTTTTCTGACTGTAGGCAAAAGTGGCCACAACTCCGACTCTACAGCCCTGCACATAACATTAGAAGGCTGAGCTTGGTCACTATATATATATTTTTTTTTTTCTTTATCTTTACATTGGACCCATATAGAAATGGTTTCATGTGTGCTCAGCGTTACCTTGTCACATTGTACAGGTTTCAGATGTAAGAGGGGCGGAGCCTACCAGATGGGCCCCCAATCCTTCAAGGCCACTGATCATGTAATTGGTGCACAGTAACTTGTAATTCTTGGAGTAGAGCATTGCTCATACAGAACATTTTGTGCCCAGGCTTGGGGCAAGTACAAGGCAGAATTTAAACTATTGACACAAAAATGCTTCAGTCATCGAGATGGGAACAAAAGCTGTGTACTGTCATGACTGGAATTACAGTGGGTTTCAACTGAGAAAATGTGAAGAAATGCATATAAAAGGCACTACGCTGCAGTTTCCATTGTGTCTGCTGATTAGCGTTTCATCTATATTTTCTTATTGTAGTCACATTGCTTTTTCTTTTCAGAATTTGGAATGCTTTAACTGACAACTACGGCAATGTAATGCCTGTGGACTG
Source organism: Leptodactylus fallax (assembly GCA_947044405.1). NCBI lineage: Eukaryota > Metazoa > Chordata > Amphibia > Anura > Leptodactylidae > Leptodactylus > Leptodactylus fallax. Next base: position 2,081,837 of record CAMRHE010000123.1, read on the forward strand.
GAAGACGTCTCACACCAGAGCCTTGCACTTACCAACACTTAACCTTCTGGAAAAAGCGGTGAGTACTTAATGGTTTTTATTTTCAAGCCATTAATTATATTATTAAAAATTAATATTATATAATTAGATGTATAGTCTGAATTCATATGAAAGTAGCTTTTTCAGATTTTAGGATCTTTGCAGCTCCTGTCAGTCATTTATGAAGGAGTCAGAGCAGGAGTCTGAGTCAGTGGTTTGGCCCTGGTTTTACCAGAGATATACCCTCTGAATCTCATGGTTGATATATATGGATGTCAGAGAACATATTTATACATGTGTTTTTTAACCATGGTTCGAAGGACACATTTTCGGGGAAGGGGGTCTGCACATTTTAGCCAGTACATTTTGATGCTGTTTTGGTATACAGAAGTATAGCATGGTGACCAAAAACAATGGACAGACAAACAAATTTGTGGGTTTCTAAAGATCTTTTTTGTTACAACAATATCTCTGATGAAAAATACTGTAGATACAAAAATAGGCCAAAGCTACTATGCATGAACCCTTCTTTTAAAGGGAGTTGATCAATAAGTTTGACCCCTGAAAACTGCTTACAGTGCTAGGGATGTCCCCATTGGGAACTGTCAATTAAAGCGGATCTTTCATTTGGACATCTACAATGTGACGTTATATACTGCTACATAGCTGGCAGTGCGCTGAATTCAGAAGGTACAGTGCCTTGCGAAAGTATTCGGCCCCCTTGAACTTTTCAACCTTTTGCCACATTTCAGGCTTCAAACATAAAGATATAAAATTTTAATTTTTTGGTGAAGAATCAACAAGTGGGGCACAATTGTGAAGAGGAACGAAATTTATTGGTTATTTTAAACTTTTGTAAAAAATAAAAAACTGAAAAGTGGGGCGTGCCAAATTATTCGGCCCCTTTACTTTCAGTGCAGCAAACTCACTCCAGAAGTTCAGTGAGGATCTCTGAATGATCCAATGTTGTCCTAAATGACTGATGATGATAAATATAATCCACCTGTGTGTAATCAAGTCTCCGTATAAATGCACCTGCTCTGTGATAGTCTCAGGGTTCTGTTTAAAGCGCAGAGAGCATCATGAAGACCAAGGAACACACCAGGCAGGTCCGTGATACTGTTGTGGAGAAGTTTAAAGCCGGATTTGGATACAAAAAGATTTCCAAAACTTTAAGCATGCCAAGGAGCACTGTGCAAGCGATCATATTGAAATGGAAGGAGTATCAGGCCACTGCAAATCTACCAAGACCCGGCCGTCTCCCTAAACTTTCATCTCAGACAAGGAGAAGACAGATCAGAGATGCAGCCAAGAGGCCCGTGATCACTCTGGATGAACTGCAGAGATCTACAGCTGAGGTGGGAGAGTTTATCCATAGGACAACAATCAGTCGTACACTGCACAAATCTGGCCTTTATGGAAGAGTGGCAAGAAGAAGAAAGCCATTTCTCAAAGATATCCATAAAAAGTCTTGTTTAAAGTTTGCCACAAGCCACCTGGGAGACACACCAAACATGTGGAAGAAGGTGCTCTGGTCACATGAAACCAAAATCGAACTTTTTGGCCACAATGCAAAACGATATGTTTGGCGTAAAAGCAACACAGCTCATCACCCTGAACACACCATCCCCACTGTCAAACATGGTGGTGGCAGCATCATGGTTTGGGCCTGCTTTTCTTCAGCTGGGACAGGGAAGATGGTTAAAATTGATGGGAAGATGGATGGAGCCAAATACAGGACCATTCTGGAAGAAAACCTGTTGGAGTCTGCAAAAGACCTGAGACTGCGACGGAGATTTATCTTCCAACAAGGCAATGATCCCAAACATAAAGCAAAATCTACAATGGAATGGTTCACAAATAAACGTATCCAGGTGTTAGAATGGCCAAGTCAAAGTCCAGACCTGAATCCAATCGAGAATCTGTGGAAATAGCTGAAAACTGCTGTTCACAAACGCTCTCCATCCAACCTCACTGAGCTCGAGCTGTTTTCCAAGGAAGAATGGGCAAGAATTTCAGTCTCTCGATGTGCAAAATTGATAGAGACATACCCCAAGCGACTTGCAGCTGCAATCGCAGCAAAAGGTGGCGCTACAAAGTATTAACTTAAGGGGGCCGAATAATTTGGCACTCCCCACTTTTCAGTTTTTTATTTTTTACAAAAGTTTAAAATGGCCAATAAATTTCGTTCCACTTCACGATTGTGTCCCACTTGTTGTTGATTCTTCACCAAAAAATTAAAATTTTATATCTTTATGTTTGAAGCCTGAAATGTGGCAAAAGGTTGAAAAGTTCAAGGGGGCCGAATACTTTCGCAAGGCACTGTATGTGCCCCAGTGCCAGAGATATCTGTACATTCATTTCAGCTACCAATATCACTGTGCTGTCAGAGGGGCCGACCTCACGGCAGAGCATCATAGCTATGTTGAATACCCTCACCCCCGACTATACACTTCATTAGACTTGTACTGTAAAGGAGACATTCCTCACTGCCCATCGATGCCGCTAAGCTGTGTAGCCGGCCCCTTTGACAGTGCAGTGATATCGGTACTGAAACTAACAGCACCAATATCTCTGGTTTCAGAGCACATACCTGCAAAATGACAGTGCACAGAGTCAGCTTTGTAGCAGGATATATGGTAATACGTCACATTGTAGAGGACATGAAAGGTCCTATTTAAGTACTCTATATAGTGCTGACATGCACCCTTTTTCTCATAAGTATTTTAGCTAGGATCTTAGATCTAATGGCTAATACAATGGTTGTTAATATTCAATCCATAGTGTCGTAGATCTGTGCCCTCTGACTAGTCTGGCGTGGTCGATTCATCTGTTCCATGGAAGAACTTCTGATACGATACATAGGAACCCTTACTGATAACATTGTTCTGCCTCTGTATGTTTTATAGATTTTTGTTCTTTTTTTGTTTTTTCACTTTATATAATGGAGTTGCAAAGTACAATAAAAAAAAAAAAAAAAAAAAAAAAACAGAAATACCGTCTAAGTCTTATATTGAGAAACAGGAAGGAATTGTGATCATAAAATGGGGGAGGTGGAAAAGCCTAGTGTGAAAAGATAAAGAGCAAAAAATAAACTGCTTGGTATAATTGTGACTGTACCAGAATAGGGCCATGGCCTCTTACTTAAAGGGGTTGTCTGACTCCTAACGCAGATTAAATGAGGTCTGGAAATTATTGAGAAAAAAATCTTTTTACGGGCCTTCCCTTCCAGCATTGTCAGCGTGGTCCCCACCAGGCCAGAAGTGGCCACTTTTAGTTTTTCAGGTCACTGGCCTCAGAGGGGACCTTTACACAGCGCATAAATAGGTGGTCTCTGCAGACACATGCCATCTTCCGTCCAGCGCTGACAGTTCTGAAGACTTCTAAAACGTAATGTTAGTCAATTAGTGCCTGGAGTCGGACAATCCCTTTAAAGAGGACCTTTCACGTCCTCTGGCACCCATGGTTTTACATACTGCTGGAAGGCTGACAGTGCGCTGAATTCTGGTACGCACCCGGGTGCTGAAGATATCCCTTCACCGTCAGAAGGGTGAGCCTTACTGCTCAGCGTCATAACATTATTTAAATCAAGTTTTATTAAAGTTTGCAGTGGGTTTCCTAATGCAGTTTTTGGATGATTAACACATACAGGTGTGCGTTACTTGTACTTGGCACATGCCCAAAAACTCATTGTGCAACTGTGCCGAATTTAATGGTAAACCACCACTCTGCGAAACCACTGTGTGTACTGGCAGCTTTATACAAAGCCATAGCCATGTCCTGACAAGTGAAAGGTCAGTCTCCATTGTTTAAGTCAATACTCTTCACACCAGTGGAGATGTAGAGATGGACCCCTGTATGATCGTATACACTTTGCTGAAAGTGGACATTAATCCCTTAAGGCGTTTCTTTTCTCCACAGTTATATTCCAAGTAGCATGACTTTTTCTAGTTAGCCATATGGGGCTATTTTTTTTTTTTTTTTTTTGTAAAATTTAGTTTTCATTTTAATGGTACCATTTTTAAATAAGTTTAAATGCTTATTCATATTTTTTTTAATTGGAGGGTGAAAAAACATGGAAATTTCACCTCTTTATTCTTCTGGTAAAGTAGCTTTGTGGGACATATACACCAATGATTAGCTTATGTTGGGGGGGAATAATTTAAATGGGGGATGTTGTGTGTGTGTTTTTTTTTTTTTTTTTTGTTTTTTTTTAAATATTATATGTTATGAATGTGTCAAATAAGTATAAGCTTTGCATTTGCAGATTTGTAATGGCAAGATTTTTTTTTTTATTTTTATTCGCACTATGAGACTTGATTCCTTCATTGAAGTATCTAAAAAGTGCCTAAAACACATAATAAATCAGATGTACACCATGTTTTGTTTTTTTTTTTTGTATGCAAATTGATCCAGAATTCTAGGGCCTTTAACTTAGTAAATATCCCCAGTTTTATAGCTTTTCCTGCTTTCCACTGACAACGTTCAGTCCTAGGTGGCGTATAGCATATGGATCTCACATATGAATGCAGCTTATAAATTGTACAGTGCTGCCTACAGATTGTACAGTGCTGCGGAATATGCTTGCGCTATATAAATAAAATTTATTATTATTATGATATATACATATTGTTATATGACCTGGAGCTTGATTTAATGAATTCGGTGTCTAGAGCAGTCTGCCCTTTCAATAGAAGCCATCCGTGGAAATGAAGTAACACATTTCCTGGCCTAGCCTTCGGCTGTGAGATGACACTTCACAGCTAGTACAGTCATGGCCAAAAGTTTTGAGAATGACACAAATATTATATTTTCACATGATCTGCTGCCCTCTGGTTTTTATGTGTGTTTGTCAGATGTTTTTATCACATACAGAAATATAATTGCATTCATATTATGGGTAACAGAAGCTTATATTGACAGTTAGAATGAGTTAATGCAGCAAGTCAATATTTGCAGTGTTGACCCTTCTTCTTCAGGACCTCTGCAATTCTCCCTGGCATGCTCTCAATCAACTTCTGGACCAAATCCTGACTGATAGCAGTCCGTTCTTGCAGAACCAATGCTTTAATTTTGTCTGAATTTGTTGGTTTTTGTTTGTCCGCCCGTCTCTTGATGATTGACCACAAGTTCTCAATGGGATTAAGATCTGGGGAGTTTCCAGGCCATGGACCCAAAATCTCTATGTTTTGTTCCCTGAGCCATTTAGTTATCACCTTTGCTTTATGGCAAGGTGCTCCATCATGCTGGAAAAGGCATTGTTGAGCGCCAAACTGCTCTTGGACGGTTGGGAGAAGTTGCTCTTGGAGGACATTTTGGTACCATTCTTTATTCATGGCTGTGTTTTTAGGCAAGACTGTGAGAGAGCCGATTCCCTTGGCTGAGAAGCAACCCCACACATGAATGGTTTCAGGATGCTTTACAGTTGGCATGAGACAAGACTGGTGGTAGCGCTCACCTCTTCTTCTCTGAATAAGCTGTTTTCCAGATGTTCCAAACAATCGAAAAGGGGATTCATCAGAGAAAATGACTTTACCCCAGTCCTCAGCAGTCCACTCCCTGTACCTTTTGCAGAATATCAGTCTGTCCCTGATGTTTTTTCTGGAGAGAAGTGGCTTCTTTGCTGCCTTCCTTGAGACCAGGCCTTGCTCCAAGAGTCTCCGCCTCACAGTGCGTGCAGATGCACTCACACCTGCCTGCTGCCATTCCTCAGCAAGCTCTGCACTGCTGGTAGCCCGATCCCGCAGCTGAAACACTTTTAAGAGACGGTCCTGCCGCTTGCTGGTCTTTCTTGGGCGCCCTGGAGCCTTTTTGGCACCAATGGAACCTCTCTCCTTGAAGTTCTTGATGATGCGATAGATTGTTGACTGAGGTGCAATCTTTCTAGCTGCAATACTCTTCCCAGTTAGGCCATTTTTGTGCAGTGCAATGATGACTGCACGTGTTTCTTTAGAGATAACCATGGTTAACAGAAGAGAAACAATGATGGCAAGCACCAGCCTCCTTCTAAAGTGTCCAGTGGTGTCATTCTTACTTAATCATGACAGATTGATCTCCAGCCCTGTCCTCATCAACACCCACACCTGTGTTAATGGAGCAATCACTGAAACGATGTTAGGTGGTCCTTTTAAGGCAGGGCTGCAATGATGTTGAAATGTGTTTTGGGGGATAAAGTTCATTTTCTAGGCAAATATTGACTTTGCAAGTAATTGCTGTTAAGCTGATCACTCTTTATAACATTCTGGAGTATATGCAAATTGCCATTAGAAAAACTGAAGCAGTAGACTTTGTAAAAATTAATATTTGTATCATTCTCAAAACTTTTGGCCATGACTGTACAGTGTTGCTCAGGCTGAGTTTAGGGTTATCACACGCTCCCCAGTATAAAAATGGGTGATTATGGTTAAGCAGGAGACATTAGGCCCATGCCATCCAGTTTTCCACAGCTTTATTTTTCTCCCTGGTAGGGGTAATTGGGCACATGAGATACGGGGTGGTGATACTGACATTCATAGGAGAGCTTTAGGATCAGAACACATGCATCAGAAATTTGTTCCATTATTATGAATGGGGTTATTTCTGCAGCATATGCATGGATGTCTGCAAGCTGCTCATGAATGGAACAGTAGCTTATAGATTGCAGTATCTTATAGCACAGCTTGAATTTTGCATTTACTAAAAATATTTAGACCAGTTCTTGGGGGTCAGCTATAGATATTCTATCGCACATGGGCAGCCGGGTGGCTCAGTGGTTATCACTGTTGTCTTGACGCGTGAGGTCCTGGATTCAAATCTGGCCAATCTATGCTGTTCATGCTGCACATTAAAAAAAAAAAAAAAAACACACATTCCTGTCTCTTTAACTAGTGAGTTATCCAGAAAATAATAAAGTTTCCCAATGCATTCCCTGCAGTGGTTAATCTTTCTTAGTAACATACACCCTGGAGGCCGGCTTATTACTTTTGTGGAGGGCAGAACTGGTGAGGCCGGAACACTCATTACTCTATAGCCACTCCAATTCTAACTGATGTCACCGACTCCCCTATTCTCGGGCCGCTCATTTCTGATGTAGATTTCGTTCTCCCCTATACAGGTAAATCGGGCCTCCAATTATAAAAACTTATATTTATTTATAAATGAATAGTGCAGGTGAATGTAAGAAACTTTTTCCTATTAAAGAATGGCTGCTCTCCTCCTCCTGCTTCTTATCTTCATACAGACTGTTTGTTTATATAGAATCAGTCTCTGTATTCACTTCACACATAGAAGTGTATGGAGAGAGAGGGTGTTAATTGATTTATTGCTTCAATCTATGCAGTGCCATAGTCTTATCTTGACCCATAGCACAGTTAGAAGAGCTTTCCCTCACTCAGTGTAGCAGCTGCAGCTATTACACTACATTCACATTTCCACCAGAGTATCCTTTGGAGACTCCTTTGCAGTGTCCGAAAATCGGCATAAGAAAAAGTCCTGCATGGAGAACATTTTCCTCCATAGGTTTCAGCTTTATGGACTCCATTATAGTCAATGAGGTCTGCTGGGCACCATGTGTAACTGCTATTTCAGAGGTCCACCTTGCCGTTGTTCTGGTCCGCTGATGGACCAGAGCAACAGAGAGGCAGCGCTAATGTGAAACTAGCATTAGTGTGACACTTTCAGCAGCCTCTTCTTTCATAAGTTTCTTTGTAAAAAGTCGCTTGGACTGAAGTGGAGAAGGAAACCTATTTCTATTATTATCTGCTACCCCCTATTAATTTGTGGAGGGTTGTTTTATAATTGGAGGTACGCTTTATGTACTATATGTTTTATCTTGTTCAGATTTTTTTTTTTTTTTTTTAAATCTCCAGCTCCAACCTCCTTTATGGTCTTAAAATACTGCAGCAGCCAAAATGAGAAAAAAAAACTTCCCATGAATATATGTGTATATTTATATGTAATACATCGCTAGTTTTCCATACTGGTTTTCCACTCGTCCTACATATTAAATGCAGAGCCTAAGGCAGGCGCTAGAAATGCAAGCACTGATTCTATCCTGGAAAGCATTGTGTATCCCTGAGCCAATATTTCTGTACAGTGCTTCGGAGCTGGTAGACACGTGTACAAATGTGCATGTGTAAGAACTGTGGATTGTACATAAGCATAGTATTTGGTCTTGTGAATTTCAGAACATGCCCTACTAGAAGACACTTAGGGCACTTCTTATTGACGCTAAACTGAATTAGTGTAAAAATTCTTATCTAACCATAAATAGGTCATCTGTCCCCTGTGAATACAGATGTCATCAGAAACACTCACAAATATTCCTATTTAAAACACACATCTAGAGGAGCAGTTCCCCGAGCGGAGGTGTTTGGCGTGTAGTCCAGTATGTGGCCGGGGTTACCTTCTATGCCTCCTGAAGGCTTCTAATTAAGAATCTCAGAGAAGAAAAATGTCCACTTGAATCAGTGACGTGAAATGGACATGTGCGTAGCGGGCTGTAAAAATAGTTAAATAGGCTGCAGGGTGGCTCAGTGGTTAGCGGAGCTGCGTTGTGTCCCATTTATTATTATTAGGCCTATTTGGTGCGAGTAGCTCTAGTATATAAATGGGTGAAAAGAAAAACTAAAGAAATTCCATCTTTAGATGGAATAACTTTGCTTGGGTATGGTATGTAGTGGCGTACAGACTTTTACAAGTTAGACGTAAGCTAGATTCACACTAGCATCATTTTGTCCATTGTTCAGATCCGTCATAGGATAAATAGAACGACAGATGCAGACAACGCGCACTTCCGTCTTGTTTTTAACATTGCAATGGTGACGGATGTAAGCTCAGGGTGCTCTGTCTGCATCCATCATTCTATTACTTTTTCAGTCCATTGTCCTGATCCGAACAACAGACAAAACAGCACTGTGTGAACCTAACTTCTCGTATCAAAGATAAGGCAAATAGGCCATAGGTAGGTTGAAATCTTGTTGTTTTTTTCTGTGGATTATAATTATGGTTTTTATAGGGTAATTGTCATCTCATAAAGTGGCATATTGCAAAGACCTTTCTGGGATACCTAACAATTCGAAGAATAAAGGGTTAAGTGAGGCATTCTTATCAGGTCCATTAGTCATATGGCATAGCTGTAGCTCAGTCCTATTTAAATGGATGGGGCTGAGCTGTAATACCAAAAACACACTATATAATGCGCATCACTGTGCTTGATAAGTATTGAAGAGGCTAAAACAATCAATATAATCCCAAACAGTTTTATAGGGAAGTCTTATATAGGGAGTTGGATTGATAGAACATATTTATATAACATTTCTAAACTTTCCTGAATTCCTTCCAGTGAGTTATACATCTCATTCATTATTCAATATGAAGAATTGCACAATATTTAATAATTATTTAGTTTTAAGTGGGATTGGTCCCCCCCCCCCCCCAATCGTTTACAGTCAGGATAAAATAAAAATAAAAAAAAAATAAAAAATTTCAGGTGTTGAAGCAGTAAGTACATATAAGAGCGGTCTCCTACATGATTTGTTGTGATAAAACTATCTCTTAGCGGCGGAACCCTAAGGGCCTATTCGCACATCAGAAAAGGAATGGGAGAGTTAGGAGGTCTTGCTCGTCACTCTCCACTTTCCAACCCTGTTGATCTCGTGGCGGAAAGCAGGAAGAACTAGCAGGATACTTTTTTCTTTAAGCGTCCTGCTTTGGTCTTTGCCTCAAATTCAGCTCCAAAATGCCTCCCTGAGAACTTACCCTTAGAGTCAGCCTATTCACTGATATTTAGAGAAGTATTTTGAGAAGTAACATTTATGGCATATCTATAGGATTTCTTTATAGATTTGCTTCATGGGTTTTGTGTCCTGTTCATTAATGGTTACAGGGGCTACAGGGTGAGGACACACATTCAGGTTTTGAAGGTGTAGATCATAAATGGTGAGATGGTACATATATGAGAGATAGTACAGATAATTCTCCACTTCTGTTTTTCAATCTGCTCCTAGTTTTGGCTTTAAAATTTTACAGCTATGAAACCTAAACTTGTGTCCTAACCCTGGCCATAGAGAAATCCTCTGATGTAAAGATATGTTCTCTCATTTCAGGTGGACAATAACTTAAACCTGGACCTGTCAGATGATGAAGAGCTGAGGGAACAGCTAGACATGCACTCAATAATTGTGTCCTGTATAAATGATGAACCTCTCTTCACGGCTGAGCAGGTGAAGATCTCACTACCAAGATGGCTGTTCTAGCTTCTATTGGTGTTCTGTCACGTTTCTGTTTCTCTAGTATACCCACACAGCTTTATGTGCGAAAGAAAGTGTCCATCTTAGCTTCATAATAGAGAGGACACATATCCTGGGAATAGGGGTTGAGATTAAAACTTGGGCCAACACCTTTTAAGTTACCACCCAAATCTCACTATTAACATGCATGCCAGACACTTCAAGTGGCTCGTGACACTACAGCATGTTTGATGTACTGAACTGCTACCCCCACACAAAACAAGCCAGCAACTCCCCAGGTTCTTCTGCAGAAGAAGCAAGCTTTATAATCAGGGCTGTGGAGTCGGTACGCCAAAGCCCCCCCGACTCCGACTCCTCAATTTCCCCTGACTCCGACTCCAACTCCGACTCCGACTCCACCAAAATAGGCACCGACTCCGACTCCACAGCCCTGGCACTGCTAAACCTTATAGGTTCACTCAGAACTCAGTCCCATCATTATATGAGGAATAGAACAGACCTTTACAGGACATTTCATCATTTTCAACATTTCATCATTTTCCCAAATTCTTATGAAAATATATTCAGCACATACTGCATTGTACTACTAACTGTACCAATTTATTATATATTTTGGGAGTCGGTCCATTTTATACCGACTCCGACTCCCACCAAAATAGGCACCACTCCGACTCCGTCTCCGACTCCACAGCCCTGTTTATAATGGTGCCCCTCAAAGGCCTATGGTTTCAGATTGCTGTGGTCCTCCAAAACGAGAGAAACTCTTTGACTTTCTGCTTTAGCTGATGAAGTCTGGGGTGGTCCTACCCCTTTATCACTTTAATGGGAGTCTGTCCTTATTCTCAGGATATGCCAACAACGTTACCTCAGTGGGGGTCTGAGAGTTCTCACCCCCGCTGATCAGCAGTTTGTATTGTGGCACACTTGAAAAACCACATCAATATCAGCTATGAATAGTATTTCGGAAACTTCTCCATTATGGATTGTGATACTGTTTTGCAAGTGTGAACTCTGAAGAGGGAGGCCACAGCATTTGCACAGGTGCTGATCGGCAGAGTAAAGTCCATATAGTATTACATCTGGCTGAAAAATCCCTTTAACTATTGCTGTTTAATCACTAGATTAGTGATAAACATGTGACTGGGACCCCCTATGCGGCTCTGAATATAGCATAGCACCGTATTAGTCCCTTAGACTTTGAGTGGAGCGGTAGTGGGCATACTTGACTGCCTCTCGATTCAAAGGCGAGACATCGGACCTCCATTCTTCTGATCAATTAGGGTCCTAGGCACCAATTGGACAATTATCGCCTATCCTGTATGTAAGTTACAAGTAGCTATGTTGAGAAATTCCCTCTACGCAATGGCTGTAACTGCTAGTATTTACACTGTGTGAGACGCCTCTTCCTTATCTTGCAGCATAGGCTTGAAGACTTTATGAGCTCAGAAGTGATTCATTAGGTGCAATATTTTATTTTTTCTGGCAGGTTATTGAGGAAATTGAGGAAATGATGCAAGAGTCACCTGATCCAGAAGAGGATGACACTCCGTCTCAGTCAGATCGTCTCTCTATGCTCTCACAAGAGATCCAGACACTCAAAAAATCTTCCACCAATAGTAGCTATGAAGATAGTAAGTGGTTCTAATTGGAAATGAACCTTGTAATTTGCCCATGTCTTATTCTGTAAGCTTAAGGCAGTGTACGTGTAGCTGGGCTGTGATTTAAACTGCACAAACAGCACATGGATAACATCCACGGCCCCATTCAGTGATGTCAATGACCACGGTCAGGAGTAGGACATGTCCTGAGTTTTTCCTGGGGCTCACAGCCCCATACACGGGATTGAAAATACACAATCGTGTATATGGGTCCATAGAAATGAATAGGTCAGTGTGCTAGACGTGAAAAGCATGGCTAGCACACTTACAATGCACACGGTTGTAGGCATGAGGCCTTAGTGTATACTAATGGGTCTATGCTCCTGTAGCTTAGACTGAGAAGTTAATATTTATTCAGTATCTGAATGGGTCACACATTATTATTTTTTTATTTTTTTTTTATGGAATATACATGCTAGGGAACAGCTAAGATTCTACATGGAAGAAAGCAAGGCTGTAGGCTATGCTATATTAAGAGTTTCTTCAAGGAGTCTGTCAGCAGGAAACTTTGTGTAAAATCAGCCACTGCACAGTATCGGACGTTATGCTGAACACCATACTGCTCACGTGTCCAAAAGATGGACCATTTCCATGACAAAAAGCAGGAAGTATAAATATCCAGTTGAGGCTCAAGTGCAATTGGGGCATAAGGGAGCCTCCAAGGATTCCAGCCAGGAAGCACCGAATGCACACGCTGTTTATGAGCTATCCTGATTGGATACTGCAGTTGGGCTCCATTCAGATCAAATTTTTTACATAAGTGTTTTTTTTTTTGTTTTGTTTTTTTCATTCGTTAAACATATGTAAAAAACTTGATCTGACTAGAGCTTAGTGACATATCCTTTAGTCAATGGTAGTGTGAGACAGGATGGCACGGGTGCAAAATAATAAGTAAGTTCCCATCCATTAATTGAGATGACTTTTTCAGGGAAATGTTAGGCTTTAACATTTTCACCTTCTCCTAGTTTTATTAGTACAAATCACTTAGGAGACTGCTCCTATATGTACTTACTGCTTCAACTCCTGCTATGTTGTTTTTTTTTTGTTTTTTTTTTTTAAATCCTGGCTGTGAACAACTGAAAAACCACAGCTTGCGCTGCATGAGAATCGCTCAGATTGATGTTCAGCTCAGTAGATTACATTTTGTTTTCCCAGTATTCCCGAGCTCCCTCCTGTGCAGCTGAGGTCATAAGAGAAGAGCTTGAGCCTTCATGGTACACAATGTATGAGCTCTGAATGGCTCTATAAAAAAAACTGTCTTAAATTAATTCCTTTATTTTTGTTGACAACGTTTTTAGTCCTTTTACCACTTATTAGTACATGGTTACTCGGATTGTATGTTATCATCCTCTGACTGGATCCAGACGTGATCTTTGAGCAGGGCTTTGGTTCAGTAAAAGAAGAGAGATATCTAACAGATTCAGCCTATTCAGTGACAGTCAATTCTCTTTTGGAGTATCAAATCTGAATTCAGTTCATTAATATGTATTTTAGCATAACTGAATATCCAACATGAAAGGAGTCTTCTAATTGCTTTAAGATTATTCACCAGGCAGTTTCTCGTCCTTGAGTAGAAAGTGCCTGGAGATCTGGAGCGTGCACAATCCTCCTGCACTTCTGACAGTGAAAGAGAAACATAGCCAGTGGGGATAGGAACAAATGTGACTTCAAAGTGCTCCACTTATCGAGGCGATGGAGCACTCCACAAATGGCGTAAATGTCACCTGCTGTCAGTATTTGCCAAAAACAGGAAGATAGAGAATTCCCTCTATTGATAACAAATGGTATGGAAATTGTGAAATGTTAATTCCGTCAGGGATAATTAAGAACAATGGGGGAGATCTATGAAGACTGGTGTTATCAACTCCATGGCCAGCAGGGGTCAAGGAGACAAGGCACACGTCTCCTCATAAATGAGGAACACCCTCCGCCGGGCTGTGGTGCACCTGGTAGGAAATCTACACCAGCCATGAGCCATTTCCAGGATCAAGGACACCATAATTCTAGTGTAAATTATAATAAATAATGGGCCCAAATGGCCCCACCCCCTGCATACCCTCACCATGGAACCTTTCGAGAAACATGGCAAGGGTGGCACAACTTACCCCTTATTATTCGTTCATAGTATAGCTTGACATGCCAAAGGGAAAGTTTTGACCTCAGCCAGGTGGATACATTTGATGTATACGCCAGGAGCCTTCCAAGGGTATTTGGAAAATGTAGGTCACCCTAACACCCCAAATGCTTTAAGAGGAAGAAGTATTGCCCCGGTTCCACCATATGTTTTATGACAAAGTTGAGTTTATGTACAGGATTGTTATTTTGTGGAAATACTAACCCTAATATTGAGGTTTTATCTGTAATTTTATATTGGATGTTTTCGGTTGGTGTATTGTCTGTTCAGTTCTATGTGGGTATCGGGTCATAGCACTAATGGCTGTGAATAACACGTACTGAATGTTGTCTGTCTTGCTCCTAGTAGACCCTTTTTTTTGCTTTGCAGCTGTTGGCAGAGGTATAAAGACCGCTCTGCCACGTAAGATGATGCCAGTATTAGATTGAGGACCTGTTAGGTTGTGTTTACGTTTTTTTTTCCCTTTGACGTGCTTGCCTTCCATTGTATGCTGCTTTTATATTGCAGGTGTGAATTGAATTTCTGGGTAGCCAAAAACACCGCATGTGGCTGCAAAAAGATTCACCCTATTCAGTGAGGTTAAACAGCGTGCTAGACAAACCTGCAAATTGTCCAAATTTTTTTTTTTTTTCTTTTTGGAATGTGTGTTTATCGTACGAACATTCCCTTACAGATTTTGCATTGGGGCTCCGGAGAATCAAGTTACACCTCAGCTTGAGGCAAGACAATGAATACTTGAGCTGAAACTTAAGTACAGAAAAAGAAGAATCTCTCTATATGTGTATAGGGAAGCAAATGAAGTCCCTACAGCTCAATTCTAGAGAATTGTATAATCTCCATAAACTTATTGTGTGCATGAGCCGTGGGTTGAATAGCACATATTCTGTAAATGCCTAGAATTTTGCCGTATATACATTTTTACTAGTACTATAAGATATAGGATATGCGTTATTCTCCGCAGCCACACACAAATCTATTTTGATAAAGTAGCTGCGCTCACTTGGACTTTTCTGTTCTCTTTGTTTTCTCAAGGGGTGAAGCAGATGTCTGTGGCAGAGTTGAATGATCTTTTGGAGGAAATTGAGATGGCCATTAAGGATTACTCGGAGGAGCTGGTGCAACAGCTGGCCTTACGGGATGAGCTGGAGTTTGAGAAAGAAGTGAAGAACAGCTTCATCTCTGTACTCATTGAAGTACAGAACAAACAGAAAGAACACAAGGAGAATGTGAAAAAGAAGAGAAAGCTGAAAAGTAACAGCACACAGAATGGCAAACAGGAGAGGAGCCATCTGCCAGGAACGGTAAGTGTGTATGGTGGCAAAGCAAAGGTTTGGGGTGGCATTTAGACTGCGTTCTCAATAAATAGGGTGTATATGCCAGGAAAAGCTCTCAATTATTACGGGTAATGTGTTCGTAGACTTTTAAGGTGAATGCCAAAAGAATTCTCTTTTTGACATATGTTAAAAAAGAAGATTGAAGATGGCCAGTACAGTAGAGTGCATGGAGAATGGAAAATCTGCCACAGGACACTTAGTCTGAATTTGGAGTTGGTCTTTTGCAGAGGAGCTAGCTTTCACCTCCAATCTCTGTGTTGGTTTCAGCGGAACAGCTAATAAATGGGGGTGAAGGTGTCGACTCTCCCACCTCCAACATGATTGTGGTGGGGCACTGGTACGTGTTATCCAGGAAAATCGTTTTATTAATGCTAAAGAAAGACACCAGTCCATCAAATCCAGGTCTTAATATGGTATAGAATATGTTAGAACCAGCTAATACAGCAATGTGATTATTGGGTCTACTTTGTCCTTGCTCTCACACTGATGGACTATTCTCATGACTTGTGAGGTTGGGCCTTCACCAATCAAACACACATCCAGTTTCCTGTGGCATTGATTATGGCAGTATAGTAAATTTCCTAGGTGGTCTATGATGGCGAGATACATTATAGGTGTGTAAATTGTTTAATTGGTTTTGCAGAAATGGCCAGCTGGTTGTGGCATAGTAGTGGATCCCTTATGATAATACTGCGTGATCCTGAGGCAGTTTCTGAGTGAAGGAAAGTTGGGGAGCAGACTCTCCTTTATTTGCAGTGTGTTGGCAGCTAGTGTCCTCCCACCAGCTTAGGGAGAACCGTAAACTACACATAGAGCCTGCAGAGAGGAAAACTGTTAAATAATGTAGAATACAAATCGTATAATGGCCAGAAATGGTGTTACTCCTCATGTTCATGAACTATTTGCAGATCCCTGAATGTAATATTGCGTATGGCCATTCCTTTAATGCCAAAGCTAGAGCCGCTCTTGTTACCAGCCTAATAGTGTTCCTCTCTGTTTTATGGAGGGATTATTCTTTTTTATGACATCTGTATGCCACGATGGGAATATTTAATTCTCTACCCAGTTTTGTGTAGCCTTAAAGGGGTATTCCAGTTCCAACAAATTACCCCCTTATCCAAATCCCTCTTAAAATTTTGCAGTCTTGCTTCATATAACTCCAAACCCTCTAATTTTTGTTATAAAATAAAATATAAGTTCTACTATTATACCGCTACACTGAGCAATACTTGTAGATGGTCTGATTTTAACTAGATAGTTATTCTTATAGGCTGAAAGATTGAGTTCACCTCGTATGTGAATTTGTCTTTGAGAAATGGACACATCACTTCTGGCTGAATGCTGTCCTGCCATGAACTGAAATGACCCGAGGCAGGCATAAAAGAGGACATGTGTAGGAACGTGCCGCAATACCACATTCAGTACAGTAATATTTTCATAACTCTTCCAAAGTCAAAGCCATGCACACATGTAACATTCTTTTCCGGAAGATCCGCAGTTATAACAGAGTACATTTTAGGTGCTAGAAAAGTCCTTTCTTTTATGGTTCTAGTACATGATATGCCTGTATGTACTTTGTATTGGTGTGTAGTTGTGTTCTTGGCTAACCTCGCACAACATCTAACAGCTTACTAACCTCCTTCTTTCTCTTCCTTCCTTTACTGCTTGCTGTGCTTCTGCACTTCTTTAGCGTTTCAGCATGGAAGGCTTGTCAAACGTCATACAGAATAGCTTTCGCCAGACTTTTGGGAGTTCGGGTGGAGAGAAACAGGTGCCGGGTTTTTCTTTCTCCTCTCCTCCTGTCTTCCCTTCTTTCTTAATGACTTGTATTTCCTTGTTACTTATCTATGTTCTGTACTCGGCTCACAGTGACTAGTTAGGTGTACCTGTACATAGTAGAGATGTGGCCACAGAGCATTTTCTGAGTTTCTGGTTTTAAGAGCATAATCGGCAATGCAGAAAGTACTTTTGGATCCAGCTCCCTTTTTGGAGGACCTGTAGATTAAGTCCTGTGGATGTGCAGGACATGTTAGAAGGTAATATATTTTCTGTGTAAGGTAATATGTAACTTGTCCTTGAATTTGAAGGCTGTTTTTCCATCTAGTACTGACTCATATCACTGGGCTTAGTCAATGAAGCTGAAAAGAAAAAAAAATCACATTGGGAGTTGAGTCTACCATCTTGGGAATGGCCAGTGTTGGACATCACCAGTTTATATTGTGCAGTAAACAGCACGCTTATGCATATCCCAGCCTCCATATTCTGGAGCTCCTCGTTGGCAAACGGCACAGTTATTTTTTATTTTTTGCACTGTTTTGATCACTAGGATTATGGACATGTCTGCCCACCATACAAAAATTCTTGTACTTTTTGTACATTGTTTTATTTAAAACTTCCTAAAATAAATTTGTGGTTACATCCTTTGAGAAATATATATAAAAAAATGAAATAAAAATACTGTACCCATGTATCCATAAGGCCTGACCATGAAGGCAACAAGAAAGTTCTTAGAATGTTTAAACTACTAAACTGCTAGCATACTGTTATTATGCAGGTTTAGGCTCCCAAACATGTCCGTGTAAAGATGAGATTATAACTCTCCTCTCTTCAGAAGTGAGCTGTCAGACCTTGGTTTACCATGCCTTTCCCCCAAACCCCTTAACCCCCCCCCCCCCATTTTCTGGATTGATACGTCTGAGCTTTCAGACTCCAATCCCACTGGATAGAGGATAAATTATTTTTGTGGCATAACCCCTTTGCAGAAACCACGTACAGTAGTGCTGCTTGCCTCTTTTCGGAAGTCCTGTCCTGGTCTCGGGACTTGTGGCTAGTTACTCTCATCTCAGCAGTGACTGGATGGCATAGAAATAACCCATAACGCCATACCTTTTTAGATGCTGGTGTCCATACCCACGATGAGATGTGGCTGTAATAAGTGCTGCCTTTACACCATGAAAACTATGAAAAAAACCATTATATTCTGGTTTGGCTATCTCTGGTTTCTATCACAATCAATGCAGCAGTAAAAAGCCTGGAATGGCTGAACTACAGACTTGTCTAGTTAGTTGGCCCTACATAAGGTACAGCTGGGAAGATTTTTTTTTTTTTTTGTTTTTTTTTGTTTTATTTCCTTAGAAATAAATTTCTCCTTAGAAACCATGTGCTACTGGTGTCTGTAGTGTAGTTGTTGTTGTTTGTTTTTGTTTTTGTTTTTTTTATGATTTCCATCATTTTGATGTGCATCTACACAATTTTTGTAAATAATCCGACCCCAGTAATTCACACATTTCCTTCTTTTTTATCCCATCTGTCCACCTAAAGTTCTTACCGGACGTTATTTCAGGACTATTTGAAGAGGACACGTGATAGGTCGATTAGTTAGATTTGTGGGATAAGCATTTCCCAGTCCAGCATAATTGAAGCTGATCAGACAGATCAAGTGCCAGTTACCAGGTTGGCACAGCCATCTGGCTTTCTTCAGTGTCCCTGATACCGTTGTAGGACATGCACAGTTTCTACACGTACAATAGGACTGTATAACCACTACCATGTATTTTTCCATTGAGCATTTAGGCTCCAGTCTTGATTATACATCTGAGAATATATGGATTGTTACTTGCCATGGACATTGTTGGGGGTGCCTAGGCTACAGATAATGTCACGTAGCAGATAAAAGGAACGCTAAACTTATAAATGAATGACAATTGCCCCCACATTTGTCAGTCTGCCACTTTTTCTGTGTATTTCTAAAACACACAGGAGGAATTTGTCACACGTTTTACATAAGTTTCTGGTGCAAAATGTATGATACAAGTTGCAAATTTTGGCACATTGATATTTATGCACCTAAATTTGCAACATTTTTGCTCCACACCCCACTTTTTCGTTAAGCATGTGTGTTGTAGGTGGGACTTATCGGGGGGTGTGGCTTCCATATTTACTAACTGAAATGGGGTTCCTTTATAGCTCTGATCTATGCCAACTCCTAACTGGCAAAGGTTTGAGATTCTCATATATGGAGGGCAGGAGATGTACAAAATTGAGCCTTTATTACATTAGGAGCTTCATCCTTTAGGATAGCACAGAGAAGAATGCTTTATATATTTCTCAATGTTAATAATTTTATGAGATGATAATCTCCTATCATTCCATAATTATCCTAATTATTTTGTCAGTTTTCTGTATTACTCCACATATAAGTGAACATTTGCAATGGTTTTGTAAAATTTTCCTTTTTTTATTCACAGTATTTAACAACTGTTATTCCTTACGAAAAGAAAAATGTCCCTCCTTCTGTAGAAGACCTCCAAATACTAACTAAAAGTAAGTTCAAACAAATGGAATTCTTCTGGCAAGATCTTAAAAACCTCCAACTGAGGGGTGTACCCTCTCATCCTTACATTGGGAAATGTTATAGTAACATCATATAATGTTAAAGGGGTTGTCCATCAAGGAACACTTGTCACCTACGGAAAGTATTCAGACCCCTTTAAATTTTTCACTCTTTGTTTCATTGCAGCCATTTGCTAAAAGCAAAAAAGTTCATTTTAGTTCTCATTAAGGTACACTCAGCACCTCATCTTGACAGAAAAAAAACAGAAATGTAGATATTTTTGCAAATTTATTAAAAAAGAAAAACTGAAATATCACATGGTGGTAAGTATTCAGACCCTTTGCTGTCACACTCATATTTAACTCACATGCTGTCCATTTCCTTCTGATCCTCCTTGAGATGGTTGTACTCCTTCATTGGAGTCCAGCTGTGTTTAATTAAACTGATTGGACTTTATTAGATAAGGCACACACCTGTCTATATAAGACTTCACAGCTCACAGTGCATGTCGGAGCAAATGAGAATCATGAGGTCAAAGGGTCTGAATACTTTCCGTACCCACGGTGTGCATAGGAGTGAGGAGGAGTTTGAATGGTGCTGTGGTTGAAAACGCGCCTTCGTTGTCTGTGGCCTTGTCATAAAGATGCAAGTTCTATTTCCATCAGCCTGTGGACATCAAATGGAGGGTTACTGCTCATGATTGACTGCCGCTCCATTCCAAAACCTTCTCAGTGTGGTTATAAAGTGAACAGGGGCAGGGGGTCAGGACTCGTGCTCTAGTGATTGGTGGAGCCCCTTATGGACAGGTGATAAAGATCCCTTGGAGGAAACCCCTTTTAAAGCGCATGTGATAGAATTATACTTTACCTACTGTTAAGAGTGTATTCCAGGACTCTTTAATCGATGACCTATCCATAGGTTAGGTCATCAGTTGAAGATTCATGGTGGTCCAACTCCTGGGACCCCTGCAGATTAGCAGTTTGCAGTACTGCTCTCTGTTTGCAGCTACCACTTTACAGGCCATGTGACATCACATTCATTGGTAACTTAGCCTGATCGCAGCTCAGTCTTGTTCAAGTGAATGGGCTGAGATGCAAAGCCAAGCACAGCCACTATACCAATGTATGGCGCTTGCTTTGGTAAGTGCTGAAGTGGATTTCACAAGGGCTGTGGAGTCAGTAAACCAAACTACTGACTGTAACTCCAGTTCCACAGTCCTGCTGAGACACCTTCAGAAAGAATAGGTCATCAATTATTTAGCCTGGAAAATCCCTTTAATCTCCATGAATGGACAGTGTGACTTTAACTAGACTTTGACTTGTTGAACTGTAGTTGAGGATTGTATCCTCTGCTGGAGCATTGACTGATATAAATGTATATGGCTTTATATTATAGAGCTATAGGAATAGTTGGTGATGTAAAACTAATTTACTTCTGTATTTCTTTCCAGTTCTCCATGCAATGAAAGACGACAGTGAGAAAGTCCCAACATTGCTAACAGACTACATTTTAAAAGGTATTGCCCCTTACATACAATATAAAGTACTTTACCTTTATTTAGAGCAAACTGTAGTGTAAATTACTCCAAATGGGCAAACTGGGCACGCTCCCTAGTCACTATTTTTATACCCTGGGAAGGGTGTGATTCGTGGATACTTGTTAGCAGACCTGGTTACCTCTATTTTTGGACAATTGTTTTCTATTCTCTCCTCTGCTGTAGTGGAGAAGTCTGTCAATTGCCCTTTAACCCCACAGTACTAAAAGTGTTGGCCAAGGTCATTTATATGATCTGGTATGATAATTACTAGAAGAACCTTGTGAATGGCTTGTTTTTTATTACATTTTCACAGCAATTCTCCATACAAATCCCAGAGATACCTTCATGTAAATGTACCTAAATGAAATGTACCTATCACTACAGTTCTTCCCATCCTGTCATCCCTACACTTGATAAACCGTCAAGCTTTCTGATCTCTCCGTTCTCATTAAAGAAAGATAATGCATAATTGAACAAAAGCAAATCTATACCTAAAGATGTTAACCCTCTGTAGCGCTGACATTTACATATATAAATCCAGTGGAGCTTCAACCCACTCTATAGACATGCCATGTACGGACACCATCATTGGTGTAGTTAGCACAGTCGCCCATACTGTCAGTAGATAAATATCAGGGCCAGATTCAGGTTTATGCGGGCTCTTTTGTGATGTATCACACACAGCAGTAAAACAGCATTGTAGATATTACCACCGTAATGGGTGCAAATTAAAGGTGCTCACACGTTAGAGTGTCTTCTAAACTGGCCAATTGAGTCGGTACTAGCCAACCATCTAGCATGTATCGTATAACTGATAACTATAACTGAGATTAGATATATATATATATATATATATATATATATCACACACACACACACACACACACACACACACACACACACACACTATATAAATGCCCCCCACAGAAGTAACATTCTTCTTCCTCATGAATAGTGCACCCAAAGTTGGATTACTTTCTTTCTGTGCACTCAGCAGCCTGGTATATGTGGTAGCCTGACCTATAACTGATGGGACACTGAGCCCATTGCACTCTGCTCCGCTGTATTTCTCAATTCAGCAGATACCATAGCCCATGGTATAACACCATCCGGTCCAACCCACCACCTCCACTTTAGATGCGGTGGACCCCAGCACTTTCTTGGGTGCTAATATTAGCTGTGGAAATCATACAGCATGCAGTCCCAGTCTCTGAAGTCCTATTTTGTGATAGTTTCAACCAATTTAATATTAATACAGTAGACCCCAACCTTGGCTTTCCATTATTCAGTGCTATGCCCAGGCTGATTGTAGATTTTTTTTTCATCTGCTCCAACCTAGCATGAGTGGGAAGATAGGGTTACCTTTAGTAATCTTTCTGTTACTGAGCAGTTTCTATTGATCTCTAATTTGGAAAACTGATGTTATAGCTCTTAGGAAACTTGTGCATCCACGTCAGGAGTGTTGACATGTACGGCGGTGTTTTCATGCACAATATACGATGTCTTCATCTCTTGTTTTCCTACAACTAATGTGATCCGGGTCTGGGTGCCACATGACTACTGAATACTTCTCTCTATAAACAAAG
Source organism: Leptodactylus fallax (assembly GCA_947044405.1). NCBI lineage: Eukaryota > Metazoa > Chordata > Amphibia > Anura > Leptodactylidae > Leptodactylus > Leptodactylus fallax. Next base: position 2,104,666 of record CAMRHE010000123.1, read on the forward strand.
CACTTGCTGAGTTTACAGATGACTGGCACATATACAGTATATTTTACAGTGACCTCTAATATTTTATAGTGATTTCTAGTGCCCGTTTGATCCTTTAGTGGCCATGCAATAAGAATTTTATTCACCTGAATAGAGAAAAGTTAGGCACAAGCAAATTCCTAAGTTATTGATGATGAGGCCAGTGGTGACGTGTGGTATACGACAGCTCAAGTGTCTTGCGCTATATACCACTGATGCTTTTAATTGGCTGGGCTGCATTGGAGCTTACAATGCTATTTTAAAAAATAAAAATAAAAACAGAATAATACTCATCTTATCATTCATCCAGCACTTCCTGGGTCTCCAGCTTGTCTCTGTTCAGTGGACTCCAATGGTGATGCAGATAAGCACTGTCTGCAGCAAACACTATGGAGTAGCCATATGTCACATTGACACGTCATCTCTGGAGCATGACCTTCTCCTGCCACTTGCTGCTCTGGTGACCTCAGTGGTGTTCACTGCAGCCAGTGCTTCATAGCCCAGTGGACTATAGTCAGAAACCAGCAGTAAGCCCAGGAGATAATTGGTAAGGCGAGTTTATTTTATAGCATATTTATAAAAAAAAAAAATATTGATCAAATGAACAAATCACTAATACACATTAAAATTATGTTTAGCTGTTTTACCTTCAGGTACTGTGGCCACATCTGTGATGTTTTGTTTGCAGACTCCCTGCAAGCAAAACATCACTTTGACATGTGACCTGTTCTAAGCCCCCCACTCCCCTTGCCTTAAAACTGGGCTCAGACACACCTACTGCCTGTATCTCCACCCCTCTACTATTGTTTCCTCTTACTACTCCCTTTTGGGTTGGCTGCAGTGATAGACAAGGGGGCGGAGGTACAGACAGTGGGCAAGTCTGAGCTCAGTCCCAAGGCAAGGGGAGTGGGGGAGGTGAGTGGGGTGACTTAGAACAGGTCACCTGCCACAGTGAGGTTTCATTTGCAGGGAGCCTGTAAACGAAACATCACAGGTGTGGTCATGTGACCTGAAGGTAAATTAGGTAAATTGGCTAAATGATGCATAAATTTAATGTGATGTGTATTAGTGATTTGTTTATATTTAGGAAAGCTGTCAAGTGACCATATAAATATAAATAAATGAAGGGGCTGGGCAACCCCTTTAATGGTGGGTGATCAAACATACAGTTATTTTTCTGTAGTTTTCTTATTCTGCCCTCACAATCTAGGACTTCTTAGGACTTTCTTCAACTCGGTAATGGCATCAGCCATCTTCTTTGGAGTGGCCTGCTGGGGGAGCAGTATATCAACCAGGGACAGAAATAAACTTGACAAGCTGATTAGAAGGGACAGCTCTGTCCTGGGGAGCCCACTGGACCCAGTGCAGGTGGTGGGTGACAGAAGGATACTGTCCGTGGTGAGCTCCATGCGGAAGAAGTCCCATCCCATGCATGAGACTGTGATTGCGCTGGGCAGTACTGTCAGTGACCGACTGCTCCACCCTAGGTGTGAGAAGGAGCGCTATCGGAAGTCTTTCCTCCTCACCGCGGTTAGGCTGTACAACCAACACCGACCTAAGCGGAGATCATTACATACAGAGAACTGAAATATCTCTCTGCCTGTTAAATCCCCCCCCCCCCTTCTGCTACTTCCTATCTGTCTGTCTGCTATTAATGTAATGCCTCTCACCTTGGAACATTCCTGTACATGTTGTATTTGTATTTGTATCTGCTTATCTTATCTTATCTTTGCTGCTGTAACACACTGAATTTCCCCATTGTGGGACTATTAAAGGACTATTATTATTACCTTTTCTAACATATTATATTCCCTGCTCTCCTAATATATGTGGATCCCTGAGATGTCAAAACCACTTTGAGGGGAGACAGATTTTATACATTTTTAGTTGCTTACTTTTATTGCAGTTAGGTACAGAATCATAGGTCCTGGTCATTTGTATTTTCCCCTTCGCCACCCTTTCATGAGGACAGTTTGTACTGTTGAAATTCCCTTAAATTAATTTGTCTAAAAACGTAAATTCTGTATGTACTAAAAGTTACTCAAAATCGTTTTATCAAGAAAAAGAATTTCCCCCCACACAAGGACATTGCACATCTTTGTATGTTTATCTCCTTTCTGTATGTTCTTCTCTTTTTGTTTCACCTGACTTCTCTTGTTTTTGTGTTGTGCTAGCCCTGGTGTAATACTGGATGGCTATGAGGTTTGTTAAGGTGTGTTTCTCAGACTGTGAAGAGCATGTCTTTAACTCTTGGTTTATGTTGGATTTCTGACTTTGCCCATGGAATCCAAAATCTGGCCATACATAGACCAACATTGGATTTTTTTTTATTGGGATATCTAAAGTATCAGTATCAGGAGAGTCTGAATTGCTTTATTACCTGATTCTTTCTTATAACCATAACTACCGAGATCATAAGACATAAGTTCTTTGTGGTCACTGTATAAGGGTTTTACATCCTTCTCTGTAAATAAAGCAATTTATTAGGAAATTTAGTTTTTTGTCATTAAAGATTATAGACACCTTTTGCATTCAGTTTTTATTGAATTGCATGTATATTTTGTGCTTAAAAATAAATACAAATGTTTTTTATTTGAAAATTTGCTTTGTTTAGCTTCTGTAGATTGCATGTATTACATTACATTACATAACATGCTGCTGAATGCCATACTGTGCTAAATTTGTAGGACAGGCTCTTCTGCAACCCCTTTCTGACCATACATATATACAGTGGGGAAAAAAGTATTTAGTCAGCCACCAATTGTGCAACTTCTCCCACTTAAAAAGATGAGGCCGGCCTGTAATTGACATCATAGGTAGACCTCAACTATGAGAGAGAAAATGAGAAAACATATCCAGAAAATCACATTGTCTGATTTTTTTAAGAATTTATTTGCAAATTATGGTGGAAAATAAGTATTTGGTCACCTACAAACAAGCAAGATTTCTGGCTCTCACAGACCTGTAACTTCTTCTTTAAGAGGCTCCTCTGTCCTCCACTCATTACTTGTAGTAATGGCTCCTGTTTGACATTGTTATCAGTATAAAAGACACCTGTCCACAACCTCAAACAGTCACACTCCAAACTCCACTATGGTGAAGACCAAAGAGCTGTGGAAGGACACCAGAAACAAAATTGTAGACCTGCACCAGGCTGGGAAGACTGAATCCGCAATAGGCAAGCAGCTTGGTGTGAAGAAATCAACTGTGGGAGCAATAATTAGAAAATGGAAGATGTACAAGACCACTGATAATCTCCCTCGATCAGGGGCTCCACGCAAGATCTCACCCCGTGGGGTCAAAATGATCACAAGAACGGTGAGCAAAAATCCCAGAACCACACGGGGGGACCTAGTGAATGACCTGCAGAAAGCTGGGACTAACGTAACAAAGGCTACCATCAGTAAGACACTACGCCGCCAGGCACTCAGATCCTTCAGTGCCAGACGTGTCCCCCTGCTTAAGCCAGTACATATCCAGGCCTATCTGAAGTTTTCTAGAGAGCATTTGGATGTTCCAGAAGAGTATTGGGAGAATGTCATATGGTCAGATGAAACCAAAGTAGAACTGTTTGGTAGAAACACAACTCGTCGTGTTTGGAGGAGAGTGAATGCTGAGCTGCATCCAAAGAACACCATATCTACTGTGAAGCATGGGGGTGGCAACATCATGCTTTGGGGCTGTTTCTCTGCAAAGGGACCAGGACAACTGATCCGTGTACATGAAAGAATGAATGGGGCCATGTATCGTGAGATTTTGAGTGCAAAACTCCTTCCATCAGCAAGGGATTGAAGATGAAACATGGCTGGGTCTTTCAGCATGACAATGATCCCAAGCACACCGCCAGGGCAATGAAGGAGTGGCTTCGTAAGAAGCATTTCAAGGTCCTGGAGTGGCCTAGCCAGTCTCCAGATTGCCAACAAAGGATATATAACAAAGTATTGAGATGAACTTTTGTTATTGACCAAATACTTATTTTCCACCATAATTTACAAATTCTTAAAAAAAATCAGACAATGTGATTTTCTAGATATGTTTTCTCATTTTGTCTCTCATAGTTGAGGTCTACCTATGATGACAATTACAGGCCGGCCTCATCTTTTTTAAGTGGGAGAACTTGCACAATTGGTGGCTGATTAAATACTATTTTTCCAGACTGTATATCTCATGTGATACAAATAGGTATGAGCTTAGGTTTGCCATCAGAGGGCTCATTTTATTAATGTAGGTGCATTCTGCAGCTTACTATGTATTGTAATACTGTACATGTAAGTTACTGAAGCTAAATAGAGCAACATTTTGAATTAAAAGGGTTTTCTAGGACTAAAATATTGATAACAAATCCTTAGTTTACTTAATCGGTGAAAGATTATTCAAAGCGCCTCTTCCACTTCACAGGCTATGTTATGTCACACTCATTTGTCACATGTCTTGTTTGCAGCCCCTTCCAAATCAAGTAAGGCACAGCCACTGTACAACATATGGGACTGTGCTTGGTGAGCAATGAAGAGGTTGTGGTACTCGTCCAAAAACTGCAATCTGCAGTCAAAACAGCTGATCAATGGGGGTGCCAGAATAGGTCCTCAGTATTTTAATCCCAGAAAACCTTATACCACAAATGGCATGTAATTCAGCAAAAAAAAAAAAAGCTGCAAAGTGTCCAAAGCTCTAATGTGTCACTGTCTCTATCAATTGCAGGCAGTAAACCAAAATTATTGGGTGGGGAAAAATAAATATTATTCATAAAGTAAATGTAAAAGACATGTCCTTGATGAAGGTGGTCATGTGCAGTAGTAGTGGTGCGGTAGGTAAGTGTTTAGTGTCTTGTATGTTAGAACTGTTTATTGACTTGAATATTCCCATTATTTCATTCTGATTTGTTCCCGTTGCAGTTCTGTGTCCTACCTAATGGTTCCTGGCTCCCACGGAGGTCATCACTTGTGTATGAGAAGCATTTCCCCTGGATGACATAGAAGTTCCACTCCGCCAGCAGACCTAGTAGCTGACTCTGCATTCATCAGCATCCCATTTCTATACGTCAATTGGTATTTTGAGCATGTTGATATAAGTAACAGCTGTTCATGTTGTCTGTGATAGCAAGTATTATGAGATCCCAATTGTCATGGTGCAGAATACAGGGAATATGTCCCTCCCCATCAGGGCATGCTCTTCCTAAAATAGTCCAATGTGCGACTTGAGATTAGAACAAATGTACAGTTTTAGCCTGTTTTTATGTGTTTGAATTCTATTTTTACAGTAAATACATGCAAAAACAAAAAAGTCACTTTTAATGGTTTTAAAATGGAAAGACAGATGTTTTATTGTCATTGTTTACCGAATTGGTTGTTAGCCTACTTGCTCAATACAGCAATATGGTATATTTAATCTTACTGTACAAAAGGGATCATATGCGATTTGCACTGATACATGCACACTTATATTTTTAGCAATATTTTTTTCAAGTAATACATTGCGGTTTGTAAACACTACAGACATCGGAAAGTCTCAATCATACTATGGATAGCATATAGCTATCGATGTGTTTTTGTTTTTTTTTCTTCTTTGTAATGGCCTTGGTCTTTGATGCTTTGCCATTGATTAACATGAGCTATATCATCAGCAAATATAACATCTAGCGTGTACCTCTTCTTCTTTTTCTTTTTTTTTTTTTTTTGCGCTATGTGTAGAAACCATCAGCAATTATGGCAGCTACTGTTGATGGCTATAGTAGTTTGTGTGAATACCTACAAAAGCTTGACTAAATATAAAAATAAGTAGCATGTGCATCGGCTGTTCATGTCTTAACAAGCAAACCTGCTTGTTGATCATTTTTTATGTGAAAAAAGTAGAATTTGTAAAAAGATGCTAGGTTTTACATTTGCTAACTATGTAACTAGCGGAGATGCACATAGAGGCCTTAATGTGACCATGCACAGTCCAATTGTAGGCGTTTTAAACAGATTGATTTATTTGCATATATAGTTTCAATTTTAAAGGGATTTTCTGGGTTTATCAATAGATGTCCTACCCTTAGGATAGGCCTTTATCAAACTGTTGGATTGCTACAGTAGTGATCAGCCAGAATGCAAGTGAGAAGGGAGCTCTACTCCATGGTGGTGGCCACTTCCTACATTTACGCTGGCTGTTCACTACTGCTGCAGTCTCACTGTCTGATAAAGGTCTATTGTCAGACCGAAATGTCACAAATGGGTTTGGATTGCATATATATTAATAATATGTGATTGCAGTTTACTTATTGGAGTGCTGGATTTCTTTTATACCTTTACAAGAGGTGGGATCTTACCTGAGCACACAACAGCTAAAATCCTCTTCACAGCTATCATTAGGATAGGTTGTCAATTGAAGATTGGCAAGGGTCTGACACCTGGGACCCTTGCCGATCAGCTTTTTGAAGAGACTGCAGCATTGTATAGTGGAAGCATTTATACTTCTCCCTTCTGCTAACTATATGTCAGGATTTGGCTCAAAAAAATGCAACAAAAACTGCAACAAAAAAATCCACAGCCTAAAGACGAATTTTTGGCTTTAAAATAAGTGAATGGGAGTTCATTTGCGGGTACCTGCTCAGCCCACTATACAGAAAACACAGCTGTCTGCTTTCTGCTCAATTCACTGTCTATCATCTGCTAACAACACCTGATCAGTGATGGTGCCAGGTGTTAGACCCCCAACGGATAGGTCATCAATATTTTTAGCCCAGAAAACCCCTTTAACCGCTTCCCATCCCAGCACTGACTATTCACGTTCTAATAGTCTGTGCTACTTTGCACAAGGGCATGAATAACAGTCCCTTACCCCCCCCCCCCCCCCAGTGCTCCCTCCTTTCTCTGCTGACATCGGCTCTGGCACTTTCTCAGTAATATTTGGGCCAATAAACTTCATTACCAGCCTGTATTACTTTATACTGTACTTTTAAAATATATTTAAAAACTAAGTTTCCTAAAAGGATTAAGAAAAAGTTTTACATTATTAAAAAAATTAAAATAAAATAAAGAAATGGAAAGATTTGAATAAATGATTTTTTATTTTTTTTTAGTTATTTTTGTTGAATAAAAGTTAATAAACAATGAAAAAACATGAACCTATTTGATATATTTTTCAGCAACTGGCAGATTACAGTTGTGAACATTGTAGCACTTCTATTTGTCTCGGACTAACCGAAGAATGTTTACCTTTTATTTCTGACTCTTAGTAGTTAAAGGGGTTGTCCAGGATAAAAAAAAAAAAAAAATTAAGCCAGGGGAGGTGAATAAAAAAAAAAAAAAAAAAAACATACTCCCCTATCCCTGGTGCTTTGGTGCCTCCTAACGTGGTCCTGTCCTGCTTCTCCGATGTTTTCTTGTGGTGGAAGTCCTCGCCGGCTGTGATGCCCTTTCCTTAGGCTTCAGCTGTGACTCAGCGGGGACTTCTGTCCGGACTGCTCTAGGAGGCACAAGGCACAGGTGAATATGGTATTTGGGTTTGTTTTTTTTGTTTAACCTCCTTTGGCCTAATTTAAAAATAAATAAATAAAAAAAAATATATATATATATATATATATCCTGGACAACCCCTTTTAAGTACTTAAAATGCCTCCAATTTCCAGTATTATATCTATCTATCTATAGTCTAAAAAAAACAGAGTAATCTGAATCTAGGGTTTGGCTTCCTGAACCCCATTGGCTATTGTTTTATTTCCCTAGAAACTAGAAAACATTAACTAAGAAGTAAGGTTAGCAGCAGTTAGGGCAGAATGTTCCCATAATTGGTTGCAGTGTTAATAAGATTTTCCGAAAATACTAATTTAAGTGGAACAGATCTTCAATAAACCTCCGTTTTATGTACTGTAGGTGCTATAAATACTTGTTTTCAAATATCTAAAATAAATGTTGATTCTGTATAATAATTCTAAAGAAGACGAGCAATTTCTGCATTTAAGGCTATGTTCACATCGGCATCCGTGTGTCTAAAACTGCAGACAAAAAAGTCCTGCAAGCCTGACTGTATAGTTAGTTGGGTCCCTCGGGATCCATTGTTGTCCATGATAGAATGGATAAGTCTTTATTGTTTCATTCGTTCTTCTGTCCATACAACTAAACAAGAAAACAGGGTAAATATCACATCTGCGTTATTTACCCTAATGCAGTGTCCTCATGTCATGGTTAAAGGAATGTTCAGTGCAAATCTAATACATTATGTGTGTTAGACATTTGTTATGGGTCACTAGACAAGGGTCGTGGCTTAGTGGGGAAGTGGCATGGCTTAAAATAATACTCCAATAAAATTTTTATTTCTTTTTAATATGTATCTATTCCCCCAATATTATGTAAATCAGCTAGTATTAGCATATTCCTTTCTAGCTGAAAAATACATGGGTCATGTGATTCTGGCCTATATCTACATCACCTGTGTAAGTCACCTCTTCACCAGATCACTGTTAAAGAGAGTTAGGATCGTAACATCTCCCCTTCAAGGTGGAAGAGATGGTACTGTCTCAAGCTGCCAATGTGATGCTGTGCTGACATTGATAGCAAAGAAAGAGAAGATGTGATAAGGGGTAGGTGTGAACTGCACTGTAAGTAAAAAGTCTGGAGTGTGAAAGAAAGGTGCAGAGATGGGGGGGAGGGGTTTTCACCGGCTTGTTTCTTCAACTGTGACAGCCTGTGCCAAAATTGCACCAAAAGTAAGCGAAGTGATAGATGCTTTGGGCTAACTTTACAACACATAATATGTCTATCAAAATACAGCACATTTATTTATTATCCTGCCTCAGGCACTGTGGTAAATCTGGCTCTTCTTCAGTCTCCCTGTCTTAAAGGGTTATGGGGGGTGGCTAGAAACCTTTTTAAAGTGCACTCACTGAACTGTCCAAGCTTGGCTTACTCAATGAAAAATTGGCCTCATCCCTGTATTGGAGCGACAGCCGGGTAGGCTGAATAATGAGACTTCTGCCCCCGACTCGTTGTGGCTCTGCAAAGCTAATCATCAGGGACTGTCTCCTATACATTAAGGCTTCATACATACTACCAAGTATATAGTCCGGGTGTGCATCTATGTTCAATCCCGATATATATTTTTATATAAAAAAAAAAAAAAAAAAATTGCCATATTATTATTATTATTTTTTTTTTTGTAAGCTCCTGAAGTAGTCACATCAGTTTTGCCCAGAGTGTTGCTTGTTGGAGGTGGTAAAAGGTCCTCTTTGTGTGTTTGTTTCTCTTATACTAATTTAGGCCTTATTCACACGTCATTGTTTTGCATCAGAGTTTCAAAGCCAAAACCAGGAGTGGGTAAAATACACAGCACAAGTGCGGATCATTCCATTATATCTGATCTCTGTATAGGTTCCACTTCTGGTCCTGGCTTGCAAACACTGATGCAAAACTTTGACATGTGACACGGATAACTTTATTTTGGTTCATGGGTTCTTCCATTCCCACTTTTACTAAAATGCGATACAATTCAGATTTGTACTGTAGCGATGCAGCAGGAGGGTTTCCATTAAAGAAAAAAAAAAGAAAAATGCTTCTTTAGGCCCCATTTTGCAGATAAACTGTTTTTTTATGTAGTTTTTGCTGCATTTTTTTTTTTTTTGTTTGAATCAAAGCAAAGAATGGATTGAGCAGAAGGGAAAAGTAAAAGTTCTTTTATTTTTCTATTCCTTTTGTAGCCACTTGTGGGTTTGGCTCAAAAAATGCAGTCAAATCTGCAACAACAAAAAAAAAAACTGCTTTTCCGCAGTGTGGGGCCTTAACCTAAGGGCATTTTCACATCTGCCATTTTCTTGAAATATGCGAAAGCAGTTAAGTGGTTGCAGAATAAAAGTGAAATGCAAGTTCTTCTATATGTCCCATTTCTTTTGGCTTTGGCTCAAAAAACTAGCATTTTTCCAAGAAAATGCAGTGTTGACTCTACCCTTATCTTTTTTTTTTGGGAGGCAAATCATGGAAAAAATTTTTTTTTTTTTTTTTTACATTTTCATGCAGTAGTTTTTCTCCATTAAAGTTGTTGTAAAAATCCCAAGGGAGCAGGTATAAAATGCAGCATGTCTTAAAAACAGCATTAGATCAACAGGTGTTTTTTTTTTTTTGTTTTTGTTTTTTTTTCCAAGATAAAGCAGCAGCCAAAATACCAAAAAAAAATTTCTTGAAATACGTTTGAAATATTTTTGCACTATAGAAGTTGTTCTGTATATCTGAATGGGGTTGTTCCTGCCGCATGGTATTTTTACAAACCCAGGGTAAATTTCAGTAAGGGATATCTGCATCCTGTAAACCTACCCTTATGGAGTTAACTAGACAGGGTCATTGCCCTTGCTGGAGATGATTTCACCAGCATAGAACGTCATGTTCTCTATATATAGTATTGGTTTTGTCACCTCTGAACCCAACTAATAGTATCTGTAAGTGCATCAAGATCTAAGCAATTTCCTTATAGGATTCTAAATCAGGTGATAAACCTAAAAACGGGAAAACCTATTAGCTTAATTGGATATTCAGTTTGGAAATGCGCCATGGATGTCAATCTCATTGTATTCTAATGGTAAGCTGGCGTCTCATCGATTTAAGGCTGTAGTCTACTTTACAATATAAACATCCTTCCTGTCCTGCTCCCTTAAATATCCACTTGTCTAATATTATAGCTAATATAGCATATTTATACTGGTGAACCAAATGTGCCTCTAGCATGAGGGAACACAGGCTCATGTACTATGGAATTACATTATCTGCAAATCCCATATATACTCTCTGTAAATCAATTCGCTGCGGTACACAAGCTGCAGCCGTCACATTAGTTTGGGAGCCAAGGGGAATTATCTTTCTATGAATGCCCTTCTCCAGGTTCAGAGCGCTCCTCCTGTAAACCAAGGAATTTTAGAAATTCAGTTCTGTTCTAGTAACCTGTTAGCATCCAAGCCAGAGAGAATTGTCATCTCTGCTGACATGTATGTTTTATTCATTACTTGTATTCAGCCATAATCTAACAATTCTGGCACATATTTTCTTTGCACTCTGTGTTGTGCCATTCCCGTTATTCCTATTAGAAATGTATGGATAAATTGACATCTGGGTGTTTCCAGTTGGGAAGGTGGTGGGGGGTGCCTGTATACAAGTTGTGTGCAGATACATTCCTTTGACTAGGAAAATGCTAATGACAAGTTTTCTAATTTCCAGGAGGAATAATGGAGGGACAGCCCAGTGTAGAGTTATATGAAAAGAAGCACCAGGATTCCATGTATTTACTAAAGCAGACATATTGTAGGCGCTATAGGAACAGAAAAACAGAAACCTCATTGGGGATATATATCTATCATATGCCAGATGCAAACATCCTGACAGACCCCACTGACTATAATGGGGTCTGTCATTTTACTAAAGACCCGTTGTGCCCCCATCTGGTTGGTTTTAACTCTGCATCAGATGATGCTTTCTGCTATGTAGTTAAAGGTGTTACTTGTGAAATAATAAAGGTTATCAGTACATTCCATGCATTGGATAAGCTTTATTGCTAATATTCACACCAATCCCCTGTTTATTACCTTTGCGTAGGGCAGCTGGGGAGGCCACAACTTTTATTCCTCTGTCTCCCCTTTCAATGATGTCATAGACTCCCTTCTACTCAGGACAATGGTCTATTGAGTAGAGTGTAGTCGGTCATGTGACCAAGAGTCGCTGCCAGGCCGGGAGGCAGAGGAATGGGAGTTCTGGTCTCCCCATCTGCCCTCCACAAAGGTAATGAAGCTTAACCAATGCAGGGAATGTACTGGTAAGCTTTCTTGTTCCCCAGATTTAAGGCTTGTGAAAAGGTCATGTGCCAGAATGTTTCCACAATTGTAGCCATTATAGTTCTCTATTACACATAGAACTGACTACCAATAGCACTTAATGAAAACCAGAAGGGGACTGGGATATATCAGATACAGCAATATATTTTGTAAAGGGAATATTCATGTTAGCACTTAGTCCTGTATATATATTAAATGCATGTTTACATATGGAATAACGGCTTAATAAAACACATTTCAGTAGGGGGCAGTGTTGGCAACCCAACCAGGTACCCCCTAAAGTAGGCTTTTGCTGTGCAATATTAAACCTGATTATTACACCATTGATGCTGTGCATGGCTTATATGAGGTGCTCGTGTAAGCGGGATTAGAAATGGTTGTATTAGTTATGACTGTTTTCTCACCCATGCTACATTTATGGTGGCAGATGTACCTAGGGCCTACACATTGGAGATTTCTGGTTGTAATTCTGTATAATTTGTTTCTTTGAGGACTGTACCTCCAGTATCTGAGACTTGCACATCAGAGACTTGAAGTTAAAGAAAACAAATAGCTGGAGTGTACAGTCTTCTTAAAGGAACACTCTGGACTAAACATATACATAGTGTGATGTCTGTGCAGGACACCAGAGAGCACCAAAGAAGGGACTCCCTGTGCCATGCCAGATACTGCACTTGGCATAACACAACGTGTTCCTTGTAAAGAAAAGATGGAAATACTTAACTTAAATGGGTTGTCATGAGCTATATAAACCAGCTGCAAATGCCCTAAAATAAAAGAATCTGTACTCTCTCCTTTTCCCCAATGGCCCGGAGCTAGCTCTGACAGTCATCTGGCAGCAGCAGTGGGAGCCATGATGATAGTAATATGGCAAGTGGCTACTCAGTCAGCGGTCACATACTGTCCACTTGTAAACAGAACCGGGAAGACCTTTGGAGAGCCAGAGTTGAGTCGCCAGGAAAACCAGGAGAAATGAATACTAATGTTTTTGGGGGGTTTTTTGTTTTTATAAATTTTAGGGCATTTGCGGCTGGTTATAATTTTTCATATTGGAAAATCCCTTTAACCACTTACTACAAAAAAAAAAAAAAAAGCTGGTGGCTAAATCTATCTAGGCCTTTCTGGCTTAAAAATTTCTAGCAGCTATGCTCTATTTCAGATTTCAGTCTGTGATGGCTATATACATGGTAAGATGACATCTCCTTAGGGTCTACTTTCCAGACTACCCTATGGATATAGGGGATATGGTCACAGTGGGCCTTTCCACCATATAGAAAAATCTGTGAGTCGGCTGTGCAGTGTTCAGAAGGTCATATGTGTCTGCCTGATCATTGTCTAAAATATTGACCCTTGTATGGCCATTTTAAGGCAGCATGCTGGAGGCAATGAACTGCTCCTATGTATCCCAGCTGCTATGGCATTTTTTGCCACCCTCACAAGTCCTGCTGTGACCACACACAACCTATTTTGCAGAATTGACCTTATCTTCAGAGTGTTATGCCCATACAGTGTGTAAATAACAAGGATTTCCTATGATGCTGCTGCCTGATTTATAATTTATCATTTGTTTCCATTTTGTAACCTGCGTACATTGCTAATACTTTCTTAATTCTGTTGTATTTTTTTGTGAGTTTTATTTTTCCTTCATGGAGTATAAAGCAAAACCAAAATAAATTCAGATAAATGTGTATCTGTGTCTGGGATTTTTTTTTTTCTTCTCATAGGTTTTCTATCTGTATAAATATTATATATGTATATATATATGTTTATTATATAGTGTGACCAGTTCTTTTCTACTATAGTTACACTGGAATGCAAAATTTTGGACACCCCTGGTCAAAATGACTGTTATTGTGAACAGTTAAGCAAGTTGAAGATGAAATGATCTTTAAAAGGCATAAAGTTAAAGATTAAACACACTTGTCTATAATTTTAAGCAATATTAGTGTATTATTATGTTTGAGTACAATTTTAGAAGGAAAAAGAGAAAGGAGTAACTTGCAAAAGTTTGGGAACCCTTATAGATTTGTGTGCTCAGTTAACTTTGAACAAGGTCTCAGACCTTCATTAGCCAGTTATGGTTTTGGCTTTTTTACTATCATCATTAGGAAAGGCCAAGTGATGCAAATTTTACAGCTTTATAAATCCCCAGCCTCATCTAACCTTGTGCCAAAAAACAGCAGCCATGGGTTCTTCTAAGCAGCTGCCTAGCGCTCTGAAAATGAAAATGTTGGAGGCCTACAAAGCAGGAGAAGGTAGAAGATGGCAAAGCTTTTTCAAGTTGCCCTTTCCTCAGTTCTCAATGTAATTAAGAAATGGCAATTAACAGGAACAGTGGAGGTCAAGATAAGGTCTGGAAGACCAAGAAAAAATTCAGAGACAGCTGCTCGTAGGACTGCCAGAGTGGCAAATCCCTTCAGGAAGATTTAGCAGAGTATGGAGTAGTGGTACATTGTTCTACTGTACCTCTTCTGCATCCTCACCATAAAATTCACCATCAGAAGTTTGCAAATAAACATCTAAACAAGCCTGATGCATTTTGGAAACAAGTCCTGTGGACCGATGAGGATAAAATAGAACTCTTTGGCCACAATGATCAAAGGTATGTTTGGAGAATAAAAGGGCACAGAATTTCAGGAAAAGAACATCTCTCCAACCATTAAGCATGGGGATGGCTCAATCATGCTTTGGGGTTGTGTGACAGCCAATGGCACGGGGAACATTTCACGGTTAGAGGGAAGAATGGATTCAATGAAATTTCAGCAAATTCTTGAAGCAAACATAACACCATCTGTAAAAAAGCTGAAATTGAAAAGTGGATGGCTTCTACAAATGGATAATGATCTTAAACACACATCAAAATCCAACATAGACTACCTAAAAAGGCGCAAGCAGAAGGTTTTACCATGGCCCTCACAGTCCCCTGATCTGAACATCATTGAAAATCTGTGGTTAGACCTCAAAAGAGCAGAGCATGCAAGACGACCCAGGAATCTCACAGAACTGGAAGACTTTTCCAAGGAAGAATGGAAAAAAATCCATCAAACAAGAATTGAAAGACTCTTGGCTGGCTACAAAGTGTTTACAAGCTGTGATACTTGCAAAAGTTTGGGCACCCTACATGGTTAGTACCTAGTAGCACCCCCTTTGGCATCGGGCCATTTTCATTTTTTTTTCTATTTTGAAAATGTAACATATGAAAATATATATTTTTTTTTCCCCAAAAAAATACATTGGGAATGTGTCATCTTTAATTTTATGCCTTTTGAAGATCATTTTATCTTCAACTTGCTTAACTGTTCACAATAACAGTCATTTTGACCAGGGGTGTCCAAACTTTTACATGCCACTGTATTTCGTACCAAAAAAAGGAGGGTATGAAAACAACTTTTCTATAAGTTACATAACCCTTAACCCTTGTTTAAATTATGTTTTTATATTAAACATATTTTGTAAGGATTTTTGGTGACTTTTTTTTAAATTTTCATGTTATCAAGAAATCCTAAAAATTTTCCATATTCAACTTTTGCCATGAAGCCTAAAATGATTTGACTTTTCTCATGGGCCATAGACACAATGGTCTAGAACAGACCCTACTGACGTGTCTGGAAAGGGGAGTAGATAAGCAGTGAAATTACGGCTTGTGACTGGTGGATTCTGTAACATATCTACATGTACATGAGTGCTGTGATCATCAGTGTGAAAAGTGAGGTGGCTGCTGCAAAGAAAACTCCTACAGAAAACAGGAAGTCTCACCATATTACTTTGCTTAGGGTGGGTTCACACTACCGTTGGATTCCGTTATGATAGTGTCCGTTTCATAACAGACATTAACGGGCACTAAGGCAGTGTTCACACTACCGTTGGAGTCCGTTATGAAGGTGTCCGTTAAAAAAAACAAAACGGACACCTATCATAACGGACACTAACTGATGTTAATGCGTCCGTTTTTTTAACTGATCCAATTAATGGTTCAGTTAAAAAAAACGGACACATTAGCATCATTAGTGTCCGATAGCATCAGGTAGTGTCCGTTTTTTTAAAGAGGACCTTTCATGTCACATACCGCTAGAAAGCCGACAGCGCACTGAATTCAGCGCACTGCCGGCTTTCCCGGTATGTGCCCCGGGGCTGGAGATATCGGCGGTGTAAGTTACATGGTTTACTGTTTGAAGGGCGCTGCGAGGAACGCCATCCCTGACACTTCTCTTCGTTCAGAGACTTGTTCAGAGACTCTGACAGTACAGCTATAGACGAGTACAGAGAGAGGGGGCGTTCCTTACAGCCCAGCGATGACGCTAAGCTGTGAGGAACGCGCCCCTCATTACAAGTCTATGAACGAACGAGAAGTGTCAGGGAGGGAGTTCCTCGCAGCGCCCTTCAAACAGTAAACCATGTAACTTACACCGCCGATATCTCCAGCCCCAGGGCACATACCGGGAAAGCCAGCAGTGCGCTGAGTTCAGCGCACTGTCGGCTTTCTAGCGGTATGTAAAAACGCATGTGCCTGAGGACACGAAAGGTCCTCTTTAACACTTAGTTTTTTTTTTTTTTGGTTTGTTTCTCCTTTCTGAGCTTGCGCAGGGAAAATAAACGGACATAAAATAACGGACAGCAACTGATGGCTATCAGTTACTGTCCGTTATAAGTCCGTTACCCATAGACTTCAATGTTAAAAAAAAAAAATATCGGACACTTGCTGTCCGTCAAGAATCCGTTTTTTTCAAACGGACAAAAAAAATCCTGCATGTAGGATTTTTTTTGTCCGTGAAAAAATAACGGACTTCTGACGGATTTGGTGTAAACGGACACTAACAGACACAATAGAAAAACCCATTGAAATGAATGGAAATTTTAACGGATTTCTGACGGTTCAGCTAGTGTCCGATGCTAAAATCTTGTAACGGACACTACTGACGGTCACCAACGGTGGTGTGAATGCCCCCTAACTGATGTTAATGTGTCCGTTTTTTAACTGATCCATTTAATGGACACATTAGCATCAGTTAGTGTCCGTTTTTATACTATCCGTTTTTTGTTTTTGTTTCTTTTGTTTTTCTTGGCATGTGTAAAAAAAAAAAAAAAAACAAGACAGTAAAACGGACACCCGTCTGTTACTGTCCGTTACTCATAGACTTAATAATGTTAAAAAAAAATAACGGACGCTTGATGTCCAATCATGAAACTGTTTGTTTTCTTTTTAACGGATACAAAAGTCCTGCATGTAGGATCTTTTTTTGTCCGTGAAAAAAAATAGACATGTGATGGACACAAGATAAAATCCCATTGAAATGAATGGAAATTTTAATGGATTTGTGACAGTTCAGTTAGTGTTCATTGCTAAAATCTTCTAACGGACAATAGCAGTGGACACTACTGACTGTTACCAGCGGTAGTGTGAACGCCACCTTAGTGGCCAGAGTCAGAACTATAGATAACTTTAATAATTTTTCGTAGATTTCCTAGCAGCATTTGTGTCATTACATTTTGTAATATACTTTATTAATGGACACTTCAAACAGCTATACTGTATCTTGGGCATTATAAAACATAGAACAATGGTTCCAGTGTCATAGGAACTATGGCGTTCTCTTCTTTCACATTACACCACACACAGCCGGGATTGGCATTTTTATGTGCATCTGCAGCTGTATATAACTGGTGATGTCTCCAGAAATAAGAGAACTAGAACTGTGTGATCTTTGTGTCATATGAAAACTGAGAATCTTATGTTCCATATGGCACTACTGTTCTTTGTTTTATAATGCTTGAGATATACCTGTTTGAAATGGTTCCCCCAACAACTCCTCAGCTTCCCTGAATTATACAAGACCGCTCCTGTGCGTAATCTAGCGTGAAGAGGTCTACAAATTTCTGCTTATAATAGAGAAACAAAGTGGATTTTATTTCAGGATTTCACATAAAGGAGCCAAAATGTGTTCAAAAAGCCATTTAAGAGTTTAGGTATACTTAAATGATTTAATTCCAATATCCTATAAATAAGATGGCTTTTATAGCAGAGGTCAGCAACCTTCGACACTCCAGCTGCTGTGAAACTACAATTCCCAATTTTCAAGAACAGCAGAGCAAGTATACATGCTGGGAGTTGTAGTTTTACAACAACTGGAATGCCGAAGGTTGCCTAACCCTGTTTTGTAGAATTAAAGTTTAAAAAAAAAAAAAAATTCCAAATACCTTGCAATGCCGCTTATAATGAAATGTCAATACTCCCTGCTCAGCAATGGTAAGTTCTCTGGGAAACCAGTCAGGTGTTGATAAGGACACCTCAGCACTTAGGTGCAAGCATACATTCATGATGGAGGGAGCAACAAGAAGCATGCTGTATTTTTTACTCTTCATCCTTGTACCTTGGAGTCTTGTAAATGGCAAACCAGGAACCTCTGTAAAAATAGAATTTCCTAAAGATGCTTTTCACAACAGGTCAATCATCACCGACCATCAGTAAGTTCATTCATGTCCTGTAAGTCTTTCTTGCTCTATCTTTCTGCAGTGCTTTGTGTTAAAGCCTTCTGTTGGAGGTATCAAATGGGATTTCCCAACATATACCTCCAAGAGAAGGCTGTGTTGTATAACCATACTGTGGCATACATTATCAATGAGCCACAAGCTTAACACAAGTTTTTTTGTGATGGCCCACTGTATCGGAAAACAGTCTGCTGTGCTTTTCATTACAGTAGAAAATAAGGGACATTTATCAATACGTCCATCTCTGCACAGTCTTAAACTACAAATACCGTTTGTAGTTTTATAGAGATATATATATATATATATATATATATATATATATATATATATAATCTCGTACGGACCTTCATAAATATGGTTGTCTCTAGAAACTCAAATTCTGGCTCACCATGAGACAAATATTTGGCACAGAAAATGTAGACAAAAATCTTAACTTGCAGTCTTTAGTGTATAAATATTTGGTGCACGCATCAAAAACACAAAAATTTTTGGCACAACATAAGCAGACACAAATCTTCTCTCGCTTATTGAAGAGACAAATATGTGGTTCACAATGGGATTTTATGGTGCACAAAGTAAGTTGTCGTAAATTCATTGCACCTGCTTAAACTTGGTCTACTTTTTCACAAGAAAATCTGTGCCATATCCGTTCTTTTCGGTTTTATAGATGTGTCAGAAAGTTAGATACTTATAAACTATGCCCCTTATTAAAGGGAGTCTAGCATTAGAAAAAACACTTTTAAGCTAATGGAACATTGGAATGGCCTTTAAAAAGGCCATTCTTCTCCTACCTTTCACTGTTTTCTTCTTCCAGCCGACTCTAAGGTAATTTGTTTCTTCATCTATGTTAATGAGCACCCGGGGCGTTCCTCCTCTGCTGCGAGCACCCACGTCGTCATCACTTTTCACCGCCCCTTCGTCCGTTGTGGTGACTCCCCTCTTGGTCTTGTCTGTATCTACTTTCTTCTCAGTTCTCGCCCGCAGCGGTGTACGCTCTTGTGACAGACCACCGGAAAATGGCGGTCACAGTCGGCTCTGCCCGAACCTGAAGTGGCAGAGCCGATTGCGCATGCGTGAGAATTCGCTGCCGTACAGTGCTGTGGGCGAGAACTGAGAAGAAGGAAGATACAGACAAGACCAAGAGGGAAGTCACCGCAATGGATGAAGGGGCGGTGAAAAGTGATGACAAGGTGGGTGCTCGCAGCAGAGGAGGAGCGCCCCGGGTGCTCCGTGGTGCTCATTAACATAAATGAAGAAACAAATTACCTTAGAATCGGCTGGGAGAAGAAAACAATGAAAGGTAGGAGTAGAATGGCCTTTTTAAAGGCCTTTCCAATGTGCAATTAGCTTAAAAGTGTTTTTTCTAATGATAGACTCCCTGAATGAGGTACAGTAAAACTGGCCAAAAATCGTTCAGTTTTTGAAGCCTTTTTATTTTTAGTCAGATTATTGACCCTGTTGTTTCTTCTACAGCTGTAGTATGCACAGTAAGTGGCTGGCATTAAAGGTGACCTTTGGGCTAGCTGAGGTATACAATAATTTGAGCATACAGCCCCTTTTTGTACATTCTCTCCTGTATTTTTGCTCTTTTTATATTTAGAAACAATCTTTGAGTCGGAGGCAATCCTATCAGTGATAGACAGCTATCTTTGTGTGCACAGTGTTATATTCTGGGTATATGATATTGGATAAGTCTTAATGGCCGTTTGCTCCTTGTATAATTTTTCTATGTAATTGTTTAGTCATCTTGAAGAGGATTTGAAGCATGAACTTGGAGATATTGACCTTGAGAAAGCTTCAGACGATGAGCTTGAGTTCTATTACTTCACGTAAGTCTGCTGCCATGCCCTGCAAGAAAATGCATTTTGTGTGATGGACAGTATTCACTGCAGTCTAAACTCTTACAGTGGGAAACCAAGTATATGATTTTATTTAAAGGGGCATTCCATTTTGAGGGATTTCATTTTTTGGGTTAGAGAATAGGACCTCATACAATTTTTTTTATGTACCGTATTTAAAACTTTGCTCACACATCTATATCAGTGTGGCAGCCTCTCTGAAGTAATTGTATGGTGTTGTAGTCCTCTGTAATACATTCATAGATGCACTGAATAGTGCTAAACGTGGTGTCAGTCATGTGACCCCTGGGATGTAGGTGACCGCTCATGTACCTAACAGGTGAATAGTAGTTTATGGAACAGCAGAACATATACAGTATTATTACAATTAACTTTATTAACAACATGACAGCTTCATCCAGAGACAGGCATCCATGTTATAAAATCACTTACAGAGATGTTGTATATACATACAGTGAAGCAGCTGCTACTCCCGCCACATGTTGTTTTGTGTTTTGTTGTTGTCATTTGTGTTTTTTAGTGTACCCCCAGTTCTAAGCAACTTTTCATAAAGGAATGGTGTGGGTTAATATAAGAAACTATGTAATATATTTTATAAAATAAATATGTTTTCTTCTCCTCTTTTCAAGCAGTTACTTTTTCATATTAGTCTATGAAGAGGGGTGGGGGGATAGAAGTGGCACTCAAATAATTGCTGCTGTTACACTCTGCTATTCCTTGCTTGTTTTGTCTTTTTATAAACTGTCATTTTTATTGAAAAATTTTTTGAAAAAGATACAATTCAAATGCAAAGCAAATAATCCGTTAAATCCAAAAAAGAAAAACAACAACACAAAGACTTAATTTAGGGAATACAAAAGACACAACAAAGGGAAGTAACAATAAGGAGAAAGACAGTTGGGGGTCAGATTTCAGAGACCCTGTGTGGCACAGTAGGAATCCCAATGGGACCAAATTGCTTCAAATGCCTCTACCGTGTGGTTGAGGGAGGCAGTCAAGTACTCCAGACTGCGGACGTCCTTCATACGGACTATCAATTCTGAAATTGCTGGGGGAAGAGCTTCCCTCCAATGGCGGGCTATAAGTGTTTTGGCCGCGGTACACAAGTAAAGAAATAACTTAGATGTATTTTTACCGAGATCTTTTGGAGGGAGATTCAGCAGATAAACCATGGGATCCAGGGGTATACCCTGGATAAAAAGAATGTTAGTCAACTTCCCAACCTCAAATCAGAAAGGGCGGACTAGGGGGCATTCCCAAAAAACATGAAACAATGTTCCAAGTGTCGCTTGGCATCGCCAACAACTAGAAGAAATAGTAGGGTTGAGAGTATGCAGTAGAGCCGGAGTATGATACCAGTGCATGAGTATTTTGTATTGTGTTTCCCTAAACGTTATACAGGAAGAGGATTTAGCTGCTCGGGACCAGATAACCTGCCACTGGTTGTGTGAAATGTGCATGCCCAAGGCTTCAGACCACCGGGTCATATATTTGTGGACCACCGGGGCCCGCCCCCTTGAGGGATAAAAAGCCTATATATATTTGATATCAGGCCTCTAGTGGAGGTGCCTGCTCGACATAATCGTTCAAATACTGTGGGGAGGGAGACCCGGGTGGACCCAAACTGGGAAACAACAAAATGAACTATCTGCTGGTAGTGGAACCACTCTGAGGTAGGCAAGTGCTGTATGGAAGTGAGGTAATCGAAGGACCTGAGCTCCAAAGTCGACGGGTCCACCAAGTCAGCTATATGGAACAAGCCCAACCCACTCCAGGGCCTGACCATAGCGGCAGTGAGTCCGCTCGGAAGAAGTGGATTATATAAAAAGGAAATCATAGATGAGTGCGGGGAGGCCAATCGAAAGAGTCTAGAACATGTGTTCCAGATACTCCGGGTGAAGCCGATAGGGCCCAGCAGCGGGGTAGAGGGTAGGGGGGGGGGGGAGGAGGACCACAGATATGCATTGGGATGTACAGGAGCCAGCCAAAGCTTCTCTATCTCCACCCATTTCGTGTGCGCCTGGGGTGCCGCCCAAAACGGTATACTCCGCAGATGAGCAGCCCAGTAATAGTGCAACATGTGTGGAACCCCCATTCCCCCCTCCGTCTTACCCGCCAGCATCACTGATCGGGGAATGCGATGGCGCTTGCCATTCCATATAAATTGAAATATTGCTTTTTGTAGGGATTTCAATTCGGACCTAGGGACTGCAACTGGGAGGGTTTCAAAGAAATAAAGAAGCTTCGGGAGGAGGGTCATCTTAACCGCAGTTATACGGCCTATGAGAGAAATATGAAGTGGGCGCCACTTATCTAGGAGAGAGCGGAGCTCATGAAACAGGTGAGGATAATTGGCTGAATAAAGAGTATGATACGAAGAAGATAATTGGACACCCAAATAGCGCAGTGAGCGGTCCCTCCACTGGAAAGCAAAATTAGATTTAAGCAACTGCAAAACCTCGCTTGGGACATTTAAAGGCAGGGCTTCCGTTTTACTAGGGTTAACCTTATAGCCCGATAGGTCTCCATAATCCTTTAAAACACGGAGAAGATTTGGAAGGGAGGTATGGGGTTTAGTGAGGGTCAACAGGACATCATCTGCAAATAAACTAATCTTAAATTCCCTATCTCTCACAAATACCCCAGTGACATCCGGGGCAGATCTAATTTGGACCGCCAGGGGTTCAATACACAATGCAAATATTAGAGGTGACAAGGGGCATCCCTGACGGGTTCCATTACGGATGGACAAGGGTTGGGAGGAAGCATTAGGGAGCTTAACAACTGCTGAGGGGTGAGAATAGAGAGCCCTTATGGCCGTGAGGAAGGCCCCCGAGAACCCGTAGCTCTCAAGGGTGGCTATCATAAATGACCAATCAAGGCGATCGAAGGCCTTCTCAGCGTCCAGGCTCAAAAGCAAAGTGGGGGTGGAAGAACGGTTGGCCACGTCAATCAAGTCCACTGCCCTTCTAGTGTTGTCTCCTCCTTGACGACAAGGGACAAATCCCACCTGGTCTTTATGGATGAGAGTCGGAAGCCAAAGGCCAAGCCTGTTTGCCAAGATTTTTGTAAATAGTTTGAGATCTGTATTCAGGAGGGCGATGGGACGATAATTAGAACATTCCTGATGGTCCTTATGTGGCTTTGGGACTAGGGAAGTATGGGAGTGTAGCATTGTATGCGGGATCGGGGCTCCGTCCAAAAAAGAATTGAAGAGTTTACACATATGAGGAAGGAGATCAGAATGGAAAGTTTTATAATAGGCATAGGTGAACCCATCCGGGCCCGGAGCTTTACCATTAGGGAGACCCTCCAAGACGGCAGTCAACTCCTCGCCCAATATTGGAGCATTAAGCGAAGAGAGAGCTGAAGCTGGGAGGACCGGGAGTCGACAGGAGGTCAGGTAGGAATGCAAATTTGTCTCTGTAATGGAGGGGCCTCTCCTAGCAGGCGAGGGAAGGTTATATAATGTAGTGTAGTAATCCCTAAACAGGGTCGCTATGGTATCGGGGGTGGTGTTGTAGGGTGCCCTGGGAATCTCGGACAGCATGAGGTGTAGAAGAAACCCGGCGGTCTTTCAGGGCTCTGGCCAGGAGAGTATGGGCCTTATTTCCCCTCTCATAATACCTCTGACGGCTGTAGAGGAGAAGGCGTCCGGTGGCCTGGGTGGCAAGGTCGCGGAGGTCCGCCCTGGCAGCTACCAATTGACGTAACAAAGATACCGTGGGTCGTAACATCAGTCGCTCGGTAAGAGATCCGATCTTACTAGTTAAAGCCTCCTCTCTAACCTTCCGATTTCTCTTGGTCTGTGTTCCCAATGCAATACAATGACCTCTCATTACTGCCTTATGGGCTTCCCACAGTGTAGATATAGCGGGGACTGATTCAAGATTAACTCGAAAGTATTCTTGAAGGTGAGTACGAAGTTTACCCTGGGTCTCTCGTGAGTGAAGGAGGGATTCATTAAGACGCCAGTGGCAGCGTTTTGTCGGAGAGCAGTAGGGGGACAGTGTTAACATTACAGGCACGTGATCGGACCAGGATATGAGTCCTATGTTGGCTGACTTTAATAAGCGAAGAGCTAATGTGTTACTGAAAAAGTAATCTATTCTAGAGTGGGTTTTATGAGGGTGGGAGTAAAATGTAAAGGAGCGGGCAGAGGGATTGTCCACCCGCCAAAGGTCGTAAAGGGCAACTGACCGTACAAGGCAGCGAAACTCCCTTGCTAATCTCGTCTGCGAGGGTCCAGGAGGGTCATTAGTGAGGGTGACTCTATCCATATTTTCAGAAAAGGCCATATTAAAGTCTCCTCCCAGTAACAATGCTGATCCCTCAAACATTTGCAATTTCCCCAGGACTTGTTTAAGGAAGGGGATCTGAGAAGAGTTAGGAGCGTATATGTTACACAGAGTGATGGGTTGACCGTGTAAAAGCCCCTCCAAAATAATATATCGACCTTGGGGGTCTAAGTGAGAAGCCGAAACAGTGATAGGGCAGGCACGGGAAAGCAAAATAGCTACTCCTCCCTTCCTACGATTACAATATGCTGAGTAAGCAGAGGGGAAGTAATGGTGAGCAAAATTAAACGTGCCAGTATGATCATAATGGGTCTCTTGGAGAAAAGCTACCTCTGCCTGAAGAGAGCGAAGCTCCCGCAGGACCATTCGCCGTTTTGTGTTGGAGCCCAGGCCCTTGACATTTAATGTAATGCACTTAACCATAGGGAATACAGAGTGGATTTGTTGCTAGTGTAGGAAAAAAATGAAGCAAAGGCCGATCTCACCCAGCCGTGGAGAATCCAGAGCCTTGAAAAAATAAAGGTGGAGGGCCCAGGCCACCGTAGCCAGACGAGTCTCCGAACCTGAAAAAGGGGGGGAAAGGAGAAGGGGCAAAGGGGGGGGGGGGGGAAAGACCAAAGACACATAAAAAGACAAAGCATAACAAATAAAAAACAAAAATATATAAATAACATAATTAAACTAAATCTAGTGGTCAGGACTATATCTCCTGGCCGGGGGCAAAAAAAAAGTGTCCAAGTCAGGGCCACAAGTGACCCTACCGGGGCCCAACCAGTGGGTCCACAGCTGGACATAGCCCCCATGGTAAGGGGGGGGGTGGGTGGGAAGCGAGGGGGAATTAGCCATATGCAGATCCAAATAAACAATTGGGGACCTGAAGATAATTGCATCTGACAGTCACTGGGGGGGGGGGAGTCTAACCCGCCCGTCAAAACTTAAATTTAAATATAATGCAAAACAGTTGTGGGACCATAAAAAGAAAAACGCGTATAAATGCAAACAAAAATAGTAACAGAACACCCCTAGTGATCAGAGTAGACATATCCCTCCCAAGGACTAGGAGGGCCGAGAAAAAAGATACAATCACGGAGGAGGGGGCTCCACCCTCGATCTTCTGGAAGAACGTTGCTGATGTCTAGTTGGGTTCTGGGTCGTCCAGACCGGGGGAGGTGGTGGTGGTGGAGCAATCAGTTCCCAATTCTGCAGATCAGGGAGAGGAATATCCATAGCAGTGCAGAATGGCTCCAGGTCTGCATAGAACCGTAAAGTAGCAGAGCGTCCATTGTGCCTAGCCGTCAACGAAAAAGGAAATCCCCAACGATATGGTATTTGTCGGTCGCATAAAAGCTGCAGCAGAGGGCGCAGGTATCTTCTTTTTCTGTAGTGTAATCCAGGAGAGGTCCTGGTAAAGTTGAATCTTGGCTCCTTCAAATTCAAAGTCTTTAAGGCGACGGGCCTTGGAGAGGATGGTTTCTTTCAGTGCATAGTCATGCACGCAGCAGATAACATCACGTGGAGTGGGGCCAGATCCTTTGGGGCGCAGGGCCCTGTGCGCTCTATCTAGTTTAATTTTATGTGTAGGTGGTTCCTGCAAGATGGAGTTGAAAACCTCCCCCAAGGTAGCGTGTAAATCCTCCTCTTGGTTAGCCTCCGGCAGCCCCTTGATTCTGATATTGTTGTGTCTGCCCCGGTTATCCAAGTCCTCTAAATGGCGCTGCATGTCATTAACCACTTGGCAATGGGAGAGGACAGTGTCCTGGAGGTGAGACACATGAGATCGGGTCTGGTCATGATCGTCCTCAAGGGTATCAACCCGGTTTGCAATATGCTGGAGATCTTGCCGCAGGACAGCAATTTCTGTGCGTATCTCTGAGCGGCATGCAATTGTAACTTTATTGACCAAGGAATCAAAGTCCTCCTTTGACGGCAGGTGAGCAAGGTAATCAAGCCATGGTGGAGGGTCAGAAGAGGCTGCCAGGGCAGAGTGAGGCGGAGGTCGGGGTGGTGGGGCAGACAGCTGGGTACAGGTAGCAAAGGGGGACAAGGATGAAGTTGTCCCCAAGTCTGCCTCCTCATCTCCTAGGGGGGATGGGGGCTGCTGCAAAGGCACGTGGGTGGAAGGTTGGGAGAACTGTTGGGGGGTGAGAGGTTCCCCCACTGGGCCAGGAAGCTGCCTACAGTCATGTGGTAACACGTGGGGCGCTGGGTCCCCCTGATATTGTAGGGGGGAGCCCGCTGAAGAGTGTACTGGCTGAAGCTGCGGGGGAGGGGGGGTAGTCAGCGCTGCGGCGCAAACAGCCGCAGCGCCTGTCTTACCCGGCGATGAAGGGGTCTTGGGTCGTGTGCCCGAGCTGTCAGATTCCAGGAGCGCAGGAGGTCTAAGGGATTGGCTTCTTTGTAGCGCGGAAGCCCCACGCGCCGCCAGCGGAGCCGCCGCGGTGATCTCGCCGCCGGCGCTACAGATGAAGATGGCCGCCGCCTCGTGGAGGCCCGCGCCTGCAGACGTTGTTGCCGGCTGCAGGAACGCGGACAGGGTAGGCTGAGTAGACCTGTCCGCGGGTGCAGTGTCTCCTGTAGCCGGTGTCCGGCCCGTTTTTTTAGCCATGGGGGTCTGTGTAGCGCAAATGGTCCCACTTAATCAACGGTAAGGTAGGAGCTCCCCCAGAAAGCGTCCTACTCCATCGGATCCTTAGCCACGCCCCCCTGTTTTGTCTTTTTAACACTGCTAGGTTGTAGATTAGAGGCTGTGAGAGCACAAAATGAGGCAATAAATCATTTAACCAGAGGGCAGGAGAATCTCACTCACTCTTCTCCCGTTCATAGAGTTATATATGTGAGGCTGAATATGGAGACAAATATAATGTAAACAAGCAGTGAGATTGAAGATAAGGAGCAGGAGAACAGCTTAATAAGTGGTGAAGGAAACAGATCTCCTTAATAAGATATATTGCAAAGTTTCTTATATTCACATGTACTTTTCATTTACGAAAAGTTGCTTATAACTAGAGGTACACTTTAAGCCATGTAACTATTTTGCCTAACGTCAGCACTTTGTGGCCAATATTTGGTTGCTATCCACTTTTTAGTGCCACATGGATGATATATGTGTGCCTTCCATGCCCTCTACTGACCCATTTATTTTATTAAATGAGCCCAGGCTGCAAAAACAGACAGGAATAGGACCTGTTCTGACTTTTACCAGAGGTTAAAACCCCCTACACTGACCAATGTACATGTGAATGGGACCATAAGAAAATAATGGGTCTATGTGCTAAAAAAAAAAAAAAACACCTATAGCACAGTGACAAAGCACATGATTGTGTGCATGGAGCCTTAATGAAATGAAAGACTAATATGGATCAGAATATGAGATATCACAAACTTACTGTTAAATGGAAGTAGGATCCTGTCAGGCCAGGATGCTACTGTGGTAGGATAATGCCCTACAAGGAACACTAGAGATCCGTGCAGAACTAAAATGCTTGAAATATCGTTGTGGCATTTATTTTTTGGGGTTTATGCACACTGGCACAGATATTCTCCCCTCAAAGCAATTGTTGCTAGGGGGGCCTGTGCATACCACATGCAATATTCGGTGTGGAATTTGACAAAAAAAAAAAGTCATTGTCTCCATATGAAACTGGAGGCATACAAAGCTGCAGTTGAAGGCTCACACACATACCAAGATGGAGATGTAAGACAGCGTATGCATGAGCCCTAGCCCTTAATAATACATTTTGTAACGCTCTTGCTTCTACACATGATGCTATATGTAAATGTCACTTGTAAAATAATCTAGCAGCTTCCTAGACCTCAATTTAGGCTGTTCGGGCTGGGAAACTCAGTCCGTATTGGTCAGATTTACCGGTCCAAACCTGTATCAGCAGAACTGAACTGATATGCCAAGTGAAATTCAGGCCTATACATGACCCTAGTTTTGCAGCCCACCTCGACTGTGCGAGACTGGCCTTAAAGATGTTCTTACAAGTATACTCCAACCTTGGAAAATGTATGTTATGGTTTGACTAATGGGGGCCCCGAATGTTTGGACTCTAAATGTTGCCCATATAAATGTTTTAATCAAAGTTTACGCCAAAACTTCAATAGGCACGCACTGTCCTTTCAACAGACTTTACATAAATGAATAGTACAGGCGATTATCATGAACTCTGTAATGTATCTCAGAGAGAATAGCCTCATTGCTCTCTTATCAAGCTGTATCCCTGCTCTCCTTCCCAATGCTAAAGTGAGTTTCACTGTGAAAATCTCGGCAATATCTGTTTCGAGATGGACTGCAGGTCACTTGACTCAGAAGGCTCATCTCTATACAAGTCTGGGAAGGGGGAAGAAATGAGAATAGGGAGAGACAGCAGGAGAGAACACTGCTGCTGGAGCTGAGTAGAAACTTTTTATCACAACCAAAGCACATTATTCACATCCACACAGGTCAGTATGTCACTATATATGTGCTATATGGTCTTGGGGCTGTTTCTGAGACAGTCAGTTATAGAGCAGGTTTTCCTTTACGTAGTGTATGCAGTATGTGGCACCTAGTCTCCATCCAACAGTTGAGAGGAATGAAAACTAGAGATGTAGCCCACAGAGGGGAAACTGCTAAAAACTGCAGAATATTTCATATAATACTGCTTATGTAGACACATAACAGCTTATCCTGAAATATCACCTGAAACAACAAGTATGCTTAAAATTTTTGCCATAACTATGTGCTAAAGCGAGGAATCCATACTGCAAGAAACCCTGTCCCCAGTGCTCCGTTGTCTCGGAGTGCGGTCTGGTCCTGCTGCTTCCGTGTTTTCTGCTGCTGGAAGTCCCTGCTGCATGTGACCGCCAATCACAGCTGATTTCCGGCAAAACAAGACATCAGAGCAGCAGGACCAGACCGCACTGGGAGGACATCAGGGACAGGTGGGTATGGGGCGTTTTTTGTTTTTTTAACCTTCCCCAGCCTAATGTAAAAAAATTTAAAAAATAATAATAATCCTGGACAACCTCTTTAAGCGTGTGTTCACATGGCGGAAAATGAAAATCATTTTCCGATGCCGAAATTTTTGACTCGGTCTGCCGCGACGGGATTCTGATGCAGTGCATCAGCATTCCGTCGCGGCATTTTGCTACTGATTAGGCCCGGATGAATGGGCCTAATCAGGAGTGCGTCTCGAGCCGCGGAATCCGCGGCAAGATAGGTCATGTCGCTTTTTTTTTCCACTAGCGGAAAAAAGCCGCTATAGGGGGGGAAAAAACACTACTGACTCCCATTGAAATGAATAGGAGGAGTTTTTTCAGGCGGATTTTGACTTGGATTCCGCGTCAAAATCCGCTGCCAAAAAACTCTGTGTGAACACAGCCTAAAGTAGCACTCCCACAATTTTTTTTTGTAATTTTCTGGCTCTGAAAGTATACAGTTGGTGAAGGTGGCTGCATTTGTAAGGTAACCAATGCCTTCTGTTACTTAACTGTGTCATGTGAACAGCATCCTAACTCTCCAACTGACACAGCTTCATACAGTGATATGAAAAAGTTTGGGCACCCCTATTAATCTTAATCATTTTTAGTTCTAAATATTTGGGTGTTTGCAACAGCCATTTCAATTTCATATATCTAATAACTGATGGACACAGTAATATTTCAGGATTGAAATGAGGTTTATTGTACTTACAGAAAATGTGCAATATGCATTAAACAAAAATTTGACCGGTGCAAAAGTATGGGCACCTCAACAGAAAAGTGACATTAATATTTAGTAGATCCTCCTTTTGCAAAAATAACAGCCTCTAGTCGCTTCCTGTAGCTTTTAATCAGTTCCTGGATCCTGGATGAAGGTATTTTTGACCATTCCTCTTTACAAAACAATTCCAGTTCAGTTAAGTTTGATGGTCGCCGAGCATGGACAGCCCGCTTCAAATTATCCCACAGATGTTCAATGATATTCAGGTCTGGGGACTGGGATGGCCATTCCAGAACATTGTAATTGTTCCTCTGCATGAATGCCTGAGTAGGTTTGGAGCTGTGTTTTGGATCATTGTCTTGCTGAAATATCCATCCCCGGCGTAACTTCAAATTCGTCACTGATTCTTGTACATTATTCTCAAGAATCTGCTGATACTGAGTTGAATCCATGCGACCCTCAACTTTAACAAGATTCCCGGTGCCGGCATTGGCCACACAGCCCCAAAGCATGATGGAACCTCCACCAAATTTTACAGTGGGTAGCAAGTGTTTTTCTTGGAATGCTGTGTTTTTTTGACGCCATGCATAACGCCTTTTTGTATGACCAAACAACTCAATCTTTGTTTCATCAGTCCACAGGACCTTCTTCCAAAATGAAGCTGGCTTGTCCAAATGTGCTTTTGCATACCTCAGGCGACTCTGTTTGTGGCGTGCTTTCAGAAACGGTTTCTTTCGCATCACTCTCCCATACAGCTTCTCCTTGTGCAAAGTGTGCTGTATTGTTGACCGATGCACAGTGACACCATCTGCAGCAAGATGATGCTGCAGCTCTTTGGAGGTGGTCTGTGGATTGTCCTTGACTGTTCTCACCATTCTTCTTCTCTGCCTTTCTGATATTTTTCTTGGCCTGCCACTTCTGGGCTTAACAAGAACTGTCCCTATGGTCTTCCATTTCCTTACTATGTTCCTCACAGTGGAAACTGACAGGTTAAATCTCTGAGACAACTTTTTGTATCCTTCCCCTGAACAACTATGTTGAACAATCTTTGTTTTCAGATCATTTGAGAGTTGTTTTGAGGAGCCCATGATGCCACTCTTCAGAGGAGAGTCAAATAGGAGAACAACTTGCAATTGGCCACCTTAAATACCTTTTCTCATGATTGGATACACCTGGCTATGAAGTTCAAAGCTCAGTGAGGTTACAAAACCAATTTTGTGCTTCAGTAAGTCAGTAAAAAGTAGTTAGGAGTATTCAAATCAATAAAATGATAAGGGTACCCAAATTTTTGCACCGGTCAAATTTTGGTTTAATGCATATTGCACATTTTCTGTTAGTACAATAAACCTCATTTCAATCCTGAAATATTACTGTGTCCATCAGTTATTAGATATATCAAATTGAAATGGCTGTTGCAAACACCCAAATATTTAGAACTAAAAATTATTAAGATTAATAGGGGTGCCCAAACTTTTTCATATGACTGTATGTGTGGACAGGAAGTCAATTTCTCTATATATTCCTGTGAGATTCGCATCAAGGCTGTCATGAGAGTGAATGGAGAAACTGACATCCTGTCCACACATAATTATACTTATCAAACATACTTCTCAAATATACTCAGTTAGCCTCTAAAAGGTATCGCCTGATTTCTTCACTCTTCCACTACTTTCAATGGCTAACACGGTACAACATTATACTACTGTCCACACATAAGACGCTTTGTCCATTGGCGAGCAAGTGTCACCTGACACAGCTGAGGACCAGAACACAGAACTCACATATACAGCCACCGGTAAGAAGATAACCTTCATTATGGTTTTCATCAGGTATGTTTCTAACAGGCCAGAGAACAATTTTTTTTGTGCTTCTTTACATGTAATACATGACACTCTACAAACCTCAATACTACAAAATGATCTTATATAGTCTACTATAATGGTCTATGTACACAGGTAGCACTGTCTCCGATAATGTAAGTCTTGTCTAGGATAATAAGTAGAGATGTAATTCTTACTAACCCTATACACTTGTGCACATTGCAGAATGCATGACTTTGATCACAATAAGCTCCTAGATGGGCTGGAAATCATGGCCGCATTACAAGAATCTCTTGATGACCATATAGGAAACGTCTTCAATCGGGAGGAAAAGATGAAATATTATATAGGTAGGAGGTGACTTGTGTTTGCCTGTACTTATTCTGTATGTTTGGAACATATACATGCCAAATATATTTTTCTTGTTTTAATGATGTCTATCATTACATAAAAATAATTCTTTATTAGGCAGCTGTACCTGTATATTAAAGGTAGTGCAAAAACTAGGGTCAGTTTATATTGTTTGTATGTTGAAGGTATATACCAGGAGAATTTGAGCAAACACCTCTGTGTAAGGCTATGTTCATATCTGCGCCGGAGTCTGTTCAATGGAGGAAAGCGTCCTTCAGACTGAGGCTCCACTTCGTGGAAACACAGCTTTTTTTTGTTGCTTTTTTTCCCCATTCCTTTTGCAACCATTATTGGAATTGGCTCAAAAAAAAAAAAAAAAAACGCAGCAAAATCTGCAACAAAAAAAAACTGCATTTCTGCAATGTGGGGCTATAGCACCATGGAGGACACCTGACGGACCCCATTATAGTCCACACCAGGCTCCATGTGAACCTAGCGTTACTATACATTGGCATGCATCACGTGTGTGTCTGTCTGTGTGTATATATAAATATATATAATACATACACAATGTGGTATACATCTTTTTTTACAAAATTCCTCTGTATAGAATAGTACAACAGACAGACTATTCCATTTCATCCAACAGAGGCAAAAGTATTATCTTGGCCTCTGTCAGGTAAATAGGAAATGTTTGATTCGTGCATTGGGAGCAATTCCCAATTTGGCCATGCTGCCTATTTTTGGCTATCTGTCAGTGGAAAATAAGTTTTTGTCCAATTGGCAGTTTAATTGTTAATGTTGATGGCATGAACATTCCTATCGGCAATCGGACGGTCATCCGAAAGTGTATATAACCAGCCTTCACTAACCTTTTCAACACATCGCAGTTTTTCCCGCAGCGCTTTTCACAGAAAGTCCTCAGGCGTTTTCTGTGCGGACTTTCTGCTTCCATTATACCTATAGGGAATCCGCCAGTGTTTCCGTAAGTATAATTGACTGCTGCAATTTCCAAAACCACAGCATGTCCGCTGCACATGTTTTTCCGCAATGTATGGGTGGGATTCTCTAGAATCCCATTCACCTTGTAGTGACTGTAAAATGCCTAGGTTTTTACCACGGCATTTACGCCACGTGGGGCTCTGGCCTAAGTGATTAAAATTAAGAGCACACATGCGGTATTTGCGCTTGTCACACCGTTGTATAAGTTATCCTCACATGTAAAGGGGTCTTTAATCCTACGATTTAGTGGTAGGACCTGCCAGCTCTTTATATATACATGTTCTCTCCATGGCTCTGTACAGGTTTGGATCTGGTTTGCTTCTTTTTTTGCAC
Organism: Leptodactylus fallax; assembly: GCA_947044405.1. Classification (NCBI taxonomy): domain Eukaryota; kingdom Metazoa; phylum Chordata; class Amphibia; order Anura; family Leptodactylidae; genus Leptodactylus; species Leptodactylus fallax. The sequence goes on from CAMRHE010000123.1 coordinate 2,138,304, forward strand.
AGGCTGCCTAAAGAGTTAAATCATTTTCCTTTTTAAATTGCAAAACATAAAGTTGTGCAAGTTCAAAGTGATCTAAAAACTTGGCTGAAGCTGTGCTAAAGAAGATCAAAGACAAGTTGTCTGTACCTACAGAGGCTCACGTGTCACTGCACATCTCTCCAGATTACAGCTCTGTACAAGAATGTCAGCTCTGGTGTTCATACGTCATGTCATTTTAAGAAAAAAAAACTCCTTTACCTGTATCCAGACCTTTCATTTATTTCAAGCCGCATTAGTATTCATCATTCTAGCAGCAGCACTGCACCATAGGGTATGGCACTGCTTTTGATTCGTCGAGTAAATTCACAAGTGGCATTTTTTTTTTGATTTTGTGCAAAAATTTCTGTTCCATGCCATGTGCAGGCGGATATTTTGGCAGCATGGACAAGGATTTTTGCAAGCTTCACTTAGATGAATGTCACAAATCTAAATTTTAACATCTTGGCAAAAGGGATACATGCCAACTGTCCCACTTTTGCTAGAACTATCTCAGAAACAGAGACATAAAAGGGTGGGCGTTTATGTAAACCCCACACCAAAATGAGGATTCTTGGGGCAGTCACAGGAGGGCTTTCAGGTTCAGATTTTGGCCTATGAAATGGCAGCAAGTGTGCTTATGGTTAGCGGGGGGGAACCAAGATTTAAGATTTAAAGGGATTTTGTGCTGGGGAATTGGAATGAGTGGAGAACCATGCTAAGGACCAGGACTATGTTTTAACCACTTCCATACCAGATGCTTTACCCCCCCGTTCCAGACCAGGCACATTTTCAAGTTTTTAGTATGTGCGGTTTTGGAAGGCTATAACATTTTTATCATTTGCGTTATTCAACTAACTTGTGTCTTTTTTCAGTGACACATAGGGCTTTGTTCTTATTTTTGCATGTGTTTTAATTTTTTTTATATTCAGGAAAATATAAACAAAAGAGGGGGAAAACGTCTGTTTTTCACTTTTTTTTTTTTTTTATTTAACATGAAGTGCTACTAAAAAACTTTATAAAATAGTATTTCCTCTCCGTTACGGTAATTTTTATTGTGTCGTCGGAGGTTGGGCTATAACCTGTAATAAGGGTGTTTTATTGGCATATTTTATTTTTTCATAATAGACTTTTGGGGACATCTGATCACTTTTTTTTTTTTTTTTTTTTTTTTGTGGGGGAGGCGGATTTCCCCTGTAGCTGGGGCTGGTACATTTAGTCCCAGTTGTAGGACGAATACAGTCTCCTGCACGTTGCTTTCACATAACTATAGAGCTGATCTGTGTACTGTAGGACCCAGCAGTTCTAACACGCTGATCCCTGCAGATCACGTGACCGCCAGGTCAGAGGGGAGTCGCAAGATGGCGGTACCCATGGCACTGTATACACAGCGATAGGAAAGGTAATAAACCTTTTCTGTCTTCTCCCTGGGCTCTTTGACTGAAGTTACAGCCGGCTCCCCGTTTCAGCAGCTGCATGAATTTGTGCAGCTGCTGAATTCTGCTTGGACGTACCGGTACAAGGACGTATATAGACTATATACGTATATAGTCTATGGGCGGTACTGACGTGGTTAAGGAAATACCATGGAGGGAACCACACTGGGGAACAGTAAGTAGAAATGAGAGGAATGCCATGCTGTGGTACAAGAATGATGCAGCCATATTGAACCAGGAAATGTGCAGGTCACCAGGAGAGTAAGAAAGAGTTGGGCCCCCCTCTTGTTATGTGTGTGGGTTGGAGTGACTTGTGTATAGTACCATGGCTGTATTGTCAGTTCCAGGCTAGACCTGGTCCTATATAATATGCTGTAATTTCCTCATTGCTTGGGAGAACTGTACATGCTTGCTGAATCCATTAGACAATGTAACCTGCATTCTCTAGGCTGCTTTTTTTTTTTTTTCTTCTCTCCTTTGTGAGGACCATCCTTCTGAGCAAATTTGGGTGGTCGGCTCAAAAAGGCTTCACTGTATCTAGCAGTGGTTGTTAAATGTTAATAGCCATGTGCCCTCCTACTGCAACAATCTCTTTTTAGCATGGAAACTATATGTGACAGCATGACTACATTCACCTGTCTGACAGCAAGAGAGCTTAGAGAAGGAAGGTGCAAGTGGGCAAGCTCTGCTGTAACTAGAAGGGGGTCAGATTGGCGGGGGCGGGGTGGCGTGGGCGCGCTGGAGACTGCTGTGTCTGTTTGTGGAGAAGAGTGTGCAGGAGGGAAATCCTGTTGTGGGTAGGAAGAGGTTCTGTCCAGATATAACTATCATGTCTATTGAGTGTTTAAACTTTCAAAAAATATAATTTATTATATAGTAAGACAATAGATTAGTTGCACATATTTGAAAATATTACTTTAATCTAAAATTATATTTATTGTATGACTCAAATCTCAATTTCTACACAGAAATGACAGATGAGGTTCTAGAAGAAGACGATCTGGATAAGGATGGGTTCTTATCCTTTGTTGAATACATGCACTCACAAAAACGAACAGCAAGTCCAACCACAATCCTGGACAAAACAGCAAAGGATAAAGCAAGCAGCTGAAAACGTAAATAAAATGCACAAAGCAGTTTATCATGTGTGATGGTGTCTATTACAAAATACATGGAGAACATAATATAATTCTATGCAGGTTTTCAGATTTTATTATATACAACTGAATGTAAAGTTGTATCTTAGTTATGTGTCTGGTGTATTCACGAGGGGTGGGCTGCTGCATAACTATGTGTCTGGTTTATTACAATGACATCAACACCTTTAGGATGAATTGGAACACCAACTGTCAGCACCTGTCCCCTCAAGAGTGGAAAAGTGGAGGATGTAAGAGTCTCCAACTCTATATTAACGCCAATGGTTATGGAGGACATCCACAGAAACGCTCTGTAGTTATACTCCTGTAATATTTAAGCACTAGAAATAAGCATTAAATCTTAAAAGCATTTACATTATTCCTGGAAATTTACATTTCAAAGAAATATTAAATTAATATTGAGGTGAACATCCCGATCTCAGACGTCAGAATACGTTTATTATGATGATTCCTTATGGCTGTAAGAACATCATGGAAACTAGGACATTAAGTAGTCCAAGAGGATTTACTGGTGCAAAAAAAAAAAAAAAAAAAAAAAACAGTGCTGGCTTGTGGGCGATCCTCCTCTCGATACATTCCTGAGGTTACAAGTATCCTATGCACATAACTTCATAGAAGGCAGGACACAGTCTCTGAATAGTTTAGCTACAAACCACCAATTACTCATAATCCCCAGAACTTGGTAATGGAGTCAGTCGCTCTTTGGTGATCAGCAGCCCCTTCTCAAATAACATGTTGGCCACAGCAAGCTGGAACAAATATATTGAGATAATACAATTAATACCTCCAATATTTTACCATATTCTCTTATTTTACATTGTATTCATTTTGAAACACATGAACATCTTCCCTTCCAAGCTGTGGGAGACCAGACACAACACCCTCTTTCAGGAAAATGGCACAGAGTTTAGAACAATTTAAAAAATTGCACCTATTTATGCCTCGTACTGCAAAAAAAAAAAAAAAAAGCGTACAAGATATAATAAGGCTGACCCATTGTTTCTAAGGATATACAATTTTCCAATATACTTTCTGTATCAATTCCTCACAGTTTTCTAGAGCTCTGCTTGCTGTCATTCTGTTACTTCCAGTGGATAAAAAAAAAAATCAGTCCATGGTCATGTGATGGACACACAGGTGCACAGCTCGTTACCAGGCAGATGTCTGATTACTGTAATGAGCTGTGCACCTGTGTGTCCATCACATGACCATGGACTGATTTTTATCCTCTGGGAGTAAGGCTGCCATCATACTAGCGTTGTGTGACCGTTCAGGGGCTCTGTCCCCTATCCCATTTAAAATATGCGGATTATACATACATACATATAGCAACACCTAAAAGAGAAAAGGCAGCCATATCTACCTTGTCATCCAGGTCTCCACAGGGAAGGCTTTCTATGGTCACATACTGAGGATAACAATGGAGGAGATATTCTATAGCATCTACATGCTGCAATGAAAACAGACAGTCAATGCCAAATATTCAGACTCTACAACCTACAGAACTATAGAAAGCAACGTAGTTATTACATGATCATACCAGCACAGCAATGTCAATGACATAACCTAGTAACACACTGTCCAAGTCTGAGACGCAGACTTACTCACCTCGACATTGACTTCAATAGTCTTTAGCTCCTCCCGGTGGTACACTCTGGAGTTATCTGTCGAGTAATACAATAAACAGGCTTCTCCTTCACTACATAACCTGCAGAGAAGCAAAGATCTGAGTTAGAAATGTCACGAATGTACCATGTTTATTAGAGACCTACATGACTAATCTTCATGCATCCATAACAAGACTGTGTCGCTGCTACTCAGTTAGTGTGTACCTCCAAGTATAGAACAACGTATCATACATGAATGGTACATGTCAGTATAAGAAACTTTGTATTATATCTTATTAGAGAAATCTGTTTCCTTTTCCACTTATTAGAGTGCTCTCCTCATCTTCACTCAAACTGCTGATCTGTATTGAATCTGTCACAGAAGTGTATGGAGAGGGAGGCTAGTTAAGTGATTTATTGCCTCTTTCTGTGCAGTAGAGCCTTATCATGAAGACACAACAGTGGCAGAAGAGCTCTCTATCATTCACAGTGTAGCAGCTCCAGTTATTGGTCTTTTTACTAGCCTCCTCCCACCCCTCTGCTCTCCATAGGCTTTTTTTTTTTTTTTTTTATTTAAAAGAACCACTGGTAATTTTCCAGTTTTCAAAAACTTAACACAACATATACAGACACATAAAACATAAGAACCCCTCCCCCTCTGGAATTATTCCCTTTGAGAATGCAGTTATATTCTATATTGATATATGAATAGTCTTGTAGTTAAAGCATAGTGTCATAAAAGATACATGGTACTGAAGCCTATGAGTGACCAGAGTGTGCCAAAGCTGTGAGAACATGTTGTCCAATAGCAACGATCTAGATGGTAGGTCAGGAGCGTTAAGCCACAGGCCCCAAATCCTCTCAAATTTATGTATATCTTTCCGTTTTGTATATATTTCTTTCCAGCCATATAATGGCCTTTAAGCAAGAAGCGCAATATTTTTCCTCCATAGACTTCTATGTAAGAAGTAACTCAGATAAATGGAGAAGGAAACTATATTGTAAAGTTTAACCTGTACTATTAATATTTGTAGTCATTTTACAATTGGAGTCACCATTTAAGCTGTGTTTTTGCTGCTAATTATATCAAAAGGCTTGTTCCATGCCATAGGTAAACTAACTTGTGTCCCTACGTGCATAAGGAAACAACAAGGACTTCAAAAAGCATCTGCTGTGTTTTTTTTCCAAAACCACCACCATGTCTTTCCATGAGATGTGTTTGGTATTACAGCTATTGTCCATTTAAAGAGGACCTTTCGCCAATTCCAGTTCTTAGCATCAGTTAATATGCTACGGTCCACTGATTTCTCTAGCCCCCCTTCCTTAGCAGTCAGTTTCAGTGCCTGATATGCTACTGTCAGATTGGTAGTGTCAGACAGGGGGTGCGATTCAGAGCTCCAATCAGAGGCAGCCAGTGCTCAGAATCACACCCCTTGTCTGCTCCTGCCTGACACCGCCCGTCTGATAGTGCAGAAACTAAATAGCATATCAGGGACCAAAACGAACAGCATGGATTGCTCGGGAACAGAGGGGGCTAGAGAAATAATTCCAACTGGACCAGAATCAGTGGAGCAGCAGCTATTAATTGATATAAAGAGCTGGACTTGTTAGAGGTGGTAAAAGGTCCTGTGGAATGGAACTGAAGTGTTCCATGATAAGAAGATGCTATATGATAAGTCTTTGTTATAACACAGAACCTATGTCCAGGACTGGGTGAAAAATCCAGAGCTAAACTGTTATTCTTCTAAATGGATACTTCTAGAACACTGAACTGAAATAAAGTGCACAGAACAGGAAGAGAGTCCATTTGTATGCATAGATGCCAGTATGAAATCAGAAAAGTCATCTAAATTAGATCTCCTTCCTGCCATATGCATACATTATTAAATCACTATACTGAAATCAATGCACACAAAGTAAAAACTCTGCATGGAAATTTCTGAGCCAACATCATCTGTGGGCATTGTTTTCGCATTATTTTCATTATACTGGCACAGGTTACATCTGGTGTGTAGCCGACTTATTCAAAGGTTTTATATAAGTCAATACTATATGTGAATATATGAAACTTCATAAATGTTTTTATTAGAGGGATGTGGCATCTGCTTCACCTTCCAGTAGTCTCCAGTCTTCCTTCTAATGCCTGCCAGCTTGTGCAGAAGATATATGGGAAAAGGTGAATTCTGTCCTGTTGTATTGACAGATTGCAGTCATACTAATGCACTTGTATTACCAAGATGGTAAACAGCTTTCTTTGAGAGTATCTCCACAAGATAGTACCTCTAAGCCAAGCCACAAGAGATGATTCCATCATTAACTTGTCCCACTCAGTGGAACAAATTTTTCAACTGGACAACTATATGCAATGTGCAGCTGGAACAAAGTTGGGTGAAACTGAGGAACAGACCTGGAGCAATTTTGTTTAGTATGCAGGAAGTCTTGCAGCCTGCATATAGTTGTGACATGGAAGGGGACATATAGTATTCTGACATAGAAATGCCAAAATGGATGTCAATTCCCCAGTTGTGAGTAATGAATGCAGCTCACCACTCGCTCCTAAGTCATCACTGAGGCCATTATACTACATGTGGGGGCAGTGTTGGACTGGCATGTCTAGGGTCCACCAGTAAAATTTAATCTGGGGGCCCACTATACAACAATATGCAAATGTCACCTGTCACACGTTTGCAAATTACTAAAATGTCACCAACATAAACTTATTTTTTTTAAGTATTAGCTCGCCTCTGACTGTTTCTATCCTGAGGTTTTGTCAGTAGCCTGCAAGATGGCTGCTTATTGTGGCCCCTGCAGGGTGATCAAGAAGACTGAGCCCAGGGAGGAAGGATACTGGTTGACCTAACTCTGCACTTAGATGTCATATCAGCCGCCCAATGCATCTACAGTATGTAAAAATAAACTGGGTAGTTTCTTAAATAATCTACCCAGTATATTATACTGATGTTTAGCTTGGTTGAGATGCTGTACGATGACGATCTGTATGTATTTATTGAATAAAAGTGAGTGTACTGTGCCATGCCAGGGTTAGATAGGGGCCCACCGCAGGGATACACCTGTTCATCTGTGGCCTAGTCTGAGCCTGTGTGGAGCCACTGAGGGGGCCATTCTACTACACGTGGAGGCACTGAGGGGGCCATTGTACTACACGTGGGGGCATTGAAGGTCATTGTATAATTGTTGACAGAGGCTCCAAACAAAGTCTTATCTTGTAAACATTTATAAATGATCACTACTTTGTGGGGTAGTTGGTTGGGGCTTTTTCTCACTAGTGGATACTTCGTTTGAATAGGCTGAACACGGTAATACATTATCCATGTTTTCACAGTACAGATGTTATAGTACATACAAGTAAACTGTAAAGCAGACTGACCTTGCTATCCCACCTCTCAGAAACCGTATTTGTGTGTCTTTCTCAAGCTGGATGATGCCGTCTTTCACGTTTCCATTCTCCCACCGGGCTGGAGCTCCATACACACTGTGCTCTCTCTCAGCTGCAAAAAAAAAAAGTGGAGCAGATTGTAAATGGATCAGTTTCCAACAACAACATACTACAGCTGTCAATTTTACAGGATAAAATATGAAAAATATGATAAAATTCATTCTATGAGCCACTCAACATATTGTGGGAGTTTACTAAACCATTCATGAAGGTTTTCTGGTGCAAAAGTGGCACATTTATGGCGCACAACTGTTAGCACCAAAAATGTGCCAGAAAAGCACCACTCTGTCCATTTTTTAACCTACTTGCCGCTTTTATAAACATGGGCAGGGCAGGGCCCAAGGCAGGCTGTGGATGCCTTGACCCAACAGATATACTATTAATGCACACCAGTAAACTGGTGTGAGTTATACCTGAATTCTACGCCGTGCCTGACAGATAACATATATTTCAATTCCAATGCACAGAACTTCCCACAGCACGCCAGGGCCTTTGAATGATTCTGGTGCATCTGACACCAGTGGGCACAATGCGCCAGTCTTGATAAATTTCCCCCATTGTATGGACTTTTTTTTTTTTTAAACATGAGAAATGTCACAACTCCATACTTTTAAAATGCTAGGCAACTGTATGAAAAACATGGCAACATACACTGTATGAAATATAACCATACCAGGCGTCAGTACAGGAGGCAAGCAGTCATGCAGGAAAGCCTTAGCCTTCTGATCCACAGCAGCATCAATCGGTGCATACTCTGCCAACTTCCTTATCAACCCCCGAGCCTTTTCTATGAAATTCAGTCTCTGTGGTTTCAACTACCAAAAAAAACAAACAAACAGACTGTGCAGTAAAAAAAAAAAAAAAAAAAAAATAGGCTAAACAGTTGTAAAATAATCAATAATAGAACTTAGAGGTAACAAATAAGTGAGATTTGTACATATTTATTAACAATTTTAGCCACTTTCTGCACCTTGTTCAACAAGAAGGGATTACTGGAAAAGGGGTATGGTTTGTTGGAAAGGGGCAGGGCTTAATAGGCGACGCCACGCTCTGAAAAAGCGTCAAAATTCTGCCAGATAATAGGTGGTGTATACTAGACAGTCTAAAATCTCTGATAAATCTGGCGAGGTTTCAGACTGTCTAGTCTAAAAGAGGAACTTTCATCACTTCCACCACCTCCAGTTTTTGGTATCTGTTAGTAGGCGCTGCTCCACCGATTTCAGCACAGTTGTAATTTTTTCTAACTAACTTTTCAAAACTAACCCAACATTTTGCGCAAGGAGGTACAGTCAGGTGAAAACAGAAGAAAAAGCATCAGACTGTTATGTTAGGGAATCACCTTCCTCAAGACAGGAGCTAGCGAATGGAGAACACGTCAGTTATGAAATGCAGAATAGAAGAGTAGGCATTCCAGGGTTACCAAATATGAGACACATGAAATCCTTGAAGCACAATACAGTGATGAATAGGAGGCAGGTTACAGCGGCGTAACAGGCAGGCTACAGATAGGTATTTTTATTTTTCAAATAAGGCCAAGTAAAGTAGAGGGGGTCCCAAACAAAATTCTTGCACAAATGTGGGCCCTGCCTTCAGAAAGGTCTGGGGACCACTGGTATAGAAAGAACAGGTTAACCTGCTATTTTAGTCTGTAGAGCAGAGATTTATTTCCTATGATGTCCATGTAAACATCCTACCCTCAGACTAAAATGTAATATCCTCGACACGAATGCCTTCATAAGTCACTTGAGAAACACTGAGTCACCTAATGCTTCACAGTACAACACATGGTATTATGTGCGCTTGCTACCTGTGGCTTTCAATTTCCACTTATCGGCAGGCACTTACAGACTCAGCTTGACATTGCCTGATGTTTTTATTTCTATCCACAAAAAAAAAAAAAAAAAAAAAAACACAACGTCCAGGAGACTGATACATCAATTATTACAGTTTCTTCCTAAAGAAAGTGCTACCAATGACAGAGACTGGAACGTTTTCAAGGTGAAAACAGAAACAAAAGCTACTTACTGACTCCGCATTTTGTACGCCCATGTAATCGAGGTAATCCAAAGGAAGCCCCTTCCGAAACTCCACATCATCTTCAGCAGCGATCTGCAGGGCTCCTGGAAGGAGCTGAAAAAAGGTCATTACAGAGGAGACAGAGTCATATAAAGAATGGCAATATAAAAGAGAACTATGCTAAGCAGACTTCTCAATTTAAGGGTTATTGCCATCTTAAAGTGATGGAAAGTCGATAGGATTACTTTATGATATGTGGTGGTCTGACCTCTAAGAGCTCCTTCAATCAATGTGAATGCTGTAGCACTGACTTAGCGGCAGCCCGGCCACTTGGCTGTGTAGGGAATCTGCACAGATCATAAGTAGTGACAACGGAGGCTCAGTAGTTAGCACTGTAGGCTTGCAGCGCTGAGTTCAAATCCAATGTCAATATCTGCAAAGAGTTTGTATGTTCTGCCAGTGTTTGCGTGGGTTTCCTCCGGGTACTCCGGTTGCCTCCCAAACTTCAAAGACATACTGATAGGGAATACAGATTGTGAGCCCTATATGTGACAGTGATTGAACATATCTGTAAAGCGCTGCAGAATAAGATGGCTCTATATAAGTAAGGTAAATAAATAAAATAATATCCTGGACATATTCCATCACTTTACAAGATGGGAATATCCCTTTAAAGACTATCAAACAATTTTTTCATATTCATTACAGCTGTTCTCAAGTGAAGGGATGTACACACTTCATAATCTAGAAGAGGGGGTTTTCCCAAGACTATAAAAACTGTGTCCATGAGAAGAAAATGGTGTAAAAAAAAAAAAAAAAAAAAAAAAATTAAAATAACCAGCATTTATCTAAATACCGAAACTAACTCTCGAAAACCACAACTCTAGTGGTACCAGTTTGTCCTACAGCAAAGACATCAGAGGTCCCCAACCACAGAGCCATGGATCACCTGGTACTGGGCAGCAGATTATCTCAGAGGACCCCCCCACCGTACTCTGAAATGTACAATTATTGTACTTACAGAGCAATGATGGAATATGCAGGACTTGCTCTTGCACACAGCCTGTGCGCATCTTCTATTTTCTTCCCAGCATTACCATAGAATAGGGGGTCAAGGAGGAAAGAAGATGCACACAGCGGAGGTCCACCCCACCACATCACTGCTTTCTAAGAATAATATCATAATACTATACCTGTGGGGGATTGCTACTAGGGCACTATTACAGAAATAGTGCCCCGGCCCTGCAACCCAAATCCTACCCCACCACCAAGCACCACCACCCACAGCAAAATTGTCTTTAATAAAAACTGGTCCTTGTTGCAAAAAAGGTTGGGGACCACTGATGTGCATCATTCACCTGATGACTGCAGCCAACGCCTGGTCTCAGTGGTCACAAGCTGTACATTCAAGCAGGACCACTGAGGCCAGTGACTTACTGCAGTGGTCTCGTGACTGATGTACACAATGTCGATATGCTTATTTTTTATTCATTGTACACCATTTCCTGCTGCCAGGCACAGGTCTTAAAATCCTGGAAAACCCTTTTAAAGGTATTCAGCGTGCAGGTGGCATTTGTGGACCTATAGCACTGGCTTTATAAAGACTGGTCGATGATGATGATGATGATGATGAAATGATTAATCCAAGAAGCTGCTCCATTCTTACCTTATCCAGCAGGTCGACCCAACTATTCCTTTGAAATGAGGAGACGGTTATGTGTAAGGAGTGGGCATCAGGAAGGCAGTCTCCTTGATGGATAAAGCCTCTTGGAAAGTACAAAAGGTCTCCAGCTTCTAAAATGGTTTCTAGAATGGGCTTCTCAAGGTCTCCGTCATTGAAATTAACTGGTGGTAATAAATATCGTTTAATAGGATATATTATTATTATTATTATTATTATTATTATTATTAATAATTCAGGAAACTGTGAGATAAGGCAAATTAAAAATGGTCTGCTCATATCTTAAGGGTTGTAATATTTTACCACCAGGTAAAATATAATGCCAGCTTGTGGTATAAAAATAAACTTTACACATATCCTACTGCAAACTCTTCTCAAGGAAATGCCAGTTTCACATGCAGGTTTGACCATATTATGGCCTCTCATCCCGGCCTGACTGTGGGACTATTGAACTGCCCCATCAGCATTATACGGATCTATCTGTGCAAAATGGTCACAATAGACTAATACTTCTGTACGCCACTGAAAATGCATTTTTGGCCATGCCTATAAAACTATTTTCCCTTGCTGAAAATTTGCACCTATTTGTGCACAGGCATCTCTGCATTTTATCTGTTCTACCAGTATATACAATGTAGACTGTATAAAAGCATTGAGGGCCAAATGAAGAAAAGTGATCATAACAGAAGGGTTAGTAATATAGACCTGTTCATACTACACAATACACACCACCTTCACCAGACAGAAATGGAAGTCTATAAAGGCAGCAGCACCAACAAGTACTTCATCTTGATCAATGATAAAACTAATTCACCATTTCACCTATAGAATATTCTATGTACAGCAAAGGTCCCTTAATCTGGCACAGGACCTGGATTATATCTGTGGCAAACAAAAAATAAGGAAAAATACTTAAATGGGTATCACCACAGAATCAGCACCGCTTTACTACATGGACAGAGTATGGTGTTCAACTGCAATACCCACTAGACACAAGTGATGCATAAGGCGGCTGCTGATTCTGGGGGACAGTCACTTTTTTTTTTTTCAGTTTGAAATCCTACCAGGAGTCCATTAGTTCAGGTGAAGATAAAAAACTTTGTAATATATCTTATCAGAGGAAAATTCTCCTATCTCCTGTTATCAGCTCCTCTCCTGCCTGGTAAACTGCTGCCTTCACAGTAAAGATTGCTTTAGCTCGCTCATAGATCCGATTACATTGCGGTCTATGGGAAGGGGAGGGGAGCAGAAGGAGGAGTCAAGTGAGACAGAAGGAAGCAGAGAGGAACAAGCTGCTAGAGGACATAGTTTTTTTTTTTTGTTTGTTTTTATAACAGCTTTTCAGAAGGTATTACAGTAATACCTCGTACACTCGCGTTTCCGAATTTGCGAATTCACAGATTCACGATATTTTTTTGCCAACTAACATATATAGATTTTGCTCTTTTTTCTCAGATCTGTGAAATTTAAAAAAAAAAAACACCTTCGCTATTGGGTAGTAGCGTCCTGTTCGTTACGTACCCGGTAATTAGTTTCATTTTACTATGAGTGTATAAGAAAAATGAATGAATGTATTAATATACAGTACTGTACAGTATACTTTAGTATACTGTACAGTACTGTAGGGTAAAGTTTATTGATATTTAGGGGTTAAACATTAGAAATCGGCATTGTAAGCACTTCTAATTGCTTGTACCAAACATTCGCGATTCCTCGCGATCCGCGACCGGTTCTGGACCCTAACCTCGCAAATGTACGAGGTATTACTGTACTATGATTGATTTGTATTGATGGAATAAAGCTCTGGTGAAAGAGATCTTACTATAATCTGCTCCAAGATGTCTGTTTCCTCCTGCTTCTCATTCACTCTTCTTCCTGCTCCCTCCTCCCCTCGCCAAAGGATCGCATGTACTGCAGCCTGTCTTCAGTGAAGATGGATTTTTCTGACTGAACTGAGCAGTTTCCCAGGCAGGAGAGGAGCTGGTAACAGCAGATTAGAGCAATTTCCTCTGATAAGATATATTGCAAAGTTCCTTATATTCACCTGAACTGTTCTTTTACAAAAACTATTTGATTTAAAGAGTGTTGTTTCAATCTATTCTAATCAAAATATGGCATAAAAAAAATTCCTATCTGCAAAAACAACATTGCAAAATGCCACTAGTTCAGGTAGCTATGTGCCAGACTATAAAGTATATTATCTCAAAGTATCAAATTAAAATAATGTTACTTTATAGTTATTATTACAGACAAATGTTCACACAATTTTGGAGGTCTAAACACATTTATAAAATGTAATAAAATTTACTTAAGATCAAATAAACTCTCAAGAAACATTGTATGAACCAGAGGAGTATCAAAAGTAAAATGGATGTAGTCAATGAACTATCTATTCATTAACTTGTCTGCTGGAAATCTGTACAAAACCATTTAACACAAATGTAGATGATTAAAAGCGATAAGAAAGCCCTGGTCAGCACTTCTTCTAATGGTGAAATGCAATGTATTAACTGGTACATCATATGAAAAATGTCATCCATGCAGTAAAACAGGCTGGTCCTTACCGCTTGAGAATTGAGGAAGTGTCTCCGATGAGTTCCTATAACAAAACAGCAATTAAGTTAGATAAACAGCATCAAATCCAAAGCATATCTGCAATTATAAAATGATACAAGTGAACTTAAGAAACTATGTAACATATCCCATTAAAGAAAAATGCATCTTTCTCCATTTTACGAGGCCTGTTCTCCATCCTCATCTGTTTTACCGTTTTCTCATCTGATATAATTAATGAAAATCATATCCAGTAGAGTGAAATGGTTAGCCTCACTGACATATTGAGTTACACCTAACCATAGAAGTCTATGGAGAGGGGAAATGGAGGACAAGGTTGCTGGTGGAGACAGGCAGAGACATATATGCTATTACTCGCTCTGTTAAGTTTAGTAAGACAACTCTCTAGAATACCCTTAGAGGCAACAGGACATTATTCAGCAGTCCTGCCTACTAAACCAGTGGAGGCAGCAGCATGTACTTGTGTACCCAAGTAACCACCTCCATAGACTCCTATGATTAGCTGTAACTTGGTCGATCTGTGAACAAATAAGGGGGCACAGATATGGAGGACAAAAGTAGCCTGACAAGTAATGAAAGAAGCATATTTGTGTTTCAAGATGCAGTACTGTGCAAAACTTTTAGACATGCATTTGAAAAATGCTACAAAGTTAAAAAAAAAAAAAAAAAAAGTGTTAGGGTAGGTTCAAATGTTAAAGTTTGGCACAGATTTTGAGGCACAATCTGCTTCAAAAACAGCACCAAATTCTGTCCTGATTGAAGCAGAGTGCTGAAAAGCTAAAAAATATAACAGATATAAAGGTGAGCAAATTCTATTACAGATGGTATATCTTTACATTGCTTCCTGTATACAGGTGTACAGACAGTTAATATGCAGCGTCTCTACAATGAAAAGAATATGTTACTTATGCAGATCATTTAGCCAAAATATTTACATAGAAAACAATGCAGCTAAATCCTTCTTTTGCCTTACACTGCCCAGCACTAACCTTGGACTGTAGACCCTCCAGTGTTTTTTGCCTTCCAGCTGAACCACAAAGGCCTCAATATCATCATAATGTGGTGCAAACCCCTGTGTACCAGGAGGGGTGAGGTACCTGTGCGACAAAATACAAGATATCAAGGAATTTAGCAGCATAAAAATGTACTCAAAGGCAATGCTAAAATGTAGGCAATAACTACAATAACTATGACATGTATATACACATTACTTGATTCCCCAGTGATCTGTATAACTGAACTGTCAGCAACTGGGAATCACACTGGACTTTTCAGATTGTTGAAGGGGAACTCGTATTAAAGAGTAAGAGCCAGTTTACCTTTTCTTGTGCCATTGTATAGGGCTAGGTGAACAGCTTTGTACTATACTGTACTTCATTTATCTATTTTACCTCCTTTTATTAGAAAACAAACTATTGTTTTCCCTAGCAAAACCCCAACTAAAAATTACCAGGGAAAATCTGTACACACGGTGTATTGTACATACGTGTATTGCCAGTGCATATAAAGCTTAGCCTAAAGCGGTATTGCATACTAATATATGTAATACAATTCATAAGTCTGAAAATTAGTTGACTAAATTTTGTTTAGAGATTCTGCAACACGCAAGACAATTCTGGTAATTGTTTTGAATTTCCTTAAATTTATTGACAAAATGCGAATATTAGCAAATTCAAAAATAAAGCCATACAAAATGTAAAGATGCTGTCCGCAAGAACTATTAGAGTATAGGGATGCCATTGAGGGGGAACCCTAACCAGGACCCCACTATCAGCCAGAACAGAGAGTAAGGTTGTAGTAGTGCATCTCGTTCTAGCGAACTCAAGCGCTCCATGTATTTATAGAATATTTCCACTGCAGGGGTGATGCATGGTTGACCACAGCTTCCTCTAGCAAAATCAATGGATAACTGTGAAGGATCCAGTGATATTTAGTGAATACAGCACCATTTCATTGCAAAATCAAACAGAAGGATGAAGAAACAAAAAAAAAAAAACATTGAGGCAGATTTATTATGCCTTGTATGCCAGTTTTCTGCCATACAAGGCATATAAAGTCTAATTTTTTGGCCCAAAAATTTGCAACTTTGTTTTATGTGCTTCTATCGGCCCCACCAGATTTATCATCAATTATGCCAGAAATCTGGCGTAATCATGCAGGAAATGAGTGCCAGCTATGAGCTGGCATACAATTCCCTACAGACGCACGGCCCAGCATAGGGGTCATAAAGAGGTGCACCTTCCCCATAGAATTTTGAAAGGCAACATGCCCAGCGTACAACGGAAAGAAAAGCAGCATACATACGTGTTTGACCCAACCATGCTTCCAAAAAGTTCCTGCAGTACAGACAAAACATTCCACACTGTGGAGGTGAAGCTTTGAGGATTCAATAACCGCAGTGAACACCCATTCTGAAAATACAAGGCAACATGCAGATTACAGCAATGCAAAGACTCAGTCCCCTTACACTTTTTGAAAAAGTAGTGAATGTGGCGTAAAATTGTAAGAAGTCACAAGCTTTACACAAAAACTTATATATGACGGAAATTGGTGATGGGTCCTTGATAAATTCCACCACTGAGCTATTTACCGTGCTCTTCATCCAGTTATAATGAGATCTCACAAGCAATACATACACAGTAGACTTAACTTTTCTCTGTGTGAATCCTACACTGAACATAAGAACATGTTTGCATTTATTATTGCTTTATACAATCATTTATCACTTTGAATGGCACAAAGCTGCAGTACCCAACACGGCCACTAGGAGGTGCAGTGTGCAGGTGTACAGAGCAATGGAAACAATGAAGAGGCTGCAGTATTCGGTTGAGTGTCAGAGACTCTTTGAACAGCTGACTGATGGGGGCACTGAAAGGCAGACCCCTCTGATCTTATATTGCTGGAATATCCTAAGGACAGTCT
Organism: Leptodactylus fallax; assembly: GCA_947044405.1. Taxonomy (NCBI): domain Eukaryota; kingdom Metazoa; phylum Chordata; class Amphibia; order Anura; family Leptodactylidae; genus Leptodactylus; species Leptodactylus fallax. Next base: position 2,155,169 of record CAMRHE010000123.1, read on the forward strand.
TATCAATATTGTAATCCTGAGAAACCCCTCTCAGTCCTTGATTTCCATTGGTTTTTTTTTCCCAACATGTTCTTTATTTACCTTATAGTAGTCCCATACAACCAAGGGTAAGGCTCTGCCAGGGGGGTTGTGTGTCTCCCGTACTCCATCAGTATAGCTGGTAACATCCAAGTTAACCCCAAAATGCACATTATCCTACAATGTAACAGGTAAAAGACATCAGACAAGTATTATACAATAATACACAGCCTTTTCAGTTGACAGAACCATCAAACTGATTTAAGAAAAAAAAAAAAAACACGCATCTTATATATGTAATATGTATATGAAACAGTAACAAAAGCAGCAACTAAACACATACAGTATTCATTTAAAGAGTATATAGCTGGTAGAAAGCAGAAATCTGAAACATGATGTCCTAACCGTAGTGTGCAGTGGTCCCATGACCCTGACAGAAGGTAATAGAACAGCTTGCCAGCCCTGCCGCAATCTGCTGTGCCCTCCTGAGGCTCTGTGCCACATGTGCATAAGTAATACATGGTAGGGCACATGCCACAATACCCTCTGCAGTTCTGACAACTTTCTGCAAGATAGCATTTGCCAGTCTTGTCAAATTTGCAAGCTAAACATTAATTCAGTATGTTAGACTTTTTATAACACAAACAACCAAAAAAGGCAAATACAAAAAAACATTACTGGGACCTTATTAATACATATCAATACCAGAAAAAAATCCCACGCTAATGTAGAAAACATACATATTTATTTTTATTGATATATGCTAAAATACATAAATATGAAAAAATGTGAGGGTACAAAAGAATGTACAGCAAATGGAATAGAGATGCCTGCAAAGTATAGAAAACACACACTACGTATACCCACCAAAAAATGGTTAGGGTGTTTTGGAGGGTAGACAGTGTGTGTGTTTTCTATACTTTTTTTTTTAACTCCATAATAAAAGGACAATGAAAACCGAGGAAATATACTTTATATTTTTGGTAGGTACAAACCAATGCCATTTTGTAGATGCTCTGACCCAGCTGTCTAGCCATCATAATTTGGCCCTTGTGACTCTGAGCCTTGTTTGCCCATCTTTTCTGCTTCAAATGCTACCTAACATATCCCACGCTTGATAAGTACCATTGTAGTAAGGTAATGAAAGTTATTTATGTCACCAGTCAGTGGCTTTAATGGCTGGGCACCCTAAGGCCTTATCACATGTCTCAAACATTTTACAACAGTAATTGTAAGCCAAAACCAGGAGTGGAGACCTCACTAAGAAAGAGTATGTATAATGGAAAGATTTTCACCTGTTCTGTGATGATGCACGAACAAGGCCCAAAGCTGGGGACACACTGAGAAATCACTGGTGGCTAACCAGTGGCAATTTACAGATGCGCTGCAGGTTTTAACCCCACAGCATTTCAATTATTGATGCAATGCAAAGAATGAAAGCTGTAGGCAGAAGAAAAGAAAAAAAAAAAACCCATGACATTGCTTCAGAGATTTGATTTTACAGTGGAAAATGCTGCCGAACGTCCCTATAGACCATCTGTGCACTAACTGCTGCGGTGCACCTGTACTTCCCATTTGAAGCAACAGTACAGGTACAGTATGGTAATTAGTTGGCCCATGAGAGTACCGAAAATTGCAAGGCAGCATCTGCACTTGCTACTGCTTCAGTTAGAAAGTACAGGTACATCCCAGCATTTAGCGCATAGCAGAAACGTCCAGGACACACCATCTAAGGTACCCTAAGGGTGCATTTACACAAGTGTTGGCAGAGCTACCAACGCTTGATATTTACTGCTAACTATAAGGCTGCACCTAGACATGTCACTATCTCAGGCTGCCGGTACAGATGCAGCCCAGCTACCAGCAGTAAATGACAAGCACTAACAGCTAACAATCATGTAGAGCATCATAATACATCTGTCACCAATTATGTCGCTGTTAGACTACATATCCCAACATAGGCCCTTTTTTTTTTCGAAATTTCACCTAATATATTTCTCAAATGTTGGTGAAGGTTCACACACTTCCAGAGAACATTAATCTGTACAGAACTTTTTTTTTTTTTTTTTTTTTTTTTAACTTTTAGTTACATTATACTGTGTGTGGATAGTCCACAACATAACCAAATAAAATGTATTAGCAAATGTCATTGATGTAGAGTGGAAACTAAGTTTGGGTCTTTTCGCATACAGCATATGGTGCATTCCCTACGGCATGACACTAGAAGAGATCCCATACAGTTTTCCATGGAATCTGTTCTTGCATTTGGCACATCAGCTGTGGGGCCAGACATCACCAGACCTGGCCAGAAGATGGATTAGTAAAAGTTACTTGCAGTATTTCTCCATCTGGCTCCTTTAAAGTGCCTGGAACACCACATGGAAACTAGATGGTTGCCCTCCGATGTTGTACAGAAAAGCTAGAGGGAAACTACAAAGGAGACGGATTGTACATGTGAAGGCAATGTTGCTTTTAGTAGCTTCTTTTATAATATCCACGCCAATCACCAAATCTACTGACTAACTTAACATCAACTTAATATACAACCAAAAACGATCTTTCCATGTTAACAGCACAAATCAGAATGAAAGAAGACCTTTCACTACTTCTGCCAAGTCCAGCTCTTTGCATCCTTTAATAGGCTCTGCACCACTGATTGCAGCACAGATAAAAATTCCAACTGTTTTGGAGTCAGTGGAGCAGATGGTAAAAATTTGAGTTGGTGAAAGATCATCTTTAAAGGGGTTTTCCGAGCAAAAAAAAATATATATTTTTAAGAAAAGGTCTGTTAGTGCTATTAATGGGTTAATAAGTGCACCCAAATACAGTCATGGCCAAAAGTTTTGAGAATGATACAAATATAAATTTTTACAAAGTCTACTGCTTCAGTTTTTCTAATGGCAATTTGCATATACTCCAGAATGTTATAAAGAGTGATCAGCTTAACAGCAATTACTTGCAAAGTCAATATTTGCCTAGAAAATGAACTTTATCCCCCAAAACACATTTCAACATCATTGAAGCCCTGCCTTAAAAGGACCACCTAACATCGTTTCAGTGATTGCTCCATTAACACAGGTGTGGGTGTTGATGAGGACAGGGCTGGAGATCAATCTGTCATGATTAAGTAAGAATGACACCACTGGACACTTTAAAAGGAGGCTGGTGCTTTCCATCATTGTTTCTCTTGTGTTAACCATGGTTATCTCTAAAGAAACACGTGCAGTCATCATTGCACTGCACAAAAATGGCCTAACTGGGAAGCGTATTGCAGCTAGAAAGATTGCACCTCAGTCAACAATCTATCGCATCATCAAGAACTTCAAGGAGAGAGGTTCCATTGGTGCCAAAAAGGCTCCAGGGCGCCCAAGAAAGACCAGCAAGCGGCAGGACCGTCTCTTAAAAGTGTTTCAGCTGCGGGATCGGGCTACCAGCAGTGCAGAGCTTGCTGAGGAATGGCAGCAGGCAGGTGTGAGTGCATCTGCACGCACTGTGAGGCGGAGACTCTTGGAGCAAGGCCTGGTCTCAAGGAGGGCAGCAAAGAAGCTACTTCTCTCCAGAAAAAACATCAGGGACAGACTGATATTCTGCAAAAGGTACAGGGAGTGGACTGCTGAGGACTGGGGTAAAGTCATTTTCTCTGATGAATCCCCTTTTCGATTGTTTGGAACATCTGGAAAACAGCTTATTCGGAGAAGAAGAGGTGAGCGCTACCACCAGTCTTGTCTCATGCCAACGGTAAAGCATCCTGAAACCATTCATGTGTGGGGTTGCTTCTCAGCCAAGGGAATCGGCTCTCTCACAGTCTTGCCTAAAAACACAGCCATGAATAAAGAATGGTACCAGAATGTCCTCCAAGAGCAACTTCTCCCAACCGTCCAAGAGCAGTTTGGCGCTCAACAATGCCTTTTCCAGCATGATGGAGCACCTTGCCATAAAGCAAAGGTGATAACTAAATGGCTCAGGGAACAAAACATAGAGATTTTGGGTCCATGGCCTGGAAACTCCCCAGATCTTAATCCCATTGAGAACTTGTGGTCAATCATCAAGAGACGGGTGGACAAACAAAAACCAACAAATTCAGACAAAATTAAAGCATTGATTCTGCAAGAATGGACTGCTATCAGTCAGAATTTGGTCCAGAAGTTGATTGAGAGAATGCCAGGGAGAATTGCAGAGGTCCTGAAGAAGAAGGGTCAACACTGCAAATATTGACTTGCTGCATTAACTCATTCTAACTGTCAATATAAGCTTCTGTTACTCATAATATGAATGCAATTATATTTCTGTATGTGATAAAAACATCTGACAAACACACATAAAAACCAGAGGGCAGCAGATCATGTGAAAATATAATATTTGTGTCATTCTCAAAACTTTTGGCCATGACTGTACCTTTAGCAGTGCTTTGAGTGATTTCTGGGTTTCTCCGGGAGCTCCTGGCATCCTCTGCATTTGTTTACATGGTGTAGCTTCTTGTCTTAGCCTACAACTACCATGATGCATTGCATGAACTGACTCACACTACCTCCCTCTCTCACTCCTTCACACACCGTCTCCTTAGTTATCCTGCCCACTACTAGCCATTCTCAACTAACTAACTCAGCCCAGCACCCCCACCACATCATACTTACCTGTCTTCCAGGCCAGACTTCCTTCTGTGGGGACGGCTCCTCCTCTTTGACGTCTGCTGGTGTGTGCACAATAGTCCTGGCATTGCGCTGTAGCCAGCACTCCATCTCTATTGCACAGGCGTGGGAGTGCTGACTACAGCACAATGCCAGGACTCCAGCTCTGCTGCGCACTCGCCAGCATATGTCAGAGAAGAGGAGGAGCCGTCCCCACAGAAGGAAGTCATAGATTGTAAGCCCTTGCGGGAAGGGCCCTCTATACCACTGTGCCAGTTGGTCAATGTTTCTATTATCTGTTTTGTATATCTTGTGTACCGTATGTAAATCCTCATATGTAAAGCACCATGGAATTAATGGTGCTATATAAATAAATAAACAACAACAACAACAACAAGTCTGGTAAGGAAGACAGGTAAGTATAAAGGGGGAGAGGGCTGTACTGGTGACGTTCCGTTTCTGGAAACGGGAAAACAGAACGTCACTGGATAATCAGAAAATGTGCCATGACTGCCCCAGGGATATGGGTAAATATACATTTTTGCTAAAGTAAGTAATTTAAAAAAATAGGACGGGGGAGGGTGTTTAAATTAGTGTAGAAATTGCATTTTATCCCAGCCAACCCCTTTAAGGCAAGAACTTACTTCTCGGAGAATCCGATCAAACTCTGAAGTGGAAAAGAATCCATCGTAGTATTTGCTATTGTGCCGCTTGATCAAAGCAGGCTTCTTCTCCCAAATACATCTGTAAAAAAAAATAAAGAAATAAAACTAGACGTTATGTAGAGGTTAATACAAAAAAAGCCATTGTGCAGCAAGTAATATGATAGGAAACGTATAGTATTCATTCTATTCCCATTACACAGTATTTTAACCAACAGTTAACGTAACATAATCTTTGTATCCAGACAAACCAAAGGAAGAACCATGTCCATATAAATGTAGATGACCCACCTGAAGAAGTCGTCTGGTTTGACAGGAGAAATAAACCATTCAAACAGGGCTTTAGCTCTTTCTTTACTGTTCTGGATTTTTCCCAAACTCTGTAGTACAGAATCTAGCGGGGGGACCCACGTGCTGTTTATTGCTGTTCTCTGAGCCCTGGAACAAGGTGCAAATACTGATGAAACTTTCACTAATGCTAGAAAACACATTTCTTCAAAAATTCCCTATTCAACTGACAAGGAGATCAATATTTAGTCTATGAAACCCCCACCCCATCACACATACTGGGGGGAATTTACACCAGTTATCTGGCATATTAAAGACCCAAGTTTTTGTTCATGCCATATTTGTGCTAAAATTTCAGACTTTAGGGCTAGGGCTATGAAAGATATAGTCACTACTGCAGTTCAGTCTAAACCACTTGAATGGCGCTGAGCTGCAGAAGGACCAAGTAACATCATGTGAATTTGATGTGACGCAGTCACTAAGAGGCTGCAGTGCTCGCCCCTTCTATCAGCTGATCAATGGGGTTGACATTGATGACCATTGACAGGTCATCAATATATAACTCAAAAAACACTCTAATTCCTTTCTGAAACGCGCCATAAAATTGACTCATAGATCACTATTCATTGTCATTTACATCTGAAAAGTGGCAGGAAAGTCACTAATCCTAACTCTCCTGCCCAAAAAGAAATATTGGAGGGGAATTTATTAACCGGTTTATGCCAACTTTCTGGTGTAAATGTGGTACATTTTGGCACATGGCAGCTACCAAAAAACACGCTACTTCATCTATTTTCCAACAATCTTGCCACGTTTAAAAATAGTGGACAGGTGGGGAAGTCTTGGCTTGACAGATTTAATATAACTCATACCAGAAGACTGCAGAGGACTGTCTGAATTATTAAGAGGCCAGAGCAGCTGCCTCCATTGGTCACAATATTTAGACTGCTGCACAATGCACCAGTCTAAATAAATCTTCTGTCCCCGATACTATATTTCATGATGGATGAAGGTGGAGGCCATTACCTTCAGTTGTTGAGGCGGCAGATCTTTCCCATTGGTGATCTTGCTTGGCATTTTCCCTCCCTTATTTGAGTTCTTTTTCTTGTTTGATGAAACATTAGGTGTGTGTAACACTCGGGAGCCATCTTCTTCTTGAGTTTCACAATGTCTTACTAATGCCTTGCTTTTTGATTTTTTCTTTTTCTTTTGTGAAGACTTTGAGATTGCACCCTTGTGCTTCTTCTCCAGACCCAACTAAAACAAAAAGGCCAGGGTTCACACACAGCATAATGATTAACCAGCCTACAAACCTGCAAAGGATTACAACTGCTGTAATCCTTGTAGTAATGTCCTTACTACATTTCCATAATAGTAAGGGTATGTTACTGTTTTCAGCCTGTGACTGTATAGTGTTGGTTAAATTCCCATTTATTCATAGGGTAATGTATTTACATCAGAGTATTAATAATAAATAATAACAATAATAATAATACATTGTATTTATATAGCGTCAGCATATTCCGCAGCACTGTACAATTTGTAGGGTTCAAGTACAGACAAAAAAGATACATTACAGAGAAATAGTCAATTAACACAATGGGACTGAGGGCCCTGATCGCAAGAGCTTACAATCTATGAGTATTTGCATTCTATATATCTGAAACTATGCTTTGCCATACCAATTACAAAGACCACCAGGTAAAGCATGATACATGTGAAATGGTCCATTGCCTTAGAAGCCTGCAGCTATCTGCTGTATGTTCCTAAAATAAAATGTTGGTATTTTACCTCTCCTGCACAGATCAGCTATTTGGGGTTGCATCCAAGGGCTATACTGTACAATGCATGGAGCCAATACATAGCTCTGTATATTGTATAGGGGCCAGGTGCCATTACTGCAGCTCAGCTCCCACTGACTTGACATCAAAAACAGCTGAGCTGAAGTGCCAGTGCCTAGCCACTATATGGGGCACAGAGCTTCCATCTCCTTGTACTGTATAGTATGCGGTTCAGACGCGCCACTGAATATCGGATCCATTTCTCTCTCTCTGTGCTATGTTATCAATCCCTTGATATCTCTGCCTGCTGGGGGATAGTGTAATAATCCTTCTATCTTTATTCTCCTAAAAATATTATTACTATTATATTATATTTTATAATTATGATAATATACAGACCATAACTATTCAACCAATGAGGCTACATTGCCATCTTCTCCATTACAGTTGCGTTTTTGCTGGGACTGTTGCAAAATGACAGCAAAACATAAAACGTGATTTGATCCCACTGTGTGAACAGCCCCTAAAGTCTCTTCAGAAGACCACAATAAGCACCCTAAGCCAAACCCAGTCTGGTTGAGTAGCACAGCGGGTGTTTGGGGTGTTGAGAACCCATTACAGACGGATGAATTAGACATTATTCTGAGACTGGTAGTTGAGGATGCTGTAGGGGTAGGACTTTTTTTCAGTTTTTTTTTTCCATTTGGCTTATATTATATTGCAATAAGGAAAACTGCTACACAAAGTCACCATATTGTGCCTTGGCGCATCTGCCGTATATATGACACCCTCTGACGGGCAAGTACACAGACACAAATAGCAACTATACATCCCAGGTCATATGTAAACATTCTGCCCCCTAAATATTTCTTTAACCCTTAACCTCCTAGGTCACCCCCCATTACTGACACCAATTTCACAAACTGCCACAAGAGATGCAAAACTGATAGTGGTTTGGCCAAAATAAGTTAATTTTCCCCACATTTGGATCATTTCTTTACATACTTTGCATTTTCCCCATTGCTAAGAAACTTCTGCTCTATTACTTGGCAAACGATGTGGCAGGGAATCATGGTACTTGTAGTTCCCCAATACCCGTAACCATGCAGTAAACGCTAAAGCCACAACAAACAGCTGCAATATCACAGAACCCCGGGACTGCTTTACCAGGATAGAACTAACCTGAGGTTTCGTCTCCTGCTTTACAGTCTGGTACGCAGCGAAAGCTGACACACGTGGGGGAGCCATAGCCACCATATACAGGAACCAGCCAGTAAGGGAAAAGTCACGTACGAAGCGGCTTCAGTTGCCAGTGCTACGTCTTGACGTCACCGAACGTCTTAAAGAACGCGAGCAAAATAAGTGAAGACTGGGAAGTGCTCCATCTAGTGATGGCTAAGCGCCATAGCAAGCGTGCAAGTTCCAGATGGGTAAAGATAACGTGAATTTAACATATGTATAAAACGGGCTCACTCTACTCTTTTGGGGAACTCTTGCTAATGTCGTAGGAGTATATTACTTCTCATAAAATTATAAGCTTACAGAGCCCAAATAATACCACCAAACTGTGACCTAGAACCTAAATGTAGTACATTTACAGAAATTTAGTATACATACACACTATGGCTACGTGGAAGCGTGTGTGAACAGGTGTTACACAAGCGTTCAATACATATATACACACTACTATTACATACAGTACATGCACACATACATATATATATACATACACATATATATATACAATCTCACTGCACACATACATCTGTACACTCCATACATTCAGATACTTGTGCATGTATCCTCTTTACATATAATAACATATAGGCATCCAGAATACACTTACTGACATGCATGCCTGCACTGAATATACATAAATGTGCTGTCAGATGCTACATACATGTACATTGTACACACGTATGTATGTATTGTGTTACCACTTGTTATATTTTACCTATATATTATGTGCTGCAGTATCGGTAGCCTCTATTTGTCTTAAAGGGTTTTTCTGGGACTAAAATATAGATGATCTATCCTTAGAATAGGTCATCAATGTCAGATTGGTGGCGGTCTGATACCTAGCATCTTCTCTGACCAGCTGTTTAAAGGGACCGAATTATTTGGACTACTTACTAAGCACTGCGCCATACATTGTATAGTGGCTGTTCTTGGTATTACAGCTCAGCTCCTTTCACTTGAATGTGACCGATGGGTGTGACATCACATGACCTCACCAGAGTGCCACTTCAAACAGCTGATCTGTGGGAAACCCATGTGTCAGACCCTGCGAGATTAATTTCACCCAAAAATGACAATTTCAGTGGAACTGGCGATCAGGACTGTGAAATCAGTAGGACAAAGCACCCACCCTGACTCCAACTCCTGGTCCGACTTTCACTCTATTATAAAAGGCTGACATTCATGGTCAGACATAAGCAGTAAAGATCCTCTAATTAAGTCAAAATCTACCGTGTTTCTGCAAAAATAAGCCCTACCCTGAAAATAAGCACTAGCTTGATTTGGCAGGGTTTTTGGAGTAGGCTTGAAATATAAACCCTAATCCAAAAATAAACCCTAGTTACAGAGAGGTTTTTGGCACTGGCTTTCTCCCCTATATACTTGACAAAGCCGAGCTTGCATGTGTACGGGGTAAGTGATCAGGAGGGATAGCTGTCAATGGAAAAGCCAACAGCTATTGAAGGTGTATAGCAACCCCAATCAGGAAACATCCACTGATATACTGAAGCAAATGAAACTGTATAAGAAAGTAGCCCTGAGGTTAACTTTTATCTACACAAAAAGGCATTATGGTGGTTTGGTGGTTAGCATTGTTGTCATATTGCACTAGGATCCTAGGTACAATAATACTAAGAATAACATCTGCATGTGCCTCGTGTTTGTGAGTATAATCTGCCCACACTGCAAAACATATTGATAGGTTCATGAATGTGTGTCTGAGATAGGCAGATTACTTTGTGGGGACAGGGGCTGTTGTAAGTCCCATAGATTGCAAGCCCTTGTGGGCAGGATCCTCTATCCCACTGCACCAGTTAGTCACTAGTTAGTATATTGTACTTGTGTTTGTATTTTTGTGTTTTGTATGTAAACCCTCATAAAATGTAAACTACTGGAATTAATAATGCTCTAAAAAGAAATGAATAATAATAATAAAAATAATGTGTATTGCAACAATCTGTACAGCGCCGCAGAATATGTTGGTGCACTATTTAAAAAATCAATGAAGAATATTTCTTGAAGATTACAATTCACATGGGTACACAAACTTACTGAGGCTTTAGTTATAGATGTTATGTCTAGTACAGGTTGTGAGTGACAAGTCAGTGTGTGGCACATTTAGTGCACCGGTCATGGATTTTATGCAGAACTTTGTACCAAACTATAATAATAATTACACTTAATTGTTTAGTTAATTTAGTTAATCTAAAAGTAATATAAACTGATAAAGTAACATCTATGTAGTTATTGCCCCAGGGAAAACAATTGCACAGGTGCTTACACAAAACGCAGTACGCAGTGGAAGAATCCCAGAAAATGTAGCAAATCATATAGAGGGCGATGATGGTGGATAATGGCCTGAGGCTTGTGTTCTCACTCAGAGATCTGCTGCAGTCATACAATAAAGGTATGTCTGAATGGGCCTCTTTATGAACAGGGTGGGGAGGCAGCGAGGAGGGGGGAGAGGTGTTACATTCAGATAATCACCATATCCAGTAGGTGGTGTGAATATGCTTCTGGAACGTCACTTTTTCTTAAAAAAAAAAAAATTGAGAGAAGATGCTTATTGTACAACCAGGAAGTAAGGAGCTTAGTTGAGAGCATAACCTGCTTGTTGTGAGATCCAGACAAGGAATCCTGGGACAATACAGACACATGGCTTCTGAAGAGCCTCAATATGAAGGTAAAGATGTTTTATTGTTATAGCCCCTTTTATTTCTTTCCATAAATATGATCTGTTAGTGGTGAGCAGAATGGCCGACAAATAGAAGGTCACTCGGGGGAATTAGGGAAAGTGATCTGCTTCATTGTCTTGAGTTTGTGTCTTTATTGTAAAGTTTGATGATACTTGAAAGTTTTTCACAACAACATTGCTATTGTTTGACATTAAAAATACATTTAATGGATAAAATACAGTTGTGGTGCATTTTTACAAACGAGTCAGGAATTAATTCCCTTTTGGTTAATACTTTATTGCATTTGTTTTTATGTATCTTTTAGTTATTGGTTGGTATTTGTGTATTTGTGTAAATTGTATTCTACATGTGAACGTGTGACAATGGGGCAGGTCTCTGCAGTGCTTGCAAGCAAAATCTTGATATTTTGTTTGCAAACTTTGTAAATTAAGAAATAATACTGTAGATAAAGTTCCTTATATTTCTGATTCTCTTACAGATGTGGCAGAGATAGGGAAATCGCCATGTTTAAATTTTATTGTGAATATCTAAAATTGGTAACTGTAAATGCTTCTCGCCTGGCATATACATTAACAGTGACTACAGTGATGGAAATGTCCATTACTATTTAAACTACTTAAGATTCATCTGTGGTTTGAAAAACTGCTACGTGTGAACATGAAGTTAGACTTTAATCCAATTGGCATGATCAAGATGGCCTCCTGTAGTGCTGGTAACAGAGGACATTATGTTATCAAGTTGCCCATTTATATTATAATATCTTATGTTATAGGCTACACAGTGATTTTGGGTGCAGCTCCCATCATGTGGCAACATATTACAGCGTGGCTCTGCTTTCATTGCTAGTAATAAAAGTGAATGTTACAACTTGCCACGATATGATGGTTGTAAAGCAGGCATTGCTCCACGGTGATCTTTGGCTGCTGAATACGTGCTGCAAATATCACCAATTATACATTTCCAAGAATACAAGTTATTACTAGCTGACAGGTGGACTGACAGCACCTCTTTAACTGAAGAGACGTAGATTTCTTTAACCTTACATATTATCTGTCAGCCAAACTGACAGCTGTCTCTCCTGACTGCTTTATCAATACGCCCACTCGGCTTGGCTGAGGCTGCCTACGCATTATAATAAGAATAGCATAGGCTGCTTATGGTAGTGGCATAAGAAAATATTGGGCAGAATTCATCTCAACATGTCAAAAATGTATTCTTCCCACCATGACATTAGGCCCGTATAAACGTTAGATAGTTGGTCAATTCTATCAAAATCATCCGGACTGGCCAACTTTTACCTAAGACTGGGGTATAGTATGGCACCACTCTCAATGGCCACAATGAAACTTAAAGTGATATCTCCAGCAAAGATATTCATGGCATATCTATATTGGGATAATGGGGATCTCCTGATCAGAATGTTATAGAAAAAGAGACTGGGCCTGCATGTGGCGCTCTCCAGTGTAGTTTATGGGAGCTGTGAACGAAGCATTTCACAACTTCCTCTCTGGACTGCTGAACAGAGGAACAGTGCTGTTAGGGGACCATCTACTCTTCCAATATAAGATCTCCCAGAGATGTAACCCCCCCCCCAATCAGACATTGCAAGGCTGGAATCCTGGGTTCAAATCCAGCCAAGGACATCTGCATGGAGTCTGTCCTTTTTATGTTTGCCTAGGTTTCTTGGGACTGTGAGTGGTGAAAATATCTGCAATGCACTGGTTGGCAATAAGTAGAATAATTCAATGGAACCATCTCAGTCTACTTCAGCTATGAACTTATAATGAATTCATTCAAAATGACTTTTTAAGAGAACTTGTCATGTCTTGTGACATCTCTGTTTTAGTAGATAATTGTATTTCTTATAATTTTGTATTCCTTATAATTCTGGAGCATCTTTTCTTAGAACTCTGTGTTGTGCGTTCCTCCGTAATTCCTCCTGAAAACCTAGAAATGTAAGAGTAAATTGACAACTGAGTGTGAGCAGTCGGGGAGTGTTCTTTCACACTCACCATCAGTGCTGACCATGGCAGACTATGTATGGACACACCCCTATGACAAATGAAATAGTTAAACCCAATTGTCAATTTAGGTAGAAATTCCCAGGAGGTATTAGACTATGCAGAAAAGATTCTACAGAATGGATATTTTGTGAGAGATACAGGCATTTAGTGTGTCATGAGTGGTGACAGGTCTTTAAAAGGGGTCATATAGTATTAAAGGGGTTGTCCAGTCACATAAAAGATTGTATGGATCTATTCCAAATTAAATTTCTTTGTCTTCATATTCAGACCTTGCTCTATTCTAGTTATTAGATATATTGTGTGCCATGTGCATTTCTTTCCAGATTATGTTATGCTGATCTTCTTGTCTTGTGTGTTTTCTTTGTATACTGAAATCTGTAGTTTTATGGACTATTGTCTGTTCTGGGAGCTGTATCTCCACAGATATCATGCTTAGTTCACATCTGCGATGGGTGCCCATTCTTGTGGTCTGTCGGAGGACCAGAAGACTAGGCTAACGGACTGTAAAAACAGTGGACACCAATGGAGCCCAAGGGACCCCATTGACTATAATCAGGTCGATCAGGGTTTCGTTGAATGTCTATTAGTTTTAACTAAAATCGCCAGACAAAAAGTCAGGTTTTCAGGACTTATGTACAGGACCTATGTACAGACTGGCTGACTAGTAGCTTTTCTCTACAGTATGGTGAAGTGCTACATGTACTGCTCTTTATCTATGCCAGATGAGCAGCTGAACAGACATCAGGTGACAGCAGCTCCATGTTATTTTTAGATGTACTGTATAGTTTTCAGGACCCTGAGAAAGCTCCTGTCACTAGAAAGTGATTTACAGCTTCCAGCAGTTCTTTCTGACTTCTGTGTGTAAGGATTTTCTATCAGTTATTGGATTACTTTTCTTTAATCTTCATTTTCTCATATTTTTGGTGACATTTGGGAGCTTCTGAACCCAATTTCCAAAGAGTTACAATGGTTTTAAATTACAGTGGTTGTCCCGGAGCCAATTAATAATAATAATCACATAATGTGCTACCTATAGCCCTCACTCTGTCACATGCTGCCTATAGTTCCCCCCCTCTCTCACACAATAGCCCCCCTCTCTAACAGTAAGGTCACCATGTCCCCATTACCTTCCCTATTGTTATTAGCATCAGTTTGTACAGCTTGGCTCGTTACATCCTGCTCACAGTGTAAGGTCTTGGAAGGTTTATTTTAGTATTAGTTCTGCCTTGAACGGGAAATAGATATTGGTACAGGTGCTAGACATGGGCACAGACGCTAGACATGGGCACAGGCACTAGACATGGGCACAGGCGCAAGACATGGGTACAGGCGCCAGACATGGGTACAGGCGCCAGACATGGGTACAGGGGCTAGACATGGGCACAGGCGCTAGACATGGGTACAGGCGCCAGACATGGGTACAGGCGCCAGACATGGGTACAGGGGCTAGACATGGGCATAGGCGCTAGACATGGGTACAGGCGCCAGACATGGGCACAGGCGCCAGACATGGGCACAGGCGCTAGATATGGGTACAGGCGCTAGACATGGGTACAGGTGCTAGATATGGGAGACAGCATCAGCAATTGCAGAGTTTGAATATACTTTGTGTAAAATTGATATGAAAATGGAGCTGCCTTCATGATTCCAGTAATTTATTAAGTTTTATTTTGTTTTGAAACAAATTTAAGCAACTTATGTGTCTGGACAAAATGTCACAAAATGGCTGAAAGATCATAACAGGGCTTCATTTGTGCTGCAAGTAAATGAGGGAGGGCTGTATGTGTGTGATTCTCTCCATTCACTAGTACAGAGCTTCAAAAGAAAAACTGAGCAGAATTCCCATACAATTCCCTTGTGGCTGTGAAGAGCGCCTCTTTTCCAAGATAGATGCAGGTCCCAGAGGTGGGACCCACATCTTTCAGGCATTTATGATATAGCTAACGGATGTAGCTATAAATGGCAAGGTTTGACTACCCCTTTAACTTTTAAACCTGTAGTAGATGTATCACATTAGGTGCAAATGATTAGAACATGGTTAGAAATTATCTATAAAAATGAGTTCCAAGGTTTGTGTTCTGCAAACTCATTCAAATGAATGGAACAGTTGAAATCTGCCACATTTTAAGGGTCCAAAATGCCTCTGAAACCAATAATAGTGCATTGTGGAGGTCATTAATAGAAGCAGAAACCTCCCTTTGTGGCCACAATCTGATCAAGATTGATAGATATGCAAATCAGCCTGTAAGTGCACAGGGGGTGGGGCCTGATTTACCAGATCTGCTGGCAGACAGTCCTGATGCAGGCAGAAGATAAAAATGTCAATCACTACTAAAGAAGTGATATTCCAGAGGAGAGCCTGAGCAACTGTGTATAAGCAAATCTGGCAAATCAGGTCTGTCGCAGGTGCACTTTGAGGCTGATGTGCTTATCTCTGCATTGTCGGTTTGTGGCCACAAAGGTGTGTTTCTGCTCCTATTGTTGGCCCCTACACTGCACTATTATTGGTTTAGAATGTAGACTCCCTTTAATATATCCTTGGAGAGGATCTTGAAGGAACCTATTTACTGATACTATTAGTAAGGAATAATCCAAAACATGTAAGTGGACATCTCTATCTCAAAGTGTGAATAGTGGGTTTTTAATATAGCAATGCTCTTTGTGCTGGATTGGGAGTGTATCTTCATGCTATTTTATGAAAGGGACATTTTAGGACTTTTATATTGATGACCCAGACATTAATGATTGTGATGGACACCAGACACCAGATGGAGGGAGCTCTGTATGTATCAGTCCCTTAATATCTGTTTCTTTTATCCTATGATGGATGAAATCAGCGGACATTAGTAAGAGCAGTGTGAACCCACCTGTGCCCATACATATGTAGGTTTTATTCAGTTTTTTTATACAGTTTTTGAAGCCAAAACCAAGAGTGAATTTAAATACAATACTTTAACTCTTTTTATGAACCAGACCTGCAAAAAACATTTGTGCAGGTTGGAATCACATAAAGACATGATTATTCAGGACAGTAGTTTATATAGCCCACTGGCATTAGATGCATCACCATTATTATGAGGAACAGGTCTCTTAAAATTGTCACACATCTCAGGAAGTGTAGCTAAAGTGTTTCTGTTGGGCTACATTCAGATCAGGTTTTTTATATTCATTTAACCCTTTAAGGACCCGGCCATTTTTTGTTTTTGCATTTTCGTTTTTCCCTCCCCACATTCCAAGAGCCATAACTTTTTCATTTTTCAGTTTCATTTTCAGAGTCACATGATGACTTATTGTTTGCGAAACAATAATGTAATGGCACCATTCAATATGCTGTGCAATGTACTGGGAAGCTGGAAAAAAATTCAGAAAGAGGTGCAATTGGAGAAATACTGCATTTGTGCCAATTTCATATAGATTTAATTTTTACGGCGTTCACTGTGTGGTAAAAATGACATGTTACCTGTATTCTGCAGGTCAGTACAAACACGGCGATACCAAATTTATATAGTATTTGTAATGTTTTGATACCTTTTAAAAAATTAAAATCTTTGCAAAATAGAAAAAAAATTTTGTGTCACCATATTGTGATACCTGTAACTTTTTCATATTTACATGTATGGAGCTGGGTAAGGCGTCTTTTTATGTGGGACAACATGATGTTTTTCTGATATCATTTGGGGAAAGATCTGATGGTTTGATCACTTTTTATTGAATTTTGTTATAGGAGGCAAAGTATTGAAAAAAACGCCATTTGGCCATTTTGATTTTTTTTTTGTCGCTACGCCATTCACTGTATGGGATAAATATTTTAACATTTTAATAGTTCGGGCATTTTGGAGCGCGGGGATACCTAATTTGTTTATGTTTACTGTACTTTTGTTTATTTACTTTTATATCTGATCTATGGAAAGGGGGGGTGATTTGAACTTTTGTGTTTTTTTATTTTTTTATACTTTTAAAAACTTTTTTTTTTCTTCTTTTACTTTTATGATCAGACCCCCTAGGGACCTTGAAACCTAGGGGGTCTGATCGCTCATACTATATACTGCAATACTAATGTATCTCAGTGAATAGCAAAATGCCTTCATTTCTATAGGCTCCTGGCTGTCATAGCAACCGATCGGCGGTGATGTTCTGGAGGGCGTCGATCAGTGAAAAATGGCGGCGTCTGTGGAGCCTGTGCAATTTAGAAACCGCGGTCCCGTTTGACCGCGACATCTAAAGGGTTAACAGCCGCGATCGGTGCAGGCACCGATCGCAGCTGTTAGCGGCGGGTTCTGGCTGTATTATACAGCCGGCAGCCGCCCTATATGGAGAGAACTCAGCTCCTGAGCTCTCTCCATACATCCTCATGCGATGAAAGACGTACTGTTACGTGCTGGGTCGCTAAGGGGTTAAGGCTGGGTTCACACCTGCGCTAGTACTACATCTGGGGATTCCGTCCCTGAACCCGTTTAAAAATTGCAGAGAGAAAAGTGCTGCAAGCAGCGCTTTTCTCTTCACATTTTTTACCCTTTTCGGGCGGAAACCGTCGGGTAGCTGCTTTTTTAAGCGGATTAGGTTTCTGTTCGGGGGTCCCCAAGCAGACCCCCCAAACAGAAACTTCAATGCAGGTGTGAACCTAGCATAACGGAGGCAAACAAGAATGCAAACAGATGATCATCTATTTACATAGACATCAGTGTAAAAAAAAAAAAAAAAAATGATCGTTTCTGTCCATTTTTTGAAAGACACAAAATCATAGTATCACTAGGTCACTCTGTTGTTAGGGTCCATCGGGTGAATCACTAAAACAGCACTTACACACAGAGCCCAGCAGACCCCATTGACTATAATGGGGTCCATCGGGTGTCCGTCATATTTAGCCTAGTTGCAGACAACCGTGTGTATTTTGCGGTCCGTAAACTAGTAATCAGTGTTCCTTTTTTGCAGACCGTGTGTCTTCGGCATTAGTGCCGTATGTCCACAAAAACGGACAGTGTGTCATAAGTGTGTGATCAGTGTGTGATCCGAGTTTGTGGATCTGCAAAAAAAAAAAAAAAAAAACACAGGAAACATCTAATGATGTCCCTAGCTTGTCCGCAAATACAGACGGCACACTGATGACACACGGACTACATCCATGTGCCGTCCATAGTTTTTAGTCTCCCATAGGCTTCTATATTTTTCACCATCCCCTTACTGGAGTGACAAATTTTGTGAATTTTTAAAAAGTTACATTTGACAAATCCGGTGTACATCGCCTCGACAGATTAACCATGTCCACTTTCACCCCTAATTTTCAAGAGTAGAATGAGTGGTCAGATTGGAAAAGGAGATATCAGAACGGATCCAAGCATTGGAACATACTCGTACTGCCCACTAGTAGATGTGAATGGTTTTGATGTGAACAGTGCAGGCTGGCCTAAGCAGCACTTAGAGTATTTAGGTTTATGGGGATAGGGGTTTTATGTGCCACATGATCTTACTGCATATTCTTATAATGGGATGAGCACCTACTGTACAGTCTTAGGGTTTTCCAGGCTTTATCAATTGATGGACTATCCTTATATCCTAAGTGTAGTGAGTTTGACCTGTGGGCCACCCGGATTATGGGCCCTGTTCCAGACCCCACTAGATATGCCAACTGAAAAAGTTTTCCATGGGAAAACATGAAATAGTTCTTTATAATGATGAAGCCTGTCAGTATTTCATGTTGCCTGTGGTTACAGCAGAATGTCAAATCGTACATGGGATTTGTACATAGCCAGGGGCGTAGCAATAGCGGGTGCAGCGGTAGCAGTTTCTACTGGGCCCCAGACCCTGATAACACAATAAATATACCAATATTCTAAAGAAGGGCCTCCTCCAAATTTTGCATCGGGAGTCCAGGAGCTATAAGCTATGCCTCTGTACATGACACTGACTTTACACAAAAGGTCAAGCTGTAATTTCGATTTCCAGTGACCTTTCCTGATGCTTACTGTTTCTTTAGCATTAACTCCTCCCGTCTTCAACATCGGGTGCCAGTGAAAAGCAAAGTAAGATGCAGTCACTGGTGATTTCCATCTATAGTAAGCATACACAAGTACGTAATAACACCGCTGGAGGAATGTTGGAAGCCGTGCTTCACATTGTCTTTGCTTTGCTGTTATTTATTATGGAAATGATGAGCCGATTGTGACTTGAGGAGAAATGTGTGGAACAGGAATGCAGTTGTTTTCCTTGATCATTTGTTCTACATTCCGTCTGCTCACCTCAGGTTCACAAACCTTCTTTGTTTGGATTTACTTGGGAGCTGTATGGATTGTGGGTTTTTTTTTTCAGCTAAAAGACTAATAGACACGTCAAAGACTGTGCTCCACGTTCACATATAACCACACAGATGCTTACCATCCATGTTCCAGGGCTTTAGCTTAGACTTCAGATATTGTGTATGTTTTTAGGTAAATTAAAATATATGTAAAACAGTTAAACATAAAGACCTAAAATAAGCAAAAAGTGAGACTCACTCCTCACCTGCTGCTCCAGTTTACACACTGCCCAGGTCACCACATCCTGGTGCATCTCAACATGCAGAAAATGCCTTGAACTTCCCTCTCATCGACTCACTGGCTGCAGCAACTCCCCCCCCCCCCCCCCCAATAACTGGCTAAGTGGGCATCTCTAGTCTGTAGGGCGCTAAGGCATAAAGACCCTCGGCAGTATCTGAAGAGGAGTAGTGGGGGATCAGTGAGGGGTGGATTTTTACTTTTTCTTGAGTTTTGGTCCATATGTTTCTATCTATCTATCTATCTATCTATCTATCTATCTATCTATCTGTCCATATCTATCTATCTGTCAATTTATCTTTTTATTTATCTGCCTGGATCCCTCCTTTAAAGGGGGATTGTGTCATCTAATGCTGAAATAATACTTGTGCATCTGACGTAATAGAACAATGTTTGGGGTTAAGAAAAAATAACATTTTAAATAAAACTGTAAGATAAGATGAATAAAAACTGATATGAAATCAAGAAATGAGCAAGAAGTAACAATACTAGTGGTAAATCTGAGACCTGTTGGTAAAATTTGGTACAGATTTTTTATTGGAGCTCACGATCATTAGGTTACACCTCTGGCAATGTATAGTATATTTTTTTATTTTATTTTTTTTACTATGGCTTTCATCTAGAAAGACTCTTTAAACCATCAATTAAAAGGGATTTTCCGGGACTTACCATATATGTTGATGACCTATCCCAAGTATAGGTCACCAATATTTGATCATTGGTGGTCTGACAGCCAGGACCACCACTGATAAGCTGGTTGAAGAGGCCACCAAATGCAAAGCACAGCACCATATATTGTAGGTATCGCAGCTCAGCCCCATTCACTTGAATAGGGCTGAGCTGCTGCTGTACCCTGTGACTGATGAATGTGATGTCATCAGCACAGGGAAGAGGCCGCAGCACTCATGAGTGCCACTGTCTCTTTAAATAGATGATCTGTAGCTGTCCAGGCTGTCAGACCTCCACTGATCACATATTGATGACCTATCCTAACGGAAAACTCTTTTAAGTACGATAATTCCAATCTTCATTATAGTGAATATAGTGTGATTCTTTTGAGACCCATACCTAGCACATGTGTTAAAGTGGTTGTCCAGCTCCTTGATATTTTAGCAAAAGCTTAGAATGCTATAAAATAACAAGCTGGCTAATATGCACCTATCCAATCCATGGCTGCTGATGTCATTGGCTGTCTATAGTGATTGGTTACAGGGGTCTTCATTATTGGAGGCCAGGATATACACACCGGCAGGGCACCCAGCAAGCAGCGGCACTTCAATTGTAAGGAAAGTATAACTCATTCTAAGCTCTTGATAAACATGACAAGGAGATTGAATTGTTGGGTTTTCTTGTGCAGCAGTGACAAGACAAGAGTGTACAGACAATGATGTGATTGAGAAAAAACACCCAGTAGAAGGGGATCCTGAGGTCATAAGGAACTTACTGACAAAAGAGGTCAAGAATCATTCTGGTGAACAAGCAATTCTGTTCAGACAGCCGTTGTTTGGGACCCCCATCTATGAGTCAGAGTAGAAACTGCTACAACAGACATGGCCTGTCCATGTGTTACATGTACTGTAATTCTACCTGTCTGGCCAGACACTTCTACCCCCAGGGATAACAGCTGAAGCTGTACCACAATTATCAGCTAATCGTCAGGCTAGGCTCTGTATAGGGAGTCATCTTCATGAGACAAGACCCCAAGGTTGACAGATTGAAATACTGGCCCCAGCTAGTCCTGCATAGATGACCAGACTTTGTTTAATTGCAAGTTGATCAGTTGGCTCGATTTCTCCATTCTAAGCCCGCATTCACACGAGTGTGTCATCTATGCTGCTAGGAGTCCCTGCCTCCCAGCGACATACTGTACTATACTGTACTATATTCACTATCGGGCAGTATGTTGCTGGGAGGCTGGGACTCCTAGCATCATAATTAACTGTAAAACTAGGAGTCCCTCTCCCAGCATACTGTTCAGGCCGGTAAATCTGGCCTACACACAGACTGAGTTTAATGGCTGAAATTTGGTCATATGAATGCAGGGTAAGGCTAAGGCCCCAAATAGTAAAACACAGCTAAAACACATTGAGTTGTTGCTGCATTTTTCTCTGCTTTTTTCCCTTCCCCCTATTAAATCTATAGGGAAAACGCTCACGATTCTGCACCTAAAATTAACATGCTACATTTTTCAAAAATGCAGACACATTTCTGAAAAAGCAGCTTTTCTGTAGCTCTTTTTTTTGCACAATGTGTGCATGAGATTAACCAAAATCTCATTCACTATGCTAGTACTGTAACACACTGTCACACAGCATTTTTCCCGCTGCATTTCCACTTAGGCTAAGGTGGATTTACATTGAAACTGATCCACAGAAAATTTGCTCATGTTATAAATTTATTGATTATAATTTCGATATTGGGGAACATCTATTCCTCTCATCCATCATAGGGTGAAAGCTGCGTCTGTTCCCATTAACTCTAATGTAAAAAAAAAAAAAACATGATGTAAGCTTTCTTCTGTCATGTATGATTATTTCTGTAAAGGATCAATTCATGCAGGACTTTTTCTTCTGTCAGAAAATTTAAAAACATGGCGGAAGCTATAAGGGTGAATACAGACAGACATCAGATGTAGAGGGTTCTGTCTGCAGCAGTCACTTAATTTCCACTGTTCTCATCCTATGAGCAATGAACATTAATAACAGTAATGTGAACCTTACTCATACAGTAGGTATGTATACACTGTGTATTATATGTAGTGTGTGTGTGTGTGTGTGTGTGTGTATATGTGTGTGTGTATACACAGATATACAGTCATATGAAAAAGTTTGGGCACCCCTATTAATCTTAATCATTTTTAGTTCTAAATATTTGGGTGTTTGCAACAGTCATTTCATTTTGATATATCTAATAACTGATGGACACAGTAATATTTCAGGATTGAAATGAGGTTTATTGTACTAACAGAAAATGTGCAATATGCATTAAACCAAAATTTGACCAGTGCAAAAATTTGGGTACCCTTATCATTTTATTGATTTGAATACTCCTAACTACTTTTTACTGACTTACTGAAGCACAAAATTGGTTTTGTAACCTCACTGAGCTTTGAACTTCATAGCCAGGTGTATCCAATCATGAGAAAAGGTATTTAAGGTGGCCAATTGCAAGTTGTTCTCCTATTTGAATCTCCTCTGAAGAGTGGCATCGTGGGCTCCTCAAAACAACTCTCAAATGATCTGAAAACAAAGATTGTTCAACATAGTTGTTCAGGGGAGGGATACAAAAAGTTGTCTCAGAGATTTAACCTGTCAGTTTCCACTGTGAGGAACATAGTAAGGAAATGGAAGACCACAGGGACAGTTCTTGCTAAGCCCAGAAGTGGCAGGCCAAGAAAAATATCAGAAAGGCAGAGAAGAAGAATGGTGAGAACAGTCAAGGACAATCCACAGACCACCTCCAAAGAGCTGCAGCATCATCTTGCTGCAGATGGTGTCACTGTGCATCGGTCAACAATACAGCACACTTTGCACAAGGAGAAGCTGTATGGGAGAGTGATGCGAAAGAAGCCGTTTCTGAAAGCACGCCACAAACAGAGTCGCCTGAGGTATGCAAAAGCACATTTGGACAAGCCAGCTTCATTTTGGAAGAAGGTCCTGTGGACTGATGAAACAAAGATTGAGTTGTTTGGTCATACAAAAAGGCGTTATGCATGGCGCAAAAAAACACAGCATTCCAAGAAAAACACTTGCTACCCACTGTAAAATTTGGTGGAGGTTCCATCATGCTTTGGGGCTGTGTGGCCAATGCCGGCACCGGGAATCTTGTTAAAGTTGAGGGTCGCATGGATTCAACTCAGTATCAGCAGATTCTTGAGAATAATGTACAAGAATCAGTGACGAATTTGAAGTTACGCCGGGGATGGATATTTCAGCAAGACAATGATCCAAATCTACTCAGGCATTCATGCAGAGGAACAATTACAATGTTCTGGAATGGCCATCCCAGTCCCCAGACCTGAATATCATTGAACATCTGTGGGATAATTTGAAGCGGGCTGTCCATGCTCAGCGACCATCAAACTTAACTGAACTGGAATTGTTTTGTAAAGAGGAATGGTCAAAAATACCTTCATCCAGGATCCAGGAACTGATTAAAAGCTACAGGAAGCGACTAGAGGCTGTTATTTTTGCAAAAGGAGGATCTACTAAATATTAATGTCACTTTTCTGTTGAGGTGCCCATACTTTTGCACCGGTCAAATTTTGGTTTAATGCATATTGCACATTTTCTGTTAGTACAATAAACCTCATTTCAATCCTGAAATATTACTGTGTCCATCAGTTATATAGATATATCAAATCGAAATGGCTGTTGCAAACACCCAAATATTTAGAACTAAAAATGATTAAGAAAAAGGGGGCCCAAACTTTTTCAAAAGACGGAAAAAAAAAAAAAAAAAAAAATGTATATATATATGTGTGTGTGTGTATATATATATATATATATATATATATACAGTCATATGAAATAGTTTGGGCACCCCTATTAATCTTAATCATTTTTAGTTCTAAATATTTGGGTGTTTGAACAGCCATTTCAATTTGATATATCTAATAACTGATGGACACAGTAATATTTCAGGATTGAAATGAGGTTTATTGTACTAACAGAAAATGTGCAATATCATTAAACCAAAATTTGACCGGTGCAAAAATTTGGGTACCCTTATCATTTTATTGATTTGAATACTCCTAACTACTTTTTACTGACTTACTGAAGCACAAAATTGGTTTTGTAACCTCACTGAGCTTTGAACTTCATAGCCAGGTGTATCCAATCATGAGAAAAGATATTTAAGGTGGCCAATTGCAAGTTGTTCTCCTATTTGAATCAACTCTCAAGAGTGGCATCATGGGCTCCTCAAAACAACTCTCAAATGATCTGAAAACAAAGATTGTTCAACATAGTTGTTCAGGGGAAGGATACAAAAAGTTGTCTTAGAGATTTAACCTGTCAGTTTCCACTGTGATGAACATAGTAAGGAAATGGAAGACCACAGGGACAGTTCTTGTTAAGCCCAGAAGTGGCAGGCCAAGAAAAATATCAGAAAGGCAGAGAAGAAGAATGGTGAGAACAGTCAAGGACAATCCACAGACCACCTCCAAAGAGCTGCAGCATCATCTTGCTGCAGATGGTGTCACTGTGCATCGGTCAACAATACAGCACACTTTGCACAAGGAGAAGCTGTAAGGGAGAGTCATGCGAAAGAAGCCGTTTCTGAAAGCACGCCACAAACAGAGTCGCCTGAGGTATGCAAAAGCACATTTGGACAAGCCAGCTTCATTTTGGAAGAAGGTCCTGTGGACTGATGAAACAAAGATTGAGTTGTTTGGTCATACAAAAGGCGTTATGCATGGCGTCCAAAAAACACAGCATTCCAAGAAAAACACTTGCTACCCACTGTAAAATTTGGTGGAGGTTCCATCATGCTTTGGGGCTGTGTGGCCAATGCCGGCACCGGGAATCTTGTTAAAGTTGAGGGTCACATGGATTCAACTCAGTATCAGCAGATTCTTGAGAATAATGTACAAGAATCAGTGACGAATTTGAAGTTACGCCGGGGATGGATATTTCAGCAAGACAATGATCCAAAACACAGCTCCAAATCTACTCAGGCATTCATGCAGAGGAACAATTACAATGTTCTGGAATGGCCATCCCAGTCCCCAGACCTGAATATCATTGAACATCTGTGGGATAATTTGAAGCGGGCTGTCCATGCTCGCGTATAACTGTGGATTTGTAGGGAAGGCAAAATACCATCATCCGGCGGAACTGTTAAAGCTACAGAGTGACTGGAGGCTGTTATTTTTGTAAAGAGGATGGTCAAAATACCTTCATGCCAATCCAGAATATTAACTAAAATGTAAGTTAATAGGGGGCCCAAACTTTCAATGACGAATATATATATATATATATATATATATATATATATAAAGGCATCAAAACTATGAATTAACACATGTGGAATTATATAACAAAAAAGTGTGAAACAACTGAAAATATGTCTTATATTCTAGGCTCTTCAAAGTAGCCACCTTTTGCTTTGATTACTGCCTTGCACACTCTTGGCATTCTCTTGATGAGCTTCAAGAGGTAGTCACCTGAAATGGTCTTCCAACAGTCTTGAAGGAGTTCCCAGAGATGCTTAGCACTTGTTGGCCCTTTTGCCTTCACTCTGCGGTCCAGCTCACCCCAAACCATCTCGAATGGGTTCAGGTCTGGTGACTGTGGATGCCAGGTCATCTGGCGTAGCAGCCTATCATTCTCCTTCTTGGTCAAATAGCCCTTACACAGTCTGGAGGTGTGTTTGGGGTCATTGTCCTGTTGAAAAATAAATGATGGTCCAACTAAACGCAAACCGGATGGAATAGCATGTCGCTGCAAGATGCTGTGGTAACCATGCTGGTTCAGTATTCCTTCAATTTTGAATAAATCCCCAACAGTGTCACCAGCAAAGCACCCCCACACCATCACACCTCCTCCTCCATGCTTCACGGTGGGAACCAGGCATGTAGAGTCCATTCGTTCACCTTTTCTGCGTCGCACAAAGACATGGTGGTTGGAACCAAAGATCTCAAATTTGGACTCATCAGACCAAAGCACAGATTTCCACAGGTCTAATGTCCATTCCTTGTGTTCTTTAGCCCAAACAAGTCTCTTCTGCTTGTTGCCTGTCCTTAGCAGTGGTTTCCTAGCAGCTATTTTACCATGAAGGCCTGCTGCACACAGTCTTCTCTTAACAGTTGTTGTAGAGATGTGTGTACTGCTAGAACTCTGTGTGGCATTGACCTGGTCTCTAATCTGAGCTGCTGTTAACCTGCGATTTCTGAGGCTGGTGACTCGGATGAACTTATCCTCCGCAGCAGAGTTGACTCTTGGTCTTCCTTTCCTGTGGCGGTCCTCATGTGAGCCAGTTTCTTTGTAGCACTTTATGGTTTTGGCCACTGCACTTGGGGACACTTTCATAGTTTTCCCAATTTTTCGGACTGACTGACTTTCATTTCTTAAAGTAATGATGGCCACTCGTTTTTCTTTACTTAGCTGCTTTTTTCTTGCCATAATACAAATTCTAACACTCCATTCAGTAGGACTATCAGCTGTGTATCCACCTGACTTCTGAACAACACAACTGATGGTCCCAACCCCATTTATAAGGCAAGAAATCCCACTTATTAAACCTGACAGGGCACACCTGTGAAGTGAAAACCATTTCAGGTGACTACCTCTTGAAGCTCATCAAGAGAATGCCAAGAGTGTGCAAAGCAGTACTCAAAGCAAAAGGTGGCTACTTTGAAGAACCTAGAATATAAGACATATTTTCAGTTGTTTCACACTTTTTTGTTAAGTATATAATTCCACATGTGTTAATTCATAGTTTTGATGCCTTCAGTGTGAATCTACAATTTTTATAGTCATGAAAATACAGAAAACTCTTTGAATGAGAAGGTGTGTCCAAACTTTTGGTCTGTACTGTATATATATATATATATATATATATATATATATATATATATAGATTCACATTCTTCTTAGTTTTTCATAGTTCTAGTATCTTCCAGCTGTCAGCTTCCTGTGCAGCTTCTTTGTAACGTCTGCCAATCATTAGGGACTAGATGAAAAACTTGCTATTTTCTGATAACAGCTCTGTTTTGGATAAGACTAAAAGAAAACTGGAATTTTACACAGAGACCACATATACACATGAGATAATGTGAAATATATTTATTACTACTAAATGGGTAAACTGTTTAATTTAGCATCATGTTTATAGTTAGCATAGATTTTAGTTAGCATACATTTCTTTCTAGAAACCACTGTTTACCCTTACCTTCTTTTTCTGCTGCCCTCAGATCACTAGTTGGCACATATGATGGTAACCTTTGGCATCAAATCATCTGCCATCAAATTATTCTTTGAAAGTGTCAACTTCACATTTTGTATGAAGGGATATCCTATGCCACTGAGATAGATGGGGCATTATATATGTTATTGTAACTATGGCTCTTGCAAAACAAAATATTGTATTTCATTTGGGCAGATATAGAAGTGCATTTCTATGCCTAAATGGCAGGCAGCAAGGCATTCAATGCCCCCTTATGTATCCTTTAATTTTCCTTTCTTTTGATCCTGTTTTGTCTCACATTGCAATCAAAACTGAGAAATGTATAAATATTTCTTATATCTGTGGATGGTTTGTCATGAAAAACCAGAATAGGGCATTAAAAGGTTAAAGAATATTGCAAAACTATGACAATGTGATAACAAAGCAGCTTGCACTCTCTGTTATGCACTACTGCACTTTATCAAATCCTAATAGTATTTCATAATGCAAACTGATCAGCCATAACAAAATAGCAATGACTGGTGAAGAAAATAAGATTAACTTGTTACAATGGCGCGTGATGGGCAGCAAGTGAGCAGTCAGATCTTTAAATTAATATGGAAAATTGGCAAAATTATGGATTTGCATGACTTTTACAAGGGCTAGACGAGGGTCAGAGCATTTCCAAAATGGAAAGTCTTTGGGTTGTTCCCTATATGCAGTGGTTAGTACCTACCAAAAATGGCCCAAGTAACGACAGTTGGTAAAGTACTGATAGGGCGTGAGTTTCATTGGTGCATGTGGGGAACCAAGCCTAGCCTATCTGCTTAGTAAACCTTTGAGTGAGGCCAATCCCTTGGATGAAAAGCATCCCCACAAATGAACGGTCTGAAGATGCTTTACTTTTGGCAAGACATGGGACTCATGGTAGCGCTCACCTTTTCTATAGATAATTCTGAAAGAAGCCACTTCTCTCCAAGAAACACATCAGAAAGTACAGGGATTGGATTGCAGAGGACTAGGGTAAAGTTATTTTCTCTGATGAAGTTTTATTCATATTGTTTGGGACATCTGGAAGAACGATTGTCTGGAGACAAAAGGTGAGGAATGCTGTGAGTCAGTGTCATGTGTGGGGTTGCTTTTCATCCAAAGGAGTGGGATCATTTACAGTTTCGCCTAAGACCTCTGCCATGAAGAATGGTATCTAAACATTCTCCAAATGCAACCTCACCCAACCATCCGGGAGAAATTTGGTGATGAACAATGCTAATTACTAAGTGGCTCAATGAACAAAACATTGAAACTTTAGGTCTATGACCAGGAAGTTCTCCAGAACCTGTGGTCAGTCCTGACAAACAAAAGCACAAACAAAAGCACAAAAATTGTGACAAACTCTTAACACTGACTAGGTAAAGATTGGCTGTCACCAGTCAGGATTTGGTCCAGAAGGTGACATATAACATGCCATGGTAAATTGCAAAAGTCTTAAAAAATAAGGATCAACACTATAATTATTGAGTCTTTGCCTAAACTTGATGTATTTGTCAATAAAAGTGTTAAAATTTGAAGTTCTTATAATTGTATTTCAGTATAACATAGAAACATCTGACTAAAAGATCTAAAACCCTGAACTAGCAAACTTTGTGAAAACCAAAGTATTTGGCCACAACTGTAGTTAGGTCAGAACTGTTTTGATGGCAAGGAAGGACCTATGTATATACTAGGCAGATGGCTTTAATGTTATCAGCGTATAAAAATCCTGAATAAGGTTTATATATAAAAGATGTCACTGACTATAAAAGTACTGAGTATAGATATATTTTGACAACTAAATTTGACATTATGACCATTGGCAATCTTTATATGAGCCTCCAAGTCTGTAAGAAAACTAGAAAATTAACCAATCAGGCTGTGAATAATGTATCAATATTCTTTATTATAGAGAACTCAGCCCATTGCCTTGTAGCAATTCATACATTTCCTGCCGGATGACAAGTGGAACTAATTTTATTTTACTACATTTCTCAGAATTGTGTTTTTTCTATACATCTATTTTATAACACCCCGAAGCTGCATATTTATTCTGCACATTAAAATATAGGGCTTTCAAACTTGTCATTTTGTAATTTTTCATCTATGACACCTACAATTACATTGTAATTTTATATATCTTTTATATTGTTGTCATAGACTGAATACCGTCTGTTCATTTTAAACATGGGCTCTAGTATTATACCCATACTTACACCCTGCGGAGTGGAAAGACTGTTATTAATATGACACCTTATTTTACTTGGAAGTTCTCTAATATGTCTGAAGTTGGATTAGTCTATACTGGTCTTCAACTACAGTAACTCCAAATAAAGTATAGTCACAAATGGAAGTTACATTAACTGCTATATATTTGGTTAAAATAGACTAAATCTAGTTGGTTAAAATATCTTTCATCTAAGTAAAAAATAAACTGTGCTACAGTCTGCAGTGCCCAAGATACTCTTTAGGGTGCGTTCACACGATCTACGTTCACAGGAATTCCTCTACATTTTCCACCGCCGCGTTCTAACTGCGACAGGAGGCAGATGCAGGGCATCGGCATTACGGCGCGGCTTTCCACTGCTGATTAAACCCAGATGAATGTACCTAATAATCAGCAGGAAGTCTCGAGCTGCGAAATCCGTGGCTGAATCAGCCACGGAATCCATGGCAAGATTGAGCAGGACGCTTATTTTGTCAGGTAGTGCACAATGATAATCCAAGTGGCAGAAAGTGAACACAAGAACAGAGAAAATACCATTGTAGAATGGCTCAGATCACTGGCAAAATTATAAAAATAAATCCTCATAATAAAGTCTAATAGAAGAAGGTTTTGACTAAATTTTGTCTGTAAATGAGAAGAGCATGTGCAAAAGTGCCGTGCTTATTAGGAGGATTCACACTCATGTCATTTTCAGGCACTTATGAGACATCCCTCCAGGGACACTTTGTACCTCAGGCTTTTAAATGTAACTGACCTCCTAGCATCAATCCATTTGCAAAGTAGGTAATAGGTAAGTTCTTTCGGGGAAAGAGGAGGGATGGCACATGAAGCGCAACGTGAAAATTTTCAGGCCCGTCCCCTTTGACACAAAGCCACAACCCCTTGCTAATATTGATGCCTATCCTTATGTGAATATTGATACCCCTACAGATTGGCTGTTCCTAGACAGCGTGGCTACCAGTAATGTTAACATGCCGGCAGCTGCACTGTTTACCTGCCAAATGATGTGCACTACTGCAGTTCCTAAACCCTCCACTATACATTGTACAGTGAGTAAGCATTGTGGCTCCTGACATATTAACATTACCGGGAGCTGTCACAGAACAGCTGATGTACAGGGATCCCTGGCTGTCAGACTCCCACAGATGTAAGATTGATAGCCTTCAATCAAAATTAGAAAGGTGGGTAACTCCCTTAAGGCTGGGTTCATACAGCAGAAAATGACATCCACCTCAGATTCCTCTTCATGTTTTGGCTCTCAATTCACCCGCGATGGAAAGTGAAGCAGACCTTTGGCTTTCTCGTACTGATTAGGCTCATACGAAAGAGTGGAGGGGAGTCTCGCAGCTTGGGCCGGGGAATAGAGAGGTAAGTACAGTGCTAATACTTGACTCTTACTGCCTGCAGCTTGTAAGTCCCAGGCCTAATGTGGCCTGCAGCCTACAGGTCAGAAAGTGGTAGGGCAGGATGCCTATGGCTCCTCTGTGATTTTAACAACCAGATCGGGAGAACAAGCTGCATCCCTCCCCTGGCCTATCCTTAGCGTATGCCATCAATATTAAATCTGTGAGAGTCTGATACTCAGGAACCAAACAGATCAGCTGCTCAGGGACAAGGTGGCTCCCAGTAATATTTATGGGCCGGAAGAAGAACGGCTCCCATTGAAGTCTTTGGTACAGCGTTGCAGTACCTTAACCCACTGTTACTCTTTGTATGGCAAGTGAACAGCAGGTATTGTACCCTAACAGATTTATTGGTAGGCCATCAATATTAGAACGTGGATACCCTTTTAATACATTTCACTCAATTTACTCTTAAAGAGGTAGTCAGGTGGGATGTTATTTTTTTCTTTTTTTGAAGGGTTAAAAAAATAAGTATTTCTTACCTCACGGACCCCTGCCTCTGCCTTTCCAATGCTCCCTGATTTACCCGCTGCTCTCCTCTTTTCTTCCTGGTCTTGCATGATACACCGAGGGTCCATTTCTGCTGTTCATTTTACAGACAGGGGTCAACATGGGCACTCTGCAACTCAATTCACTGACAACACACTGTGTTTTCTGACACCTTTTTAGCTTAGCCAACAGTATTTTATTTCTGCAGTAGGTCTTCTATGGGATCAGTGTGGAAGGGCTAACCTTTGCTGCCCAAGCACATCAGTAAACCATGGGTTCCCAAGACCAATTTACCATTTCACCAGTTGTTCTTCCTTGGACCACTTTTAGCTGATAACGAAACACTACATGGCTATGCCTACCACTTTGAAGACACCCTAACAAATTTTTCTAGACATCATCACCCTTGTCAAAGTCTTTCAGATTCTACTCTTTTCTACCCATTTCTCCTGTTTCCAACTCATCTGCTTCATGTACTGACTGCTCACTTGCTGCCTAAAGCAGAATTCACACCTGTGTTGGAATCTCCATAGGAGAATCCACTTGAAAACAGCGAAGCGAAAAGTCCTCCAGTTTCAATATAAAACTGGTAGAAACCGTGTAGAAACCACATGTAACCGCTTTTTAATCGTACAGGGTCTCCGTCTTTTGGGTCTCCATGCAGACCCGAATGACGGAAACCTGAATGCTAATGTGACACTAGGTTTACACTAGGTTTTTCACTCTTTTTTTCATAGCAGCCATTTGCTAAAAGCAAAAAAGTTCATTTTATTTATCATTAATGTACACTCAGCACCCCATCTTGTCAGAAAAAAACCAGAAATGTAGATATTTTTGCAAATGTATTAAAAAAGAAAAACTGAAATATCACATGGTCATAAGTATTCAGACCCTTTGCTGTGACACTCATATTTAACTCACATGCTGTCCATTTCCTTCTGATCCTCCTTGAGATGGTTCTACTACTTCATTGGAGTCCAACTGTGTTTAATTAAACTGATTGGACTTGATTAGAAAAGGCACACACCTGTCTATATAAGACCTCACAGCTCACAGTGCTTGTCAGAGTAAATGAGAATCATGAGGTCAAAGGAACTGCCCAAGAAGCTCAGAGACAGAATTGTGGCAAGGTACAGATCTGGCCAAGGTTACAAAAGAATTTCTGTAGCACTCAAGGTTCCTAAGAGCACAGTGGCCTCCAGAATCCTTAAATGGAAGAAGTTTGTGACGACCAGAACTCTTCCTAGACCTGGCCGTCCAGCCAAACTGAGCAATTGTGGTAGAAGAGCCTTGGTGAGAGAGGTAAAGAAGAACCCAAAGATCACTGTGGCTGAGCTCCAGAGATGCAGGAGGGAGATGGGAAAAAGTTCCACAAAGTCAACTATCACTGCAGCCCTCCACCAGTCGGGGCTTTATGGCAGAGTGGCCCGAAGGAAGCCTCTCCTCAGTGCAAGACATATGAAAGCCCGCATAGAGTTTGCCAAAAAACACATGAAGGACTTCCAGACTATGAGAAATAAGATTCTCTGGTTGGATGAGACGAAGATTGAACTTTTTGGCGTTAATTCTAAGCGGTATGTGTGGAGAAAACCAGGCACTGCTCATCACCTGCCCAATACAATCCCAACAGTGAAACATGGTGGTGGCAGCATCATGCTATGGGGGTGTTTTTCAGCTGCAGGGACAGGATGACTGGTTGCAATTGAAGGAAAGATGAATGCGGCCAAGTACAGAGATATCCTGGA
The DNA here is from genome assembly GCA_947044405.1 of Leptodactylus fallax. Lineage (NCBI taxonomy): Eukaryota > Metazoa > Chordata > Amphibia > Anura > Leptodactylidae > Leptodactylus > Leptodactylus fallax. The sequence goes on from CAMRHE010000123.1 coordinate 2,188,813, forward strand.
AGAAAACCTGTTCCAGAGTGCTCTGGACCTCAGACTGGGCCGAAGGTTCACCTTCCAACAAGACAATGACCCTAAGAACACAGCTAAAATAACAAAGGAGTGGCTTCGGAACAACTCTGTGACCATTCTTGATTGGCCCAGCCAGAGCCCTGACCTCAACCCAATTGAGTATCTCTGGAGAGACCTGAAAATGGCTGTCCACCAACATTCTCCATCCAACCTGACAGAACTGGAGAGGATCTGCAAGGAAGAATGGCAGAGGATCCCCAAATCCAGATGTGAAAAACTTGTTGCATCATTCCCAAGAAGACTCGTGGCTGTACTAGCTCAAAAGGAAGGGGCTTTTACTCAATACTGAGCAAAGAGTATACTTATGACCATGTGATATTTCAGTTTTTCTTTTTTAATAAATTTGCAATAATATCTTCATTTCTGGTTTTTTTCTGTCAAGATGGGGTGCTGAGTGTACATTAATGAGAAATAAAATTAACTTTAATAAAACAAAGAGTGAAAAATTTAAAGGGGTCTGAATACTTTCCGTACCCACTGTATGTGCCTGTAAATGTGTGTAAATATTTTAGTGTGTGTGTATTATATGCGTGTGTAATGAATGTTGCTGTATGTTTATCAGAGTCTTCCCCTTGCAACATGGAACATGTGTCATTCAAGATAACAGGCAAGCTGCTAGTTTTCTACCCATGAGTTTTCTTGGTAAACTAGAACTGATAACATGCATTATTCTTAACATGTATACATATGAATATATTTATTTTATTGTCATATTATGCTGTGTGTAGAACATACAGTGTAATATAATCGCATGTGGCAGAATTTGGATTCTCAGATCATTAGAACCAGAATTAGACATGTCCTACAATTTTTGTGTACAGTAATACCTCGTACATTCGCGAGGTTAGGGTCCAGAACCGGTCGCGGATCGCGAGGAATCGCGAATGTTTGGTACAAGCGCTTAAAAGCGCTTACAATGCCGATTTCTAATGTTTAACCCCTAAATATCAATAAACTTTACCCTACAGTACTGTACAGTATACTAAAGTATACTGTACAGTACTGTATATTAATACATTCATTCATTTTTCTTATACACTCACAGTAAAATGAAACTAATTACCGGGTACGTAACGAACAAGACACTACTACCCAATAGCGAAGGTGTTTTTTTTTATTAAATTTCACAGATCTGAGAAAAAAAGAGCAAAATCTATATATGTTAGTTGCCAAAAAAATATCGCGAATCTGTGAATTCGCAAATTCGGAAACGCGAGTGTACGAGGTATTACTGTATACAGTATATTAATGGGAATAGATTGATGTATATTTTTGTGGGGAAATATGGAGTCATGTGGGCGGTGCTATCAGTGCCCTCCTTGTAAGACTGTATACAGAGACAGCTGTCAGTCACTGATAGGACCGCCCACGTGACTGTTTCTAAGCATAGAAATAGGAAAGATATGAATGAATATTTGACAAGTTACTGAATCTTTTATCACAAAACTTTGTAAACACAAAAAAACAGACAAAATATGGGCTTTATGATATGGATTATAACTAAAGAGTCACACTGAGGACATCTGTGACTGTCCTGTTCATGATCCATGGCGTCATGTAGCCAAGTGGTAACCATTGAGCAAAACCTCTTGTTTACATGACAAACAAATTAATAGCATAATAATTTTTCTTACTCTAGGTTCACACCTGCGTTCGGGTTTCCGTTTGGGGAGTCCGCTTGGGGACCCGCCCCCGAATGGAAACCTAATCCGCTTAATAAAGCGGTTACCAGCTTATAATGGGGTTTTCTGGGTTTCCGCCTGTTTTCCGCCCCAAAAGGCCAAAAAAATGTGGAGAGAAAAGCGAGGCTTGCAGGACTTTTCTCTCCACATTTTTAAAGTGGAATGGGGAATGGAAGCCTCCAGCGGAGCCCGTGTGCAGGTGTGAACCTAGCCTTAGAGAGTATAACAATAGTATTAGAATTCATAGCACAATTCTCATAACAGGCTTAATATAATTAGATATTAATATTATTTAATATAATGCGCTATTGTATCTGGTATACTGTGGGATATGGATAAAAATACTCAGTTTTACAAAGCAGAGGCCTTGAAGCAGAGGCCAGTTAAGTTCTGGTGTTATGTTTCACATTGCCAGTAGTGATATGTTGGTTATCAGTGGTATATACGCCACCGTCTGCTGCTTCAGTGCTGTTTAGATAACTACACAGAGAAAAGCTTTTACTACCGGTTATAGTCTGCAACACCCAGGCCCATTATATTCTGCATTTCTTGCCAAATGTTAAGAGCAAGTACAAACCATAATTCAATTCATGTTTCAACAAATACAGGATTAACATGCGTGTCTGCCATGCAGCTCAAGTCTCTACACGTAATATTTATTTGATGTGGAAGTCTCATGTCAGCAGACACTTCCAGGTTTACTTTTTTTTCATTAGATTTGTTATATAGCATTTGTTGGACTAACATTAAATAATTGATTGGTTATTGGTTTTACTGGAGAGTCTTGATGTGGTTTATGTCATTTATGATCTTGAAAATTAAAGTATGTTCATCTCTATGCTAAATGGCGTATGTATTACCCATATGTGTTGAATCTATCTATTTAGCCATTTTTGGGATTTAAAGGGTAAAATTGAATTAATCTAGAGGTGCAAAACTTTGCATGGAATATTGAAAAGGTTCTTCAGAAAAAACATTAATCATATCGCCACCCATGAATAGCAGAAATAAGGGCTACAGTACTCTCTTTCACAGTGGGCTGAGGCTATGCCTGGTATTGCACCTCAGCCCTATTGAAGTGACTGGTAAAACAAAGATGGGTCCACAAATGTCAGTGGGGTCATAGAAAGTCACACAAAGGGTTGCAAATCAATGTATATTCCTGAAAAAGCCCTGTAATGTAGTATATTCCCCTGTACTGATTTCTATGTAACACATATAACATTGGTTACAGTTTCTTCCTCCTTTACTATAGTTTCTATAATTCCCAGTATTACATGTGTAGTGTCTCATAATGGAGATGTAGATTCTTTAAGCCGCTATTAGTTTGGTACTGACTAGACTGGAGTTTAGAGTCTATAAAATCTCCTGATTCTTTAAGCCCCCACGATTAGGTATGAAGTTTCTTAGATGAATTTCCAGGTCACGTTCTCCAAAATTGTCACCAATTGGTGATAGGAGCGCTTCTGAAGCAGTGGCATAATAAGTAATAAAAGGCAATGGACAAAGAGAGCTATCAGATGCATCAGGCTAGAGGACGAGATGAGCACCTAGTAAGGAATGGAATCCAAGAGACAGGAGGAAAACCAAGAACAAGGCTGAGGTCAGAGTCTATCAGGAGGCATGGTCAGCGTAACAACACATAGGAACAGGAACTCGGTAGATTAGATACCTTGAAACCTCATAAAAAAAACTGATTATAACAGCAAGATAAATAAAATCAGTATACAATTTAATGATATATATAAATATAAAAACAATCAAGTCAAAAAGGATTATATTGAAGGTATATGGGCATGTCACAGGGAGAGAGAGGGAAAACCACACAGCACAATGTAACTCCCATAATTATAGTCCACATGTGCACAAGGCCACACATACAGGGCACTGACCATAAAGGGAGGAATGGTACTCACAAAATGCTTTCTATGTAAGCCTGATATGTCTTCAAAGAACGTCATGCCTCACAGGAGAAAATGTGGTAACACGAATCAAAGTCCAAAGTCAAGAATATGGGCACATCACCCATGCAATTTCCTTGCTCCACCTGGAACGTCGACCCAAAATGTGTTACTAACCTCTTCTTTGCTCTGCTGTCAGTCTCCTTCTTTGGTGCTCCAGCGATGACATCAGGGGCCAGCTATGTTCCTACTGCAGCCAATCAATGGCCAAAGTGATCACATGCAGTAACCGGTTACATCATCACTGAGATTCAGGAGTTGCTATGATGACGTAACTGACTACAGTAAGTGATCATTGAGTTTAGAAATTAAAGGGGTTGTCCAGGCAAAACTGGAAATTAAATTTGTTCTTTAAATAGGCCAGAGGCAGTGAAAAAAACAAACTCTCCTTTCCACAATGCTCCGGTGCCTCCCAGCGTGGTCCGGTCTTTTCGGTTCACTGTAGACATGTGGCAGAAGTCCCAGCCACACATGACTGCTGAGGCCAATCAGCAGCTTCAGCAGAAGGGATTTATGACGTCACAGATGGCAAGCAGTTTCACTTTGAGAAAACACCGGAGCAGCAGGACCTGACCTCGCTGGGAGGACACCGGAGCACCAGGGACAGTTGAGTATGATTTTTTTTTTTATTTTGCTCACCTCCCCCTGGCCTATATGAAAATTAACAATCTGCTTTAACAACCACTTTAACTGTAGTGGCTCAAGTAATGGCTGTAGCACTAGAAACGAAGACCAACAGAGAGGATGTGGAGCCTGCCTCTAGGACAACAGGGCGAAAAAGAGGTGAGCAGACTTAGTTTTGTTTTTTTAAACCCTTCCCAGCAACTCTTTTTGTGCAGAAAGCCCCATTTAATTTGCAGGAAAGACATGTCAGGCCAATTAAATGGGCCGCTAGCAATCCAGAACTGCTAGCTGTTAGACTGGGTTTACATGGTACTTTTTACCTGAAGAACTGCATGCAGTTTTTATTTACAGCAATGAGTAGCACATTTCTACTATGCCAGTAAACAGTAGAGTTTTCCATTACATATGAACGTGACCTTGGTTCAGAAAATTCTAAATAATTTTGGAGATGAAGACTAAACCCCATGCCATACATAGAACAGGCTCATTCAGGCAAATGATGAATCTGGCCCTGTAGGTTTGGCTTGATATAATGCTAATGAGCTGGCAGGATTCACATAGGATTTAAATCACTGTTACTTTGGCAGAAATTTCCCAAAAGATTCATCCAAACACATAAAATTGTCATATACTATAGAACATACATAGCAGATATAACTAGAGAAATAACATACATATCGATACACTGATCAGCCATAACATTTCACCACTGAAGTGAATAAGCTTTCTGCCCCTTACCATTCCCCAGTAGAAGTAGTTGGCCTGCTTGGATGAATAATGTTTTTTACATACTGTCAATGACCTGGGCATGTTAGGATTTAATGAGGACCATTCACCACCTCCATTTCATTGCATCCGTCAATAGGCATTGCTCCATGAATTTCGGCACAGTTGGAATTTTTTTCTGTAGCCCCACCATTCTTGAGCAATGATTTCTGTTAGTTTCAGTACAATTATGCTCTCTTTTGTTAGGTGGGCAGTCCTGGGCCAGAGCAGAAGGCTGCAAAGCAACAGTGCTACCCACTGAGCCACCGAGTAGACTTTGGTTAGCACTTGCAGCATTGGAGTCCTGGGTTTGTATGTTCTCCTGGTGTTTTTGTTGGTTTTCTCTGGGTACTCTAGTTTCCTCGCACACTCCAAAGACATACTGATAAGATTGTGATTTAGATTGTGAGCCCTACATGGGACAGTGACTGACAATATCTGTAAAGCACTGCAGAATATGTTAATAAATATATACATTCCATGGGTTATGTGGTGGGTAACTCTGCCCCTGGGCATATGCATTAGATATGTGCTTTGAATCCACAAGGGGCAATTGATTCCATTTTGCTGTTCTTTCAAAAATTTGCATCTTCTAGTTACACCCAAGCTATTGTGTGATATTAATGAAACACTAGTAATCTGAACTCAGCCGAGCCAAAAAATGTACCAGTTCTGTGCTGGAGGTGGAGGAATCACTCTGTTGGCAGTGTTCAAGTTTCATTACCTTTCTCCTTAAGGAAATACTTGATTGACAGGCATTGTCTTTAATGATCCGCTCTTGAAAGTTATTTCCTAGTAGTTAAAATAGGTCACCCACATTGCACGCACTTGACCCTGTCCATAAATGCTTAAACATTTCATTCTTTTTTCCTTCCCTTTCTTTCTACAGTCAGCATTTGAGGTTGTCAGATAAAACCTTGATTCTAACATGTACATTCTGAAAATAACTACAATTTAAGCTTTGCATGCTAAAATTAAAATATGATATTCTGCAGTACAATGCTATTACATCCAAACATTTTTGGTACCTGGCACCAAGACATTAGCAGCAGATCCTTTAAGTTCTTAACCGGCCAGGTGGGCCCTTCATAAATCGGACTTATTTTTCCAGCATATCCAACAAATGCTTGATCTGATAGATATCTAGGTAATTTTAAGGCCAATTCAATACAATAGCTCTTCTGTGGGATCAGACTACATGCACTAGCCTTTGCTCCCTTTGTGCATCAATGAGCCATGGACACCCATGTCCTTTATTCTGGTTCACAGATTTTTCTTCCTTTGACAATCTTTAGTACCTACTAAGCACTGCATACCAGAAATATTCCACAAAAATGTTGAAAATGTTTTGACTCAGTGGTCTGCTTGAGGTCGCTAATGTTGATGCCCTTAAATTATTATGGTGTACCTTCATTGGACTCAGTTATATATGTTTGTTTTGGCATAATGATTAACTCTTCATAATCAGGGCTGTTTTAACACATTTGTGAGCCCAGTGCAAAAGTTTAATAAACGACCCCCTATCACCACCCCTTAGAAATACCTGACCCGCACAAATTATAATGCCCTGTCAGTGGCTCCTACATGGGAAAATGCCACTTAGTAGCCCTCAATATAATGCCCCTCAGTGGCCCATCACACTATCAAATCCCCTGCTGGGGCATCAGACATTAACAGGTTCCCCCCAGTGGCCCCTCATACATTAACCTGTCCCACCCCGGTGGCTCCTCAGACATTATATTATAATTTCTCCTTCCAATTTTTCCCTTTTCCAGGTTGCCCTCCCAGTATAATGTCCCCTTTCCCGGTTGCCCAGTATAATGTCCCCTTTCCAGGTTGCCCTCCCAGTATAATGTCCCCTTTTCAAGATTGCCCCCCCAGTATAATGTCCCATTTTCCAGGTTGCTCTCCCAGTATAATGTCCCCTTTTCAAGATTGCCAGGTCTCCTTTCCAGGTTGCACTCCTAGTATAATGTCCCCTTTTCAAGGTTGCCCCCCAGTATAATGTCCCATTTCCAGGTTGCCCTCCCAGTATAATGTCCCCTTTTCAAGATTGCTCCCCCCAGTATAATGTCTCCTTTCCAGGTTGTCCTACCAGTATAATGTCTCCTTTCCAGGTTGTCCTACCAGTATAATGTCCCCTTTTCGAGGTTGTCCCCCCATTATAATGTCCCATTTCCAGGTTACCCCCCCCCCATATAATGTCTCTTTTCCAGACTGCCCCCCAGTATAATGTCCCCTTTCCAGGTTGCCCTCCCTGTTTAATGTCCCCTTTTTGAGGTTGCCCCCCCAGTATAATGTCCCCTTTCCAGGTTGCCCCCCCCCCCAGTATAATGTCCCTTTCTAGGTTGCCCTCCCAGTATAATGTCGAATGGTGATGCAGGGAGCGGACAGTTCCCTGCATCACCATTGTAATCCATTTATTTGCACCCGGAGGATGCAGATGAGTTGGAGCTGTGACATATCGGGGTGGTCTAGGATTAAGGGCACTGCACCCAAAACAAATCAGTGACTTTCTGCACATGGCATCCTTTTAAATGGATTAACCCTTTAATGACCAGCCTGTTTTAGGGCTTAATGTCCACACCATTTTTTTTTTATTTTCTGTCATCACATACCAAGACCTATAGCTTTTCTTTTTCCGTCAATGTAACTGTATGAGAGCTTGTTTTTTTGTGGGGACAACTGGTAGTGTTTAATGGTACTATTTTGGGGTACATATATCTCATTGATTAACTTTTATTAACTCTTTCTGGGAAGGAATAGAAAAAAAACAGCAATTTCGCAATTGCCTTTTTATGCTATAAATTTTGCGCCATTCACCATGTGAACCTGATAAATGTATTCAGTAAGTAGAAATTATTAAATTGATACCACTTTTGTATAGTTTTTTTTATGCTTTACCACATTTGCAAAGTAGAAACCTTTTTAGTAATAACTATTTTTTTTCCATCATTGCTTTCCAAGACCCACAACAATTTTTTTTTGTCAATGGAATTGTCTAAGGGCTTATTTTTTGCAGTAGGACCTAAAGTTTTTTGTTTTGTTTTGTTTTTTTAAAATGGCAATTCTGGCATTGCTTTTCAAAAATTTTTTCTGTTCACTATGTGGGGAAAATAACATTACAGTTGTATTACTCAGGCCATTGTGATTGCAGCAATATTCAATATATGTTTTTATTTTTTATTAAACATTTTGGGTTGGGGATTAATGTGTTATTATGATTTTTCTTTGTTTTCTTTTTAATCGTAATTTTTTTTAATACAAGGGAGACTTTAACTTGCCATCTAGTACACTGCATTATATCATATTCAGACGGCCATTCTATTAAGCCATGCTTTTTGCATGAGCTAATAGGACTTTACAAAAGGCAGCCCTGGGGCCTTCACGAGCCCCCCGGCTGCCATGTAAAGGAATTGGACCCCTGCAATCTCGTATGCAGGGGTGCCAATGCCTACAGGAGGGAGCCCCTCCCTCCAAAACCTTTTAGATGCCATGGTCGCTGTTATCTGTAGCATCTAAAGTGTTAAACTCCAGAGATCGGCACAGCAGGTGCCCAGATATGAGTACACAGCCATTCACTTGCTCCTGATGGTTTGGGAGACCCCATTCTATTTTTCCGCGATTGATATATAAAGTCAGTTGCAGACGACTAAGTCACTGACTGACATAGAAAGCCTATATGTTTGTCTCCACTTGTATTCTTTATTGACACTGTGCTGGAGTTTTGTATTTTTTCATTTTGGCTCGATAGTTATGTCCCAACACACGTGTTCCATCCAACTGAGGCAGTCACAGTGAAGCTGGTACTTATGGCTCCACCACCTATAACTCCACTTTTCTGTTGTAGATGGGCAAGTTGTTGCATGGTTGTGGTTGAATGATAGTAAATCCACACAACCATCCTATAAAATGTAACTGAACTGTTTACAAATGTAAGGGTGAGAACAATATGCAATGGTTATGAAAGGAAACGTTCCACAAGCACATAGACAGATGATGTTGTCATACTTTTTGGGCCACAAGATGATTAATGTTACTGCTAAGTATATGTCTAATGTAAGAGCAAATTACTATCTTTTGTTATGACATTTGTAGGATTCTGTGCTTCACTTAAGGTAACAATAAAAGTCAGAATCAAAGCTATAAAACTTTGTGTGATGGTGTATAAACTGAAAAAACAAATGGGACTTTCATCAAAGGGTAAGGTGTGGTGGAAATATGTGTTGTTATATTCAGTGAGCTCATATGTGGTCTCCAGGGCAGATAAAACTGATAGTAATGTTCATGTTCATGCCTCCATTCTAAAAATAAAAACAAATGGCAAATAAACAGGTGCAAATGGATGCCATAGAAAGGGCATCCATGTGCACCTATGTAACATAGGCTTCAATGAGCTAAAAAAGCATGTACGTCTGTCTTTTTTTGCAAGACAGGAAAGTCAGGTATGTTATGCTTTTCAGTCCTGAAAAAAATGGCCTTATGGGCCTGTTTAACATATGCCTTGGGAGCTTTCCCAGAAGCAGTGTGAAAAGTGCTGTATTCTTTTTTAAGAATCTGCAAGGGCTGCCAATGGTTGTGTCTCTGACAACAGTGTTAACATAGTCTTATTGACCTAACCTGCCTGGTGTCAGAATACTACATCCAGATGCAATGTCCCCCAAAAGAGCCACTGCTAAGGACTAAACAGTCTTATTAATGTATCCTGTATTTTCCAGTTTTATGCCCGACACTCAGGAGTTAATTAGCCATTTCTGTGGCATCTGCTTGATGTTTCTAGAAGGTGGAAGGACTTTAGTGGTTCCTGTTCTAGTCAGCCTGTAGCTAGCCATAGAAGAGGGAACAAGCTTGTGGTCTTCTATGTTTTATGCTGAGTGGTTGGAAAGAGAAGACTAGGTCCCAGGGGTTGCCCTAGATCGCCACGGTGGAGAGGATCAGAGGACTTGAGGAAGTTGTGAAGAGCAATAGCCACTCTTGTCTTTATATGTAAAGTGTAATGTGGGATCTGCAAAGTGTCATGTGTAAAGTGTCCTGTGGGAGCTGTAAGTGAACTGTGCCTCCATATGCTCTGTACCTGGATGAAACTGTGCCAAGTAACGTCACAAGTAAGAGGATTTGGTTCTCAGTGTTAATTATACCTATGAAAATGCTGGTGTTTTCTGTATAGGTTTAATAGAGGCAGAAGGTCCTCAGAGGAAAACTCTCTGGACTTTCTGTGAGAAAAACACTGCGGAAAAAAACATTTTTTTGTCTGTGGCTCTCTACGTGGGGCCTTAGCCTTAAGGAGACATAGTACTGCTCATTATCTATTTCACAGTTGCAACATATATATCGTATGTAAATAAATAATGGACATCCAATAGTCCCCATTATAGTCAATGGGGTCCCTCGGACTTTGTTCATGTCCGTTATTTTTGCGGTCCTTTTTTCCATTCTTCTGATCCTCCAACGGAAACCGGGCGCAGGTGTGAACCTAGCCCTAAAAAGATCTATTGATTTTTATAAAATTCCTTTACTTTCTTCTACCCTAATTTGATGTCTTATGTTTCATGCATGATCAAGGAGGGTGCCTCATGTCTGACTATCAGCAGCAATGCGGACGGCACAGGGGGAGGAAGAAGAAGAAAACACCGGGGAAAGAACAGAGAGGGGGAAAAAATGGAAAGAGAAAAAAAAAAAAAATCCACACCGCCGCCCCCCGGGTTTTTTTGTGGTGGGGGGTGGTTTTTTTTTCAAAAAAAAAAAAAAAAAATATTATAAGAAAAGAAAATTAAAAGAAGAAAAAAAAATTTGGGCGCCCCCCCTCCTCCTCCCCCCCCCCCCCCCCCCCCCCCCCCCCCCCCCCCCCCCCCCCGCCCCAACACCCCCCCCACCCCCCCCCTCCCCACATAATTTTTTTTTTTTGTTGTTTCTCCCCCCCCCCTCTCCCACCTGTGGGGGGGGGCGGGGCCCAAAAACCCTTTTTCCCCGGGCTTTCCCCTTCCGGGGGGGGCCCGCGGGGGAGGGGGGGGCCGCGGGGGAGAAGGCCGGAGGACACGGACCCCAGGCGGAGGCAAGCGGAGAGAGCCGCCCGGCGAGGAGCAACCCCCACAGAAGGCAGGAGCACAGGGCAGAGACAAGACGGGGGCGCCACCCCCCGACCCAGAGCAACAACGAAAGGCACAGGAACCCCCAGCCCAGCAGCCCCCCCCCGGGGAGTGATTATCAGCAGCAATTGCTGGATCTGCACAGTGTATGGAACCAGAAGCAGACAACTCTGGAAAAAGACCAAAACGGCGACTGTATAGTGCCCATACCAGGGTAGTGCCTCTCAGCTTCCATGGGAGTTGAGCTTCAGTAGCATGACATGGCATCTACACAATGTACAGAGCTATTGGACTTACACTTGGACAATGCCTTTAAGCAGTTGACTGGTGCTAAGTATACTATGTATGTTGGTTTAGTTATATACATTAAATGCTGAAAATGGGATCACTAATTGCTTATCATATGTTTTTTCACCAGATCATGAGTATAAACAACCAGTCGAGGACACAGAACCGAGCACACTACTCTTTGAAACTGTATGTAGAACATTCATTGAAAATCAGACATTGTACTTTTCTATTATGCCTATGTACTGCTTCACATGTATATTGAAAACTCCCTTGATAAAGAGGTAATAACTTGCAGAATTGCTAGTGCTGTCACACTGTCTGTTCTTGCCATTTATAGCAGCCTATATTCTGGTGGTGCAGGTACAGATTTAAAACCGAAGAATTGTAAAAGTACTTCTAAAAAGAATACTGTACATGGGAGTATCTATTATATAATCTTCCTAATGTATAATCCCTAAAGTGGCTCCCAATTAATTCTGGCCGAACACTCAAGATGCACCATAAACAATCATTCATGAAAATAAACGTGTTGCATTAGAAAATGTGAAGCAGATACTAGCTGTATCTCACTGTATAAAACTATATGATTTTATGGATACATTGGGCAGATCTAGAATAAACAATAATACAGTTAGTATACAGTTGCACCCATTTTGTTGCCAACTAGATATATATATATTTTTTCTAAAACATTGGGTACAACAATAAAAGGACATTTAGATGTATTTTATTTGTTGTTCCATCGGTCATCATCATTTGGCTATTCTAATACTACTGCAACAGTGTCTGGAGGAAGAGCAGATACACATGGTATACATTTTTTCAACCGATGTGGGAACTCACATCAACCATCTTCAATTGGGTACAAAGTGGAATGGGCATAGACTAAAAACTGAATGTTTGTCTCTCAACAGACAGACAAGTATCCGGTGCAAGATACAGCGCTCCCAAAAGGTAAGAAATCCATCTAGCTAGGTGGAGATGAAAAGAGAAAAACATAGTAAGGCTAGGTTCACACTAGAGCTGGGCTCCCTGACGACGACGAGCCTGTCTGCTAATACAGGGGTTACTGCGGACACCCGTGGACCCCATAGACTATAATTGGGTTCTCTGGGTGTCCATCGGGTTTCCGACAATTTTATACTGCAGGACTTCTCTCTCTGCTGATGGATTCCGACACAGATGTGAACTTAGCCTAACCAATTGCAGAACAGCTTTCATTTTCAAGCTCTGTGATTGGTTGCTATATAAAAGACAGTTTTTATGCAGGGTGTAGTCTCACTCAAGCCATGGTGTCTGAGGTAGTACAGAGGCCATTCTGGTGCATTGTATATAGGGAGCCCTGTTACAGATTTTGCATCCTTCAAATTTTATCTTAGTATGTGTACTCCCGGTTTTCATTGATCATCATTATTTATTTTATTTTGCTTACTAATAGAGCGCCATCATATTCCACAGCGCTTTTACATTGCCAGTCACTGTCCTATATAGGGCTCACAATCTACATTCCCTATCAGTATGTCTTTGGAGTGTGGGAGGAAACCGGAATACCCGGAGGAGACCCATGCAAACACGGGGAGAACATACAAACTCCTTGCACATGTTATCCTTAGCAGAAGGATCTGAACCCAGGACTCCAGTGCTGCAAGGCTAACCACTGAGCCACTGTGCTGGTCATATATATAAACTTGGCTTTTGATCCTTTTTGAGAATCACTAAGTAAATGTCTTACTTTCAGTGGTAACACATGAAACATTGAATGAAACATTTTGAAACTTTGGAAACTAGTAAATCCATAAAAATCGTAATATAATAAAAAAAATTTGATAATCTCAATACAATGCATTATTTTATACTGATCCTGTGGTTCAGCCTAAGAAAGTATTCATAATCTTACTGGTTGCCATGGAAACAGTCAACAAGCTTATTGACTGACACATCCCTAATCTCCCGATCTCCTATAATATAAAGGAATAATTATTGTTTGTCTGCGTAAAATTACAGTACATTATGTGCATCTGCTCCTTAGTTCCTAAAATTAGATAAATACAACTTCAGATGGATAAGACGTGACAGATTACAGCATTTTATCATTCATCTAACAGAAACTAGACCAAAACGCAGAAGCAGTGCATGAAAAACTAAGCACACCCTCATTGTTCCAAAGAGCTCATTAACATATTGACAAAAAAAAAGTGATATCTCAGCAATGGAGGCTCCGGGTCACAAGGGGAAAACACTGCTTGGTTCAGAGTGGTGCATGGCACAGTACACTCACTGCATTACATACATGCAGTATACAACATTTCTTGCAGTCTAGGCGCCCATATGGAGAATATTCAACTATGGAGAATATTCAACAAACTTCATAGTTTTTTATATATGGATGCATTGGGTGGCTGAGATGGCTTCCAGGTACAGAGGCAGGTCAACCAATGTCCTCCCTTCTGGGCTCCATCTCCTCACTTTCACTGCGAGACCCCCATCACCAGTCACCTTGCCCACAGCACTAAGGAGGCCTAGTCCAAGGCAAGGGCTAGGTAGGAAGCTAATGCTGAAAAACAATGGGAGGTAGTTAATGTTTTCATTGGGCTAGTGGAACCCCAGAATGAATTCCTCTTTTAAGACCTTCTAAGGACCGGATTTTTTTTTGGTCCTGATACGTAAACCAATAGAATTTAAAGAGGGTGCACTTTGTGTTATTTACATCTGTAAGCAGTAATGCAGGATCTCTAATGTAATATATTTACACAATTAGAAAACATTTTAATTATGTAAATTGTAAAATAATGATCCAATGTGAAATATGTTTTAAGGGTAAACAATGAGCATTTTTTTTCCTAATACAACAGTATATAGCAAATTTACTGTACCTGACATGATACATTATATGTCACAAATGAAGTCCTGCAAAGTCATCAAAGCCATTTTCATGATGGAAAATGAATTTTCAGAATGTGAAACCATCAAAAAGATTTGGCCCCAAGGTGATATTTCTTCTTTGCGTCATAGTTGAACATCATAGAAAGGACTTTCCCTGAAATATTATATATAGCCAGAGGCTGCGGCGTTGACACCATGTTCAGGCCAGACTATCTGTTGCTAAAGCAAACTCTCTGTTATGAGCACCACATTGTGCTATTGTGTGCTTACATGGTCAGAATCACTTGGGCAATATTCAATAGATTGATTCAGATTAAGTTTTAGCTCATTGTTGCAGATAGCACCAGGGCCTGCCATACTAGCAATCTAACCAGAGAAAAGGAGATAAATGTTTTTGGTTGAAATAAACCTTTTTAACCATAAATGTTAACAGGTTTTGTAACAATGAGATGTAAATGACAATCTGTATTCAGCTGCAGAATAATATATCTTATAATAAATTGTTGTGTATAAATACAGCTTTAGCCGTTACCCACCTTAGGAGCCTCCCAAATAACAAAATTGTGTTCCAATAATAATACATTATTTGATAAAATTCTGTTATGTGTCTGAAAGTATTAATTTGTTTTCTGGCGTAGAAGGATCATATTGTGGTGCATATTTGGAGCAAGATCCTTTCTTGAGTCAAACATGCCCCAGAACCCCTGTTCTACACCACACTTGCCACATTGTGTGACTATGAGTGGGGTGGGCCAGGGCGATGACACGTTGGCCTGACATATTTGTAATTTTGTTTCTGAAAAGCCCAATGATCATTGCATTGTAGATGGAAACATTGTGGTTTCTCTTGGGGTGAGGTCTCTGTGTACTGTGTGTCATGCAGGGTTACTTGGCTACAATACCCTAATTTACATCAACACTTAAAGAGCTTAAATCTTTAGATTGGCCAATTGGATATGGGTAAACCAAACACCACAATGCTCAGGGTGATAGCACCTATCAGGTGATGGATGTCATTGGGCTTTTCAGGTCCTCTTGAAGGGAATGCCATAGATTTTCAAATTTGCAAAAAAATGCAAGGCCTATTCTCATGACAGTAATGTTTTTTTAATGGATCTAACAGTCGTTAAAAACAGACGTGAAAATTGTTTTGCATTAGTTCCATTTTTCTTTTTTTAATGGCCAAGTGTCATACATTTTGCACCAAATTTTAACTGACAGTGAAGAACAGATGATTTTCACTGGTCTTTCTTTTTTGACCCCACTCACTGATCTATTTTTAATGGACGCCAATCCGTTTTACATCCGTTAAAAACAAATCTATTGCTTTCTATAGGGTCCATGTGTCTGTGAAAAACGAAGAAAGATAGAGCTTGACAGTTTTTTTTGATGGCTGTGAAAAAAATCCATGAAAAAAATGGACATGTGTAATAACACATTGAAGTCAAAAACACTGATTTTCTCTGTTGCGTGAATAAGCCCAAAAATGGTAAAGGTGATGGCATACAAAACACAAAGAAGAATTGTTTGATCAGATTCACACCATTTTTAAACAGGCCACTATGGCCAGATGTATGTGGCCATATGCTATTGTCTGCCTCTGACATTTACCATGATATTAACACAGACAAACGTACATGTGTACAGTGTCCATATTAGGACATCCTCAGATATCAGTGTCAAACATCAGATTAATAGCAGTTTACAACAGTGACACCTGACTTTGACTTTGATTTTGACAACGACTTTGACTTTGATTCTGACAACGAATTTGACTTTGATTCTGACACCGACTTTGATTCTGACAACGACTTTGACTTTACTCTACCGACTTTGATTCTGACAAAGACTTTGACTTTGAGTCTGACACCTGACTTTGAGTCTGACACCTGACTCTATGCAGTTTCTGGGCTGGTTGTAAAACTTAGATGACTTCTGACTTCATATCTGATTGAGTCACAAGTCAGCAGTCAGCTATGAAGCACTTACAATGTTACACTGTGATTGACCAGTCTGACTGACCTCTGAGTGACATCACTGCTCACACTCAGGAGTAGAAGATACTTGTATAAGGCTGCAGGCTGAGAGTTCCGGGAGTCTGATAAAAAGTTGTCTGACACAAAGTTGTCTGATACCTGACTCAGTCAGAGATCAGACTCACACATCATCTGAGTTTTTCATATACATACAAGCCAGCCAGCACATACAATGGTGGAGATTTATCAAGTTAAATGCTCCATAATTCTGGTATCATTTTCACCAAATAACCTCTCTGTGTGCCACATTCATAAAGTGTTTTAAATACTTTTATTACTTGTACAAAAAGGAGCGTGACCTACAACACTGTGCTGCAAAAATACATCCCAATAACCTCTCTAACATTTATCAAGTGTTTTAGGCTGAGGCCCCACGTACCAGGCTGCAGCAAAAAAGCGCTGTGGAAAAAACCTTGGCAGAAATGCATCACGGTTTTTCCCTCTGAGATTTTCGCAGAAAGTCTGGTGAGGTTTCCTCTGCGGACTTTCTGCTTCCATTATACCTATAGTGAAACCGCCAGCATTTGCGTAAATATAATTGACTTGCTATTTTTTTTGGAAATTGCAGCATTTCCACTGCGTGTATTTTTCTGCAATGCGTGGATTGTAGGGGTTAAACTGGTACTGGTAATTTGAACCGCACACCGTGGCTCCAATTGGTTTGTTTTACAATCCCTACAATCCACGCATTGCAGAAAAATACACGCAGTGGAAATGGTGCAATTTCCCAAGCGGTTTTGGAAATCGCAGCATGTCAATTCTATTTACGGAAATGGCGGCGGTTTCACTATAGGTGATATACTGCTCCCCCAGCAGGCCACTCCAAAGAAGATGGCTGATGCCACTACTGAGTTGAAGAAAGTCCTAAGAAGTGCCCCCCGGATTCCAAAGGCTCTCAGCTTCCTAAGCAGGTAGAGCCTGCTGTGGCCCTTCCTGTACAGGGCCTCCATATGATCTGCCCAGTCCAGCTTATTATTAAGGAGCAAACCCAGGTACTTATAGGTGTTCACAATCTCGATGCCTGTCCCCAGGATGTCCACTGGTTTTGGAGGGCATCTGCCTTTACGGAAGTCCACCACCATCTCCTTGGTCTTCCCCGCGTTAATCTTCAGGTGGTTCTGGTGGCACCAGTCCACAAAAAAACGGTTCAGTTCTCTGTACTCCCTGTCATCATCGTCTGTGATGAGGCCTACTATTGCAGAGTCGTCAGAATACTTCTGTAGGTAGCAGCTGGATGAGTTGCACCTAAAATCAGCAGTGTACAGTGTGAAGAGGAAAGGGGCGAGAACCGTATCCTGAGGTGCCCCCGTATTACAGATCACGGTACCTGACACACAGTCTTGGGCTCTCACGTATTGAGGTCGATTTGTGAGGTAGTCTAGGATCCAGTTGGAGAGGTGGTGGTCCACTCCAGCAGGGCCCAGCTTGTCTCTCAGTAACCTGGGCTGTATGGTGTTAAAAGCACTGGAGAAATCAAAGAACATTATTCTCACCGTGTTCCCTGGTTTTTCCAGGTGAGACAGAGCCCTGTGCAGAAGGTGGATGATGGCATCATCTACCCCAATGCCCGGTCGATAAGCAAACTGGAGAGGGTCCATAGCGGGGCTCACTAGAGGGCGAAGATGTGTGAGAACCAATCTCTCTAAGATCTTCATCAAGTGGGATGTCAGTGCTACAGGTCTGTAGTCGTTGAGGTCCATAGGGTGAGGTTTCTTTGGAACTGGTACCACACAAGAAGATTTCCATAATTCAGGGACTATTTCCTGCCTCAGGCTCATATTATACATATATGTAATTATACCACACAGCTGGTCCCCACAAGTCTTAATTAGCCTTGCACTGATGTCATCTGGCCCTGCGGCTTTCCTCGCCTTGATCTTTTTCATCTCCTTCCTCACCTGGGCCCGTGTGAAGGTCAGACTGTGGTCAGATAAAGACAGATTTCTGGATTTACTGGTCTGTTGGGAAGTAGCCACATGGGGTGAATGGGGTGAAGTCATTGTGGTGAGGGGAGCTGAAGGACATGCTGGGGTGGGAGGAGCTGGTGTGTGATCAAATCTGTTGAAGAATAGGTTTAGTTCATTAAGCCAGTTAACATCTGCCTCAATCTGGCAGACAGACTGTTTATCACCCGAAATTGACTTAAGCCCCTCCCAGACCCCCCTTATGTCTTTTCTTTCCATTTGCTTTTCCATTTTTTCCTTATAACTGGCTTTTCCTTGCCTGATTAGATGCCTCAGCTCCTTTTGTACTTCCCTCAACCCCTCCTTATCTCTTGTCCTGAATGCCATCTTTTTCTCCTTAAGTAGTGTTTTTATATCAGAGTTAATCCATGGTTTGTTGTTGGAGAAGCACCTCACCACTTTTGTGGGTACTGTGTTGTCCACACAAAAATTAATGTAGTCCGTTATGCAGTGTGTGAGTCCTTCTATATCTTCTCCATACGAATCCTGCAAAACTTCCCATGCGGTTGTGTCAAAACAATCCCTCAGAGCCTCATCACTCTCCTCGGACCATATCCTCACTGTGCAGGTGACAGCTGGTTCTCTACGTACAAGTGGCTTGTACACAGGTCGGAGATGTACTAGGTTGTGATCCGATCTTCCCAGGGGCGGTAGGGCTGATGAGTTATATGCCTCCCTCACGTTGGCAAAGAACAAGTCCAGTGTTTTGTTGTCTCTTGTGTGGCAGGTTACATACTGTGTGAAACTGGGAAGTGTGGATGATGGAGAGGCGTGGTTGAAATCGCCAGACACAAGAAAGAGGGCCTGGGGGTGCTGAGACTGTAACTGGTTCAGCGTGGCTTGTAGGACCTCGCAGGCAGCGTCAGCTTTCGCAGAGGGGGGGACATATGCAGCTATCACGATGACATGTGATAGTTCCCTTGGTAGATAGAAAGGTCTCATGCTCACAGCTAATAGTTCAATGTCCTTACAGCAAGTTTGCTCCTTAATCACAATGTGCCTAGGATTGCACCATCTATTATTCACAAACATTGCCAGCCCCCCTCCTTTCCTCTTACCGCTCTCCCTTGTCCTGTCTGCCCGAAGGAGTTTAAAACCATCCAAGGAGACCAGAGAGTCAGGAGTAACTTCAGTGAGCCAAGTCTCTGTAAGTAGCATCATGCTGCACACCCGAAACTCCTGATGATGCCTGGTGAGCGCTGTTAGTTCATCCATCTTGTTTGCAAGAGATCTCACATTGCCCATAATGATGGAGGGAACAGTTGGTCGGTAACGCCTCTTTTTAATCCTCTGAAGAGTTCCTGCTCTGCAGCCCCTCCCCCCGCTTTTTCTTTCTCCAGAGTTCTTGGGGGATGGGTGGGCAAATGGTCAAATGGACACTGTACATGTGCACACACTACATATGCCATTTTACTATAAAGTCTAACTATGTACATGTATACACACACGTATGTACACTCACTACAATACCTATAGAAATTTGTGCATGCATAAACACTATGGTCAAGTGCAAGTCAATGGTATTTTTCCCTCCCTTATATACCGACAGTGCACAAGCATAGTGTTAATGAGGTCTTACTCATTTAAGTATCTCAGTAAACATTTTTAGAAATCTCCCACATTAGGCACTGTTCACACTGCTCTTAGAGGTTATTTGGTTCAGCACACAGATCAATTCTTGCTACTAAAGTTACAGGACCCTTGATGGGGCACATGTTAAGTCAGGTGGGTCTCTCCGGCACCATTGGTATCTACCATACATCTTATCCGGTGGTACGTTGTTGCTTCTCTGTTGTGAACAGAAGCAGAGGTTAACTAAACCCACCTGCCCTACTTCTGTTCTAGGTCTTCACTGGGGAGAAATGTTACATGACGCAGGAATTTGTAGCAATTACTTTATAAATGAACGTTCCCCAATAAATGGTGTATACAGACATGTGCTATGGCGGTGTTATCGAGAGCCCCAGCAGATATATAATTATCGTATAGTCAGAATTAGGAAACGCAACCATGAAAATTTCCTAAATCATTCTAAAAATGAATAAATTAGTTCTAATTTATTAGTGTTGGCAGGAAGTTTACTTATAATAGTTCGCCTCGGTAAAAATCTACTGAAGCACTGTACAAATAGTTTAATATCACGGAAGATTAAAGGATTTTTACCTGCACATAGATTCTAATGGGAAATTCTCTTAGCAAGTTGGAATAAACTAATTTAATTAGTGATAGTGCTTGATAATCACTTGTAACCCCTTCATCTGTCTGGATGGAAGCCATGTTATTCTGCTTCATGCCCAGGGGATGGATAGGAGGAGCTGCCAGGGACATGTATAGACGCAGCCAGGTTCTTTCATCTGTTACTTAGACTTACATGAACTTATACATATGAACGTTAAAATGTAGTCACATGAAGCTGTCGACCTAGATTCACATTGCTTTGTTCCAGGGAAGGTATTCTCTGATGCACCAAACTAGATATATTTTATATTTTAAAACAGTGGAATTTCCATTGACATTTCTGTAAAAAGTATCAATTATCGTAGTAGTCTGTTAATATACTTAAAGGGCTTTTCCATTTGCATATACATTACTCTAAATGTTTGTTTTAGTGAATACTTTGAAAGGGTGCACCAGCATTGTTATTTCATAGGTACTTTTCATCATGCTGTTCTTCTGTTACTCCTCCTGGAAAGCTATGAATGCATTGACAGCGGTGTGTTACCATTCCCCTGACCAATGAAATGCCACATCTCACACCGTCTAGTGTCCAGTTGGATATACACATGTACCTTTGACAAGTTAAAAGTTGTTAATTTATTCATTAATTTCCTTGTGGAGTAACAGAGGATTGGCAAAGGATAAAGTGGGAGATTTACTATTGAGGTTACAACTAGACTCTGCAGTAAATGTGGCGTATCTTTTATGCATGTAGTTTAATCTAAAATTTCCGACTTGCTATACATGCAGGCACATGGGTGTGGTTCTCAGTAAATTGGGACATGGCTTAGGCTAAGGCTCCACGTTGTGGAACGCAGTTAAAAACGCTGCGGAAAAAAAAATGCAGCTGCGGTTTTTCTTCCCTTTTTAAATCTATAGGGAAAATGCAAGCATTTCCACATGGTAAAATTGACATGCAGCATTTTTTTTTTCCGCAATGTGCAGATGTAATTAGTCAGAATCTCATTCACTTTGCTGATACTGTAAAACACAGCATTTGTTTTCTGCGGTGTTTCTGCAACAGGAATAACGCTGCATTTCCCCAAAGTGGGGCCTCAGCCTTAAAGGGGTATTCCCATGAACATGACCATATCTATATATGTAGATAATTAAAAGTTAAACATTTTTGCAAATATAAGTAGTTACAAATTCTGCAGAGTTTTAAAGATTTTCTCCAACCATCTTAGTGGTGACATCTATTGTGTTGATCAGTTGCCAATGGATACGACCACGAGTGCAGAAACTTTCTATGGTCTGGAAGTTGACAGGAACCCAGCCATGATTTCCTTATTGTAGCCGGGTTATCAGGCAGGGACACTACATGTATCAGAAGATATCCCGGACACAATAAGGACATCATGGCTGATTTTCTTACCTTAGAAAGGTCCTGCATTCATGGTCGTATCCACTGGCAACCGATCAAGACAACAACTTGTGACCACAAGATAGTTAGAGAAAATCTTTAAAACTCTACAAAATGTTTAATTACTTATATTTGCAAAAATGTTTAACTTTTAATTATCTACAAATTTAAAAATGGTTATGTTCATGGGAATACCCCTTTAAGGCCTCATTCACATGTCCGTATCCGTGGTGCGTGCTTTTCAGAGACCGTACCTCACTCTGCTTATTTGCAGATGCTGTGCTGTCCGTGGTTGATCCACTTTTCACATGTGAAAGGCAGTAGTTTTTTTTTTTTGTTTCATTTTATATTTTGTATGTCTCTGGCTCAGTGAAAAATGAATGACATTTGCTGACAAGATGATTTTCACGGATCCATAGACTTTTATTGATGTGATATATCTGTTATACATCAGAATTAGTGAAAAAAAGGACTACCATTTTTTTTTTGCAGACCTACAGGTGTTGCACCAGATCTATTATCCAGCATTAGCCATTGTGATATGACGTATTTTCAGACTGCCTAAGTATACAATAACATAATATTCTGCATAGATGGAACGTGTCTGTCAGCGCAGGAGCAGCTGTCTGTTCTGGCTCTCAGAGCAGTGTCAAGAGCAAGATACTCTGTGGCATTCATATGCCTCAAGGATACATGCACATCAGGATTTACATGTGGAAAATCTGCATCAAAATTCATATTTATACGCACAGAAGTCTGCATGGAAAACCCACACCAGCTGGTGCACATTTTGTTGTGGATTTACATAGATGTACATGTGGGTTTAGGTACAGATTTTAAGTGAGCCACAGCCAAAAATCCATCCGCAGGCATCACGTTTTTCTCTGCAGTGTTTTCCACAGAAAGTCTGCAGAGTTTTCCTCTGCAGACTTTCTGCCTCTATTATACCTATACGGAAAATGCCAGCGTTTCTATAGGTATAATTGACATGTGGTGATTTTTAAAAATGCAAGCATTTTTGAAATCGTGCTTTTCCGCTGCAGATTTTTTACTGCAATGTGTGAATGGAATTAGCCAGAATCCCATCCACTTTGAAAGATAATGTAAAACAATGTGTTTTTGCAATGTGGAGCTCTGGCCTTAGGCTGAGGCCCCACGTTGCGGAAAAGCTGCTTTTTTTTGTTGCAGATTTTGCTGCAGTTTTTTTGAGCTAAAGTCAGGAGTGACTTCAAAAGAAATGGGAAATATATAGGAAGTTCTTATACTTCTACCTTCTGCTCAATCCACTCCTGGCTGTGGCTCAAAAAACTGTAGCAAAATCTGCAACAAAAAAAAGCTGCTTTTCCGCAACATGGGGCCTCAGCCTTAAGGAGTTATCTAGATTCTAACATTGATGGCCTATATTTACATCTGCAGAGGTCTGACACCACACCTCCTGTCATGGCTTCCACATTCCATGTAGTTCGCAGAAGACGCTAACTGATGGCATACTCTGGGACATCATATTGCATCCTGCTCCATCTGCACCTTATGTGTTCTTCTATCTGCTTCGGTCACCTTCAGTGGAAGAGTGAAGAAATCAGCGATATCTTTTAGAGGCTAACTGAGTATATTTGATGGTGAGCTTTCGACAGTACTCTCGAAAGCTCACCATCAAATACAGTATACTCAGTTAGCCTCTAAAAGGTATCGCCTGATTTCTTCACTCTTCCACTACTTTCTATGGCTAACACGATACAACATTATACTTCGATCACCTTCAGTCAGTGGAGTCGTGAATCTGCAACCATGCCACTAACTGCAAGCTTATATTTATTACCAGTGGTTTAGCTGTGAGATGGCTCCTATAGTATAATAGATGATCCGATATTAGTTTTTGGGGAAATACATTGGGACATTGTTTGTATCTATTTAAGAGCAATTTGTTTGTTCATCCATTTATGTGAATGTGATATGCTATGTGCCAATGTGTCATGAGGATTTTCGAATGGTATTGGTATCATACCATCTAAAAAGATTGATTTTTCCTCTTTGTCTTTCTGTGTTAGTCTCTGGTGACATTTTTGTAGCGTATTAATATAAGATTTAATTTGAGACTTTTAACTATATTTATTAAAAGTTCTATTTTATTACCTCTTTTCTGTGATTTGTATAGCCACTGGATATGCCTCTAACGTCTTATAAATAAAGAGCACTCACTAGTACTCACTGCCACAATCCCAAGAACAGGAGTGCCTGGTCTCCATTACAGCCACACATACGTGGTCACTCTTCATAAAAATCAAATCACCCCCCTTCCCTAGAACACATACAGTCATATGAAAAAGTTTGGGCACCCCTATTAATCTTAATCATTTTTAGTTCTAAATATTTGGGTGGTTGCAACAGCCATTTCAATTTGATATATCTAATAACTGATGGACACAGTAATATTTCAGGATTGAAATGAGGTTTATTGTACTAACAGAAAATGTGCAATATGCATTAAACCAAAATTTGACCGGTGCAAAAATTTGGGTACCCTTATCATTTTATTGATTTGAATACTCCTAACTACTTTTTACTGACTTACTGAAGCACAAAATTGGTTTTGTAACCTCACTGAGCTTTGAACTTCATAGCCAGGTGTATCCAATCATGAGAAAAGGTATTTAAGGTGGCCAATTGCAAGTTGTTCTCCTATTTGAATCTCCTCTGAAGAGTGGCATCATGGGCTCCTCAAAACAACTCTCAAATGATCTGAAAACAAAGATTGTTCAACATAGTTGTTCAGGGGAAGGATACAAAAAGTTGTCTCAGAGATTTAACCTGTCAGTTTCCACTGTGAGGAACATAGTAAGGAAATGGAAGACCACAGGGACAGTTCTTGTTAAGCCCAGAAGTGGCAGGCCAAGAAAAATATCAGAAAGGCAGATAAGAAGAATGGTGAGAACAGTCAAGGACAATCCACAGACCACCTCCAAAGAGCTGCAGCATCATCTTGCTGCAGATGGTGTCACTGTGCATCGGTCAACAATACAGCACACTTTGCACAAGGAGAAGCTGTATGGGAGAGTGATGCGAAAGAAGCCGTTTCTGAAAGCACGCCACAAACAGAGTCGCCTGAGGTATGCAAAAGCACATTTGGACAAGCCAGCTTCATTTTGGAAGAAGGTCCTGTGGACTGATGAAACAAAGATTGAGTTGTTTGGTCATACAAAAAGGCGTTATGCATGGCGTCCAAAAAACACAGCATTCCAAGAAAAACACTTGCTACCCACTGTAAAATTTGGTGGAGGTTCCATCATGCTTTGGGGCTGTGTGGCCAATGCCGGCACCGGGAATCTTGTTAAAGTTGAGGGTGGCATGGATTCAACTCAGTATCAGCAGATTCTTGAGAATAATGTACAAGAATCAGTGACGAATTTGAAGTTACGCCGGGGATGGATATTTCAGCAAGACAATGATCCAAAACACAGCTCCAAATCTACTCAGGCATTCATGCAGAGGAACAATTACAATGTTCTGGAATGGCCATCCCAGTCCCCAGACCTGAATATCATTGTACATCTGTGGGATAATTTGAAGCGGGCGTCCATGCTCGGCGACCATCAAACTTAACTGAACTGGAATTGTTTTGTAAAGAGGAATGGTCAAAAATACCTTCATCCAGGATCCAGGAACTGATTAAAAGCTACAGGAAGCGACTAGAGGCTGTTATTTTTGCAAAAGGAGGATCTACTAAATATTAATGTCACTTTTCTGTTGAGGTGCCCATACTTTTGCACCGGTCAAATTTTGGTTTAATGCATATTGCACATTTTCTGTTAGTACAATAAACCTCATTTCAATCCTGAAATATTAATGTGTCCATCAGTTATTAGATATATCAAATTGAAATGGCTGTTGCAAACACCCAAATATTTAGAACTAAAAATGATTAAGATTAATAGGGGTGCCCAAACTTTTTCATATGACTGTATATAAGGTGAAACACATTCACATTACGTATCAAAATAATTTTCCCATACGGTGAACACCGTAGCGGGAAAAAAATAAAATAAAAAGAGCCCATCCACTGTTTTTTTGCCTCTCATAAAAATTTAAATAAATTTTTATCAAAACATCAGAAATTCCCCAAAATGATATAAATAAAAAGTATATCTGGTGCCACAAAAAAAGACACCTTATGCAGCTCTGTACGTGGAAATATATAAAAAAGTTATGAGTGTGAGAATATGGCGACATATAAAAGGATTAAAACATAAAAAAACCCGAATCATAGAATACAGATGACATGTCATTTTGGATGTACAGTGAACACCGTAAACACAAAGCCCGTAAGAAAGTCGCACAAACACAGTTTTTCTCCAGTTCCTCCCCTTCAGATTTTTTTCCAGCTTCCCAGTAATTGTATGGAATATTAAATGATGCCATTACGAAGTTTGTCCCACAAAAATTAAGCGCTAATATGGAAAAATAAAAAAGTTATGGCTTTTGGAAGGCAGGGAGTCAGAAACGAAAATTGAAAAATGGCTGCGGTAGGAAGGTGTTAAACTGTCTTGGGCTCTGTTCACACTTTTTCTTGTCTTAAATAAATAGCATTATGAGACTTAAGAAAGGAAAAACGATTGGAAACCACCTTTTTGCCAAGTTTTTTGCTTCCGATAACTTAGTATCTTGGGCTTCCACTTAATCCTGTGAAGAAAGTTATGACTACTGTGCTGCCTTATGAGATGTTTCAACACTGCCCCCTTGTGTCACTGTAAAGAATGCATCCAAGGCCAATTCAAATTTTCTTTTAATAGTACTTTAGTGTACTAAAGTGTACTGCAGAAGTCACTTTTGTAGCAGTTTCCCAATGCAAATATATAGACTGTGGAATTTGAGTCCTGGAGACTTGGGAGGTCTGAAGCAGACTGCTATGAAAAGTATGGTGTATGGCGGTATTATACCCCTAGTAGTGTGTACGTTATCTTCTGTGACTTTAGGTCTTCTCGTGGTTCCTATCAATTTCAATGGAAGTAATAAGATATGGTAATATATTAAATCAATAATGCCCCCGGAGTCCACAAATATTAACACCCTGTTGTCTGTATTGTAGTGACTGATACAAGTAATTCTCCTGTAGAGGACACATGTTTCACAGACGACAATATAATGGAGAATCCAGCCCATCCTATGCCAGCCATAATACCGGACTCTGACAGAATAAAGCAGGTAGGGATCCTCTTTATTCTCATGATGTTCTACACCATGTGGTGACCAGTCCTAGCTGTATCATACTAAGCTTACACTATTTCCTTTTATTTCCAGCCAGAAGAAAATGACTGTCCTGTGACAACCATAAATGCTCTTTCAGGTAAGGTAAATGAGTGTCAGATATAAAGAAACCTGACACACAATGGGCCGCAGGGAATAGCTTGATTTTTTTTTTCTATAGAAGGGACTTCAGGGGACACATACAGCACCTTGCGAAAGTATTCGGCCCCCTTGAACTTTTCAACCATTTGCCACATTTCAGGCTTCAAACATAAAGATATTAAATTTAAATTTTTTGGTGAAGAACAAGTGGGACACAATTGTGAAGTGGAATGAAATTTATTGTTTTTTTTAAACTTTTGTAAAAAAATAAAAAACTGAAAAGTGGGGCGTGCCAAACTATTCGGCCCCCTTAAGTTAATACTTTGTAGCGCGATTACTGCGATTACAGCTGCAAGTCGCTTGGGGTATGTCTGTATCAGTTTTGCACATCGAGAGACTGAAATTCTTGCCCATTCTTCCTTGGAAAACAGCTCGAGCTCAGTGAGGTTGGATGGAGAGCGTTTGTGAACAGCAGTTTTCAGCTATTTCCACAGATTCTCGATTGGATTCAGGTCTGGACTTTGACTTGGCCATTCTAACACCTGGATATGTTTATTTGTGAACCATTCCATTGTAGATTTTGCTTTATGTTTGGGATCATTGTCTTGTTGGAAGATAAATCTCCGTCGCAGTCTCAGGTCTTTTGCAGACTCCAACAGGTTTTCTTCCAGAATGGTCCTGTATTTGGCTCCATCCATCTTCCCATCAATTTTAACCATCTTCCCTGTCCCAGCTGAAGAAAAGCAGGCCCAAACCATGATGCTGCTACCACCATGTTTGACAGTGGGGATGGTGTGTTCAGGGTGATGAGCTGTGTTGCTTTTACGCCAAACATATCGTTTTGCATTGTGGCCAAAAAGTTCGATTTTGGTTTCTTCTGACCAGAGCACCTTCTTCCACATGTTTGGTGGGTCTCCCAGGTGGCTTGTGGCAAACTTTAAACGAGACTTTTTATGGATATCTTTGAGAAATGGCTTTCTTCTTGCCACTCTTCCTTAAAGGCCAGATTTGTGCAGTTCATCCAGAGTGATCATGGGCCTCTTGGCTGCATCTCTGATCAGTCTTCTCCTTGTTTGAGATGAAAGTTTAGAGGGACGGCCGGGTCTTGGTAGGTTTGCAGTGGTCTGATACTCCTTCCATTTCAATATGATCGCTTGCACAGTGCTCCTTGGGATGTTTAAAGTTTGGGAAATCTTTTTGTATCCAAATCCGGCTTTAAACTTCTCCACAACAGTATCACGGACCTGCCTGGTGTGTTCCTTGGTCTTCATGATGCTCTCTGCGCTTTAAACAGAACCCTGAGACTATTACAGAGCAGGTGCATTTATACGGAGACTTGATTACACACAGGTGGATTATATTTATCATCATCAGTCATTTAGGACAACATTGGATTATTCAGAGATCCTCACTGAACTTCTGGAGTGAGTTTGCTGCACTGAAAGTAAAGGGGCTGAATAATATTGCACGCCCCACTTTTCAGTTTTTTATTTTTTACAAAAGTTTAAAATAACCAATAATTTCGTTCCACTTCACAATTGTGTCCCACTTGTTGATTCTTTACCAAAAAATTTAAATTTTATATCTTTATGTTTGAAGCCTGAAATGTGGCAAAAGGTTGAAAATTTCAAGGGGGCCGAATACTTTCGCAAGGCACTGTATAGGCAAGGGAACCCTAGTTTGGACCTGTTTTAACTCCTTTTTTACGACTAGGAATACCAACATTAACCACTTTGCTGCCAAGGGTGTTGGAATTAAAACCATCATTGACAAAAAAGGATGTCAGCACTAAATACATAAAGGGAGTGTACAAACACGGACATGTCTTCTAAACCAGTTATATGCTGTTGTAGGGCTGTTAGTGGCATACTGAACATACCTTTTTATGTCAGAGTGGAATCAACTTTTATTCCATACTGCTTGGCATTGAGCTTTTCAATGGGTGTGGCCACGTCTGTAGGAGCAGATGTTTTTTGCCTGTGGTCACCACACTTTGTAACTAGTCAACCTTTATGGTTAGAGGGCACCACTGAGTGGCAACTACAGGTAAAAATGGGTTCTGGATGGGGCGGCCACTTCCTTAGTGCACCGAACTATTCCTTTGAGATAAAAGTTGATTTTCTCAGCTGCACGATTGTAGCAATTGTGGTGATAGATTCCATTTAACAACTGTAAACTACAACAGTTAACCCTTAAACACCCTATATCATTAGAGATATTACCATCACCCCCTTTAACCACATAGAGCAACAGAAAGGCAACATGTCTTGCATTGTCAGAGGTTCCAGCAATCCTGTAGGCTGGCTGCTCCATGCTGTATTTATCAGGGTTCTATATGTATGACAATTTATGGCTGACTGCAGTATTGCTGATCACCTGGCTCGGAGAGAACAATTCTCAGATACTTATCTGTCCTGCTTACTAGCCACCAAGTGAACATTGCCCTGCAATTACCACTAGAAGAAGAAGTATCTAAATTCCCTATCAGTTTGTCTTTGGAGTGTGAGAGGAAACTGGAGTGCCTGGAGGAAACCCACACAAATATGGGAAGAGCATATAAACTCCTTTGAATCCAGGACTCCAACGCAGCAAAACGACAGTGCTAACCACTGAGCCACCGTGCTACACGTCAGGATACATTATGACCATTATAAAGATTTATTAAACAAATTAATTTTATACCTAAAAACTAAAAGTTATTTCATGGCAGATGAGTATTTCAGATTTCTACATTAGGTAAATGAAACAAAATGTGTAGTCTTCTGGAAAAAAGTTGGTTTGTAGACAAAGGTTAAAAAAAGGAATTGTGGGATTTTGTGTCTAAATTTGTAGATACATTTTAAGATTTTATTGGCATGGTTTTACAAAGCATGGCAATATATTTAGCAAAAATACTGTAAGGAGCTGATGTCACTGCCTTGTCTTCATGCTCCTGTGGAGATCCAGCCATGTCATCCACGTTACTGAACCCACACGTCAATACTTCCAGAGAGAGGAGAAGGTGTTACCAGACTAAAAGTTAGACTTCCTGCCCTGTTATGTGGCAAGAGTTGCCATGTTGAACAGAATGAAAACCCAATAAAATTTGAAGCCCACATGCTTATATAGTGGGCCCAGCATTTACAGTTTCTTGCCATATGGAACAGTTTCTCGCCATATTTTTTTATCAGCCATTTATATATTTATACATGTTTATTATGTCCCCTCTTAAATTCTTCTTCTCAAGACTAAGCACGTTAACTCCTTTAATCTCTCCTATTAACTAACAGTATGTTCACACTAGTGTTCGGGTTTCCGTTCTTCGGGTCCGTCTGGAGAACTGAAAACGGAAACCCTATCTGCTTAAAATTCGGTTACCCGTGGACCCCATAGACTATACTGGGGTCCACCTGGTTTCCAATGATTTTATTCTGAAACCGTTGGAGAGAAAAGTCCTGCTTGCAGAACTTTTCTCTCCGCCTATTTTAAGCAGAATGGGGAACAGAGTCCCTGAACACTAGTGTGAACCTAGTGTGAGTTCCTCCATGTTCCTTATCAGCTTTGTGGCCGTCCATTGTACCTTTTCTAACTCTAGGATATCCTTTCTGTGAACTGGTGCCCAGGACTGACCTGTATATTTAAGATGGGGCCGCACCCATGTCCCACTGGCCTTAGAAAGATTTTATTTTAGATGAGGACTAAGATAGTACTAAGACATCTTTATTTTTGGTTATTGGAATTACTTTTCCAGGTATGCACATACATTCTTGTTCTCATTTTTCACAGATTTAACTAATTCTTACAAAGAAAACAGTGAAACCAACTCGCCACCCACAATAAGTGACTTGCTGGACGATGAGGATCTGCTGTATACTCTGAAGATAAAACTGGATCCATGCCATCCTACAGTGAAAAACTGGAGAAATTTTGCCAGCAAGTGGGGAATGAGTTATGATGAATTATGTTTCCTGGAGCAGAGGCAGCAAAGTCCGACCATCGGGTTCTTGTTACGGAACAGTGAGAGGACTGTGGAGCAGCTGATCGACCTGTGTAAACTCTACAAAAGGGTTGATGTCCAGAAAGTCTTGCTAAAATGGGTCAATGTGGATTGGCCTGTGAGGGTCCATAAAACATACAGGAGTAGCGTGTGATGGCAAGGAGTGTTATGGACCAGGGATATTTTTGATCATTGCAGAATGTCTAACTCATTCCTGATGTGTTTGTAGTTTTTGTTGGCCAGGGCCAGTTAGTTCAATTGTAGATGAGGATAATACACAGAAAGG
This sequence comes from Leptodactylus fallax, assembly GCA_947044405.1. Lineage (NCBI taxonomy): Eukaryota > Metazoa > Chordata > Amphibia > Anura > Leptodactylidae > Leptodactylus > Leptodactylus fallax. The sequence continues at coordinate 2,220,359 of CAMRHE010000123.1, forward strand.
ACAATTTTATGTCTGCTATTTTTCTTTGTGGCTTAAAGCGGGGGGTTTTCTTAGACAACGACAAACTAAGTTCATGTTATACTATAAAAAATGTAAGGCTGAATCCCCACGTGGCATAAATGCTGCGGTTTGGCTGCGGCAGAAATGCCGCAGCAAAAACCGTGGCGTTTTACAGTCCTTGCAAGATGGACTAGCGAATCCCATCCACACGTTGTACAAAAATACCCACATCAGAAATGTTGCGATTTCCAAAACTGTTGCATTTTTGGAAATCTCAGCATGTCAATTATACCTATGGAAACACTGGTTTCCGTATAGGTATAATTGAAGCAGAAAGTCTGCAGAGGAAAACTCTGCGGACTTTATGTGAAAAATTTTTCCCGCAGAGCTTTTTCACTGCAGCCCGCTACTTGGGACTAAGTCTGTAATATTCTAGCCCCATAAATATCACCACTTTAACAGACAAGGCTATGTGCATATCTCTCTTTCAGATTTCGATAACAAAATAGCGCAGCATGCTGCACCATATTGTCTGGTGAAATGAAAGACATCATGATGTGATTATAGGTCAATGGTGTCCATCAGATGGCTTTGGTATTCATCTTGTGATTGATTTGACACTGCTATCATTTTAATTGTTCTTCTGTGATGGAGTCGACTGATGGAAATGATAAGCACAGATCCCCGAACAGATCCTTAGGATTACAACATTGATCTACATGAAAACTTGAGTATACGTTGCATTAGTTTTGATGCAGCTCTGTAGTTTAATGCAAGACATGAAATATAATGTACAATGTTGCTGAACTTCTTATGCCATTTTTTCTGTATAGTAACTGTAAATGGTGCTTACATATCAACTTACCCTATAACGTTAAAAAATGCATCTGCCATTTGTTGTCACAGGCATCTTGTTATGACTTTTATATTGATACTATTTACTTTTAATTAAGTTTTTTAATAACTTTGAACATATTATTTTTGTAAATATAGTTTGGTGTGAAATTACAGTTTTGTAAAAAAAGAAAAAAATAGCCGGACAGTTATACGAATATTATGTAAAATTTACTGCATACTTAGAATAGTATGCGCCATGCTCCTTTTCCAACAAGACACTATCTTTTGGGATAAACCACACCCCTTTGACAGGTGAAAAAAAGTGACTTAAGCTAAGACCCCCACATAGTGAAATGCAACTAAAAAATGCTGAAGAAAAAATGCAGTGAAAACACGTTGAATTTTTTTTTTTCCGCAGAGCTTTATTTCTTCCCCTATTAAATATATAGGGAAACCACTAGTTTTTCTGCAATGTGCTGATGAGATTAACCAAATTCTCATTCACTTTGCTGGTACTGTAGTAAAACTCAGTATTGCTTGTGTTATGCTTTTTTTTTTCTGTTGCGTTTCTGCAACATGGGATTAAAACATATAATATATGTGGTAAAAATGAGGCCAGAAGTGAGGCAAGCAATGCAAAAAGTCTAAAAATGATGTGCACAATGGCTCATGCTGGATGACAAATTTGGTGCATGTTTAGTTGGCTTATTTTGCAACAGAATTTACACTACACTTGTGGCGCTCACTGTCATATGCCATAGTGCTGTCAGAGTTTATTAATCCGGAATTATGGAGCATTTCACTTAGTGAATCTGCCTGTTTTCTAATCTCAGACAACTAATTTAAAGTTCTTTGTATATTTAAACTATTTTTAATCTGAATTATTCCTACCGATAGACTGAAAGACCTGCTGTTCTAGTACCTGTAATAAGGCTGGGATACAATGTGGCGATTTGTGCTACAATGTCTGTTGTATGACCAAAGACCTCTGTGTTGCCCTGCAACCTTGTAACTAATGTACTTGCATTATTTTTGATGATGCATCTCGGCAGAAGCCGTCCCCGTTACATTGAGAATCCCAAGGCTGCTGCTACCACAACACTCACACAGTACTGCTGCCAAAATTGCTGTAAAGCCCAGCCTTCATGTAATAAACAGAACTGATCAAATCTACATCATACATACATACATAAATTACAAATGACATCATATTCTGATATGCAAACCCTAAAAGTAGATACTTTATCAGAAAATTTACTATTAAATGGGTGTGCTTAGATGAGTTTTGGACTGCTTTGGGTGGATTATGGGTACTCACATGTGTACAGGACATTCTGAGTTTTTTCTAAATATCCAATAACTTCATGTAAGTAAAAGTAAAGGACAGTTCTCTTCATGTACCTGAGTATTGCTTGTGTCATGCTTTTTATTAAATGCTTAGTTTATGTATTAGTCCGTTATGTCCATTCTTTACTTTGGGAAACAAACTTGAGAGAGTTGGCCCTGTGACTGCCAGGTCTGTCGGAAAAAAATGAGCGAACTTTAACTCCAGTTTCAAAATAAAATGATTAATTATATTTAATGACATTAATTATTATATACAGTTATTAATATTATATAATTCAAATTATAGTATGTTACATATTTACATCCATAGGAATTCAATCACTGATCTTTACTGCTTCTGGCTGACCATGGTTTATGAAGGAGTTGGAGATGGGCTATGGAAATATAGAGGAGTTGGTGGTTTGGCTTACTGAGTCCAACTTCACAGCCTTGGTGGCTGCATTACCTGTTTTTACATACAATTTAATGGCAGCAACCAAGTGCATATCTACTTTACAGTTCAGTAGAGTCTTTTCATCATCCTTTTCTCAGGATTGGAGAGCCCCTGTTGGTCAGACCCTAACCAAGCAGACATATAGATATCTGCAATAATCCTTGCTCTACAGGGTGGGCCAAAGGTATGGTGACACCTGAATAAATGGAAAGTGATGGTGGTGAACACCATCCTGTGTGTGCCATACTGCTATGGTTATGTATGTATGTATGCGCTTATCAGATATATATGTCACATGCACCCCTTCCCATTTGAAAAAAAAATCTATAAAAAAAATATACTTGGTTTTAAGATGGCAGCTTTCAAAATGTCTGCTTTGTTGGACACCGCCCCACAATGATTTTCTCCCTTCCCTTTAGCAACGTGCCACACACAGGATGGCGTTCCAAGCCATGTTTTCCATTTATTCAAGTGTCTCCATACCTTTGGACCATCCAGTAGATTTCTAAATAAAAGCCTTGACTGGCCATAATCCACACTGCAAGTTGTAGCAATTCATCCCACTGCAAAGGGGTTGTCCGGTTTCAGCAAATAAATGTCATTGTTTGTATATTGAAAAGTTATACAATTTTCCAATATACAGTCTATGGTCATGTGATGGACACACAGGTGCACAGCTTGTTACAGTCACAGCTCAGTAATCCGACATCTGCCTGGTAACAAGCTGTGCACCTGTGTGTCCATCACATCATGACCATGGACTATATATATTTGTGGGTGGGGGGCGCTTTCTGAACTGGCCTAGACCCACTCTTAATCCGCCCTAGTGGTAATTAAATGTAGCTTACCACTCTCTCTTTAAACATCACTGATTATATTATATGTGGGGGCACTGTGGGGACCGTTTTATTATATGTAGGGGGCATTGTGGGGGTTATGATTTTACATGTGAAATCAGTGTGGGGCCATTATATAACATGTGGGGCATTGAATGGGCCATTCTACTGAGTGTGGGAGCCATTCTACTACATGTGGGGCCACTGATGGGTACATTCTGCTGAGTATGGGAACACTGAGGGCCATTGCATAATTGTTAACAAAGGCTCCAAACAAAGCCTCGTTTTATTAACATTTATAAGTGATGGTTACTTTGGAGGTACTCAGTTGGGACGTTTTTTCACTAGGGGGTACTTTCCTTGAAAAGGTTGAGAAATACTGCCCTTCTGGATACTGAAGCCATGGAGATAGAAAAATATGAGCTGCCTACAGAACAGACTACAACCAATCTATACTGCTATTTTGAGACAGAAGCTATAATGCAAATTACTTATAAGAATTACTATTGTTTACAACCCTGAATGACCTTTTTTATGCATAACTGGAGGTACATTACATTTTTATCAAGGAAAAGCCCTTTCAAATGAAACACTGAAAAACGGTTAAATTGGATTATGGACAATTCCACGACTAGCCACTGAGTGTCAGCATTTCTATATTATCATATAACTATAATGTGATCCCAACTAACTCCAAAGTGATTTTTTTTAATATTTTTACACTATATATACTACACATTACACTTATTGTTGCTTTTATGACACTTCATTCTAAATCCATAGGTATTAATGTGAAGTTGCTCCTGCCCTCCCCTTTGACACTAACACAACTTCCAATGTAGTAAGAAGGCTTTGATGGGATTGAGGGCAGTCAATATCTTCTACCTCAAACTCACCCAACCATGCTTTTTATGCATCTTGCACAGTCATGCTGAAATAGAAATTGACCTTCCCTAAACTGTTCCCACACAGCTGGAAGTAAACAGTTGTCCAAAATGTCTTGTTATGTTGCAGCATTAAAGAGGATCTGTCACCAAGTACACAATACTAAGTCCCATGCATCATTTAATACTCACTGTCTGAAACAATTGGAAATTTTTATTTTTAAAATCCATCAACCTGCTCAATAGATTTGGCCATGAAAGATTGTATGTAAATTAGCTCTTATTGGTCTTAAATGGTAACCCTTTATTTATTTATTTATTTATTTTTTTAGAAAGGTTCCTGCCCACTTGGAGAATAAGAGCTAGTTTACATATAATTGTCCAGGGGTCATATTTTTTGAATGGGTCGACAGAGTTTAGAAACAAAAACACCAAATTGATCAGGAGCACAGCGAGCATTAAATGATGAATAGCATTTAGTATTTTGTACTTGGTGACAGATCCTCTAAGATTTCCTAGGGTAACCCCTGAAAAGAGACCCCATAGCATGATCCCTCATTCAATAAACTCATACTCACCAGCATTTGTGGCAGTGTGTCCAGTACAATATGTACACCATAAAAATTTCCATACAGTCACTCGCGCTGTGAGTGGCACCCTACCCCCTTTTGGATCTAAAAATGCTGCCTTTATTTGGACACAAATGGTCCTCTTTTTAAGACTTGACCAGCACATAAAGTTCCCATATCACCAGCGCTGGCGTTAGGGGGGGGCAAACTGGGCAATTGCCCAGGGCCCTCATCCCCAAGTGGCCCCCATCCCCAAGGGGCCCCCGGGAGCTGAAAAGTCCCTGCTCTGCCATAGAAGAACTACGGTAACACACGGAACGTCGTGGTGCAGGTGGCGTGATGACGTCACTGCATCGCGCCACCTGTGCCACTACTACAGGGAGAGACTTTGGCTGCTCCGCTCATCTTAGGAACGGGGTAAGGTGAGTAAAAGATTTATTGTTTTCTGATAAGGAAAAGGGATTACCTGCTATTATTTATAGGGGGCTAATATTTATAGTGGGGGAACTATTAAATATAAGAGGGTCTATTGTAAAGGTGAAGTATTATTTATAAGGGGAAACTGTCATATATAAGGGGGCTACTATATATATATATTTTTTTTTTCAACTGTTTATTTTAAAAGGTTTTTGTCATACAGAGAAAATAACAATATACAAGAAAAATAAGATAACTGAAGGTAACAAACATAGGACAGACGGGGATTACTCAGCATTCTCAATAAATTACAAGGCTTTAAACAAACTGGCCAGAAATGGCCCCATAAAGGCCAAGGAATCCAACAACAAACAGGGGTAGACAAGACAGGAGGACAGAAGGGTGGCAGAAGGACATCCAGGAAGTAAGGGGACACACAGCAGCCAGATCAGAGAGGCCGGGCCGCCCAGAACTCATGCCACGGTTTCCAGATCAGGCAGAACCTCTCCTCCTCATTATTAAGAAGGGCCGTCAGGTACTCCAGGGAGCGCGCATCTTTTATCCTAGCGTATAACTCCTCCAGGGCCGGGGGGGCCGGATGCCGCCAGTGTTTAGCAATCAGACATCTAGTGGAAGTAAGGAGGAGCAACAGGAGCTGGAGAGCGGGCCTGCGCAAAGTATCAGGTGGGGGGAGGTTGAGAAGGAGGGGGCTACTATATATATAAGGGGGAACTACTCAATATAAGAGGGCTATTGTAAGGACGAAGTATTATTTATAAGGTGTAACTGTTATATATAAGGGGGCTACTATATATAATGTTATATAAGAGGGGGTTATTATAAGAGATGACATATTATATATAAGGGGAAGCTTTTGTATATAATTGTTTCCCTCTTATATTAGTATCTTAATATATTATAGTTCCTCCCTTATAACAGCACCATTATAAATAATAGCCCCCATTTTAAATAATAGTATAATTGTACCCCCTTATAATAGCCCCCCTTAAAAGGGGTGAACTAACACAAATAAGTGAGGCTATTATAAGGTTGAAACTATTATAAGTAAGGGGAAACTATTATTTATAAGGAGGCTCTTATAATGGGGAGATTATTATAAATTAGGGGGTTATTATAAGAGATGACAAATTATAAATAAGGGGGGACTATTTTATATAAGGGGGCTATTATAAGGGGGGACTGTTATATTTAAGTGGGGGCTATTATAGGAGAGGAACTATTATATATAGCCCCCTTATGGCTATTATAAGGGAGAACTATTATATATAAGGTTGGCTGTGATAAGGGGGAACTGTTATACACACGTGGACAAAATTGTTGGTACCCCTCGTTTAATGAAAGAAAAACCCACAATTGTCACAGAAATAACTTGAATCTGACAAAACTGGAATTTGCCAAACTACATATTGACAAGCCACAAAGCTTCAGGGAGAATGTCCTATGGACAGATGAGACAAAAAAAAAAAAAAATCGAAATTTTTGGCAAGGCACATCAGCTCTATGTTCACAGACGGAAAAATGAAGCATATCTTGAAAAGAACACTGTCCCTACTGTGAAACATGGAGTAGGCTCTGTTATGTTCTGGGGCTGCTTTGCTGCATCTGGCACAGGGTGTCTTGAATCTGTGCAGGGTACAATGAAATCTCAAGACTATCAAGGGATTCTAGAGAGAAATGTGCTGCCCAGGGTCAGAAAGCTTGGCCTCAGTCGCAGGTCATGGGTCTTGCAACAGGATACTGACCCAAAATACACAGCTAAAAACACCCAAGAATGGCTAAGAGGAAAACATTGGACTATTCTGAAATGGCCTTCTATGAGCCCTGACCTAAATCCTATTGAGCATCTTTGGAAGGAGCTGAAACATGCCGTCTGGAAAAGGCACCCTTCAAACCGGAGACAACTGGAGCAGTTTGCTCATGAGGAGTGGCCAAAATACCTGCTGAGAGGTGCAGAAGTCTCATTGACTGTTACAGGAATCGTTTGATTGCAGTGATTGCCTCAAAAGGTTGTGCAACAAAATATTAAGTTAAGGGAACCATCATTTCTGTCCAGGCCTGTTTCATGAGTTTTCTTTTTTTTTTTTAATTCTGTTGAAGCATGGTTGAAAAGCAATGTCTGACTTTCATTTGTTCATTTTCATAGAATTTTTATATATTATTACTTTTGTCAGATTCAAGTTATTTCTGTGACCATTGTAGGTTTTTCTTTCATTAAACGAGGGGTACCAACAATTTTGTCCACGTGTGTATATATAAGGGGCTATTATGTATAAGGAGGCTATTATAGGAGAGGAACTATTATATATAAGGTGGATTGTTATAATTTGGAGACTGCTATATATAAGGGAGGAAACTATTAAATATAAGGGGGTTATTGTTTATAAGGTAGGAAATTATTATATCTGAGGGGGCTATTATAAGGGGGAAACATATAAGGCAGGGAAAAACTATTTATAATAGGCCTATAATAAGGGGGAGGCGGCAATTATAATGTGGTCGCTTTTATTTATAAGAGCGAAACTTTATAAGGAGGTTATTGTTAAAGGGGCTATTATTTATAAGAGGGCTAATATTGATAATGTGGACTATTATTTATTAGGTGAACTATTTATGAGAGGGCTGTTATTAATAAGAGGAACTATTTATAAGGGAGCACTATTATTTATGAGGGGGCTATAACTGATAAGGGGGAACTATTACTGATATGGGGCACTGTTTATAAGCAGGGACTATTATTTATAAGGAGGTGCTATAATAACTGATGAGGGGGGTGCAAAAATCTATTAGGCGTTACAAAGGTGGTTATTTGAATTGTGTGTGTGCATAAGGGGAGGTGGTTGTTACTGTTTTGGGGGCAGAAAGGGGGTGTTATTAAAGGGCCTGCCACTGGAAATATGATGGTGTTGTTGGTATATCAGCATTTAGGGCCCCGCTTTTAATTTTGCCCAGGGTCACAGTTTGTCTAAAACCGGCCCTGCATGTCACATATAAAATAACTGCTAGCCCAGCAGACTGGAGATCATTCTGCCAGGCCAAGGAGATTTACCTGCTCTGTCAGGACTACATACAGCATGACTCCTGGATGTTCCAGAAGAGTTGGCCAGCATAACAAAACTTTAATGCAGCTTTGCAGTTAATGTTCTGGCATTCGTCAAACTTGGACTTGTCCATCAGATAATACTGCTACATAATTTGTCACTCCACAGCACACATTTCTACTGCTATAGAGTCCACCGGCAGTGTGTTTTGCACCGCTACATCCGAAGCATGGCATTGTGCATTGCGATATCTGGCTTGCATGAAGTTGCTCAGCCATGGAAAGCCATACTATGTTTTTGTGCTAATGTCAATGCTAGAGAAGGTTTGGAACTCTGCAGTTATTGAGTGAGCAGAGTGTTGGCCACTTTTATAAACTATGCACCGCAACACTCAGCAACCCTGCTCTGTAACTGTACTTGGTCTTCCACTGCCTGGCTAAGGCTGGGTTCACAATAGCACTCGGTTTCCAAGTCAAAGGATAGAAACCCTGTCCGCTTAAAAAAAAAGTAGTTACCCGCAGAAACCTACGGACCCCATAGACTCTAATGGGGTCCGATGGGTTTTCCACCCGGTTTCCACCGTTTTTATACTGCAATCTCTCCATTGATTTAAGCGGAATCTCAGGCAGATTTGCCTGAACACTAATGTGAACCTAGTATAAGTTGCTGTGGTTCCTAAAAGCTTGCACTTTTTAATAATACACTGATCATGGAATATCTAGGAAAGAATAACTTGACTTGTTCCAAAAGTGGGTCAAGGAACAACAACTAGTGAATAGGCAACAAGGTCATGGATGCCTGAAGCTCACTGATGTGTGCAGAAAGCTAAGGCTAGTCAGATCCCACAGAGGAGATACTGTAGCACATACATTGCTGAAAAGTTAATGCTGGTTATGATAGGTGTCAGAAGGACATGGCATTTTACTGTGCAGCCACATACCGGTCTGAGTGAGCCTCCTCTCCTCTGTCAGAAGCACCTACAATGGGCAGTTGTATTGTAGGAGGGTAATTCTGATCTCAAAGTACTGACTGACATATCATTTTAAAAGGATTGGCGAGGGTTTTTTAAGGCTTTTCCTCAGGATAGCCAAAAAATATCTAATCGGTAGGGGGCTGGTAGGAGGCCCCTTATGGATCAACTATTTAGGGCCACTTCCGACACTCGTACTATACACAGCATGGAGCCAGAAGAACTTGCCTCTGTGCCCTATATAGTTGCCATGTACTGATACTTATTGAAGTCAATGGGAACTGAGCTGCAGTGACAGCTTTCAGCCATAAAATAAGCCATAAAAAAATTCCTGGCCAACCCCCTTATGTTCACAACTAGACATCGGCTTCAATGCAGCACTTTATAACCAAAATAAGACTCTGCATCACAATTTTTATTCTTTATTTATTTGCTCAACCCCAATACAGTTCTGAGACAGAGTGTAAAGAAAATATCATAGCTTATTATTGATATGCTTACACATAAATGTTGGCAACATGCAAAATTTATCCAAGGAAATATGTGCGTCACATAACACAATATAACATTAAAATATATAACACATTAGATATTACATTCATACTTGATCATATTGCACATTAACATCATTTGTCAGTGATATAGTGTATAGTAGATAAAGTAATACATCTCATGTCAATTATATATTTACATATCTTTATTGGTTTATGATCATTTCATTCCTAATTATGGTTCATTTGACCAACATTACTACAACAATGGACTAGGTAGGTAAATCAGATATGCTATATTTATGAGACATTTTACAGTACTACTATATGTTCAGGAGGTTTAGACAAGCATAGCAATGACATAATATCAATGAAGGACCCCTTTTTGGGGGGGGTTTTCTGTAGTTCCCCTATAAACACTTTTAATAAATAAAGATATAAAGTATAGAAATATACTGGAAAAAAAAAAAGAATTCTCCAGCTAACAACTCTCATGTTATATCCCAGGTTATAGTGGATAGAATTGACCTATTATACAAGGAAGTGAAGACATACGTCATAGGGATACTTTACATTACACATAGAGCTCATGAGACCAAATAGAAATATAAGAGAGATATATGTCATTGGTTTAGGGTGGGCATAGTTTTACATCCCATGGAATCCAATCAAATATACGCCATATACTGCTCTTACTAGGTCTTTACTATTACGTTTCCTTTCAAAGAGGCTTCATATCTACCAGGATAGATGGGATTTTTTTTTTTCATAGAAACAGCATAATCTTGAGTCCATGGGCTTGGTCCAGTATTAGAACTCAGCTCATTTACTTGAATGTTACAATAGCAGACACAACCCATGGATGAGAGTGGCGTCATTTCCAGAAAAAATAATAGACAATTTTTCCCAACTGGACTCCATTAGAAATATCTATATTACTATTTGTATACTTATCATTACATGAATTCGGTAAATAAAATAACTGTACAATAATTCATACAAAATTATCCCAATATGATAAAATAGATTGTAAAGTTTGCTCCATTTATACCTCTTTAAATACAGTTCCCAAATGTCCCAATATATGACTTTTAGAAAGGCAGTGAAACCTCAAATTGTAATATATTTTTGTAAATTAAAACTAGATTTTTTGGCTATATCGCTGAACTATATACACATTTGGATTTGTCCCTATATTTTCTCAAGATATTACAATCATATTTGTATTTTTTCCTTTCTACCATACTTTGCAGAGTAGTGATTTTACAATTTTTATTTATTTTTTTTGTTTGTTTTTCTCATCCGGCCATAAAAATATTATTCAAAGCCAACATCAGGTAATGAGAAAGTAGTTTCAGAGAAAAAAAGAAGAGAACTTTGATTGAGAAATGTCCCTTGTCCTTGGTGAGTTAAGGTCTATGTCAATGTCAGCCGGAGGCACTCTAACATTTATGTCATCTCCTGGTTCCTCTGTATAACCCTGAAAAGGCTTTTTCCACTTCGGAGCATTCATTTGTAGAGAAGGCATATTTACATCCAAAGAGGCATCATCATTTTGGTACATTTGCAGCTTAGGTGGTGAGGCATTAATGTTACCTCTTACTTGTGGAATGTCAATATCAATACCTGGTGCTTCTGTTTGACCTGAGAATGGTTTTTTCCACTTTGGATCACTCATTCGTGCAGACGGAAGATCGACGTCTATATCCAGATGATCTAGTCCATCACTTTCCAACCTCGGAACAGACATATTCATATCTGGCACCTCTGGGGTTTTAATTCTTGGTGTTTTGATGTTGGCAGATGGTGAACCTGTGTTGAATCTGGGTCCTTTGATTTGTGCTGTAGGTATCTCTACACCAGGTACTTTTATTTGACTATCAGGTATGTCAAATTTAGGGCCTGATATTTTAGCAGAAGGCAATGCAATATTCCCTTCTGGGCCTTCTAGACTAATTTTTGGTGCTTTTGCTTGAACATTTGGTATAGAAACTTCTCTTTCCAGTTCTGGTACTCTGACTTTCAAATCAGCATCTGGCCCTTTAAATTTTGGAGGTTTGATGCTGGCACTTGGTAAGCTTGCATTAACCTCTGGAGTTTTTAGTTGAACACTAGCATCTGGCAAAGAGGCTTCGGGTTTTTTCATTTTGAAGTCAAGGTCTTCTGCTTTAGATTTTCCAAATGTTGGCATCTTAAATTTTGGCATAGTCATCTTCTTATCAGATGCTTTAAGATTGACATTTGGTGCAGTAACACTCATGTTTGGCAAAGTTGCACTTCCATGTAAGTTTGGAAGGGAAGAATCATTAGACTCATGGCCTAAATCAACATCTGGAAAATTATTTTTAGGGTGAAATATACGCAAAGTTGGAAACCTAAATTTTGATTCTTTGGTTTCAATGTGTGGATCAAAATGACCACTTGACATATTAAATGAGGGCATTTTAAATTTGGGTTGGTTCATTTTTGCCTCTTTTCCCTTTAAATTTACTTGAGGAGCATTTATGTCTACTTGAGGAGACTGAAAGGACCCATCTACTTGGGCATCTGGAGAATTCCAACTTGGACCTTTCATTTGGAAAGAAGGCATTTTAAATTGTTGGCCTTTCATTTGTACATCTGGTCCTTTCACATCAAGATGGGGAACATTTACATCCATTTTTGGTAAATTTACAGAGCCACCGGCCTCTACATTTGGTGTCTGCACACTTGGACCTTGGAATGAAGGCATTTTAAATTTCGGAGCTTTTACTTGCATTTCTGGGCCTTTTGCATTAATTTTTGGTGCTTTCATGTCCACATTCGGAGTCTTTAATGATCCATCAACATCCAAACCTACTTTTGGTGTGTTTAAGGAACCGCCAAGATCTACATCAGGTGCTTGTACATTTGGACCTGACATTTTAATATTTGGCATTTTAAACGTGGGGTTTTTAACCTGTGCATCTGGACCTTTAACACTGATGTTGGGTGCATTTAGATCAACTTGTGGAGATTTTAGCGACCCATCAACTTCTAAATCAGGGGTGTCTATTTTAGGACCAGACATTTGCAATGAAGGCAATTTCATTTTAGGAGCATTTATTTTTGCATCTGGGGCTTTAATATCAATATCAGGTGAATTAATATCTACCTTTGGACCCTCTAAAGATCCGTCCAATTTTAAATCGGGTGTTTTTATATTTGGGCTCTTCATTTGAAAAGAAGGGAAATTAAATGTGGGTTTTTTAAACTTCGAAGCATTTAGATCTGCGTCAGGTCCTTTTAAGTTTACTTGTGGTGCGTTTAAATCTACTTTAGGACCCGACAAAGATGTATCAAGACCAACATTAGGAGTCTGAATGTTTGGCCCAGACATTTCAAGTGAGGGTGATTTGGCCTCAGGGCCCTTAATATTGAAAGTGGGCATTTTAAATTTGGGACCCTTTAGGTCTGCTTCTGGAAGGTTAATATTGGCATCTGGACCTGACAAATCTCCCTTTATTTTTGGAACTGAAACATTTACATTAGGGGCGTTGACATCAAGACTGGGGCCCTTCAGATCTGCATTTATAGTTCCTGTTTTGACCTGTGGGGTTTTCAAACTTAAATCAGCATCAGGTATTTTTTTGCTGCTAAATAAATTAAAAGATGGCATCTTAAATTTTGATTTTGTTTCTGGTTTGGGAACATCAAGGTTAACATCTGGGGTCTTTATTGTTGGCAATTTTATTGCACCTTTAGGCATGTCCACATTTAGGTCAGGAGTTGTTACATCTAATTTAGGAAGATCAGCATTAATATCTGGAGTCTTCATTTTGAAGGCTTTCATTTCTGCTTTGGGAAGGTCCACATTCACTTCTGGACCTTTTAATTCTGGAAGATTTAAATCTACTTTAGGAACGTTGATATTTACACCGGGTGATTTAGGTTTGGAAACCTGCATGTCTAATTTGGGGTAATCAAGATTTACATCTGGAATTTTCATTTTTGGAGGTTTTATATCAGCACTGGGTAGGTTAACATTCACATCTGGACCATGAAGCTTACCAATGTTTAAATCTGCATTTGGGGTGTCTATGTTTATTTCTGGACCTTTCATTTTTGGAACTTTGATTTCAGCTTTAGGAAGATTGACATTCCCTGGTCCCCTGATTTTTGGCATTTCAAGATCAGCATCGGGAATTTTCATAGAAGCATTAGGAAGATTGATGTCAAAGTCTGGACCTTTAACTTTTGGTGCTTTGATATCAGCTTTAGGAAGGTCGATGTTAACATCTGGGCCTTTGACCTTTGGCAATTGCAAATCTGCATTTGAAAGATCAACATTAAATTCTGGGCCTTTCATCTTTGGTAAGTTTATGTTAGGTTTTGGTATATCGAACTTCATATCAGGCAATTTGGGGCCCTTAATATTACCCTTTGGTAGGTCCACATTCATTTCAGGTCTTTTGAGATGAGGGCCATTTAAACTGACATCAGGGATATCTGCATTAACATCTAGGCCACCGAATTTGGGAATTTTGACATCTGTTTTAGGAAAATCAATGTTCAGGTCTGGAGCTCTGACTTCTGCACCTTTCAGTTTTGGAACGTTTATGTCTGCTTTAGGGACGTCAATGTTCATGTCTGGAGCTCTGACTTCTGCTCCTTTCAGTTTTGGAACGTTTATGTCTTCTTTAGGGATGTCAGGCAACCTTCTTAAGTTCATATCCATTTTAGGAAGATCTACATTAAGTTCTGGTCCCTTGATTTTTGGAGTTTCTAGGCTAGTTTGGGGAATGTTCACATTCATTTGTGGACCTTTGAACTGTGGAAGGTTAACATCTACCTGTGGACTTTTGAATTTTGGGCCTTTTATATCTGCTTTAGGGAGAGTCACATTCATGTCAGGGCCTTGGACACTTGGGAGATCAGCATCAAGTTCAGGTACTTTAACAGATCCTGATACTTTTGGAAAATTAAAATCTCCATCTTGATCAGACTTTTTAGAATTGAAAAGATTCATGGAGGGTACTTTAAACTTTGGTCCTTTTATGTTTGCAGGACTAATGTTTACATCAGGAGTATTCACTTTACCTGAAGCTCTTGGTGTTGTGAGATCTATTTCTGGTAGATTTGTGTTACCATCTACCTCTATATTAGGAAACTTCACATTTGGCGCTTTTAGATTCACATCAACATCTTGGAAACCGTTCTGTCTTTGTGACATATTAAATGAAGGAGCTTTTAAATCCATGTCTACATCAGGGGCATGTATTTTGGGGCCTGAAACATGAACAGAGGGCATTTGATAATCTGGAAGACTGCCTTTAACTGGTGAACCTTTTATATTGATTTTTGGTGCCTTGATCTGTACGTCATTCATTTGCCCATGTACGTTTGGAGTATTGAATTCAGGATATGGAATATCAGATATCTGTGCGGATGACCCAAATGCATTCATTTTGTTGTCTGGCATTGATGATTTATATTGCCCTTCTCTAATGCCTTGTTTGGACAAATCCTGCATAGAGACCGAACCCTTAAGATATCTACGAATCTTGCTGTTGAAGATTTCATCGTATGCTGAAGTATTCACAGCCTAAAAATAAAATAGTTGTCAAGTTCATTCTTGTAGAATTACTTTAGTATAACTGAACAGTGAAGGCTTACTCACCACATTATCTGTTCTTAGAGAGTATGAACTGACTTGAGGCAGCATGGTTTCATTTTTCGTATGCAGCTGGACACTAGTTCTGTAGGGTTCTGCAGCTTTCAAAATATTAAGCACTTCTGTTTTGTGTAGGTTGTCAAAAAATATGGTGGCCCCAAGAAGCTCATCTCCTGAAAGGAAGTAGAAAATATGAATTAACATATGGGCGGGATAATTCTGTCTATGTCGTTAATTATATAAATTAACCTTCTTCTATACAAGACTCGTAACACAGGAAGAGCTCCCTTGACTGATACTGGCTCAACATCTCACTATATAATGTATGTTGTCCTTCCATACTACCGTCCAATCCTTTGTGGTACAGAATATTAGAAATGTGTTTAAACTGGCCATGCACATTAGTTTTTCATCGGCCAAAATGGGCGTTTTTTGTTGACAGCAGTCTTTTGTCTGTGCTGGATATTTTTAGCCAAAAATATGAGTGTTTGGCATCAGCCAACTTGTGAAGACTTACTGAGCCTATAAGTCATCAGTATGTGATCTCTCAGGGTCCATCACCCGGACCTCACACAGATCAGCTGTTCTAGCAGTCTCTGGTTGCTGTAAGCTGCTAGTAGATGGGAAGCAGTTAGCTCCTATTCAAGTAATAAAAGTGATGCAGAAGGGGTTCCTGGGATTTGCAGCACTGCGCCACACATTCCCCATCCACTAGCAGCTTCCTGCACCAGAGGCTGATAGAACAGCAAGTCTATACAGGGTTTCAGTGTCAGACCTTGACAGATCACATACTGATGACCTATCCTATATTCATCAATATGAAAAATTAGTTTTGCGTCAGAAAACCAACAGTAATGGTTGTCTCCCTACAATGTGTTCCCTTATTCTGCTTTTTATCTTCTTCAATAAGTCACAATATCACATCTTTTTTTTTTAGCATGGATTGCTGTGCAATTTACTTATTTTCTTTAAATAAACCCCTGCAATTTGTATAGAATTGATCATCATATATGGTTTCTTGGTCTGCCAAAAATACTTGCAAAGAAGAAATACTGAAATGTACATACCTTCTTTCAGTCCCAGACCACTAGCTTGAGGGTCATTATGTCTAATTCCAGCAACAACAACACTTCCATTTTCATCATCCAAGGTCAAGAGATCAGAAATGCTTCCTGGGCGTCCGGTGCGGACCACCTTATTGTTGTTTTCCAACATGTAACTCTGAGAGAACAAAAAAAGAATATATCCTATGAATGTATAGTATTTATTTTGACACAGGAAGGTTCATTGTACCTTATAGAAAGTTTATGCTATTTAGTACAAACTTGTTATGGTTTAGGATAACCTACTAATGTGGTAATGCTAGTATGAGTCATTACTGCAAAGTACTAGTAAAAGTCCATCCACCAGGTATTTCATCTATTGAAGTATTCATTGACCAATTATACAAAAATATACTTTATTCATATTTTTGTACAAGTTATTCAATAACTTTACACTACACATGGGCTCATGGCCAAACAGAGGGACATAGGAATTTTTTTACTGGAGTGCTTCTTTAAATCTCATCCACATGTTAAAGCTAAAATCCATGGTGCAAGGTGACTTGTTGGACAATTACGACTGAAAGTTTTATCTGCAAAGAAAAAAATCTATTAAAAGCTCTGGGGGAAGGAGGGCAACGGAGAAAACTTACAATTTCAGGTGATTTTTGCCAAAGTGGCTTGTAGGGAAACATGCTGCAGAATTTCTGCATGGTCACAATGTGTGGCCTTAGCTTAACCCCTTGCCAACATCTGTAATAGTAATACAGCAGATGTCGGCACTTTAAATATGGAGCCTGCTCAGAAGCAGAGCAGGCGCCATAACTGCTGTTTTAAACAGTAGTGAGTAGGAAGACACTGAGTTGGTGAAAGGTCCTCTTTAAGGTTATATTTTTACAAATGGATGAATTATCTCATAAAACATTTTTTTCTGAAAAACACATTAGAGATGACAGTTAAAATGTTGTGATATATTAGATGTCCTCACACTGAAGCACACTAAACATATCACAATCATGTTTTATCAGAATCATGGTTTTATACAGATTGAAGCTCGGGTTTTTTAAGGCTGTATATATATAGATGTAGCAGAGTTAACCTGAACTTCTACAATCGGTTAAACTGCTATAGCCTGATATTCTATCACAGAAGACAACAAAAAACAATGAAAAGTCCTTGAGAAAGACTTTTCATTGGTTTTTGTTCTCTTCTATGATAAGGTATCACGCTGCAGCAGTTTAACTAACTGCAGAAGTTCAGGTTAACTCTGCTACATATGTATGCAAATGATTTTGGACGATCTGAATTGAAGATATGAGACATAAAGCTGTGATATTGTGGTGCAGACCTCCCATTGAAGGATAATACAGTCAGATTGTTTACACTGTAAGGATACAGTGCTAACCACTTAGCCACTGTACTGGGCCCTCTACCCTGAACGGCACAAGGTAGGTAAGAGACAAAGGCATAACTTGACGCTCATGGGCCCCATTGCAAAATCTGTAGCAGGGCCCCCACTTATGCTGTCTATAACATTGGTGATCTTATGTTGTAGAAACGCATTGGGCCCCATAGACTCCGGGGCCCAGTAGAGACTACTACCTCTGCACCCCCTATAGATACCCCCTTGACTTCAGTAATCTTTACACAGGCCATATAACATAATATTAACCATACATTTTTTTCCCATGACATAACATTCAGGTTTTACACCGTTGTCCTATCAACCATCAACAAATTCTCCCATATAATCACAAAAAAGATAGGTGTGTTATGTGTCAAAAATAAAACTTCCCGCATAACATACTAGTTACCTTGTGTCATGTTTACAAAGCAAAGTTAACATACTCACCATTTTGGATACAATGTCACACTTTCATACTATGCTGGATCTTCTCACATATCTACAAAAAAACAAATAAAAATACCTTAGAACAATATATTAGATATTGTCATCATGATATAATGCAATAACACAGAATGTATCTATGATATATCTAACCCCTCAAGATTTAGATCTGCACATGTAGCAAGTAGGATGAAGCTATTTGAGGACTTATATACATCAGGATTCATTTGGCTAATGCTTCTATAGTGGTAATGGACATAAGAACAGTCAGCCTGGCATACTAGTATACCAGAAGATCGTCCATGGCACCCAGGTTATGATACAATAACAGGTTACAAATTTTCTGCAGAAGTCAAGCTTATATGAAGCTGACTTTGAAGACACTTAAAACTAGAGTCAATCTCTTTGAGATGATTTAAAGGGGTTGTCTGGGGAGTTAAGATTAGCTTACTTTATCTGGTGGCGGACTCTTGATAATGGACCCAGGGATTCTGGCCTGGTACTATAGGAAAGTCAGTCCCCATAGCACAGGTACCTGTAAAATCAGGGAAGGAGAGAGGGGGCAGAGTGACCCAGTGGTTGGAATACTGCTTCGTATCATGTGAGCCGAGGGTCGGACCCAGGCCGAAACCCCTGGGTCCATCATGAAGAGTCTATTGCTGGATCAAGTAAGGTAATCTTAACCCCAAGACAACACCCTTAATATAGAATAGAATAGAATAGAATACAAACTATTCAGCTTTTTCGATGATATGTTATGTAAGTGTATGCTAACAGCAAAAATGAGAATGTAATTAAAGCCATGTAAAACCACTAATATTCTAAGTAAACCACTTGTAAAAGGATAGACCACTACAACCAAAATTGATTTTAAGCTACTTATACTGTTGTAGGGGCATTAGGTTAGTGGAATAGTGAACATAAGTATTTGTGTCCTTAAGTATTTCTCCTGTCTTTACTTCTTATCTGATTGACTTCAGTCCCACTCAAAACAGATCAATTGACAATGTGCTCTATGGAGTAGAGGGGGAGTAGAAGAAGGAGAAAGACAGAGATATGAAGCTGTGTACAGCTTTTTCCTATCAGGAAAAGGCTGGATAGCAATTCCTGATAACCCAGCTATGTTGCAAAAAAGAGCTGTTTTTTATATTGCAGATGTCTCTGAGTTCTATTGTACAGATTTGATCAGTGGCAGAAAGAGGCAAATAAGAAACAGGTACCGTATATACTGGCGTATAAGACGACTTTTTAACCCTTTAAAATAATGGCTACAGTGGGGGGTCGTCTTATACGCCGGATATACGGGGGCCGCACTGTGTGAGGTGTTTTTTTCCCCGTCAGCGCGTAGAGAGCCGCTTCCTGGGACCGCCGCGCATGCGCGGCAATCCGCCTCTCACAGTCATTAGAAGAGGCTTAGTACGCGCTGACGGGGCGGCGCGCTGTATGCTAATGCAGCCGCCCCGTCACAGCGGTCGGCGTCACAGAGCTGGGGGTCACAGGCGGCACTTACAGAAGCATGTCGGATCTTCATTAATATCACAGCATGGATGCGAGGGGAAAGCTGGCGGTGCAGTAACGCCAGATTCCCCTCGCATCCATGCTGTGATATTAATGTAGAGCTTAGCTTTACCGTACATGTTTGAAACAACCTTATGTTTATAAGTGACAGTTTTGCTGCTATATACAGTACCTGCATGTCATATGCATTTGAATTAAAATTAACATGTTGAAATCAAAGCAGACTTTTTTTTCATTTGGGAGAGGGGTAGTCTTATACAGTGAGTATATACCAAATTCTATATTTTTAGGGCAGAAGTTGGGGGTCGTCTTATACGCCCAGTCGTCTTATACGCCGGCATATACGGTACTTTTCTAATATGTATATTACAAATCTTATCTTCACCTGCACTATGTATTGATGAAAAAAATAAATAAATAAAGTTTAGTTATGCTATAAAAAGAAGTTGGTCCCCAACTGCTTCTATCTCCAGACCTCTGGCAATGACATTCCAACATGTCAATATAAGAATGTCATTGCTGTAGGCCAGATTATTGGAACCGCAGCAGTCGGGAACTGGTATGATTATTTTATAAAATTATAAAATTTTTTTACATGGTCCCAGATATGGATTAGGGCGTCAAAGACCTCTATCTGCACCCAAATCAAAGAGAACCAATACAGACTTTTGTACTGTTGGTACCATATACCAGATGTACTACATTCAATAAATCCCACAGTCCTGGCCTTGTGTTGGAGATGCGGCAAGTTTAGGAACATGCTCTATCACATATTTTAGGACTGCCCGATCATCCGTCCGTACTGGCACATAGACAGGAGACTATTGAGATCGGTAATGTCTTTAGATGTCCTGATGGACCCAGTTATCCTACTTCTTAACGTTACCCCCTGGGGGCTGGGTAGATAATCCTCCAGGGTGCTTCTCCATCTTTTTGCGGCCACCAAGTTTCTTATTGCAAGTCATTGGAAGCAGAGGTCAGCACCTTCAGAAAGGGAACTGCCCTCTAGAACACGTGACATCTATCAAATGGAACTTCTGACAGCTTCTATTCAGAACCATTAGGACAACTTTGATGCTGTTTTTGGGACTCCTACTGTGTTGGGTTAATCTCCTGACACACTATCGATGCCTTGATACACCTCCAACCCTTGTTCCACCTTCAGCCTTTGTTCCTTGCCCCTTTTACTTCTTCCTCTCACCCCAGTGACCTACCCATTCAACACCAACCCCTCCCCACACGACCACCATCTTGTCTGGCCTGTTCTATGTAGTTTTTTCACCTGTAATGTTCCATTGCAGTCCTGGGGTCCTGTGAGACCTCCTACATCTGTGATATTGTCAATTTTTTCTTATAGTTATACAAAAAGTTGACAGTGAACATGCACATGTTCTGCTGAATGATGTTTTCTGGTGAGTCAACCATTGCATAAGGGTCATATAACAGGGCCAAGTTTGTTCCATGGGTGGCCTGAAATGTCCTCCTGTCTTCTCATCCTGCTAAAGTGTCACTCCTTGTCCATTCATGCTGTATGATCCTCATAAAATAAAGATGATTTATGGATGCACACCTTTCAGACTATGATCTTTATGGGTGACTACATGAAAGCAGTAATCTGAAATGGCCTGTATTGTGTCACCTTCAGACACTGTGATCTTTGTGATATAATTGTCTCATAAGAAATGTAATTGGTATTGTTATGACAAAAGAGGTCTTTTAATGTCTGAATAAATGGGTGTTGGGAATCCTTGTAAATTACCCCTCTGAGATGAAATAGCACGCTTACCACCTGCTCCAACCTGATTTCTAAAAAGTTAAGGTGATTTATAGGAAGAGTTGATCTGTATGTTAAATTGAATTTGCCAGCAGACTATATTGCCTTATGTAAGGGAAACATAGTATAGAAACATCCACTCTCCTATTAGCCAAAACAGTACCAAAATATTGAGATGTTTGACTATTAGGAGCAATCAGAGAATACACTGAACACATGGTTTATGAGTCTGGTGTGCTCAGACAGACATTCCACCGCTTCTCCCCACCCTCCTCATTGTGATGGACAACTTGCTGCTTTATATAAGGCTTAGCAATCACTGTGAGGAGGGCAGAGAGAATACACCGGACTCAAACTACGTGTCCAATGTATTCTTAGACCAGTTGTATTAGCTAAATGGCACAATCTTTTGGTGTTTTGGCCAATAGGAGAGTGTACCAGCCTCCATACTATGCTCACCAGCATACCAAGGTTGGACAGCAAGTCTTTGATTTAAATATCGTGTCTTTCTCATAGAAGGGCTTTTACCTGTTAGGCAAAGGCTACAAATAACAAAAATGCATGTTCACTGTCTGCAGGGATGTGGGATGTATCCATCATTGTAACAGCTACATTAAGGTAAATGATACTGAGATGCAATACATGGACAAGAGTGGTACTATATCTGAGAAAAGTGCAGAACCTCTGCTTAAAGAATACTTCCAATTATACAACAGTGTTTCATAAATGAATAGTACAGGTGAATATAAGAAATTTTATAATATACAGTACAGACCAAAAGTTTGGACACACCTTCTCATTCCAAGAGTTTTCTGTATTTTCATGACTATAAAAATTGTAGATTCACACTGAAGGAATCAAAACTATGAATTAACACATGTGGAATTATATACTTAGCAAAAAAGTGTGAAAAAACTGAAAATATGTCTTATATTCTAGGTTTTTCAAAGTAGTCACCTTTTGCTTTGATTACTGCTTTGCACACTCTTGGCATTCTCTTGATGAGCTTCAAGAGGTAGTCACCTGAAATGGTCTTCCAACAGTCTTGAAGGAGTTCCCAGAGATGCTTAGCACTTGTTGGCCCTTTTGCCTTCACTCTGCGGTCCAGCTCACACCAAACCATCTCGATTGGGTTCAGGTCTGGTGACTGTGGAGGCCAGGTCATCTGGCGTAGCACCCCATCACTCTCCTTCTTGGTCAAATAGCCCTTACACAGTCTGGAGGTGTGTTTGGGGTCATTGTCCTGTTGAAAAATAAATGATGGTCCAACTAAACGCAAACCGGATGGAATAGCATGCCGCTGCAAGATGCTGTGGTAACCATGCTGGTTCAGTATTCCTTCAATTTTGAATAAATCCCCAACAGTGTCACCAGCAAAGCACCCCCACACCATCACACCTCCTCCTCCATGATTCACGGTGGGAACCAGGCATGTAGAGTCCATTCGTTCACCTTTTCTGCGTCGCACAAAGACACAGTGGTTGGAACCCAAGATCTCAAATTTGGACTCATCAGACCAAAGCACAGATTTCCACAGGTCTAATGTCCATTCCTTGTGTTCTTTAGCCCAAACAAGTTTCTTCTGCTTGTTGCCTGTCCTTAGCAGTGGTTTCCTAGCAGCTATTTTACCATGAAGGCCTGCTGCACACAGTCTCCTCTTAACAATTGTTGTAGAGATGTGTCTGCTGCTAGAACTCTGTGTGGCATTGACCTGGTCTTTAATCTGAGCTGCTGTTAATCTACGATTTCTGAGGCTGGTGATTCGGATGAACTTATCCTCCGCAGCAGAGGTGACTCTTGGTCTTCCTTTCCTGGGGCGGTCCTCATGTGAGCCAGTTTCTTTGTAGCGCTTGATGGTTTTGGCCACTGCACTTGGGGACACTTTCAAAGTTTTCCCAATATTTCAGACTGACTGACCTTCATTTCTTAAAGTAATGATGGCCACTCGTTTTTCTTTACTTAGCTGCTTTTTTCTTGACATAATACAAATTCTAACACTCCATTCAGTAGGACTATCAGCTGTGTATCCACCTGACTTCTGAACAACACAACTGATGGTCCCAACCCCATTTATAAGGCAAGAAATCCCACTTATTAAACCTGACGGGCACACCTATGAAGTGAAAACCATTTCAGGTGAGTACCTCTTGAAGCTCATCAAGAGAATGCCAAGAGTGTGCAAAGCAGTAATCAAAGCAAAAGGTGGCTACTTTGAAGAACCTAGAATATAAGACATATTTTCAGTTGTTTCACACTTTTTTGTTAAGTATATAATTCCACATGTGTTAATTCATAGTTTTGATGCCTTCAGTGTAAATCTACAATTTTTATAGTCATGAAAATACAGAAAACTCTTGGAATGAGAAGGTGTGTCCAAACATTTGGTCTGTACTGTATCTTATTAAAGGAATCGATCTCCTTATCCACTCATTAGGCCGCCCTCCTTTTTATGTTCTGTCTGTCTGTTTACATAGACTCTATCTCAGTATCCAGCTCACACGCAGAACTCTATGGAGAGGAAGGGGGAGAAGAAGGCTGATAACTGATTTATTGCCTCATTCTGTGCAGTGGTAGAGTGTTATCTCAAAACATAGCAGTGTCAGAAGGGTTCCCTCACTCACAGAGTAACAGAATGTAGCAGCTACAGCCATTAGAGTACATTCTCCAGCAGCCACCTCCTCCCTCCTCCCCTTTCTATTGATAAATATGTAAAAAGTAGCTCAGCCTGATAAATTGAGAAAGAAACATATTTCTTGCATAACTATGCAATCCTTCTCTTAATACAATTTGTTGGCATAATTCCACCTGTCATGCCCTTGAAAGACTGGTTTCATATTTATTAGTTGTGTCCAGCCAGTTCTTTTGTGCCTGAGACTGATGTAATTTTTGTGCAAGTTTTGTATTAGTGCAGCATCCAGCATTGGAAATAAAAACACTACATGCAGGGTCAGACTATTAGCCACTGGTCAGAGCCCCGACTATTAGTCCTCATCTCATGGGGGCCCGATCGAGATCCTAACCATCCCGATCGGGCCCCTGACCAGTGGCGTTACGATCGCGGTCGCAGGGGGTGCGACTGCGACCGGACCCGGCGGGGTACGGGGCCCGCGGCCAGCTGGAAATGGCCAGGGCCCCGGACCACTATGATAGCGGTCGGGGAAAGCCTGGTTCCCTGACCGCTATATATACTGTTATTGGAAAGGGGTCCTGTCATATTGCCAGGCCCCTTTCCAATAGATGGCAGGACAGCCAGGGGAGGTGACTGAAAATAATAAATACATATTCTCACCTCTCCTGGGCGCAGCGTTCTCTCCGGCGCTCCTCCGTCATGTGACTGAGGCCTGTGATTAGGCCCCGGCGGTCACATGGGGCGCGACCGCGTAATGACGTCAGTGCACCCCCACGTGACCGCTGAGGCCCAATCACAGGCCTCAGCAGTGTCGTCGGAAAAGGGCCTGAAGACGCTGAAGACGACAGGATGGAGCGAGGATGCCAAGGAAAGGTAAGTCAAGGTGAGTATGAATGTTTGTTATTTTTAATCACTTCCCCTGGGCCTCCGATTATTATACTCTGGGGTCTGAGGAGACCCCAGAGTATAATAATAGCACCGGAGGGGGGGGGCTATTGGGCGCATATAATACTGGGTGGGGCCACTGTGGAGCTTCTAATACTGGGTGGGGGCCACTGTGGAGATTCTAATACTGGGTGGGGGCCACTGTGGGGGGCATATAATACTGGGTGGGGGCCACTGTGGAGCTTATAATACTGGGTGGGGGCCACTGTGGAGCTTATAACACTGTGTGGGGGCCACTGTGGAGCTTATAACACTGTGTGGGGGCCACTGTGGAGCTTATACTCCATACAGTGGATCCTTCATTTTTTTTTTAATTACGCCGGGGCAGGTGAAAAAAACAAAACAAAAAAACCCCCACAAACTTTGTTTCCTGTCCCCAGTGTCTCCCAGAGCAGTTTGGTCCTGCAGTTCTGTTGTTTTCTTCCAGCGCAAGTTCCCTCTGCACGTGACTACCTGTGACGTCACGTGACCCCTGAGGCCAATCAGTGGCCTAAGGGAAGGGACCGGGGACGTCACAGCCAGTGAGGAATTCCGGCAAAAAGAAGACAGCAGAGCTGCAGAACTGGACCATGCTGGGAGGACACCGGAGCACCGGAGACAGGTGAGTATGTTTAGCATGTTTTTTTTTGGGGGGGGGGGCGGGTAGGGAGGATTCACCTCCCCCCAGACTAATTATAAAAAAGAAAAAAATTATACTGGACAATCTCTTCAAAGTGTGGTGCATTAGGGGTGTATATTAAAGGGGTTGTCCAGGCATAATTTGTTATGGTTTATCCTCAGGATAGGCCACAGATACCTGATCTGTAGGGAGCTGACCCCGGACCAATCAGCTGTTCGGAGCCACTTCTGATGCCCGTACTGTACACAATACAGGGCCAGAAGCAGAAAGCTCTGTCCACTGTATAGGGGCTGGGCACCTTCACTGTAGCTCAGCACTTATTGAAGTCAGTAGGAGCCGAGCTGCTACACAGTGGATGGAGCCTTCTGTTTCCGGCCCTGTGTTGCGTACAGAAGTGGCTCCGAACAGCTGATGGGGCCGTGTGTCAGCCCTCTACCGATCAGGTATTTATGGCCTATCCTGAGCATAGGCCATAAAAAAGATTAACCCTGGAAACCCCTTTAATATGCCCCACACAGTTTAATGTCCCCCCCCCCACAGGATGTCAGCCCCCATCACTGCTCCCACACAATATAATGACCCCATCACTATTCCCCATACAGTGTGGGGGACCAGTGAAGAGGCCACTATGTGGGGGGACCAGTGAAGTGACCATAGAAAAATTTGGCCCAGACAACCCCTTAAAAGAGGTTGTCCATAAACTGGAGCGAACACTGTGTTGGCCGCCAGGGAGGTGTAAAAATAAGAAAATTTTTTAAAAAGCATACTCACCTGTCCCCAGCACCCCGTGTTCCCCTGCCTGTGTCTGTTCGGTCTCATGGCGGCGCCTCATTTCTGGAAATCCTGTATCTAATTGGTCTTAGCGATCACATGAGGTGCAGGACTCCCAGCAAGGAGTCGCCGGCATGAGACTGAATGGACACTGGCAGCGGACAACAGAGTGCCGGGAACAGGTGAGTGTGCTTTTTAATTTACTTATTTTTTACTTTACACCTCCCGCCAGCTACATGGGTTGCTCCAATTCCTTCGACAACCTCTTTAAAGGATTTATCCATCTTCCTAATATTGATGGCCTGTCCTTAGGATAGGCCATCAATATTACATCTACGATGATACAACAGCCAGGACCTCTGCAGATCAGCTTTTCCAGGACAATGAGGCTACAGGTAAAGGTAACAATTCTAGGAGCCACGCTGTTCACTTGCCATACAAGGTGTAGCAGTAGGTTTAGGTAGTGCAGTGGTGCACATGGTATAGTGGCTGAGCAGCATGGCTCCCGGCATGTTATTACCTTTAGCCGCCCTGTCTCGGTACCGCTGATCTGCAGGGGTTCTGATGGTGGGCCCCTAGAAACAATTCCACTGGTGGGCCCTGGACATCCCAGTCCGACACTGGCTACATGCAATGGTTTTCTGTCCAATGCACCAAAACATCCTCCATATGAATTGATGCATTGGATGGCAGAAATGATCCCACAGAAAACCATGGGATCAGTTATGGTATCAGTTTCCCTCCAGCGTTTTTATAAGGAAGGATTGCCATAGGTGAACCCAGCCTAACAACCTGTTTAGTAGGAAGATTACACATTAGGTGTAACGTGGGATATGTCAAAGCAATATCTATTAGTATGGGTGTGTACAGAAATGAATTGATAACTGTAACATCTGTCTATATATCCTACATTTAAGACAGATTTAATTTTCTTCATACAAACATACGTTGGGCAAGAATAATCTGGAAAAATATAATACATCTTAATACATTTTCTTTAATATATTTTACAATTGTAGTCCTGTAGCGTCAGCATTTTGTTGAACAGTAGAAAGGAAATGGTGCTGCACACTTTCATTTCGTTGCATGGTAGGGTTCTCCAACCCAATCTAAAGGTAGAGGAAACTAAGGAACACACAAGAGATTTATTTAAAGCACAAATGTAGTTTATTTGATCAGCGGATTCCACCCTGCCTAATTCCTCCCACCATACACAGATCTGGCTTGGAAAAGGTCCACTGCGACTCAAATGTGGCCAATTTGATCTGAAAACAATTATTTTTATCTAAAGCGTTCTCAGTGGACAATGTTCTATCTACATACAGTACCTAGCTCTGCTGAGCAAATAAACTACATCTGTGCTTGCAATTAATCTCTTGTGTGTGCCGTGGTTTCCTCTACAAATATTTTGTAAGATTCGCTCATTTGCTCAGTCCTACTCCACACTTGTATGAGCTGCCTGCAAACTGGATACAACAGGTTGAGGATCTTTACTTTGGAGCACTGCCTGGATCTCTGTCGCTCTGATCATAACCACTGATGTATGAGCCATGTGTGGACAGAGCTAAAAGCTATGCAAACAATTACACAAAACTCTGTTTCATTGAATCAAAATATTACAATGACATAGCAATGCCTGGCCAGGCCATAGCTGAGATAAAATGTGATATTGACTGATTTTCCCAAATCTCTCCTGTTCGCCAGGGCAGACCAGCAGTGATCAACATAGACTGGAGTACATTTACTAATGACCACAGTCCAATAGTCTGTTAAAAAGTTGTAAAATTTTTGACATACATCAATTTGCCACTTTTAACATTTTTCCGTTGCTCCATCTTCAAAGAACTGTAATGAATACAGGGTAGGGAGTGGGTTGGCCTCATGGCCTGTCTAATATATTATATTTTACACCAAAACACTGCAGTAAATTATAACCCCCACCAATCATGAGTCGCACATGAGTAGCTCAGCTCTGGGATTGACAAAACTAGCCTAGTATTGCACTTGGCTATCTTCATCTGTCTCTTAGACTTCTCTTGATCAATGAGGATCAGCAGCAGAGGTGCCATGTGTGTGCATAAGAAGATACACTATTTCTTGTCATTATAGGCTTCATATTCGGCAGTTTTTCTACATGCTACATCTGTAGCTTGCAGGTCTGTTTGAGCTGGTAGGTGGAGACTAGTGGCCATACACTGCTCAAAGTAAGTAGAGGAGGAGTCTGCTCTTTAACTGTCTCTCTCTTAGAAACAGCCCCAGGACCATACAACAGGACATATATATAGAAGTACTGACATGTACTGATGTCAGTGGCATAATCAAAGTCTTGTGGGCCGCGAGGCAGACTTTATCCAGGGCCCCCTACCCCCTCCCTACAGCGTATACTTGATAGTGACGGTTATGGGTGCTGCAGTGATATCTCAGATACTTGAAAGGTATACAAATATATTACCCACAACTGCAGTTATTAAGAATACAGAGGTGAGCAGAGCAGCACCAGCATGTAAACAATACTGGAAGCTGTGTGCTCTGGGAAACGGGTGATTTGCAGGGTCCTAACAGTCTAAGATATTTAAAAATATGACCTGCAATCTGTTTCTGATTTTCATAATGAAAGCTATTTTAGCAGAGGAAGCGGGTTAGGGAAACAGCCTGATAAGAACAGAAAGAAATATTTCTCTCTGATAAAATATATCACATAGTTTCTTATAATCACCTGTACTATTTATTTATGACAGTGCCTATGTAATTCATAAATGTGGCTGCAAACATACTGCTGATAAAATGCCATGGGTGCCTCAGCTAGGTTAAAGGAGGATACACTTTCAGAGCACAACATCATGGCTGTTCACCAATACACTACCGTTCAAACGTTTGGGGTCACCCAGACAATTTTGTGTTTTCCATGAAAACTCACACTTTTATTTATCAAATGAGTTGCAAAATGAATAGAAAATATAGTCAAGACATTGACAAGGTTAAAAATAATGATTTTTATTTGAAATAATAATTTTCTCCTTTAAACTTTGCTTTCATCAAAGAATGCTCCATTTGCAGCAATTACAGCATTGCAGACCTTTGGCATTCTAGCTGTTAATTTGCTGAGGTAATCTGGAGAAATTTCACCCCATGCTTCCAGAAGCCCCTCCCACAAGTTGGATTGGCTTGATGGGCACTTTTTGCGTACCATACGGTCAAGCTGCTCCCACAACAGCTCAATGGGGTTGAGATCTGGTGACTGCACTGGCCACTCCATTACAGATAGAATACCAGCTGCCTGCTTCTTCCCTAAATAGTTCTTGCATAATTTGGAGGTGTGCTTTGGGTCATTGTCCTGTTGTAGGATGAAATTGGCTCCAATCAAGCGCTGTCCACAGGATATGGCATGGCATTGCAAAATGGAGTGATAGCCTTTCTTATTCAAAATGCCTTTTACCTTGTATAAATCTCCCACTTTACCAGCACCAAAGCAACCCCAGACCATCACATTACCTCCACCATGCTTGACAGATGGCGTCAGGCACTCTTCCAGCATCTTTTCAGTTGTTCTGCGTCTCACAATCTTCCTCTGTCCAATGTCTGTGTTCTTTTGCCCATATTAATCTTTTCCTTTTATTAGCCAGTCTCAGATATGGCTTTTTCTTGGCCACTCAGCCCTGAAGGCCAGCATCCGAGTCGCCTCTTCACTGTAGACGTTGACACTGGCGTTTTGCGGGTACTATTTAATGAAGCTGCCAGTTGATGACCTGTGAGGCGTCGATTTCTCAAACTAGAGACTCTAATGTACTTGTCTTGTTGCTCAGTTGTGCAGCGGGGCCTCCCACTTCTCTTTCTACTCTGGTTAGAGCCTGTTTGTGCTGTCCTCTGAAGGGAGTAGTACACACCGTTGTAGGAACTCTTCAGTTTCTTGGCAATTTCTCGCATGGAATAGCCTTCATTTCTAAGAACAAGAATAGACTGTCGAGTTTCACATGAAAGTTCTCTTTTTCCGGCCATTTTGAGAGTTTAATCGAACCAACAAATGTAATGCTCCAGATTCTCAACTAGCTCAAAGGAAGGTCAGTTTTATAGCTTGTCTAACCAGCAAAACTGTTTTCAGCTGTGCTAATATACTTGCACAAGGGTTTTCTAAACATCCATTAGCCTTCTTACACAGTTAGCAAACACAATGTACCATTAGAACACTGGAGTGATGGTTGCTGGAAATGGGCCTCTATACACCTATGTAGATATTGCATTAAAAAACAGACGTTTTCAGCTAGAATAGTCATTTACCACATTAACAATGTATAGAGTGTATTTCTGATTCATTTAATGTTATCTTCATTGAAAAAAAAACTGTGCTTTTCTTCCAAAAATAAGGAAATTTCTAAGTGACCCTAAACTTTTGAATGGTCGTGTATCTGTCATGGAAAAAGTCACGTATGCAGGAAGAAAGCTTTCCTCATGTTTTTTACATTAGAGGGGGCTCCATCTGTGTCAGTCCCCTATTGCTGTTATATGATGGATAAGAGCAATGGATGTTCACGACAGTAGTCTGAATGTCCCCTTATAGAGGGCACATGGAAGATATTACAGATTCTGTATTAGGGGTAAGCTTCGAGCCATGCCTCTGTATTCTACTGGTTTGTAAATTGGATGTATTATGGTTTATTATATAGCTCTGTATGATGTTATGACTTTGACATGTTGCATTCTTTAGTATTTATAGTGTGAATAATTTTCTAAGCTACACCTCAGCTTGAGGACATTTCTCCCCCTGCTTATACACTTAAAGTAAATCCTGGCCAAATATGTAACCCTACCACATTCCTAAAGCTTCACAAAATGGTACCCTGTGATTACAAATATGTGCGAACACTTCACCGTAGCAAATATAAGGATATTATTATATAAGCTACTACTGCAATGTATTTCAAACTTCCTAAAAAAATATAGCAAGGGCAGAGGACATCTATAAATCATATAAAGCCCACAAATCAAACCACCATCATTGTAGGGCATCGTACCAAAAGAATCATTTTAAAAAACAGTTAAGGCTGTGTTCACACCACTGTGAACTTTAAAGGGAGTCTGACAACAGAGAAATTGGTATCAGACAAAGGATAGTACCTTGTAGAGCTGCTTCTACACTTTCCAAAGATGTCATTCTTATTCTGCATTGTAGTTTCATTTTAATGAGAATCAGTGCTTTATTCTTATGCAGATTGGCTGAAAAGGGCTTTAGGGGCATTTTTTCTCCCACTGGGTCTTTACTTTCTGCACTAGATAACTGCCCATAACTGACACCCAGCTCCACCCCTCATTGCTTGAGTGTTTGGAGTTAGGGTTGGTTATCTGGATCAGAGATTGAAGTCCTGGTAGGAGAAGAAATGCCCCTAAAGACCTTTTCAGCCAATCTCCAAATGGAGCTGCAATGCAGAATAAGAAAGGCATCTTTGGAAAGTGTAGAGGCCGCCTTACAAAGTTCTGTCATTAGTTTGATACCAACATTCCTGCTGACAGACTCCTTCTGAAGACCATCTATAGACACCTATAGGTTCAATGGAGGCCAAAAAAAGTACAAATTGGTCAGACGAATTCCATATGTTTCCAAAGTCTCTAGATACAGGCTAAACAGCATCTCAAATATCATTGCTACAATCCCCTGGACTATTAGTTGGCCATGAGGTACTTGTTTTTAAAAATGGTTTGGTGGATGTGCAATAAATTCAATAACTCGTTGGAGGCTTGTATGAAAACATGAAATATTAGATTTTCCAAACAGATCTGTAAATGACAAAATAATTAGAACTGTTCGAGCCCAGAGTCGTAGCTATCAATAATGGTGCAGAGGTAGGAGTCTCACCAGTGCCCTGGTGTCATGGTGGCCCAGTGACCCCTTCAACATATATGAGTAGACCAATACTATTAATTGCATATAGAAGTTGAGGGACCCTTTTACAAATTTTGCATTGGGACACAAGAGCTCTTTTAAACTTTAGTAAACCATTTTTTTTAGGAAATTGTAATTGGGTGCAAACAAGTCTTTAAGGGAAACTTAATTCTTGAACATTTTTACAATATTCTACAATGAACTTGAGTAACTTCACACAAAGGTGTAGGTAGTCTTTCTTTACCCTAGAGCCAAAATTGAGTTTGTTTTACGTAAATACCCTAACCAAGGCAGAGTAGCTTACTGGTCATCCCTGACACTGAGCACCTAGATCACATACCTGCCTAGCCCCACCTACCAATCTGTGCCCCTGCTTTGTCGGCTTCTTTACTTATTTCATTGACATATTTGTATTTATACATATTTGCATTATTTACATATTTGTAGTGTCTCTCTGTTCACTATGTTCACATCAGCACTGTAGTGCCCTTTGTTCTGGTCCTCCGAAGGACCCATGGACTGCTGAAAACACAGACACCAATGGTGCCCGGCGGGCCCCATTGACTATAATGGGGTCCATAATGTGTCTGCTCTTTTAAACTGAAACTTCCAGATGAAAATATCAGACTTATAGCACTTTTTCGTCCAGCAATTTTCAGCAGCTACTGAGACGGAGTCTCCAAACAGAGACTCTAACGCAGATGTGAACCCAGGAATTTTCTAACAGCAGCAAAATGACAGCAATTCACAAAACTTCCATTTGTGGAGCCAGATATCTGTATATGAGGACATCATTGACATAGAAGTAATCTCAGATCACTTCTGCTGGTGCATTTGGCATTGAGCTACACAGCAGACACTGGGCACCCTCTGCCACAAGCTTGGCACATCGAGTTTGGCTTTTTTTTGCGATTTCAGATAGACATTCTATCTAAGGAGCAGAACCAACTGTTCACTTTTTAGAAGAACTCAAAACTTTCTAGTTTCTAGGACAGAAGCAGAGCTTGGAATACGCTTAAAGAGATCCTATCAGCTCTCAAGACATGCTGTAGTAAGTACTTAGACTCCCTATAAAATAATTTTATGGTATCTTTTCTTAGAACTGAGTGTTGTGCAATTCCTCAGTTATTCCTCTTCGAAATGTTTAAATAGCTTAACACATAGGTGTTCCCATTACTTTTGTCCAAAGATGTGTCCGACTTTAACATAGTCCAACCAATGTTGACAAGACTGTACAGGGAAGGAACACACTCTGTTGGAAATAGGAGTGGCTGTTGTCAATTTATTCAGACATTTCCAGGAGGTTTAACAATGCAGATTTATAAGGAAAGATACGGCAAAGTTGGGATTGAGGAATGCATGGAAACACACAAGAGTTTGATCCATAAGCAATGTATTACCAAAATATTCAACTTTAAAAGGACTATATTAGAGGCTGAATGTGTAAGGTTGTACTAAACATTGCAGTCATTCAGGGTGAAAACCTTACTATGATGATCAAACAGGGTAAATATTCAGGAACAGGGTATTATTAAAGATCCCATGATTCAACAGAAATCTAGTTAAAGACTGTGACACAATAACTTAGTTTTATTGCTAGATGTCATCGAGGACCTAATTTACTAATATTTTAGGCCTAAGATTTTATTACTATGTAATTTACATTACAAATGCAAAGGGATTTGTACTTTTATACTATTTCTTTGTTGTGAGCTTTACAATAATACGTGACATATTCAGTCCTGTATAAAATATATATATATATATATATATATATATATATTAAGACAGCAGTTCAATGCCTATAGGCAGCAATTGATTAGACACCACTCAACATAAATGTCAACCTTAGTTACTTTTGTTGACTTCCTTCAAGTTGAGGTTTAATACATTGTGTATGTATTGGCTTTATAGTTTGCTTTTTTTACTTTACATGAGATCAGTAAGTTGTACCATTCTTGAGCTACATCAAGGCTTATGCGCAGTTGCACATACAGATAAACCTCTGTGTCTATGTAAACACTGAAGGGGATATGACATTTGTAGGGTCCTTCAATGTGCACATAGGTAGGGGCTCAGGAGATCGGACCACCACCAATCAATCAATGATGGCCTATCTTAAAGGTGCTACCCAGCTCACTTTTATTGATCTATCCTCAGGACCCCCTCACTGGGGTGCCTACACACAGGACCCCTACTGAGCAGCTGTTTAAAGGAGACACAGCGCTCATGTGAATGCCATGAGCTCTTCTCTGCTTACAATGCACACTGCTTGTTTCATAGCGGCCGTGCAATATAACTACATCCTTGTCCCATGGAAGTGAAATTGATGAAGCTGTCATTACATCGCATGGCCTCTATGAAAAAATGGAGTGCAATGTGAACAGAGCAGGGGTCACGGTGCCCACACAAGGGCTGCAGCCCCTTCAAACAGCTGATCAGTGGGGGTTGTGGGTGTAAGACTCCCACTGATCTTTTATTTATTACCTATTCTGAGGACAGGTCATCAATAAAAAATGGGCTGAACAAACCCCTTAAAGTCAACCATACACTGTAGATGGAACACTGGTTTGGCTGACAGTTATCTTGCCTGACTCCCAATACACTTGTATACTTCACTTGGATAAGCAGTGTATTTGTATAAAAGACAGGGGGAGGGCATTGCTGACAGTGCTGATGTTTGCCATCAGCGTAGAGTCAAAAGGCTCGGCATGAATGGCCACCTTTAGGAAAGGTCCTCAGTGTTACAATTATGGAAAATTCCTTGAATTCTGTACTGACAGACACTCCTAACTGCATTACACTATTACTCATTACATGATATAAACACTACAGCTGCATGCCAACTACAATAGAGGTTGCTGTTGGAAGTTAATTTGGATTGAGATACTGGTTCATCCACTTGATGAATGCCAAAAAAGTGCCCTCTTGGCATGTGTCGAGCTAGTATACATTGGTATACCTTGTATTTAACTGTATGGAATACGATAGTTAACTACACTATTCCATATAGATGCATCTAGTACAGAATATATGGTATGATAAACATTTTTGTTATGTTAGGTTCACACTAGTGTTGTCTTTCCATTGTACTGGTCCTCCAACCAGAAGGATAGGTGGACCACTGTACTAGGTGTTACACATGGAGCTCAGAGGACGTCATTGACTATAATGGGGTGTGTGGGGTGTCTATCGCTTTAAAACTGTAACTGACAGAGGAAAAAGTCCTCTGTGCAGCACTTTTTCTCTGACGATTTCAGGCAGACACTGTGACAGAGTCTACAAATGAGACTCCGGCACAGATGTGAACTAAGCCTTAATGTGATAACATGAGAGCCTATGGGCAATGTATGTCACTGTATGCCTATACAGTGGAATATGTATGATGATTCTATAGGAAGTATATATACAGTATATATATACATTATATATATTGTGGGGAACCGCTCAGGTAGATGCTTGGTAGCAGTGCAGGAAACAGGGACACAGAGGCTGGATCACACTCAAATTTAGAATTTATTTACTTGCAGGTGTAATAACAGGTTTTGCCTTTACAAAGGCACAAACAAAAACAAAACCTTCTCGGCTGAGAAATAACTAATACAAGGAAAGACAGCCCCTCTATACAAGAGCCTGGCTGCCAGACTCTCGCTCTGGTTATTTCAAAATGGGTGGCACAGAATT
This sequence comes from Leptodactylus fallax, assembly GCA_947044405.1. Lineage (NCBI taxonomy): Eukaryota > Metazoa > Chordata > Amphibia > Anura > Leptodactylidae > Leptodactylus > Leptodactylus fallax. The sequence continues at coordinate 2,256,541 of CAMRHE010000123.1, forward strand.
ACCTTGATGCAGGTTCAGCTACACAGCTCACACTTTCCTCAGTGTAGTGCCACACCTCCTAGTCCTGACACACCCCTATATCAGGCCTTGATTAGTCACCTGACCTCCCTGCTGTGGGCTTCTACCAGACACCCTTTAACTGCCTGGCTGGAACATACCTGTTCTCCCAAACCACACCCTTCACTTTCTCACAATATATATAATATATATATATATATATATATATATATATATATATATATATATATATATGTGTGTGTGTGTGTGTGTGTGTGTGTGTGTGTATGTGTATGTAATATACAGCCAAGACCCAGAAACAATGCCACAGGCATGAGGTAATAGTACAGCACTCATGTGGAGGCTGCGGCTGTCTGTTTTGTGTTGTGTTGGTACATTGATATTGGAAGTTCTCAGCTTCAAGTGACTACTGAGACCAATCAGTGGCGATGTATGTAAGTGACATCACCGGTCCCTCTTCAACAACCTCTGAGGTCACTGATTGGTCTCCATGCACCAGCACAAGAGCAAACGAACACCAGTGGCGGAAAAGAGTTGGGGATAGGTGATCATAGACAGGCTGCCACTGCTACCCTAGTGAGATGTGGGTTTGCTGAATTCTCTGAGCGGTCCCAGTCAACCCATGGTGAATCAGCCAGGCTTCAAAATGTATATCAGATGCTAATGGAAGCCTGTGGACAGCAAAGTCATGGGGCCTGAAGGGCAGACGTTTCTTTGTGTGCACTTTAATACACATTGATGTCATACTGTTAATCCTCTGATAGCACATTTGGATTTCACAGCAAAACAACAAATTTACTTTTGTAGATCACGCTGCCTTGTCTATGTCCTATTGTAACAATGGAGTTACACTTTAACTCTTATGTCAGATACAGTCAACTATTGCTTAAAATTGCAACATTTATTCTTCTAATTAGTCAGTGACTAAATCTATCCAAAACTGCTGGCACTGGAAAACTAGGACAGTATGTAATTATAGAAAAATGTGCTTTACTACTATGTGACTATTATGCCACATGTACCATACATTAATATACTTACATAATTGTACCTCTGAGCATGGTAGTCATAGGGTCAAAGTAGTTGAGCTTTTTGAAGACATATTAACATAAACTTTGACAAAGTTATTTTTAAAAGACTTGAAAACTATTCTAGCTCTACAGCATAACATCAACTCTCAGAATACTGGGAGTAGTAGTATCACAACTACTGGGTAGGTACAGGTGGTACTAGAGACTGCTATTTATCTATTATCCAATGAAATGAGTAACCAGTGAACAAATGCCCATCAGCACATTGGTACAGCTTTTCTGCTCACTCCATTCACAGATTGGAGTCTACTATACACATACAGTATATATACTGCATTGCATTTGATTTCCTCCATTGTTACTCTGCTCTGTTATCTGAAATACTCTTTGGAAGATGATAATGGCAAAAAAATATATTAGGGAATTGCTGATAGTCCATTTTCTAATATAAAGTGTTTCACTATAAAGTGGCTGGAAGGGGGCTTGAGAATGACATAAAATAATAAAATAAACTATACTTTTAATTTTTGTCTTTTCTGCCATTCATCCACATTTGTAGATCATTGCTGCAGCACAGATAACAAAGCCTGGCGGGGAAACACCAAAGAGCCGACACTGGGATATTAGGTATCCAATAGGAGAGTAATGCTTTCGTCATCATTTTATACCCCCTACCCAGGCCTGTTTTTACTGATTCTGAAAAAACTCTCTAGGCCACCACAGACATCCTGCAGCAGACTGACCAGCAGAAAAAAAAAAAACATCTGAAAACACCGGTTTTCACCATGGTTTTTAGCCATGTTTCCCAGGAGGCTGGCATGCATTGCAAAGGTTGAAAAGGTGAACATGCTGAAATAATTGACATACTGCGTGTTGGAAATTTACAGCGGAAGACAGTTTGTGCTGTGGGTTTGTTTCTGCAGCATGTGGAGTGGATTAAATCCCATCTACTACACTGCTACTGTACATCTCAGCAGGTTTCTCAGCTACTTTGCAGCTGTCAGAAAAGATAGTCATGCACTTGAACTTGCAGATTTTTTTTGTACAAAATAATAGGTCTAGGGCAAGACATCGGTTCATGAAATCATAGGCACACCCCACCTGAAATGTAGTCAAACCAGACTGACTTCTTTCACTAAAAGTCAAATACTCCAGATGCCAAGATACCTTGTGAGGAGAGACTACAGGGTAACGGGTAAATAATGTAAAAGTTGCTACACATTCATTAAAGCTGGAGCTGCTACATGTGGTTATGAAGCCTACATAGGCTATGGGGTTGTTCAAAATAGATGTGACTATTGTATAACAAAAGAAAAGTCTGCACATAGTGACTTAACAGCTGAATATATACCTGGACAAAATCCCAGTATTTGCCAAGCAGCCAAATATTCAGCTTGATCATAAACTGGCTGAGCCTAGGTTGATGTAGGTCACACGTCATTGTCTTTCAGTCATTTATATACAGTACATACCTGATAGCTCTCAGTCCAATTTCCACTGAGCCTTAGGTAACCATCAATTATGTACAATAATGTGTCATGTCAGGCTCTTTCTCCAATACTGTGAATGGCAGCGTTGTAGTTATCAAAATTCATGATAATCTAATAGTCCAAAATGACACACTAAATGTTTTTAAAGGCGTTGTTTTAATAGGACAACCCCTTTTCCATATGTGATATTAGGCATAGAAATAGAAGTAACAGTAGAATTGATGCCCACTATGAAGGAACAGATTCTTCCTGGGGTGGGGGGGGGGTTTATAATCTAATAAAAGATTTATCATGAAATGGTCAGGCTACATTTACATCTATCTCACATCAGAGCCTCAACTGGATATTCCTTATTATTGGGTGGGGAAACAACACTGAATGCAGCTCTAGATTTTTCATCACAACAAAGGACACCTTAGTGGACCAAGGCAGACCTCTCTGTAAGTCAGGCATCAATGCTATCCGCTGTGCAACAAGACCAACTATGTGCCAGGTAACATCCGTTACCGTGTGATCATTCACATGATCCCACATCATTTCTATCCATTTGTTATGGATGACTTAAAAGACTCAAATCTTTGAAGGATCTGTGAAAACGGGTGCTGCAATTTGGCCAACATCTGATTTTTTCACTGCTGATTTGCATCACAGCTGTGTGAATAAATCCAATGCATTGTGGTTTCTGTTGCACTAGATTGTATCCAATGGAAGCATCTTATCATGTAGGCAGAGTATGCTGGTTTGCATTAGTATTAACTCACACTGCAGTCATTTAATCTTTATCGCATGGATATTTTGCTGTGGACTTACCTGGCAACATTCCTGACCACTTCATTTGTCATTTCACTAATAAATCCTGGCAATGGCTCCCAAGTGTCACACGTGCATTCTCACTTTCCACTCCCTTTATCTTTGCATTGATCAGATATTTGAGGATCTAAGCAACACTAGTAACTCATCATTGTCCACATTGTGGCCCATATTTCATTTAGAGCATAGTCATCCTGGACATATCAGGCATACTTATATGTGTCACACCTAGCATGGAATACTTCACATTGCTAAACCTAGCTTTTACTGTATATATACACTAGGTTAAATAGAATGGAGGTTGCAACTTCCTTCCTATTAGGCCAGGGAAAGTCAATACACAGTTATGTCATGTAGGAGGTTTATATCTGATATCTACTGTATCTCTATTAACATATTCTTAAAGGAATATAGGTAATGTACATTTAAGGGGCTTTCTGGGACTTAAATATTAATAACGTCCTTTTGGTAGGTGTCAGATCGGTGGAGCTCTGACACACATATAGCGACTGTGATTGGTATTGAATAGGACTGAGTTCTAAAACAGTCACATGACCTATGATTCAGTGGATGTAGCGTTCACCAGAGCACTCCTGCAGCTTCAAACAGCCGATAGTGGGGGTGACAGGTATCAGACCCCCACCAACCTGATATTGATTACCTTCTGTAAGGATTGGTCATACATATTTAATTCCTGGAAATTCCCTTTAACCCCCTCTGGTTCATTTTATTTTATTTTTTTTTTTATCCAATTAATGAGATGTGCGCCATGCTGTTTTTGTTTTCTTTTTATATCCTCAGATTAGCGGTAATTCTGCGTTTAGCTGAATACTTGACTATTGTAAGACTAGCTGGTAGGAACATCTATCAACCTTATTAAAGGACAATGCGTATTAGTCAGTGTGGATCTTGCAACAGTAGTCAAACAATATTATTTGCTAGCTCAATCTATCTTAATAATCCATTTTTTCCCAATTTAAGTTCAGCTGAAGAACCTCTTTAAATATTTCCACTCAAATATAATACGGGACTATGAGTGGTATCTGGTTTATAACTATCAGATTCCTGCATACCAAAAAATCTACTATACATAATAGATTGTATTTGTCAGCTAGTATGATGTAATTTTTTTTCTAAAAAACCTTATGGGCAGGATGCACATACACAAAAATTGCTCCACGTGAGTGTTGTGTGTTAATATTATGTCACAATATATAAGGATGGAAAGGTGCTCACATCTGTAGTTCTGGTAATATAGCATAATTCATAGATCCTGAATGAGCTCTTTAAAGAAGCGTCCCATCATAAAACTGGCATAGCACATACAAAAGCAGCCAAGTGAGTGTTCTTGCCTGTAGCTGTATCTTTCATTCATTATAAGGGCTTTTGCATATGCATATTGGCACAGAAGCTGTACAGATCCTTCAAAGTGAGCAGCATTGATTCTGTCCCATGATATGCATATGGATATATTGTACTATAGGAGCAATGCCTACATACACATCCAGGTCCTACAGAGTTTGTCACAGAGGCATATAGAGGTGTGGTACCCATATACTTGTATGTCCACCTCATTACTAATCCATATAACTTGTAATGGAGATTGCCATTGAGATCATTGAGGGTCCCAGTAATTGTACCCCTCCAAATAACACTTTTATGACATTTATAATTGATAAATGATGTGTGAAATGTTTCCAGGAATATGCAAGTGGAAAAATACCATTCCAACCTTATCTGTGAAAACAGTATTGAGGCATTTCCAACAAGGTTTTTCAGAAAAAGCTGACCAGTTTAAATACTTGCACAAAGTCAAGTATGTCTTACAGGTATAGATTTTCCTATTCTCAAATTTACAGAGTTCTATCTTGGAGGTGACAATCCATAGGACCTGCAGTCACAGAAAATCCAACTGAGTGGTGAGCCCAGTGGTCTATACTTATATATACTTATTACTTTAATCTTGTATGTTAATATTGGCAGACTGAGAAGTATATCAAATACCTGCAACTCTATATAAAGTACTGCTTAAAAAATAAATAAATAAGAAAAAAAAAAAGTATAATATACTGTATATATATAAAACATGTATCCTTTTTTCCATAAAGTGCCACAGCTTGTAAGGTGATGGTAATATCCTTAAACACGATTGTAGAACTTTAGTACATAACATTCAATTCTACATCCTAATACAGATACAAACATTTTCTTAGCTCACATTTACTTAAGATTAACTATATTAAATGAAACATATTACATAGTGTGAATATATTTCTATGCATATTTACCTTTAGAGGATGCCCTGGTTGAAGTGGCTGGCGATCCTGACACAAGGGAAATGATCTTTGTCACTTGTCACAATTGGGACTATACTTTGAAGAAGTCAAACAAGTATTGCAAGCTGAAATATGTTGGGCGGTTACAACTTTTGTGACACAAAGGGATGGGCTGAGAAAATATGAAGCAGGTCCTCAGTAAATTACATCAGTAACACATGTCAACGTAGAGATGTACACAGTGAAACTACAAATGTTACCAAGGAGTCACCAATGAGATGCACCTCTCCCTTTTTCCGTACCGATCAGCCTATGAAATTACCTTGTGAATGTTTCTTAATTTAGGACTGGGTTTGGCAACAGCTACTGTGAGTTTGCTAGTGGATTAATGTCATCAAATTCAGAAATTGGAATAGGGCTTTTCTGTGGTGCTGGCTTAGCCCACCTCAATACCCATTATTGAAACAAGAGGACCAAGCAATTTTTGCAAAGTGGAGAAGTCGGTGGTATGCATGTCACTTTCCTTGGTTTATTTGCTGATTTCATGCTAGGTCCTGCATAGATTTATACAACCAATAGAGAAAAGGGAGCCAACTGAGCTGTTGCCAACCTCTTATTCAAAAGTTTCAGAGCAGCTACGGGGTCTGACATTACAGGAGCACTATCTGAAGGTGCACCATTTATTGCCATACAGAAAATGTGTTACCGCAAATTGCCTTGGTTTTGAGATACTGTGGAAGTACCCTAAGGTCACATGGAGGAATTTGTTGTGGATTTGAAAGTGGATTCCACCCCTGAATCCATTGCAGATTCCGCCTAGATTCTACCTCCCTTTTTTTCAATGGGATGCAGAGATCGCAGCAGCATACTGAAAAAATAAGGGTAAGTTCACACAGAGGAATACGCGGCAGAGTCCGTGCAGAGATCACAGAAGGATCCTGAAAAAAATAAACATCCTGCTCGATCTTGGCACAGATTTCATGGCTCAAGACTCCCAGCTGATTAGGGCCAGCAGAAAGCTGCGACGGAATGTGGATAGAACGGAAAATAGTGGAGGAAAATGAAGAGGAAGTTACTCTAAGATACCTACAGCCTTATCGTGAGCTGTAGAAGCACATTAATTGTAAATTTACTGGAAAGAAAAAATATATGAAATTTATAACATTTGAAAAATTCTTTGTATGACATATCAGAGAACTCTATATGGGAGGGGAAAAATGCTTTCTAGATTTCACAACAAATTCTGTTATGAATCTATGGCAAAATCTGCATGTTTTACATGTGACTATTGTCATAGATTTGCTGAGGATGTAAGCCTATGCATCGCAAAGAGCGCGCAGAAAATCTGCAGAAAAAATTGACATGCTGTGGATTTAAAATCTGCATCACATCAATTCAGACACAGATATTTTATTTTCATTGTGTGGATAACAATTCTCAAACTTTCATTCACTTCGCTTCTCTGTAAAATGCTGAAGATTTTCAGTGCACAAAGTTGCAGAAACAATAATCAACATTTACCATACATTAGATGTAACCTGTATGTCTCCAGATTTATCAAAGCTTTGAGAAATGTTAGAAATTAATGAATCATTCATAAATATAGCTAGTCTATTGTCCATAATTTTTCCTCTAAGATATTATGTATAATTTTCTCTTGGATATGTATAATGTTTCCTCTTGGATATTATGTATAAACATCCAAAACATAACTAAAATTATTTCCACCCAAAAGTTAAAAGTGACTATATAAGAGTAAAATGAATTTAATATTTATATTTGTTTAACTTATGTGACTATTTTCAATGCAATAAAATCTATAGCATATCCAAGGAATCCAGGGGTTTAGCTATAGGGGCTGCAGATACCATTATTATAGATGAAAACTGGGGGCCCCATTACATACACACATAGACAAAATTGTTGTTGGTACCCATCATTTAATGAAAGAAAAACCTACAATGGTCACAGAAATAACTTGAATCTGACAAAAGTAATAATATATAAAAATTCTATGAAAATGAACAAATGAAAGTCAGACATTGCTTTTCAACCATGCTTCAACAGATTTTTTAAAAAAGAAAACTCATTAAACAGGCTTGGACAGAAATGATGATACCCTTAACTTAATATTTTGTTGCACAACCTTTTGAGACAATCACTGCAATCAAATGATTCCTGTAACTGTCAATGAGACTTCTGTACCTCTCAATAGGTATTTTGGCCACTCCTCATGAGCAAACTGCTCCAGTTGTCTCGGGTTTGAAGGGTGCCTTTTCCAGATGGTATGTTTCAGCTCCTTCCAAAGATGCTCAATAGGATTCAGGTCAGGGCTCATAGAAGGCCACTTCAGAATAGTCCAATGTTTTCCTCTTAGCCATTCTTGGGTGTTTTTAGCTGTGTGTTTTGGGTCATTATCCTGTTGCAAGACCCATGACTGCGACTGAGACCAAGCTTTCTGACACTAGGCAGCACATTTCTCTCTAGAATCCCTTGATAGTCTTGAGATTTCATTGTACCCTGCACAGATTCAAGACACCCTGTGCCAGATGCAGCAAAGCAGCCCCAGAACATAACAGAGCCTCCTCCATGTTTCACAGTAGGGGCAGTGTTCTTTTCAGGATATGCTTCATTTTTCCGTCTGTGAACATAGAGCTGATATGCCTTGCCAAAAATTTCGATTTTTGTCTCATCTGTCCATAGGACATTCTCCCAGAAGCTTTGTGGCTTGTCAACATGTAGTTTGGCAAATTCCAGTCTATCTTTTTTATGATTTGTTTTCAACAATGGTGTCCTCCTTGGTCGTCTCCCATGAAGTTCACTTTGGCTCAAACAACGACGGATGGTGCGATCTGACACTGATGTTCCTTGAGCTTGAAGTTCACCTTTAATCTCTTTAGAAGTTTTTCTGGGCTCTTTTGTTACCATTCGTATTATCCTTCTCTTTGATTTGTCATCAATTTTCCTCCTGCAGCCATGTCCAGGGAGGTTAGCTACAGTCCCATGGATCTTAAATTTCTGAATAATATATGCAACTGTAGTCACAGAAACATCAAGCTGCTTGGAGATGGTCTTATAACCTTTACCTTTAACATGCTTGTCTATAATTTTCTTTCTAAGCTCCTGAGACAACTCTTTCCTTTGTTTCCTCTGGTCCATGTTGAGTGTGGTACTCACCATGTCTCCAAACAGCACAGTGAGTATCTGTAGCCCTATATACAGGCCCACTGACTGATTACAAGATTGTAGACACCTGTGATGCTAATTAGTGACACACCTTGATTTAACATGTCTCTTTGGTCACATTATTTTCAGGGGTACCATCATTTCTGTCCTGGCCTGTTTCATGAGTTTTCTTATTTTAAAAATTCTGTTGAAGCCTGGTTGAAAAGCAATGTCTAACTTTCATTTGTTCATTTTCATAGAGTTTTTATATATTATTACTTTTGTCAGATTCAAGTTATTTCTGTGACCATTGTGGGTTTTTCTTTCATTAAACGAGGGGTACCAACAATTTTATCCATGTGTGTATATTGCATTGGGGCCAAGGAGTTTCAATTTAAATCTCTGATGGGGCCCTATAGCAAAGCATGTAATGGAGCCCCACTCTTCCATGATTATATAAAGCATCAAGTTTAGAGCTTGAAAAGTATACAATAATTTGGCCTCCTTTACACACAGAGATAATGCATATAAAGATTTTACAGTTCAGATAATGCACTCAGTAATGTCACAGTATAGGGATAATAAACACAGTGATATCAGTGTAGAGGGAAATATACACAGTAATGTTACAGCACAAAGATAATGCAGGGCAGCATGGTTGCTCAGTGGTTAGTACTGTTGCCTGTCAGAGCTGGTGTACTGGGTTTGAATCTGACAGAGGGAAAGGTCTCCTCTGTGGACTTTCTGCTTCCATTATACCTATAGGAAAACTTGCAGTGTTTCCGTAGGTATAATTGACATGCTGCAATGGTTTTGGAAATCAGTGTCTCTGCTGCACCTATTTTTCCGCAATGTGTGGATAGCATTTGCTAGGCCCCATGTTGCGGTAATGCTGCTTTTTTGTTGTAGATTTTGCTGCATTTTTTGAGCCAAACCTAGCAGTGGTTACAAAACTAATGGAAAATATAATATAAGCTCTTATACTGTACTTCTACCTTCTGCTCAATCCACCACTGGCTTTGGCTGCAAAAACTGATATACATGTTTTGCACCACATTTATTGTTTTAGACACTTTTATTGTTTTATCCAACAAAGAGTTATGGTTCAGTGAGAAAGAGATGTGACTTTGTGGAAGGGGGTGTGGGGTAAGAAATAAGAAATGAAAATGTGCATCAAAATTTCTCCAAAATAAACCAATTAATAGCTGGTATAAACTTAGACTAGACAGTCTGTATTCAATGATATTTACTACATTTTACAAGGGTAGTGGCCAAACTGAAGCTTGGTTTCCATTCCAGTGAATAGGATCTGACTTGAAGGACACTTGTCTGACCACACTGCACAGAGAACACAACTTCCTGCTCCAGCAGATTGATGGGGGTGTAGGTGTCAGACCCCCCACAATATGATATGGATGACCTATCCTTTGGCATGGATTATTATAGCTGTATTGCTCACTTCATGATGTTTTAATTAATTGTCACTAAAAGAAGACATTTTTATTCCAAGTGCTTCATTTTCTTGGATTATATACATAGCCAGCAGATACTATGTGCACTAAAGCAATGGAGCCAGGACTGCAATGACATACACTACAGAGCTGTCAGCACCTCAAGCTTTTTGTCCCGTATCCTTAGGATAGGTGATCAATATTTTTAGCACTGCAAATCCCTTTAATAATATTTGCATCATATTTAAAAATATTTTATTTGTTGTATAACTGTTTGACTTTTTTTGTGTGACCTAAGCCATGACTCACACAATCCTGACAATTATTTATTGCATATTCACCTTGTAAAATGCGTACTCTAAATGCATTCATATAAGACTTATGCATCTGTCATATATTCAGTGTTCCTTCATCATAACTTTTTACAATCTGCTTTAAAAATAGTTCAATGAAATATCAAATTTAGTATACAACCTTATTCTAAAGGTTCTGGTACGCTGAGTAACTTGTCAGAATCTTTCCTGCATTGATGTCAACATGAATACCCTGCAGTCCGTCCAGGAGGACAAATGTACTAACACTGCTGTATATTAATTGCTGATATCTGCAGATGATGGGCACTCTTATTTACATACAGTATATATGCCATTTCTCAAGAACAATATCCCGTTATACCGAATTCCATGACTTTCTTTAAGCTTTATGCAATACAGTGGTATTCCTGTAGGTACAACACCCACAGCCCCCTACGGATGAGAGGATTGGAGTTTTTGAGACCTGGGAATATTGTCTAAATTGTGGATTACCTACATAATTGAACTGCGTTCCTTCTACCACACCTACTAGCCCCTATGCTTTATGTGTATATATTATTTATTTTGCATTGTATTTTGGTTATTGGTGAGAGTTGCTATAGGGAATTCATGACACCTACAGTCATGGCCAAAAGTTTTGAGAATGATACAAATATTAATTTTTACAAAGTCTACTGCTTCAGTTTTTCTAATGGCAATTTGCATATACTCCAGAATGTTATAAAGAGTGATCAGCTTAACAGCAATTACTTGCAAAGTCAATATTTGCCTAGAAAATGAACTTTATCCCCCAAAACACATTTCAACATCATTGCAGCCCTGCCTTAAAAGGACCACCTAATATCGTTTCAGTGATTGCTCCATTAACACAGGTGTGGGTGTTGATGAGGACAGGGCTGGAGATCAATCTGTCATGATTAAGTAAGAATGACACCACTGGACACTTTAAAAGGAGGCTGGTGCTTGCCATCATTGTTTCTCTTCTGTTAACCATGGTTATCTCTAAAGAAACACGTGCAGTCATCATTGCACTGCACAAAAATGGCCTAACTGGGAAGAGTATTGCAGCTAGAAAAATTGCACCTCAGTCAACAATCTATCGCATCATCAAGAACTTCAAGGAGAGAGGTTCCATTGGTGCCAGAAAGGCTCCAGGGCGCCCAAGAAAGACCAGCAAGCGGCAGGACCGTCTCTTAAAAGTGTTTCAGCTGCGGGATCGGGCTACCAGCAGTGCAGAGCTTGCTGAGGAATGGCAGCAGGCAGGTGTGAGTGCATCTGCACGCACTGTGAGGCGGAGACTCTTGGAGCAAGGCCTGGTCTCAAGGAGGGCAGCAAAGAAGCCACTTCTCTCCAGAAAAAACATCAGGGACAGACTGATATTCTGCAAAAGGTACAGGGAGTGGACTGCTGAGGACTGGGGTAAAGTCATTTTCTCTGATGAATCCCCTTTTCCATTGTTTGGAACATCTGGAAAACAGCTTATTCGGAGAAGAAGAGGTGAGCGCTACCACCAGTCTTGTCTCATGCCAACTGTAAAGCATCCTGAAACCATTCATGTGTGGGGTTGCTTCTCAGCCAAGGGAATTGGCTCTCTCACAGTCTTGCCTAAAAACACAGCCATGAATAAAGAATGGTACCAGAATGTCCTCCAAGAGCAACTTCTCCCAACCGTCCAAGAGCAGTTTGGCGCTCAACAATGCCTTTTCCAGCATGATGGAGCACCTTGCCATAAAGCAAAGGTGATGACTAAATGGCTCAGGGAACAAAACATAGAGATTTTGGGTCCATGGCCTGGAAACTCCCCAGATCTTAATCCCATTGAGAACTTGTGGTCAATCATCAAGAGACGGGTGGACAAACAAAAACCAACAAATTCAGACAAAATTAAAGCATTGATTCTGCAAGAATGGACTGCTATCAGTCAGGATTTGGTCCAGAAGTTGATTGAGAGCATGCCAGGGAGAATTGCAGAGGTCCTGAAGAAGAAGGGTCAACACTGCAAATATTGACTTGCTGCATTAACTCATTCTAACTGTCAATATAAGCTTCTGTTACTCATAATATGAATGCAATTATATTTCTGTATGTGATAAAAACATCTGACAAACACACATAAAAACCAGAGGGCAGCAGATCATGTGAAAATAGAATATTTGTGTCATTCTCAAAACTTTTGGCCATGACTGTATAGTCCCGGATACCAAACCAGCCAAAGGCAAGTGCTGCACCTTAAAACTCAAAACACTTATATAGACAACACAGCACATCATAGAGTAAAATTTAAATACATATTTTTATTAGTTAGCACTCAAATATAAAAAAAATGTATATTGTATTTTGCAACCAACACAGGAGAACAAACACTCACCATAGATCATGATATCCCCCAAACCCATATATATCAATTTAATCACTATCAACATTACATAATAAGTCTAAATACACATATCTCAATTACCCAATATGTTTCTGACAGTGCAAAGAAAGAAACATTACAGGGAATGGAGAAAAGTTATACTGACCACAGAGGTTTTCTTCTGGTCGCTTGTATACAGGCACATACAGTGCCTTGCGAAACTATTTGGCCCCCTTGAACTTTTCAACCTTTTGCCACATTTCAGGCTTCAAACATAAAGATATAAAATTTAAATTTTTTTGGTGAAGAATCAACAAGTGGGACACAATTGTGAAGTGGAACGAAATTTATTGGTTATTTTAAACTTTTGTAAAAAATAAAAAACTGAAAAGTGGGGCGTGCAATATTATTCGTGCACTTCCAGTGCAGCAAACTCACTCCAGAATTAAAGCGCAGAGAGCATCATGAAGACCAAGGAACACACCAGGCAGGTCCGTGATACTGTTGTGGAGAAGTTTAAAGCCGGATTTGGATACAAAAAGATTTCCCAAACTTTAAGCATGCCAAGGAGCACTGTGCAAGCGATCATATTGAAATGAAAGGAGTATCAGGCCACTGCAAATCTACCAAGACCCGGCCGTCTCCCTAAACTTTCATCTCAGACAAGGAGAAGACAGATCAGAGATGCAGCCAAGAGGCCCGTGATCACTCTGGATGAACTGCAGAGATCTACAGCTGAGGTGGGAGAGTTTGTCCATAGGACAACAATCAGTCGTACACTGCACAAATCTGGCCTTTATGGAAGAGTGGCAAGAAGAAAGCCATTTCTCAAAGATAGTCATAAAAAGTCTCCTTTAAAGTTTGCCACAAGCCACCTGGGAGACACACCAAACATGTGGAAGAAGGTGCTCTGTTCAGATGAAACCAAAATCGAACTTTTTGGTCACAATGCAAAATGATATGTTTGGCGTAAAAGCGACACAGCTCATCACCCTGAACACACCATCCCCACTGTCAAACATGGTGGTGGCAGCATCATGGTTTGGGCCTGCTTTTCTTCAGCTGGGACAGGGAAGATGGTTAAAATTGATGGGAAGATGGATGGAGCCAAATACAGGACCATTCTGGAAGAAAACCTGTTGGAGTCTGCAAAAGACCTGAGACTGGGACAGAGATTTATCTTCCAACAAGACAATGATCCCAAACATAAAGCAAAATCTACAATGGAATGGTTCACAAATAAACGTATCCAGGTGTTAGAAAGTCAAAGTCCAGACCTGAATCCAATCGAGAATCTGTGGAAAGAGCTGAAAACTGCTGTTCACAAACGCTCTCCATCCAACCTCACTGAGCTCCAGCTGTTTTCCAAGGAAGAATGGGCAAGAATTTCAGTCTCTCGATGAGCAAAACTGACAGAGACATACCCCAAGCGACTTGCAGCCCCACTTTTCAGTTTTTTATTTTTTACAAAAGTTTAAAATATCCAATAAATTTCATTCCACTTCACAATTGTGTCCCACTTATTGTTGATCCTTCACCAAAAAAATTAAAATTTTATATCCTTATATTTGAAGCCTGAAATGTGGCAAAAGGTTGAAAAGTTCAAGGGGGCCGAATACTTTTGCAAGGCACTGTAACTACCGCCATAGCAGGGAAAGGTAAATTAAAATCGGCCATTACCTGCTGGTGTAATCCAATGAGTAACAGCCTATGGGGGCATTATATGGTGTGGGGTCCTCTAATAGGCGCCTTCCCATATGGAGGCCTGTTATAGTAAGTAGCCATATTTCAGGATCCTGTACAGTAAGGGCCCCTGTTACAGGCTCCCATATTATAAGGGCCCCCTTTACAGGCCTGTATTGAGGGCACTTACTGTATGGGGGCCTGTAATAGGGACAGTATATTGTATGGATCCAATAAATGGGCAATATACCGTGTGAAAAGATCAGTAAAGGGGGCATTATACCGTGAGGGGAGCGGGAGGCTCCAGTCAAAAGCTTGCTATGGGGCCCCTTCTTTCTTAGTCACGCCTCTTGTATAATAATTACTTCCTATGTAGTGCTATGTTGACTGTCAAATTCCATGACTAATAGGATTATACAGAAAGCGGCCCTACCCTTTAAAGGCATCGGACCCCTGCAATCTTCTTCTCAGCGGTGCCTATGCCCCCTCCCTCCAAAAACCTTTTAAATATTGCAATCGCTATTGACCACAGCATCTAAACAGTTAAACAGTACACAGTCAGGAACCCACTTCTGACCATGCGAGAGTCCCTGCTCTATTCTGGCGCAATTAATGTAGAAAGTAAATTGTGTCAGAATAAGGCCTATTAGTGACTGACTTAGAATGTCTCTATCTTCTGGCTGTAGGCTAGCAATTACTTTTAATGTAAGAATCCTCCTCCTTTGAAAAGGACCGTTCCATTTTGAAGGGCTCTTGGACTCCAAAGAGGCAAGCGGCAACGCCTCGCTATTCCAAAGAGCTCATATGCATTCATATTAACAAAGAAGGCAATATCTCAGTAGGCAACAAGGGGAACATACTATATGATTCAGGTGACCCTAACCTATCTATCTGAAGGGCTGGGTTGATGTGCTGGATTCTGGTGATAGACTCACTTTAAGCATCCAGGCAAAGGTATGACTGCTATCTCTGCAATATCTACAGCTATGCATCTTTTTTATGCAATCTACACAAGATGAAGATTCTTTTAAGGGCACAGTGGGTCCTGCTACCTACAGGTTGCATATATGATATGATCTGTAAGATTTGTTTAAGGTTAGGTTCACATGTGCTATTTTAACACTATTGTCATTTTATACATCAGTTAGACCGTACAATATAAATATACTAAAATGACTGGGGCCTAGCGATTTAGTGGAACATGCAGTGGTCATTCTATTCACTTGCACTACGTTACCAGTATGTTAATACTAGTGAGCACCCAGCCCTGTATATATTATATAGAGTATAGCTTTTTGCTGAAATAGTTACAACAATGATAATGTAGCATAAAATACTGCTACAGTGTCAAAGTTGACATGCTAAAGCCTAAGGCAGAGTGAAGTGACTATTGTGTATGGGCTTAGGTATTTATTATACTTCTCTTAGAAATATTGTGAATATTTCTAGTTTTTGTACTCTACCCACCTATCCTCCAGGCTTCCTATATCATCATGCCGTTTACACACCGGCTTAGATACAACACAAACACAAAACATAACCACTTCATGGCTATAGCACGTTCGGGCTTTGATGTCCACATATTTATTACCTATTCTATATATGTGCAGGTTCGGTCCTAGGTCAGGTCTAACACTATAGCAGTATTTAATGGTATACTAATTTCAATGGCTGCTGCTATTGGTTCTTGAGGAGAGGGGACCAGGTGGCCCAACCCTCATTGGTCCATCTCCTTTCTGATTGTTAGGCAAAAACATACACACGTGGACAAAATTGTTGGTACCCCTCGTTTAATGAAAGAAAAACCCACAATGGTCACAGAAATAACTTGAATCTGACAAAAGTAATAATATATATAATATATATAAAAATTCTATGAAAATGAACAAATGAAAGTCAGACATTGCTTTTCAACCATGCTTCAACAGAATTTTTAAAAAAGAAAACTCATGAAACAGGCCTGGACAGAAATGATGGTTCCCTTAACTTAATATTTTGTTGCACAACCTTTTGAGGCAATCACTGCAATCAAACGATTCCTGTAAATGTCAATAAGACTTCTGCACTTCTCGACAGGTATTTTGGCCACTCCTCATGAGCAAACTGCTCCAGTTGTCTCGGGTTTGAAGGGTGCCTTTTCCAGACGGCATGTTTCAGCTCCTTCCAAAGATGTTCAATAGGATTTAGGTCAGGGCTCATAGAAGGCCACTTCAGAATAGTCCAATGTTTTCCTCTTAGCCATTCTTGGGTGTTTTTAGCTGTGTGTTTTGGGTCATTATCCTGTTGCAAGACCCATGACCTGCGACTGAGACCAAACTTTCTGACACTGGGCAGCACATTTCTCTCTAGAATCCCTTGATAGTCTTGAGATTTCATTGTACCCTGCACAGATTCAAAACACCCTGTGCCAGATGCAGCAAAGCAGCCCCAGAACATAACAGAGCCTCCTCCATGTTTCACAGTAGGGACAGTGTTCTTTTCAAGATATGCTTCATTTTTCCGTCTGTGAACATAGAGCTGATGTGCCTCGATTTTTGTCTCATCTGTCCATAGGACATTCTCCCAGAAGCTTTGTGACTTGTCAACATGTAGCTTGGCAAATTCCAGTTTTGTCAGATTCAAGTTATTTCTGTGACCATTGTGGGTTTTTCTTTCATTAAACGAGGGGTACCAACAATTTTGTCCACGTCTGTATGTACAAAGGAGTAACAAAGGTCACAGTTTGACTGTGCCCATAAGCTGGGGAGCCCACCCATCCCTTTCACAACACTTTGATTTCCTTTGTCTTGCAATCTACTCTACTGCTCTTTGCACTGATTTATGATACACAGGTTCCCCGCTATGCAGCGTACCCTGTCTGGAGATCATTAACCTTTTAGTGACAAAAGTAGCTCAGTATATTGTCAAGAAAAGGAGCCTGTGGAGATAAATGCAGAAGGCTGGGAAAGGGTTACAGTATTCTCATAGCACATATCTGCATGGAAGAGACTGCTGAGCTATAGAAAAGACTTTATTCCATACCCACATCTACAATCAGAGGGTAAGCTACAGGATGTAAGTGCACTGGAATCACTTCTTATTGTGTAGTACTGATATCTGCCGATTATTTGTTGATTCTATTATAGCAGTATACCACCATACATAAATCTGAGCCGCTGTATCTATGCTTGTCATTATAGAGGTATACTGCCATACATAGGGCTGAGGGGCTAAATCTAAGCCTGTAAAGTTAGAAAAGTTGTCTTATAGACATAGATTTACAGTGCAGCCGTAGATATACTGCTCACTGGGCTGAGATACTGGTTAGGTCTGACCACACATTAGTCAAATAACCTAGACTTACAGTAAGTTAAACATTTTCTTAAAACGTGATCCTTATCTGACAACCTTTAGTATAGTTGCCAACTGCCCCAAATTTGCCAGAACATTCCCAAAACATCTCGGCAAATTCAGGTATGTCTCAGACCGTATTTTGGATGTGGTTTACAAAAACCCCATCCAAAAGTCCCACCTGGTTTGGGGGTATTCCTGGTGGTGCTCTGGTGAGGTACTTAATCGTGCCCTACTTTGCCAACTTTGCCATATTTTTAAGTACGATTTTAGCTGGTTAAAAGAATAATATAAAAAGTCAACCAAAAGCCAAACCTGCCAATTTTGAGGGAACTCTAGAAATATTACTACCAAAGGTGAACTGAACAGTGACTTTGTTGCTTGCTATGACTTTGGTAAAAATACACAAATGCTGCAGGCCCGATTATCTGTCACCTAGATACCGTAAAAAGCAATGATATTGCCTAACCAGTTACAATGAACTCTACTACTATTTTACACTACAGACTTCAGACCGGTATACAGACCAATCATATTTTATGACAATTTACGTCAATAAATGACCAAGGAGGGAGGAGAAATAAATGACACTAAAGTTCCCGGGAGTGACGATGAATACAAATGTATATTCATTCTTATTACAATACTGCAGATATTCACGCCTAATTCATTTCTGAGATGGGTGTAATGTATGTGGCTGGATGTGATCGCCTATTAATAGATTCTGCATTGTTACAAGATCTCTTGGAGTTGACTCATGAATGATATAGTTATAAAGCCAATAATTGCCCTTCCTGAATTATTCTAATTTGGGGTGCATTCATTCATATGTATTCTGCTTCCATATATGGAGCTTGAAGTGAATCAATGTGGCTTATGAATCTTCCTGAATCTCTTCTATGGTATGCATCTGACGTGCTTTATCTTCCAGTGATGTGTACAATTAAATGTTACCATTAAAGTAGTTTTCCCATCAAAGCAAGTTTAGGGGATAGGGGATAACTTGCAGATCAGTGGACGTTCGACCATTCAGACCCCCACTGATCAAGAGAATGAGGGACTTTTAGCACTGCTCCATTAATTTCAATGGGAGTGCCAGAGATAGCTGAAGTACAGCATTCAGCTATCTCCAGCAGTTCCATTGAATGGATAGGGGATAACTTACTTTGATGAGAAAACCCCTTTAACTCTCAGCAAACAGCAGTCAAGACTATGAGGAATTGAAAAAAAAGGTTTATTTAAAAAATGTGCAGAACAATTGGAAAGTTTTTATTCATTGTACTCAGCTTTCAGAGATCCGTATATATTGCTCTACAGTAGTTATATATATATATAGGGGTATGAGTGTAGCTGTTTACGGATTCTATATGGTCAGGCATGTGCACTTTTTTTAACATTTATTTTGTTTGGCATATATGAATAAAGTCAGCCATATACAGATGCATCGCAATAAATTAGAATATCTTTGAAACGTTTATTTCAGTAATTGAATTAAAAAAGTGACCTCCTATATTTTCTAGATTCTATACACACAGAGTGTTCTATTTCAAGTGTTTTATTTCTGTAAATTTTGATTATGGATTACAGGTAATGAAAACCAAAATGTAAGAAAATTAGAATATTGTAAAAAAAAAGTTCAGTATTGTAAATTCAGTGTGTCACCTGCCAAGGTTTCCTAAGCCTTTAAATAGTCCCTCAGTCTGGTTCAGTAGGACACACAATCATGGAAGACGCTGATTGTGAATTGTATTACTGAAATGAATGAACGTTTCAAAAATATTCTAATTTATTGAGATGTACCTGTAGATACAGAATTATTTTTCCCATTAAATATGGCAGATTCTGTGACAGAGGCACCAAATGGAGATTCTCATAAAGATATGACATGAGGGGAGAGCCTGATGTGTATGACAAGGCTCCCAAATGTTGCCAGTAGATTTCTTGGAGAGAAGAAAATCCAACATGCAGAGTCTTTTGTTCCCACTAGAGAAGTCTCAAGCAGAAGCTTATTCCACTCTCCCCATTGCAGTAAACATGTACGCTCAGCCAAGTATACATATACATATATAATGATGTCTGACGATAAAGTTGTCACCCTAATGGAATAACACTGGAGACAACAGAACAAGAGAATATTTGAGTAAGCTAAACAACAGTACTCAGTGTCAAGGAGCAGTTACATAGTTACATAGTAGATGAGGCTGGATGAAGACATCAGTCCATCAAGTCCAACCTATAACCCTACAGTCCCCTACAGTGTTGATCCAGAGGAAGGCAAAAAAAACCATGAGGCTTATGCCAATTGCCCCATTTCATGGGAAAAAATTCCTTCCCGACTCCAATCTGGCAATCAGTATAAAACCCTGGATCAACGTGCCCTTAAAATCTAAAACCCATAACCCATAATGTTGTTCTGTTCGAGAAAGGCATCCAGGCCCTCTTTGAACTTGTTAGCTGTTAGTTGCAAAAGCTAATAAGATCCCGATGCAATATTGCCCCTCCATAGATCTCAAATATGGTATTCAGTTTTGGCCTCCACATTCCAAAAAGGAAATAGGAGCTAGAGAGGAACAACTATTTTATCAAATGGGACTCTCTAATAATGAGAGACTAAAAAAACTAACGCTAAGTTCACACTAGCATTCAAGTCTCTCCGTCCCAGATTCCGCTTAAAATTGGCAGAGAGAGAAAAGCCCTGCAAGGAAGACTTTTCTCTCCACCGGTTTCAGTATAAAAAGAGAGGAAATCGGGTGGAAACCCAGTGGACCCCATTGTAGTCTATGGGTTCCGCAGATTTCCAAATGTAACCGCTTTTTAAGCGGATAGGCTTTCCACCTTTCAGATCCACATGCGGACCTGAAGAACGGAAACCCGAATGCTAGTGTGAACCTAGAGTAAGCTTGTAAAGAAAAATGCTGGTGATTTGATTTACATACATGTCTGGTCAGTACAAAGAACTGGAACATGATTTATTCTGTCCAAGAAATGTACAAAGGACCAGGGGATATTCCTGACCGGTGGAGGAAAGGTTTAGGCATCTATCTATATAAGAAAAGATTCTTTACGATTAGAGTAACTAAAGAGGTGGTAATGGCAGATACAGTACAGTGTCAGCATGTAAAAAACAGCTAGATACTTATCTAATAAAACATGACATTGAAGGTTACAATTAATCTAACTACAAGTTATGGGAACTAGATTGTGCTAGATAAGAAGTTCATCCAGAGAGTTATTGTGATGTCCATATTTGGTACCAGGAAGGAATTTTTCCCCTAATATGCCTTGTAGGGATTCTTCTCTTCCTCTGGATCAGTGCTGTAGGATTATAGGTTGGATTTGATGGAGTTATGTAATTTCTCAGCCTTATTAATTATGTAACCATGTTACTACCTTATGTGCATAGCCAGCTTAACCCTTTCACGCATAATCACATTCATTTATGTCATTAAGCGCGAAGGGTTGTATGGAGAGAGCTCAGGAGCTCTCTCCATACATGGTGGGAGCCGGCTGTATAATACAGCCAGGACCCGCCTCTAACAGCTGCCAACACCGATCGCAGTCAAACGCGACCGCAGCATCTAAAGTGTGCAGCCGCCATGGGCGCCGCCATCTTTGAACGATCACCGCCCTCTAGATCGTCATCGGAGGGCTGCAATCAGTTGCCATGACAGCCGGGAGCCTATTGAAGGCTCCCAGGCTTGTCATTATATCCCTTCTATTACACGTTGCCAAAAGAGATCAAACTATTAGAACTTCTCCAAAATGGTATCAATAAAAACGCCATGTTGTCCCGCATAAAAAGACACCTTACCCAGCTCCATACACATAAATATAAAACGTTACAGGTGCAAAGTTTTCAAAACATAACAAATACTATATAAATTTGGTATCGCCGTGATTGTACTGACCCGCATAATACAGGTAACGTGTCATTTTTACCACACAGTGAACGCCGTAAAAACTAAACCCATAAGAAATTGGCGCAAATGCATTTTTTTTTTCCAATTCCACCTCATTTAGAATTTTTTTCCAGCTTCCCAGTACACTGTACAGGATATTGAATGGAGCCATTACAAAGTACAATTTGTCCCCGCAAACAATAAGCCATCATGTGGCTCTTGGAATGGGGAGAGGGAAAAATGGAAATGCAAAAACAAAAAGTAACAGAGGCATGAAAGGGTTAAAGGAGTTATCTGGGTTCTAGTATTGATGGTCTATTCTTAGGATAAGCCTTCAGTATTAGATCTGCAGGGGTCCTGGGTGTCGGATCTCTGCAGATCTAATCCATACAGGAGTCTCAGGTGTTGGGTCACCTGTATCAAGACAGCATGACTCTCATCAATGTTTACATACCGCTCTCACTCGCTGTATAAACTGTAACATGAAGTCTATGGGACAGTGCTGCAGTATCTACACTCGCTGCCACAGTTTGTCCAGCAAGTGGACAGCGAGTCTTGCGGTATGTAAACATTAATGAGAGCCACGCTGTCTTGATACATTTGATCCAACACCTGGGACTCCTAAGGATAGGCAATCAATACTAGAGACCGGAACACCTGTTTAAGGCAGAAGCATTCTAAGTAGGGGAATGTACAAAAAGCTTCAGAAGACTCAGTGACCATCTAATGTGTACGGGTGTATTCAACATTCCCACGATGTTTGGGGAAAAGGACATTTTAGAGTTTAACATGTCGGATTCTTTATTCTCAAGGGAGATAAACCATCACCAGATAAGTATGGTACACATGGCCAAGCATCTCTGGACAGGTGCACTGTAACATCTACTGAGAATCGCTTTTAATTAAATGTATAATTTTATCATTTTAAATTTTATCATTATACATTTTACCATTGTACATCCAATGATCTACACATTTCATGCTAGTCCAAAATTCAGTTTTAAGATTGTAATATTGATGATTTAAAATTCTAAGGCTGGCTGGAATTAAAGGGCCAAATATTGGTTTGTGGAAGACACCTGAAGACTAGACTATGATACAGTAAAGCATCAATAACCTACAGTATCTTTGTCATTGCTGGGTTATAAAGATATTCCTCTACAGGTTAGTATGCTTTCTTTATGAGTATTAATTGTCCAAGGTGGTTTTACACAGGGCAGGTCTTGGTCATGTTTAAAGGGGTTGTCCAGACTTTAGATATTCCATTGCCAGTAAGACTGTATATACCAGCTCGATCTCTGTAAGGAGAACCAGCACTGCAAAATGTGAATGTGTACTGTATTATAATAATGTTTCCTTGTACTGGCTGCTGCACTGATTTTATTCCAAGGGAAAAGTTTACCTTTGATGTGTACTGTTACCGGGTCCTACAGTTCTGCCCCATTCACCACTCACTAAATCACTAGAGGTTATGGTGGTTGGACATCCACAGACTAAAAATAAGAAAAGGTCATTTAATCTTTTTTTTTTTTCTTGAAAAAACTTTTAAGCCAGGGTCCCACATGGCATAAACGCCGCAGTTTTACAGTCACTGTAGCGAATCCCATCCACACATTGCACAAAAATACACGAAGTGGAAACGCTGCGATTTCCAAAACTGTTGCGGTTTGGAAATAATGTCAATTATACCTACGGAAATGCTGGTTGGTTCCCTATAGGTATAATGAAAGCAGCAAGTCCATAGAGAAAACATCTGCAGACTTTCTGTGAAAAGCACTGCGGGAAAAACCGCGATGCGCTTTGCTGTGCAGTTTTCCCACAGTGCTTTTTTGCTGCGGCCAACTACATGGGGCCGCAGCATGACAGCCTTAATAGGAGTTACATGATAGCCTTAGGACTCTGTCAGCAGTAAATTAGTTATAAACCTAATCCCAGTATTTTGTAGAGGAGATTCTACAGTTTCCTTAGCTTTAGAGTCCACCTTCATGTAAATCACTGTTTTATTCATATGCAAATCTGGGAAAAAGTGCTTTAGGGCTGTGCTTTAGTTTGTAGGTGTTTCAGTCTCAAACAAAGCACTTTTACCTGTAAGAATAATCCAGCGATTTACATGAAAATGGAGCTCCAAACCTGAGGTGTTTTTGGAAACTGTAGAAATACCTCCACAAGGTATCAGGTTTACCAACTTACTGCTGACAGACTGCCTTTAAATAAATAAGACAAATACTACAGAAATCTGTAGTCCTACATGTAATATATCCCACAGCACTGATATTAATAACATGCATTCATGTCTATTGTGAGGTTTGTGGAACATGACTTTATGTTACACTTGTTACCCAGAAACATATAAAATTACATAACATAGGCTGAACGTACATAGTTACTCACCAAGCAATAAAAGTGCTAGAATAAGTATCGGGGAACTCTGAGGTGTACATGAGAGAATGTAAAGAATGCCGTCATCTAACCTAATAAAATCAAATGCACTGAAAATAACAAATTGCTTGTAGTAAAATAAACAATGATTATACAGTATAAATATACATTTACTAATCACTCAGCCCGTCTGCTAAAGATCTACAGCTTGTAAACCACTGTAGGTACTGAATACAGTATATGATATACTCTGTGGGGGTGGGTGAGTAGCACCTATTGTATTCATATGTTAACATATCAATGTAATACATGTAGCCTTACTAGTTACTACATTAAACCAATATAATAAAGTACCATTTAGGATATTTCTCCAGGTTTATATTTGGAGGGTATGCCTATGTATACAAGTGTAGTGCAGGTCTATGTATACTAGGGTGGTATGATGCATCAAAATTTAGATGCTGTTTCAATACTTTGGAGGAGCAAATGGTTTGATACTGTCACGTTGATACTACGCTGCACTTAGCTGCAGGTCCGTCCCACTCACCACAGACTCTGTACCATAGTACGTGGCCCAGTGACATCTGCTGCTGCTAAGCACAGCTTACTATTGAAATTATTGTTTGCTCCTCAAGTCCAGAGAAGGTGGCAAGCGCTCTGCCTCGTACCCTCTGTGTACTCTGTACAGTGCCTTGAACCCCGCACCAGACTCTTCACAGAAATAAATAGGAACAATCTCCCTTCCTAATCCAAGCCTCCAATGATGATCTCAACTAGGAGGGAGAGACTTGTTGCTAGACACTGTTGGGACAGGTAGGGAGGAAAATGTCATGAGTGTCAAAGGCAGTGGATTCCTGATGATGTGTCACTGCCTGTGTCACTTACACTATTAGGAATTGGGACCATGTTCGTGAGCCTGCGGCAGTGTATAAAGTTTATGTTTTGCAGACAGCCAGTGTTGGATTAGGAGATCTATGGCCCAGCAGTGAAATTGATTCTAGGGGCCCTCCATAATACTACTGGTGTACAAGCCATAAAAAAGTCACGCCACTTAACTGGTCCCTTCCGATTTATCATCATTTACAGAGTTTTTGGGCATAAATGATACCAGAATCCTACGCCAGCAAGGAGCTGATGTGGAGTTCTGTCTAGCACATGGATCCTGGAGGATGCACCTAATTTATGGCGAGGCATGCACTTCATTATAAATTAGGCACATGGAAAACATTGTTCTTGATAAATCAGCCCTTATATTTTCTATATTACTCAGAGGTATCGCAGTAAATACAGAAATCCGAGGGTTTAAATGGCCGAGATTGTTGCCATTAGAGCAGGAACTATCACTGCAGCATAATGATACAGTGGTTGGCAAGAATAAAACTACAACTCTCAGCAAGTCCTGGGGGATCTGAGGCTGATGGGGATTGTAGTTCTCAGAGGGTCAGTAATAGCCTGTTAAGACAGTGGAAAATGAAGAGGAATTGAGGCGGACTTCCGGTCTTACAGTTCCCTGTGGCAGAAAGCTGAAGCAAAGCCTCATCTGCTGATCAGCGCTTTCCTGGCTTCCTCATGGTATAACACCCCCTTTCCTGGCTCCCACAAGGTATAACACCTTCTTTCCTGGCCCACACAAATTAAAAGTCCCCTTCCCTGGCCCCCACATGGTATAAAACCTCTTTACAGGCCCCCACATGCTATAAAACCTTTTTTCCTGGTGCCCACATGGTATAATGTCCTCCTTACTGTTGCCATTATGTGCTTTTTATAATGTGAGGCACATTGTGTTATTAATTTAGCACCTCCATGTGCTTCACATTAATAGTAATTACCCCAACATTTACCTCACATATTAATCCAATGTTGCCCATTATGATTGGGAGGTGCTAGAAGGGGTCACTTACTTTAATGTGAGGCACATGGTGTTATGGATTCTTTCAGACACAGAATTGCTGGTATGACTCTGTATGCAGTTCCTGGTTGATATTGACTGTGCTATTAGTGGGAACCCTTTCAATATGCCCAGGTAAAAAAAAAAAAAAGTGTGGCCGCCTGCTGCAGCCCCTGGAAATAAAAATTAAATGCTAGGGACCCCTACAAAGATCACCAATGTCATTTCAAAGGGGTTATCTATGTAGGGTCCATGATCATATACAAATGTTTAGGTGCAATCTCCGACTGACATTTGCAAAAAAAAATTGGCAAATTTCAACTTCATTAAATTTTATTTACCCTCTAACATAATTAGCACAGTGGTCTTACACCAAGGCCCACAGTAACACTAGAGGCCTGTCCACCAAGATTACCAGCTATTACTTAGCCTTTTCCTATGCATGAAACCAGGCATACTAGATTAAAGGTAATGCGTAGTTTACAGTTTACTAATACCAGACACCAAACTGCTGCAACATCATGATGTCAAGTAAATTTTATCTGGATATAGGTTTCCACACAGTTGGGAAGTCTTTCCCTTGCCTATGTTCAATATACATTTGGAGTGTATGTTTATGTATACAGTTAGAGGTAGGGCCAAAACCAGCCTTGTCGCACATACCACATATTTAGGCTTCTTCGTTCATATTATATCAGAGACCCGACATCAGAGGTATACATTGGGAGAACACACTCTTACATCTTAGAATAAGGTTACCTTCACTTTAGCAAGAAGAGGCAGATTCCGGGCTCAGTCTTTGTAGTCAGTAATGGAGTTTCCATAGTTAGATGTATTCACAGGGCAAATACCGTAAGTTATCTGCTGCCTTGAACTCTGTTGTAAATAATGGACAACATGACACTTACCAAACTTTCCACAGTTAAAGGGGTTGGACTAAGTTTTAATATTGTCCTCTATAGACATGATAGGGGATAACATGCTTATCGTAGGGGTCCAGCTGCTGGAACCCCCCCTGGTCATGAGAAAGAGGCTCCTGTACCCCCATCCAAATGGTCAAACCCACTTTGATCAGCATGTTATCCCCTATCCTGTGAATTGGGTATAGTATTAAAACTAGAGACAACCACTTTAAATGTATTCATGGAACAAG
The DNA here is from genome assembly GCA_947044405.1 of Leptodactylus fallax. Classification (NCBI taxonomy): domain Eukaryota; kingdom Metazoa; phylum Chordata; class Amphibia; order Anura; family Leptodactylidae; genus Leptodactylus; species Leptodactylus fallax. Next base: position 2,283,784 of record CAMRHE010000123.1, read on the forward strand.
TGAGTTATCTGTTACATCAAATTCTTCAAATACATTCCATTATGGGCTCGGATTCTGTTCTCACTAAAGGAAATTTAATGGACTTTCCCCAGTTAGATATATCTGCTGCATCAAAATGCAGATTCCAGGCTTGGTCTCTGTTTTCTCCAAAAGGCATGACATTTACAATACTTTCCACAGTTAAAAATATTCATGAAAAAAGTGAGTTATCTGCTGCATCTGGAGGCAGATTCCAGCCTCATTTTCTCTTCTCAATTCTAAACATGACACCTACTAGGAAATGGCACGTGGTGTATTAATAAAGGATAGTCAATTTTAGTCCAGTGAGTGGCGCTTTTCTTCTTTTTTTGGAGTACATATGACACCTACTAGACTTGCCACAGATTCACGGATCAAGTTAGTTAGGCTCTATTCACACTACCGAGGTTCACAACCAAGTGCTGTCCATGATCCATAAAAACAAGCATGCTCTACCATTAGTCTGAGGTCATACATTGCAGAAACGCATGAACCCACAACTTTTCCATTGAAAGTCAATGGGGAAGTTAAAAAAAAAAAAAAAAAAAAAAGTCATACAGAGGCCATACATCATAGCATGATGACATCATCACATCATGCCAGCCAGCATATGTAACTGAAGTATGTAAGCTGAACAGTGTGAGACTGGGAGTCAGTTTTGCACTGGCCCTACAGTATACCCACTTTCTAGTCTCACATTAGTGTGACTCATCAAGTTATACAAAATATTTAAATTGCATAAATTTCCTGAGACTTGCTGTCATGTGACAGAAGTCACCTAATAATTTCAGTAAAGCAAGGTTCATACTAGTGTTCGGGTTTCTGTCCTTTGGGTCTACATGGGGACCCGAAAAACGGAGACCTGGTCTGCTTAAAAAAGCGGTTAAATGCGGAAACTATAGACTATAATGTGGTCCGCCCAGTTTCCACCATTTTTACACTGAAACCGGTGGATTTTCTCTCTGCCGATTCTAATCAGAGTCTGGGACAGAGTCTCCTAAGGAGACTCTAACGCTAGTGTGGACCTAGCGAAAAGGTCAAATTCCCAACATACGCCATAATAGTATGGCAGATGTCAGGTATTATAAATATGGCGGCCGGTCAGGAGCTGAGTGGCCGCCATAGCCGCCAGGTCTCTGCTGTATTATACAGCAGAGACTGCTGCTAATTCCCGCAATCACTGCCCGCACTGATTGTGGGCATTAACCCCCCCAGCACCTCGATCAAAGCCTGGGTGTCTTTTGTCATGAAGCTGGGATCCTATTGAAGGCTCCCAGGCTTGTCTCCCATTCATTTGTATGGCAGGCTGCTTTATGCAGTCTGTCATACAAATGCCAGTATTTTGCAATGCATTAGCATTGTAATGCATTGCATTAATGATCAGACCCCTGGGGGTCTAATAAGTGCAATAAAAAAATATAAAAAACAAAAAGAATTAAAAGTTCAAATCACTCCCCTTTCCCTAGAATACATATAAAAGTACAAAATTGCTGTGAAACACATACACATAAGGTATCCCTGTGTCCGAAAACGCCCAGTTTACAAAGTTGTAAAAATATTTTTCCCACTGTGAATGCTGTAGCGGGAAAAAAAAAAAATCAAAAGCGCCAAACTGACGTTTTCTTGCTGCCTTGTCTCCATAAAAATTTGAATAAAAAGTGATCAAAGCATTAGACATTCCCTAAAATGGTATGACTAAAAAGTACGCCTGATCCCGCAAAAAAATGCATCCTTGTACACGGAAATATAAAAAAGTTACAGGTGTCAGAATATGGAGACTTTTAGAGAAAAAAATTTTTTTGCAAAATTTTAGATTTTTGTTCAGGGGTTAAAATGTAAATAAAACTAAATAATAAATAAATTTGGTATCCCCAGAATCGTACCGAAACATAGAATAGAGGTGACATGTCATTTTGGCTGCTGAGTGAATGCCGTAAAATCGAAGCCCACAAGAAAGTCGCACAAATGCATTTTTTCTCCAATTGTACCCCAGTTTTTCCAGCTTCCCAGTACATTGTACAAAATAATAAATGATACCATTATGAAGAAAAATTCTCCCGCAAACATTACACCCTCATATGGCTCTGTGAACAGAAAAATAAAAAAGTTATGGGGTTTGGAAGGCAGGGAGTCAAAAACAAAAATTGAAAAATTCAGTTAAAGGAAAGATTTTTTTTTAAAAGAAAAAATGTTGTCAAAACAGGACAGTGATAAATTCTTTATGAATGAGGCTGTTACATATGTAATAAAACATTACTGCTGTGTAACCAGACAACTAAAATACAATTTTGCGATTAAGTGCATAAACTGTAGAGCAGGAAAACAAAGCTGTATGCTGACATATACAGTGCTGGCCAAAAGTATTGGCACCCCTGCAATTCTGTCAGATAATACTCAATTTCTTCCAGAAAATGATTGGAATCACAAATGCTTTGGTAATAATATCTTCATTTAATTTGTCTTCAATGGAAAACCACAAAAAGAATTGTTAAAAAGCCAAATTGGATATAATTCCACACCAAACATAAAAAGGGGGTGGACAAAAGTATTGGCACCCTTTGAAAAATCAGGTGATGCTTCTCTAATTTGTGTAATTAACAGCACCTGTTACTTACCCGTGGCACATAACAGGTGGTGGCAATAACTAAATCACACTTGCAGCCAGTTGAAATGGATTAAAGTTGACTCAACCTCTGTCCTGTGTCCTTGTGTGTACCACATTGAGCATGGAGAAAAGAAAGAAGACCAAAGAACTGTCTGAGGACTTGAGAAGCAAAATTGTGAGGAAGCATGAGCAATCTCAAGGCTTCAAGTCCATCTCCAAAGACCTGAATGTTCCTGTGTCTACCGTGCGCAGTGTCATCAAGAAGTTTAAAGCCCATGGCACTGTGGCTAACCTCCCTAGATGTGGACGGAAAAGAAAAATTGACGAGAGATTTCAACAAAAGATTGTGCGGATGGTGGCTAAAGAACCTCGACTAACATCCAAAGAAGTTCTAGCTGCCCTGCAGTCCGAGGGTACAACAGTGTCAACCCGTACTATCCGTCGGCGTCTGAATGAAAAGGGACTCTATGGTAGGATACCCAGGAAGACCCCACTTCTGACCCAGAGACATAAAAAAGCCAGGCTGGAGTTTGCCAAAACTTACCTGAGAAAGCCAAAAACTTTTTGGAAGAATGTTCTCTGGTCAGATGAGACAAAAGTAGAGCTTTTTGGGAAAAGGCATCAACATAGAGTTTACAGGAAAAAAAAGAGGCCTTCAAAGAAAAGAACACGGTCCCTACAGTCAAACATGGCGGAGGTTCCCTGATGTTTTGGGGTTGCTTTGCTGCCTCTGGCACTGGACTGCTTGACCGTGTGCATGGCATTATGAAGTCTGAAGACTACCAACAAATTTTGCAGCATAATGTAGGGCCCAGTGAGAGAAAGCTGGGTCTCCCTCAGAGGTCATGGGTCTTCCAGCAGGACAATGACCCAAAACACAGTTCAAAAAGCACTAGAAAATGGTTTGAGAGAAAGCACTGGAGACCTCTAAAGTGGCCAGCAATGAGTCCAGACCTGAATCCCATAGAACACCTGTGGAGAGATCTCAAAATGGCAGTTTGGAGAAAGCACCCTTCAAATCTCAGGGACCTGGAGAAATTTGCCAAAGAAGAATGGTCTAAAATTCCAGCAGAGCATTGTAAAGAAACTCATTGATGGTTACCGGAAGCGGTTGTTTGCAGTTATTTTGTCTAAAGGTTGTGCTACCAAGTATTAGGCTGAGGGTGCCAATACTTTTGTCTGGCCCATTTTTGGAGTTTTGTGTAAAATGATCAATGATTTGACTTTTTTTTTAATCTTTTTTTTTTTTTTTAAATCAAAAAAAAAAAAAAAAAAAAAAAAAAAACAAAAGAATTTGAATAAAAAAAAATTTTGGAAAAAAAAAAAAAAAACTCTTTTATGGGCGGAGGGTGGCCCCAGTTGGGGTGTTTTTTGTTTAAAAAAAAAAAAAAAAAAAAAAAAAAAAAAAAAAAAAAATAATATTTAAACCAAACCCCCCCCCCAAAAAAAAAAAAAAAAATAATTTAAGTCTTGGTGGGGTTGGAGAGAGGAGAAACAACACCACTATCTTTTTTTTTTTTTTTTTTATATTTTTTGGCAGCACTCCCTCAGTTACTGCCCTGAGTGCTGTCTAGTGCCTACTTAAAGGGATTCTCTGGGAATTTGAAAAAAAAAAAAAAAAAAATAGAAAACTACTGGCTGGGGCTGCAGGGGCCACACTGTGGGCACTGCGATGACGCCTCTTTTTCTTTCCCCTTTTTCTTCTTTAGAGATGGAGAGAGCTAACTTATTAAACTGATTGTATTTTTGCAGTATTGTATATTGATATTTTGTTGTTTTATTGTAGCACATATCACTGTCCTCTCTAATTCTCCCATTCCCCTTTAAATGCTGGATGTGCCACTCGTTCAAGTGCCACAGGAACTACAGGAAATGCAATCTTTGTTTGTCTTTTTTTTTTGGTTTTGGTTTTTTTCTTTTCTTGTAAAAAAAAAAAAAAAATTAAAGTTACAAAAAAATAAAAACATGTCAAAAAGTAATAAAAACTTGTCAGCATAGTTGCATGGATACATTCCTGAATACACAAGAGAATTTTTTGCCTAGGGTGGGTATCGCTGCAGTAGATGAAATGGCTACTGTCCTGTGTGAGAAACTCATCCTAAAATGTAAACAGGACGAGTTACATGCCGCTTGAGACCCCTGGGGCAGATTCACGGTGGAGTCAGAGGTGGCGCTAAATCCTGCTTGTTTCTATTAAGGTTTTTTAAGCACTAACTACAGCTACAGCAGGATCAGCAGGTGACTGTGGAAAAGCTAAGAGGACAGTCTGTGTAGTCTTATAATTATATGCCAATCCTGCCCCTACGAACAGTGCCACAAAAGACCTGTCACGGTAGTAGGCAGCCTGAACAGAAGCAATATTAAGTCCCACTCTTGACTCCTCCTCCACAGGTCTTGGGCAACGGGTAACCCGCCTTTTACCTTCTAGGACAGTGGCAATTTTAATTTACTACAATGATATCCTCAGGCAAAACCTAGTCCTGTATCAAACTAAAGCTTTAACTATTTTTCCAATTGCTGGAGAACCCCTTAAGGCCGGGGCCCCACAAGGCATAAATGCAGTGGTTTGGCCTAGCTAATCCCATCCACACATTGCAGAAAAATACGTGCAGTGGAATCGCTACGGTTTTGGAAACCGCAGCATGTCAATTATACGTACGAAAACGCTGGCGTTTTCCTTACAGGTATATTGAAAGAAGAAAGTCCGCAGAGGAAACCGCTGCGGACTTTCTGTTAAAAGCGCTGCGGGAAAAACAGTGATGCGATCCATGGGGCTAAGGAAGCTTTACAGGAATTTTTTTATCATTCACCATTGTTTGTAATGTACAGCCATCCGATAAGTAGCTGTGTAGTAGGTTTTATTACCAGTAGTATAATTGCTGCTTGTTAAGCTCCATTCTGGTCCTCCGCTGTATCTTGTGACCCACACTCTGAGTGCAGGTCACTTGGAACCACAAAGGACGGGAATGAAGCTCATAAACCTAAATTAAAGCCATCAGTAACAACATGTTCTACATAGCCATATATCTGATGTACTTTACAGGGCAAAACAATTAACAGAGCAAACAATGAAAAAAAAAAAAAAACATGAAGTTCTTCCGTAAAGGATAAAAAAACAAAACACTGAAAGAGACATTACTAGAAATGATAACACTGAAAAAGAGATCATATCTCCCTGATGTTAGGTGAGGCAATGGTTCACTGCAGTATGTAGATAGGCCCAAGTGGTATATGGTGGTATAAACAAGTGATTGATAGGCCCTTCATGTATGACCTGCATGCAGAGATAGCTGTCAGTCACTGATAGCTCCGCCTACTAGACTTCTCAGCATAGAAAGAGCAGAGACTTCAATGGATGAATGACAAATTATACTGAATTGTTTCCCACAAAACTATATATCAATCTGCTCAGCTACTTTTGCTCTATAACATTATGTCTGCAGATTGGACTGCATTTTCTATGTGACAGTTCCCTTTAAGGAGAGGGTGAGTAGGGGTAAAAAGGAGTTATAGAGGCTCATATAATATATAATGCATGAGGATAGTAGCCACACTGCTAGCACACAATACATGTAAAGACAGAAACCTTGTTAGAACATTTTAGGCTGTGTTCACATCTATGTCAGAGGGTCTAATAAGATTTCATCAAAATGCTATTTTGGCCAGTAAGATCTCTGGCCCTGTGATGGAAAACCAAATGACCTTGTTGTAGTTTGTAGGGTATGGCATGCACCTCATTATAAATTTTCAGAATTTTTTGCCACCTGACCCAACTGATATCACAGACTAGCAAATCCCGCACAGGACTTTGTCCCTGGTGGAGAGGATCGCACTTGATATATAGGCTATTTTGTGGATTATACCATGTGCAATGTAAAAGATTCTAAATCTGAATGATAAAGGGAGTTGAAATGTTCTCTCTAAACATATTTATAGACAAGTCTAACCAGATTACTGACACTCATTGTGGGTGTTCCTACATACTTCCTAGTTTCATAGAAACTATTATGTCAAAATGATACACATCTATACCCCAATATACATTGACAACATTATCAAGCACTAAGCAATGTATAGTATTATATAATAAATAGGAAGAGCTTTGTGTATTTTATTCGCTGTGGCATTTATTCTGCTGCATAAGTCTCTCACTAGTAAGATAACTATGAGTTGACAACATTGCTAGAACTGCTGCATCATTTGTTGTGATACGGCATCACTCACTATTAGGGGAGGACTCTCCTAAAGGGGTTGTCCAGGCTAAAATTTTATTTATTAATTAGGCCGGGGTGGTAAAAAAAAAATAAAAGAAAACCATACTCACCTGTCTCTGGCGCCTCCAGTCACGTGACTCCTGAGGCTAATCAGCAGCCTCAAGAAGGGAACCGGGACATTACTATCTGTGACGTCCCCAGTTCCCTTCCTGGGGCCGCTGATGGGCCTCAGCAGTCACGTGACTGCTGAGGCCAATCAATGACCTCAGCGGAAGGGAGCCGGGACATCACGGCCAGCAAGAAATTCAAAAGCAAAAAGGCAGGACCGGACTGGGAGGACATGACACCAGAGCATCGGGGACAGGTCAGTATGTTTTTTTTTTTTACTTCTTTCACCTCACCCAGCCTAATTTAGAAAATATTGTTAAGCCTGGACAACCTCTGTAAGTAAATGGCAGTTTTGCCAAAGTTTTTCTTGGGCAAGATAAATAATACATGGCTACTATGGGTTGCCTGTTAAAGGTACAATATTTTATATTTGGACAAATCTTTTGCTAGTCTTTCCCTTACTGTCTGATAATAGGGAACCCTAAACCTGATCTCACCTAAATACGCAGGCCGATGCAAACTGAATGGGGGAGAAAACTCTCTCTACTGCGATCATTCCTCCTCCATTTGGCCTCATGGATTGGCAGCACTACGAAGATGTGATCAGCCGACCAGTGAGCGTTTGCTCGCTGATCAGCAGCACTATTAGACAGAGGTATTATCGTTCCTAGGGGGGCTTGTTGTCGATAACAGCCCTGAATATCAGTTCATCTAGTAGGGTCTTAAGTCATTGGGTGGTCAATCTCACATTCTACACAAGTCTGAAATCTAAAGTTGCCCATACACATAAGATAAAAGGTTAAAATGGCCAATTTTGACTATTTCACTCAACCATTGTCTGACAAAATGGTATGCAATGGCTGACAGCATACTTCTGGTTGGCCAAAATGTGATCTTCCAAGTTGAAAAATTTCGACCATGGCTGCCCAGCCATTTTTTACTTTACACAAGTCCACTAAATTTGTTTTCTTTTTTTTTTTAACTAAAACTGGTTCCCTTATTGCCAGTTTTGTCTCATGCTCCAAGTGCGATTGATTTTCTGCATCGCCGGCTTAACACTGACGCTACGTTCACACAGAGGAATTTGCCACAGAATTGAGGGCGGATTTCGCCCCAGAATCCGCCTCCCATTGTTTTCAATGGGAGGCAGAGATCGCAACAGGATGCGGAAAAAAGAAGCGTTCTGCTCGATCTTGCTTGAGACTCCCTGCTGATTAAGCCCATTCATCCGGGCCTTATCAGCAGCGGGATGCCGTGGCAGAATGCCGATGCACTGCATCAGCATCCTGTCATGGCTAGACCGCGGTGAAAATGCCAGCAGCGGAAAATGAAGAGGAATTCCTCTTCATTTTCCGGCATGTGAACATACCCTTAGTGCTGTACATCACATTCATCCAGGGCAACAGTATATGACATACACAAAGATATTTGTAGCTTGCATATAAAAATACATAAAACATCCCTTTCAAAATTTTGTAAATTATATATAGGTTTCTACCTTCAATGTAGATGACATTGCACAACTAACCATCATAATATTGATATTATGCTAATAGCGGCAGACTGGATTAATACGTTCTGATTCCTTATGCATAATGAATTTTTAATTGTCAGTGACAGATAATTAAGCTAATGTTCTCAGAATATGCATGCAGAAGGTTAAACAACAAAGGAAAGATTATCTAAACCTGTGCAATGGATTTCATGCTCTAGTAAGATAAATATTGGCAATTCTTCCTTTTATGTGGATCAGTCACATAGAAATATTATAGAAAGGGCAACTTTAACCAAACAATGCACCTGCACCAGGGCCTATGGCAGTATGAGGAACCCTGGCAGCCGTCCCAGATTTCAGGTGCTGTCCCACTGTTGCAGGCTGCATGTAGATGCAGATAGAGTTGAATACAATGGCGAAGCAAAGAGGCATCAGCTCCCTGCTCCACCATTCACTAGTTTGGCACAGATAGGCGTGATAATTATTTCATTGCTCCTGCTGTTGTGAACCGGAGACATAAAACGCCACCTAGCCAGTGTTCTACTGGCCTGCCCGGGATTTTTACTATCAGGCTGGTAATTTTTTTTTTTTTTTGCTGGTATTCTTTGCACATGCACAATACATACCTTCCACACTTCTCAGGCCTCTCTTTACTGAGATGGTAGAATGGGACATAGACTGGCAGGGGAACCAAAGAGGAAGCATAAGACCCCTCCTGTTCCATCAGGGCTGTCACTCAGTAGAAGGGGATGTCAAGACAGAGAACAGCTGGGCTGCCGCTTCCTGCACAGTGACAGATGGCTGTCATTTTATACATCTGCACCGCTTAAGAAAGCCTATTCCCCTAGCCTATTACAAGTGAGGACAACTTGTACACAAGATGGGGGTTTTCTGGACTCATATATTATACAAATTTAATTTATCCTATATATCTCATTATCTAGATTTCCTGATAATCGACATATCCCACATAGATCATCATCAGATCAGGAAATGCAGGGACATATACTGGTCTAACTAGACACTAGCATGCTACTGATCGAGAAAACCTGGGGGACCACAACCCCTATATGGGAGCTGTGATGGTGGTCATTTGGTTTCTCAACCAGTTTTCCAGAAATCAATCTTGATATGGACTTTGCCAGATCCTGTTTGCATGCAGCAGACTCTCGGAAGGGTCTGTCCCTAGCTGTCTAGGGCATCATCCATACTGCTGGGGGTTGAACTGAAGGCTCATCATTGCTCATATATTGGGAATTGGTGCAGCTCTGCTTGGTTTTAAATTGGCAAAATATTGTACTAGATGGGCACTGTAATGAAGGCGTCTAATAGATTGCTTAATGTGCGCACTGTATGGCAATATCTGCGTAAGGTATTGTATTCTGGCCAACTAAACATGCATAGTGGTCCACATTTACTAATAGTTAGACAACTTAGATTAGACAGTCTTAAATTACACCAGGTTTATCACAATGGTTGATGCCGCAAGATAAATCTGGTACAACTTTACACTGGCTAGTCTGATTTTTAATCTAAGCCACACCCTTGTCTAGCCAGTCAGAAAAATGGCCTGAGGCCCCACGTAGTTCCCCGCAGTAAAAAAGGGTTGTGAGAGGAACTGCAGTGGCAACGCATTGCAGTATTCCCCACGGCGCTTTTCACACAAAGTTTCCTCTGCAGACTTTCTGCTGCAATTATACCTATAGGGAAACCGCCAGCGTTTCTGTAGGTATAATTGACCTGCTGCGATTTTCCAAAACAGCAATAGTTTTGGAAATCGCAGCGTGTCCGCTACATGTATTTTCTTGCAGTGTGGGGATGGGATTCGCTAGAATCCCATCCACTACACAGTGACTGTAAGGCTAAGGTTAAACATTGGGGAAAAGCTTTTTTGTTGCAGATGTGAACCCAGCATTTGTTCCAAAGTAATAGTCTATATATGTCAATTAAACTTGACTTGGGCAGGGGCCCCACATGGCGTAAACGCCGCAGTTTTTGCCGCAGCGTTTTACAATCCCTGTAAGGTGGATGGGAATTTAGCGAATCCCATCCACACATTGCAGAAAAATACGCGCAGCGGAAATGCTATTGTGGTTTTGGAAATCGCAGCATGTCAATTATACCTACGGAAACGTAGTTTCCCTATAGGTTTAATCGAAGCAGAAAGTCCGCAGAGGAAACCTCTATGGAATTTCTGTGAAAAGCGCTGCGGGAAGACTGCAGCAGAAATGTATTGCGTTTTTCATACCGTTTTCTGAGTTTTTCTAGGTGGACTTTGTTTTTAGCTGCGTTTCACTACATGGGGCCTTAGCCTAAAGCACTAAAATGTCAGGTTGTGGTGGGATTCTTCTAGGGACTCTAATTTCTTCCCACATATACATAAAGTCTGTAAGTTTCATTATTCGATATAAAGACGGGAACTGAAGAAGGACTACAATTTCTGTACAGCACTACTGAATATTTTGGAGCTATATAAACAAGATAAAACTTTCGCCTTTGTTTCTAGAAGCTTTGCTTTTACAGGTTGCTCTCCGTAGATTTAGAGGTTGCTGCTGTTAAGGTGTGCACAAGTGTAGTTGCAGTGTGTTTTATATCATTCATTATAGATAGGATCAAAAAGTTCGCTCCACCCTTGTATAATTTCTTCATTGATTTATAGGGAGTGTAGTCACACGTGTCACTTACCATAGTTCTAGGTAACAATGTTCTCCAATGCCCAAAGTAATGTCAATGTGGGAAAACATGGGTGAAACAAGATGTCGGTCATTTAATTTATTAAAATAGGTTTGTTGCTTTATACCGCAAACACTTGCAGGAGTTTAGGGGGAGAGAAAAAAAAAAAAAAAAGAAAAGTAAAACATTAAAAAAGTGGAATGTATCAGTGACATTCAAAAGCGTAAGGTTTAAAACTGTGATAGGTCCGAATGTCCTGATATCTCCAAGTTTTCACCTTCAAAAAAAAAAAAAAAAAAAAAAAACACCTTTCCAAAATGGTAGCAAAACTACCACACAATAAAGTCATTGTTTGAACTGTGTGAACTGTCCTGGAGTGTATGTCCCATATCTGTTGGCAACATTTGTAAAACCAGTCCTCAACCCCTGGGTGTTGCCAATGCCTGACACTCCAAGTCCTTGGCTAAATGTAGCACCATATGGTGCAGAACCATAATGAAGTCCTAGGCCATATGGCCTTGCTTGAGCACTTGGAAGAATGACAGGATTGATATTTTTGCCTGGTGTATTAAAGGCAAATTCTGGAGGTGGGCTGCTGGGTTTCGAAGGTGTTGAAGTCAAAGGACTTAATTCATCAGCTGGAGATTTCATCTGAGATGGCATCTGAATTATGTGATGGTCTGAGATGTTCAGCATGTTAGGTGGCATGGGACCAGAAGACAAGACAGGCCTGGCCCATTCATCTTTGAAGATCTGAACAGTCAGAGTACAAACTAATGTATTGAGGCGGTTTGTAACATGCGCCAGAACCAGCTGCTCATTTGCGTCTCTTCTAATCCGGACATGAACGGATCCAGCCTAAAAAGGAGCAAAAAAAAAAATATATATATCTCTTACATATATACATAGTAAAAATAAAATGATCTAATGGCAGTGGTGGGAAAACCAGATAAACAAATATTTTTTATTGAAATATTTTGGGGGGTACAATCCTGAAAACTGCAATAGGTTCAGCTGGTCATTGCTGCAGACCCACAATGGTTATGTTTGTTTTCCTTGCTGTGCCCCTGCAGGGAATACAACTTGTAATGAAGAGATACAGCTCTGTAGATGGATGATTTTTACTAAACACCTAATGGTTACTGTATGTACAATAGGGCATCTAAAAACATATATTCTACTTGATTGGAGAGGGCAGTATTTATTTATCATATGCTTATGGCCAACCACATACTGTAGATCTCAAATTATAGAAGGTAACATTTATCCTTATAGCGCATATAAAATTAGCTTTAAAAAAAAAAAAAAAAAGTTTTTATGCAGATAGCTGCTGCGAGGTGATAACCCCATTGATACACATACCATGGTCCCAAATCCCAGAGTCCAAAAATGCTCATTGCGAACTTCAAGAACTCCGTCCAATGTAGACACCTACAAAAATTCCACAGTATTAACACATTTAAGATAAACTACCTGATAAATGCAAAATCCATGTTTTTACCATTTTACATAGATGTAATGTATCTGAGTGCCTTACCAGATACCTGTAGATTACTCCACAATAAAAAAAAAAAAAAAAAACGTATATACATAGCACAGAGCCAACAGCTTTCCACCTCCATACAGTACACAGTATGGGCATTGGAAGTGACCCTAATCAGCTGATCCATGTAGGGGGTCGCCTGTCACATATTTAGGATAGGCCATAAATGAAAATTCCTGGACAACCTCTTTAAAGGGAGTTTGTCACCATGAAACCAGCCATAGGGCAACACAGTTGAGCACCATCTTACCTTTAAGCAGGCTAACAGATGTACAAGTGCATCTCAATAAATTAGAATATTTTGAGCCGTTCACTCATTTCAGTAATTCAATTCGTAATCAGCATCTTCCATGATTGTGTGTCCTACTGAACCAGACTGAGGGACCATTTAAAGGTTTAGGAAACCTTGGCAGGTGACACACTGAATTTACAATACTGAACTTTTTTACAATATTCTAATTTTCTTAGATTTGGGTTTTCATTACCTGTAATCCATAATCAACATTTACAGAAATAAAACACTTATAGAAATAGAACACTCTGTGTGTAAAGAATCTAGAAAATATAGGAGGTCACTTTTTAAATTTAATTACTGAAATAAATAAACGTTTCAAAATATTGTAATTTATTGAGATGCACCTGTACATTACCTTGCAATAAGATGATCCAAATGAGGCTGACGTGTATTTGGGAAGTGCCTCAGCATAATGTCCTCTACAATGCACTTTGAATAGTTTGATGTTAAGTTTCCTGTTGACAGACTCCCTTTAAAGAGACCTGTCATTTTAATTTGTTTATGTAATTAGGTGAATATAATGCTTCTCCTATCAGCTCCTCTCCTGCCCGCTAAACTGCTCAATTCACTGCTTATTTCTGTCTTGATTGAAGACAGGCTACAGTTCATAGAAGTCTACAGAGAGAAGCGGGGGAGGAGTGAGTCAGAAGCAGAGAGAAACAGACCGCCTGGAGCAGTTACAGTAAGATTTCTATCTCACCAGAGTTATCCACATCTATACTAAGCAGTACTGCTAAAACCTGCTGGAAAACGGACTTGTTTACTGTATCAGCATGTCCAAGTACTTGTTTCTCTCTCACTGGGCTCCATCTCCTATGCCCTCCATAGACTTCTATGTAACCTGATCTGTATACGATTCTTCAGCAGAGACGGATCTGAAAGTGAACTGTGCAGTTTAGAAGGCAGGAGAGGAGCTTATAACAGGGGACTGAAGCATTTTCCTAAAATAAGATATATTGCAAAGTTTCTTATATTCCCCTGAACTATTCATTTAGAAAAAAAAAAAAAAAAAAAAAATTATTTTCAAAATTTTCTCACTCTTTAAAGGGGCTGTCCAGGATTGGAAATAAGGGTCTTTATTTCAGAATCAGAGCCATGTTTGTCACTGGGCTACATTAAGAGAATGGTTGCCACACATTAATGACAGAACCTGAGTATGTACTGCCAATGTTCTCTTTTTCAAGCCATCAGTCTAAACAGACCAAGGCTGTCCAAGGATGTTTCTTAACTAAAGCAGAATACAGCTGGTTCCTTGTTACTCAAAATTCATTTTGAAAACCTAGACTCAATAAAAGGCCAAGTCTGTTTAGTTTAGGCCACCATCTTTATGATGTCACATGTTGCAGCAGGTAGGTGCACAACAGAAGCAGAGTAAACCTATCAGAAATGCAATTTAAAACAGTCCATATATTCAGTGTTTGAGGATATTGGAGCACGTGCACCGCACTGCTGCATCATGTGTGTTCATTTGTTTTTGCACTGAAGTCACAGCATCCATGCATCTGCACATTTATTACACTTTGATAGGAGGTGCTAACTTTTGTCTGCAGTTTCAGCCTTGGCTGTCACAACATCAGTTTCCAAAACAACATGTCCACCTTTATACACATTGCTTATACTGGTGTATCCAGTACTTAACACTTGTGCTTGGAAGAGGCTGAAGGTGCGGTTATAGAAAGACATGTAGCAAGTAATGTCTAAATGCAAAGGACAGCCTCCTCTTCCTGACATTTATCATATATAAAATGACCAGCATGCGGTGACAGAACAGTAGGACATCTGATGTGCAAATGGTGGGTTGGGACTAGTATCGTCGATCACCATGGTTGTGCTACCCAAAGCAACAAACAAATTGACTGAGTTCACATCTGTATCACGGTATCCATTCTTCTGATCCATCGCAGGATCAGAAGAACAGAAAAAAATGGTCCATCTTTTGACGGACAACAATGGAATCCAAGGGACCCTTTTTTTTTTTTTTTTCTAGACGTCAAAGTCGTGCTTGCAGGACTTTTTTAGTCTGGAATTTCTGCTGTACTTTGCATTGGAGACTGAACAGAGACTCAAACTAAAATGTGAACATAGCGTCACTCCCATTTTCTGGCCACTATATATGATTTTACTTTAAAGGGATTGTCCTACTCCCAAAAAAACTTAAAGTTAGCAAATTGTCCGGAAAAAAAGAAAAAACATAACTCATCTTTACAGGACCTCCTTTTCATCACTGGCAGCCTGCTGTTTTTGGTTCTTGGTGGCTCTTTGTTGCCAGGTGACCGCTGCAGCCAACTGGGGGCCTGGAAAATCTGCAGCTTTTAAGTTTTTTGGGGAGTCGAACAAAAATTTATGAAGTCTTATCCAAACATGTATTTCTAATTCATGGATCGTCACCTCCTATGTCTACTTTTAATTAGAAAAGGTGTATTGTAAAATCAATATTTAGTCTATGGTTTCCTTTTCTTACCTCTCGAAGCAGTTTATCCAGTTGACCAATGACATGTGGTGGTGTTGTCTTGAGGGAAACAAAAACATTTGTTACAATGCATGTCCAATTGACTTGAAGACAATATTAGGTAAACCCGCAATCAGACGCCACAACATACAGTAGTGTAATGTGATACATATCGGAAGCACAGATGTTTATAGAAAACACAAGGATCTGTTTGTGCATGTGTTGCATTTGGCTCCATTTCATGTGATAAGTATTTGTCAGATCTATCACTCACTGTTACTGCTACAACACCCATAAGTGATAGATACATTCGTGTTAAAGGCAGATGCTTGTACATGTGATGGGAAGAACTTGATTTGCAAGTGTTTACACCTTGATGTTAAGAGATTACATTTCACAAAGTATAAAACTACTCATGAGGTAGGTTACCGGCCATTCAGAACAGAGGTGGAGTATACCGTACCAGACAAAGGGTGGAAAACACCTATCCCTATAGGGGTTACTTTACATATTTTAGAATAATAGTACACTAATCGGAATTAAGTAGTAAATGGAACCAGGGGTGTAAATGGAGGCAGGGCCAGGCAAAGAAACTGCCTGAGAGCAACTAGGGCAAAAGACATGGGGGGGGGGAGGTGCAGGGGGAATACTGACCCTGAAACAAGTCAATTTCTAAACGCTAGTTTCTCAAATATACTCATAATGATTGATCTACCTTTCTTGTGGTAATACATCCTAAATCTGGAGGAACTTACAATTTTCCATATTGACTAATCTACATTCTTACAGTAATGAACGTTTTTTTTTCTGTCTTTGCTTACTTGAGCTGTACTAGTCATACTGTGGGCTACTAACACTGAAAGACCCAACGAGAGCCACAAAAGACCCTTCCTACCTTGTTAACACTACCAAATGGCATTACAGATGAAGGAAGAAAAACATTCCAAAAACTGTCATATAAAATGGCGCATCTGGTATGACAACTTTGCATTCAATGCATTCAGGAGGCTGTATAATATTTTCACTGTATAGATTATTGTCCCTGATAATAATTAGCTTTGTAGAGGCGGGATCTCTAGGTCCATGGAAAACAGTGGAGTCGGTCATATGACCCACAGCGTCAGCAGGGGAAGTTGAGGAATGAGCCGTATGATTGTCGCAGCGCAGGAACATAATCTATAGTACCGTAAACTTAGTATATGGCCTCCGGCAGCTGCATCAGCTGATTGGTTTGGGTGTCGGACCCTGACCGATTTGATACTGATGACCTATCTTGTGCTTAAGTCATCAGTATCAAATACCTTTAGTTCCTGGACAACCCCTTTCAGCTGCAAGTCTTTAGATCAAAATGTCCCTGTATCAAGAGAAACCAACATGAAGTCAATCGTGTCCAAGTTTTGGGCTGGTACTAAATATTCCTTTGTTTTTATATGGTTTTGGTATGGAAACATGAGCTAGTAAACATGTAAAACAGGCATGTAAATTGTTGAAGATGAAGTAAGGCCACATTCCAAACTGGTGTACATAGATAGCAGCTACTCACATCAGTCCCTGTCCCCAGTGGGCCTTACTAACTACTCACCTTCTCTCAGATAGGCAGTTATACAAACACAGCATAGCATACCATAAGCTAGGTACAACCCTCTCAGTATTTTCTTGCAAGTAGGATTGAAACTGAAATGCATGTATAAAAATCCAAGCATTTGGAGGTCTACACTGTCAGATCCAAACCAAGGACCTCCATGCTGCAGGCTACTGTTGCTAACCACAGACTTTGACAATGTATATTTGATATTGCACAAAGTCGTTAAACCAGCAGGAAATGTCTTTACCAAAAAGCAATCCTCTTCACAGAAAGGAAAATGACTGAACCCCTATGCAGCAGGAGCACAAGATGACTTTAAAACAGACCCTCTCATGGTGGGCACAGAGTCTGAAAACTGATATATAAGGATCCTACCATCTTGAAGAAAAGACGTGTGCCAATGTTTGAGATTGCCAGAGTCACCAAGAACACAGAATTTTCTCTTTTAGGGTGTTAATGGGTAAGGCCTCATAGTCCCAACTGTGCAACATATTAAAATGGCAAATCCACATCTGGGATCCAAACCTATCTTCAGAACAGCAGTCCCCCAACCCCAGTCTTGCGGCTACTGTGAGGAAAGGTGGGACAGCACACTTGTCTATTATTTTTGAATTCCCATAGAACTGAATAGAGAGAGACGCACATACGCGGTTATCTCTCCACTCATGATGGTTACAAGTCTGGGGTGAGAGACCCCATTGTCGACAGCTGTGTTCCAGAGGTGGGACGCGCATCTATCAAACATTTATGATATAGCCATATGTCCCAAATAGCTAGAAAACAGAACTAAAAAACATTTAATACTTCTTATAAATATATCATAAAACATGTAAAAGATGATGTCCCTGTATAAACTAGTGACTATGACAGTATTCATAAACCTGCCATGAACTAGAACAGGGATAAGCAACCTTCGGCACTCCAGCTGTTGTTAAACTACAACTCCCAACATGCATACTTGCTCTGCTGTTCTTGGAATTCCCATGGAAGTGAATGGAGCATGTTGGGAGTTGTACTTTCACAGCAGCTGGAGTGCCGAAGGTTGCTGACCCCTGAGCTAGAAGAAAGCAATATTAAAAGTGTTTTCCAGGAGTTGAGTTTTGCTAACCTATCCTTTTACCCCAATCTGAATTTTTTTTCCGGCTTTCCAGTACATCATTTAGATTAGTAAATAGTGCCACTGCGAAATACAATTTGTCCAGCAATAAAAAAAGCCCTCTTATGGTTATACCAGTGAAAAATGTAAAAAGTTATAGGGAATAAAATACAAAAATGAAAATTGGCTTGGTCCTGGGGCAGCCTCAACTACTACAAGAAGTGCATACACGCCGGCGCCGCCCTGCAGTAGCGATGGGTGCATATCCCAGAAGTGGGACCTGCAACTATTAAACCTTTCTTATAACACCCAAATAACATCATTGATACAATTTTACTTTTTATTTTAAGCCAATGCCATATATTACTGGGAAATCTTAAAGAATAATTGAGCTACATTAGATTAGCCGTTTTCTGCAGGTAGAATACATCTGGCCCTATAAGTGACCCCTTGCCCTATTGCAAAATGCCGCTAAACCAAGGAAAGTGGAATGCAAGAATTTGCTTCTTATCCAACCAGTATACCTACATACATACTTATATCAATACAACCAAGGAATGTTGACATTCCTTAAGGTACATGACTACAGATACCTGAGCTTCTCTTGCTAGATTGTTTACAACAGAAATATCCTACCCATATTACCTATTTGGAACACATTATAAGAGCACCCCCTCTTTGAAACCAAACTCCATTTGCCAAAATGGAAAACTGCTGCACGAGTGAATCTCCCTTTGAGGACCCAGCTTGCCCATGGCTTCCCCCAGGGGATAACAGCTGACTAACTTATCAATGAAGAACCCACTAGATCAGGGGACAGAAACCCTCGGCATGTGTGCCAAGAGTGGCACGCGAGGCTTATTTCCCTGGCATGGGCAGCCCGAGTCCTCACTCAGCTGTTTGATCAGACCAAACACGGACGAAATGAAACTGCTATTATTATACTGTGGGGTATAATATTATACTCAGAACCCAGAGTATAATAAGTGGAGGGCCAAGAGAGGTGATAAACAATGCTACTCACCTTCTCTGCGCTCTGCAGCGTCTCTGTGCTCTGCAGGCACTTCTGCCTGAAGTAAGAGACCGCTAATAGGGCCTCAGGGGTCACGTCGGCGTCATTATGCATAATGACGCCAACATGACCCCTGAGATCCAATCAGCGGTTTCTGACGTCAGGGAGAAGCACTGAAGACAACAGAGCCGCTGCAGAGCGCAGGGAAGGTGAGTAGCATTGTTTATGTTTATCACCTCTCTTGGCCCTCCACTTATTATACTCTGGGGTCTGAAGAGACCCCACAGTATAATAATAGCTAGTGAGTGGCGAAAACTGGAATATTATAAACGTTGGATTATTATACTGTTTGGACGGGCCACTATGGGACATAATACCGTGTGCAGGGGCCGCTATGGGACATAATACCATGTGCAGGGACCGCTATGGGATATAATACCGTGTGCAGGGACCACTATGGGACATAATACTGTGTGCAGGGACCGCTATGGGACATAATACCATATGCAGGGACCGCTATGGCTGTGGGACATAATACCATGTGCAGGGGCCGCTATGGCTGTGGGATATAATACCGTGTGCAGGGGCCGCTATGGGACATAATACCATGTGCAGGGGCCGCTATGGCTGTGGGATATAATACCGTGTGCAGGGGCCGCTATGAGACATAATACCATATGCAGGAGCTGCTATGGGACATAATACCATGTGCAGGGGCCGCAATGGGACATTATTCTGTATAATGGTGTGTTTTCAGTATTAAAGGGATTCTATCATTGGGAAACCCTATTTTCACTAACAGCACGTCGGAATAGCCTTTAGAAATGTTATTCTTCTCCTACCTTTATTTTTCTGTTCCATGCTGCCATTTTGGAGAATTTTCTTCTTTCTTTTTTATGCAAATTAGTCTTCAGAAACAGATCCCGAACAGACACGGTGAGCGGTTGCTGACGCTGAGAGGCGGCGCTGGACCTTCCGAGACGCCCCTGTGCTTTCTGAAGACTAATTTGCATGAAGAAAGAAGAAAATTCTCCAAAACGGCAGCATGGATCAGAAAAATAAAGGCAGGAGAAGAATAGTCTTTCTAAAGGCTATTCTGACGTGCTGTTAGTGAAAATAGGGTTTCCCAATGATAGAATGCTTTAAGGATGTGTTTTTGCACAGAAAACAGTCTTTTTTTGTGTTGAAAAATGCACCATGTGAATGCAGTTATACATTGAAGTAAAAGTTCCAGTGGCCTAAGAATATAACTGCATCCATATACATAGTGTATTTCCTCCATAAGGCTGCTGCCATACAGTGCTCTTGGGCACACACATTTACCACTAATTGCGGGATGCACATGTACTTTTCATTGCTTCTAATGGGAAAGTACAGGTGTATCCCAGGAAATGGTTTGTGGTATATGACTTTAGTTTAGGTGTCGTCAGCCTTACAATTATTTACCAGCACTCCAAGTACCTCATCTAGATGCACTAGATGGTCAGAAGATACACATAAGACAGCACCTTTAAAAAGGTAGTTACCACCATCAAAATTGCTTCTAAACCACTTCTATGCTGTTGTAGGGCCGGTTATTGACATACTGAACATTCCTTACTTGTGTGAAATTGCAATCTTACTGCTGAGAAATTCCACTTTTTTCATAGGCAAGTGAGCTTTTCAGTGCACTCAGAGTGGGGCCACACCTGCTGTAGCAACTTTTTTTTTTAGCGGTCACCACCTTGTGCCACCCCCAAAACAGAGAGACTCCCATTTTGCATGGAAAACGATTTGCAGCAAGCACAAATTAAAGGGTGCTCCACCAAGTGTGGCCCTGTCCTGAGTGCACCAAATAGCTCATTTGCACATGGAATAATAGTTGATTTTCTCTAATGAATAATTTTAATCCCTATCCCTAACTAATGTGATAAGTGATAAGTCACCTATTCATTTCTTTTTAATGTGTGTAACACGACTGCTTTATTGCTCACGTATTATGGACACAACCTCTGAAGTTCCTGCGGTTCATCATTATTGGTGATAGAGTCTGATGACCTACTGGAAGTCCAGGTGTTTCATTTTTACTGTTGGCGCAAAAAAAAAAAAAAAAAAAAAAAAAGCACCCATCTGAAAACTGCCAAAAACTGGGATTTTATATGGTGACATTTAATGGGTAAAAATGTATTATCTGACTGACGGAACTGCCGTTTGTCAGAAATGTTTTATACATTCATCGCTAGTGATAATCGCTATTGCTATTATTTTAGCATGTAACGGATATCGCTAGAGAGGCGGTCGCATATTTTACTCTATAAAGATCAGGTATCGACAGGACAGGGACAGTGAAAAAATGTGAACTTTATCAGTGACTTTGTGTAAGTGTTTGGTGCAACTCTTTTGTTGCTGCAACCTGGACGATGGTAAATGTCTGGGTCACAGCGCCAATAACTTCCTGGTTATGTTATATTCAGAGGGGAATTACATAAGAATACCCCTGTGATTAGGCTCAGAGGGGTATTACATGATCCCTCTATGTGACAATCAGAGAGCAAAAGTACAGTATGCTCTCTTATTGGTAGGAGAGGGGATAACATGGACAGAAGTCCCTGCTAATCGCCCCCCCCCCCCGGGTCATCTGCAGCTTTTGCACAGACAATGATGAGCTATTGTGTCTGCAGTCTGCAGCTCCTCCTCCCCCTCCTTCCCTAGCTCTAAGATGCTGCCTGAGGCAGGAGGGGGTGGACACTTTAAAGCCCCATATCTCAGGATCTATTAGGGCCACAAATATGCAACTGGATTAATTTTAAAGATGAGAATCTCATCTTTAAATTGATACAAAGATCGTCATGATAGACCTTAGAATCAGAGCGATTCAATGTTAAAACGATGTCGGGAATTGAGATCTGCATTGGGATTTCAGTGCAGAACATCGTTTTCACCAGAGAATCGCTCAGGATGTGTAAGGACAATCATGGTGGTCTTGATATCACTTTAAAGATGACATTCTCATCTTTAAAATGAATCCAGGTATTTCTTTATAGCTTTAACCGATCCTGAGCAATTTGCTCAGGTACAGTAGTGAAGCCGGCAATTACCGGCTTCACTAATGTACATACACTGTGAAAGAAGCCGGGTGATGCCGCATCCATCTTCAGGCGGCATCCGGCGCTAATGAAATTTTAAGGAAGCCGGATGGAAAAACACTGCAGGTAGCGTTTTTCCATCCGGCTGAGGACAAAACTGATGCCTCTTGTGCCAGAACTGATCCCATAGAAAACTATGGGATCCATCCTGGCATCAGATTCCCCTCCGGCTTGTGTACACCACGCCGGAGGGGAAACTGATGGCTGCACCGTACATATGTGAACGCACCCTAAGAAAGTATATAGAAGAGGGAGAATCAATTGAACGCCATAATAAATCCAAGCCACAACATCTACCAACCACTGCCGATGGCATAGGCTCAGCTCCTGCACCAAGCAATATGAACTAGAGCTATTAATGTCAGTCGTGGAGTGGAAAGTGGCTAAAAGGATATGATATCTCAAAGATAACATTTCTCTAAATATAGCCAAACTGGAAATCAGCTATTTATCATAAGTCTGGCTTCGTGAAGACCCCACATCATTAGCCAGCTATCACCAGGGAACATTTTTTTCCATCTAAATATTGTATTACCAATGAAACACTAAAATGAAAAGATGACCATATAATACATGGGAGGGCTGCAGTGAGAATGGCTCTTTGCCCTCCCTTACAGTAAAAGCAGGTTCCAAAAAAACCCTGCACTCAGCAGAGGCTAAAGGCAATATATTATATAGAGAGACTTCTGAAACTAGACAAAATAATCAGATCATACAATGTTACAACGGAACCTGTACATAATAATGAAAATAACCTTACTTGGAGTATAACTTTGCCACTGTACACACTCATTGGATACATGGTGCCAAACGTCATAAGAGCAATGGCGACAGCTGATGCAGTGTCCACTGAAAAATAGTTGCTGCAAGGACAAGGTGAGTATTAATACTATGTAATGATATCCTAATGATATCAAGTTTCTTACATACATTATTGGTAATGGAAGGAGATTAAAGAGGTTATCTCAGAAATTGAAAATAAAAAAAACAACAAAAAACCCTATGTGAGGTGATGTGATGCACACCATTGTGTTAACACTATCAATGCAAAAACTCTGCAGTATCATGTTCAGCCTTTTAACCTTTCTTTACTCATTCCTCTACAACTCCTTTCACTTGCTTGTAACACGTGACTATCAAGCAATTTCATCTCCCAGGAATACACTGCGGTCTGGCTTTTGCTAGCTCTATGTACTGCTCTAGCACTTACTCAATAGCAGAAAACAGAGAAACATAGATCTGGATTTTGCTTCATTTTTAATAATGAATACCTATTGTACATAGTAATAACTTTGACTGCATGTTTTGAAGCATGTTGCTTTTAATAAGAATACCCTTTTAAAGGTGTACCAAGGGATTCTTATCTATGCAGCTTGTTGAGACAACATGGTTGCTTCTTTGAGTTTAACTTGTGCCTCAGAAACTTATCTTTTGCATTTAATGAGGACCTTTCACCACCTCCAACAAGTCCAGTTATTTACATAATTTAATAGTTGGTATTTTTTCTCTAGCCCCCACCATTCCCAAGCAATTTTTGGTGACTGATATGCTATTTAGTCTGTACTTTCAATGAGGGCAGAGTCAGGAAGGAACAGGCAAGGTGATTGATTCTGAGCTCTGACACTGGCTGCCTCTGATTGGAGCTCTGACTCACACCCATCTGCCTGACACCGCCCTCTGACATTACAGAGCTGAAATAACACATCAGGCAGCAAAATGAACAACGCTTGTTGCTCAGGAACGGTGGAGGCTAGAGAGAAAATTCCAACTGTGATGGAATCGGTCAAGCAGCTCCTATTGACAGATGCCAGGAAATTGGATTGGTGAGGTAGTGAAAGGTCCTCTTTAAGTGAAAATTTAAAGGAGTATTCTGGGACCGGCACATTAATAGCAGTGAAGGTCAAACTGTCGGCACCCTGTTGATCCACTGTTTCTAGGGAGGTTCAATTGTCTTTAATATTCACATATGTCCAGCTACCTTCACTTTGCCAATCTAGTAGCAGACACTTGACAGGGACAAAGTTGCAGTACCCTGGCACTACCACTGCTATAGGTACAGAATGCAGGTACACAGACAGATGTAAACATTGATGAGGCTTGCAGCACTCACACGAGAGCCACAGTTAAACCACATCGCATTGAGTTCCCATTAGGAAAAAAGTGCAGTTATGCGGTCACAGAAATTTTTCACCACAGATCTGTATCAATTCTAACCATGGCATGTGTTCACAGGTGGACTTGCCGTACTGAATGGATTTAAATCAGTGTATAGAAAACTGCAAATCGATGGCAGATATGACTTCTGCCATGTATTTACAATATGACAAAAGGAGAATTAACATGTGGCAGATTGTTGCAGAAATTTCTGCAACTTGTCTATAAGTCTGAAAAAGGGCATACAGAAATTCATGCACATAATGCAGAAACAATTCTATTCATATGTACAAAACTCATTTTTGATTTGCTGAATTTTCCCTTATCAAAATATCAGAGTCAACCCTTGCAAATATGAGATTGAATAATAATTTAATAGATTGTAAACTCTTGCGACCAGGGCCCTCAATCCCATTGTGTGAATTGACTATTTCTTTGTAATGTATCTTTTTTGTCTGTACTTGAACCCTACAAATTGTACAGTGCAGCGGAATATGTTGGTGCTATATAAATAAAATGTATTATTATTATTATTATTATTATAATTTTGCCATTTTGGATATGCTTACTAATATTTAGGACATAAATCTAAGATGTACTTTCGTATATGTAATGGCTGGATACCATTTTGACGGTACTAAAAAGCATAGCCTGCCACCCCACTTGGCACACAAAATGAAATGTATGTGATAAGCATATACTTACTTAATTTCAATCAGCATGTAAGTAATGCAAAGTGCTAATGCTCCAGCAATGTCAATCAGCACAAAAGGGTTCATCCGAGGTAAGAACACGCTGCTCAGCCCTGGGATAATTCCACATAAACTGTAAGACGACAAGAAATGAGAAAAGTAACTACTTGATCTCTACCATAGATAGACCAGAACAGTACAGAAAGATCTCTTGATTTTGTGACGTTTGTTAACGGATCACAGATTTACAATGTTTCACAGGGACGCCAAACAATTTGGTGTTTGGCGAAATGCAATGAAATTGGGAATATAGCTTTTTGGAAAAACAGGCATGTCAAGAAAGCTGACAAATCCTCTTTAATTCATATTACAATCAGAACTGAGAATTATATAAAGAAATTATATAAAGTGCCCCATTAAATCAGACATCACCCCTCCTCATTTTTACAATCCTGAATGCAAGTCAACTATAAATAGGCATGGCCCATACAAAGAACTGGCACACGATTTATTCCGTTTACAGAGGACCTTTCACCACCTCCTTGCACCATTTAATAGGTATCATTCCACCAATTTCAGCACAGTTGGAATTTTTTCTCCATATGTTATTTAAAGGGGTATTCCCATGAACATAACCATTTTTGAATTTGTAGATAATTAAAAGTCAAACATTTTTGCAAATATACAGTAAGTAATTAAACATTTTGCAGAGTTTTAAAGACTTTCTTTAAATATCTTGTGGTCACAAGTTGTTGTCTTGACCGGTTGCCAGTGAATACGACCATGAATGCAGGACCTTTCTAAGGTCATAAAATCAGCTATGATTTCCTTATTGTGGCCAGGATATCTTCTGATACATGTAGTGTCCCTGCCTGATAACCCAGATACAATAAGAAAATCATGGCTGGGTTCCTGACAAGTCCCAGACCATAGAAAGTTTCTGCAATCGTGGTCGTATTCATTGGCAACCAATCAAGACAATAGATGTCACCACTAAGATGGATAGAGAAAATCTTTAAAACGCTGCAGAATTTTTAACTACTTATATTTGCAAAAATGTTTAACTTTTAATTATCTACAAATATAGATATGATTATGTTCATGGGAATAACCCTTTAAGCTCTGTACTGTCAGAGGCAGCCAGTGTCAGAGCTCAGAATCACAGCCCTTGTCTGCTCTGGCCCACCAGACAGTACAGAGCCCAAGTAGCATATCAGGCAACAAAACTAACTGCAGTGATTGCTTGGAAATGGTGCGAGCGCCTAGAACTGGAGTTGGTAGAGATGGTGAAAGGACCTCTTTAAGAAGTGTACTAAGAGCCAGGCACATTCTGTAGAGGTACAGGAAAGGTAGTTTAGGCATCCACACAGGAAAGGGCTTTTTACAGTTAGAGTAGTCAGACTATGGCATGTCCTACCCCAGTAGATAATAATAGTAGATATCTTAAAGGACTAGATCTAATAACAGATATAATTAAGCTAACCACAAGTCAAAGGAATTAGATTTCTGGATATACTCTTACAGCCATATTTAGAACCAAGAAGACATTTTTCCCCTAATATGGGGTAACTGAACCCCACTTCACAGGGGTTTTGTTCCTTTGGACCAGTACTGTAAGATTGGACTTGATAGGCCTGCATCTTTTATGAACCTTACTGACTATGTAACTAACTGGCTGACATGACACCTGTGCTCCTGTATTGCTTTGCCTTGCTAGGTTATAAAGAACATCAAAACTCATTCCTTTGGCTAAGCCTAGCCCACTCATTCAACTTCCAGCAGATACAGAAGCAATGAGGAAGTTGGAATCTGTTTTCTACAAGACTGATTGTTTGGCTCAGGATCATAAGAAAATTGTGCACACTAACAAACAGTGTCAGCAATTTTATCCTATGTTAACTTTAAAAATTAATTTCTAGATGTAGTGCTCTTTTAAGAATGCACCCAAGAGAGAAAAAAAAAAAAAAAGCTTTATGATGCCATCTGGTCGCACTGGGACACCTACTGTACGCTACATGGTCTATGATATCTGTTCACCCTATCCCTTCTGCCCAAACTTCCCCTGTCTTTTGTCTGTTGTTGTTAGTACTCTTATTGGTCCTTGTTTTCTTTTTATGTGGTTTATACTGTCAGATTGTTATGCCACATGTTGTGGCCCATTTTTTTCTTCTTCTTGGTTGATGTATATTATATTGTAAAATTCTTTAATAAAAATCACAGTTAAACAAAAAAGCTTTAGACAGCCTATTCATTAAAATTCTAATTAATTAAAAATAAAACCACATTTGGGAGTTTTACTTAACTAAATGTCCCACAATTCAGACTTAACTGGCACAAATAAATGGTGTACATGCCATGCACTACACTTGGGCTAAGTTCACATCTGTGTTGGCCTGTTCATTGCTCTGGACCGTCAGAGGACCAGAACAACGGACAGGCAGACCACTATAATAGCAGGTACACATAGTGCCCGATAGACCCCACTGACTATAATGGGGCCTGTCAGGTGTCCATCATTTTTAAACTGAAATCAGCGGATGAAAACAATGTTTGCGCAAGACTTTCTCGTCCACCAATTTCAGGCAAACACGGCAGATGTGAATTAAGTCTTATTTATCGATGTTATTTGATCTACTTGTGGCTTGAATTAAAAAAGGGGCATGGATTTACATGTATGTGCCAAAATATAGCACAAAGTAAACCAACCGATTGTGGTGTAAAGTTAGACAAAAGTTTCTAAAGACGCACCAAATTTATTACACAGCATAAGCCATTTGATACATTTGGTGCATCTGTAGACTACCTGGTGGAAATTTACACTGAGTATTAGGCAATATTAGTGAATCTGCCCTATGGTATTCTGTCACGTTGAAATTAAGTTAGTTGCCTCAATTACCATTCCACACCTGCACACAAACTTAAGGGCCTCAAGGGCATTTGGACATACCGTGTTTCCCCGAAAATAAGACACCCCCGAAAGTAAGGCATAGGAGAGGTTTCGGAGAATTGCCTAATATAAGGCATCCCCCGAAAGTAAGGCGTATGTTCCCGAACAGAACATACGGTATATACGATATGTGAGGCCGCGGGAGAACCCCACAATCTCTGCTATCATTATACTCCGGGGTCTTTTCAGACCCCGGAGTATAATAATCGGCGGCCCAGGGGAGGTGAGCGAACATAAAAAACTATGTGCTTACCTGTCCTACGCTTCTCCAGGCTTCGGGCCTGTTTGGTGACGTCAGCGGACTTCATTTTGCGTTGCGACGCCGGCCGGATCACGTGACGCGGCCTGGTCTAACAGTGAAGAAGGCCGGAGTAGCGCACGGGCATGCACCGGAGCGAGAAACAGGTAAGCAACGTTGTTTCTATCCTCTCCTGGGTCTCCGATCATTATACTCTGGGGTCTGAAAAGACCCCACAGTATAATAATTGTTCATGGGTGGTCCACTATGGGGCAAACTACTGTGTGCAGGGGCCACTATGGGGAATGATACTGTGTGCAGGGGCCACTATGGGGAATGATACTGTGTGCCGGGGCCACTATGGGGAATGATACTGTGTGCAGGGGCCACTATGGCGAATGATACTGTGTGCAGGGGCCACTATGGGGCATGAGACTGTGTGCAGGGGCCACTATGGGACATGATACTGTGTGCAGGGGCCACTATGGGGCATGATACTGTGTGCAGGGGCCACTATGGGGAATGATACTGTGTGCAGGGGCCACTATGGGGAATGATACTGTGTGCCGGGGCCACTATGGGGAATGATACTGTGTGCAGGGGCCACTATGGCGAATGATACTGTGTGCAGGGGCCACTATGGGGCATGAGACTGTGTGCAGGGGCCACTATGGGGCATGATACTGTGTGCAGGGGCCACTATGGGGCATGAGACTGTGTGCAGGGGCCACTATGGGGCATGATACTGTGTGCAGGGGCCACTATGGGGCATGATACTGTGTGCAGGGGCCACTATGGGGAATGATACTGTGTGCAGGGGCCACTATGGGGAATGATACTGTGTGCAGGGGCCACTATGGGAAATGATACTGTGTGCAGGGGCCACTATGGGGAATGATACTGTGTGCAGGGGCCACTATGGGGAATGATACTGTGTGCAGGGGCCACTATGGGAGATGATACTGTGTGCAGGGGCCACTATGGCGAATGATACTGTGTGCAGGGGCCACTATGGGGCATGATACTGTGTGCAGGGAAATTAATGGTTTGGATTGTTATGATGATGTCCTAGAAGATGATGACATAACTGTCATTGAATAAATTTTACTTTCTATTCGTACCGTAAATATTGGTAAATGTACCATACTGTTAATTGTTGTACATGGAAATAATGGTACGGTAGTAAGAAATTCTTGATAGGATTCACAGTTTGTCTGGTTATGCTGGTTTGTGATGACAACTACTGTACAGTACCGTATATAATAAATGTTCATTTTTTTGTTCAGCAATAAATGTGAATTCTTCTTCATTGAAAAAAAAATAAGACATCCCCTGAAAATAAGACACAGCACATCTTTGGGAGCAAAAATTAATCTAAGACGCTGTCTTATTTTCGGGGAAACAGGGTACATCGTGACTGACAACATGCACCACAGCTTACTATGGTAGGATTACAGAAATATAAGCACTCTACCTTCGGCTCAGGTCTGCTACATGTTCTTGAAGCCAACTTGTACTAGCAGCTGCAAGATATAACAAAGAAACAAAGAAATACTCAACTGTTATAAGAACAATGCTGTTCACCTTCTTCTTTTAGAACAAAAAGAAAAAAAAAAAATTCAGCGCTTTGCATAGGATATCGTAAATATACTGTCAACATAAGGGCTTCATCCTTACTGGCGAGTACATAACATACAGTTGAGGACTGTAGCATTATATCCTCCTGTGACCTCAGACGTTCAGAGAAAGCTATGTACTAGTAGAAATGGAGCTTACCTTCCGAAACATAAGCAAACGGTTTATTCCTAACGGAAAGCATAGTGAATAAATTGAAAAACAGGGCAACAAAGGTTCCTACAAGCAGTCGACCCCTGGGAGAAGAAAGGAAAGACATAGTATAAGAAACTGTGTATAGGGATCCCAAATATGAACAAGTCCAGAAATATTTTTTTTTTTTTTTTTTTGGGGGGGGGGTTAAGGGCGGCGGGTGAGAATATATACTTACGTGTGAATCTCTGGTTGCTCCAAAAATCTTTCAGCACTGAAAAGAAAAGTATGACATATATTAATTACAGAATAATGTTTCTGTTTCATGTACTAAAACTACATGACACTGGAGACATCACTGATATACAACATGAATGAGGTCTGAATCACTGGCATCAATACACAGTCAGTATGGTGCCTTAAAGTGTAAGTAAACTTATTTATTTTTTTCATAAATCAGTAGTGCAGGTGAAGGGAACAAACTTTGCAATATACTTCAATAAAGAAAAGTACATTTTCTCTGTACTTCTATACAAGCAGATAAGTTTAAAATGAAGTCTATGGAGGTGGGGGGAGGAGGAGAAGGAGAGAGACGGAGATATGAGGCAGTCTACAGTCAGAAGGCTGGACAGTAATTCCTGATAACCCAGTTGTGCTGTGAAAGAAAACAGTCTATAGTGCAGATGTCTCTCTGCTTTAAGGAGCTCTTTTCTTTCTTTCAATTCTTCCATATTTGGTCAGTTGCAGAAAGAGGAAAATAAGTGAAGAATCAGGCCATTTTCTTTAACAGATGATAAAACAAAGTTTGCTATCTTCACCTGCACTATGGATTAATAAGTAAATAAAAGTTTAATTATGCTTTAAAAGTGGTTTACCTATGAGAGCATTTTATCTGCTAGCAACAGGATAAGTGATATGTTGCAGATCTGTGCGCGTCCAACCACAGAGACTCAAAAGATCAAGAAAACAACCCATTTTGAATGGAACACTGGTCATGCAGGTGCACTGCTGTGTTATTCGCTTCTATCAGACTGTTGCACTGATGGATTTTCCAGAGAAATAAAAATAATTGGTGGCAGGGTTATAAAAATACTGTAAAAGAACTGATACTCCTCTCTATCACTCCCATACTGATGATACCCACATTGGTCTCTATTTCCTGTTCCTTTCTCAAAACATAATAAAAGCCTAGAAATTGCCTCTCAGTGATTGCCTGACCTGGAGCAGGAAGTAGAGACCAGCAGGGACCTAGGCAGCATCACAAATGGAGGAGAAGGGGATTGTTGAAGTAAGTATCTCGCTGTGCCTGCTGTCACCAATTTTTTTTTACCCCAGGAACACCCCTTTCATATGACAGGAAAACTCAGAAATAAGTTATATATACCAGGAATCAGAGGTGTAAAATGAAGCTCCTAGGGTCCACACCAAACTTGTGTCATTTAACTTACTGGTATATCTCATGGGGCAAGAGGTTACCTTTGGGGCCCCCTCAGAGTCCAGGGCTCAGTAGCAACTGCTACCACTGCACCACCCACAGCTACACCTATATCTTAAGGAGACCCAGAAGAGCCCTTCACACAATGAGACTTGAGCAGCAGGCTGCAGCAAAAATGGGGGAGAACTTTTTTGAGAGGTGTGGCCTATATAAAAGGCTGTTGTGAAATATATTCACATCCCTTTTATTAACCAGACTATATTTGCTGGTCTACAGAATACCACACTGAAAACTGGATTCATGTCATGTTATATATATATAGCAGTTTGATGTAGCAGGCACAGCTGGTGCTGTTATTTTTTATATGTTTATAAATATATCACATATATGTTTTTGCCATGTGTATAATTAATTAATAGATCTTATATGCCACATTACAGTATATTATTTAGGATGTGTTGTGCAATTTATTATATCTGGAATTTTTTTCTATATTGTGTTACACTAGTCAGTTTAATATCAACGTCTGCCATGAATGTGGTCAATACATTGATGCCTAATTTTATTTACTAACACTCTGATTTTTATGGGTGTTTAATAAAGTGATAATAAAGTTAGTTCACACTTTTTCTAGTATGCAATTTTCAAGTCAGTTTTGGATTTTATGTATATAGAACACTTGGACAAGTACCTTTCTTTAAGTATAAAGAGCGCTCCCAACTGGGCCAGAACTGTTGATGCAAAAACTGCCAATACTTCAAACCTTTCAAATCTAAAAAGATTTTAAAAAATTAGAAAAGTTTGTTAATCATTATTAAAGCAAATGATAACTTCAAGTTTTAGACTGCTAGCTGAATTTTAGGAGATCAATAAATTGCAGCCTATCAGCAAGGTCATGTACCCCATGAGATTCTTTTAACAGATCAGTAAACCCTAATAAAGCCATTAAGGCAGAATTTTACAACCCACTTATTGGGACCTGCAACTATCAATAGTATGTAGAGGTCCCAAGATACCTGTTCCTTCTCAGCAGCAACAAAGAGTGCCAATGGCAAGGTCAGGGGGCACTACTGTATAGTCTAGAAACTGGTGTTCTTTAAGAGTCTATCAAACTCAAAAAAAGTGCTGTCATCTACAATCACCATGTAATAAAATCTTAACTCATTCCTTACATCTGAACCCCTAAAATCTGTGGGTTTCTTTTTTTATATATCCCAAAAAAAATATATGACTGCCAGCATCTGTCTAACCTCTGAGGTGCACCAGTCAAAACCTCCATACACCCATTGATTATGACATCAATGTCGGGATGATGATAAAAAAAACTGATGGCATATCATTTGCAAATGGTGGAAATCCAAATGCTGGGACACCTACTGATCTTACGAATGAGCAGTATTACAGTTCCTTAGAACAAGGGTATAACCCTTTAATATGACCAGAAAGAAAACGCCCTCTACTTGAGGGAAGTGACAAGTGCTTCTATGCTACAGTCTTTGTGCTGGTGCCCATTACAACATAAACATACAAAAGTAAGCACCAATACATACCCAAAAGAATATGTTGGACTTGGTTTTTTAATCATCACCCAATAGCTTATTAAACTTGTTATCAAACTGCAAAATAAAGAAATAACATCGTTTTAGAGTTAATTGTAAGTAATACACAGGAAACATTAGGCATCTAATGGTATCACAGGACAGAAACAGGACAAGGAGTATAACATATTCAATACTAAGGATAGAGCACAGGAAAATTCATACATGGAAATCACAGTAGTCCAGCATGCTTCAAATGATGTCAAATGCCAGAAACAGAACATTTATCTAAAATTAAAATAAAACCCTCAACTATAATCCTCACAACTATGTGAGGGTGCGATCCATATGTCCTCAGAGGACTAAAAGGTTGTCAGAGACAGCCGTCTCCAAGTCCACATATTGTTGTACAATGGAGAAAACTTATGAAGAGTTTACATAGGGTTTCATTAACCAAAATGAGGCCATACATGTGAACCTAACCAGGCTGTCTGTATGTAGCTGGTTTTTTGTTTGCCTCTGTTTTACAAGGTTTCGCATTCCAAATATTACTCATTAGCTTTCTAGAAAATTGGTCATATTATATAAGTATGTATGTCTAATAATAGGAAATTGAACAAGTAGTCCTACTAGTCAAAGGGAGTGACAGCAGTGATAAAAGCTGTATACAGCAATAGAGTATATATGGAATCTACATAGAGAAGATAACATGAAGTAAAGAAGGGAAATAATTGGACAGACATTTTAATACTTTTGCTGTTAATATTATAAATGACCTAATAAACATATAATTACGGTATATAGAGGACTTACCTAAAGAGGTCAAAAATTGTAAGGTAGGTATAAGCGGTTAAAGCTGAAACAGAATCACAAGGTGGTGTGGTTTAGTTTACAGCTAAAAAATTAGTATTAAATACTACTTTACCATAACATTACTATTTTACACAAATCATGTTATAATGATGTAATTATCATATTCAGCACTTAAATGAAGAATACTGTCTTCATATAACAAATACTGTAATGATTCCAAATGTCTCTTATCGATATTCACCAAATGGGTACCAACTATTTAAAAACATTTGCAAAAGTCAAACAAATATTAGAAATTTTATAATTTATCTTATGAGACACATTTCCTCACCCTTGCCCTCCCTCCTAAATTGACCTTCATTCTGATATCTCTGCTTAAGGCTAAGACTCCACATAGCAAAACAAAAAAAAAAAAAAATCTGTGGAAACACATTGCTTTTTTTTTCCGCAGGTGTTTTTTCTTGAGTCTTTTTCTGTACTTTCTGCCCCTATTATACCTATACAGAAAATGCCAGTGTTTCTGTAGGTATAATTGATATGCTGTGATTTTCACAAACACAGGTGTTTTTGAAAACCCAGCTTTTCCGCTGCAGATTTTTTTCCTGCAGTGTGGATGGGATTAGCCAGAATCCCATTCACTTTGCAGGTACTGTAAAACGCAGCGTTTTCACAACGTGGAGCTTCAGTGTAAAGTGGTTATCCAAGCTAAAAATATTGATGACCTATCCTAATGATAAGCCATCAAGATGATACTTCCACCGATCAGCTGTTCTCAGCATGAATGGAGAAGGAAGCAGACAGCTCTGTTCTCTGTGTAGTGGCTGCAGATTTGCTCCCAAGCTGATTTGCAGTAACCTGGTTTGGCTACTACAGTCATGGCCAAAAGTTTTGAGAATGATACAAATATTAATTTTTACAAAGTTTACTGCTTCAGTTTTTCTAATGGCAATTTGCATATACTCCAGAATGTTATAAAGAGTGATCAGCTTAACAGCAATTACTTGCAAAGTCAATATTTGCCTAGAAAATGAACTTTATCCCCCAAAACACATATCAACATCATTGCAGCCCTGCCTTAAAAGGACCACCTAACATCGTTTCAGTGATTGCTCCATTAACACAGGTGTGGGTGTTGATGAGGACAGGGCTTGAGATCAATCTGTCATGATTAAGTAAGAATGACACCACTGGACACTTTAAAAGGAGGCTGGTGCTTGCCATCATTGTTTCTCTTCTGTTAACCATGGTTATCTCTAAAGAAACACGTGCAGTCATCATTGCACTGCACAAAAATGGCCTAACTGGGAAGAGTATTGCAGCTAGAAAGATTGCACCTCAGTCAACAATCTATCGCATCATCAAGAACTTCAAGGAGAGAGGTTCCATTGGTGCTAAAAAGGCTCCAGGGCGCCCAAGAAAGACCAGCAAGCGGCAGGACCGTCTCTTAAAAGTGTTTCAGCTGCGGGATCGGGCTACCAGCAGTGCAGAGCTTGCTGAGGAATGGCAGCAGGCAGGTGTGAGTGCATCTGCACGCACTGTGAGGCGGAGACTCTTGGAGCAAGGCCTGGTCTCAAGGAGGGCAGCAAAGAAGCCACTTCTCTCCAGAAAAAACATCAGGGACAGACTGATATTCTGCAAAAGGTACAGGGAGTGGACTGCTGAGGACTGCGGTAAAGTCATTTTCTCTGATGAATCCCCTTTTCGATTGTTTGGAACATCTGGAAAACAGCTTATTCGGAGAAGAAGAGGTGAGCGCTACCACCAGTCTTGTCTCATGCCAACTGTAAAGCATCCTGAAACCATTCATTTGTGGGGTTGCTTCTCAGCCAAGGGAATCGGCTCTCTCACAGTCTTGCCTAAAAACACAGCCATGAATAAAGAATGGTACCAGAATGTCCTCCAAGAGCAACTTCTCCCAACCGTCCAAGAGCAGTTTGGCGCTCAACAATGCCTTTTCCAGCATGATGGAGCACCTTGCCATAAAGCAAAGGTGATAACTAAATGGCTCAGGGAACAAAACATAGAGATTTTGGGTCCATGGCCTGGAAACTCCCCAGATCTTAATCCCATTGAGAACTTGTGGTCAATCATCAAGAGACGGGTGGACAAACAAAAACCAACAAATTCAGACAAAATTAAAGCATTGATTCTGCAAGAATGGACTGCTATCAGTCAGGATTTGGTCCAGAAGTTGATTGAGAGCATGCCAGGGAGAATTGCAGAGGTCCTGAAGAAGAAGGGTCAACACTGCAAATATTGACTTGCTGCATTAACTCATTCTAACTGTCAATATAAGCTTCTGTTACTCATAATATGAATGCAATTATATTTCTATATGTGATAAAAACATCTGACAAACACACATAAAAACCAGAGGGCAGCAGATCATGTGAAAATAGAATATTTGTGTCATTCTCAAAACTTTTGGCCATGACTGTACACTAAGAACAGAGCTTCCTGCTCTATTCTCTGTGTATTAGCAGCTGAAAACAGCCGATTGGGTGGTGTTGGATTACCTTAGGAAAGATCATCAATAATTTTAGTGTGGATAAATCCTTTTATCCATTTTGCTAGAGCAGTACAGGCTGAAACTCAAACAGGTGGCAGATAGCAGCTCAAAATAGGAGTTTAAGATGAGTGTAGGCCTCAGCGGTGCTACTCATGACTACTACTACTCGTGTAGTAGGCGGACATACACATCTGTTCTCTTGTAAGTACATACCCATACTGTTTGTAGAGCTGCACCACGTGAGCAAGAAGCCTGTGCAAACTACATTTATAGCACCAAACAGCAAGATCTTCCATGACTGCAAAAGAAAGTCCAAATCAGTTATACAATATGAAAAACATTGGTTTCCATTCACTGACAATCATCTCTGGTTTCGTGCAAAACCAGAGATGTAGCTACTAGAAGGAATTTTCAGTCTACCCAAAAATGATCTGTTACAATACACCAGTCATTCTATCATTATCCCTCCCACTACTGGTGAGACTCTGTATTTTTACTTTGCTGTTTTGTTTTTTATTGCCTGTTGCGCCATCTAATGGTCAATCTGACAACTGCAAAATTCACAATATTTTTAAATGGTTAGACAAAGCAAACCAAATCACACGAATAAGCATGTGAGGCTACGAAAACAAATCCAACATGTACAAAAGGGTGCCCATAATGGGCCCGATATATGGCAAAAGTGTGTCACAGTCGCATTCAGTTGAATACATTTTGCAACTCAATGCATCCCTGTGGATTGCTCAATCACATTATAAAAACAGTGTAATCCTAGTCATAGGCTTTATTCATAAAATAATGGGGTGAAAAGTGCTTAAAAATAATTACTATAAATAATATACCAGAGATACACCAAACGGCCACTTTATTAGAGACACCTATCTAGTAGTGTGTTGGACCTCCTTTCAGCATTCAGAATTGCAGCAATACATTGTGGCATACACAAGTATCATCCACAGTTATCAGAGGACCCAGGGTGTGCCAACCGAGCATTTCATCAAACACCATTACTGCACCTCCACCAGCCTAAAGTGTTGACATCTGGAAGGGTGAATAGATTCACTCTGCTTGCCTCAAATTCTGAACCTCACATCAGCAGGGTGTGAAAGAAATCTGGATTCATCTGACCAGGATATGTTTTTCCAGTGCTCAGTGACCCAACTGTTCTCTTTTGCCCACTGGTATCTGGCCTGTTTCCTTCAACAACACTCAAAATGGTTGCCTGCTGTGATAACCCATCCATGCTTGGGAACCATGAGTTGTGCACTTGGACATGTTAGTTGGATCCCAGCAAGTATATGCCTTGTTTATGCCCACAGGATCCCCTTTCATTAGTTGCTCTCTCTCGATCACATCATTCTCAACATACTCTCCATAACGTTACACAAGAGAACCTCACAAGTTTGGCAGCTTTTGAAGCACTGGCACTGGCCAGTCCAACAGGGATGACCATGCCTCACTTAAAGTCACTCCAAAGACTCGATTTTCCTGTTCTAATGTTGATTCATGCTGAAACGGACCCAAAATCTTTAGCAACTACTTACCCTCCGATCAGATGTCACTAATCGAAACTCTTGTGTTAGTTTACCCAAAAGTGAACGCTGTGTCTTCCGGAAAAGATGTATAGTCCCCTTCATGAAACAAAAAAGAGAGTTTAAGGGTCAAAATAATGAATGGTGAAAAAATTTAAGCTGAACAGATATAAATTACATTAAAAACCTCCAGCACTACAGAATGAAGTGACATTAAAGGGTTTGTCCAAGATCATATATTGCTGGCCTATCTTCAGACGGCTTCAGACACCGTGTATTGGCCATGCTGTGATACCACAGCTCAGCTAATATTGACTTGAAATGTGCAGGCCATCAATATCTGATCTTAGACAACCCCAACACTTATAGTTGAAAAGTCACATTAAAGACATTCTGTAGCACACAGTTGTAGATAAATCTTAAAGCTATCCATCATCTCCCAAAGCCAGTATTCAATGCAAATGCATTTGGAAACATCATATAACACAAAACATATCCGTAGGCTATAACAAATCAAAGCTATTCCTTCGACACAAGCTGCAAGCATTGATCACCAAGTACCAACTTGTCAGAGTTTCTGAAATGAAAACAAGAACATACATTTATATTTGATAATTAAAAGGGTTGTCCAAGTCCCCATGTGTTTTGGATACTGATCCATATGCACAGGATAGGTCATCAGTATCTGATCAATTGGAGTCCAACACCAGGACTTGACACCAGTCATCTGATGCGGCTGCCAGAAGCTGTATACAGGGTATATGATAAGAAACAGCTTTGCTCCTATTCAAGAGAGTTCAGAGTTGCAGTTCCCCATATGCCACAATGACAATGGAGAGTTACAGCAGTAACGCTGGTGAACTGCAGCTCTGCTCACATTTACCTGAATAGGAACAGAGCTGCTCCCAGTCTATAGCTTCTGGATCAGATGATCAGCGTGGGGTCCGGGTGTTTGTCTCCACTGTAAAACAGATGCTTTCTAGATCTGAACATTGCAGCATAGGGACTATGTATACCATGTACATACCATAATACCATGTGAAGAACATTTGTGTGGCATGTCACTATTGACAGATCTAATGATGATAAAAGATTATGAGTTTATAAAATGATCTAATCACATCCCATGATAGGCCACTTCACTGGTCCCCCATACTGTATGGGGAACAGTGATGGGGCCATTATATTGTGTGGAGGTAGTAATGGGGTCAAACATCCTGTGGGGAGTACATTAAAGGGGTTGGGTCAGGCTTAATTTTTTTTTATGGCCTATCCGCAGAATAAATAATTGATTGAAAGGGGGCTGACATACCGCCCCATCAGCTGTACAGAGCCACATCCGTATAGCGGCCAGGCGCCGTCACTGCAGCTCCCACTGACTTCAATAATTGCTGAAATGCAGTGAAGGTGCCCAGCCCCTATACAGCGGATGGAGCTTTCTGCTTCTGGCCCTGTATTGTGTACAGGATGGCGCCAGAAGTGGCTCTGTACAGCTGGTGTCAACCACCTACCAATTAGGTACTTACGGCCTATCCAGAGGATAGATCATAAAAAAATATAATGGCCTCATCACTGGTCCCCATATAGTATGGGGGACCAGTGAAGGGGACACTGTATGTGCCATACAGTGGCCCCTTCACTGGTCCACCCTATAGCAGTATTGGGTCATTACTTACCTGTCAGCTCCCCGGTCCCACTCTGTCTCCCTGCTCTGGGTGCACTGTTGTGACGACATGTGCACCCAGAGCCGGAAGAAGCAGGAGGCGCCGGAGAGCAGAAAGGTAAGTATTAGTACTTAGCTTGAAGTCGGAGACTGGTAGAGCAGGAAGTCTGCCCGTGCCACTTCTCCTCGGTTCTGCTGATCCGGTTTTAACAACCAGATCAGCAGAACCAGGGAAAACGTGGCTGCATTCACTTACTGCTCCATCTCACGGTCTCCTCTTCAGCCTTCAATTGGCCCTGTGCATC
This sequence comes from Leptodactylus fallax, assembly GCA_947044405.1. Lineage (NCBI taxonomy): Eukaryota > Metazoa > Chordata > Amphibia > Anura > Leptodactylidae > Leptodactylus > Leptodactylus fallax. Next base: position 2,323,595 of record CAMRHE010000123.1, read on the forward strand.
ACACATCAGGTCACGATAATGTAATGTGTGGCGCACAAGGAACCCCTGGAAGCTGAAGAGGGAAGAGAAGGCCCTAAGCAGGAGCGAGTTTAGGTAAGTCAATAAGGGTTATTACCAGCTCTCTACTGCCTATTAAAAAAGCAGAGGGAATCCGGTAGGGCTCCCTAAACGCACAGAATCCACATGGGGAATCACCGGTACCCTGGTGAGCCAGTCCGAGCCTACTGTAATCAACAGTGCTAGTGGATTGCATATTATTGATTTTATGATAGAGGCTGTGAGCCGGTGGAAATTTGAACATGGGCCGCAATTGACCCCGGGGCTTGATTTTGGATATGTCTGCTTTACGGACTCTCACTGTTTTCTGGTATCACCCTATTGCATTTCTTATGTCATGAGCTAAGAAGTGCAGAACATAGCTTTATAGCCACTGATCAGATACTGATGATCTATCCTGTGGATAGGTCATCAGACTCCCATACACATAGGGTCTTGAACAACCACATTAAGAATTTCATAAAACTGAGTAAACAAGACCAACCCATTGGTTAATTCACATTTACAGGTATAATCATGGCAAATTTATTGCAGACATTTCTCAGAGCCCTGCTGAGCTCTACAAATCTAATCATCTGGGCTCTGGAGGGACCTGTTTATATATTAGAAATAATGCTTATCCACTAGAGGGAATGCATTGGTAACTTTATTATACCCCTGATATACCCTTTAAGCTGCTATAACTTTAGCCTTACCTCGGTTGCACACGACCATGTGCTAGCCACTGGCTGTGATTGAATGGCACGGCTAGCGCAGGGGAGGAACACGGATGTCATCCGTGTGCCGCCAGTGCACCACCCGTGCACCACAGCCCCATTCATTCAATGAACAGGAGCCGCCGAAGCATGGCTGCAAAACCAGAAAGGAATAGGACGTCTCCTGAGTTTTGCAGCCCGGCCCGTCAGCCTGCACACAGGACTGTGTAATTCACAGTCATGTGCATGGTCCTACAGAAATTAATTGGTCAGTATGCTATCAGGAAAAAAACCTGGATAGGACACTGACCTCGCCCACAGTCATCTGCAAGGGGCCTAAAGGGATTTTCCAAGCACACTGGGAAAATAAAAAAGAAGCAATGCTCATCTACCCCTGGTCATCTGTTTTAGCATCAGGTTCCCATTCCATTTTGTGCAGGAACTGGCCGGAAAAGTAGTGAAGTAGCTCAGGTGAATGCTACGATCAATACTGTGACAGGTGATATCTTACGCTAGGTTGACCCTAGCATTCAGGTTTCCGTCCTTCGGACCCCAGAGACTATAATGGTTTCCACCTTTATATACTGAAACCAGCGGAGAGAAAAGTTCCTTGCGGGAACTGAGCGACTTGCCTGGTACTCAACATGTGACTACTAAAACCAGTTACCAGAGTTGATTCACTTCCACCCCAACCAGTGCCTGCAATGCTAGAACAGCGGACAAGGTGTAGAGGAGTAGTTTTTTTTTTTCTTTTTTTTTTTTTTTTTTCTTTTTTACCCCGCTAGGTTTTCCAGTTTACCAGAAATACTCCTTTATTTAGCTTAGGAATGACTGAATGCGGTACATCGCTGCACTAGATTCTCCTTTAAAAGGGGTGTTTTCAAACATTAGTATGTCCTATTAAGAAGAATAGGTATCATGGAGGGGAGGGGGTCACTCGCTTGTGACTGGCCTCTATCAGCCAGAGAGGGGAAGGGAAGAGGGTCTGATCTCCTGGGATCCAACAGCTGGGAACCCCAGTGATCACAACAGCAGCATAGATCTCCAAGCCCATGTGAATGGATCAGTAGTGCACATGCATGACCAGAGCTCCTTTCACTTCTATGGGACTGACGTGATGATGTACTCAGATATGGCCATCAGTCCCATACAAGTGAATGGAGCGGTGGTCACACATCACACTACCAATCCTTTTATGTAGTGTACCCCATTCTTGTGAGCACTGACAGTCAGTCCCCTAGTGACCAGACACTTGTACCCTATCCCCCCCCCCCCCTTCCCCTACAGAACATGTCCAGCGCCAGGACTACTCATCCATTCCTGGAGAACTCCTCATATTACATATGGCGCACTCAGGCACGTTCACTTAAAGGCCATAGACAACCATAGTGAAGTTACAAGGGAGGCATCCTCCATGTGACACCTAGAGCTCAAGTCTATGTATGAAGGAAGCGGGGCGATCACTGCTCTGTCATTTCCTCTACTTTATGTCGCCACATAGCCGACCCTATCGTGACACGTCCCATCTCCCGACATGTCTCCACAAGAGGATACACAGCACTCACCATGTTTAGGAACCCGGGGCCGGAAGAGCCACTGAATGGGGGCGGACCACGTTGGCATGGAGACCGGCTTCTCATTCATTGGTTGGTTGAAGGGAGAGCGTCACGTTAGCGACAAGTCACGTGCCTATTTTATCTACGTGGCCGGAAGCCATCTTTAGTTTGGGAACGTTCCGAAGTCTATTCAGTATACATAAATGAATGTAGCCTGTAGGGGGCAGTAATCGACCGTGCTTACAAGAGGGAGCGATTTGCGATTCTTGTAATTCTCTCCATAATTGACCTTCACACTTGCTGCAAGTTTTTTGCAAATCTGTCACTGATTCTAAAAAAATTGGAATCAGTGAGGGAAAAGCCTCATTTCTGCTTCCTATTGATTTCAATGAGAATCAGCTATCGCTGTTTTTGATTTTTTTTTTAGTACATTAAGGCTAGGTTCACATCTGTGTACGAGGCTCCGCTGCAGATTCCGCTTAAAATCGACGGAGAGAAAACTCCTGCAAGGAAGACTTTTCTCTCTGCCAGTTTCAGTATAAAACCAATGGAAACCGTGCAGAAACCAGGCGGATCCCATTATAGTCTATAGGGACTCCTGTTTTACAATATTATGTATCTCATGTATAATATAAAAGTAAATCACTTACTGATTATTTTCCATAACCAAAGATGCTCAAATGGAGCCAAGTGATCGAGGAACTTTAATAGCTTCTTAGAAAGCTGTGAAGTGTCATCACAAGGAACAGGCATGTCACTGCTCCTCTTTACGCTGCAACTCTGTTTTCCCCATCTTCTTGCCCTCCTCTGTAGTATGCTATCCAGCTCCTGACTCTTGGCTGTGTTTTTTCACAGTCAACTCAGCACCAGTTTTGCATCCTCTTTTTCATGGACCAATTGACTTTCAATGGGATAGTTGAAATAGAGCCATGTTTCCGATACGTCAAAAAGTATACACGAACAGCACTCGACCATGAACATCAGTAGTATGGATAGAGCCTATGAATCTATGTGACCATCCACGCTCTAAAACTCCAGGCCCCATTCATAGGAGAGGAGGAGAGAGCACCTTGTGACCTGCAGTTGTACAGCACAGCTTTTTGAAATAATACTAATCTTTAATGATTTTCTTTCATTTGGGTAATTAAGTATGGAATTGCTAATAAAGCAATTTTCTGGACAAATGATATTGATGACCTATCTGTAGGACACATGGGATCCCAGCTTGTATAGGAACTGATCTGCAGTAAGGAAACACAGCCACTATACAAAGAACAGAGCTGTCTGCTTCTTTCTCTGTTCTCTGTATAGCTACTACTGAGAACAGCTGATCAGCAGGGGTCCTGGGACCCCAGACGATCTTATATCAATGGCCTATCTCAAAGATAGGTCATCCATATCTTTTGCCTGGAAAACACCTTACATTTTTTATTGTGATGGTGCTATTACAAGCCCCTTTTTACTTGCATTGATGCATTTGTTTCTTGAAACCACACATGTTTTGCATTTTCAGTCAGTGTTAGTCATTTTCATTGGTGCACAAAAGGCAGCACATGCATTAATGTGAGTAAAAACAGCATGTATAATAGCTTCAAGAGCTATGGACACGTTTTTGTGGAACCAGTCAACCACTTTAACCCCTTAAAAGCTCCTCTGTGATTTAAGTCATTTAATATCTATAAGGCTGAGTTTACATCTGCGTTGGGGTATTAATTTTCAGGTCCATCACAGGACCAGAACAACAGAAAAAATGGTCCGGTTTTTCACAGACAACAACGGATCCTGGAGACCCAACTGACTACAATGGGGCCTGTCACGTGTCTGTTATTATTTTTATAGACCACACAAAAATAGTCATACTTGTGGGACTTTTTTGTCTGGGATTTCTGCTGGACTCTGCACTGGAGACTCCACTCCATTTTTTATAACAATTGCCCCTAGATCTACTAATATACACTGGTTAAATGTGATGTAAGATAGTTCCTGGCAATGACTCTCAAAGCAGAGCCGGTCATGCACATATAATAGCTGTTGACTCAGCTGGGTACAATGTTGCTGGTTTTTCTGCAGAGACATGGCTGCTTTCACCGTCATGGCAATAGGGTGATTGCCAGTTCTGTGGTGAATGCAGCTAATGCTGTTGTGGGGACATGGAGGCAGCCACTGATATGGGAGCAATGTAACTCTTATGGGAGTACTATGGCTACCTATTATGGAGGTTACTGTGGCTATCACCGGTATAAGTAAGTATATTTGGCACATTTATGGAAGCCCTGGGGCTGTCATTATCATAGGGCACTTTAACTGTCACAAATAAAGGGTCATTGTAGATATCAGTATTATAGGAGCAATGTGGTTGTCCATATGGGCCATAATATATGGGACTTTTAGGGTTATTTGAGGGTATACGTATATACACAACACAACAATATGGGGCAACCAATCAGATTCCAGCTATTTTTATGGTGTAGATTAGAAAATGAAAGCAGAGATCTGATTGGTTGCTATGGGTTTGCCTTAGTTTCAGGCTGTATCCTTCTCTGAGCCCTAAATATTTGATATTGATGTCAACCGAGTATAGTGGATGGAAAGAAATTTTACCCAGTTATCTACTGTGTGGGTATTATCCAGGTTCCTCGGTTCCTAGCACACTCTAAAAGCATACAAATTGGTTAATATCATCAGATTACTCCAGTGTGTGTCTGTAGGGGAACTAGTTTGGGGACGGGCACAAGTTTTTTGCTTTCAAGAATTCAGCATGGCACCAGATGTGGCTTCTGAATCTGGTTTAGAGGGGATTAGGGGTCCTAAAAGTAGCCTAATTTAGATGAATGTTGGCTGAAAGTGCTGATTTTGTTGGACTGGCTGACCATCTAATGTGTATAGTGGTTTCCTGACTGCTGCTATGGCAAATATCAGGGAAAAAAAGGGTCAGACATATTGGATTTCAACAATACAGTCTATAAGTTTCCTCCAGAGTTGTTTGGCAGTAACCTATTCCTTCTCCGTATTTAAACCACCTACAATCTTTAATAGACTGTGTATATGTCGATGTGTATGTATATGTATGTGTATGTAGGGGGAAGGGGTGTCAGATAGAATTAATCCTGAAAAGTGGAATGATCAGCTACAGCTATGTAAGGTGTATGGCTACCTTTAGAAACACTCTTAAAGAGGACCTTTCACGTCCTCATGTATAGTATATGTGGTTTTACATACCGCTAGAAAGCTGACAGCACGCTGAATTCAGCGCGCTGTCGGCTTTCCCGTTACATGCCCCAGGGCTGGAGATATTTGAAATTTAGACCCCCGATATCTCCAGCCCCGGGGCACGTAACGGGAAAGCCGACAGTGTGCTGAATTCAGCGCGATGTCAGCTTTCTAGTGGTATGTAAAACCGCATGTGCCTGAGGATATGAAAGGTCCTCTTTAAGTCATGGTTAAATAAATCAGAATATTCTTAAATGGCTTTGATTGACTAAGCATTGGCAGCGGTAGGGTATTTGCAGGGGTTGGTAGAAGCTCTTTTGTTTTTTTCAGCCATTTGCAGCCCCAGGCCACACATTTTTAAACAACTGGAAAGTCCCTAAAGGTTGCTGTACATCTTACGCTAGGTTCACACTAGCATTTGGGTTTCTGTCTTCAGGTCCGCTTGGGGACCCGAAAAAGGAAACCCAATCTGCTTAAAAACTAGTTAGACTATAATGGGGACTGCCGGGTTTCCACCCTAAAAATGCTGTACATTTTTCAAGCGGATTTGGGGACGGAATCCCCGAATGGAGTGCGAGCGCTGGTGTGAATCAAGCCTTAGATAGCTGTTGAATGAACACTATTCCCTCCAGTTCCCTGTATACATGCATACTTGGCTTGGTTGAGCATGCATATGGTTTTAACAGGAAGAGTGGAATAAGCTGCTGCTAGACATGTCTGGTGGTGGCTTAGCTTGTGTGACAACAAAGCAATGGGAGTGTTGCAATACATCATGGCAGATCCCTCTTCCTTCTGACTTCAGACTGCGGAGAGTCAGGGCACCATAGGCATTAGATGGCCAGCAGACATCCATCTAATGTGAATGGCCACTTATGACTATGCAAAAATCATACATTTGTTTTTATGTATAGTTGGCATAGCTAAAAGAGGTGTATAAGTAACAATCACAACTGTAATATATTACTAGCCACAAAAGAGTGCAGGACTATAGGAAGGTCATGCAATAAACATATTGGACACCTTTATTTTACTATATAAATGACCGCATTTTATGAGGCTCTCCAAATGCAGAAGTGAACATTAGGCTGTATGTCTATAAACCAATAAAGCCAGAGGGGTGCACAGATGGCAGAGGGTCCATGTGCAAGAGCAATATATGATCACTCCTTTGTGTCCCCTAATAATCCAACAATTCACGACTATGTGCATTGTCAGTGTGCTAGCCGTGTTTTTCACTGACCCATTTCTATGGCCCCATTCACACAGCCATGTATTTTCACAGTGCTGTATAAGGGGCCGTGAGCTGGGGCAAAAATAAGGCCAGGTCCTATTTCTATTCCTGTCATCAATGTGCCATCCATAACATTTCATCATGGCCCAGAAACACATGGGCATGTCCATGTCAACTAACTGTGAGCTATGAAAATTCAATAGTCCATTACGTTGCTTTTATGATGTCAGTAGGCCCCCCTGGGTCCTTGGACTGCTGCACCGGTTTTACATATGATATGTTCACCCCTTCATGTAGCATATCATGATTAGCATTTGTTGACATATTAAAGGAGCACATGGAGTAAATGTGAATTTTGCTGTCAATCCATTATTGACTTTGATTCACATAAAATCCTAGACAACTCATTGTCACAAATTGATATTTTATTTCTTCAATTACTGCAGGTAGACAACTAGACATGGCATCTAAATATCCTGTAAAGTCTGGCTACAAGCATTCCTTCTACAGAACAAGACTTGGTGAACCGGTAATTCTTCCACCTTTGCATCTTCCTTCTACCTATGCATCTATCTATCTATCTATCTATCTATCTGTCCGTCAATATAGGACACAAAGGATTTAGGTGAAAGCTTCCTAGTCCTGCCATGCTGTGAGCCTCTCCCTCTGCTGGCTTCTTTTCTCTGACCCGTGTGTACTATGGAGGATGCGCTGCATACCATGTAAATAATACTGTGAATCCTCAATTCTTTGGTCTGATTGTGCGGCAGGCAGGGTGGCTAGGCCCCCTGACACTCTGGGCCCCGAAGTCCCGTAACAACTGGTGAGGTAGTAGTTACACCCCTGTGTAAGGCACAACCTGCTTCCATCTCCTTTCATTGTGCTCAAAACAACTGATCACTGGAGGGGCCAGATCCCTCTTTCTCAAATTACAGTTAAAGTAAAGGTTATTGTTGTTTTTTTTCATTTCAGCTTCACCAACCAGCATATGAGTTTGATCTGACTGATCCAAACTGTTATTTGCTGAAAACTGAGTACAACAATTTACACGATCCTCACCTGAAATCCTTTTTCTATAACAAAATCAGACATGGTCAACTACTATCAAGAGGATTAATAACCAAAGACAACATGGTAAGTTTTCATAAAGTCCACTATTATTTTTTACTTTGTTTTGAAGTGCTGCCTTTTTTATATATATCTACATATCTATCTGTCTGTCTGTCAATCTATGACTTGGCTGAGTTGGCATCTCTATAACATCGGCGCTCTTCACTTGCTGGCATACTTCCTTTTACACCATACCTAGCCACCTGGTTACCTCTGAGTGCACTCTTGTTGATTTAAAGGGAAAGTGTCAGCAGGAAATGACATATTGTTTAAAGTGTACCCTCAGTTATAAACAACTTTGCATAAATAAATATTACAGTTGAATATAAGCAACTGTATAATATATTTTATTAAAGAATGTGAGATCCGGGTCAGAGATCCATTACTATGACAGCCGGGACCCTATTGAAGGTTCCCAGGCTTGTCATTGTATGTATTTTATTAGAGACTTATTAGAGGCTATTCCATGCAGCCTGTAATAGAAGCAATGGTATTTTACAGTGCATTGCAATGCAATAGTATTGCAGTGCATTGTATTAGTAGTCAAACCCCCTCAAGTTCAAGCCCCCTAGGGGGTCTAAAAATTACAGTTTAAAAAAAAATATAAAAAAAATAAATAAATTAAAAATTCCTGTGTCTGAAAACGCCCTGTCTACAAACTCAAAATATTTTTTACCATATGGCGAACACTGCAGTGAAAAAAAATTAAAGAGCTGAACTGCTGTTTTTTCGTTGTTCTGCCTCTTAAAAAAATTGTGTTTAAACAGCAGTAAAAACATCATACATTCCCCAAAATGGTATAAATAAAAAGTACATCAGGCCCCACAAAAAAAAGATGCCTTATGCAGCCTGAACACAGACATATAAAAAAGTTACGGGTGTTTTGGATTTTTAAGGGGGCAAAAACATAAAAAGAACTATATAAATTTGGTATCCCCTGAATTGTACCGACCCATAGAATGCAGATGCCATGTAATTTTGGTGCATAGTGAACGCTGTAAAAACAAAGTCCATAAGAAAGTTGCACGAACGCAGTTTTTCTCCAATTCCACACCATTCTGAAATTTTTTCCAGCTTTCCAATACACTGTATGGAATATTAAATGGTACCATTATGAAGTACAATTTGTCCCGCAAATATTAAGCGCTCATATGGCTTTGTGAAAGGAAAAATAAAAAAGTCATGGCTTTTGGAAAGCAGGTAGTCAAATGAAAGCCGAAAATTTAAAAATGGCTGCAACGGGAAGGGGTTAAATAGCTGGTACTCAAGTGCTTGTTTTGCTCACATCTCCTCCTTATTATCAACCACCTACACCATACACATGCACACTTGGCCTTGATATGTTATCTCTGTTAACTGTTTTTTGTTTAGGTCAAGTGTTCCTTACAAGAATTTAACCAGTACAGTAACTATATTCAACACAGGATGATTGCATTGAACAAACAATATATTAAGGAACAAGTAAGTATCATTCCATTATATAATTAAAAAAAATAGAGGCGTACAAGACAACAAGTCCACAAATACAAAGATGTATGTAGATCTCATTTACGTGAAGTACATCACTTGATCTGTATAAGGTTAGAAGGATATCTGTTTGTCTCTTCAGTTACTGGGTCTTTTTTGACTCTGCCCCCTTATTAGACCACCTATGTAATTTGTAAAAATTTTCTTTTTCATCTGGACGAAACTAGCAGGCAAAGAGTTTACTCACGTGAGGATAGTTAGTAATGACTATGGTAGGGGTGCATAAAATTAATTGGGCCCCATACTAATTTTGTCATTAATCCTGTATTGTGAAATGACTGCATTATCTGTACAGTGACATCATATGCTTATACCTACGTGTGACATCACTATTTTTTTTTCCCTATTATGTTATACAACAGGTGCATGGTGATCTGTTACGTGCTTATACCTACATGTGACATTACTATATTTTTTCCCTATACTGTTATACCACAGGTGCATGGTGACCTTTTTTCTGTGATATAAAATCATAATGTGAATTATTACTGTACAACTCTGTGTACTTCTTGTACAGTAGCATCACTGCATAAATTATCCATCTATGTACTATGATATACAGTAACTGTGTAGATTATCCCTGTACTGTCACATCACTGTGTGCATTATTCCTGTATTGTGAAATCACGATGTGCACTATTTCTGTACTGCAACATTACTGTGTGCATTATCCTGTGTTGTGACATCACTGTGTATTATCCCTGTACTTTGACATCACTGTGCACATTATCCCTGTACCATGACATCACTGTGTGTATTATTCCCAGTACTGTGACATCACTGTATGTACTATTATTGTACTATGACATCACTCTATGCATTATCCTTTGCTATGACATCACTACTGCGTATTATCCCTTTACTGTGACATCACTGTGTGCATTATCCCTGTACTGTGACATCACTGTGTGCATTATCCCTCTACTGTGACATTACTGTGTGTATTATTCCCAGTACTTTGACATCACTGTATGTACTATTATTGTACTGAGACATTAATGTGTATTATTCTTGTACTGTGACATTACTCTATGCATTATCCTGTACTGTGAAATCACTGTATACATTATCTTTATAGTATGACATCACTGTGTGTATTATTCCTGCACTGTGACATCATTTTGTGCATTATCTCTGTTCTGTAACTTTATTGTGTGCATTATCCTTTACTATGACATTAGTATGTTAATTACCCCTGTACTGTGACAGCACTGTGACATTTCTGTATACATTAGCATTGTGCTTTAGGAAGACCAAAATAATCATACGTTTTTAATGCTCTGAACTTGCTGGTGAAGGTGATCATGGTAAGCAGGGGCTCTGTTTCAAGATTTGCTATGGGGTCCCATGAGTACTTTTTACTTTTTTTTTACATTTTTACTTTTTTCCATTATTTTACTGTCTTGGTAAATTAAGCAATGAAAAAATGATTTTCCAAAGACTGGTGAAGGCATATTGTCAGGATCTGCTATAAACACTAGAAGCAACTAGTACAGTAGAATGAGCCAACATTCATTCATTTGCCTGTTTCATTGCATGGCCCTGAGCAGGCACTATTCTTGCGAACACAGGGTGTGGAAAGACGCTCTACAGAGAATAAGACTTAAATTCTCACCACCTCCTACCTAGCACTGTAAACTCTTTGTTCTGGTGGTTAATGGGGTTCTAGTAGTCAGGCCTCTCTGATCACAAAGTGAGGCTATATCATGGTAATGTGTCAATACTTGTTATTATGGGAAACCCACTTAAGATTACAGATTGGTTTACACTAGAGAAATAACTGCTCCAAATGTTACAACATATAATTATAATTTCTAATCAACAGAATATATTTTTGGTAGCATAATAAAGATGTAGTTGACTTAGTATTGCTACAGAGGCTGTCTTAGCAGGGCCCCTGTGTATTTGCCTGGCTGCACCATAAGCCTGTCCCATGCTGTACTTTGTGTTCCTTTTATTTTATTTTGGGCAGACAAAATTCTTACACTGTACTATGATAAAAAAATTTTTTTACCCTGCTCTACTGTGATCTTATCTTGATAAGGTGTCATAAAGCCCCATATTACAGGATCTACTAGGGAGATGGATGTATCTCTAAATTTATCCAATGTGCTGATTTGCTTATTTTTACTGACATCTATTTTTTTCTGCAGTATTGAGTATAATAATTATTAGCGTTTTCTTTTTGTTTTAGGAGCATATTAGGAAGCAAATAGATACCATTAATAGAAGCAAGTGAGTAAAATATAGGTTATTGGAACTGCAGTCCTGTCATGTTCAACAATATGTATCTAATGTATAAAACCTGAACATGCGTCCTTACCCTTACATGGGCCAAATATCAGAAATATTCATTCCCAACAATTGATGCAATCATAATATGGTCTTTGCACCTTGCAGTACATTAACCAAGGAGTAGCATGTGGTGTGTTCATCATATGGGTGAAAACACAATTGGGAAATGTTGTAATTGTCAGAAAAATATGTCCAGAAACTTGATAAATATGACATTCATCATGAATGCTATTCTTTTCAATGAAATTATGCTACAAAACTTGCACAGTTGTCTGGACATACAGTAGTGTAAACCTAGCATAAGGAATCTTGCACACTTAGAGTACATATGGAATCCGATGGAAATTGCCACTTTTTCAGTTGGATTCATGCAGAATAAAACAGAAAAAAATACTGGGGCAATTTGTCAACACTAGCATTTTATACACCAGTGTTGATCCCCTGTGCAAACCAGAAGTAGTCACAGGTCAGTTATCAAAAACCGGTGTTTACAGGACCACCCATTCCCAATAATTGTCCTGTCTAATTGTGCTGCCAGTCAGCCATCAGATGGGCAAACCAATGTTGTTCAGTTGTATCTTTAAAGCATAATAATAATAATAATAATAATAATAATAATAATAATACATTTTATTTATATAGCGCCAACATATTCCGCAGCACTTTACAAATTGTAGGGTTCCAGTACAGACAAAAGGATACATTACGGAGCAATAGTCAATTCACACAATGGGACTGAGGGCCCTGCTTGCAAGAGCTTACAATCTATTAGGTAGAGGGGGTGACACAAGAGGTAGCAGAGGTAGCTTTGCTTATACAGTGGTCCAGTCATTTTTGTGATAGAGGTTACTTTCATTACACATAAATAAAGCTGTATGAGCCGTCACCAGTCAGTGCCCTTTAATGTGCAGACGGTACCTGGACATATAAAGTTACAGTCCGATACGGCATCATATCCTGTGGGGTAATGCGGAAGCATGAACAGAGGAGGGTTAGTTTTAGGGATTTTAACTGCGGAAGGGTTTACATTAGGAATTGTGATAGGCTTGTCTGAAAAGATATGTCTTTAGTTTGCACTTGAAGCTGTAGAAATTGGGAATTAATCTGATTGTCCGGGGTAGAGCATTCCAGAGAAGTAGTGCAAGTCGGGAGAAGTCTTGTATACGAGCGTGGGAGGTTCTGATAATAGAGGATGTTAGTCTTAGGTCATTGAGTGAACAGAGAGCACGGGTTAGACAGAGATGAGGGAGGAAATGTGGGAAGGTGCAGCATTATGGAGAGCCTTGTGGATGAGGGTGATAAGTTTATATTGCATTCTGTATTGAATAGGCAGCCAATGTAGTGACTGACACAGACCGGAGGCATCGCTGTAGTGTCTAGACTGATAGATGAGGCTGGCCGCTGCATTCAGAATAGATTGTAGAGGGGAGAGTTTAGTAAGGGAGTTACAGTAGTAAAGTCAATAGTGAATCGGGGCGACAATAAGGGTCTTTAATGTCTTTGTGGTAAGGAAAGGACTGATTCTGGAGATGACATGAGGTGAAGATGACATGAGCATGTAAGTGATTGGATATGGGGGTGAAGGAAAGGTCTGAGTCAAACATAACCCCGAGGAAACAGGCATAATGCCTGGAGAATGCAATGGAGATATCAGGGATAGGTCTATTAGATGGTGGAAACAGCGGTAGTTCAGTCTTTGAGAGATTCCGTTTCAGATAAAGCGAAAGCATGATATTTGAGACTGCAGAGAGACAGTCACTGTTGTTCTGTATTAGTGCAAGGGCATACATGATGCAACCACAAATGTGCTGCCAATAATCAAAGCAGCTGAATGAAGGAATAATAACTGTGATAGCTCCCCCGTTGACATAGTATTGGCCAATGCAATAGGCCAATGCAAACGATTGCCAACCCAGAATTTTATCATCAATAAGTGCTCATTCTAGGCCTGCATCGGCAGGTCTAACAAGACCTTTACTCAGGCACAGCTGATAAAGAGACCAATAAAAGGTATCGACTACTGAGAACTCTTAAATGCGGTTGGATCAAGTTTACAACTGCTGGAACCCCTGCATTCACAAAAACAAGGATCATGTGTCCCCTGTATGGACTGAGTGGTGGGACAAGCATGCATGACTACTACACAGTGTATGGTCATACATTGTGCAGATCTGGCAGCCATAGAATCTGATCATTGAAGGGGGGGGGGGTGCCAGACTCCCATCAATCTAAGGATAGGCCATTGATATCTAGTCTTGGACAACTAATTTAATTGTCATCGTTAATGTGATTCTATCTTTAAAATAAACTTGTATTTATTGAACAGTGCTAAACTTCTGGAAAGGATACACAAAAGGGAACAATATAAAACTCAACTACTGAAAAAAATGGAGAAGGTGAGCCTAACATAATTTAAATAAAAAATGAAATTAATGAAAAAATGTAAGTTAAGAGCAAGTGACTGTATGATGGTTGAAAAACTGTCATATCAGAAATTGTTGATTTAATAATTTACTAATACTGGCCATATAGTTACATTGTTTAACAGGATTTTCCTGTTATGAGTTAATCCCCCTAAGGCCTACTTGTGAATGGAGCACCAGTGGCATAAGCCCCCCTTACGAACATAACGTAAGCTGTGTGTGATAAAAAATTGCATTGTTTCTGCTCTATATGTACTGTATAATAATCAGATTAATCAAATTTTTCTAATTTAACAGATAAAAAGTAATCTATTTTCGAATAATTCTTATGGATTATTTATATATTGTTTTTTAGAACTGGCGAAAAAATGACTTGCGACTTCTTTCACAAATGAGAAAGGAGAGGTCACACAAACTTCAACCAATAGAGGTAAATAAAACACAAACTACTCCTTTACATCTGTCCCCTGCTGGTTGCCAACTTCCAAAATATATGTTATGAGACAGGTGAAATGGAGTATGATCGCAGAACTTCACTACACAGGCTTTGCTTGTACATTCTTATCTAGGAGACACATAGGTCTGCTAGGGCTGGGTGATTGTGATCAAAATCATGATTAATTGAAAATTTTACATCAATTACGATTATTGAATGATTATTTTACGACACTCCCAATATTTATATGCCATGCGATTGAATTTTTCTAATTCACCTATCAGCAATCCTTGTGCAGATGTCAGGGACAGGATGGCATCTATGCAAAATAATTGAAATAATCAATGTCAACAACTTCACAAAGATTAATTATTGATTAATTATAATTAAAGATTAATTTTGATTTCGGTTATTTTTTAATTAATTGCCCAGCCCTATGGTCTGCATACAAGTTATAGACTTTTACAGACGATTTGCAAAGTACCTACGTTTTATTTTATTATATTAAATGCATTTGGGCAATACAAATAGTCACAAGCAGTTTTTATTTTAAATGTATTGAGATAATGTAAAAACCCAACAATATCAACTTTTTTAGCGCTATATGCAATGTTAATATACATACATTTTTTTTATGTTAAAGGAAAAGAGAAAGCCAGTTTTGGGAATGTCTGGTGATTCAGGAGATGTAAGCAGCTTGAGTTCATACACAGTTTTTAGTAGAAATATCCATAAAGAAAAGACATCTTCTATATTAGGTACATCAGAAACCAAAACTACATCCTCACTTGTGACTACTCCCAGTGACTTATTATTACAATCCGATCCTTCTGTGCCTGACCTACAACCAGCAACAGGAATATTTGGTGCCCTAGCATTAACCAGTCCAACTCCAGATACTGATTTTAGTACAGATGTTCATACAGAGGAAAAAGTTTCTGAATTAGACACATCAAAAGGCAACACTTTTTCTTTGACCACGTCTACTTCTATAGACACAATAATAAAATCTGACCTCCCAGCATATGATCTTGAACATTTTAAAGACACATATTCCACGATGTTTCAAAATATTTTTAAAGGTCAAAGTGACTACTTATCATCTATTTCTGAAGACCTTGTAGAAGTAGTTTTCGACAAGATATGCTCCGCAGCACCTGGGCACCATATTGAATTTACACCCATAAAAACAACAGCTAAAGAAACATGGCATGATGTCAGAGGGAAATCACCATGCAGATATTTAATCTCTAGACTTGAAGTGATGTCAACTGCCAGTGAGATTGTCAACAATGTTTTAAGCAAATGGCATGAAATAGCTGTTCAAAAATTTAGCATTCAGTATGACGCCATATTTGAGGAAAGAACTTCATTCAAGAAACTGTACAAATTTTTTATCTGCGCACATAACCAGGAAGAAATGTACAAGGCAGCACTTCCTATAGCCACTGAATCCATACAGGAAAGTAGTGAAGAAATTGTAAAGATTGTGCTTGCTCATTTAGAAAAAATTGCAAATTCAAGGTCCAGGATACCTTCTAAACAACAGTCAGACTCTGCAATAGTTTTTTCTTTGAAAGATGAATCTTTAAAATATGACGATAATTTTTTAGTAACAAGATCATTGAGTGACGTATTAAGACCATATGAACCATCTCAGAACTTTCTGAAAAAGGAACTAGAGAATCTGGCCAAAAGTATTGACCAACCTGAGCACATGAGCATTAAATTACTTATTAAAACAATGCTTAACATTATTGGTGTAGATATTGATAATGACAGAAGGCTAGAAACTGGGAAGAAAATTGCAATTTCAGATGAGGAAAAGTTCATGTTGTACAAATATCTTGAAAAAAACTACAATCCATCTAAAAAGGAGTTACTGAGAAATTACTCCACAATTCTTCAGTTACCTAAATCTCATGAGTCACACATGAGCAGAGAATCATTTACAGTTCCAGACTCAGGGGGACAGTTCTTAAGAGCTGTGATTGAAGAAGTCAACGTACCAGGTATGGTCAGTCACTTGGAAGATGAAGATAAACATGACAACATAAAAGCAGATGGGATAAAATTGGATCACGATAGGCAATGTAAAGGGCATTATCAGAATGTCAACTTTGCTTCACACCCACTGGTAAATCAGGACCATTTGGACTACAATTGTTTTCTTCTTAATATGTTCAACTTTGACCATCTAGCGTATAGTCAGAATGAATTTAATCGTCCCCTCAAAGTCATAGTTGATCTTGTCTCTGAAACCTTAATTAAAATACTAAAAGACTTACAATACCCCATCCCTGAGCATCTCTATAGCTTGTTAGAATTCCCTAACAGCAAATATGTAGACACTACAATCAAATACTCAAAAGATGGCAACACATTGTTTTTACCATCTGACATTAGCTCTTTCTCCCATCACTTAGTAGAGTACATTCTAAAAATGTTGCATGCAACATCCTCATATGATAAGTGGAAGGAATCTTTCTTCTCCATTTTTTCTCAAGTGGAATCCATACAAAATACTTATGTATTGACTGACTGTAATAAGGTTGCATCACCTTCACAATTTTGCAACTCTGAAGTACACAACATTTGGGAGGAAATAGCTCAAACTGTGTCAGCAAAAATTCAAAGTTTCCTGCTGATGAAGTTTAAGACGTATCTAAATGCAGGAGAAATAGTTGACACTAATCTAATGCAATCCATTCCAGGAATGCACAAAGAATTAGAGGTTCACACCAAGGGTATTGTGACTAGTCTTTTAGGTAAAATTGCAGAGTACGTTTCCGAGGAACAACTCTATGACCAACTGACCTCACTGCATGAATTACGATCAGAAGATGACACAAGTTTAACTTGTGCATTGATACATTCTTTGCTTGATCATTTATGCAACAAACAATGGAATGTAAGCTCCGAAGAATGGCAACCAAAATTGTCGACTTCACATGAGTGCTTAGACTCTGGTTGTGTCCTGCACAATATTTGTGGCAGATCTTTACAAATATATTCACAAAAGTCCAGGCTACTAGACATCGCATCTTCTACATTAGGGGAGACATTTAAACAAATAATGGAAACAATAGAGGTGAAATCTCTCAAGTCTGCATCTGCCCAGTCAACAGCACTAGGTTTTGAGACTGATCTTTCCAAATGTTGTCAAGACAGCTTCAATTTCTTGCTAATGGAAATCAATGCGCTATCTAAGTGTATTGTGGAAGATCTTATAAACACATTGTGTAGTGCAAAGCAAAGAATGAAGAAAGATAAGTCTTTGTTTCACTACCAAGGATCTGTAGTTACAGAAATTTGTAAACATTTTCTCGAAACAATAAGTCACTCAGTTCTTGGAGAACTTTTTGGAAAGTTCAAAGGATTCATTAGTCTTGCAGTGAAACTTGTTCATCCCTCCAGCAGAAATATATCAGAAGAAATATATTTCCCAAGAATGTTTGACCAACAGGATTTATTTTATTGTTCTATTGAAGATCCAAAAAGAAAACTAAAAAGCACTCAGCCAAAATCCAATCTGTATAAGCATTCAAAACACCTATCTCATGAAATTGTATATGTTATACAGAACCAACTAGAAAAAAATCTCTAATAACATCAGACATTCTTTACGTGAAAGTGAAGCTGTAACATCTGAATCCAACAGCCTACTTGTCTTTGAGGTAGAAAAGTTAAGCTTGCACTCTAGTTTTTTACAAGATGAAAGCTGGGATGCACATATTATGCAGTATATAGAGACCAACATAAGAAGAAATATTTTACAAAAACTTGGTGCACATCTTAAAGGAGAAGAATTGGTTAGGCCAGAAATTGGATATGAAGTGAAGAAGGTTATGTTGATGGTCTTTAAACAGCTTTTGATTGATTTAAGTGTACCTCTTAAAGGATCCCATTCTAGTCAGATGAATAAGATCCATCAACAACTACTTTCAGAAACCTTACTGACATGCAACCAGCATGCAGATAGTTCTCCTTTTTCTGATTCTGAAGTAAATAATCTTTCTAGGGATATCCTAAAGATCCTGTCTGACATTATACATACATCTAATGGGAGTGAATTTCATGACCAAACTGTTGACCCAAATAGAGACATACTGGATCGTATTTATGGTGGCAAAACTACAAATACTATTTTTATAAGGGTAAAGAAGTTTGTAGTTTCTAAAATCGTTAGTCTATTCTGCCGGTTGATCAAGAAACCATCACAATCCGAGACAAAAAAAGGTATACTGGGAAATGCAAGACTTGAGAGCTATGCTCAAGAGTTAGCTGACAAGATACTTCACCAAGCTGAAGAACATCTTCGTGAACAGGTCAAGGACACCTTTCCTAATGACAATTTCTTGCCACTATCTAATACTGACGTAGGTGATCACATAGTCAGTGTCCTTATACAGTCTTTAAAGTACGCATATCAAGATATGGAAGGACCAAACAAGTCATCATCACCCAGCAATGAAGAAAACCAAGAAAAAGTTATCAAATGTAATGCAATGGAGATTGCAAAAATGGTGGAAATGATCATCAGAGATACCATTGATAATTTGGCAAATGTTAATCTCTCTAGTATAACTCTTGACATTTGTGCAAAGAACTTGGCCAGTTCTGTACTAGCACTCATCCAAGGAGAGCTAGAACAAGAAAAACGGTTTATGTATGGAGATAAAAAATACATCATCGATAACAATACTCTAGCAACTGAAATTGTAAATATTATTTTAGAGAAGTTTGATGTCAAAGGTGTTTCATGTGAAACCAGTTTAACAAATGCATCATACAATACCAATAGCATGTACACACATGCAACAAAATGTGAAATGGGTCTGATGTCCTACAGGGCTTCATGCTCGGAACCTGAAGTATCAGCGTTGATACATCAAGTTGAATGTGTCCTGTATGAGGTTCAGACAAACATTGTACTGGAATTGAAGATGGGCCGATTTCAGCTATCCCTCTATAACCATCAGCCAAATGAACCTTCCTCTGAATATTTGTGTGAAACCTGCTTAGGATTTACTAGGTCTGATGTTGAATTTGTGGCCAAGGAAATAGTTGAACTTATAATCGCAAAGCTTTCCAGATATCTACAAGACATTCTGTATTACCCCAACCTTTCTTATGAAGAACATTGTTGCATGTTATTAGAACCCAAGGATGTGCCTTGTTTTTCAGAAATAAGAAATAATTCTCATGTTAATATTCAATGTGACAGAACAAATTCAATGGATGAGTCTTTCGTAGACTACTCACTCAGTCATCAGTTAGTGGCAGCTGTAAGTGATAAAACCACTGCTTTTGCTGCTACAATAGCTTTTAAGTACAAGCCTCACCTTCCAGTTCATGTAAAAAATGAAAATGTTGGCACTTTTCTGGCAATTGTAAACAATACCAGTTCAAGACTAGAATCATACGCAAAAGATATAGTTATGAAAGTACTTGAGAATATGAAACCTGGGTTTACGAGTACGCTACTAGACCTACAAAATAAGACTCATCATGAAGACATCCAAGCAATGCATCTTGTTGATACCATTTTACGTGAGCTGTCCTTAAAATATGACACTTCATTTAATGTCTCTGAGGAAGTCTCATCATGCAATACATGCACCGAATCTGACACTGAGAATGGAGAAGCTGTGCACCATTCAAAGGTTTCCACTCCACGGCCACCATCATCTGCCTGTGCAAATGACCAGAGATGGCTTAGCGTGACAGGTGTGGTATCCCTAACCAATAGTAACACTGAATCTGATTTTGAGAATGTAGAACTTGAGAACCATCCAAAGGCTTATACCCCAAGGCTGCCATTGTTTTCAAGCTTAAATGAACAGAGATGGCTTAGTGTAACAGACGGGTTACTATCAACCAGTAGCAGTGTAGAATCTGATTTTGAGAGTGAAGAAGCAGTGGGGCATCCAAGAGCTTCTACCCCAAAACCATCATCATCACCAAGTATAAGTGAACAGATAAGGTTCACTGTACCAGAGATAGTATCCTCAACCTATAGTAACACAGAAGCTGATGCTGAGATTGGAGAATCTGGGACATTACAGGGAAGTTTCACTAAAAGGCCATCCTCATCCCCCAGTGTTAATGAGCAGAAGCGTTATAATATTAGGCTTCATTTTCTGTAATGACTGTCAGAACTGGTTCATTGAAATGTATATGTTGAAGACAAGTCTGCATAGTTAATAAATGTTTATTTCTCATATAACTATATATAATATTCTTCAGTGGGTCGTAGAAATTGTTTATAGCTTTACTGCCCTAAATCAAGAGAAAAATTACCATTTTAGAACATGAAAGTATTTTACAAATTGACGTAAGTTTTAGTTAATACTTTTCTTATAAATAAATTGACTAGTGAGTGTTATCAGCAGGTAGGTGGGCACACATTATAATTTGGTCAAATTGGAATCTGATTTACTCACATAAGTGAAGTCCTTTTAGGAATGCAAGGGGTGGGGGTGGCTCAATTTTAACTAGACCTTGATGTCTAAGGAGACCCAAAGGTTTTTACGTTACAGTGCATAAGAGCACAGTGGTTAACAGAAATGTGAGGCATATCCTTAGAATTTCAATGTAGTAGCTATTGTACTGTGTAATGAGTACACCATTATATACAGTGCTGGCCAAAAGTATTGGCACCCCTGCAATTCTGTCAGATAATACTCAATTTCTTCCAGAAAATGATTGCAATCACAAATGCTTTGGTAATAATATCTTCATTTAATTTGTCGTCAATGGAAAACCACAAAAAGAATTGTCAAAAAGCCAAATTGGATATAATTCCACACCAAACATAAAAAAGGGGGTGGACAAAAGTATTGGCACCCTTTGAAAAATCAGGTGATGCTTCTCTAATTTGTGTAATTAACAGCACCTGTTACTTTCCTGTGGCACATAACAGGTGGTGGCAATAACTAAATCACACTTGCAGCCAGTTGAAATGGATTAAGGTTGACTCAACCTCTGTCCTGTGTCCTTGTGTGTACCACATTGAGCATGGAGAAAAGAAAGAAGACCAAAGAACTGTCTGAGGACTTGAGAAGCAAAATTGTGAGGAAGCATGAGCAATCTCAAGGCTACAAGTCCATCTCCAAAGACCTGAATGTTCCTGTGTCTACCGTGCGCAGTGTCATCAAGAAGTTTAAAGCCCATGGCACTGTGGCTAACCTCCCTAGATGTGGACGGAAAAGAAAAATTGACGAGAGATTTCAACGAAAGATTGTGCGGATGGTGGCTAAAGAACCTCGACTAACATCCAAACAAGTTCTAGCTGCCCTGCAGTCCGAGGGTACAACAGTGTCAACCCGTACTCTCCGTCGGCGTCTGAATGAAAAGGGACTCTATGGTAGGATACCCAGGAAAACCCCACTTCTGACCCAGAGACATAAAAAAGCCAGGCTGGAGTTTGCCAAAACTTACCTGAGAAAGCCAAAAACTTTTTGGAAGAATGTTCTCTGGTCAGATGAGACAAAAGTAGAGCTTTTTGGGAAAAGGCATCAACATAGAGTTTACAGGAAAAAAAAGAGGCCTTCAAAGAAAAGAACACGGTCCCTACAGTCAAACATGGCGGAGGTTCCCTGATGTTTTGGGGTTGCTTTGCTGCCTCTGGCACTGGACTGCTTGACCGTGTGCATGGCATTATGAAGTCTGAAGACTACCAACAAATTTTGCAGCATAATGTAGGGCCCAGTGTGAGAAAGCTGGGTCTCTCTCAGAGGTCATGGGTCTTCCAGCAGGACAATGACCCAAAACACAGTTCAAAAAGCACTAGAAAATGGTTTGAGAGAAAGCACTGGAGACTTCTAAAGTGGCCAGCAATGAGTCCAGACCTGAATCCCATAGAACACCTGTGGAGAGATCTCAAAATGGCAGTTTGGAGAAGGCACCCTTCAAATCTCAGGGACCTGGAGAAATTTGCCAAAGAAGAATGGTCTAAAATTCCAGCAGAGCATTGTAAGAAACTCATTGATGGTTACCGGAAGCGGTTGTTCGCAGTTATTTTATCTAAAGGTTGTGCTACCAAGTATTAGGCTGAGGGTGCCAATACTTTTGCCCGGCCCATTTTTGGAGTTTTGTGTAAAATGATCAATGATTTCACTTTTTTTTTCATTCTCTTTTGTGTTTTTTCATTGCAAGCAAAATAAATGAAGATATTATTACCAAAGCATTTGTGATTGCAATCATTTTCTGGAAGAAATTGAGTATTATCTGACAGAATTGCAGGGGTGCCAATACTTTTGGCCAGCACTGTTATATATATATATATATATATATATATATACATACAGAGATAGAGATACAAATTGTCTGCTCTGAATGGTTGAGGAGGTGAAATACATATTTTTTCCATGTAACCCAAGTTAAATTGGCATGCCTGATATAAACTCAATTACCTCCATTATTCCATATTAGATCACAATGAATAATATCAGCTGAATCAGGCGGCAGCTACAAGTATGCAAGACTCCATACCCTAGCCCTCCCTGTAAACTACAGTGAGGCAACACTACCATACCAAACACTAGTAAACCAACTTTAAAATTGGCTTTTTATTGGGGTCACCATCACTGGCAGAAACACTGCCTTCAGTTTATAATTTCCAGGTTACAGATATTGCAGGCCTATCAGTTGTTCCCAGCAGACACCATCAGCCACACAACAACAAATAGGAACTGAGCTGCTATGGCCACTACATAAAAATTTGCAGGAGAAGCCTAATTTAGCCAAACATCAGATAAAAGCAGATTGAACTAGCCAATTTTGGCAGGATTAGCCAACCATTTAGTGCATATGGGGGGGGTTTTGGACTCTATGCTGACAAGATGTTGTAGGAAAGAAGGGGCAGGTATTTTGAATTTCATTATGCCTGATTCTTTGCTTTTATGGAAGATAAGCTACTGCCAGAGGTGCTTGGTAATCGCTTATTCTCTTCCCATTGCATGCGTGGGCAAGCTCGGTATGCATGTGTACAAGGATATTAGGAGGAATAGGCTACCAATACAAATTAGATAGCTGTCAGCTGAACAAGTCAACAGCTATTCCTTCTGACCATCCCATACACATACAAACTTGGGCTCTGCCAAGAGTGGATGTGTTCTCAATAGAAAGAAGGGAATAAGTTACTGCCACTCAGAACTCTCCCATACACATTAGATGGATGGTAGTTTTGGCAGTCATTCACCTAATGTGTGTGGTCACCGTTAGTCTCACAGCAAGACAGTTAAAGTCATATTATCCGTAGTAAGGCATATTCCATTTAGTAAGGCATGGAATCCAGCTAGGGTAATTCTACAGTCATTGACATGAAGTACTCTTCCTCCTGGAGCAGCGGTATATAGGGTCATATGATCACATCTAACTGTGGAGACATCATATATGAAAGAGGACCTCTCACCACCTCCTCAGTTTGCTTCCTTCGTCTGTTATGGCTCCGCTGATTCCACCACTGTTGGAATTTTTCTTTAGCCCCCCTCCACCATTACTGAGCAATCAGTGTAGTTAGTTTTAGTGCCATACATGCTAATTAAGCTCTCTTCTGTGAAGTGGGTGATGTCAGGCAGGAGACAAGAGGGTGTGATCCATAGCTATTATCAGAGGTGAACTGTCAGAGCTCAGAATCACACCCTTTTGTCTGCTTTGGCCCAAGACCACATTCGGTGTCATGTGATTCAGTTGTTAAAATAAATTGCTGATCGTCAAAATCCTTGGGGTCTTACTTATATTCAGTGTCTTAAATCACTAAATTTCAAATGTTTGCAAATGATATTGTATATAATATAGCCACTGGTATATGTCGATGCTAAACAGACAATATAACTGCCCATCACACATACACCAAGCAGCCATTTTTAAATTGCTCTTTCAGTGCTTTCATATAGAAGGTGTAGACTACATTGCAATAGCCACAGGCACCCACCCAGTCACATGTGGATTGACAGCACAGAATGGTATTGTGCTCTTCTGCACCACATTTTTATGAAAATAAGTGCCCCGTTATAATTAGTGATATTTTACTAATAAAATACATATTGAGCAAAGATTGTGAACACTTGAAACTATTTTAATGACTGTTAAGTAATTTAATCCAAAAAGAAATGCAAAAGGATAGTTTTGGCTTGTAGGATGCTTTGCCCCTATACATCCTGATACTGGATTAAAATGAGTAGTGCAGAGTGACTGGCACGGAGTTTTATTACTATAGGATACAGGTAATAACAAACATAAGAGCACTCAGAACCTTCACTGAAGGTGATTGATTACTGTAAAGCCCCATGCACACAACCGAGTGTGTCGTCCGAGGGAAGGCGATTTTGCAGTGGAATGCACATGGATGACACCGAGTGACATCCGAGTGCCTTCCATGATGCACTTCACCTCTATAGGGGCTTCAGATCCGTTCTGTTCCGATAACATGGAGCAGGGTAGGACCAGCTCTATATTCATAAGAACAGAGCATCAGACGCCCCCCTCAGTCTGCACACTTGTTCATGTGCATTAGGCCCAAGACTAATTCTTGTGGCATTAGGCTTTACATTCTTGTAAAGCTTCATCAAGATGAACAAGTCTGGCACTTTCTTCCCAGAGTTTCTGTGCAGTCTTCTCATCCAAAGCCTGTTTGCCTGGCTCTTTTTCTTTCAATGCATTGAAATATTTCCCAGATGTTCCTTGGAGCTCTTCAGCAACAGCCAGATAGACACTGGATTGTGCTGCTTGTCTTGCGCTTTTTACCAAGAACCAAAATATGGGAGCTGTAATAAAACATATAATGGATAAGATCGTAGTATTAAATGAATGTATCTAAAAAATTGGGTAAGGCTAATTGAAACTTAATGCTGAATGAATAGGTCTATTTCCAAATATACATATAACTAGCTTCAAAATTCATGACAAAATATCTTTGTGTTAGGCTGTGCAAATTAGACCTCTTTCCAAAAAAAGATAGTTGTGCCTCTAGCTGGTTGGAAGGCAGCAATCCTCTAAGTCAGGGGTAGGCAACCTTCAGCACTCCAGCTGTTGTAAAACTACAACTCCCACCATGCACACTTGCTCTGCTGTTCTTGGGATGCCCATGGAAGTGAATGGAGCATGTTGGGAGTCATAGTTTCACAGCAGCTGGAGTGCCAAAGGTTGCTGACCCCTGCTCTAAGTCAATGTCTAACCTAAACAGGCCTTGGAACATGAGTTTGATGTAAGTAACACCACACACTCAACTGCAGATAACTGCTTCAGGATGACTGCCCCTCATCACTGTAAAGCTGAGTTTGGTGGGTTGATAAACCTTCATGTGGATCTCCTTAGTGAAAGTGCACCATTAAGGCTTAAAGTTTAACTATCGTTTCACTTTTTTTTTTTATTGTGTAAGGGAGGGTTTGCTGAACGTTTTTGTAATAGAGAGATCTGTCCTCTATTCATCCTTATTATCAGTATATACAGAAATAGCAGTTGCCAAAGTGGGGGTCACTTAAAACAGCTGTATATCTGGTTTTATACCATGCTTTTGGTTTCATTTGAAAGCAGAGAGTCTCATCTTTCATATGTTACCAATACTGCAGCTCTAGCTATAACAGAAATGCAGAAATCACTAGTTAAAAACATAAAAAGCAAAAAGGGTTAGGACTGCACATCCCAGTGTGAACAGGTGCTCACTGCGAAGCAATACATAAAAATTACCAAAATGCAGGGCACTCTGCACACAGCACAAGGACATATATTACTAATATAGTTAAAAACACCTAATATGATCTATAAATTAGAGGTTCTTTGTTATACACATTTGATCTAATAGTAAGAAGCCCACCTGCCACGACAAGGCGACCTCATTCAGATGGGAACCTACACTAAATAAATATACCTCTCTTGAACCTAGAATATTCCAAGAATAGCTCTCACCTAGTACAGAACTGGAAAAAACAGATTTATGCATTCCCGTGTGTCTTCCCAGTTCAGTATCGGCAACTCCAGGGTGCAGGGAGTTGGATGTGACTCCTGTTCCTAAATAGAAGAGTTAGTTCAATAGTTAAACAGAAACTATTAGAAGGTTTAAACAATTTGAGTATAACAAAATAATGTTCAATATACATATGTCATTTTCAATCATATATTAGTATGGTGAAATAAACCGAGTCAAAAAATTCAGACTGTTGTTCTGCAAATAAAGTGTGCTTGGCTGTGTCTAGAATGCCCACAAAAATATATTGTGACAGCTGCACACAGAGTGGATGACAAGTGGCTGCCTATCAGACATTAATGATATATAAAACCCTTTAATGGCAGAACTCTCTTTATAGAGGTTGGCCAGTTTTCGACAAATATTGAGAGACAAATGTTATAGTTTGTATTAAAGACGTACAATTTTCCAATATGCTTTCTGTACCAATACTGGCTGTTTTCTAGATCTCTGCTTGCTGACATTCATTCTGCTTACTCACAGTGGATAAAAATCAGTCCATGGTCATGTGATGGACACACAGGTGCACAGCTCGTCACAGCACAGTAAACAGACATCTGTAACAAGCTGTGCACCTGTGTGCTCATCACATGACCATAGTCCATATATCACATGACCATGGACTGATTTTTTATTCACTGGAAGTAATGAGACTAAATGACAGCAAGCAAAGATCTAGAAAACTGAGGAATTGATACAGAAAGTATATTGGAAAATTGTATAACTTTTCATAGTGTTTGTGTCTCAATAGTTGTCTGAAACTGGACAATGCTCTTATTTATGTATCCAACTACTATGGGTTTTTCAGTACAAACAACAATTATTCCACTATCCAGAAGATAGGGAATAAGTGCCTGATTATTGGGGGTCTGACATTTAGGACCTCCTGTGATCATCAAAATGGGAGTCCCCAAGTCCATTGTATGATTTGAGTAGTAGTGCACATGCATGACCATGACTCAGCTCACTTCTAAGGGAGCAAGAGCACAGAATGTGTCTATCTTCATTAGAAGTAAAAGGATCACTGATCAGGCATGTGCACTACTACTTTATGCAGACAGGGGACTCTAGAATATCTGTACTTGTGAGTCCCAGTTGTCAGACCTTCAGTGTTAAAACAACTATAACCTATCCTGTGAACAGGGAATAATTATTCTAAGTGAAAAATCTTAAAGTGCACCTCCAATTATGAAACAATTTATAATAAATGTAAATGAACTGTAGAAACGAATATAAGAAACTTATAACTTGTAAGATCTTATTTAAGAAATATGTTCCATCTCCACTTATCAGGGTGAGTTACTTTTTACAAAGAAGTCTATGAAGAGGTGATGGAGGAGGAGGTGGATGCGGGAAAATACAAATAAATAACTGCAGCTGCTAAATTCTGCTTCACTGTGAGGGAGAGCTCTTCTAACATTGTTGTATCTTCAAGACAATAATCTACCACCACACAGAATAAACAGCAATAAATCAATTAACTATCTGGTAGCAGCCACCTGTCCTCCTACCCTCTCCATAGACTTGTGTGCATGAGGCTAAAGACAGTAGGAATGCTACAAAGATAAATAGTCTGAGTGAAGATGAGAAGGAGAGTAGCCTAACAACTGTAGAAGGAAACATATTCCTTTAATAATATATTTTACATAGTTCTTATATTCGCCTCTACTACTCACTTATAAAAAGTTGTTTTATAAATGGAGGTATGCTTTAAGACAATTTCAGCAGGAGGTACTGACAATCCAATGTCTATCAGGCTTGGTAGACTGCCCTCAATATGAATTTAGTTTTCTCTTCCTATAGGGTTACCATTCCACTGAAGAACTGCGGTACTGGAATCATGTTGTATCCATACACTGATGGGATGTTCTCATCTTTTCCCTTGCTCAAGTCTTTACTATATTTACTTTATTACATATAAAATTGTCTTTTGTCATAACCTTACCCTGCAGCCTTTTTGCCAGTTCATTTGTGAAGAGAACATTGGCTAGTTTGCTTTGACAGTAAGCTCCCTTTGTGTCATATTTCTTCTTCTCCCAGTTTAGATCCTCAAAGTCAATCTCTCCTACTATGTGAGCTAAGGAAGACACATTAATAATCCGGGATTGGCCGGACTCCTTGAGTCTATCTAGTAACAGGTTAGTCAGTAGGAAGTGGCCTGTAAAGAGTAGAGAAATGAAGAAAAGGAAAATTATTTCTCGTTTGAACTCAAAAGATTCAATTCATGATGTTTAGAGGACATAACAGCAATAAACGTGTAACATGCTTCTGTAGCCTCTATAGTTACACCCATGCTCTTTAATCAAAGCAATCCCCTCCGCAAAGGCCCCTTAATGGGCCATGAACTGGCATAAATTAAAGTGCACATCAACTCCATCTAATAGCTGGCATAAATTTGTTGTTCTGGTAGATGGACGCCATCAGATGCTGCAATAAATAATTTGAAGTATCTCACTCCAGTTATTAAAGGGAGTCTGTCAGGTTTATGACATTAAACCACCCACCGGTCCTTATAGACCTGTGGTTTAGTGTCCCAAATAGCCCTAATGTCCGTACCTATAGTGAAAAAAAAATAAAACAAACCTTTGAGGAGTCAGATGAGATGAACCCTAGGGGATTCATCTCTAGTGCTCCTGATGTCTGTGCAGTTGTTCAGTGAGGCAGGGGAAGTACATCTCTGCTTCACCACAAGTGCACCTGATCTACTCCTTTGGTAAAAGTCGGGGCTATAGGAGCCATGTAAATTGTGTACTTTTTTTTTTTTTTTTTTTTAACTATAGGTGCAGACAGGGTTATAATAGGGCTATTTGGGACACAAAAGCACCGGTCCATAAGGACCCCTGGGAGGTTTTATGTCCCAAATATACCTGACAGGTTCCCTTTAATATCACAGTCTTAATAATGAATGAAGTTCCTTTAGACCACAACACACATCTGAGGGTCCAGCATGCTTCCAAATTTTTAATCCATAGTGTTCAGTCGTACTAAAAACCCAAAACAAGTAGGAAGTATCTTAGGGATCCCAGCACCAAACTGCTCTGTTGGCCTCTGCTCTGATGTATGTTTCAGATCTATGTTCATGACATTCTTACCTAAATGGTTGACTCCAAACTGCATTTCAAATCCATCTTCTGTCTTCCAGTGAGGACACCTCATCACTGCTGCATTGTTTATTAAAACATCTATGTGTTGTTCCTCTAACAAAAAAAAGAAATACCAACCTTAAAAAAAAAAAATCAATGAAAAGACTTGGTATACGCCTTCGTTTATGAGTGGTGGGAGTCCGATCTCTGGGACGGCCACTCATCCAAAAAATAAAGGGGCTGCAGCAGGGAACTGCAGCAGGTCGCTTTCACACAAATGGAGCTGTCCTTCATTTCCACTGCATAGCAAGCAGTTGGCCAGGAGCACTGCTTGGCGGGGAAATTTGGGAAGGGGCTCCACCCCAGAATAAGTGGTACAGCACCTTCATGCTCCGGATTTAAATAAAAAGGTGAAAAGATTAAAGAAGTTCTCCAAGACTCAATATTGATAGTCAATCCTATTTTTAGCACAGTGAGGCAGATTTACTAACACTTTTAGACTTAAACTTAAAGTGTTAACCTGCGGTAGATTTATTAGAGTGTAATGCTGTTTGATAAATTTAGCGAACCTTTACACTATCTAGTCTACATTTATGCCACTTATTAGCTGGTTTAGATCCTGAATGTGTCCTAAAATTTTTTTGGTGCACAGTGCAACCCGGCCCTTTACAGTAAGCCTCTCCCGCAAGAAAGTGTCTTGTACGCCAGTTCTTTTGGCACAAATTACGTAAAGCATGTATGCCAGTTTTCTGGAGACTACAGCTGTACTGCTGATCACCTCTCCTAATGCTAGGCCATCAATATCGAATCTTGGAGAATCCTTTATAGTTGAGGTGTAGTCAGGCCCTGTAAACAAACATTCAGATCTTTTCCTACACTCATTACATTTCTCTATTACCTTGTAGAATTTGTTTTGCAAATTCTTTGATAGATTTTGTAGATGCCAAGTCCAAGTGTCTGGCGTACACATTGTGATTTAGTGTTGTCCCACGGATTTCCTTTGCTGCATTTTCACACTTTCCCATGTCGCGGCATGCCATGATTATTCTACCACCTACAAAATGATAAAAAAATGAAGAAAGTTGCGTACAGATTTTAGGGAACTCATTTAAAATCTCTTGTAAATAAACTGCAATATACATTTTTCTCCTTCAGCAACAGAAACCCCCGGGTATAAACTTCTGTCTGGGACTTCTTCTTGCTGTTCAGTCTTGGCTATTTGCTGTGGATTCCATAGCTGAAATACTTTCCTGATTTTTGCCAACAAGTGTTTTGCCAGTGTGAACAAGGCCCGTACACATGGTAGAATTTAGATTTGATTTTGAGAGGATTTCACCCTAAAATCAGCAGCAGATTCTGCCTTGATTATGCCTCCCATTGTTTTCAATGGGAGTCAGAGGTTGAAGGACAGTGAAAAAATAAGAAGTTTGCTAAATCTTGCCATAGATTCGGCAGCTGATTAAGCCGCTGAGTCGTCTTCATTTTATGCTGTCTCAACTAAGGGTTTGTTGACATAGCGGCTTTTGAAGACGACTTTGAGGCATTCTTCCTCTCAAAATCCTCTTCAAAAACCAACCCTGTGAAACCCACAGACGAAAACAGAGGATGGGCCTCGACTTTCTGGTGCAGGTTTTCACAATTAGACTCATGCAATAAGGTTAACCAGTGTGCAACCATGCGCCACAGTTTCAACAGTGATTCAACTGTGGAAATCAAGGCAAGATGAAGCAGGACCCTTTTTTTTTTTTCAGCATGCTAAAACAGTAACCGTCCATCACTGCCTACCATTGAAAACAATGGGAGGCAGAAAATCCTATACAATCCATGAGAGACAGAAAACAAAAACAGCTATCTGTGTCAAAAACTGCTTGGAAAATAAAAATCTGCCTCCAAAAATCAGACTAGAAAACAAGCAAGCAGATTTAGTGGCATTATTTACAGCCTCTAAAAAAACAATGTGAACATAACCTTAGTAGTCAAGCTAGAGACACTACTTCAGTAAAACCCTATGTACTTTAAGGTTTTTTTTTCCCGTAAACAGTCTTTATCTATTCATGATATAGGTGATAAATGTATGATCACTGGAGGTCCTACTACTTGTATCCAGTGTGAATAGAGTGGAAGTGTGCATGCATGACCACTACTCCATTCATTTTTTATGGTACTGAAGGAGAACTATATTTGACAATGTCTCTGTAAGACCCTTAGATGTGAAAGAAGTGGACAAGACTAGTGATAAGACATTTATCAGAGTCTTTTTAACAGACTGGACAACCCATTCAATATATAATTAGATACAGTGCCTTGCGAAAGTATTCGGCCCCCTTGAACTTTTCAACCTTTTGCCACATTTCAGGCTTCAAACATAAGGATATAAAATTTTTATTTTTTGGTGAAGAATCAACAACAAGTGGGACACAATCGTGAAGTGGAACGAAATTTATTGGATATTTTAAACTTTTGTAAAAAATAAAAAACTGAAAAGTAGGGCGTGCCAAATTATTCGGCCCCCTTAAGTTAATACTTTGTAGCGCCACCTTTTGCTACAATTACAGCTGCAAGTCGCTTGGGGTATGTCTCTATCAGTTTTGCACATCGAGAGACTGAAATTCTTGCCCATTCTTCCTTGGAAAACAGCTCGAGCAATGACTTGGCCTTTCTAACACCTGGATACGTTTATTTGTGAACCATTCCATTGTAGATTTTGCTTTATGTTTGGGATCATTGTCTTGTTGGAAGATAAATCTCCGTCCCAGTCTCAGGTCTTTTGTAGACTCCAACAGGTTTTCTTCCAGAATGGTCCTGTATTTGGCTCCATCCATCTTCCCATCAATTTTAATCATCTTCCCTGTCCCTGCTGAAGAAAAGCAGGCCCAAACCATGATGCTGCCACCACCATGTTTGACAGTGGGGATGGTGTGTTCAGGGTGATGAGCTGTGTTGCTTTTACGCCAAACATATCGTTTTGCATTGTGGCCAAAAAGTTCGATTTTGGTTTCATCTGACCAGAGCACCTTCTTCCACATGTTTGGTGTGTCTCCCAGGTGGCTTGTGGCAAACTTTAAACGAGACTTTTATGGATATCTTTGAGAAATGGCTTTTTTC
Source organism: Leptodactylus fallax (assembly GCA_947044405.1). Taxonomy (NCBI): domain Eukaryota; kingdom Metazoa; phylum Chordata; class Amphibia; order Anura; family Leptodactylidae; genus Leptodactylus; species Leptodactylus fallax. Next base: position 2,356,294 of record CAMRHE010000123.1, read on the forward strand.
TTGCCACTCTTCCATAAAGGCCAGATTTGTGCAGTGTACGACTGATTGTTGTCCTATGGACAGACTCTCCCACCTCAGCTGTAGATCTCTGCAGTTCATCCAGAGTGATCATGGGCCTCTTGGCTGCATCTCTGATCAGTCTTCTCCTTGTTTGAGATGAAAGTTTAGAGGGACGGCCGGGTCTTGGTAGATTTGCAGTGGTCTGATACTCCTTCCATTTCAATATGATCTCTTGCACAGTGCTCCTTGGGATGTTTAAAGTTTGGGAAATCTTTTTGTATCCAAATCCGGCTTTAAACTTCTCCACAACAGTATCACGGACCTGCCTGGTGTGTTCCTTGGTCTTCATGATGCTCTCTGCGCTTTAAACAGAACCCTGAGACTATCACAGAGCCGGTGCATTTGTACGGAGACTTGATTACACACAGGTGGATTATATTTATCATCATCAGTCATTTAGGACAACATTGGATCATTCAGAGCTCCTCACTGAACTTCTGGAGTGAGTTTGCTGCACTGAAAGTAAAGGGGCCGAATAATATTGCACGCCCCACTTTTCAGTTTTTTATTTTTTACAAAAGTTTAAAATAACCAATAAATTTCGTTCCACTTCACAATTGTGTCCCACTTGTTGTTGATTCTTCACCAAAAAATTTTAATTTTATATCTTTATGTTTGAAGCCTGAAATGTGGCAAAAGGTTGAAAAGTTCAAGGGGGCCGAATACTTTCGCAAGGCACTGTATACAATGAACTGTGTGATCTGACAGAATGCATAGTGTTTTAATGGTTGTGCCACATTCTTACCTCTTTTTGCAAGCTCCAAAGCAGTTTCTTTACCAATTCCTGTATTAGCACCTGTTACTATGACTGTCTTTCCTTCACTTTTTGCTTTGCTTGGACATGGACCACCGCCTACATAGTCCCTAAAGAAAAGAACAAGAATAAAACAATAATGATGTATTATGTAATAATAACAATGTTATAATAATTGATGTGTAAAGTAATATGATGAAGAGTTTTTGGTCCTTTCCACATGTAAACTTGCCACTCCAAGCCTTTCCCCAACCAACAATAAAAACAGTTTTCACTAGGTAGTGGCCTACACTCTGCGTATTCAGCAGTTTCCATAACTCCCATTGAAATGAATGGAGAGAGCTGCACAAAAGCGTGTCCACGTCTTTATATATTCTTTGCTTGGTGTGTGACAGCCAATGGCTGCCTCACCAGGTGTTATAGAAGTGGGGACCCTGATTCTCCCCACAGATGAAGGTCCCACTATCACACGTATGCCAAATGTGAAGGGTGTCCAACTCCTTTTTAATGATGACCTATCCTCCGGATAGACCCCCATCAGATCTGCCAGTTACCAATGTCATGATGGGCAGTTTTCCCTTACATACTCACAGCGAACATTACGTAACAAAAATTATATTAAAAATACAAATAAAAAAATACTCTTTCAACGCCAACTCAGTCTGTTGCCAAAGCCGCCCCATTCTCCTAAGAACACCTTTTATATATGTAATTTGCTATTTTAAATAAAAAAAAAAACAACTATAAATGGGGAAAATATATACTATGCTTTTTCTTTTGTACTCTTTACATAAATAATGCTAAAAAAAAATAAAAATATTTTAGTAGCCCAAGAAATAAAAAAGTAAGGATCATTAAATAAAATAAATAAATAAATAGATACGCTAAAAAGCGAATGGTCACTGATCAATGGCTGACAGTGTATATAGTCTTAATAGTCACCAATATGATCTGTGTAGTGTCTCCATAACTTGTAAGAAAGGACTTGATGTTTAGGGATCTGTACTGGCAGATAAAGCAGCACCAGCAAAGGGTTAACACCAGCAGACAGGTATAGGTTAGGCACAAGCAAAGGGTTAACACCAGCAGACTAGTATAAGTTAGGCTCAGTTACTTTACAGAAGAGACAGGACATGATCCAGTCAGTGACAGGAGGAATAATGGCAGTGCCAGCACTGATGACAGGGTACACACAATAACCATATACATTACTGACTTCAGAAGGACGGACGCTCCGAAAACCGATCCCACCATGGAGGCTCCGAGGACATACTTGTTAATAGCCACCATCTCTCCTGCATACAGCAGAGGTCACTGGAGACTACAGCTGTACAGTACAGCGTGACAGCCGGCACTTCCTGCTTCACCTACGGGTGCTCGCTCGGGTCAAACCTGTAAAGGATGTTCAAGTGTCACCATGGAAATACAATAGCCTTGATTAAAGTGTCTGTACAATTGGCTGTGCATGTAGGAGCATGACAGTGGTCTATTCAACACAGCATCAGTTATGGACACATTATTCTGCCCACCACCAGAGGGAGCTAAATACTGTATATTATCTGTACAATGAACAAATTTCCCCTTGTGGTGAATGCTGGTAGTTACTATACACAGTGTAAAAAAGAATCCTTTATTGCGTTTTTATTGGGTTTTACTCTGCAGTTCTCTTCCATTATTATATCTATAGGGAAAACGCAAGCATTTCTGCAGGCAAGGCTAGGCTCACACTAGTGATCAGTCTCCGTTGGGGGTTTCCGTCCCCCATTCTGTCTCCGCATTTTTCGGGTGGAAACCCGGCGGACCCCATTATAGTCTATGGGGTCCGCGGTTTCCACAGGTAACCGCTTTTTAAGGATACAGAAGGATACTGTCCGTGGTGAGCTCCATGTGGGAGAATAACTCCCATCCCATGCATGAGACCGTGATAGCGCTGGGCAGTACTGTCAGTGACCGACTATTTCACCCTAAGTGTGAGAAGGAGCGCTATCTGAAGTCTTTCCTCCCCGCTGTGGTTAGGCTGTACAACCAACACCGAGCTAAGCAGAGATTAGGTCATACAGAGAATTGAAAGATCTTTAAAGGGAGTCTATCGTTAAAAAAACACTTTTAATCTAATGGTACATTGGAATGGCCTTTAAAAAGACCATTCTTCTCCTACCTTTCATTTTTGTCTTCTCCCAGCCGTTTCTGTAAAAATCTGTTTCTTCAGTTATGGAAATGATCCTAACGGAGCACCCGGGGCGTTCCTCCTTGGCAGCGAGCACCCACCGCGTCATCACTTGTCACCGCCCATTAGTCTGTTGTGGTGACTCCCATCTTGGTCTTCTCTGTATCTTCTTTCTTCTACTTCCTCTGACGCAGCGCTGGACCTCCTTGGCAGCGAGCACCCACCGCGTCATCACTTGTCACCGCCCATTAGTCTGTTGTGGTGACTCCCATCTTGGTCTTCTCTGTATCTTCTTTCTTCTACTTCCTCTGACGCAGCGCTGGACCGCCGCCATTTTCCGGTGGTCTTTCAAAAGAGGTGCAGTACGGACCGCTGGAAAATGGCGGCCCATCATGCGCAGTCGCTGCCGTCCAGCCCGGCGTCAGAGGAAGTAGAAGAGAAGACCAAGATGGGAGTCACCACAACAGACTAATGGGCAGTGACAAGCGATGACACGATAGGTGCTCGCTGCCAAGGAGGAACGTCCCGGGTGCTTCGTGAGGATCATTTCCATAATTGAAGAAACGGATTTTTACAGAAACGGCTGGGAGAAGACAACAATGAAAGGTAGGAGAAGAATGGCCTTTTTAAAGGCCATTCCAACATGCCATTAGCTTAAAAGTGTTTTTTTAATGATAGATTCCGTTTAAGTTGTGGTACTACTTTTTTTTACCTGTACCTTTCTATCTGTGCTTACTGTCACTGTAATGCCTCTACATTGGAGCTTCTATATATTGTTTTTTGTGTTTGTATTATCTATGCTGCTGTAACAAACTGAATTTCTCCATGGTGGGACTATTAAAGGATTATCTTATTTTATAATAATAATAATAATAATATTAATAGTCCTTAATAGTCCCACAATGGGGAAATTCAGTGTGTTACAGCAGCAAAGATAAGCAGATACAAATACAAATACAACATGTACAGGAATGATCCAAGGTAAGAGGCATTACATTAATAGCAGACAGACAGATAGGAAGTAGCAGAGGAGGGGGGGGGGATTTAACAGGCAGAGAGATATTTCAGTTCTCTGTGTGTAATGATCTCCGCTTAGGTCGGTGTTGGTTGTACAGCCTAACCGCGGTGAGGAGGAAAGACTTCCGATAGCGCTCCTTCTCACACCTAGGGTGGAGCAGTCGGTTACTGACAGTACTGCTCAGCGCGATCACAGTCTCATGCATGGGATGGGACTTCTTCTGCATGGAGCTCACCACGGACAGTATCCTTCTGTCACCCACCACCTGCACTGGGTCCAGGGGACTCCCCAGGACACAGCTGGCCCTTCTAATCAGCTTGTCAAGTTTATTTCTGTCCCTGGTTGATATACTGCTCCCCCAGCAGGCCACTCCAAAGAAGATGGCTGATGCCACTACCGAGTTGAAGAAAGTCCTAAGAAGTGCCCCCCGGATTCCAAAGGCTCTCAGCTTCCTAAGCAGGTAGAGCCTGCTGTGGCCCTTCCTGTACAGGGCCTCCATATGATCTGCCCAGTCCAGCTTATTATTAAGGAGCAAACCCAGGTACTTATAGGTGTTCACAATCTCGATGCCCGTCCCCAGGATGTCCACTGGTTTAGGAGGGCATCTGCATTTACGGAAGTCCACCACCATCTCCTTGGTCTTCCCTGTGTTAATCTTCAGGTGGTTCTGGTGGCACCAGTCCACAAAATCCCGGTTCAGTTCTCTGTACTCCCTGTCATCATCGTCTGTGATGAGACCTACTTTTGCAGAGTCGTCAGAATACTTCTGTAGGTAGCAGCTGGATGAGTTGCACCTAAAATCTGCAGTGTACAGTGTGAAGAGGAAAGGGGCGAGAACCGTACCCTGAGGTGCCCCCGTATTACAGATCACGGTACCTGACACACAGTCTTGTGTCCCCAAGCGGACCCAAAGAACAGAAAGCCGAAACCTAGCATAAAACTGCGTTTTTTGAAAATGCTTTTCCGCAACTTCCCCCCCCTTCCCTATTGTGTGGATGGGATTAGTCACAATCTCATTCACTTTGCTGGTACTGTAATACGCAGCATTTTTTTCTACTGCGTTTCCGGAACATGGGGCCTAGGCTAAGGATACAACCATAAATACAAGAACTTTGCATAGTCAGGAAAACAGACACGATTTCCTTAATGTGCCTGGGTTATGCATATAGTGCATGTAGTGTACCTGTCTGATAACCTTTCCACAAAGGGGAAACCAAATCTTTGACAAGTTCCTGCATTCATGGTCATATCTGTTGGCAACCCATGAAGACAACAGACTGTCACCACATGGCAGATGGTTACAGAAAATCTGTAAAACTCTTTAAAATAAATTACTTATATTTGAAAAATGTTTAACTTATAATTGTCTATAAATTTCAATATGGTTATGCTCATGAGAATACCCTTATAATGTTGAGGCTACACGTAGCAAAACGCAGATAAAAAAAAAAATGCTGCGGAATAATGTAAACATGGCAAAAAATTCAGCAAAAACTACTTCTGTTTTTCACAGCTTTTCCACTGTGTTTTTCATTTTTGCCACCCCTCATTTAAGTCTATGGGGAAAATGCAGCAATATCCACAATTTTTTTTCTGCAAAATGGGGATGACATTAAATGAAATCTCATTTATTTTGCTGGGACTCGGACAGCTTTTTTCCTGTTGTGTGTTTCTATATCGGCAAAAAATACTGCATTTGCACAACATGTGGCCTCGGCATAAGGAGTATTAACCCCTTAAAGACTAAGGTCTGTTTTTTCCTCCCCACCTTCCAAAAGCCATTATTTTTTTATTTTTAAGTTGACAGAATCAAATGATGGCTTATTGTTTGCGGGACAAATTGTACTTTCTAATGGCACCATTCAATATGCTGTACAATGTACTGACAAACTGGAAAAAAAATCTATAATCAAGTGGAATTGGAAAAAAAAACGCTTTTGCACCAATTTCTTATGGGATTAATTTTTACGGCATTTACTTTGTGGTAAAAATTACATGTTACCTGCATTTTGTGGGTGAATGCGATCACGGCAATACGAAATTTATATAGTATTTGTAATGCTTTAATACCTTATAAAAAATGAAAAACTTTGCAAAAATAGAAAAAAAAAATTGTGTCGCCATGTTCTGACACCTGTAAGGGTATGTTCACACGGCGAAAAATGAAGAGGAATTCCTCTTCATTTTCCGCCGCCAGCATTATCGCCGTGGTCTAGCCGCAACAGGATGCCGATGCAGTGCATCAGCATTCCGTCACGGCATCCTACTACTGATTAGGCCCAGATGAATGGGCCTAATCAGGAGGGAGTCTCGAGCCGCGGACCCTGCGCCACGTAATCCACGGCAAGATCGAGCAGGACGCTTCTTTTTTCCGAGTCCTGCTGTGATCTGTGTCACCCATTGAAAACAATGGGAGGCGGATTCCGGGAGGAATCTGCTCCGGATTTGGGGGCAAATTCCTCCATGTGAACACAGCCTAACTTTTTCAGATTTACCAGTCGTCTTTTTATACGGAACAAGATTTTGTTTTTATTGATACCATTTGGGGGAATGTCTGATGGTTTGATCACTTTTTATTCAATGTTTTTTTTAGGAGGCAAAGTGATGAAAAAATTGCCATTTGGCTATTTTAATCCCCCCCCCCCCACAAAGTTCATGTATGGGATAAATATTTTAATAGTTCAGGGGGGATTTGAACTTTTGTTTTTTTGTGTTTTTTTTTATACTTTTAAAAACTTTTTATTTTACCTCTTCTTTTACTTTTATTTTCAGACCTCCTAGAGACCCTGATCACTCATACTATACACTGCAATACTAATGTATTACAGTGTATATTAAAATCCATTCACTTCTATTACACGCCGCCTCCCTATGTCTCCCACTTAACCTCTGTATCACTATTTAACAATAGCTGAAGTATAGCCCTTAATTTGGGGAAATTGGGATTTTGCCCTCTCAACCTTTGTTTGTTTGTTTTTTTACAATTTAGGTGGAATCTGATTAGATTATGGTAACTATTACCAAGATTTTCACCATGTCTGAAGAAGAGAGCTAGTACTCTCGAAATCTCACCATCAAATATACTGTACTCAGTTAGCCTCTAAAAGGTATCGCCCTTTTTTCTTCACTCTTCCAAGATTTTCACATTATTAGAAATGATCAGATCCAGCAGATCTTCTCCTGCAATAAGATGAGGGATTTTCTCCCCCCCCCCCCCCTTTACAGACATTAGAGAACCATGACCCAAGTCAATATCCGGGTAGTTAAAATCTCCCATCAAGACTACTGTACCCGTCTGTGCCACCCACTCAGTTTGCTTATACAACTGATCTTCTAACTCTGCAGTGGGAGATCTTTAGATTACGCCAAAAAGTATGTTATCTGTGGTTTTATCTTGGATCAATGAAGAATTAGAAACACGGCTAGCATGCTGACAATTGTCATGGTCGTGTACATGAAGCCTTTTTCTGCATATACAGTATGTGCAGATCACGGTACCACTTCTCTTGCCCAGTATGCTGGGTGTTACTCTCAGTATCTGCTGTTGTTCTATATATAAGTGCACAGGATGATATATCTAGTCTTGTTTGCTAGGTGTTACTCTCAGTATCTGCTCTAGTTCTGTATATATACTATATGGATAGTCAGGGCCTCTTTAACCATAGGGCAAACGGTGTACTATGCTATGCATGCCGATACAGTTGAAGCCTATGACAGAGCAGGGAGCTTTAAAGTCCTTGCTCTGTCATAGAAGACTTACAGTGATGTCTTTGCAGGATGTCCCGGCACAGCTCATGACGTCACTGCATCGCGTCACCTGCGCTGGCCCTGGACCCAAACAGCAGAAGATGTCAGCTGTTCCAGTCATCGGTGGATCGTGGTAAGGTGATTATAAGATTTATTGTTTTTTTTTAAAGACAAAGGGGGAAATTACTGCTGAGGGGGGAACTTACTTGTGAACATGGACACATTATTTATAAGGGAGCATTAGCTATAGTGGGTGACTATTATGTTTAAGGAGGGTTATTATAAGGAAGTAACTATTATTTATAAAGAAAGAATATTATTAGAATGGGGAAATATTATAAATAATAAGCCCCTTAAAAATAAAAGTTTTCCTTTTATAAACAATATTTCTCCCTTAAAAAAGCCCTCCTTAAAAATAAGTATCCCCCTCATAATAGTTCTCCCTTATAAATAATAGTCCTCATGAATAATATTTTCCCCTTATAAATAATAGTTCCCTTCTTTATAAATAATGGGGAACTATTATTTATAACAGGGAGGGGGAAGCTATTAGTTATAAATGGGGGCTATTATCGATAATGGGGACTATTATTTATAAGAGGGAACTATTTAGAAGGGAGAACTATTAGTAATAAGGGGGACTATTATTTATAAGGAGGGACAATTACTGATAAGGGCACTATTATTTATAAGCAGGGATTATTATTTATAAACAAGGAATCTTAGCCCCCCCTTTTAGATAATAGTCCTTGCTTATAAATAATGACCTCCTTATAAATATTATTGATAAGGGTGCAGTTACCTGTGAACAGTGCAGTGCAGGGGCATGGCCACGTATATTGTATGGGGCCAGTAAGAAGGAATTATACTATGTGGGGGCCATTTTAATTTGGGTGGGCCAGGTATGTTTAAGTGGTGGTGATGGGGGGGGGGGGTCCACTTATGAAACTTTTGCACTGGGCCCACCAATGGGTTAAAATGGCCCTGTGGATAGTACACAGCAGCACTTTTCTTACCCTTTATGTATTGGCACTGCATAATAACACTTCTCTTGTCCTGTTTGTTGTAATTCTCAATATCTGTTCTTACTCTGTATCTATGGACGCTGCACAGTACCATTTATTATAACCTGTATGCTGGGTGTAATTCTCAGTCTCTACTCATACTAGGTATGAGGTCTATAGAGATTTTAGGGCCTGTATTTATTTTGTGATGTGGGGTCTGTACCTTGTTTGGTGGTCTGGAGTTTGTAATTTTATTTATTTTGGGTTCTGGTCTGAGGTCTCTTTTGATTTTGGGGTCTGACCTAGGTTTATATTCACAGGTTATGACTGATAATGGTGCAGATATGCTCTGAGTGCAGTGAGAGGCGTATCTTGTAGCTCTTGGGCCCCAATACAAAATTTGTAATGGGGCCCCTACCTATTTATTTGCATGGGTCACCAAAATCGCTTGTTTTGGCCCCATTTAATAGATTTGTTTGTTACACTGTTTACAATAACAGCAAACTGAAAGTGAGTAATGACCATATAGTAAAAAGATTTATATTGGAGCCACAAATGTGGAGCTCCCCTTTGAAAGATTATAGCTTGATATGATACTAATAACCACTAGATGTCAGGCTTTGTTTTTTTTACGTTATCATACAGTCCATCTATATTTACAACCATAATGACACACCATCAGAGAGAACAAAACCCCCCTCCAATTATTCTAGTTAAAAATGAAAAGGGCATCACGGGCATCTTAGCTACTCTCAACCATCTAGTATGCTTGCAGCAACCTGTTGGAGGAAGCCCTGAGGCTGGGAGTAGTAGTACTTGAATTTATCACAGTGGCTATAAAACTCTACCTGTTTCCTCCAGATCTCCTGATAGGTTGGTGCAGTGCTAAGGGGGCCTGCAGGATACTTAATGGTGCTGGTAGTCCATCCTGAGGCACAGCCTAGTTATGGTGAGCCTTCCTGAACCTGATGGGGGTAGGAGTGCCAATGATAGTCATACAGGAATAAGACTCAGGAGACACAAGGTATGCAGAAAACTGGGTAACTTGCAACTTTATTTAAGGTATAACACAGCAAAACATCTTCCACAACTGGAGGTCCACTTCCTGCAATTTTACCACTGTTGACAGTTGGTACACCCAGATGGCAGTCTCCGCATTCCTTACAAAGGCAGGTACCTGTACTCTGTATGCCACCTTCACTCTCATACAGAAAGTCCAATCCAGTCTTTACCAAAACCCTCTCTTGGGTGCATGTTTACAGGGTGCCCAGTCTGTCAAGTGGCGCAGTCAGGGTTGTTGCTCTGAGGTCCATCTAATAATTGTCTTCAGATATCAGGCTGGCACAGTCTAAGCAGGGGTGAGTTCCTTGTTCCTGTCTGTTTTAGGCACAGTCTGGATAATCCAGACCAGTTAGGGGCCTAACTTAGTCTCACTACTCTGTTGATGCTTCCTCAATCTCCAAAGGCTTGTGAGAAAATACACTTGGTCTCCTCCTCCCTCCCACATTGAATTGCCTGGGTTGCACCAAACTCTTGCTGCTCAAGAGACCATTTATGGGACAAATTTACAATAACCCAGAAAAATACCCCATTTTCTGACTGTCATTATTTATAATTTTCTGATTTATTAAAGGGAATCTGTCACCAGAACCTAGGATATCAACCGCTTGCCTTTTTGGACCAATGGCAATGCCCTTGTTGCTCCAAAAAGCTAATTTTCATATTGACAAAAATGGCGATATTTCAGTAGTGGAGTCAGTTGACCTTAACCTATCTGCAGGGCTGGGTTGATATGCTGGGTTCTGGTGAGAGACTCCATTTAAGAGGCAGGAGCTTTTTAATAATTTAGGAGCACCATTGACTTTATTAAGAATGGCGTAGGAAAAGCCAGTCAGGAGAGGATCAGGGCTGCACAGAAGAAGCTCCAGTGAGAGACATCAGATTGCAGACAGAGGCTCCACTGTTGCCAGCATGAACAGAGGCCAGGATGCAGTGTACCCTGTTAATATCTATGGGGGTCCAAAAAGTGTGAGACACCTTAAGAGAAGGTATCTGGGCTGAGGGGCCAGTTGAGGGACGTTCATGACTAATGGTGGACCTGTGATGCCAAAGTAGCTATGGAATTGCTGAGGTTGATGTGGATATTGGCAGTGAGCCCAAGGAAAAAATTATTTTGGCATGGTGCTGGTGGCAGGGAAGCTTATTGCCAGAAGATGGCTGGGAAGGATGAGTGGAAGAAAGACTGAGGAGCTAAGTGGTCAAGTCCTGAATGCAGAATCCCTGTCCTGAATTGCTGTTCTGCACTGTTGATATTGTAGAGATCATAATAATGTTTTCTGTTATATTTTAAGAACCCCCTGCATTGAAAGTTTGTGTAGGGGGGGGGGGGTAAGATACCTGCCATACTGTTTTGGTATGATCTGTTGTGCAGTAGGGTTGCTCCTTGAGTCAGCATAGGGCCCTGTGGTTAGCAAAGTTTCAGCCCCTAAGGCTATAGCCCCACGTTGCGGAAAAGCTGGCTCAGTGTCTGGGTGCCAGCTGGCAGAGAGCAGACCAGAAACAGCAGTACGTTAGCTGCAAAAGAATGCAGTACCGGGCCACAGAGGAGCCCAGAGGGAGCAGCAATTTTGCGACTGACTTGCCCAGGCAACTGTCCATCAGAATCTATTACAATTGTCCTTGGTGGTGGTGCATATTTCATTTGGATTATCAATAAGTAACTCCTCAGGACTCAGAATTAAATAATTACTATGGGAAACAAAAATTTTCGCAATACTTCCCTTTGTACATGCAAAAAAGGAGTTTATTTTTTTCTTTGTATACGCACCAGTTACGCAAAGTCCAGCTTTGATAAATATATTGTGCTGTTCATATATCTTGACTGACAGGTGCCCTGTGTTGCATGCTATTTGAAGTATTTCTTTGGACTACAGCTGACTACAAAACACGACTACAAAAAGTCTCTATATCTAGCCACAAACTGTAGACAAGGATCGGCCTTCATGCAGACGATCAAACAATGATGGAATTGTTTGGATAAATGATCCCACCATCAACTTAAACAACTAAACTGGCTGATCAGGGGGCCAGTTTAGGAAATAAAATAAATTGCTCTGGGTCAGTGAAATATGGCAAATGATCTGCTAAATTCAGGTGATTTTGCCATGCACTTATATTCTCTGCTGACCAACGGCTGAAAATTTCCAACATATTGGAGAGGAACTGATAATTTCACTGACTGCTCAAGAATGAGACAGGATGTTTATCTTGACTCACAAACTTCTCTAGGCTTGCCAGGCAGAGGAAAAGCATTTTAAAATACTGACAAGGTGCCCAGATGTAATACATAAATTCTACCCTAATATCTCAGATATATACTGAAGATGTGGCACCAGGCAGGGACGTAATAATTCCCTTGCGACTGTGACCGGGCCCGGAGGGGTTTAGGGGCCTGCAGTCAGGTGGATACAGCAGTTGAGGTATCAAGCTCTCCTGGCCACTGTCTCCCTTGTAAAGAAAATATACCTCCAACAACAGAGATTGGCACTAATCTCTGCTGCCTGTGGAGGTCACTGTAATGAACAGGAGAGATGACTGCCAATCTCTTTTGCCGGGTGATGTATTATCGTTACTAGGGAGAAAATATTGGCTGTCATGCAGCAGGAGTTGGGATCCCTCTGTAGATAAACCCTCTAAAGGGTTATTCCAGTTACCTGCTATTAGATTATCAATAAAAGATCAGTGGACTCCAACACATGGAGCCCTTGCTAATCAGCAGTTTGAAGGGACCACAGCGCTTGTGCAAGTGCTGCAACCATTTCATTCTTTGCATAGCACACCATCTGTTTTATAGTGGCTATGCAATGTAATTATAGCCTCATCCTATAGAAGTAAAGAGGCTGAGACTGTAATTACATTTCATGGTCATGATGGCATGCAATGTAAAAAGTGAAGGGGTCATAGTGCTTGCACAACAACTTCAGTCACTTTAAAAAGCTGATCAGCAGGAGTCCTGGATGTTGGACCCCCACTGGTCTCTTACTGATTACCTATCCTGAGGATAGGTTATCCACCTTCTAAATATTGACGACCTAAGATAAGCCATCAATTTTAGATCTGCAGGGGTCTGACTGTTAGGACCCCCGCAGATCAGCTCTTTCCCAGAGCATGTAGTTCCCTGCATTATTTACATAACAGGCACTGCACTGCTTACTCATTGTTTTTTTTATAATGGCAGTTGTGGCTACTATAGCTGTATTCGTTTTATGTCTGTGGGACAGCGCTGCAGCACTATCAAGAATCTCCTGTAGGGATGTGGTAGGGGGCCCTAGTCAAAGTTTGTACCGGAGTCTATAAGACTTTAGTTACACAACTGACACCAATCTTAGCACAATGCTACACATCTGGTGGTCTTTTCCGGCTCTCCAGCCCCTTTGATTGAGATTTGCTCTCAAGTTCAGTTCAGGTGGCTATCCCCTTCTCTCTAGGTCTCCCTGCTGTCATTGCATATTACAGTAAAGTGGATAAGATTCTACAAAATACCATCCACACATTGCTTAATAAAAAACTATGCAAAGTAAATCTGCAGTGCAAAGTGTGAAATTTGCAAAACTGTAGCATCACATATGCATAATTTCATGCACCTCAATGCCACATGGGCATTTCTTAACAATAATCTTTACTAGAGAAATTAATCTGTCAGATTGGCTGAAGAAATTGTGAATCTGTGAATGGAGTCATTCTGAATACAGAATTCACCTCTGATACCAAAACATGACATGTGTTTGGACCAGAAAGCACGCCTGGCAGATAGACATGATACAAAAAACAACATGGGGACAGTGACAATATTGTACTCAATTTAGCTGACAGATCATTATCTGATCTGTGGGGGTCTGACACCCGAACCCCACACAGCCTGACCTTTCTCCCAAAACAGTTTTCATAAATGTTTCCCATTGACTATATGTATGACTCTTCATCTAATATGCAAGTTCAGTGAATATTTTATATTTTCGTTTATTTGACTTTTCAAGGATTTCCTCTGCTTCGGCCACACTAAAAATAGATTAGCTACATGATACTTGCAAGTTTGTTTTGTGATGTTACAATATTAATAAAGTTGCGTAAAAAAAAAAAAGCCTAAATTTTGCTCGGGCAGGGAATGGAGGCGTGGCTAGACACGCTAATCACGTGATGGTGGCAGGCAGCCCTTCTGTCCTCCCAGCAGCGCGCAGGCGCGGTGCGAGCCTCTTCCAACGGCCGCTGAGTGCAACTGTCGGGAGAGAACGCAGGGGGAAAATAAACAACAACAATAATAATAACAAGCCGTGAGTGACACAGCGTCTGACTTCCGGCGACACCACCGGCACCCGGGGCTGCTGTCTGGCGGACAAGGGAAGGCGGCCTGGGCGGCGGAGGGGGCAGACAGAAGGGAGGGGAGCCGGGGTGTCTCCGATCACACGGCAGGGGGGGACTGGGGTCTCCCTGTGACGCCCGATCTCTGCCCTCAAGCTGTCCATGCACCTAAGCGGAGATGAGCTGCGGCTGATTTGGTTGTCATTCGCGCTGTCACGGCGCCCCAGGAGGGCAGGATCAACAGCCGAGGCCTCCTGTCTCCCCGGACAGCCAGCGGGATTGTGGGGTGACTGAGCCCATCGGCCCTGTGCCTGCTGTGTGTGGCCCCAGCACTGGCTGCATGTATACACACAGCTGTCATATATGTGCAGGCCAGCTCCCAGCGGTGTCCATGAGCCGCCCCCCTTCTCCCCACACGGGGGTGCTGCGTCTCCCTGCTCCCTCCATATGCTGCCCCTAGTAAGGGGCGCCCCCCGTATGGACGATCTTCTGCCTTAATACTGGCCGCTGCTGCCTCCTCTTAAAGGGATCTTCTATCTGGGGACGTGTGACAGCTCCTGTGGACCAAGCCTCCCCCCTGACTGCAGGTGCCTGTGTGCTCCAGGGTTGTGGCCCCGCACAGCACAGTCATGCAGGCGCCCCAGCTGCAGTACGACTTCTTTAGTGAAGAGAATGCCCCCAAGTGGAGGAATCTGCTGGTCTCCTCCCTCAAGAAGGTGAGACAACCCGGATCCTCTGTGTTCTGTCAGTATGAGCATTGGACATGTAGGGCTGTGTTCACATCTGTGTCCTGGCCTCCCTTGCAGGTTCTGTCAAAAATGACAGACACTATGATGGAAACCTACTGACCCCATAATAGTGAAATGACGCAGTTGGTGTCAGTCATATGACACATCTGACCTTGTCCACAGCTGTGAACCTAGCCCTCATGGTATCCACAACCGATAATAGAGCTGCTGCTTATACCCGCCAATCAGATCACAGCTTTCATTTTTTTTAAGGCAGGTTAGAAAGTGACAGAAGTCATGTGATTGGTCGCTTTTGGCAAGCAGTCCACATATTATTTGCTTCAGTTTTTAGGGTTAAAATTAACAGTTTATTAAAATGCTGAAACCTGTCTGATACATTGGGGCTGCCCCGTAAAGGGGTTTCCTGGGCCCCAACAGCATTTTTAATACAGATGACCTATCCACAGGATAGGCCATCAGTATCTGATCAGTGGGGTTTCAAAATCCGGCCCCCACACCAATACACTGTTGCGGTTGCTGGAAGCTACTGCTGTGGATGGGCTGAAGCAGCTTTGTTTCGCTTCAAGTAATAGGCACAGAGTCCCAGCCCCGTCCGCTCTATAGCGGTGGGTACTGCAGCTCTGCATCTAATACTTAAATAGGAACAGAGTTGCTTCCAAGCCCGTCCATAGCAGTAGGCAGGGTGCAGGCTCCTGGTGCCAGTCAGATACTGATGGCCTATACTATGGACAGGTGTTCAGTATAAAAAAAATTATGTGGGGCTGGAAAACTCCTTTAAACAACGCTTTTCTATCCACAGGATAGCTGATAAGTGTCTGGTCGCTGGTGGTCCCACCAGTCCATGAGAAAAGTGGTCCCATGTTTCCCTGTTTCAGTAGATTGGCCGTTGCACAGTCATCCTGCTAGTCCATCCAAAGTCTATGGGACTACTGGAGATAGCCAGTAAAACCTAGCTGTCCCAAACTCCTGAATGGCAAATATGATGACATCTAGGGGCATGGATGTATCACTGTTTAGCCAGTTATGTTTTTCCATTTAGGAAATGTGGGTAGAAACCCATCTGAGAGGTGATTGGTTGTCAGACTTCTATCCCTAAGGCTAGGTTAACATCTGGATTCAGCATGTAGTGATATTTTTTTTGGGTAATTTTGCGGACACTATGGCTGAACCGTGATGGATCCTATTATGAGTCAGGCCAGGTTCACACCTGCGCCTGATCTCCGCTCAGGGATTCCTTTCCCCATTCCACTTTAAAAATGTGGAGAGAAAAGTCCTGCAATAGTCTATGGGGTCTGCGGGTAACTGCTTTTTTTTAAGCAGATTAAGTTTCCATTCTTGGGGTCCCCAAGCGGACCCCACAAATGGAAATCCGAACGCAGGTTGGATTAGTTAGTATTTGATTTGTATCTGAAATGCATATGTAAATTAAAAAAAAATGTGAAAGACAAATCTACAGTCATTTGACAACTGAAGAGCTTTTAGTAAATGTATTTATAATTTTATGTTGCTTTGATGTTAAAATGCCCTTTAAAATAAATTTAACTGCTGCATTCACTGCTATGGGGATCGCGTAACTCTAATCTCCAGTAGCCCCATAGCACTGGTCTTGCAAGCGCACTAGCACTTCATTCACAAGGACAGGGCATGGGGGACTTTTTTTTCCCCCCCCCATTCTCGTCATCCCTCCCCCCCAGCGGTTGGACCTTCAGTGATGTGTCACTTATCCCCTATTCTGTGTCTCCAGTGGGACGACCTCTTTAATGAAATATTGACATAGGGTGGCCGACAAATATCCCTGCTCTTGGGGTTAGTTTATGTCCCTAACTATATGTACTATATATGGTGGTTATGCTGTATGACACTGTTTTAGGAAACAGTCACATCACTGTTAAAGGGGGTTTTCTGGTAACAAGAGGTTCCCCTACCGATCACAAGAACCAGGATGTTTTTTTTTCACTCCAGTTTGAATGGGCAGCAGGACGGAAGTGCGTGCTGCTGCTCCAGTCGTGTCAATGGGACCGCCGGAGATAGCCAAAAACTGTGCCTTGGTTTTCTTTGTTGGTTCCCATTAAAGTGAATGTAGCATTGGTGTACATTTCTAACCTGCTGTGCCATTAAAACTCTGGTGCAAAACACCGTAGTTGTTGTGAATGACTGGGGTTCCGGCAGTCAGACCCCCAATGATCATCAAATTTCACCCTATGCCTTATTTGGATAGCCTAAAAAAGTGAAATGTATACTGCAGCATAAGCTTGGGTTATATGTGACATACAGATACATGAATTTACACATTGGACAGGTAAACATCCATATACTTTACAGTATTGAAAATGCTGCATTAATTAATACCAGGTATATGGCATGTTACCGTATGTTTTATCACAATAGTCCGTAGCAGACGTATCCAGCTGTATTACACTACAATCGCATGTGATTTTTGCATACATTTGCCTACATAGGTTTTTAGGCAGAAAACTGCCACATACATGATGTGAATGGGGTCCTAATGGGGTGTGCCAGAAATTCTATAGTCATGCTAAAGTCAATTTTAAGAGAATGCTAGACCTAAGAACTTTGCTGTATTGTGGGTTGTTTCGTATTGTCATATGTCTGTGAAAATACTACAAGAATCTAGAACGGGCTAAATGACTTCTAAAATCCATAATCAATACAACCCTGCTGTATCTGATTATTTTATTCCCACAGGTACAATAAATATTGCCATATGGGATGTAGTAATCCATATGTCTATGGCTAGTGGCAGACGATTTTTGGGCATGTTGTGCTGTAAGATGCAGAATTCCTCAGTACGTTGTATTATCTCTTATGATTTGGAATCTTTCTGCTGATTCTTTTTTTGCATTAATTTATGTAACTCTGAAATATCATGTACAATTTTGGTTAAGGTCGCATATAGCGCCATATTATGGTTTAATATCACATGGACATGCAACTACACATGGTTTTCAAATCAACTTTTAAAATCCATTGTTGACTCTGATTCTCGCACAACCATTATCTGTTAAGAAGGGATTTTTAGCAGTCAGTGTTAAAACTGCACAATGCATGGTGGTGTGATTGTTAGCCGTGATGGCCGTACATGGTTCTCTACCTTAGATGTAAAAGGGAATGTCAGATGAATTCAGTATGTCAATGCAAAATCTTTGGGGTTCGATCACTGGAAACCGCACAATCCTGAAAATGGCGGTGCTTGGTCACCTGCTCTCATTAGAGAGGTAGCCATGCTTGTGCGATCATTGTCCATTATAGTCTATCGGAACAGCCAAGATTGCTCTTTCACGGTTTCTTGTCTTCACGTAATAATTATTGGGGTTTCAACAGTTGAATGTGTGATGGTAAAATCCCATTAAAGTGGAACTAAATCATTATTGTTGTAATTCTGAATCGTATGTCACTTTAAAACTGATGTTTTGGTTTGTTAAAATGGTAGAGGGGTGTATGGGGTGCACCATGTCCTCTGGGTACAGTACCCCTTTTAATGTGAAACTTCTAGCAGTAAAGCCAGTTTGTGAAATGGGATTGTTGTGTTCATATCTGTTATTCTGACTTTAGACTTTGGCATTATGATTATAATGTAAGACTACACTACATCTACAGTATATATTTACTGTATGTGCTGGAAAATCTGTAGGGGCATTTCTTAAATATATCCAAAAGCTCCCATTTAGTTAACAGGTGCCCAATAGTGTACTCTATGTATGTCATATTATATAGTACAGTCTACTGCGCTATTCTATACAGAGGCATCTGGTAAATAAATAAAAACGCGCTATGTTTTTTTTTGGTGGGAACCTATGGGCGAAAGATGACACTTTATGTCTATAAAGTATGATCTGTCAGAAGAGCATGTCAGAAAATCCTCTCAATGTATACCTTGTAATAGACAATGCTGAACATTGTATGAAAGTAGCCTAAAAATTTCAAGGTATTTTCCCCCAATAACCCACAGTAGAGGGGATAATTGTTTGGGTATCTGACCACGAGGGCCCCAATGATCATGCAAACACGGTTGGTGGTGCCCATGTGTGACCACCTCTCAGTTTGCATCTATGTAACAATGCAGCTTTTTCCATCAGTCCCACAGAAGTGAATGGAGAGGTGGTCACCCATGCGCCTCACCACTGCACTCCCCTAGTGAAGTTAGGGACCCCCCAGTGATCAGATATTTAATCCCTGTCTTATGGATAGGGAATAAATGTCATTAGTTGAATGACCCTTCTAAATGCAACTTTTCACATACTGTAAAAGTCAGGAATTTTATCAGGTCAGTGACAGTATCTGACCGTGTGGATCAGAACTTCCTTGGATCCCGCCCTGTGAGCTGTCACATTTACAGATGGCACATTGATGTTGTCACGTGGTATACCGGCCATCACATCTCAGAATATAGAGCTGGGCAAGAACTCTAGAATGCTTCTATAGTTCGTTATGGATTGGCTACATTGTACAGGGTTCCTCCATGGTAATTGGGTTGAAAATATGCGCTCTACATAATATCATATAAGACATAGCTTGTTTTTTGGGGGCAGGGGGCACAGTTGTTGGCCGACAGCTTTCTCACACAACTTCCCTATAAACATGTGTTCCCTGCTAGGCTTGACCATGATTGGTGAATCCAGGTTTAATAATTATTATTATTATTATTATTTGAAATGCCGTCCTACTGATAATCTTTGGACTTTTTGGGCTGATACAGGTTGTGCCCCTACGGTAATTGCAGTGGTCGCTATGCCGCTAGGCTCTCTGCAAAGCTGATTATCGGGGAGACAGAGGTCCATCGGATTTACAGTTCAGTGAATGCTCTGTAAAAAATTTTCTATCCCCATGTGACCCCCTTTAATAGTGTATGGATGATGCTGTGATACACGGGTCCATCTTTCTAGTTCTAAAATGCTTACTGCTGTATAAATAAAACCCACGATGCCCTGTGTGCCAGTTTGGGGTGCTCCAGTACTATTATGCTGTTGGCTCTTTTCGGACTGTGATTAGATAGAATGGCAGTTCTGCTTTTCCGGGAGGAACGCACGTACATGCAAGGCTTCACATTAGAGCCTCTGCTGTAGATTTTGTGACATTTCGCAGAGCAAATAGCGCAGTATGCAGCACCCTTTTTTTTTCCCTGTAAAACAACAGACGGCATGATGGAACCCTATTAGAAGTCAGTGGAGTCCATCAGGTGTGACTGATCCATCACTGTGTCATGGATTTAGTTGTCAACAGAAGCAACACAAATGTTAACAGAATCTTATAAAACATCATTTTCCTCTGCTATTCATGTCCACTCTATGAAGATGTTAATTTTTGTTTTTAGCGTGTGCAAATAGTCAGGGATCATTTTTCAGCAATATGTCCATGCGATGTGATAAAAGACTGGGAAAATCCCTATAATGCACATTGGACTCTTAAGGAAAATCCCATCAATCGTTGTTCCTTCCCTCTCTGTTTACTTCCTTTTGTGAAGCCTTTTAGGCACAGTGCAGACTGCTGGTTGCTTTGTGGACTGATGTAATCTTATGTAATCCTTTCACATTAATCTCGTAATCATTTAACATTTATAATCCAACTACAGGTTCAATGGGGTCAGAATGCAGAGACCCTCACCCATCACAAGAACTGTGGTTTGTTATGTGAATGGAGACCTAATACGCATGTATGGCCACCATTCCATTCACTGATGGAGATAGCCAAGTACAGCGCTCATAGAAGTGCCCACTACTGCTCCATTCCCTCAAGGATACCCGGGAACCTTTATTCTTTAATCTGTGGTCCCAGTGGTCAAACCCCGAGCTATCATTCCTTTATCACCTGTTCTTTGGTTGACTGTTGTTCATGGATTACAGAGCACACGCACCAGTGCTCTATTTACAATGGCCATGTGTGGACCCCAATAATAGGCCACTTATCCCATATTTAATCGTCTCTGTTATCAGCCATTTTAGGATAACAGCATCAACAGAAAAATGTCTGACTTCACTATCTGCCCTTTATCCCACTCACATACTGTATACATGTGTGAATCATATCAGCTGGTCTGTATATAGGCTGTACATTTGTAAGTTTTGTACTGCAGGTTCTGCGGCCCTTTCATCCATGTCGTGAGCGACTATAGGTCTTTTATCGTGACTTATGTCTTTATTCTCCACTATAGTAGACAGCTGATGCTGCAGTGAGCTCATGCAATAAGGGATTTGCAGTTCTGCATGTCTCGGGTGCGTTCTTACCTAAGCAGACTGTAAGAAGTAATGTGATTTATACAGCATTACATACAGAGGGGTGCCTGGGATGTGTTCTGGAGACAGCGCCAAACTGAAATGGAGAGGTGCTGCAGCATAGGTTATGATTAGTAATATTTTTGGCCATGAATTGAAGCAAATTTAGAAAAGTGCTTACAGGTGGCCGAGGTTTTCATCTTGGCAGCTATTTTGCTGAGTACTATTATTTTAATGTGTATTTATATCCCCAGCAAAATGCCTTGTCACGTAAATGTCAATTCCTGTTGTGAGATTTTAGTAATTTTTTTTTTTTGAGGATTATGAGACTCATCAAATTGATCAGTATTCTGAGTTACACAATATGTTGGTGCTATATAAATTATTATTATTATATTGTTATTGCATAGGGTGAAATCCGCAGTGAGAATCCCCAGCTGTTGATTTAAAATCCTCACTGCAGGTCATTTTTAGGCCCCATGCACACATAGGCATTCGGACTGGAAAATTGGTTCCACACAGTGACCTAAACTCAGTCCAGAGACACAAACTCCTTGCATTATACTGATCTGTGATTCCAAGAGTCCCTGCCTTGCTACTGCTGTACTGTCCTATACTATGTCCAGGCCAGGACAGCGGAGCCAAGGTTAGGCGGGGAATCCGGTCCTGGACTGTCTCTGGACTGTACTGACCACATTTTTCAATCCACATTCCTAGGTGTGCATATAGCCGTGTGTACCAGATTGCATAGTGTGTACATGATATTTGGCTCGTCCACTTTGCTACTACTGCAAAGCACTGCAGATTTTATTTCTATGATTCCATGGTAGAAAAAATACAGCATGTACATCACATGTATATGTACTTTTATGCACACAACCTTATGCAGATACAGGTCCTAAAAAAAAAAAAAAAAACAGAACTTGTTTTTCATGGATCCATAAACTTCAGTGAATGAGCTCAGACGGCAAAACCGACAGGAATAGGACCTTCATGAGCTTTGTGGTCCCCAAAGAAAAAGTGCGGTGGTGTGCATGGGGCCTTAGCTTATAGGGAAGTTCTCAGAGTTCCATTGTGTAATGAGCCGTCATCTTTGAGTCCTATCCATGACACTGGCATATGTACCATTGTCAAAGGGGATGGTAATACTCAGCTGGTAATTTATGCATACATTTCCATGAGGAATAACAGAGGAATGGCACAATGCAAGTGCTCCAGAATAGTTATCTTATGGCAAATGCAAATATTTCTTCACACAGACATGTCTATAAACATGTCGGGAGAGCTGAGGTGTCTCTTTTAAGTGTTAAAAATGTTTCTTATAGCCTAAAGCTGTACATATGCATTAAATAGCTCTTGGTTGTTCTACCTGATGCTGGATATGCAGTGAATTTTCAGTCCTGTATCAGATAAGCTGATAAACTGTGGATGTATTTAGGTACAGTAATCTAAATGATGTTCAGTGGTATACATTACTTAATGGAATTGTCCAGTGAAATTTCTTTTAAACTAGGATACAATCGTATACAGAACTGGTTTAAAAGTACTTAGTATTCACTAGAAAATCCCTTTGAGACTACGTTCACATTTGCGTAAGTGTCTGGCAGACAAAAAAGACCTACTCGCATGGCGTTTGTGTTTTCCACTTTCAGTTTAAAAAGCAACGGACCCCATTATAATCAATAGGGTCTGTCGGGCTCCATAAGTAAACATATGTTAACGGTTTGCCTGATTCTGTATTTTTTGTTTTCTAACATTTTTATATTTACACTTTTATATAAATGGTGAAAACGGTTGAAAATCAGATACCTTGAATGCCATGCTTTGTTACAATATAAAGTAGCACACCCATGCAAAAACAAAAAATATTCTCTGGTCAGTTAACTCTAGGTTTACACCTGCGCCCGGTTTCCGTTCTTTGAGTCTGCATGGGGACCTGAAAAACAAACCCAATACGCTTAAAAAGCAGTTACCTGCGGAAACCCATGGACCCCATAGACTTTAATGGGGGTTTCAGGAGAATTTGGGGATGGAAGCCCCGATTGTAGAGTGAGCACTGGTGTGAATCCAGCCTTAAAAGGTCCATGATGATGTAAATTGTAGCAAATGTAATGATCTTACTAGTGGCCATATTTGTGAGTTATCGACAACCTTCTGGTCCTCACTCACTGACACAGAATCTTATGTGTGGACAGAAAGACACTTTTTTTTTTTTTTTATTTCTGTGAGATTCACATGGAAAATTTAATAGAAATAGACAAAGTGACTTCCTGTTCATATGTAAAAGTTCTCCAGTGCAAACAAAAATACCTAGGAGCCATTGGCTCCTAAACTGAAAAATTTAGGCGCCAAAACAAATTTTTAATAACCAAACGGTATAATGCTCCACTTACAGTTCTTCCCAATAGCTGTCACACACAGTATATATAATGCTTTTCCCAGTGCCCCCAATGTATGTATAATGCTCTCCCCAGTGCTCCCTCCACAGTATGTATAATGCTTTCCCCAGTGCTCCCTCCATAGTATGTATAATGCTCTCCCCGGTGTCCCCCCTCCACAGTGTATATATAATGCTCTCCCCAGTGCTCCCTCCACAGTATATATAATGCTCTGCCCAGTGCTCCCTCCATAGTATGTATAATGCTCTCCCCGGTGTCCCCCCTCCACAGTGTATATATAATGCTCTCCCCAGTGCCCCCCACAGATATATAATGCTCTGCCCAGTGCTCCCCCACAGTATGTATATGCTCTCCCCGGTGTCCCCCCCTCCACAGTGTATATATAATGCTCTCCCCAGTGCTCCCTCCACAGTATGTATAATGCTCTCCCCCGGTGTCCCCCCTCCACAGTGTATATATAATGCTCTCCCCAGTGCTCCCTCCACAGTATATATAATGCTCTGCCCAGTGCTCCCTCCACCAGTATGTATAATGCTCTCCCCAGGCTCCCTCCACAGTATGTATAATGCCCAGTGCTCCCTCCACCAGTATGTATAATGCTCTCCCCAGTGCTCCCTCCACAGTATGTATAATGCTCTCCCCGGTGTCCCCCCTCCACAGTGTATATATAATGCTGTCTTCAGTGCACCCACACATGCTTTTTAATGCTCTCCCCAGACCCCCTCCCCCATGGTATCTATTATGTTCCTCAGTGGCACGCACATAGTAGCTGTGGCAAATAAACAATAAAAAGGAGCTCTGCTGCAGTCTAAGTCTTAAAAATCTTGGCGCCATTTGCAAATTTTTAGTTGCATTGTGTCCGATTTACTAAGACTAGGTTCGAATCCGACTAAAGAAAACATTTGCAAGGAGTTTGTATGTTCTCCCTGTGTTTGCGTGGGTTTCCTCAGGGTACTCTGGTTTTCTCCAAAGACTTACTGATAGGAAATGTTGATTGTGAACTCTATATGGGACAGGTTGGTTATATTGGTTGACAATGTCTGTAAAAGCGCTGCAGAATATGATGGCGCTATACAAGTAAGCAAAGTAAATAAATAAAATAATACTTTGGTTGCCATTTTTGCATTGATAAATACAGGTCTGTGGAGTCTGGACCAATTTTGGCTGGAGTTGGAAAAAGGTTGCCTATTCCAGCTTCTAAATAAAAGGATTGATTATATGTAGTTATACAATTATCATATAATGAATTAGATGTCTAGTTTGTTATATATTTACCGTCATAGATATTCAGTCGGTGTTTCTTTAATGAATTAGAGGATCTTTACTGACCATGGTTTACATTTTTCTTCATTTTGCTCCTTAGCTACCCATTCTTTATTAATTGTGTAAGGCCGAATGCTATATGAGAACTAACCTATATGTTATGAAACCCAGATGTGCTGTTGGCCTGCAGTTCCAAGATTGTGTTATTTTTTCCTTGTGATATCTACACATTTATTACCTGGTTGACAATATTAACAATGAGAACAAGTGCACCGCTGGCCCGTATCTAATTTCTTTACTGCGAGGCGTCAATCTGTTGACTCATAACATAAAGGACATTTTTTTGTTCCTTGAGCAGCACATGACCTGGCATTTTCCAGAAAGCTTTGTTAGAAAGTCCAGGCAGATCAAGTGAATCTGGAGCAGTGACTTCTGTTCCACTAAGGTTTTGCAAATGGATTACTCAGTTTTTGGAGTAGTCATAGAAATGATGTCTTTGTCCAGAAGCTTGTCAGCAGAACGTGGACAGAAAACATGAGGCTTTTGGTGAACGTATCACACAGCAGTTTATTCTGCAAAACAAGTGTGGAGTAGCCATGTTTTTCTACTCCTTCTGGAAGACTTCCCAAGGATAGCTTGAGCGGAGGTGGCACTAAATACTTTTCAACAAAGTAAAATTACTTCTTTCCCAGTTTTATTGGAGTATATGAACTGTATATACTACATGTAAATGCTATTGTCGTTGTGCCGTGGAGTAAAAACCACATTGGTCAGTCTGTGGCCTTCTTGACTGAAGCAAGCATATCAGAGGGTTTGTTTCTATAATGAATATATATACAGTTGTGGCCAAAAGTTTTGAGACTGACATAGTTTTTGGTTTTCGCAAACTTTGCTTCTTTAGTGTATTTAGATCTTTAGTGCAGTTCACACTTCCCCATCCGCCTGTGTCCATTCCCAATGACTCTGATGTAAAAAACACGACGTACACTTTCTTTTGCCATGTTTGTTTTACTTTTGTAATGGGATGTCTTGTATGCACAACTTTTTCTTCCATCAGAAAATTAAAAAAAAAAAAAAAAAAAAGACAAGAAATCTTATGTCATGTGTTTTACCTGGGGTGAATGCAGATAGACACCAGATGGAGGGGGGATCTGTCTCCATCAGTCATTAAGGCCAGGGCCCCATGTTGCGAAAATGCTGCGTTTTACAGTACCTGCAAAGTGGATGCGGTTCTGGCTAATCCCATCAGAAAAAAATCTGCAGCGGAAAAGCTTGTCAGTTATACTTACGGAAATGCTGGTGGTTTCTGTATAGGTATAATAGGGGCAGAAAGTCCGCAGAGACTTTTTGTGAAAAAAACACTGCATAATAAAACGTGACAGCTCGCTACATGGGGCCTTAGCCTTAAGGGGCTATCCGGTTTCTAGTGTTTATGGTCCATCCTTATGATCACCTGTACTGAAACATCGCGGCTCTTTGTAATGTTTACAGTTACGGTTATGTTTATTGCGCTGTTTCAGTACGGGTACGACACCCGGGATCAGGATTGACCATCAGTACTAGAAACCAGATAACTCTTGTAATGTCTGATGCTCTCCTCCTGTGACTGATGAGAACAATTATATAATGGCAGTGTGAACTCAGCCTTACTCATGTGTTTCTCTGGTACAATTATAGACATTTAGTAAGTTTTTATTAACCATGCCGCAAGTTTGTGCAATTATTAGGTAATAATGGGTTGTCAGCACTATAAATATTGAATATTTTGAATAAAATTTATTAATTTGTCAGTAAGGGTGTATACACACATGGAGGAATTTGTCACGGATTTGGGTGGCGGATTTCGCCCCCAAATCCGGAGCAGATTCCTCCCAGAATCCGCCTCCCATTGTTTTCAATGGGAGGCAGAGATCACAGCAGGGCGCGGAAAAAAGCGTCCAGCTCATCCGGGCTTCATCAGGAGCGGGATGCCACGACAGAATGCTGATGCACTGCGTCGGCATCCCGTCGCGGCTAGACCGCGGCGAAAATGTTGGCGGCAGAAAATGAAGAAAATTCCTCTTCATTTCCCACCGTGTGAGCATGCCCTAAAATTACCCTACTTCAGTATACCACAGAA
Source organism: Leptodactylus fallax (assembly GCA_947044405.1). Lineage (NCBI taxonomy): Eukaryota > Metazoa > Chordata > Amphibia > Anura > Leptodactylidae > Leptodactylus > Leptodactylus fallax. The sequence continues at coordinate 2,383,162 of CAMRHE010000123.1, forward strand.
ACATCTGACTTGGGCCTCATGCGCACGACAGAGTATGCAGGCCGAGGCTCTTCTGGGCGAGTCTGATGCTCTGTTCCGTTTCGGAGAATATAGAGCAGGTTCTGTCTGGCTCCCCTCTGTCTCCCCGACCCTGAAACAGAACAATCAATGGGGAACAGAAGACACTCTGATGTCATCTGAGTGCATTCTCCTATAAAATTGCACCCCTCCCCCTCCCCCACCTCTGCCTGCACACTCATGTACATGAGGCCTAACAGATCTAAAAACAGCAAACTTTAGGAAAACCAAAATTTGTGTCAGGCTCAAAACTTTTGGCCACGACTTTAGAGATGATCACTAGTATTTATCAGGAAGGCCAAGTGGCTGCTGCTTTCTATCATTGGAGTTTGTGTGTGGTGGAGTTGGGTAAGGGAGGGGGGTCTTCCTGAAGGCTATTCCTGACTTATTTTCTAATGAGACTGAATTCAAGGCTGGTTGTCCACAAACAACAATTGGGGGATGAGACCTCTGGGACCTAAACCAATGTTTAGAATGGGGATCCCAGAGTCACCTATGTGAATGAAGTGGTAGCGCACATATGACCGCCACTCCAATAGACCGCTATATTCGGCTATCTCAGTTGGTTCGACTATACCCTTATAGTTTTCTGCTGTCCAGATTACAGTACAGGCCCCACCAACTGTTCTCATGTATTTTGTGGATCTATCTTATATGTATTTTTCTCATGTTAGTTTTGTTAGTGGATTGGTTGCTGTGTGTCATGAACGTGTCGATCTATGTCGTGCAGAATAGGCTCCGTGTTGGAAATGGTTTAGTGCGTCACTAGGACGTAATGTAAAGTTGAAGCATCCGTTCATTGTCCTTTTGCTATACTATTGTGTTAGATATCTACACTTTTGTATGCCTTGCTTCCCTCACTTTACTCCTACAGCATTACTCCTCCATGAGTCATGTTTAAAATCTTAAGTTGCCGCCTGTTTCTACTAGATTGCAAGCTCCTTGAGAAGGTCATCCTTATCTACTGTTCCACAGAAGGTTGTCATTTTATTCAGAGTTGTCTATTTTCCTCGCATGGGGGAGTATGTTGACCTTTTCTAAGTAAATAACACTATAACGCATGATTCTTCATTCAGGTTCTGTCACAAACTTATAGGATGGCATGTTTGACAAGTTACTGTACTATACAACTGCGTGTAGACCAGGCGGGTTGTAGTCATTATAGATGTAGTTATTATGGTGGACAGCAGTCATAAAGATATATAAAAGAGCTTCCTAACATACATTGGGGAGATTATCATGACCATTATTTTTCACGGCAGTCCATGATACTGAAATCTACACCAGCCTATAGCAAGTGGTGCTTAAAAAGTTGCTCCCCTAAGGTTTTTAACCTTTTTATGTCAGAAAGCTTGATAAAACTGCCCATTTTACTTCTTATCTGTACAGAGGTGCTTAGTTTCACAAAAATGCATGTTTTTATGTTAAAAATGAATTCATTTTTAATCGAAAATTGCATGCCTTTTTAAAGGGAAAACGATCTTCGTGTAAACCGAGCCTCAGTGTTACAGCTTTTCACTGTATAAGGTGAAATCTGCAGCAAACCTGCAACGATTAAGCCATGAATTCCTTATTTGTGGTATCTGTCATGAAAAAAAAAGTCTAGTTTGGGTGCTGCCACACATGTACCCTGGGGCACTGTAACCTCCCTCCAGGACTGGTCGCTAGTGCTTTCACATAAAGGGGTTTACTGGCTTCAAATGGATTTTTCATACTCATGACTTATTGAGTGTCACTATGTGCGGTCAGCAGCCGGACCCTGCACAGGTCAGCTGTCCTGGTAGTCTCCAGGCCCTGGAAGCTGGTGCAGTGGATGGGGAGTACTTGGCGGCTTCTCCTATTCAATTAATAGTGGCGCTGCAGTTCCTCAGAACCAGTGCTTATTACTTTTGCTTATTATTACTGCAGAGTAACAAGAAAAATTGTGCGGACACTATTGAGAAGAAGCTGCTAAACAATCGACGCTTTTACTTAAGTGAAAGCATCAGCAGCCCTTGGGGGACAACTTTGTAAGGTGTATGGCCAGCTTTAGGATAGCATTGTGCAGGTACTGTATTTCCAACATTTACATCCTAGGTACAGCACACAGGCAGCGGAAAGGACCTCAGTCTATGTGAAATGGTTATGTAGTCTACAAAGCGACTGGCAGGGAAGGCTGGGCTCAGGCCTGTGCTGTGTGCTCGGCTCCCTGCCCATTGATAAAGGAAAGCCAAGAAATGAGAGCAGAACAATGATTCAGTTATTACAACCACAGCAACAGAAGGAAAACATTATACTATTGCACTAACCGGTGCTCCCAAGGGGGCTTCCAGGTTTTGTGAAAACTGCAGAGAACTGCGGGCAATGTGATTGGAATACATGTACTGTGGCACACCTTGTTATATACATGCACACAATGCTATAGTGTATTAATCTGGGAATCGATACTTGTGATGGGAGACCACCACTCAACTTTATATTTACAGCAGCAACCGAACTACAGTAATACATTGTTACGGTATTATAAACTACAGTAATACATTTACAGTATTATAAACTACAGTAATACATTTACAGTATTATAAACTACAGTAATACATTGTTACGGTATTATTTGCATTAATACAAAAGTTGAAGGTGAGATTCTCCAGAAAAAAAAAGACATACAGAGAGAGTGCTGCTATTTGGAAAAGTGCCTTGAACCATCATTGCCAGGAGTAAATGCAAAAAAAAAAAAATCTAATAGAAAAAGAGGCGCTGTTTGTATAGCGTTTCTTAATTCCCTTTTGACTACCATGTAACAATTGGACATTTGGGCATATTTGGCTGCCAAAAAAACTGTCTAAAAAGGCAAGAAAAACACATTGGCCCAGATTTTCAGTGGTGGTGTAGATTCATCACATTGTGCCAAAGATGTGCCATGTTACACTAGTGTCTAGACGTACCCGCAATAGTGATGCTCGGTCATTGGGGGAAATTATATTAAAACCAACACATATTGAGCCTATCCTAATATTGTGAGAACTGGTGGCAGTTGCATCAGGATTAATAGGTTAATAGGAAGCTTGTATAGTGGCAAGATTAGTAAAGTGTCCCATTGTTTTGGAATATGGTTGGAACCCAGCCTTAAGCGATGGAGATTTGTTTTAACTTAAAGGGTTACCCCAGACTGTCTTTGGGATAGGTGATAGATGGTAAATTGCTACAATCTGGGAATCTCTACAGAACTCTATGGGAGATACTGAATTTGCTCACATCACCCCATAGCAGCCTAACAATTACCACCTGTTGTTGTAATACCCCTTTTAGTAAAATTAAATGGGGTGTTGTCATGTTACAAAGTGATAGAATATCACTAGGATATGCTATCACTTTATTATCAGTGGGGATCTGCACCCTGGGAATGAATGGAGAAGGGGGCTGTGCATATGCACTACTCCTGCATTTACGGGAGTCATAGAAACAGCCAACCATGTTTGCTTTGCTAACCCCTGTGAAAGTGGATAGAGAGCATCGCACATGTGAGGTCAACTTTCCATCCTCACCATCTTTCGCATGGATGCGGCATCCAGCTTCTGCATCACAAGGCGGGGTTAGGCTCAAGGAACCCCCACTTTGGAAAGAGGTGCAGGTTTGACTTCTGGGACCCATTTAAGGCCTTTGGATTTTGTGGCTATGTCATGAATGTATAAGAATGGAATATCACTTTAAGACGAGCTGCTAATATCTTACCAATAATCTTACATCTTTTATGCAGCATGAAAATTGTGTAAAGGGACATAAAGAGGACTTTGAAATGTTCCTGTGAATGCTTTGGCCCCTAAGGTAGGACCATATAAACAGATGGTGATACGCATCAGATGTAAAAAAAAAAAATTTCACGTGCAGCAACCTTATTTTCTGATCTCTCATAAATTTGAGTCTGTCCGTGACCTTTGCACCTGAGCTGCCCGCCTTCACCTTTTGCCTGTTATGACCTTGTGTGCTTGCTGCCAGTCACAGACTTTCAGTCTGTTCCTGACTACTCCTTTGCCTGATCCTCTGCTTCGCATTGGCACCTCTCCGACCCTTGGCCAGCTGCCACCTATACCAGGACCATTCTGAAAGGTAGTCGCAGCAAAGTTCAGATCCCTGTATGAGGTTGGTAGAGGGTGATCATCGGGAGGCTAAATGTAGACATCATCTTTGGAATTGGCCCAGTGTCAAACTGGTTGGGTGGCACAGTGGGTGCACAGTCTACTGTCCATAACACGGTTTGGTGAGTATTTTTGCACATTTACATGAGCCATTTATCAGGAATGACTGTTCATAGGGACATTTGCTCCTGATGGCCCTTCCAATATTTGTTAAAGGGCCTTTACTGTCTATTTACTTCCCTAATATTTTTACTTTTCTTTTGAAATTGCCTAAAACATTGATGTTACTCTTTTTCTTGTGAAATTTAACCCTGCAGTAACTGAATTTACATAAATTTCCTATAGTACACTGATGCATTTTTGGTTTCTTAAAATGTGCAGTGAGAAGTCTGATACCCTATGCTTTGCAGAATCCTGGCAGTGAGAAGACATGAGCATATCTACCGTACATTTAGCATGTCACATTAATCTGTTATCCAAGAACATTAGTAAGAAAGGCTTGAGCATTCAATACAACCCTCATAAAATCCATTAGCATGAAATAAGTTGTAAATGCTAGTGTTTCATCCACTTTGCGTGAACTCATTACATAGCAGAGCTGCTGCAGTTTACACTACAACCTCAAGCACTTTGCACGGGCAGATCCTTAAGAGAAGAGTAATATAGCAGGCTTCTTCCCACACCTCCAAGCAATTTTAGAATATTTTAGATGCATTCCTTAGACCGATGGACCAAAAAAACTGTAAAAACATACTGACATTAAAAAAACATTGTGAATCCCATTTCAGTGGGGTAAGGACATGGCCATTTTGTGAATATAAAAACTCTAACCATTTGCATCTGCGTTTGGAACCCACAAAGGTCCTTGTCAGTGTATTTTGGGTTTTTTTGGTCCATGGTCCACTGCAACCATTTTTTAAGAACGTTTTAAAAAAAATTTAATTAAACCGGAAGTCTGAATGCATATCTACAAATCAATAGGTCTGTGTGCTGTGCAAACACCAGGGATGTGTGACTATGGAGTATGTATTGATGGTATATCAGTTACAGATCGGTGTCCCAGTGGGCATGCTCCCAAACATGTCTAGAAGAAAGAATCAAGGACCCTTGTGATGCTGGCAGAAATCTATCAGATCGCACTGGTCCTGCAAATCGTCTATTTGGTTTCAAGGTCAAGCAAGGACATATTCCCTTATTACAGCCTTTAGCCACATTTTGGATGATGTTGATATTGCTACATCTGGACGGTAATCTTCAGGACCTAGAAACCTCACTCCTTCTTTAGGTGTCTAAGCTCTGGAGTCCGTTGAGGTTTGTCTGGTGTGATTTATGTTTTATTTCCAAGGGCTACACTTCTGAAAACTAGAATTGTCTGAGTTTGCACTTTCCGTGCCTCAGAAGGTTGGAAAATATACATTATTATATTGCTCCACTGGGGCAGCAGCTGATGTGAATGATTAAATATTCTCTGTTAAGTGCTGTGTAATATGTTGCTCTCCTATAAATAAAGAATAACTGGATTCCTTTTTTTTTTTTTTATTTATTTTTTTCTCCGTAGCTGCTAAGGTGCTGGCTGTCGGCCTTGATAATAGATGCTGAATTGATACATGTGTATCTTGTGGAATTGCATTTGTGTGTGTGTGTGTGTGTGTGTGTGTGTATGTGTGTGTATGTATGTGTATATATATATATATATATGCACATTTATATGTTCTCTGCATGTATTCTTTGGACTAGAAGTGGCTCTTTAATTCCCCAATTGATATGACATTGACAAACCTTTATATTGCGGTTTCTTCATGGAGACTCAAAGGGCAGACGACATTGTGGAGTAGGGAGTTAGTGGCTGCACTACAGGCGCTCATCCCCAACATCCACAAGGGTCAGTTGTTTGCAAGGGAGCCAAGTTAAATATCTGTAAATTCTAGCAGTATAAAATACCGCCAATGTCAGAGGAAATTAAAGGTCCTCTTTAAGGTAAATTTGCATTTATTTTTTTTATATATTTCTAGAATTCATCCCTTGTGGTTTTTAGAATCTCTGCTTGTAGCCATTCAGTAGGAAATTTCTGAGTTTAAAGGGTTTTTCTGGGACTATAATATTGATCGCGTGCTCTTTGAATAGATCCTCCCTGTCAGATCAGTGGGGGTCTGAGACCCTGAAGCCCTTCCAATAAGCTGATTAAAGGGGCTACAGTGTTTAGACAAGTGCTGTGGCCTTTTCACTGCTTACCAGGTACAGTGCCGTACATTGTATAGTGGCTCTGCTTGGTATTGCAGCTCATCCCCATTCATTTCAATAGGGCTCTGGTCTGGTCCTCCTGGTCCATTGTTATCTTCCGGTGGAAGTCCCCGCCACACGTGACTGCTGAGGTCTATCAGCGGCCTCAGCGAAGGGCACGTGACATCACTACCTGTGATCTCCCGGAGTCTCTTCCTGATAGGTGGACCGCTACAATAGCGTTCACATATGGAGCTGGACAGGCTGCATTAACTATAGTGGGATCTGTCGGGTTTCTTTTATTTTAAACTGAAAACCGCCAGACACAAAAGTTGACTTTCAGAACTTTTTCTTCCGGTGATTTTGGACGCACACTGCGATGAAGTTACCAAATGGAGACTCCAACGCAGATGTGAATGTAGCCTAAGCAGCTTTACACATGTAAATGTTTGTATGGTGGGACAACTGCGGCCATAGCTTCACCTGCTTCTACATGTGCATATATCTATTGGTATAAGTGCAAGCAGGGAAAGCTATGAGCACAGCTGTCGTGTGGTGCAAGCATTCACATATGTAAGGCCGGTTATTTGGAACCATTTGTTCTATACATGTATTATACATATGTATGAAACAATATATGTTTTATACATATATTGCACTACCTGCTGTATCCACATCAAATCAGGCGGGTTAGGGTTGCATATAGGATAGGCATAGTTAGCTTCTACTTCAACAATCCAACACCTGAAAATGCATCAGTTCCAAGAGTGTTAGCTGTGCCGGGATGAACTAACACTCCCAGAGTCCTGGCGCCGTCACCTACTGGATCCACAACAGACCTGATTTAAATCACTCCATTCCAGACTCATTGTAACCCATTCAGGAGCCATGGAAAAGCTGGGTGACAGCCTTTGTGGACATGGTAATAGCAGCCATATTGCTTGTAACCCATATCTCCCAGGAAATTAAAGAAGAAAATATGTCTTTTAGGCTACATACACACATTGCAGATTATGCATGGATTTACAATAGCATATAAAATAATATTTTCCTAATCTCACATAGATGATGCATGCTTTTTTCAGTGCGGAAATTGACATATTTCTTTATTCAGAGTTTTCACAATTTTACTGCGTGGGGTGAAATTTTAGTGTGGAAAATCCACATCAAATCCCTTCAGGTGTGAATACATCCTAGCAGGCAGCTCAGAGACTAATATTTGTGTTATTTTTTTTTTCCTTTTTCCAAGAAGTGCTCTTTTGTGTCATATAGCTAAGCAGTTCTTTGAAGGATTGTAGTGCAGGTGACGGATATTGCTTCTAAGAATTGACACCCAGTACCCAGCAGGTAATTCATTGTGTAATTGTCAGCCGGGTGACCAGATCATGAAGATGCTTGAACTGTCTGTCTTGTAAGACGGAGTGCTGAGGTGACTCGGATGCTTGGCTTGCTATCTATAATTATGCGTTCTGCTCACTTCTTGACGTTGTCCTTACGTGACTGCACAGTGTTTTATTTTAGCTTTCTATGTATAGTCAAGTTCTTTCCATGAAATGAAAAGGGTACTTCATGTCTCTGAGCCTGCTGCAAATACCCACTGCTGTGCCCGGAACGGACTGGCAGTGCAAAAATATTATTTCTCTTATAGATTCTTCAGATTATTGGAAATAAAAGTGGGCTCTGTCTGGGAAAATCTTGAACCTTCTACTGCCAGATTGGGTTGGGCCAAAAAATGGGCCGTTCTTTTTCATGGACTTTTTTTTTTATGTATGGAAAATAGACCTGGACATGTGAATAAGACCTAACAATGGTGAATTTGTCAATACCTCTACATTCGTTGTTCTGCTATATTCTGCATGAAAGTTTCTGAATAAATTGATAATGTCCCTACACAGACCGTCTGTAGCAGGACTGATTAGACAGTGTAAGAGTATGAGAGAACATAAATACAACTGGTAACACCCAGCTGTCAGTGTATTCATTCATTTCTAGGAGGAATAACAGAGGAACAACAGAACACAGAAGTTTAAAGGGGTTATCCTGGAGCCAAACCATCTGCCGCAGAGTAATATAGATACCGCTTCCCCATTGTGTCAGTTACAAGCTTTTAATAGCACTGTCTAGAGGCCCTAAATCTTGTAGTTTGGCTCCCCAGATGACGCCCCAACTTTGAACAAGGTGCCTAACCATGTTCTATTCCTTCTTGTCCTCTGAGTAGAGTGTGGTCGGTCATGTGATCCATGGTCAGACATGATCAGAGGAACCATACTAAAAGACTTCCAGCCCCCAGGCTGCGCTGACAAAAGCTCTTCATCAGGATCCCAGTATCTGTATTAGCTTGTCTCACCTTCTGCTGCAGTGAATACACTGGCAGAAGCATTGGTTCTCAGGGTAACCCTTTTATGAAGTCATGATCCATAACTATCGTCATATGGGGAATAAAAGTGTTTACTTGTTAGGAGAGGAGACAGATCCTCTCTTAGGCAGAGGCCACATGTTTCCGAAACGCAGCAGAAAAAAGTGTTGTCCCAGCAAAGTAAAGCTCCGTTCACATCATGTATTTTACATCTGTTTAACAGATGGCCATCCGCTCATATAGATATGCCAGTCTTAATAAACGGCCTGACTGGCGCAGGTACCAAGAGATTTATGAAGAGGCTGTGGCTGGTGTGAGTTTTAATAAATCAGTCCCGCCTTGGTCCACCCTGATCTCCACCGCACATTTGGGGAATGTTGCGGGTGAGGTGTGGAGGCATATTCAATATCCTCCCTCTATGCCAGTGTTCTGTTGTAGAGGGAATGATAAATTTCCCCCATAGTGTGTTTTATATATATATATATATATATATATATATATATATTTATTTATTTTTACATTATATATTTTTGCTACGTTTTTTTTTTTTTTCCCCTGTAGTGTGTGTTTGTTTGTTTTTTTTTGTTTTTTTAAAGTTGTGATTCGCTACGTGAGATTTTAGCCTTAGAGGGTTTGCCTGGATTAGAAAATAACGAAAAAAATCCCTCTTAGGGCCAGACAGTTGCTCTTTCTTGCTCAGAGCAGGAAATCCCAGCACCATCTGCCAGTCAGCAGCAGAATTACATGCTGCCACTAGTGAACAGCCTTGTGCCTGTGTGTGTGCAGCTGGAGATCTGACCTCAGGCTTATTATCACCTCCCACACACTAAAGAAGCCAGAACGGCAATTACTTCCCCGCTAAGACGCTGTGCTGTGATTGACAGGGGGGAGGAGCTTCCAATTCTTTAGCAAAATAGTATATGCGGAGGACATATTGAACTGTCGCATTTCATCACTGTTTATTAGCCATTTAAGAAACCTTTTAAGAAATTGGTAGGTTTCTCGTGACCGGGTGAAAATGTGAATTCGGGCTAAGAATTTCTTTAGGCTCATTTAAATATCAAAGTTCCCAAAGACTTATTTACTGTCGGAGTACGATCCCTGTTCCCACAATCCATGCCTGCAGGACACAAGGAGAGCAAAGCTTTACTTTGGAAGAGGGAATATTGCAGTTTTCGTTTGCAGTAAAACAAATGAAAGATGATCTGAACTTGGCAATGGAAACATGACTGGAATTTGATGTGTGCAGGGCTTTTCTGTGGGAACGCGCTCTCACTATTGCTGTTCCCATGACACATTTGCATCTAGTCAGCGGGCCCTTTCTTGTGGGGCTTCAGTTGGTAAACCAGGCCTCATTACGCTTCGCTTTGTTTTTCTTTCTGTACCTGCCGGAATATAATTGGGTTCTGTTTTTACTTGCTGCCGTTTTTTTATTTTGTGTGCAAAATCCATAGAAGTAGTGCTCTTGCTTAACCCCTTAACAGCCTGTGATGAATATATCCGTCACAGGCAAATGCTACTTTCTGCACTGTGATAGATATATCCCTAAGGCTTCGTGCACAAGACCAAGTGTGCTATCCGAGTAGAAACCAACAGTGTTCAGGCCTTCCGTTTCTATATGTCCATTCCAATGGATCCAAATAGGACCTGCTCTAAAAATATCATAGCAGAAGCTGGAGGAGCTCTGCCCCAGCTGCACATGCATGATTCATAGAAATCTCTGCTGTTTCTATGCTGAGAAGTCTAGGAGGCGGTCCTAGCAGTGATTGACAGCTATATCTGTATGCATAGTCATAGAGGAGAGGCTGTCAGTCACTGATAGGACCGCCTCCTTGACCTCTCAACATAGTGCCCCCAATTTCATTGGAAAAATGACAGGTTATACTGAATATTTCCCCACAAATGTATACATCAATGTGCTCAGCTCCAGCTCCATGTGACAGATTCCCTTTAAACCATTTTTCTAATGAAGACAACCCTTTCACATGCCGCCTTAGAGCATATTGACGTCAGAACGGAGATCTGCTCCCATTTCGGTGGACCTGAGCATCCGTATATTATATAGATAGCCATTCATTTTAATAACCATCATGTAATACTGCATTTTGCTTGCAGGATAAATGCCTGCCTGGCCTCCGGTAACTCGAATGCTAAGCACACCAGCAGCCAGATTTTGAGAGAGGTTATTGAAACCACTAACTTATTTATTATATTTGTAAATATTTTGATATACTTATCTTATACTGCTTTTTTCCCCCCCTATACATTCTATTGTATAGGAGAGGGTTTGCTGAACATTTTTGTAATATACTTTATTAAAGGGATTGTCAAGCCTCAAATTGTTTTCTGTTTGTTTGTTTTTATGGTGATGACTGGAATGCAGTTCCCTGAAACCACCACTATGCAGTGGATGGGGCTGTTGCGACGCTCCTCTTACTTGAATAAGCACATTCTCCTGTCCAATAGCAGCTTCCCGCACCTGGAAACTGCTGGAACAGCTGATCTATGTGTGGTCTGATTGTTATACCCACACCGATCAGATACTGATGAGCTATCATTTATCTAAGCATTGCTAGGGAAATCCATCTTGTATTACCAGTCTATACACATATAGAAAATGTCAAAGGGGAGGGTCACTTTAAGTAGCTGTATATTGCAGTTGTAGCTGTAAGAAAATCTCATAAATCATTAGTTAAAAATTACGTTCCAAACTTTTTATTTGCTGTAGACCAGGGGTGTCAAACTCATTTTCTCCGGGGGCCACTTCAACCTCACGGGGTACCTTGAAGGGCCAAGATTATTTTACACATGTATAAAAGTAACTTCTCCTTAACAGATAAGCGAGCTATTAAGCAGTAGTTGCATTTGTACATTACTACTGTTACAATCAGCCCTTTGAGGTCAACCAGGGAGAACATAATGTATTGTTAAAACCTAAGACATTGGCATGTTACATACTATCCTCATCCTTTTCTGAATATATAAAAAATTAAGCACTATACAAATACTGTTTACCCCTGCAAACGGTATTATGCTCTATAGTTGCCGCTGCCCACGGTATTACGCCCCACAGCGGCCCCTGCACACGGTATTATGCTCCATAGTTGCCCCTGCACACGGTATTATGCTCCATAGTTGCCCCCACACGGATTATGCCCAAGTGCCTCTGCACACGTTATTATGCTCCATAGTGGCCCCTGCACACGTTATTATGCTCCATAGTGGCCCCTGCAATCGGTATTATGCTCCTTAGTGGCCCCTGCATTGGTATTATGCCCCATAGTGGCCCCTGCAAACGGTATTATAGTCCATAGTGGCCCCTGCACATGGTATTATGCCCCATAGTGACCCCCCCCCACCCATGAACTATTATTATACTCTGGGGTCTTTTCAGACCCCAGAGTATAATGATCGGAGACCCAGGTGGTGACAAACATAAAAATCAATGTTACTTACCTGGGCCCCGGTGCGCTCCCTGCGTTTGGCCTTCTTCAATGTCGCACAGACCGGTGTCGCGACATAATGACGTCGGCCTGGCTCACGTGACGCCTGGGACGTCACCAAAGAAGGCCGAAGCCGGCTGGGAGCAGCATCGGATCGCCGGAGAGGTGAGTAACACAGGTTTTTATGTTTATCACCTCCCCGGGGTCTCCGATTATTATACTCCAGGGTCTGAAAAGCCCCCGGAGTATAATAATAGTAGTATTTGATGGGGTTCGCCGGCCGCAGCCTCACTCGCCATCCCCGCTCCTGCACACAGCCGCTTCTGCGTCCCATAGCAGAAGGGGAAGCGGGGGGCGGCCACGACCAGCAGCGGGGATCGGTAAGTAAATAGGCCGTTACGTGCCGGGGATGCTCCAGCAGGCAACGGCCTATTTATAGAGGTCTTGTAAACCAGCCCAGGACAGGTATCGCGTAGCTTTGTTTTTTTTTTTTTTAAGCAGCCTGTCCTGGGCTGGTTTACATTACATAATGTACATAGACAATAAAAAATGCCGCGGCCTTGCGGGCCAGCTAAGTGCCGGGCCGGATAACAGAAGGCAGCGGGCCGGATTCGGCCCGCGGGCCTTGTGTTTGACACCTTGTGCTGTAGACTATACGTAGCAGATGTAAGAATCTCCGCTTTCTAGGTGGTATAAAACCAGAGATACACTATTTGAAATGACCCCCTTTTGGCAATTGCTATACTTGTATATACTGGCAATAGAGCGTGAATATGGGACGGCGAACTTTAGAACTTGTTTTCTGCTAAAAGAAATAGATCCTGTGCGATGTAAATAGTGAACATTAATTGTTCAAAAGTAACAAATGCTATTACCTTTCAGTACAAAGTTGTTTGTATCATTGAAAGCTCTGTAAAGCCCCAGTTGTGGATCTGCACAGTATTGAGGTTAAATTGCCGTGTTGGCAATAATTTAGTGGGTTTTGGGTTGCAGTTTGAGCACTCTAAAAGGTTCATCATCACTGTCCTATAGGGAAGCCTGTAGAAAAACTCATGAACAAATGCCACATCTAGAGGATGCTGTGTTTTGAGAAAAATGAAAAAACACAAAAGCAGAAAAACTTTGCTTTCAATGTGTTTTACATGTCACTATTCTTCAAACATCTTGCTGCAAAAAAATACTGGAAAAACGACAATACGTTATTCCTTTGTGTGCAACCAACCGTACCAAGGTTATAAGGAATGTTCGGTGGCCAAAACGCATCCTCTATTGTTTTACTTGTGTACTGTTTGTCTACCAGAATTTTGCTTTGTTTCCTGTTTCTTTGAAATTTATCTTGTGGATCGGTATTACTGAGAATTGTGTTGCACTTGTATGTGTTGGGAAACAAAACACTAGTATACATGCTGTAATTTTGTGCTAGATTTGGGGAAGTAATCGAAATGTGTTCAGCTAAGAATCCTGTTATGCCGTCTGTTGTAATTGTCGTAGTACCTGGAAAACTACTGGGTACTTATTCCTAAGGCACAGTACCTGGAGAACTACTGGGTACTTATTCCTAAGGCACAGTACCTGGAGAACTACTGGGTATTTATTCCTAAGGCACAGTACCTGGAAAACTACTGGGTATTTATTCCTAAGGCACAGTACCTGGAGAACTACTGGGTATTTATTCCTAAGGCACAGTACCTGGAGAACTACTGGGTATTTATTCCTAAGGCACAGTACCTGGAGAACTACTGGGTATTTATTCCTAAGGCACAGTACCTGGAGAACTACTGGGTACTTATTCCTAAGGCACAGTACCTGGAGAACTACTGGGTACTTATTCCTAAGGCACAGTACCTGGAGAACTACTGGGTATTTATTCCTAAGGCACAGTACCTGGAGAACTACTGGGTATTTATTCCTAAGGCACAGTACCTGGAGAACTACTGGGTACTTATTCCTAAGGCACAGTACCTGGAGAACTACTGGGTATTTATTCCTAAGGCACAGTACCTGGAGAACTACTGGGTATTTATTCCTAAGGCACAGTACCTGGAGAACTACTGGGTATTTATTCCTAAGGCACAGTACCTGGAGAACTACTGGGTATTTATTCCTAAGGCACAGTACCTGGAGAACTACTGGGTACTTATTCCTAAGGCACAGTACCTGGAGAACTACTGGGTATTTATTCCTAAGGCACAGTACCTGGAGAACTACTGGGTATTTATTCCTAAGGCACAGTACCTGGAGAACTACTGGGTATTTATTCCCTAGGCACAATACCTGGAGAACTACTGGGTATTTATTCCCTAGGCACAGTACCTGGAGAACTACTGGGTATTTATTCCTAAGGCACAGTACCTGGAGAACTACTGGGTATTTATTCCCTAGGCACAATACCTGGAGAACTACTGGGTATTTATTCCCCAGGCACAGTACCTGGAGAACTACTGGGTATTTATTCCCCAGGCACAGTACCTGGAGAACTACTGGGTATTTATTCCCTAGGCACAGTACCTGGAGAACTACTGGGTATTTATTCCCTAGGCACAGTATCTGGAGAACTACTGGGTATTTATTCCTTAGGCACAGTACCTGGAGAACTACTGGGTATTTATTCCCTAGGCACAGTACCTGGAGAACTACTGGGTATTTATTCCCTAGGCACAGTACCTGGAGAACTACTGGGTATTTATTCCCTAGGCACAGTACCTGGAGAACTACTGGGTATTTATTCCCTAGGCACAGTACCTGGAGAACTACTGGGTATTTATTCCTTAGGCTTGCCACATTTTTAGAGTGCAGCACCAATGTTTGTGCTTAATAAAGTCATTTCCTTTTTTTTTTTTTTTTTTTTTTGTGTGTTGCATTGTTACTTTCGTCTCCAGTTACATCCAAAGCTAGCATTACTATTCCAGGTTTAGTGCACTGCAGGATTTTAGATTCCTGTGCCCACACATTGCTTACTATCAGTCAGGAAAAAAACAGCAATATAATGCTTTTTCTTTCACTAAAGACATTAAAGGGTTTTTTGGGCTGAAAATATTGGTGATCTATCCTAAAGATAAGTCATCAGTAGCAGGTAGGTGGGTGTATGTCCCCACCGATCAGATGTTCTCAGCAGCTGATGCACAGAGAATAGAGCAGGAGGCAGACAGCTCGGCTCTCTGTGCAGTGGCCAGACTAATTCACTGCAGAAATAGCCCCCATTCATTTAAAGGTTACTACAGTAACCTCTATTTCAGAATTGTCTGACTATTGTACAAGCAATGCGACGTCTGTTGCCGCCCCTGCTACCTCTTGTGTCACCCCCTCTACCTCATAGATTGTAAGCTCTTGCGAGCAGGGCCCTCAGTCCCACTGTGTGAATTGAATATTTCTTTTGTAATGTATCTTTTTTGTCCATACTTGAACCCTACAAATTGTACAGTGCTGCGGAATATGTTGGCGCTATATAAATAAAATGTATTATTATTATTAAAGGGAAGTTAAGCTGCAGTGACTCTGTTTGGCCACTACAAACAGAACAGAGCTGTCTGAACCCCATCAAACAGATGATACGCTGAGAATGGAGCAGGAAGCAGAGTGTGACCCCCACCCCCCTCAACAGATCTAATTTTGATGACCTTTCCTTAGGGTAGTGCCTTTTAATGTTATCATTTGGATATGTCGTATGCTGATCAGCAGGGGTCTAACTTCTGTGGAATGTTGCAGAGTGGCAAATATTACCTTCATATTAATGTAGTTTTAAGGGAGTTGCAGTCTGATGGATGTGAAATGCTACTTTAGGATGATACTAGAAGAAAAATATCATATGAAATAAAAAACATGGCATAGGAAAATAAGTGAGTTCTACTCTCACTGATTCTCTTCCCATCTGGTTCTGATGCTGTCCAAACCTACCTGCTGCTCATCCAGTCACTGACCCAACTCAGCCGATGATTGGCAGAGTGGGTATATCCAGGCATTGCCTGTGTGTGTAGAGTGGGTATATCTAGGCATTGCCTATGTGTGTAGAGGTGGGTATATCCGGGCATTGCCTGTGTGTGTAGAGGTGGGTATATCCGGGCATTGCCTGTGTGTGTAGAGGTGGATATATCCGGGCATTGCTTGTGTGTGTAGAGGTGGGTATATCTAGGCATTGCCTGTGTGTGTAGAGTGGGTATATCTAGGCATTGCCTATGTGTGTAGAGGTGGGTATATCCGGGCATTGCTTGTGTGTGTAGAGGTGGGTATATCTAGGCATTGCCTATGTGTGTAGAGTGGGTATATCTAGGCATTGCCTGTGTGTGTAGAGTGGGTATATCTAGGCATTGCCTGTGTGTGTAGAGTGGGTATATCCGGGCAGTGCCTGTGTGTGTAGAGTGGGTATATCCGGGCATTGCCTGTGTGTGTAGAGTGGGTATATCCGGGCAGTGCCTGTGTGTGTAGAGTGGGTATATCCGGGCAGTGCCTGTGTGTGTAGAGTGGGTATATCCGGGCATTGCCTGTGTGTGTAGAGTGGGTATATCCAGGCATTGCCTGTGTGTGTAGAGTGGGTATATCCGGGCAGTGCCTGTGTTTGTAGAGTGGGTATATCCGGGCATTGCCTGTGTGTGTAGAGTGGGTATATCCAGGCATTGCCTGTGTGTGTAGAGTGGGTATACACACACAGGCAATGTTCGGATATACCCACTCTATACACATACAGGCAATGTCCAGATATAGAGTGAGTATATTCGGGCATTGCCTGTGTGTGTAGAGTCACCAGTAAAGACCAGCTTGGACCTGAACTGATGGGGAAATAGGGAGGATCAGCCATTATTTCATAGAAAACTTTTATTCCCCAGGGAACCTCTTAAAGAAGAAATATCAGTTTGGGAAGATATTTTTTCCTTTCTGCGTGTCTTCCAGTAAAACCATATAAAGTTATCTATAGTTAAACATTATGCAAGAAAATCTGCTGTGTGCTATTCTCCATTTACATCATTTTGTGTTCTCAGCTCTTGCTGACTGATGATGATGGCTATTCACTAAGGAAATGACACCTTAATGGGAACGCTCAGCTCGATTGTCATTTTCAGCAAAAACTAAATGAGGAAAAATTGCAGGAAAGTCTGCTGTAGTATGCATTATTAATAAAATGTCGGTTTAATGGATCTCGTCACTGACGTGGAATTTTGGTGTAGGACGTTTAGGGACATGCAATGCATCTTCTAATGCATTGGATTTATGAGATTTGTTCAGAGGGAGCTTCAAGTGGAGGGAGCCTGCTCAGATGTGGTAGGATGGCTGCTTAGCAGCTGGTCCATTTGGAGCTGGTTCACTTGTCTTGTGATTGTATATGGTCGTTGTTGGGTGGTCCCATACTTCCAGTTTAGGTCTGTGTGCCAGAGCTGGTGACTATCACCATTCTGGTGGATTTTGCATATTGTCTACCATTCATTGAATGGGTGCCTTTTACTGTTATGCTTTGTTAGTGGCCTCTATGGAGGAAATGCGTTGCTTATCATTTTATTAAAGGGTTAATTCTATTTTACATATTTATGGTATATGAAAGTCTGATAGGTGGCCGGTCTAATCTTTGGGCCCTATACAGCAGCGCTCAGACTATAGTGCTGCCTCCTCTCTATTCAGCCGCCACCTGGATGCACTGCTTCTCACCAGACAGGACATATATGCAGTTGAGCTCATACCTATCAGACTTTTAGGCCTTATTCACACAAACATTCCATTTTTCACATACCAAACAAAGTGCATATATTGATCCATTTTGCCTTATATACATAATAGTGAAACAATTTGATGTGTGATATGCAATTTCCATTTTACCATTGCTTGACCATTCTAGAACCCATGAAAGTCTATGGATGTCTTCACATGTCCTGTTTTTTTTTTTACCATCATCAGAAGAGCCCACCAAGCAGCGTAATGAAAAAAATGATGTGGGCTAGACTCCACATTTATGGGTGCATTACATCTAGAGGTCCATTTACATCATGTTATTGAGGGCCGTCCAACTAATACGTTTTTATAGCTGTTTTGTTTTTAAATATGTATATTTCAGCAGACCCATAGAAAGAATTTACATAAGATCATTGAATTTAGCATCTGTGCATCTCTGTCTACGGTTTGTGAAGACAGTAAAGCATCTACTACCAAAAAAAGCAGAGAGAAGAGAATTTATCAACTATCAGCCCTCACTCTGCTTCTCCCTCATACACCAAGCACCACATTTCCCTCCAAGTTTCTTCCTCATGCACTGAGCACTGCATCTGCTGCCAAGCTTCTTCCTTATGCACTGAGCACTGCATCTGCTTCCTGGCTTCTTCCTTATGCACTGAGCACCATATCCCCTACCTGGCTTCTCCTTCATGCACTGAGCACCACATTCCTCGACAGGCTTCTCCCTTATGCACTGAGCACCAGATTTCCCACCAGTTTTCTCCCTTTTTCACTGAGCACCACATTCCTCGACAGGCTTCTCCCTTATGCACTGAGCACCACATCACCCTCCAGGCTTCTCCCTTATGCACTGAGCATCACATTTCCCTCCTGGTTTCTCCCACATGCATAGCACACCGCAAGCCCCGTGAGATTTCTCCCTCATTTACAGAGTACCACATTCCCCTCCATGCTTCTCCCTTCTGTACCACATCCCCTGCCAGTTTTCTCCCTTGTGCGGCACATGCTTCACACAGCTTCTCTTTCCTTTAGTCGAGCAACATGTAGGCAGAGAGAGCAGCTACATCAGTAACGTGTCCTCCTAGTATGTGAAACTTAAATTCCTCCCCCTCTTACTCTACTTGTCACACTTATGCACATAAAATGGATTTCATTTTTAATGTAAAAGTATGCACATATGTATCCATTTTTAGTATTGAAAAATATTGTTAAACTGATCCACTAGGCATGCACCAATAACGTGATCTGCAGCTGTGTAAGGAGTGATAGGTTCTCTTTAACCTGTTTTTGGCATTTAATAGATGCCTTTGCCATATGGCAGTCATACTTATCTACTCCGATAGTCAATCCGATAGATAGGCCTTCAATGGATATTCCTGGAAAACATAGTGACAGTGCTCCTAACTTGAGAAAGATGGGTTATGTTCTATGTTTCTGGGAATCCAGCAGCCGATCAGATTATCTGTATAAATTATAGTAATGGGGATTATGCCACAGAGATTACCAGCAAAGTGCAAGCTAAAATATACAACCTACTGTAACAAAACCATGACCAATGGGGACTAATATATTTTTTTACTTTTCCACATTTCAGACACAAAAGAGCTGTCAGCAGATTGCAGACCGCTGCTTTAGATAAGACTATTGTAGTAGAAATTTGCTTTCAATGCAGGTTCCTCCTAGTTTACTGGGCAAACCTATGAGAGGGCAAAATAGCATTCCTGGAACTGAAGCGGGTCACGTGACCTTCTGTAAGAAGATGGTTGTGACCAGAAAACCACACAGCAATGTGTGAATAACACTTTAGGTTACATATTGTACAAGATCAGCAGCCTGCATGGCTAAATCTGCATGTTAACCTTATTTTCCCTTTTACTAGAACAGTGTTCACATGAAACCGGTTTGCTGAAGTTTTCTCACTCACATTCTGTATGAAAAATCCACAGCAAAAAGTACAGTGCTAGTGAATAGAGTTTTTAAAGAGAGCAAAAAATGATCTTTCTGCATATTATCATTCTCCTTCAATCCTATTCAGACATTGAATTGTATGGCTTGCTTTGCACGTTGTCTTTTATAGGGGATATACTAAGTGTTAAACATCACCTATGAATAGGATTGGAGATAAGTGTCTGATCACTAGAACGGGACGAGGATGATGATGGAGGATGCATGCTGTCACCCCATTCATCTCTATGGGACTGTAGAAGATAGCAGAGTGCAGTGGCAGCTCCCATGTGTGACTGCTGCTCTATTCGTACAGGGGAACAAAGGGCCCCTATTCTCATGATCCGTGAGGGTCACAGCACTCAGACCCCAGTGGTCAGATGTATATCCCCAATTCTGTAGATAAATATTGATCATAGTGCTGGAAAAACCCTTTTAAGTTGTCCTCAGATTGAAGTTGGTGACTGGTTCACTTCAAAGGGGTTTTCTGATAATTTACCATTCCTGACCTAGCCTTTACAATAGGTATTCAATATTAGACCAGTGGAGGTCTGACTCGCGGCACCCTTACCGATTAGCTGATTATAGGCCTCTGGTTAACAGGAGAGGTCTATTGTGATCAGGCGTGGCCGCTACACAGTGTACAGTGCCGTTCCTTTGGCCAGGAGAGACAGATGTCTAATATACATTAGTTGGTTGGCCGGCATTAGTCTAATGTACATGTATATGCTCAGTTTTAGGCTTTATTAGTGAGAGTTGGAGAGAGCTGCTGGAAGCTGTTGAGATAGCTACATATAGATATATAGATTGAATTTTATATAACTTGGTCATATGCTGTGCCTTCTTAAAATCTTTGACTTTTATTCAAAATGTCTTCCACTCCTCTTCTCCCCTATTACAGTGGATTTACTAGTAATCGAGTTGTTACTATTGGGGTGACTCTGTTTTTTTTTCTTGCTTAAAGAGGTCTTTTCAACACCTCCACCCTCTCCAGCTGTTCCTGAGCAATCACTGCTGTTAGTTTAGTCACCCAATATGCTAATCATGCTGTCTGCTGTCAGGTGGGTGGTCCTGGGCTGGAGCATAGAGACAGGGACCGCCCGCATGACTATAGAGAGCATAATTGTGCTGAAACTCACAATAATAATTACTCAAGAATGGTGGGGGCTATGGAAAGAAATTCCAGCTGCACCTGAATCAGTAAAGAGTTGGTGGAGGTGGTGAAAGGTCCTCTTAAAAAGCTCTGGTTGTCACTTTGCTACAATCTTGACAAAAGTTAGGCAACGTTCACATCTGCTTCTTTAGGTCCTTTGTTCTGATCGGTCGTAAACTAATATTATCACAGAACACTTCTGTCTGCATCCGTCATCATTCACTGTAATGTAAAAAAAACAAGATGGAAGCTTCTTCCGTCTTTTGCTACTTTTCAAACAGAAGATAAAACTGTGCACACAGTGCTTTATTTCCTGTCTAAAACAAAGCTTAAAAGAAGCAGATGTGAGACTTTTTCAGAACAAAAGTGATGCTACACGATATTAATAAAATTTATAAAAGGGAAGTTTAATATAGTTGGAGCTTAGGCCTATAGGTTCTATATGTGAAAATGTTGTTCAGCCACCAAAAATTTTAAAAAAAGTAATTTTTTTCTTTCCAATCACTTGCCACTGTAGCTTTCTGTTTTCTGGGTCCCCTGCTGGTCTCTGTTCTCACTGCTTCAGTGATATGTTGACACAAGAATGTGGCCACTGCTTTAGCATTGACATGACGACAGTACTGAGGTTGCTCCTGTGGACAGTGATAGTTGCTGCAATCCATATCTGACAACTATCCTGAATGGATATCCTAAATATTTTCAGAAACAGATTGGGCAAATGGGGCAAGTTCATGTGAACGCAATCTTGAAAATACAAACCCCATTAGCTGGGTCAGGGTGGACCCCATTCACAGATTAAAGTATGAGTGGTCACATTACCTTGTCGACCCTTCATCAATGGAGCAGTGACATGCAGGTTACCCCACAAGTGTCGGCATGGGTGTGATGCGTGGTAATTATTACTAGTTTTTTATTTTAGCATTCTAAATGTTTTATGCAACTTAGATGTCTGTATAACCCCTTTAACATATGCTGGATTATTGCATTGTCATTTGGAAGATAGCCCAAAATAAAGTGCTAAAAATCTGCTTCTGTCCTATTTTTTACAGGTTCAAGTACAGGTCCATCCCAACCTGGCGTCAGCTGAAGATGCTCTCCAGTATGTTGAAGAGTTAATTCTGCAGCTGCTTAGCATGCTCTGCCAAGCACAGCCCCGCAGTGTCCTGGATGTTGAGGTACTCAGAAATAGTTTATATATTGATCTGCTCATAAAGATGCCACTTAAAAGGACTGCATTTGACTCTTGTTGCAGTGACTACGTTGTTCAGCAGCCAAAAACCCATCAAGGTCCTTGTTTCTTCACAGCAAAAATATTTGGAACATCACCATTTATCCTTACATAGCAAATTTTTTGGCATATTTCTCAATAGTCGTAAATGTGTTGTTCTGTAAAAATAGCATTGTGTGCAGGGTATAGGTGGTCACATGGATTTTGGGCATATATTTGATTCTTTTTGCTATAAGAATGAGCATATGATGCTATTACCATACATAGCCACCAGATTGTCACATAGCTAAATCTATATAGAAATCCACAACAGCTTTATCTGGCTGGGAACAATCACGTGGCAACAAGGACTGGCTGCTAATGTGGCTAGAAAATCCTGCAATGGGGCCCAGCCTGGCATAGAGGTTCTTGCACTATATAGAATTACATTAGCTGCTTCCCAAATTGCATGAACAATTTGCATTATGTGTCACAATATACCGTTATGTTTCTGCATACTTCCACAAATTACTAAATAGACAAACCAGTATTTCTTGTAAAAGTATTAAAGAAAAACTCCTCCTCAAAATATTATTCTCCCTTCCTGTAAGTTACATACATATAGAAACAAATGAAGAGTCCCCCCCCTCCCCCTCCCCCTCCACAAGCTGCCTAAGGATATTTCAAGGGATATTACACACATTGCAATGTTGTTTTGGTTGTTCACATCATTATGCATTGGTGCAATAATATGCCTTTGTCTTGAGTCCTATAACATGTAGCCATATAGGCTGTTTACAGTGCTGCTCCTTTACACATGGTTTGGATGCTTACGAGGGGAGACCTTCATATAGGATTTCTTATTTATCATTGTAAGCCCTCTTGCCATATATGCCTGAATTTTTTTTTTTCCTTTCAGCCACATTATCATTTTACCAGAATTTTAGAAAAAGGATATGGACCTCACATCCAAGTATTATATGCTGATCTATGCTTCTCAGTAAAATCTACAAAAATAGACACAAGGTTCTTAGTATACATTTGGATCAAGGTGTATAAGTCCAATACCCACTGTGCTGTGGCTTTTGCATAGTGCAGCACACTGCCGACAATGGAAGCTACCCAGCAGCCCAATATCACCCCCACTGCTATGAAGTGGCTACTTGGCTTATAGACCTTGGTCAAAATTTATACTAAGAACCTCCTGTTCATTTTTGTAGATCAGTATATAATACATCTAATACTTGGATGTGCAGTCCATGTATTAATACATTTTTTCATTTTTTTTTTTTTTTTATCCACAAATTTTGGCTCCTTTCTGTGAAATCCTGCATTTCTTTATTCTTTCCCTTGTTTCTCTATTGAGAGCTGTTCCCTGCAGCTCACTGTGTATGGTGTATGGGCTTGTGTGTGCAATAAAGAGAAAATAAGGGTGGGAAAGGATCAGTACAGTTATATCTCGAGTGTTATAAAACAGAGATGCGTGCTTTTGGTGTTGTATGAAAGAGGAGAGTCTCCTCATCAGGTAGACTTCAGTTTTACGTGTATTATATCCAGAGATATCATCAGTTAAAAACACAGTTCAGATTGGGATATTTATATGAAGCTGCCCTCAATACTGACTGTGTTCTCATCTGATTTATACCTCTGGAAATACCAGTAGAACTTCGTGTCATATATTAGATTAGAGTGTCCTCTCATACGACATCAGAAGCATGTTTCTGCATTTTTTAACGCTTGAGGTATAACTGTTTGAAGTGACCCTCACTCACCCTAATTTTACCTGCATTACAACCACAAGACAGTACACCGTACACAGTGAAAAGCAGGGGACAGCTCTCAATAGAGAAGCAAGGGAAAGAATAAAGAAATGCAGGATTTCACAGAAAGGAGCCAACATTTTGTTAATATATATAAAAATTTTAAATCAAAAGTTGTGTGAAAGTTTAGCTAATGCTTTAATGGGCTTCTCCCACAATCACACCTTATCACTATGACAAGTGTCTAGTCGCTGGGGCTTCCATCAGAAGTGTAACTTGAAGCTACTGGGCCCCAGTGCAAAATCTGTAACGGGGCCCTCTACTTACCAGTTGCCATTTATTTGTGTGTCAGAGAGACCTGTGGGGCCCCCTCAGAATCCAGGGGCTGGTTACGACTGCTACTTCTACACCCCTGGTTTCCACTGCTGATCTGTGAATCAGTCATGAGAATGAAGTAAATGATGCTCGCTGCCACTACATTTAAAGTCTGTGGGACTGGCGAAGATAGTCAAGCACTGTGCTCTGTACTTGTCAGTCCTGTAGAGATTAAATGGATCGGCAGTACACACATGTGCGGCTACCGCTTTATTCACTGGTTCCCTATATTTATGATACATATGTGTTCCAGCAGTATGCGCTACCTACCTGTCCTGTGGATAGGAGATAAGTCACAGTAGTGGGACAACCCCTTTTAGGTTGCACTGTTGATTTAATCACTGTCCTAGCATTAGATTTTTTTGGTGGAATTTTTTCCAACCATGATCTGCTTGGGGTACGGGAAGACTGAAAATGGGTGCATTGAGTGTGACATCTTAGGGGTAAAACAGCCACAATTGGAGCAATCAGCTGTATAATGCAGTTGGCACCCACTGCGTGTAAGGCGAGTATGGCATGTCATGAAGGGGTTAATGATAGCATGCAGCGGTCATAAAAACCATGAGGAATTGATAGTGAAAGAATATTAAAAACTTTTTGCACTTTCATTATCTATAAGATAAAAATGAGTGTTGGGTAAAAAGAGCTTGGATTCACCCATATGTTTTCCTAAAATTGTAGACTTCTCCTTTTGAATGGTGTGATACTGCCATCTTTTGGTTGGCACAAGCCTCAAGTGAAGTCTACAGAACAGTCTATGCTTGCTATAATTTCCCGAATAAATTCAGCTCGTTTTTGGCACATTCCAAATTTCAATGGAATTTGGAGCATTTTACTGCCTCAAGATAACGCAGGATGCTTTTTCAGTTATCTGACTCCCATTGAAATCAGTGGGGGAATTTTCAGGCATTTTTGAAGACTCTTTTAGAGCGGTTTTTGAGGCAAAAATGCCTCTGCATTTGCTCCAAAAGCAGTGTGAACATACCCTTAGGACACATGTAGATCACATGGTATTTTCCGAGTGAAAATGTATAAATCCTTGCTGCCCCAGCGCTGATACTTCAGTGGTCCCCCACCAAGAATGACATGCCGTATATGCACAGAACTGCTGGCAAGTGTCACGCTAATGTTAGCATTTACGGCACACGAAACAGAGGCCAGCGACCTTTCTGGTTATCTTGACTCCTAGGAAATAATGGAAGATTCATTCAATTCTAGTAATATTTAGTTTGGACATCCATTTACATATACCATTCATCTGGAAACAGAAACCTTTCAACTTTCTATGATTGACATATGTAATGGACTGTTTTCTACCTAAAGGTATCCATCTTCCTGCAATTTAGGATGCTAAATAGAGAAAAGTTAGAGAATGAGTCTAGAAATTTATGTTTGCAAAGTGCAGACTGCTATTAACTAAGGCTACGTTCACACTACCATTATTAATGTCCATTGCTGTCATCCATCATGGGATGACAGCAACGGACTTTAGCGGTAGCAGAGGAACGGACACAGACTGAGCCCTGCCTTAGAGTTGAGACCCCCGCCTATTAGACATACCCTATATTCGTACATTTCTTTATTTTTACGCCTTTGGGACTTTCGGCTCTTAAGAAAGTGTATATAATGTGATCTGCTGTAATGTTACTTCTTGAATGGTATCTCCAGTGTGACATAAGGGAAGCTCAAGAACGAATGATATTTTTGCTTTTGACCTTTCCAGACATGCGGCTGGGAATGCTGTGAAGTAGATATTAATGGCTTAGAAGACTCTGCCGGCATGCCAGACCCTATATTTACATCGGTAACAAACGGCACATGTTGCCCATAGCAACCAGTTTAATTCCCAGATTTGTTACCCATAGTTAGTTATCCTATTTTTTCCATATAATGTACACAAACACCTTAACACTATATAGATCTACTTCATTTCCAACTACAGTACAACTTAATATGCCTGTTTTGTTACATACAGACATCTGTAGTAATGTACAGATGTGTGCAGAATGTACTAAGCTCTGAGATTTCTCTCCTTGCAGGAACGTGTTCAGAAAAGCTTTCCTCACCCAATAGATAAGTGGGCAATTGCTGATGCTCAGTCTGCGATTGAGAAGAAAAAACGGCGGAATCCTCTCTCTCTCCCTGTAGATAAAATCCATCCTTTGTTAAAGGTAATATAGAAGCTGACTAGATATGGATTTCCATATAATATTTTGTAATGGTTGTCAAGTCTGTTCTTTGCCATATGCATGTTCTGATGTTGAAGCTGCAGAAAAATTAAAAAAAAACAAAAAAAAAACGCAAAAGAGATTACATGTACAACCGCAATAAAGTGCACTTTTTTTTTGTAAAATACATTGATTTATAATTGGGGGGTAGTCTTGGCAGTTTAAAAAAAATAAAAATAAAATATATATGTCCAAATAAAGACTGCACCAGCCTAAGAATACAGACTGTCCCAATAGAATATAAAAATAGGCGGCGCTCCAAAAGAGATCTGCGAAAAAAAGTGAGGCCTTTTAATACAAGCAATGTTTCAGCTCAAAACACTTGAGCTTGTATGGGGCATTAAAAAAAAAACTCACTTTTTTTCACGGATCTATTTTTGATTTTTGGATTGCCGCCCATTTTTCTATTCTATAAATAAATATATATGCACTTTTTTTTTTTTTTTTTACTCCCTCTTAGAGAGAGGCCATTAGTGTCAGGTTGATGGGGGTCCAAATCCCAGTATCTCTGCAGATTAGCTGACAGACGGGGCTCCGATATGCACTGCGGCCTGTTGGTTATCTGGCACAGCCTGGTAATGCACATAGCTCAGCCCATTCATTTGAATGGAACCGAGTTACAGTACAGGGCAAAACCCACCAAAAATTATTTATTAAAGTGTATCTGGTAACATGCTTCAGCAGGATCGCACCACAATAGCCATATGGCAACACTGGAATTGGCTTCACATATAGGTTACTCTATATAAATAATGTTAATATATTATTTATAGCGCACAGCACTTGGCAGAATAAAAGGTTGCATGTTTGCCTATCTACTTCAAATGGGATACCATTGAAAATTACAACTCATCCTGCTAAAGCAAGCCCTTGTGCTGCTATGTTGATGAAAAAAATGAAGTTATGGGTCTTGGGATGCAGCGACACAAAAATTACTTTTTTTTTTTTTTCTTCCATAAAGTGCTTTAATTGTTCAAAAGTGGTAAAACATCTTCACATATTTGGTACAACACATTAAACTCATAGAATAAAATTGAAGGGGTATCCAAAATTTTTATTTTATTTTCATATATAAATATCTGATTGGTGGGGTGCTGACAAGCCATCCTTCGCACAGACCAGTACAATGGTACAGCTTCAAATTAACTCCAATAGACATAAATTAAGGGGTAAAATGAGTATAGACGTAAACTGTGAAATGCTGTTTTGAGACAAACATTCACTGTGTGATTCTCATACATCCAAAGATTTGTCCGACATTAGATCATAGGTGTGATACACTTTTCGACCAAGTGCTTTGATGTGACTCTCTTGTTTTTCCCCCAGTCTTAGTATTTTCTCTCTTTCTTACAGGAGGTTTTAGGTTATAAAATTGATCATCAAGTATCTGTTTACATAGTTGCAGTATTAGAATACATTTCTGCTGATATATTGAAACTTGCTGGGAATTACGTACGGAATATCAGGCATTATGAGATTACCAAGCAGGACATAAAGGTGGCAATGTGTGTAGATAAGGTAAGAACATGCAGTGTATTATATCTTGTATTAATGTGGGTTCTAAGGGCAGTTGGGATCAATAATGTCACACATCAATGATGTAAGTCATTTCAAGTACAAGACAATAGACAAGAATATAAGGCCTGGTTTACATCTGCGTTCGGGGCATTCGCTTGGGGACACCCCGAACGGAAACCTATATGTATAAAAAAGCAGTTTTCCTGGGAAACCACACGGACCCCGTAGACTATAATGGGGTCCGTGTGGTTTCCGCACGATGCAAGTGGAAGCATGCAGCAATTTCCTCTCCGCTTGCTTCGTGCGAAAACCACACGGACCCATTATAATCTATGGGGTCCGCAGGTTTCCCAGGTAAACCGCTTTTCCGTTTGGGGGGGTCCCCAAGCGGACTCCCCGAACGGAAGCCCGAACACAGATGTGAACCGGGCCTAAGTTAACCTACTCAAGCCCGAGGTGAACCCAATGTCAGCTAGTTGACACCCCAAGGTATACAGGCAGATCACAGATAATGGGAACCAAGCAGACCTTTGTAATCAATGGATTGGCTGGAATAGCATATTCTCAACATTTAATCGTCTTCCAGCCAGCCCACCTTCTTAATGTATAGAACCTACCAGAACAACATGTACGCATGTCTGCTGGTCACTGGTTTGGAATTTGGCCTTACATCTTTTGTATCAGACAGTACCAAGACATTCTAGAAAGCTAACCATGGAGCTAGATTGAAGTGAGAGAATCGTCAAGAAGTAATTTTAACTCTTTACAATATATAGCTATATAAATATAGATCACCATTTAGTTTATTAATCGAACAAGCTTCATATAAAAATTTAACATAAGTTTGTATCATTTTTGTCTATTCTGTTCATTACTGAAAAAGTAGCTGGTATCGACAAGGTGGAATTACTCATTATTTGTTTTTCTGGAAGACCCCATAAGCCTTTCCAAACCACATCATTATTAGAAACCTTGGGGTATTAGGGTTAGATGCTTACCATTTTACATTTACCTTCCTTTTAGGTGGTGGGAGTAGATGACAAAGCCTCTTTATCCATTAACCTTCCATTCCATGTGTCTGTTGTTCTTTTTTACTCCAGGTATTGATGGACATGTTCCATCAGGATGAAGAAGACATTAGTGTATTGTCCTTAGCTGACGAAGAGCCATCCACTTTGGGGGAACAAACATACTATGACCTTGTTAAGTCCTTTATGGCAGAAGTTAGACAATATATAAGGGAATTGAACCTCATTATCAAAGTATTCAGAGAACCTTTTGCCTCCAACACAAAACTGTTTTCAACTCACGTAAGTTGTAAACCACATTTGCCGCCTTTTTGTATATTTTTCTGTTTTCCTTACTGTAGCAGATTTGCCCACATGTCCTATCATGGTTGATGTGGTTTTAGTTTGTGCTGAAGGGGTGATTGTAAAACTAGCTAAGTAGCCAATCTATAGGATATCAGGAGTATTGGGTAAAAAAAGGCTTGGTTCATTGTATAATGGCAGTTTTGGATTCGTTTCAATGTCACTCCTCATTACAATTGGAAATTTGGCGATCTGAATAATTTTGAATGAGGCATGGTCATACATGATAGAGTAGGTAGGGCTAGTATGTGAAAAATTACCATTCTTGCACTGCACATTCAAGCATATCACAGCCAAATACAACACTGGTGCTCCAACTACTGTGTCCAAACACATAGCTCATTGTTCCTTAACCTGTATGGGTTATAACAGCAGACGACCAGTTCAAGTGCCATTGCTGTCAAAGGGAGACTGAGAAAGGCAAGACTCAAGGGGATAAAGAGTGCAAAAATTGGATCACTGTAAAACATTGCCTGGTCTGATAATTCAAGATTTCAGTTGCAACAAGCTGATGATGGAGGTGAAGTAATGGGGTTTGGTAGAATGTTTACTTGGCATACTCTGGGACCCTTGTATCTGTAGATGATACTTGTGTATACCATGATGAATTGCTGCAGCTCTAAGGGCTGATAAAGTTACCATTCAGTGTGTAGTTAAAGATAGTATTTAGCTGCCTCCAACCACCACTAGGTGGAGCTAAATGCAGATGGCTTCACGGTATTATGCTAGTATCAGACTGTAAAAATCTGTGTGCAGTTAGCGCCGCCTAGAGGAGACTTCAGGAAATGCTATCACTGTGTGATATGAAGCAGTTTAGCAATGTGCCCCTCTCACCACTGGCTTTATAGCTATAGCACTATAAACTATGACTACTTTCATTCAGAAACAGTCATCCCATTGTAATTGATGGGGTTGATCCTGAATACCACAGGCAGCCAGTGGACAGAGGTGACACTATGTTTTTATAGTATACGTCAAAAAAGTTTTTGCTTTGCTTGATCTGAAAATTCACCATATTAAAATAATGTGATATTGTATTCAGTAAATCTAAGTTTATGCTTCCTTTCAGGATGTAGAAAATATATTTAGTCGAATCATTGATATCCATGAACTTAGTGTGAAGCTTTTGGGCCTTATAGAAGACACGGTGGAAATGACAGATGAGAGCAGTCCTCACCCATTAGTTGGAAGCTGCTTCGAGGATTTAGCGGAGGTGAGGTTTTCATTATTTAAAGGGGTATTCCATGTCAGACATTTTATATCAGATATCGGATAGATGTGGGTTTCAGAAGTGTTTTCTGTATTTTTTGTCAATAGAACTTTTTCCCTACAAAATTCTTTGTTCAGCCACCTGTTATATCTGTTCCTGTGATCGCTGTTCGATAAATGGTATCACTAAAAACCCTTGGAGACAATACATGGCGTCAAGTTTGATTGTCACGTAGTAGCTGAGAAACAAATATGCAAAGCTTTTTAACAAAAGAACATGCTCTTTAATTACATATCAAGCTAAATTCCTTTTTATGCCATTAGGGGGCTTCATATTCTTCCTGCTGTTTTTTTTTTATCTTGGATTGCTGTGATTCTGTATCTAGTGTATATTATCATACAATTTACATAACCACAAACTTAAAGATGTTATACCAGAATAAATCATTTATCTCCTATCCATAGGATACAGGGTAAATTGCTGTTCGGTGGGGGTCTCACTGCTGAGACCCTCACCAATCCAGGAAGCACGGATGTTTTAATGCCATTCACAATGTGTTGGATGCAGAATGCACATCCCTGCTCTATTCATTGCAATGAGAGTGCTGAAAATGGCCGAATGCAGTGCTTTGGCTATTTCCAGCGCTCCCATTGAAACGCATGGAGCAGGGATGTACATTCTGCAACTACCACTACATTCTAAAGAATACTAAAACATAGAAGTTCTGATGGGGGTCCATAAGATAGGCCGTGAAAATTATTTATCCCCTAACCCCTTTAAGGAACTATTAGTATATTATTTAAAAAGCCATTTTTTTCATCTTTTTAGTGACTGCACTTGACAATTTCAGACCCCCAGACATATAGTTTCTCTATACCTATAACATGTTTCTGTTTCACGGTTGATATTAGGACATTGTGTGGCTCCACACATCCATGCACACACATACTGTATATTTACACATAACCATATAAGCAATTCCATTCTCAAGAGTGGAAGGAACAAGAACGCTTCCTAGTGTCATATTTTAAATGCAACCAGAGCGAAAAATAGCAATTCTGGGGTAGAGCATTCACCTTGTGGAGTGCACGTCTGTGCACATATAGTAAATGATTGAGGACACAGACATCTGTCCTTAGGTACCGGAAAGGCAGTTCAGCCTTTGGCCATGGTAGCAGGCTTCTATGAAGCCTTGTGAAAGCATCAGTACTGTTTCTGCCTCTCTTCTTAAAGACCAGAGGATGTATATATTGGTCAGTGGCTGCTACTAGAACGAAAATCCATCAATGGATTCCAAAAGTGATTACTGAACTACACCTATCTCCAGAGCAAGGTCTCCGCATACAGCTGCTTGGCTGTTTCTGTAGTGGACATATGCATGGTCAGCCTGTCTGTTCAGCTCTCTGTTACAGTGGCTTGCAGCTGCCTGACTAGGTGGCTCTGTGATCAAGCCACATAGCTAG
This sequence comes from Leptodactylus fallax, assembly GCA_947044405.1. Classification (NCBI taxonomy): domain Eukaryota; kingdom Metazoa; phylum Chordata; class Amphibia; order Anura; family Leptodactylidae; genus Leptodactylus; species Leptodactylus fallax. The sequence continues at coordinate 2,415,236 of CAMRHE010000123.1, forward strand.
AGGTCCCAGAAGTAGAACATGAAATTATCAGACCTTAATGGCATATTCTGTCCACATGCTATAAATGCCAAAGTTTAGGATACTCCTTTAAAGGGTTTTCCTTGGTTTACAAATTGAACTGTCCTTATGATAATAAATGAATATCTGATCAGCGAGGTCTAACACTTGGGATTAGCTGATAGAAACATCAGTTTGCTTAGGGGAACGCAGATTCATATACCAATAACGTCACATTTAGTAATCACATGACCTATGTTCAGCTCAGTCCCATTCAAGTGAATGGGGCTAATCTGCAATACCGTAACCACAATACAATGTGTGGCCATTGTACAAAGCACAGCCACTATACAATGTATGGTGCTGTGTTTGGTGAGCAATGAAGAGGCTGCAACGTTTTATCTGCATATTGTGGTCTGTTCAGAAAGCTGATCGGTGGGGGTCCAAGTATCAGACCCTCACCAGTCTGATATCGATGATAATTATTTGTACCCTGCAGTATAAGCTGTTCGCCTCTGACAGTCCATTATTTTATGGTGCATTTCTTCTCTTACAGGAATTAGCCTTTGATCCATACGAATCCTACGCTCAGGATATTCTACGACCAGGTTTTCATGATCACTTTCTTGGTCAGCTTTCAAAGCCCGGTGCTGCTCTTTATTTACAGGTATGTCCGTCTGAGCAGAAGTTCGGTATTCATGAGCTCTTTTACTGTTATGCTCCAACTCTTCTTAAGACACAGGAAAAATTTACAGGATTGCGCAAATAAAACGTGTTACCTCTGTTAGGAATTAAACAGTTATGCAAAAATGGCTAACCTCTTAACACTTTCAGAACTTTGATCCGATTTGACGGTATTCTAGGAAGGATTCTATTTCTTTGTAATTTGTCTGGTTACCTAGTGAAGCTGGTCATGTGAGGACTTTTTTGCGATTCTTCTATGGAAATGAAATGTGATGATGTCACTGGCTGCTCATGTGGTTGCTGCAGCCAGTCACTGGCCATGTGATCATGTGCATCATGCTGAGAACATTGAGAAGGGAATGGGGGCCTGAGACCCCTGTTCCAGTGGTCTGTGGGGTTCACAATTAGCAGTTTATTCTGTGGATGGGTGATAAATGTCACTTATGGGAAACCCACTTTATTTTTTTTTTTTAAACTAATTTTTATTGAAATTTTTTATAAAATAGGAAACCCACTTTAAATGCTAATCTACACTTTAAATGGGGTATTCCAGCAATAAAAAGTTACCTTCTATCCAAAGGATAGAGGGTAACTTGGTGATTGGTTGTGCGATCCCAGTGGTTGGGCCCCAGTTTTTCACTCCAGTTTCAATGGGTGCGGTGGTTGGAAATGTGTGGCCCCACTCTATTCATTTCAGTGGGTCTGCTGACTTTACCTGAGTGCTCTACTTTGGTTATCTATGGCAGTTTCATTGAAATGAAAAATGATAAATAAGGAAAGAAAAAGCACCGAGCAGTGAATAGAGTATTACCGTTGATACAATAGAAGCATAAAGTTCACAGTATATGGGTGGTCTCTCACCTGTTAAGCAAGATCAATCCACATCATTGGGTATATCAGCAGCAGGATCCACACCACCACATAGGGAGCGTCAGGAGAAATGTCAACACAGGACCAAAGGCACATCCAGTGTGGGAGATGCCAGCAGGAAGGAACCGTGCAGGAAGGAATGGGAGAAGGCATTTACAACCAGCATGTTACTCCCTATCCCACCAGAATACCCCTTTAAGATATACAGTATGTAATATAGTTTTATGTGAAATCTTTTGGCTGCCTGGATGTTGCATGCGTTTTGTATGTACTTATGTGCCCATTACATGACATGTAATGAGTTTTATTGTCACCAGTATATTTATTTATGGTATGTATTTTACTTCCAGTCTATAGGTGAAGGTTTTAAAGAAGCTGTGCAATACGTTTTGCCTCGGCTACTTCTAGCTCCTGTTTACTACTGCCTGCACTACTTTGAATTTATTAAGGTACAATAGCATTCATATGTTCATTTCAGTCGTATTGTTGGTTTTGCTTGAAATGTGGGTTCACGTTTGGTGATGTTATAGCTACATGTTAGGGAATGGTATAAATAGTGAAGATAATGCATATTCATATATGTTTCCTTGAAAATTTGTTAAATAACTAGAAGCGCTGGTTCTGCGTATGGAGCAGCAGGCACAAGCTGTCATACAGCAGCCTGTAATGTGAATTCTGCTCTTGCATGTAAGGGGGGCCAGTCCCTCTGTTATTCCTCCTAGAATATTATAGATAACTTAAGAGTTATCAGTTGGGGGCGTGTGCCTACACTGTCCAATCGGAACTGCTAGTGTAAGGAAATGGAAACACCCAGCTGTCAATAATGTATTCATAAAACCTCAGGAGGAGTAACACAGGAACAGCACAGTTTTTTTTTTGTTTTTTTTTTAAATTAGAAAATATGTTCCAGAATTGTTGTTTAATGGGGTATTTGACTATTATTTAAAATTACATGTCAGGAGAACTGTCAGCTGTCCCGACTAAGCCATGTTCAGGAATATGTAGGTCAGAGAGGGCAGTCCCCCATTTATAGCACTACAATATGTCACCTATTCTTATGAAATAACATATTGTTAATAGGGGCCCCTCTTTGTTTTATGTTTGTACTCACTTATACTGGAAATTGCGGTGGTGACCTCACTGGGATTTCCTGTTCTTGTGTGTCAACCATTAAGAAGTTCAGGGTGAGAGATCTATTTTCCTGTGTGTGAACAGTGATCTGGTAGATCATTGTTTCACTGTCTTAGATTTACAAACACAGATGAAATATGAATGTATTCACTGTGATGTACAGTATATTTCCCCAGTAATAAGAGAATCTGGTGATTGTAGTGCTGGTTACTGTAGTGCATCTAGTTATGAAATTGCCATATACTGGCTGAACAAGGTACTGGGGTGCAAGTAATCTCCAATAGATTTTGGGAACCCTAAACCTGAGGTAATTCCTTCAAAAAATTTAAAGCCAGTGGGTTGATGGGGTTCTGGCTATGTGTATCAGTCAGAGCATGTGGGGATACCCTAAAAATAGGACCAATCATATATGTGTAAAGACATTGGGGGGGGGGGGGGCTGGTGGGGTAGTTGTAGCGCATCTTTGATGCATAGGTCTGCTTTCTGCTGTGTCAGGACGGAGATGCCTTGGCCTGACAATTTTCTGATAACTCACCCCAGAAAACTGGTGTTAGGGTGGGTTCACTCCTGCGTTTGAGTCCGTCCGCTGCCAATCTGAGTGAAAATCTCGGGAAACAGGATTGGCATCGGATACCGACAGGTTAGCGACGCATTGGTTAATAACCCATTCATTTGAATGGGTTTTTAAAGCAATGCGCGGGTGTGCGCTTACACCCTCTGCTCTGCGAAGCCGATTTTTTTTCGTCAGACACGAAGTCCTGCATGTCCGACTTTGTTTCCGACGAAAAAAAAAGGATTTGCAGCGCAGAGGGTGTAAGCGCACACCTGCGCATTGCTTTAAAAACCCATTCAAATGAATGGGTTTTTAACCAATGCGTCGCTAACCTGTCGGTATCCGATGCCTATCCTGTTTCCCGAGATTTTCACTCGGGTTGGCAGCGGACGGACTCAAACGCAGGTGTGAACCCACCCTTAGTTATATTGGAAATCAATGCTAGTACCTGAATGGCGTAGATTTCTATTCTGGTGCACAGGATTGCAACTGAAATATTAAGAGGCCAGAGTCTCGTGATAATTCAGGTGCAGTAAGAGTGGCATACAGAAAACAATAAAATCTTAATAAATCTCTCTATTGAGTTTAATGCATATAAATATAGAAAAAAAAAAGTTGTCGCCATAGCAACAATCCGTTTTCATCGATCACTTTTAGGCGTGGTTGCTGTTGGCAGCACTGATGTCTTTGAAAATAACATATACAAAGACTGATATCTGTATAGGTTGTTGGATTTGTTGTATGAATACAGACAAACCAGATATTGGGCATCATTGTTTTGTCAGTCTTTATGGCTGTATTGTCATTGCTATTAATGCACTGTCTTTCCACACTTTGGAGCATAGCAGACATTTTTTTGTTTGATCCCTTCTTTGTAGCAATTAGAAGAAAAAAGTGAGGATGAGGAGGATAAAGAATGTTTGAAGCAATCCATAACTGCCTTACTCAACCTTCAGAGCAGTATGGAAAGGATATGTTCTAAGAGCCTGGCCAAAAGACGTCTCAGGTATATAAAATGTTTCCATCATCATGAATGTGATTATTTCATCTGTACACAAAAATGTAATTTTATTTTTTTAAAGCAATTTTCCTAATAAATAATATACTGTAATGATAATAAAAATAATACTTTTTTATTTTCCCATCCTGATAATTTATTAATTACCATCAGCTAACAAAGAATTTGTACTTCAGTCCCTTAACCTCTTCAGGACCAAGCCTTTTTATAGCCTTGGGGATTTGGCTATATGAACGATTTTTGCTAAATTAGTTGTTTTTTTTTAATAGTACCATTTTTGGGTATATGTAACTCGTGAATTAACTTTTATTAAGTTTTTGAGTGACAATGTAGTCACTCACCACATGGCATAAATAATGTTCTGTAACTTTGGGTCAGTATTACAGTGATACTAAATATGTATAGTCTTTTTACGTTTTACAACTTTTACACACTAAAATAAAACGCTTTTTTTTTTCTATATATTAATTAACGTTTATTAACTCTTTCTGGCTACAAGTATAAAAAACCCCAGCAATTCTGCTATTATTTTTGCATTTAAAATTTTGTGCTGTTCACAGTGTGGTATAAATAATCTGTTACTCGTATTCTGTGGGTTGGTACAATTACGCCAGTTCCAAATATATATAGTAGTTGTCTTACTATTTTTGCACACTAAAAACACTTTTTGTCATAATTTGCCTGCACTATATTTTCACAGTTCAGACAAAGTACAGCTAAAGAAACTGGTTGTGTGAATAGGCTCTTAGTTATCGCCTTTTTATGTAACATTTGTGTAGTTGTTTATGTTGTGGTACAAAAAAGTGCACATTTTCCGTGTTCAGCATTTTTAGCACTTTCAATTTTCTTTACTGTAAAAACATTGAGGTTTGATGCACTTAAAAAAAAATAAAAAAAAATCTTGAAAGCAATTGAAGTGGTTTATTTACTCTTGCTATACTTTTTCCTGCGCGGGTTTAGCATAAACATTATGTAGAGCACGCAGAGAAGTGGGAGAGACCAAGTCCTGTCTTTTGTTTTTAAAGGAAGTGACATTAAACGCAGGCATTCTTATTGTCCACCAAACTATTATAATAAATTGTCACTGCAGCTCAAGACATTCTCTTACAAGGGAGCCTTGCTCAAGAAGTGGATATCTTCCAGGTTCGGAAGGCTCTAATTTTACTGCCTTTTTTTCTTTTTTTTGTGAATAATTTTCATTTTTTCTGAATGCTTTGTAATTTGTAATTTTATTTCTGCTTTAGGTGAATATTCTAATTTGTGTAAATTATATTGATCGCTTTGTAGTTATGGATTTTATATTGAGGTCTACTAATATTTCTCTTGAAACCATAATCTATACATTCAGTGCGGAAATGAGTAACACTTTTTACTTTGACCAGAGACAACATTGAGAGCATCTGAAATGTTGCCTATAGATGTCTGCAAAGCTATAATCTTTACTCTTAAAGGGGTTGTTGTACCAAAGCAACTTATTATGTATCCACAGGATAGGTTATAAATGTGTGATTACTGTTGGGGCCCCAACCAGTCATGAGAACGGTGGACTGTGTCCTGGCTAAGTGCTGTAATTGTAATCTTTTGCCTCTCCCACAGTTACCAGACACCTACCACTTTTTTGTGTGTATATGTATAATTTTTTTTTTCTTCGAAATGTATGTGTGACATTTCCCTAGTAATGCATTTCTCTTTCATTCCACAGCGAGTCTGCATGTCGATTTTATAATCATCAAATGAAGGGAAAACAGTTAGCTATTAAGAAAATGAACGAAATTCAGAAAAACATCGACGGATGGGAGGGGAAGGACATTGGACAGTGCTGTAATGAATTCATCATGGAGGGTGCCCTAACACGAGTAGGGGCTAAGCACGAGAGGCACATATTCCTCTTTGATGGCTTGATGATCTGTTGTAAGTCAAATCATGGACAACCAAGGCTGCCAGGCGCAAGCAACGCAGAGTATCGGCTAAAGGAGAAGTTCTTTATGCGGAAGGTACAGATCAATGACAAGGATGACACTAATGAGTATAGACACGCTTTTGAGATTATTTTAAAGGACGAGAACAGTGTTATTTTTGCTGCTAAATCAGCAGAAGAAAAGAATAACTGGATGGCTGCCTTAATATCGCTGCAGTATAGAAGTACGTTAGAACGAATGTTGGATGGGACTATAATGCAGGAGGAGAAGGAGGAGCAGCTACGGCTCCCCAGCCCCAAGCTCTATAGGTTTGCAGAGCCGGACTCGGAAGAGAATATTATATTTGAGGAAAATGTACAACCCAAATCTGGTATTCCCATCATCAAGGCTGGGACTGTAGTGAAACTCATCGAAAGACTAACTTACCACATGTATGCAGGTATGGTACCACTGCACCTTCTCAGCGGATTTGCTATAAAATTGCAGATGAAATATTTTACTAATTTGTAAGTCACTTTATCTAATGTAAGGCGTAAAGCCAACCGTGCAGCATTCACTTGGTATTAAAGGTAGTTGGCACATCCACCATAGTTTACTGTATTGACATTCTTTTTAGAAAATTACATAAAAAATGTGATGTAAGCTTTATGGCACCAGTTATATAAATATGCTAACAATGAAAAATGTTCAGCTTATTCTCTAAATATCCAAAAATCTGAGACACCATAACAGTATGTATGTTTGCCTCTGTAATGTTGGCATTACTGGTCCAATAATGTTCAGTTAGCTCAGGCCAAAATATTGTTTATGTAGTGTTAACATTGTGGATCTGTTTCTGAAATCTGAACTACTAGAATTCTTGTCATAGCGGAATATAATGTACCTGGCACAGTCACTACAAAATATACGGCGCTGAGTCTGGTAACCAATGAAGGGGATGATGGCACTCGCTGGAACACTGTGACCAGTGGGGTAAGATGGGCCTTAAAGGCCAATGACACATGGGGTGAGTTAGCAATGGGTTTTGCTTCAGTGGAGTTGCCGGTGGCTAATGCAGTAGCTGTTTACTGGATTGGATTTAGATAACTCTTATTCACATGCTGCTAAAAAAAAATGCAGAACACAAAGTGTCTTGTGCTGCAGGTTTTGAATCTGCTGAGTGTTCAGCTACAATACAAAGGTTACAACCAGGCCAGTCACCCACAGATTATAGATGAAAGCTGTGGCGAAAATGGCCGATTTCAGCTTGTATTTGTAACAGTGGGTCTACAGCGGGTTGTCTACTGAGACGTCCTGCAGCAGATCCAACCCATGTGGCCTAAGGCTAAAAAGGTATTTCAAGTATATCTATGGTTGTACCCTAATGTCTGATGAATGGGAGTCTTTGCAATATAATCAGCCATCAGAAAACTGCCTTCAGATGAAATGCCTTTTACTGGCTCTGCTCAGTAGAGGTGTCACATATGTAATCACTGTAGTGTCACCTACCCTGGATTGCACGTCACTTGGACACCTTACATTATATGGGCCAAATGGCCATTGGTTCCTTTTGCTGAAGATGGCGGCCCTTGAGTTTGATATATTGTTGTAGTACTGGCTGCAGTGGTTGTGTTACTGGAGAGAGAACTTCAGTAGAAGAGACATGAGGGCAGGTTTATGAAAACTGTCTCAAAGAGAAATTGTCTTAGTTGCCCATAACAACCAATCACAGTGCACCTTTTATTTCTTATATTGCTTTTGAAAAATGAAAGTTGTGATGTGATTGGTTGCTATGGGCAACAGAGGCATTTTTCATAAATCTGCCCCTTTAATCCTAATTTATCAGACCTGTCTGAATGACAAACTGTCACTGTTGCTCATAGCAACCGATCGGAACACAGATTTAATTTTTCAAAAGCACCGTAAGAAATAAATTATTCGATTGGTTGCTGTTAGCAACAAAGATATATTGCTCCCATTGTCTACCTTTCTAATAAGCTTCATTACTGTATTCTGTCCTATGTAGGCCTTTTGTACTGTTTTTATAGTGTTTGTAACATGATGACTTTCTTTGGATGCTTTTTTGCGAAAACCGTATGGAGATGTGGTTAGATGTATAGATAGAAGATTATATACAGTACAGACCAAAAGTTTGGACACACCTTCTCATTCCAAGAGTTTTCTGTATTTTCATGACTATAAAAATTGTAGATTCACACTGAAGGCATCAAAACTATGAATTAACACACGTGGAATTATATACTTAACAAAAAAGTGTGAAACAACTGAAAATATGTCTTATATTCTAGGTTCTTCAAAGTAGCCACCTTTTGCTTTGATTACTGCTTTGCACACTCTTGGCATTCTCTTGATGAGCTTCAAGAGGTAGTCACCTGAAATGGTCTTCCAACAGTGTTGAAGGAGTTCCCAGAGATGCTTAGCACTTGTTGGCCCTTTTGCCTTCACTCTGCGGTCCAGTTCAGCCCAAACCATCTCGATTGGGTTAAGGTCTGGTGACTGTGGAGGCCAGGTCATCTGGCGTAGCACCCCATCACTCTCCTTCTTGGTCAAGTAGCCCTTACACAGTCTGGAGGTGTGTTTGGGGTCATTGTCCTGTTGAAAAATAAATAATGGTCCAACTAAACGCAAACCGGATGGAATAGCATGCCGCTGCAAGATGCTGTGGTAACCATGCTGGTTCAGTATTCCTTCAATTTTGAATAAATCCCCAACAGTGTCACCAGCAAAGCACCCCCACACCATCACACCTCCTCCTTCATGCTTCACGGTGGGAACCAGGCATGTAGAGTCCATTTGTTCACCTTTTCTGCGTCGCACAAAGACACGGTGGTTGGAACCAAAGATCTTAAATTTGGACTTATCAGACCAAAGCACAGATTTCCACAGGTCTAATGTCCATTCCTTGTGTTCTTTAGCCCAAACAAGTCTCTTCTGCTTGTTGCCTGTCCTTAGCAGTGGTTTCCTAGCAGCTATTTTACCATGAAGGCCTGCTGCACACAGTCTCCTCTTAACAGTTGTTGTTGAGATGTGTCTGCTGCTAGAACTCTGTGTGGCATTGACCTGGTCTCTAATCTGAGCTGCTGTTAACCTGCGATTTCTGAGGCTGGTGACTCGGATGAACTTATCCTCCGCAGCAGAGGTGACTCTTGGTCTTCCTTTCCTGGGGCGGTCCTCATGTGAGCCAGTTTTTTTGTAGCGCTTGATGGTTTTGGCCACTGCTCTTGGGGACACTTTCAAAGTTTTCCCAATTTTTCGGACTGACTGACCTTCATTTCTTAAAGTAATGATGGCCACTCGTTTTTCTTTACTTAGCTTCTTTTTTCTTGCCATAATACAAATTCTAACACTCCATTCAGTAGGACTATCAGCTGTGTATCCACCTGACTTCTGAACAACACAACTGATGGTCCCAACACCATTTATAAGGCAAGAAATCCCACTTATTAAACCTGACAGGGCACACCTGTGAAGTGAAAACCATTTCAGGTGACTACCTCTTGAAGTTCATCAAGAGAATGCCAAGAGTGTGCAAAGCAGTAATCAAAGCAAAAGGTGGCTACTTTGCAGAACCTAGAATATAAGACATATTTTCAGTTGTTTCACACTTTTTTGTTAAGTATATAATTCCACATGTGTTAATTCATAGTTTTGATGCCTTCAGTGTGAATCTACAATTTTTATTATGTGATATATGATAGCATACCTATAGCCTAAACATTGACTATAATTCGGGGCCACACTTTTTACACTAATGCACTTTGACTGAATTTGTTTGCTTTCTGGACTTTTCTATTGGTTTAAAAATAACTTCATGGCTCAAGCCCAGGACAAACATCTGACTCTCCAGCTTTGCAATAAAAGTTAACTTTTTTTTCCACTGACAAGAAGTGACGATAAAGGAAGAAGGGGGTTCTTGTCTCCAAAACAAAGATCTGCCGTGGTTCTGATATTTTTGGAATGGAAGCGTTTGCTCTGGTCTTAATAAGTAACGTCTGCGGCCCCAGTAGAAGGAAATGACTTGTCTGTTATCTTGTCCTCCGTAATTAATTGCGTTCCAAGGAGTCGCTGTTAGGGTCCTGACTCTCTCCGACCAAGTATTGTTCTCCAAGTCTGAGCAGATCTATTTCTGGTTCTTTTTTTTTTTGTATTCAAAAATAGCTTTTGTGCGTCAGCAAGAAGTCTGTTTCCTTTCTTAAGGAATTCAAGGGAGATTGTTTAGAGCTAATTGTAGGTCACAGTATTGTTTTCTGCTATCTATAAATTGCCTCATTTTGCAGTATAAGTACACACGGTATGAAGAGTGTGAAGTTCCACATTAGAGGATATTGGTCAGGATTTGCTGTTCCCTCCTCTCTAGATGGGAATAGTTGTAGTGCACCAAAGATGCACCACTTTCCTCTTTCTGCATCCTGCACACCAGTTTTTACAAAAGTGATTAGACTAGGGCAGGTTTGTCCCGACAAATTTACTATAACTCACGTTAGAAAATGAGTTATATATGAAATCCTATAGCATTTCTTCTGTAAATCCAGAACATAATGTACCAAGTGGTATTCTTGTTGCAGAAATGCTGAGAATTTGCAACAGATTTTCTTATTTACTTAACAAAAGGTGAAATCCACAATGAAAATCTGCAACATAAATATGCTGCAGATTAACAAGGACCTTTTACCACCTCCAACAACTCCAGCATCCTTTAATAGGTGCCACTCCATGGATTCTGACTCAGTTGGAATTTTTTTTGTAGCCCCCGCCATCCTGAGGAATCGGAGCAGCCCAGGACCACCCAATATGCTAATTAGACTGTCTATTGTCAGGTGGATGGCCCTGGGCTGGCGCATAGTCTGGGACCCCCCACTTGACAGTGAAGAGCCTAATTAGGATATTGGGTGCTGAAACTAACAGTACTGATTGATTGCTCAGGAATGGTGGGGGCAACAGAAAAAATTCCAACTGTGGCAGAGATGGAGGATGCAAAGAGTTGGAGGTGAAATGTGGTCTTTTAAATGCAGACCACCAATCTTTTTTTTTTTTTTTTTTTTTTTTTTTTCCTGCTCTTGTGGATGAGATTTAGTAAAATATTTAATATGCTGGTACCGTAATAATTTATATTTCCATGCGCTAATCCAGGACATGAATCCTGCAGCACTTCTGCAACTTGTAAACTTACTTCCCAGAACATCCTTCTTCCTTATTATTATCCTTTAGTGCCAACACTTTGGGCATTCCTGATTGGCAGTAGTCACAGCTGCTAGACCATTGTCCATCTTAAAGAGGTGTTCCCATCTTGGACATTTATGGCATATCCAGAGGATATACCTTGAATGTTTCATAGATATGGGTTCTAATTCTTTGACCTGAAGGTATGTTAAGAACAGGGCTCGTCCAACCTCTGTATTGAGCCTGCTATGTCTGCAGAGGTGACCACAAGTGCGCATACTTGGTATTCGCTATTATAGAACTTCTAAAATTAGCTAAGCAAGCATAGTAGTAGATGCTAGACTGGAAAAAACTAGTGCAATGCCAAGTGTAAAAAATTAGACCATTTTTTTCCTGCACTATTTTATAGAAGAATAACCACAACTGTAAACCACTACAGTAGAAGTTTTGTCTTCTTTTTTTTTTTTTTTATGCCACACCACACTGCTTTGCTAATACGTGTTTTTAAATTGTGTGGAATTGATGGACTTACCGCAGGTTTTTTTTTTTTTTTTTTTTTTTATGCAACTTTTTAAGCTAGGTTCACGCTAGCGTCGGCCTTTCCATTGTTCTGGTCCATCAGAGGACCAAAGCACTGGATAGGCAGACCACAACAGAGGTCACTACAGAGCCTGACGGACTTTTGTAATGGAAGAAAAAGTCCTGCATGCATGGCTTTGTCTTCCCAACAAAGTAGACAAACATGGCGGACGGAAGTGTCCATCATGTTGTTTACATTTGGTGTTAATTGGAACGGGCACAGAATCAGTCATCCTTTGACGGAAGACAGCAACGGACATTAACAACGGTAGAGTGAACCCAGCCTTACCATCTTCAAAATCTGAGCTGAGCAAGCACTATGCAGCACTTATACAGTGCCATTTCTCATATTTAGGTTTTTGACATAGGACAGTTTTTCATGGACTTGTTTGGTTGGGTAAATTGGTCCAAGTATCAGGCAGATTTACTGGCCAAGTGCAGCTCGCTTTAACTGAACTCAGCATTTCAATTTTCTGGGATCACTACCCCTTCAAACCAGCTGACTGACAGGGTGCCGTGCCAGACCCCCACCAATATCACTATGGGCTTGAAAGTACAGTATAGTACTTGTCAAAAAGCACAGGAAATAGAATAACAATAAAAAGAAAATGGACCTTAGAACAGATCTGAGATGTTATGGAGTAAGATTTTAGGATTTGTGAGTTTTAAAGGCTTATTCCCCTTCCAGCCAGACATGGCTGCGATGGGAATCCAGGGCTTGATGTCCAGGACACCGCTGTTCTGTGCTGTTTGCCTAGCCCACATAGAAGTAAATATTAGTTGCGGAAACAATGTAGCACAGCTGGGGTTCATGGAAACCACGTATCCTGCTGTGCTCCTCTGTTTCTGTAACTCCTATTAACTTCTATGGGATTTATCGAAACAAGAGCAAAGTTTGACCACTTCCGTTACTCTCGAGCACCTCAGAGTGGAAGAGACCATGCATGAAAGCTATTAAAGACGGAGATGAAAATACCCCTGTTAAGGCCTATTACATGGCACATGCAATCATAGACCAGTGTGAATATGTTCCTAATCAGCTTGTTTATCGGATGATAGTAATAGTATCTTGTATGCAGCGTAAAAGATGCTCATTTGTCTGAATCATATCTTCCCCTATAAACAGTGATATGTTCCCAATGATAATGGAATGGTGTGCCCGATAATTGTGCTAATAAGGCTTCAGGGACATTCAGCCCCAATGATAACTCCATGTAAATGGAGCTGAAAGAGTGTGGATCCTGTAATAAAGGAAATGGACGTTAATATGAGTCGGCACCGCCACTAATAATTAGATATGGAGTGCAACTACATATACGAAAAACGATGTTAATAAAGAAAATGAATATACCAAAAATATATATACTTATAAAATATGAAATACTTTTATTGGCACAATAAATAGTTTAAAAAAAAAATTTGGAAAATTGTCCAACCCATTGTGAACCACATAAGGTTATCCAAAAGACAAACCGGACAAGAAATAAAGTATAATAGTAGAACATTATTTAAGGACTATTTTTGTCTTCGTTCAGGTTTGAGTTTTTAAATGTGTTTTTTTATCTATTGTGCCAATAAAGTATTTCATATTTTCTGAGTATATATATTTTGGGTATGCCCTTTTTTAGTGAATGTAATAAAGGCAAAGTGTCGACACATGAAATTCTGATTTTAATATATTTAGTTGTTGAGGTTTCTATGTAAACTTGACTGAAGAATAAAAAGAGGGATATGTTGATGGCCAATCCCTCATTGGGGTCCTCCCCTTCTAATGTTTGATCAGTGGAGGTCCTCCCCATCACCAACACAGGAACACCTGCTCAGTGCCAGCCCAAAACTCCCAGATTAAGTCCTTGTTTAGACTGATGTCATGTCTTCTGTCATTAATGGAACCATGACCATTATCATGGATCCCTTAAAGGTGATGTCTGGTGTCTGTTGGGTTAATGGAGTGTTTTGTTTTGTTTTTTTAAAAACAAGAAATGATATCCCTAAATTTGTACTATTTTTGTCACCATGTACACATTTAGTAGTACAGAATTACATGAGTCTAGACCTCTGTGATCCACAATGACTAAAAGTATACATACAATTCAGGTTCTGAGAATTCTTCAAGATTATACTAATGTCAGTTTCGCTTCCTCACATGTTGTTGAAATTCTGTTTACAGATCCCAACTTTGTGCGAACATTTCTCACAACATATAGGTCTTTCTGCAAACCACAGGAACTTCTGAACCTTCTTATAGAAAGGTAAGTCTCTGATAACAATAGAGCGTGACTCCATGTACTATATGTCAGCACTTTTTTAATATCTATTTTTGTGGGAATTTTGCATGAAAGTTATTCTATAGATGCCTTGCAGATGGATTTGTAATAATGTACCTGCTCTTCTGAAACTGTATTCTCTGTAGTATATATGCAAATTAGTCATGGACACCAAAATAATCCAATAAAAAATTACAAATTTTATTATTACAATTCATAAGCTAAAACAACATACAACGGAGGAGTAGAACCACATGAGAAAGAACCCAAAACTCCAGGGTAAGTATAAGAGAATGCAGTCCAGGCATAGAAAGCATGCTACAGGCTATATGCTATGAACAACAGTGAATAAAACACATGTATACACAATATACCTGAGTGACCAAGATGAGAATAAGACTCTGGAGAGATTAGTTCTACTCCTCCTTTGTATGCTGTTTTCGCTTATGAATTGTAATAATAAAATGTCATATTTTTATTGGATTATTTTGGTGTCCATGACTAATTTGCATGCTTTAAATACATGGCACCTATATTGTAAAATTTGTTGTATTGATAGCCCAACTATATATGTAGACTGTAGTAAATATCCCAGAAACCATAATTGTAATTTTACACACTATTTCTGTGTTCACGACAACCAGGTTTGAGATTCCAGAGCCCGAACCAAGTGAAGCAGACAGAATTGCCATGGAAAATGGAGACCAACCACTTAGTGCAGAGCTGAAAAGGTTTAGAAAAGAATATGTACAACCTGTGCAGTTACGGTAAGTTTTTGGGATTCTTTTCCTCCATTACTCTCAAATATAAAGTTGCCCTTAGAAGCCAGTTTCTCGGCATGACAGCTTGGAACCCCCTCTAAGACTGTAAACAGCAGACTTGAGTCATCAATATATGGATATGGTCCAGACATGTCGTCTTTGGGAAAATATATTGACCTATATACAATAAGAATCGAAGATACGCTTCTCCATTGAAATTTGTGCTTCTTTAGTTTTTTTTCCATCTACCTGACTTTTTTTTTTATTCTGTTATGTTCATGGTATCATGGCTAAATCTTTACACATGTGGTCAGTTTAATTGAGAAGTTCCTTCACTTTTAGAGTTCTGAATGTTTGCCGGCATTGGGTGGAGCATCATTTCTATGACTTTGAACGAGATGCAGATCTGTTAGTGCGACTCGAAGAATTTATTGGGACAGTCAGAGGTATGACGTTTAGAATTATGATCTCATATATTCTGATATCACAAATTAGAAATGGACTTTATAATGCATTTTTATTTATTAATTTCTTTCTCCAGGAAAAGCCATGAAAAAATGGGTTGAATCTATCACAAAGATCATACAACGTAAAAAGCAAGCGCAAGCCAATGGACCTAGCCACAATATAACATTTGAAAGCTTACCACCTTCTATAGAATGGCACATTAGTCGGCCGGGACAGATAGAAACCTTTGACCTCCTTACATTACATCCCATAGAGATAGCTCGGCAGCTGACTTTGCTGGAGTCCGATTTATACAGGTATGCTTTCCATGGTCCATGTATGTTCACTGAGCCTAAAGCCTCTATTAGACAGGGCGATTTGGCAGTCAGTTTTCAGGAACAATGCTCATGCAAGCACTGTTTACTTGTTCATCAGGTTGCTTTCGTCAGTACAAAATAATCATTGTTTGTTGGTAGCGCATTACCCTGCGTAATAAGGGCTGTGCTTCCGGCAAACAATGAAAGTATATGCAGGGGAATTCATCTCTTTAGGGATCATTCCTGTTGCATGTGCTCTGCATTGACCTCACTTTCACTTCTCTGTATGTGAAATGTGGATTAATTTCAGCTGCATTTAGTTACAGGCTGAGCAGTTTTGCCGTTGCCGCATAGCCATTAATGATATACAGCAGAAATAACGCAGAGTTTCACGTTCATCATGAGCAGATCACTAGTCATGTTTACGCTGGGCAGTGGTCAGGAATGAATGTTTTTACAGATGTTCATTCAGGTGATCATCAGCCCTTGTAAAAGGCCGTACAGGCCAGGGCCCCACATAGTGTAATGCTGCAATTGCAGGTGAATGCTGCAATTCGAACAACCGTCGCGTTTTTGTAAATTGCAGCAGGTCAGTTATACCTATGGAAACGCTGGCATTTTCCATATAGGTATAATTGAAGCAGAAAATCCACAGAAAACTCCGCGTACTTTCTGTGAAAAACGATGTGGGAAAAACCGCAAAGTGTTCCCACCGCGGTTTTTCCCGCAGCGCTTTTTGGTTGTGGCTCGCTACGTTGGGCCTTAGCCTAAAGCAGCTCTTAGAGAGTTTGTGTGGCAGATTTCACTTTCTGCATGCTTTCACATGGTCAGTATTTTGTTTGCATTAGTACCTGTACTGCAGAACTGGGGGTGGAATCTGCAGAAAGTATCATGAAAAGATTAGTACCTCTTGGGGCCCAGTCCTAGTTTTAGCTTACAAATATTGATGAAGTGTACTCAGCAGAATACTGCCATGTGAATAAGGACTAAAATTGTACAAGCACTAAGTGTTACACTTGATCCCTCTTTCCCATATGAACTGTTGGAGTATTGACTCCTATTGTAGAGCCGCCATTTACATAGATATTGCACAGCTGAGGCTTCTAATTTGCTGATGGATTTTTAGAACTTCACCAGTTTTTAGCATGACTTGGAAAATCACATTCTTTTTATTAACTTGAGCATCATTTGCAAATTTTTCTTGAAGTGTCTGCTGGGTGTTCCTTCCTCTATAAAGAGTCCTGTGCTAATGGCAGGGTTCCCTCCCATCCCAAGTTTGATGCCTCTTGCGACCTCCTGCCTTATGCAATGTCCACTGCAGGAGATTCCAATATTGAGCAGATGGAAGGGGTTTGGGAAGAGCTGTCTCCGTTAATACAGGACTCTGTACAGGGGAAGAACCTGCCCAGTGGACACTTGAGGAGGAATTGAGGTATGCTATATTGGAGATGGCAAGCATGGGTATATTTACCCTTCACTCCCAAAGACCTATTCATGGCATAATCCACTTGGGAGAAACTGTATTATTTACTGCCTTATGTGAACATGTCCCATGCAGGGATTCCTTAACTCTTGCTTTTACTCAGTGTAGCTCTGTTTGTTCCATTCCTTTTTTAGAGTAGCTTTTGTATAAGTGAAAGGAGTCAACGGAGATCTTTATTTAGTCTACAGTTCTCTTTAATCAGAAGCCGGTAATAAAGCCAAAGAGGGCGGAGGTTTCCTGTAGTGTCCTTGTGGACAAATACTTGAAGAGACACTTGTAACAAGCACTTTGCTAAAAAAAAAAAATACATTACAAGATTCGTTCATTAAAGCCTTGTTTATGCAAAAAATTCAAACTCCTTTTAGGATGAAGACACATGTTCAGTTTTTGCTGCTTTTTTAAATGCAGATTTTGCTAGTCTTTTGAGCCAAAGCCTGAGTGGATCCCTGCTTGTTGTTCAGGCGGATTACGCCTGAGAATTCCCATAGAAATGAATAGGAGGTGGAAAATACACCTTTTCCATCCGTGCGGAATTTGTCAAAATCTGCTTGCGGAATTTGGAATTTGGCCCTGTCCAATAAAGGCAATATAGAGTGGCATTCTTCTACAAATTCTGCATCAAATCCAACATCAAAATCCACTTCAAATTCAGCATCAAAACTTGCGTTGGTTTTTGGCACACAGAAATTTCATGCTGATATTTGCAAAGCAGAAAATTTCTATGTGTGAACACCCCCTAAGTCTTTCATTTATATTTTCCTTGAATCCACTCCTGGCTTTGGCATAAAAAAGAAAAATGCAGCAACAAAGACTGACCATGTGTCTTCAGCCTTAGATCATTTGCCACAAGTGAACTATACGGTAAAGAGGCCATATAGTTGTAGGGAATCTAAAAATGTTTTGCTTTCTAGAGACTTCTTCCTACTGGACTTTGACAATGGATATTAAAATATGTTTATCTCATTGTAGGGCTGTTCAGTCTTCTGAGCTTGTCGGAAGTGTGTGGACTAAAGAAGATAAAGAAATTAACTCCCCCAACCTCTTAAAAATGATAAGGCACACAACCAATCTTACCTTATGGTTTGAGAAGTGAGTATTCTCTGACTTTCCTCTGATCTTACTCCATTAGGGTATGTTCACACAGTGTTTTTGTGCTGAAGATTTCAGTGTGTTTTCCACCCTGGACACCTATCCCATAGCATTCAATAGGAGATCATGCTGTTATACTAGAAATTATTTTTCATGTGTGATCTAGAAAATCACATCATGGAAAAAGAAAAAAGTCATGTTCATTCTTGTTGCGGTTTCATGGTGGCGGCACACAGATTAGCCTAAAACTGTCCACATAACATTGCTACTAGCCAAACACTTGTACATTCTCTATAAGTTGTGGTTCTGCAGTTAATCTAATTTGATTAATTCAACAAAATCACTAAAAATGGTGATTCTTATTTTCATTGGAATGGTAAAATTGCTTAGTCCTGCCCCAGAGTCTGATCTCCTCCTTAGCAAACAGTTTCTTCACTGTAGTCAATAGTTGGGCACTAGGACAGGGAAACCTGCATCAAATATCACTGAACGTTTTTGGTTTCTTTAAGGAAAAACATGTAAATTGAGATGAGTAATGAATCACCCTTAAACTTAAAAGAAATTTGGATTTTAGTTTTAGACAAAACCACCCAGCCTTTCTATAAGTTCCCCGTGGGGTGTTTGTTTTAGCAAGAACAGTTTCAGATCAGGGACTTTTGGTCTCCCTACATGTTTCATTGTACTCAATTACTACCGCACACCTTTGTTTCTAACAGATACTTTGTATTGTATTTATGAAGCCAACCCAGTTGACAGAGTTGTCTCATAAAGCCTCCAATGCTTATAATTGAAGGCAGACCCTGGGTCAGCTGGCATGCTTCAGAAATCTCTGGCTGACTATTCACCAGTAGATGTTGCAGCCATCCATGCTTTCTGTGGTGACCACTACAGGATAAATGTAGTATTACATGTTGACCAATCAAATAAAATGCCATCCAACTTATACATGGAGAGGCCAGGTCCACCAGAGCTAAATGCACTCATTCTTAGTGACCCTTCAGTGCTCATACATAGGGGTTTCTGAGCAGGGTATCCCCTCTATACTAATTTAATATATCATACAATGCAACATTTCCTGCAAGGGTACACTCTGTTTTTTTTTTTTTTTGTTTTTGTTTTTTAATTATTGGACCTATTGGTGACTTATGTCACTACTATGACTATACATTGACATACATCAGATGCATCTGTTGAAGTTATATGTTGCAAAATCCTCCTGACATGTAGCTCTAACGCATTCTGCAAATGCAGTGTGAATAGGCCCTTAGAAAGAAAGTTTTTTCCATTTATTTATACTTTCTTTTTTTATGACATGTTTTTAGCCAAAGAAATGGCACAGAGAGGTTTTATAAGGTAAATGTGTTTGCACTTTATTATTAGACTTTCTAGTGAACAATAACCCTAATCGTAGGTGACCTTAATAATAAATATGTTTTCCAATATGACGCCATAGCTGAATGTTTACAGACATTTACTGTTTTGGAAAATGAAGTTATTTTGAAGGTACCAGCTCCCTACTTTACTTTCCATTGTGTGTCAAGCTATGTGCTTCCTTTAAGCCAAAGTGGCCCAACCATTGTTGTGTAATGTACCTTCATGGAGCGTTGCCAATATTTAGCCGGCATAATGCTCCTGTTTTCATCACCCGCGCTCTGAGGTTAAGAGGAACTTTGAAATTACCTACTTGGGGAAAACTGTTTACATCTAGTTAATACCTGGAAATTCAGTAAATCTGGCACCTTTTAATTGGAGCCGTTTCCTGCATCCTCACATCCCCTTCTCTTATTGTTGTAGTATTTGTATAAATTTAGATTCTAATTGTTTTATAATTTTAAGACTGTTTTTGCCTCCTTAAATCGTTTTTTGAGTCTTGTGCCATCAAGTTTCCAGGGTTTTATGAAAAACTTTCTAGCAAAATAAACATTTTAACTAAGGTGCAGGGCTGTGGAGTTGGTAGGCAAAACCACCGACTCCCAACTATTTTTCCACCGTCTGACTTCTTCATGAATAGCTGGCAGCCATGGTGGAGGCAGACGCAGTAAAGTATTTCACAAAAAAAGCTAGTGATTGACTTACTATAAAAGTAAATATGCAACAAACTATGTATCTAATTCAGTATACAATATCAGTAATTGTGGAATATAAAATTATTGTATTTTATTTTTACCCTTTTTTTTTCTGATTCCACCCAAAACTATCCCTGACTCCGACTCCACAACTTCCAAGCAATATTTTTATTCCTGACCATCTTCCGTGTGTAAAGGGCTTGCAGAGATAGTGCATTGGGCTGCTTTTCAGTTGATAAAGACAATTATCCTTAAAGGGGTTCTCTGCTTTGGACAGTTCCTACATATTAGAAACAATAAAAAGATCACAAAGTGTCACCTTTCTGAGAACTCCAACAATCAGCTGTGATCTGTGGAGAAACCTGCAAGTAAGTCCTCAGGTTCCCTGCAGCGCCACCTCTGGGGAAAATGAAGCCTGAAACAGTTCCCATTCAAATTAATGGCTTGTCTATGTAATGCAGGACAGGATTGGTCCTCCAGGGCGGGAGACTCTCTTTGTAACTGTTCTCCCCACTGGCCAAGAGATGAACAACCTGAACAGAGGACCCCCACTTTAGTAACAACTTTCTAATAGAATATATATCAATTGATTTGCTAAATTAGATGGCATATATGAAATAACTTCACAATGGACACTTAAACTAGTTTATAGAGTAATATTGTTCGTGAATTAATAGGTGCACCACATATATCTTGCACAGGCACAATTGCTCTCGATTTTCCACATAGGCCATGTCTATGTGCATTTAGTGTTGGCAACTTTTGCTTGGGGAACCTGTGCTGTCTGAAGTCACAGTGGAGTCAGTAGGCCAAACCACCAACTCCAACTCCTCTATTTTCCATAGTCTGACTATGACTCCTTCATGAATGGCCATGGACAGACAGATGCAATAAAGCTCCTCTAAATCATGAAAAAAATCTAGTGATTAAATTTCTTGGAAAGTATGTAACAAACTATACATCTAATTGAGAAAGGCTCTTGTGTAAGCTGATAAGTGGTATTTCTGTCTCTAATAAAAAGTATTCCATCCATTTACAAGATGCTGGCGAAAGTATATATTTTTTTTTTTTGTTTAAGAAGAGATTGGGTTACCACTGTGCAGCCGGAGTTTGGTGCGGTCTGTTTCCTTTTGTCTTTCACATGTATCAAATTGGTTATAAAATACCAATAATTGTATAATATGATTAAAAATAATTATTAAAATTTTATTTTGAAGCCGAAGTCGGTAACTTTTTTCCAACTTTGACTCCATCCAACATTGGTTCCAGCTCTGACTCCACAACCTCGACTCCAAAGCCCCATCTGTAAGCATAAAGTGGTATAAAGAGCCTGAGGACTACCCCGTTATTCGCACACAGTCCTCTGTCTATACTTGTTGCTCCTTGTCCATGTTGTGTGCACATATGGCAGGTTTCTATAATTCATCTACTATAAGTGGACTTGATTTTTTTTTGTTTAGTGTGTCTTTTGTTTTATTGCTTTCAAACAGTTATTTCTTTCTCCATTGCCCTACAGATGTATTGTAGAAACTGAAAACCTTGAAGAGCGGGTGGTTGTTGTGAGTCGTATCATTGAAATCCTACAGGTTTTTCAAGAGCTAAACAATTTTAATGGAGTACTTGAAGTTGTAAGTGCCATGAACTCCTCTCCAATTTACAGACTTGATAACACCTTTGAGGTAAGTGCGTGCGGTGATGATCAATAATTAGTTTTTATGGTTTATTCTATTAAACTTGTAATAAATGTATTCCTGTGTATTCCAATGCATTACAGCTGGTTCCCTTTTTTTTTTTTTTTTTAAACTAATGAAGAGCAAAAACTCAGATACAGTTTTCTGCAGATGGGTCTTTGATCCTTTTGTAGAAGATTCTTTTCTTTTATCCTTAGTCATGTTGCAAGGTCTGTGAAAGGGTTAAAGATCTACTTATAGGGTTGCTACTGCCTAATAGGTAGCACTAGAGAGAAAGTTTTCCTTTATCCTTAAGGAGAGCTACTTTACTTATCTTTTTTATCACAAGGAACACTGCCTGGCCTGTACATCACGTGTCCTTATGCTGACTTGGTGGTCTTCATAGAGAGAAATATTATTCACCTAGACCAATTCAATGCAAGCACCAAAAGTCTATACATTGTTCAGATGTATATCTAGAAAATGGTCTTTTATTATTGAGCTGAAAGGGAGGCTGTCGGGCCCAAAAATGCCTCTCTAACCAATATTGGTTCCATGTAGTGGCCTTTAACAGGAGCAGAATCATACCTTTGTTGAAGCAATACTTTATGGATATGCATACCTACCCGCCTAGAAGTGCACAGGATTTGCCAGATTTCCCGATAGACAGCAGTGACACAAGCAGAGGCTACAAATGTGAATCTCAGCTGAAGGAGCGTTGTTGGGAAGTGGTTCGAGAGGAGAACTGGAGCACTTATGGCTCGCTGTAGGCAGCTTAGTCCTGCACTTCCACCCCCAGTGGTGCAGTTATAGGCTGATCTGCATATCTGTCAATAAATGATTATCATCAAAGGCCTATTAAAAACAGAACTATTATTGGGTTTTGGAGGCATTTTGGACCCGTTTCCTTTAATGTTGCTAATCTTTTGATGTCCTCTATCCTGTAATCTAATGGACAAGTGCATCTTAGATCTGTGTTGTGGCTTCCTTTACAAAATGTCTTGTCATTTTGATGTAAAAAATAGCACTAGCTTCCAATGTCCATACTATGCACATCTCTTGGTCGGAAGTAGCTGGCTCTGTGCCCTGTGTAGTGGCTGGGCACCAGCAATGCAGCTCACCTCTCATTAACTTCAGTCAGCCCTCCACCGATCACATATTTATGGCCATCCTAAGGATAGGCCATAAAAAAGTAATTCCTGGACAAACCCCTTAACCATATGTTAATCATTCTTTTTTTGCTGCCCATATTTATTTTACTTTACATTTCTGTATAGCAAGTTCCTAGTCGGCAGAGGAAGATTCTAGAAGAAGCTCATGAATTGAGTGAAGACCACCAAAAGAAATATTTGGCTAAACTCAGGTCTATAAATCCACCATGCGTGCCTTTCTGCGGTAAGTATTTCTATTGTGCCAATTATAGGGATCATCATATTTCAATAAATGAAATAACTATTATTTAAAGATAGCTGTGGTTTACAAAATGGGAATAATTTTTTTTTTTTTTTGTCACATGAATGTGAGCTGATCCTACTAGTGCTTTTACCGTTGAATTCAAATCTGATATATATTGTGGGGGAGGTAGCTCGGTAGCAGCAGGTTGCGGACCCAACCAGTCAGAGACAGGGACACAAAATCTGGTGCAAACAGGTTTATTTGAAAAATGGCAAAATAAATAAACCTTACGTCAGGAACAAGAAAAATAAAATACAGCCTTAACTTTAGGCAAAAAAGCAAAACAAAACTCCTGCTCGTCCAAGCTCTAAGTAGTACCATAAGTCCCAGCTTGGTCTCACCAAAAAAACCTCAGCTCTCCAGAAAAGACCCAGACGCCTCCTTTCTCTCCCAGGATCTACCCTGAAGTGCAGGCTCTGTAGGCCTATATGGGCCAGTAATGAGGCCAGGACTCACACCTGGGCTGAGGCCTACTCAAAACCTGCCCTGCCCTGGACCAGACATATGTCAAAAACCAGGGGCTGATATATCGTGACTCCAGCACTCTGCCAGTCACCTTCTCACAATATATAAAGTCTAAGGAGCCAATTATATCACATTTTTGGCCCTTGTCAGCATCCAATTGTGAGGTATGTTTGACAACCCCCAAAATATTCAGATGTATCTCACAGTAGCTCCATTGACTTCAGTAGAAACATAGAGCCCAAAGCACTTCTGGCATCTCCTTTGTCTGGATTCCATTTTTATATTTTTTTTTTCTCTGACACAACACATTGATATACTACAAATTTGTGTCCATGGGGAATGATGCAAAATAGGCATCAACATTTTTTCCTTTTGTTTCCATTTAAAAAAAGAAAAAGTCAATGGATTCATTTAAGGATATGTTTGAATAATTTTTTTCAGGTTTGCAAACGTATCCCATAATCAGATGTTTACATGGAGTCAAAATGTGATGCGAATGTCCCTTTAGTGTAGTGATGTGTATGTCTGGAGTATTTTACCTCTAGAACATCTTGTTTAAGAGTCTCACAATAGTCAGTCAACATACTCTTTCCTTGGTACTATTTTTGCTTCTTTCATGCAACTTGGTGAAATCTCTCACCACGCTCTTCACTGAGTATTGAGATTTACCAGGAAAAAGTCCAAATTAAAATCAATATAAAGGATTTTTAGGGACATGCTGCACCCCTTGTATGCAGTATGTCACTAACATTGACACTGAATAGAGAGAATAAATATAAAGGAGCAAACTTCTGTCTGTCAGGGTCTGGAGATGGAAAAAAGTAAAATGGACAGCTCACGCTCAACACATGAACCTACCAACTACAGCACATCCTCCCAGCATTGTAAATATAACTGTGGATATCCCTGCACTTCCATAAGCAATGTGGTAGCACTAACCTGAACCTGTGTATTCTGCTTTTAGTCCTCTGGTGCTGGTGCTAAATTGCATTGTGTTTCAATGCCGAAACCCTTTCAGTAAACTGCAAATGGTAAATCCCCTTCCTTTCTGTAACCTACATATATAACAAATTTGCTGTTTGGTTCTTGAATGGAGACGTCCTGGCCATGTAACTGTTTCAGGTGGGCCGTCTGTACCAAGTGTTGTCACCAGATACTGGGAATCAAAAGGGACAAACCTGTCCTACACGTTTTCAGTAAGTTTCCTGAAGACTAGCCATGCAGATTTCTCTGCTGCACTTTCATGAGAATGATGAATCAAAGGGCTTTTTTATTAATTTTTGACCTACATAAGCCCCCATGCACATGACCATGTAGTATCACAGGTTCATGAGACCCTAGGCAAAACTCAGGACTGTTTTGCGGGCCAGGTTTATTTAATGAAATAATATGGGCCCGTGAAGAGCACGGATGGCACCAAGATATAATTCATATGCCATATTTGTCTTTTTCTCATGGACACATATATGCACACTTTCATGTGCATGTACCCTACAAGGCAATAAATGTTCCATGTGAAAGGCTTTTTAAAATATACAGTGGGGAAAAAAAGTATTTAGTCAGTCACCAATTGTGCAAGTTCTCCCACTTAAAAAGATGAGAGGCCTGTAATTGTCATCATAGGTAGACCTCAACTATGAGAGACAAAATGAGAAAACAAATCCAGAAAATTACATTGTCTGATTTTTTTAAGAATTTGTTTGCAAATTATGGTGGAAAATAAGTATTTGGTCAATAACAAAAGTTCATCTCAATACTTCGTTATATATCCTTTGTTGGCAATGACAGAGGTCAAACGTTTTCTGTAAGTCTTCACAAGGATGGCACACACTATTGCTGGTATGTTGGCCCATTCCTCCATGCAGATCTCCTCTAGAGCAGTGATGTTTGGGGGCTGTTGCTGGGCAACACGGACTTTCAACTCCCTCCAAAGGTTTTCTATGGGGTTGAGATCTGGAGACTGGCTAGGCCACTCCAGGACCTTGAAATGCTTCTTACGAAGCCACTCCTTCGTTGCCCTGGTGGTGTGCTTGGGATCATTGTGATTCTGAAAGACCCAGCCATATTTCATCTTCAATGTCCTTGCTGATGGAAGGAGGTTTGCACTCAAAATCTCACAATACATGGTCCCATTCATTCTTTCATGTACACGGATCAGTCGCCCTGGTCCCTTTGCAGAGAAACAGCCCCAAAGCATGATGTTGCCACCCCCATGCTTCACAGTAGGTATGGTGTTCTTTGGATGCAACTCAGCATTCACTCTCCTCCAAACACGACGAGTTGTGTTTCTACCAAACAGTTCTACATTGGTTTCATCTGACCATATGACATTCTCCCAATACTCTTCTGGAACATCCAAATGCTCTCTAGCAAACTTCAGACGGGCCCGGATATGTACTGAATTAAGCAGGGGACACGTCTGGCACTGCAGGATCTGAGTCCCTGGCGGCGTAGTGTGTTACTGACGGTAGCCTTTGTTACGTTAGTCCCAGCTTTCTGCAGGTCATTCACTAGGTCCCCCCGTGGGGTTTTGGGATTTTTGCTCACCGTTCTTGTGACCATTTTGACCCCACGGGGTGAGAGCTTGTGTGGAGCCCCTGATCGAGGGAGATTATCAGTGGTCTTGTATGTCTTCCATTTTCTAATTATTGCTCCCACAGGTGATTTCTTCACACCAAGCTGCTTGCCTATTGCAGATTCAGTCTTCCCAGCCTGGTGCAGGTCTTTAATGTTGTTTCTGGTGTCCTTCCACAGCTCTTTGGTCTTCACCATAGTGGAGTTTGGAGTGTGACTGTTTGAGGTTGTGGACCGGTGTCTTTTATACTGATAACAATGTCAAACAGGAGCCATTACTACAGGTAATGAGTGGAGGACAGAGGAGCCTCTTAAAGAAGAAGTTACAGGTCTGTGAGAGCCAGAAATCTTGCTTGTTTGTAGGTGACCAAATTTATTTATTTATTTATTAGGCTTACTTATATAGCGCCATCATATTCCGCAGCGCTTTACAGACATTGACAGTCAACCTTGCCAACCTTGTGAAGACTTACAGAAAACGTTTGACCTCTGTTATTGTCAATAATAATAATAATAATAATAATAATAATAATCCTTTAATAGTCCCACAATGGGGAAATTCAGTGTGTTACAGCAGCAAAGATAAGATAAGATAAGCAGATACAAATACAAATACAACATGTACAGGAATGTTCCAAGGTGAGAGGCATTACATTAATAGCAGACAGACAGATAGGGCGTAGCAGAGTGGGGGGGGGATTTAACAGGCAGAGAGATATTTCAGTTCTCTGTGTGTAATGATCTCCGCTTAGGTCGGTGTTGGTTGTACAGCCTAACCGCGGTGGGGAGGAAAGACTTCCGATAGCGCTCCTTCTCACACCTAGGGTGGAGCAGTCGGTCACTGACAGTACTGCTCAGCGCGATCACAGTCTCATGCATGGGATGGGACTTCTTCTTCTGCATGGAGCTCACCACGGACAGTATCCTTCTGTCACCCACCACCTGCACTGGGTCCAGTGGGCTCCCCAGGACAGAGCTGGCCCTTCTAATCAGCTTGTCAAGTTTATTTCTGTCCCTGGTTGATATACTGCTCCCCCAGCAGGCCACTCCAAAGAAGATGGCTGATGCCACTACCGAGTTGAAGAAAGTTCTAAGAAGTGCCCCCCGGATTCCAAAGGCTCTCAGTTTCCTAAGCAGGTAGAGCCTGCTGTGGCCCTTCCTGTACAGGGCCTCCATATGATCTGCCCAGTCCAGCTTATTATTAAGGAGCAAACCCAGGTACTTATAGGTGTTCACAATCTCGATGCCCGTCCCCAGGATGTCCACTGGTTTAGGAGGGCTTCTGCCTTTGCGGAAGTCCACCACCATCTCCTTGGTCTTCCCCGCGTTAATCTTCAGGTGGTTCCGGTGGCACCAGTCCACAAAATGCTGGTTCAGTTCTCTGTACTCCCTGTCATCATCATCTGTGATGAGACCCACTATTGCAGAGTCGTCAGAATACTTCTGTAGGTAGCAGCTGGATGAGTTGCACCTAAAATCTGCAGTGTACAGTGTGAAGAGGAAAGGGGCGAGAACCGTACCCTGAGGTGCCCCCGTATTACAGATCACGGTACCTGACACACAGTCTCGGGCTCTCACGTAGTGAGGTCGATTTGTGAGGTAGTCTAGGATCCAGTTGGAGAGGTGGTGGTCCACTCCAGCAAGGCCCAGCTTGTCCCTCAATAACCTGGGCTGTATGGTGTTAAAAGCACTGGAGAAGTCAAAGAACATTATTCTCACCGTGTTCCCTGGTTTCTCCAGGTGAGACAGAGCCCTGTGCAGAAGATGGATGATGGCATCATCTACCCCAATGCCCGGCCGATAAGCAAACTGGAGTGGGTCCATAGCGGGGCTCACTAGAGGGCGGAGATGTGTGAGAACCAATCTCTCCAAGATCTTCATCAGGTGGGATGTCAGTGCTACAGGTCTGTAGTCGTTGAGGTCCATAGGGTGGGGTTTCTTTGGAACTGGTACCACACAAGAAGATTTCCATAATTCAGGGACTATTTCCTGCCTCAGGCTCATATTATACATATATGTAATTATACCACACAGCTGGTCCCCGCAAGTCTTAATTAGCCTTGCACTGATGTCATCTGGCCCTGCGGCTTTCCTCGCCTTGATCTTTTTCATCTCCTTCCTCACCTGGGCCCGTGTGAAGGTCAGACTGTGGCCAGATAAAGATGGAATTCTGGATTTACTGGTCTGTTGGGAAGTGGCCGCATAGGGAGAAGTCATTGTGGTGGGGGGAGCTGAAGGACATACTGGGGTGGGAGGAGCTGGTGTGTGATCAAATCTGTTGAAGAATAGGTTTAGTTCATTAAGCCAATTAACATCTGCCTCAATCTGGCAGACAGACTGTTTATGACCCGAAATTGACTTAAGCCCCTCCCAGACCCCCCTTATGTCTTTTCTTTCCATTTGCTTTTCCATTTTTTCCTCATAACTGGCTTTTCCTTGCCTGATTAGATGCCTCAGCTCCTTTTGTACTTCCCTCAACCCCTCCTTATCTCTTGTCCTGAATGCCATCTTTTTCTCCTTAAGTAGTGTTTTTATATCAGAGTTAATCCATGGTTTGTTATTGGAGAAGCGCCTCACCACTTTTGTGGGTACTGTGTTGTCCACACAAAAATTATTGTAGTCCGTTATTCAGTGTGTGAGTCCTTCTATGTCTTCCCCATAAGAATCCTGCAGAACTTCCCATGCGGTTGTGTCAAAACAATCCCTCAGAGCCTCATCACTCTCCTCGGACCATATCCTCACTGTGCGGGTGACAGCTGGTTCTCTACGTACAAGTGGCTTGTACACAGGTCGGAGATGTACTAGGTTGTGATCCGATCTTCCCAGGGGCGGTAGGGCTGATGAGTTATATGCCTCCCTCACGTTGGCAAAGAACAAGTCCAGTGTTTTGTTGTCTCTTGTGTGGCAGGTTACATACTGTGTGAAACTGGGCAGTGTGGATGATGGAGAGGCATGGTTGAAATCACCCGACAGAAGAAAGAGGGCCTGGGGGTGCTGAGACTGTAACTGGCTCAGCGTGGCTTGTAGGACCTCGCAGGCAGCGTCAGCTTTCGCAGAGGGGGGGACATATGCAGCTATCACGATGACATGTGATAGTTCCCTTGGTAGGTAGAAAGGTCTCATGCTCACAGCTAATAGTTCAATGGATATATAACAAAGTACTGAGATGAACTTTTGTTATTGACCAAATAATGGATTTGTTTTCTCATTTTGTCTCTCATAGTTGAGGTCTACCTATGATGACAATTACAGGCCTCTCTCGTCTTTTTAATTGGGAGAACTTGCACAATTGGTGGCTGACTAAATACTTTTTTTCCCCACTGTATAGCCTTTGTGAATTTCTTGGTTATTTCCACAGTGCATACAAAGTCGATGGGTTGTGAACACTTTTTTTTGTTTCCGAGATGCCACTGCCAGCACATCAAGTACTTGCATCCCCTTTAAGCCTTAAAACTGACTATAATAAGCATGGTACTGTATAATTTCTAATAGGCCATAGACGAGCCTATAAACATGATAAATCTTCTCCACTGAATAGACTTGTTGTTGAGAAAAGGGGCTTCCAGACACCACATTTACCGCTTATCCCCTGGGTAAACACAGGAACTTCCCCTAATTGACCAATAATAACTCAAATATTGAAATATATTTTTTTTCTATTTCAGGAATTTATTTGACCAACATTTTAAAAACAGAAGAAGGCAATCCTGATTTTCTAAAGAGACATGGGAAAGAACTGGTGAATTTTAGCAAACGGAGGAAAGTGGCTGAGATCACAGGGGAAATACAGCAGTACCAGAATCAGCCGTACTGTTTACAAGTAGAGGCCGACATTCGGGTAAGTAGAAATGGCTCCTGTTGCGACCTGTAATAGTGGAGCTATAACGCAAATCTTTTATTATGCACCTAATGCCAAATTTCCATAACAATTTTCACAAATATTTCATTTCAGAGGTTTTTTGAAAATCTGAATCCTATGGGTAACATCGCAGAGAAGGAGTTTGAAGATTATCTCTTTAAAAAATCATTGGAAATTGAGCCAAGAAATGCAAAGACCCTGCCACGATTTGTAAGTAGCCCTTGTATAGATATTGATGACCCATGCTTTTCTCTTTCTCTATGACATGTTAGAAGATAAATCCTAAATTGGAGACAGAGGTCAACACTCTCTTAAGTACATGCAATAGTCTTCTAGAATTTTGGGAGTCACTTTAGCCCCCTTTCTTTATGCCTTGATAAAGGAACATGCTGACCTGCACGATGTTGCAATCTACACAGCTATTGCATGTACTCAAGTGTTTGCTGTCCTGCTTCCCAGAAGTTTACTTAATTCTTTGACCTGTGTCAGTGTGAACCCTGGGGACCTGAACCTACACTAACCCTTCACGAAATGTTACAAGATGGAAATGCGTGCAAAAAGATGCAAATCCCCTTTATGCAGTTTGTTTCAGCCTTTATGTTTTCTTCATTGCACTTAAAGCGTACCTAATCTTTAAGTAAACCTTGTATAAATCAGTAGTACGGTGTGTACATGAGGAATAACACTTTTTCTGGCTAATATGTAACTTATATTCTGTAGTTTTTAGCAGTTTGTCCCTCCAAAGGCTCTGTCTGTAGCTTGCACTCTTCTATAAGGTCTTGGGTGGATACTAGTTGCAATATACTGCACACAGCAGGTAGTGGAGAATCTGCTTAATGGCTGTCTCTCTAAGAAACGACCCCAGTACTAGTAAACTACTGACCTGTACTGGTATGAATTAATTACTTTGGTTGTGATTGAAAGCTCTTATTTAGCTCCAGCATCTCCCCCTCTGTTCTGTCCTCTCCATAGACCTCTATAGAAATGTGTGTTTTCAATCATGTGACTTGCGGTCCATCCGGAGATAAATGTAGCAGGGATATTCACAGTTTAGCAGAGGCGCTGGGCAGCCTGACAAGATCAGAAAGAGGCATTTTCTCTAATAAGATATTAAGCTTTTTAGAATCGCCTGTACTATTGATTTATGTTTAAGTTAGTAACCATTAAAAAAAAAAAAAAATTAAAAAAAAATGTTTTTTTCTTTTTCTCAGCAAAAGAAGTATACTTATCCCCTCAAGTCACCAGGTGTCCGGCCATCAAACCCAAGGCCGGGTACCATGAGGCACCCCACTCCTTTACAGCAGGAACCCAGAAAAATCAGTTACAGTCGCATCCCTGAGAGTGAAACAGAAACCGCATCTGCCCCAAATTCTCCCAGAACACCACTGACTCCTCCTCTACCGTCTGCGGCATCCAGTACGACCGACGTCTGCAGTGTCTTTGAGTCAGACCCCTCAAGCCCTTTTCATTCACGTAGGTTCCATATTTTGTATCTACAACAGTTTGCTTTTTTATTAGTAATGTAGCTGTGAATATGGAGGTAAATTCATATTACAGTTCTGTTAAATAATATTTGGTACAGATGTTTTTTCCCTGCACAGCACTTGCTGGGCATCCCTATGAGTTACCGTACCTGGCTATACCTTCTCATCTTTAGACATATACACATTCCTGGCCCCGTCACATAACTAGATGTGTATATATACAAAGTGCTTATAACCCCAATTCTGAATCATGGTTTTTGGGTGATCTATAAAAAAAAGTGTCTGTATTTTACAGATATTAAAATTCATTAAAATTAGACTTAAACTTACACGTGCCAGTAAAAAAAAACAAGGCCTTATACAGTTACATCAGCATTAATAGGTTTGCTATTATTTTCCACAGTTCTATGGCCGCACATATCTTCTCCCTAAAGCCAAAATTGGCTGCACCTTTACTGTACATGATAGCACTATCCAGGATACAATAAAAATTCCAGAACTAAAGGGCTATTTTTGGACATCATATTGTTGTACTGCCACCTGGTGGTCAGATATCATCAGTCTTTATGGAGTTCTAGCTATAGCTTACGTGAGTCACAGTTATGACCACAGCATTAACCCTTATGTTGGAATCATCCTCAGGTTCTGCATCAGTATCTTCAATTAATTTCCCTAAGAATTGTGATGAAATGCAAGTTCCACCACCAGTTCCACCTCGTAGACGACCGGAATCTGCCCCTACAGAATCATCCCCCTCAAAGGTAAAAAAAAAATGTGCTGTCTATTTTCATTCTTAAAGGGGTTTTCCTATCCCCTAAAGTAATGACATATTGCTAGGATTTGCCATGACTTTATGGTCAGTGGGGGCATCCAACCTCTGGGATCACCGTCAATCCTGAGAATGAAAGGGAAACAGCTTGGTGTGCACTGCGTCACCTTTATCCTGCACAGCCAGGTGGCAGGGACAGCTGTATAGGGGAACACAGTGCTACCCCGGCAGTGCATACCATTCATTCCTAGGCTCAGGGGGTCCCAGATATCAGATCCCTAGCAATCCAGATAGATAAAGTAGCATCCAGGTCCCAATACCTTCTAAGCACTAGAGTTTTTTTTGCTAGTTTGATCCTGTTTTCTTGCTTTCCTTAGCCATACTTTGGTTTGCTCCAGGCTAAAGTAACTGCTTGTGGTCAATTCAGTTACGTTAGCATGTCGCTGAAGGGGTGGTCCAGGTTTTCTGTAGAATCTGTGAACTTATTGGACAGAGTTGCTTCCTTGAGCCCTCACCCTCCTGGATAAGGTATTAGGTATAATTGCAAAGTAAAAAAAAAAAAAAAAAAAAAAAAAAATTCTCTGTCAGCAGTCAATGTGAAGGATAGGAAAACTTTGATACTTGGAGCCACAAACACTATAGAGCACACTTAGATACTGCCTACAGCCATCACCAGGTGTTTGCAGAATAGCGCCCCCTTTGAACTCGATATATAAATCTATCTTTGGTGTGTTCCTAAATATGCCCCCAATGTCTGTATGAGCTGCAGAATATGTTGGTGCTATATAATTGGGATATAATATATAATCAGATACCCACGACCCCCACAGATCAGCTGAGGGAGGTGGAAGCAAGGCTCTGGTGAGCACTTCTTCTGCTTTACAGGCCAGTGATGTAATGTTCATTTGCCAAGTGGCCTGTTTGTTGCACAGTCCCGTTTAAAGAAAGTCTGTCAGCAAGAAAATGTATATCAAACTAATGACAGTACCTTGTAGGGCGGCTTCTACACTTTCCAAGATGCATTTCTTATTCTGCATTGCAGCTTAATTTTCATGAAAATTAGGATTTTATTTCGCTCTCCGCTCTAGATATTCGCTTCTAACTGCAAAGTGTGACAAAGTGGAAGATGGCTTTCAAACAATGGGGGGCAGAGCTGGTCAGAAGGGGTGATTATCTAGAGCAGAAAGTGAAGCCTCAACTAGAGAAGAAATGCCCCTAAAGCCCTTTTCAGCTAATTTGCATAAGAATAAAATCCTGATTTTTATGAAAATGGAGCTGCAATGCAGAATAAGAGACTCTTTTGGAAAAAGTAGATGCAGCTCTACAAGGTACTGCCATTAGTTTGCACGGCACTGCGCTTGCCATTCAGTTAAGTGGCCACAGCCTTTTCAAACAGCTGATTGGTGTGGGTCCCGGGTGTCGGACCCCCACTACGCATAGGTCATCAGTATTACAGTCCTGGAATACCTCTTTAAATGAATCGGCATGATAGGTACACTTTACTTCATCAATTCTGCTATCATTACTCAAGTTATAAGGTTATTGCCTCTATTCTAGGTTATAGTCTAATGAACATACTTGTCATAATTCACTTGTTTCCTTTACAGATCATGTCCAAACACGCTGACAGCCCTCCAGCTATCCCACCTCGGCAACCTACATCAAAAGTATACTCTCCACGGTATCCCATGTCTGAACGCTCTTCAGTTTCTGAAGGACCTGAAAGTCCCCCGCTTTTACCTCCTCGAGAACCAGTGCGCACCCCAGATGTCTTCTCCAGCTCTCCCCTACATCTTCAGCCTCCTCCACTAGGACGGAAAAGTGAACACACCACCACTTTCTTTTCTTATAGCCCGTCACCATTCACCCCACCTCCACCACAGACTCCTTCTCCCCTTGGACCAAGAAGACATCTGCCTTCTCCCCCCTTAATAGTGCAAGATCTAGAACTGCCTCCAATGACTGGGCCTCCTGTGCCACCCAGACAAAGCACTTCTCAGCCTATCCCAAAGCTCCCACCAAAAACTTATAAAAGGGAGCCTCCACATCCATCTATTCACAGAGATGGGCCCCCGTTGTTGGAAAATGCCAATTCTTTGTAATACAGATAGTGTATTCCGAACACTAAAAACTCAACAAATGAATCATTGATAAAAGGACTAAAGCGTACTGGCTGAGAATGCCATGACTGTCAGCTGACTTAACAAAAGGGACGTCCTGTCTCACCGCTATTCCTCTTGGCTGCATATTGCACCATTACAAGAATAGACTGTTGGTCAGGCAGATGTAAGTCTTTTGCGAACCGCTAACGGTTGATAGATAGGTAGTAGAGGTGGGAACCGTGAGCGTTGTGGCCACATCATGTCAATGAGATACAAACTAGAATATTATGCACTTTTTTTATATATATATATATATATATATATATATATATATATATATAAATCTATATAAACAGGGATGTTTATATCCTACATAAATTCTCTTTTGCTTCGTGCCTCTGCTTTAAACTTATTTTCTAAATCACAAGGAGCTTTGTGATGACTATCTGTGGTACCCAACTTTATAAAAGTAAAGTATAGCGCTGTAATGCCCATTCAGTTTACAAAATGTTCCCTGCGTTCTCTTGGTACCTGCCTCACCAAAGAGGTACTTTTTGTTTTATTTTAATTTCCTTTAATTTTTTTTTTTTTGTTTTTATAAAAAAGTCAATTACGGAGCCAGTTAAGAAAAGGACTTTTTAGCTGGAAAGAATGTGTAATTATTGCCTTCAACCAGGGGAAACAGTCTTATCATTAAAGCAGTAGCAAAGCTATGTGTGACATCTGCTTGTGGTCTACGTCCTCCTTAGCGCTTGTCCAATAGATTATTTTCAACCTTTGTTTTTTGGGTTGTTACTTTGGCGATGTGAAGCTGGTTCTTACTATGTTGATCAGAATGGGTTCAGGCTCCTGGATATCAGGCATGGTCTGATTTATTGTCTAGTACAGATCTATCTACTAAAGCAATGTCTGGTTCATCAACTCACATACATATATTTGGTTGCATTTATGGACAAAACTTCGATCTAAATACATTCTTCTATAAAACTGTATATCTTCTAGGGCTAGGTTCACATCATGTTTGTGGTGTTCATCTAGCATGTACACTGGGAAAACTGAAGCCACTAAATATATCCATAGAGTTACTGTGCATTAGCAAGATAAAAAAAAAAAACATACACTACATTACAATACATTGGCACCCTATGGGTGACAGATACCTCTATATAACATCCATCAGAGACACTCATTTAAAGAGGCTTTATGGGAGTTACATATTGATGACTGTTCCTGAGGATAGGTCATCAATATCTGATCAGTAAGGCTCAGACACCCGGGACGCTGCAGATTACCAGTTTGAAGTGGCACTAACCTGCTTCTGCTTCACCGACCAGTGACATCAAGTTTGATCGTCACATGTCCTGTTTGCAGCTCAGTCCTATTCAAATAAATGGGGCTGAGCTGTAATACCAAGCACACCACCTATGCAATGGCTCTGTGTTTGGTTTTCAAACAACTCAGCAGCCTTATCAAACAGCAGATAGGTTGGGGTTCTGGGATCATATATTGCTGCTGTATCCTAAGGATAGGTCACGAACATGTAATGCCCATGCAACCCTTT
Organism: Leptodactylus fallax; assembly: GCA_947044405.1. NCBI lineage: Eukaryota > Metazoa > Chordata > Amphibia > Anura > Leptodactylidae > Leptodactylus > Leptodactylus fallax. The sequence continues at coordinate 2,451,516 of CAMRHE010000123.1, forward strand.
TAAAGTCTGTCATGCATTATACGTTAACCCCTTAACGACCCAGGACGTAATAGTACGTCCTGAGTCGCATGACGATGTATGGAGAGCGCTCAGGAGCTGAGCGCTCTCCATACACTGCGGGTGCCGGCTGTATAATACAGCCAGGACCCGCAGCTAACAGCAGCAATCGGTGCCTGCATCTAACCCCTTTAGATGCGTTTGACCGCAGCATCTAAATTGCGGAGCCGACAAGGGCGCCGCCATTTTTACCTCATCGCCGCCCTCCGGAACGTCATCGGAGGGCGGCGCTTGGTTGCCATGACAGCCGGGAGCCTATTGAAGGCTCCCAGGCCTGTCATTACATTAGAGCTATTACACGATGCCAGAGGCATCGTCTAATAGCAGTGAAGGCATTTTGCTATTCCCTGCGATACAGTAGTATCGCAGTGAATAGTATGAGCGATCAGACTCCCTAGGTTTCAAGGTCCCTAGGGAGTCTGATCATACAAGTAAAAGTATAAAAAAAAAAAGAAGTTTTTAAAAGTATGTAAAAATAAAAAAAAAACACAAAAGTTCAAATCACCCCCCTTTCCCTAGATCAGATATAAAAGTAAATAAACAAAAGTAAACATAAACACATTAGGTATCCCCGCGCTCCAAAATGCCCAAACTATTAAAATATTAAAATATTTATCCCATACGGTGAACGGCGTAGCGGGGAAAAAAAACCAAAATGGCCAAATAGTGTTTTTTTCAACACTTTGTCTCCTATAAAAAATTGAATAAAAAGTGATCAAACCATCAGATCTTTGCCCAAGTGGTATCAATAAAAACGTCATGTTGTCCCGCATAAAAAGACGCCTTACCCAGCTCCATACATGTAAATATGAAAAAGTTACAGGTGACACAATATGGCGACGCTAAATTTTTTTTCTATTTAGCAAAGTTTTTAATTTTTTAAAAGGTATCAAAACATTACAAATACTATATAAATTTGGTATCACCATGTTCGTACTGACACGCAGAATACAGGTAACATGTCATTTTTACCACACAGTGAATGGTGTAAAAATTAAACCCATATGAATTTGGCGCAAATGCAGTTTTTCTCCAATTGCACCTCATTCTGAATTTTTTTACAGCTTCCCAGTACATTGCACAGCATATTGAATAGTGACATTACAAAGTACAATTTGTTTCGCAAACAATAAGCCATCATGTGACTCTGTGAACTGAAAATTGAAAACGTTATGGCTCTTGGAATGTGGGGAGGGAAAAACGAAAATGCAAAAACGAAAAATGGCCGGGTCCTTAAGGGGTTAAACAGAAACATGGTGTAAATAGAGCCTCACACACTTTAGATTAATGTCAGCCAACAGTATTATGTATATGTCCTCCAACATCTGTCATCAGGAAAAGGAAGATCAAGCATGATGGATCTCACCTTACTGTACATGGGAACAAAGGTTTTTGCCCTTGCCATATTGAAATGCATGCTTGACTAAGTGTTCATGTTTGTGGAGGAGGCAGGAGAAACGGTCTTCAGCCAAATGCCCTTTTCCCCACCAGCTAGCCTTACTTTTGGCCTTTCATTCATTAACCTGGAAATAACTTGGTAGTCGGACAACTTGAGGCAGTCAGTGGGGTAACTTTGTGGCCAGTTTCATGAGTTGTAATGATAAGGAACTGGCATCCATCTTAATATTTTTGTCCTGAAAAAACCCTTTAAGTATGTTTCTACATTTCAATAAATACATATCTGCACCTGTTTGAGGTCGGCGGTCACATAAATAATCACATTAGATATTATGTGGGTCTTTTATTCTTTATAAGATCCTATCAGACTGCACAATAGCCTGCCTAATCCAGCACCCTTATTCTCCTGGGGTGCATTGCAGTCAGTAAATGTGAACATGTTTGTTTATGACTTATGCACTCTGGTATGGAGCCATAGAGACTCCATCAGACCCCAAGTACAATGTTTCAGTAGTGAATACCTCCATACATAGAGGTTAATAGAGCATGCCATTGTTTATTCTTTTGGATTTGTAGAGACGAAGACGACCCATGCACCTCAATGAAAGTCTTATATGGCCACATGCAACCTGCAGCTTTCTCTTGTTACGTGCCTTGTGCTGGTATGATCAAGATGGGTTTAAAGCACTCATACTACGAAGACCTAGAGTCCCCAGGGTTCTTGATCACATTACGTAGGTGTTCAGTCTCTGTATTGCTGTATGCACAATATGTGGATTCTTAGAATTTCAAGTTTGAACCCAGAATAGTTTTCTAAGAAAGGCATGCGGTCATCTTCCCAACAAGAGTATCACAACCCCCTGGCAAGTTGGTAATCACTGAGTTAGGCGACATGCACATGAGTGTGTCGTTTGGACGTGATTGAATGGCACATGGATAGCATCCGTGTGCCACCTGTGCGTCTGTGGCCTCATTCACTGAGGCCTGTGAGCGTGGTCCGCACAATGGACAAAAATAGGACCTGTCCTGAATTTTGCTCATGTCCTCATATACTGAACCTTGAAAATACATGGTCGTGTGTATGGGGCCATAGAAATGAATAGGTCAATGTGATAGCCGTAAAAAGTATGGCTAACACACTGTGTGCACAGTTATGTGCAGGAGGCCTTAGAACAGGCAGTCTAAATATATACCAGATTTATCACGGTGACTAATCCAGGATGCTAAATCTGGTATATCTTTAGAAAGTCTAGTCTACATTTACACCACCTTTTAAAGTTGGCTTACTTTGTCAGAATTATATGACACAATTTTGGCGCATTTAAGCCACTTTTTCTGAGAATTCACAACCACATATCTAGCAAGTTGAAAAATTTTAGCCCAAACTAGCCATAACCACAATAATAAATCTGGGTGTTCTCTTCTGTCTCAAAAGAAGAGGTAAACTGGATCTATCCACAATAGAAAGAGAAGTGAAAGCTCCAGATGCTCAACCACATGCGTACATCTGCAGTGTGTGAATGGGACGCCTTCTACCTCCTGAACTGGCATCTCTCTTTAAGTGTCACGTTGTACATTAAAGGTTGCCTTTAAGGTGTAACTCGGAGCACAAAAAAATTTAACTCCGCTTTAAGCTACGCTTGTGTATGGCAACATTTACCAAAAAGTATTAATTCTTTTAGCTCTTTACTAGGCTGTAGCTGTATAATATAAGATGGCCACCCAGTAAGTTCTTAGGCTTTTCCTATGCTGCCAATCAGGTGACTGCTGCTTGGTTGACATTGCCAATACAGGCTTCAGCTGAAGCAAAGTAGAACAATGCACATAGATTTACATATTCTGCAAAAAATAAATTTTTGGTTTTTGAGAAGAATATGATATGTAATATCTCCTTATATATGGCACCAAAAGAAACTGTTCATACTCCATACACTTCTGTACTCACTTTGCTGCTGTGTGTATAGAATACTGAACCAGATGTCACCTACTGTAGGTAATCTACTGTACCGTAGGTTACCCAGTGAAGGTGAAACACAACATCAGGTCATCTACTGTGAGTAGTCTACAATTCTCTAATGGATCGATTAGTCATGACATTTATCAATTGTTGGACTAAAATTTCTGGCATGTTTAAAGACATTCTGAGAAACAAAATGTGACACTTCTTCCATTTCTTTGTGATTTAAAGGGGTATTCCCATGAACATAATCAGATTTATATTTGTAGATAATTAAAAGTTAAGCATTTTTGCAAATATAAGTAGCTAAAAATTCTGCAGAGTTTTAAAGATTTTCTCTAACTATCTTAGTGGTGACAGTCTGTTGTATTGATTGGTTGCCAATGGATACAACCACAAATGCAGAAACTTTCTGTGGTCTGGGACTTCTCAGGAACCCAGCCATGACTTTCTTATTGTAGCTGGGTTATCAGGCAGGAACACTACATGTATCAGAAGATATCACAGCCACAAGAGGGAAATCATGGCTGATTTTCTGACTTTAGAAAGGTCCTACTTTCATGGTCATATCCATTGTCAACCGATCAAGACAACAACTTGTGACCACAAGATATTTAGAGAAAATCTTTAAAACTCTGCAAAATGTTTAATTACTTATATTTGCAAAAATGTTTAACTTTTAATTATCTACAAATTTAAAAATAGTTATGTTCGTGGGAATACCCCTTTAAGTCTCTTGTATAATTTGCTAACAATATAAAAAAAACTACAATGGGTACAGAAAGTATTCAGACCCCTTTAAATTTTTCACTCTTTGTTCCATTGCAGCCATTTGCTAAAAGCAAAAAAGTTCATTTTATCTCTCATTAATGTACACTCAGCACCCCATCTTGACAGAAAAAAAACAGAAATGTAGATATTTTTGCAAATTTATGAAAAAAAGAAAAACTGAAATATCACATGGTCATAAGTATTCAGACCTTTTGCTCTGTATTGAGTAGAAGCCCCTTCATTTTGAGCTAGTACAGCCATGAGTCTTCTTGGGAATGATGCAACAAGTTTTTCACATCTGGATTTGGGGATCCTCTGCCATTCTTCCTTGCAGATCCTCTCCAGTTCCGTCAGGTTGGATGGCGAACGTTGGTGGAGCCATTTTCAGGTCTCTCCAGAGATGCTCAATTGGGTTGAGGTCAGGGCTGTGGCTGAGCCAGTCAAGAATGGTCACAGAGTTGTTCCGAAGCCACTCCTTTGTTATTTTAGCTGTGTGCTTAGGGTCATTGTCTTGTTGGAAGGTGAACCTTTGGCCCAGTCTGAGGTCCAGAGCGCTCTGGAAGAGGTTTTCTTCCAGGATATCTCAGTACTTGGCCGCATTCATCTTTCCTTCAATTGCAGCCAGTCGTCCTGTGCCTGCAGCTGAAAAACACCCCCATAGCATGATGCTGCCACCACCATGTTTCACTGTTGGGATTGTATTGGGCAGGTGATGAGCAGTGCCTGGTTTTCTCCACACATACTGCTTAGAATTAACGCCACAAAGTTCAATCTTTGTCTCATCAGACCAGAGAATCTTATTTCTCATAGTCTGGGAGTCCTTTGTATGTTTTTTGGGTTTTCATATGTCTTGCACTGAGGAGAGGCTTCCTTCGGGCCACTCTGCCATAAAGCCTCGACTGGTGGAGGGCTGCAGTGATAGTTGACTTTGTGGAACTTTCTCCCATCTCCCTACTGCATCTCTGGAGCTCAGCCACAGTGATCTTTGGGTTCTTCTTTGCCTCTGTCACCAAGGCTCTTCTCCCAGTTTGGCTTCTTCCATTTGAGGATTATGGAGGCCACTGTGCTCTTAGGAACCTTGAGTGCTGCAGAAATTCTTTTCTATCCTTGGCCAGATCTGTGCCTTGCCACAATTCTGTCTCTGAGCTCCTTGGGAAGTTCCTTTGATCTCATGTTTCTCATTTGCTCTGACATGCACTGTGAGCTGTAAGGTCTTATATAGACAGGTGTGTGCCTTTCCTAATCAAGTCCAATCAGTTTAATTAAACACAGCTGGACTCTAATGAAGGAGTAGAACCATCTCAAGGAGGATCAGAAGGAAATGGACAGCATGTGAGATAAATATGAGTGTCACAGCAAAAGGTCTGAATACTTATGACCATGTGATATTTCAGTTTTTCTTTTTTAATAAATTTGCAAAAATATCTACATTTCTGTTTTTTTTCTGTCAAGATGTGGTGCTGAATGTACATTAATGAGAAATAAAATGAACTTTTTTGCTTTTAGCAAATGGCTGCAATGAAACAGAGTGAAAAATTTAAAGGGGTCTGAATACTTTCTGTACCCACTGTATATAGGGCTAAGGCCCCACGTAGCGAGCCGCAGCAAGAAAACGCTGCAAACTTTCTGCCCCTATTATACCTATATGCCTGCGTTTCTGTAGGTATAATTGACGTGCTGCGATTTTCAAAAACGCAATTTTACAGCTGCAGATTTTTTTTTCTGCAATGTGTGGATGGGATTAGCCAGAATCCACTTTGCAGGTACTGTAAAATGCAACATTTGTTGCAGCGGAATTTGCACCATGTCCAAAATGCTGTGTGTTTGCAATGTGTGGCCCCGGAATAGAAGAGGTTTGGGTCCAAAAAACAGGGAGACTATGAAAAACATTGTGTGTCTGGATTATCCACCAGATCATATCTTAGCCTTTAGACTAAGGTCATACGTTGTGCAAGTGCAGTGGGGAAAGAATGCCGTGTCTTACAGTTCCAGCAAAAATGTGATTTTATTTAATCTCAGCCACATATTCCAGGAAAAGAGCTGCAGAAAATGCAGCACACTGGTTATTCCTAGTGAAACACAGTATATATTGCATGTACAAGTACATTTTCGGCATCATTTTTAGCTGCATTTCCACAAAGTGTGGCCTTAGCCTGAAAAAGGAATGTGGTGAGGTGATACAGATTCACTCTGGTACAAAGGCTGTCTGCAGGAAAGGTATATCTAATTCCAAAAAATATAAATTTCCCAGAAGGTAGAATGTAAAACAATATGTAATAGGGAACATGGATCCAGTATATGTTTGGTGCGTTGAGTTTTTGGTTGAAGATTTGGAGATTTATCAATAAAAAAAAAGAAATGGAAATTACTGTTAACATTTTCATTGAACACAAGTGATCACAGAGACGTCTATTACACGTGAATAGTTTATTGGCTTATATTACAGGATGTCAGCACCATCTTGATTTTTCCATAATACAAGTTATCTATCCAAACACAGAGAGGTACATAAGTGCATAGAGAAAAGCCAAGCAAACTCTCTAAACCCATGTTTATTTGTATGCGGCAGAATGCTCTTTCAGTACTTTTGCATAGCATAGTACTTGTGGTCCATTGTTCCATATAAGACTATGTTCACATCTGTGTTGGAGGCCCCATGAGGAGAGACTGTTTCAGATTTCATCCAAAATACCAGATAAAATAACACAGAATGTGATGCTATTTTGTTTGTTAAAATCGCAAGTATCATGATGGAAACCTAATGGACCCCGTCATAGTCAATGAGGTGTGCCAGTGCCAAGTGTGCCTATCTCGTGGAAGATCCAGAACTGTTCTGCTTCTATGACAGAACAATGGAAATAACACAGGTGTGAACAGAGCTTAACAGGGTTGTCACAAAGATCTTCGTAGCAATTTTACCTTGGGCTACTAAGTGAGGTAAAGGCAGGTGTTGGGAAAAGGAAGAGATAGACAAGTGGTGCAAATAGACAATTGTACAATGTAATGCTATGATGAAATAAGCCTCTTTATATTTTATTCCGTCACTTAATACTGTAGAGAACTACAGCACTGGAGCCACTTAATTCTTCTAGCTTTCCTGGGCATCTGTTGCCAGCCACTCACTTTTCTGACAGTTCAGTTTCAGGTTTATCGGGAACATCTTCACTGAATCTCTGGGATGGAGAAGCAAAATGCCGTATATATGGTGTCTAGAGGCCGTACCACCCCAACCTTCAAATAAGCAACCTACCGTACCTGAAAGTAGACATCCTATTTATAGTTTATGTATGTATTATACAATGGATAGAATATGGCATGTCTCAATGCCTATACGTTCTAACAAGAGAGTCATTTTACATACTAGATGGTAGCTTCATAAAGTTTTATTAGTGCATTTATAGAGCGGTATAAACATGCTCCTACCAATTCAGGTCTATAGTCTAATAAAATAGTGTTCATTACTGCCAGTGTAGAAACAATAATCTTCTAACCAAGCAAGCAGCTGAATGTGCTTGAACATTGCCAACATGCTCACTGTAATATTGCCTCCATCCAATCCCCTTCTTCATCATCATTAATGATTGACAAACTAGGGTTGAATTCACATCCAACAGATTTGTTGCAGAAATTTGAAAAATACACATATTCGCTGCCAAAATAACCCAATACAGATGAATGGAACTGATTTTCAGTCACAGAAATTTCTACAATAAATCTGTGTGTGAATATACCCTAACATTGCTTTGGATTGGCCTGTGTGTATCAGAGGAAGATGCAGCATGTTGTCTCCATAAAACCACTTGGGCAAGCTACAGTGGCAAACGACTGCAAAGGAACAGTGTCACCTTAAGTGGGTATAGTCATAGTTGGAAAAACCATTGACTCCAACACAAAGGCCCTTCTAGAGGTGAAAAATATTTATCATGAGGGAAAGTGACAACAAAACAAGATACATAGTAATTAAATGTTGATCGTTTCGCTTAGGTCAGCCTCATAAATGCAGTTAAAAAAAATAAATTTGTCGGTACAGAAGGGTTAACCGAAAAACTAACTGGGGACTGAGGATGGGGGGAGGGAATGAAAAAAGGAAAAGATACCCAGCTATTCCAGGTCCTCAGCTGCGGCAACTCTCCACCATTACCTCCATTCCTCAGACTGCTCAGGCCAGAAGTGTAGGAGCATAGGTCACCTCTGTGAGCCAAATGGCAGCAACGATATCACGGGAACCCAACATGCGACTGCTGAGGCCAGTGATCGGAGAAACTGGAGGGAATCAGAGTTGGGCTGACCAAGCCAAGGTCCAGGTCCAGGTGTAGGTGAGAATCACTTCTTTTTTTATGTTACCCCCTCCTTAGGTCCTCAATTAGTTTTTTGATTATTCCAGAAAACCCCTTTAATGATTGTAAAATCACGTACCCATTAACATGGATTGCAAAATCGTGTGTCATTAGGTTGAAAACCATCGTCACTACTGTTCCATTCAGGGGGACTGGCAGAGATAGTCAGAAATAGCTCCCTGCATGAATATAGCAGTGCTCAGTACAACCTCATACACACAGGGGACTCGGTGACCCGTGTTCTTGTGATTGGTAGAGATCTAAGTGGTAGGACCCCCAGCAATCATACATTTATCAGCTATTCTGATGGTAGCACAGTTATATAGGTCAGGTTCACCCCATGAAAGTGTGTGTCTCCATTTCTAAGATATTCAGTTATTTCACAATATATAAATGAGCAGTCTGGAGCACCAAGGGCAACTCCATTGCTCCAAACTGCAATGTTGCAACGCAAGAACACAGGGCCAGGCGAGATTTCAATATGGATCCCTGGCCCTGTCACTCAAAGAAGGGAGGAAGGAGGACGTTTCCAGGGCAACAGAGCCGCCCTCGGTACTCCAGATTGCTCATTAGCATATTGTGAAATTGATAAATATCTTGGCAAGAAAGGCATGAATTGTCATGAGGAAAAAAGCATTACATTGTGTTGCTGGTTTAATATGCTTCAACCTGGTGTCAGACTCCCTTTAAAGAGAACCTTTCACCACCTCCACCAATTCTAGTTCTTAGCATCAGTTAATAGCCGTCCCTCCACTGATTCCAGTGCAGTTGGAATCTTTTCTCTAGCCCCCACCGTTTCTGAGCCACAAGCACAGTTATTTTTAATGTTTGATATGCTGTTTAGGCTCTGTAATGTCAGAAGGGCAGTGTCAGGCAGGAGGTGTGATTCAGAGCTCCAATCAGAGGCAGCCAGTGTCAGAGCGCAGAATCACACCCTTGTCTGCTCCTGTCTGACACCGCCCTCCTGATAGTACAGAGACTAAATAGCATATCAGGCACCACAACTAACATCATTGACTGCTCAGGAATGGTGAGGGCTAAAGAAAAAATTCCAACTGTGATAGAATCAGTGGAGCAGCCTATTAAATGCAAAGCACTGGACTTGTTGGAGGTGGTGAAAGGTCCTCTTTATGTGTATACAGCAAACCTGCCAACCTGCTGTAAAACAACACTTACTGTGCTCCAAAAAGGTAAATAACAAACTCCCAAATGCTAATGTTTAGTAAGCAGTCAAAAGTAAGGTAGCAGAAAAGATTTATTACAAGAAATATTAAAGGTCACCAATAGAAAAAATTGCTATAAATCGTAAATTTAACAATAATTGTAATAATGAACAATGCACAAATATCATTAAAAGTGTTTTTTTTAAAGTGTCTGCTTTACGTTTTTCCAAGATACACTATCACTTTTGTCCATGCGGATGATCTACTATATCAGACCCAAACTGGTCATGGACAAGAGTGGTGACATTTCTGGGGAAAAAATAAAAAATAAAGCTGTTTTTTTCCAATGAAGGGCAGCTCTTTATGAAGTTTAGTATGTTAGGAAAGAGAATTGCATTTATAAGACAGACATTATACTGTGGACACTTTTTTAGTGTTTTGTTGTATTCTATTGTAGACCAAATCTGCACAGTTTTTACCCCAACCACCATCCTAAATAAAACTCTCTCCATAGTCCTTGATGTATGAGAAATGTCACATGCTGTTCTGCACCTTCTAGTTTACTATTCACTCCGGCCTAATTCCTATCTACCATAAGAAGCCAGTCTATCAGTATTTGCTTCACTTTGTTATCTGCCTTCCAAACTCAGTATATTACAATCCCACAATATACTCCTATTATTATTTGCCAATTTACAGCAGCTTTCTAAAAGCACATACTTGTACAAGCAGTCGATATGGGTCACCTACCTCTACCACTCTGCTAAACAATACCTTATACCCTTTGCCTAAGATGGTGGCTCTGACCAATACAATAGAATGTACGTTGGTTATGTCATGTAATGTCATTGTTATATCAGTAATTCCAGCCTGAGACATTTATATCTCTCATTACCACTAAACTACAATATCAAATGTCTTTATGACGAGTTTGTCTATATATTTCTATATTGTATGAATAGATCTCTGCACAGTAAGTATATAATTGTTCGTATTAAAGAGGACCTTTCCTCAATAGATGCCGCTCCACTGATTCCAGTTTTATCCACTAATTCCTACAATTCCTGCTCAGTGCTCTTAGTTTCTGTACCTAATATGCTAATTAGTTTCTCTACTGCCAGGTGGGCAGTCCCTCTAATGTTGGATCTGTTCCCGGACCACCTACCTGACAGTAGAGAGCCTCATTACCATATTGTGTGCTGAAATTAACTGCAATGATTGCTCAGGGCCAGTGGGCTAGAGAAAAATTCCAACAGCACTGGAACTCAGTGGAACAGCACCTTTCAAAGGATGCAAAGCAGTGGAGGTGGTGCAAAGTCCTTTTTAAGTAAAATAATGTAAACTCCAGAATATTATTTTCTAGAGGTATAATTTGAGGTTTCTATGCCCCAGTGTAATAACATTTTGAATAATGGACTAATAGAATTTAAAAGGGTTGTCCAGTTTCAGACCAATATTGAGAGGCAAATGTTATGGTCTGTATAATAAAAATGTATAAAAATTTCAATATACAGGAAATCTATGCCAGTTCCCAGAACATCTTGAAAATTCAGGCGTGTCTTTGAGCTAGCCGGGTCCTTCATTAAGACTGGCGCATGAAATGGCAGCCTTAAAGGGGTTGGCCATTTTCAGACCAAGATTGAGAGACCAGTATTATAAAAAGTTGTACAATTTTCCAATATACTTTCTGTATCAATTCCTCACAGTTTTCTAGATCTCTTCTTGCTGTCATTCATTCTGTTACTTCTAATGGATAAAAAAAAATAAATCAGTCCATGGTCATGTGATATACAGTCCATGGTCATGTGATATACAGTCCATGGTCATGTGATATATGGTTCATGGTCATGTGATGGACACACAGGTGCACAGGTCGTAATCAGATATCTGTGCACCTTTGTGTTCATCACATGACCATGAACCGTATATCACATGACCATGGACTGTATATCACATGACCATGAACCGTATATATCACATGACCATGGACTGATTTTTATACACTGAAAGTAAGGGCTTATTCACACGTCAGTGAAAAATGGCCGTGACGGCAAGCAGAGATCTAGAAAACCATAAGGAAGTGATACAGAAAGTGTATTGGAAAATTGTATAACTTTTTATTATACAAATAGTGTATTTGTAATATTTGTCTTTTAATATTGGTCGGAAACTGGACAACCCCTTTAATTGTACATCTCTAATGTTTTTTAGCCATGAATTTCAACTATATTTTAATATAATTTATTTTAGAGTAAGTTGATGTGGTTTACCTCGGTCTCATATTAAAGAATACTAAGATTACTGTACATAGTGGAAGGATAATGTCTCCCAGTTCCTTAGCCATAGCTAGATTTGGATACATATTGAATATTGCTAGTATGTAAGTCATATTGTAACCAGTGCTGGGTGCACTGGGGGCTTCCATGGCAAGCCACAAAGATTGGGGCCATGGGCCACAAGTGGCTCCCCAGCTACTGGTTGGGGACCACTAATCTGCAGGAAAATCACTGTAACTCATTGTAGCTAATGGCACGTTTCACATCTTGTAAACCAGTTTGCATTAAAAACAAGCCCTGACCCCTAGGAACATTTATATAAAAATATTATTACTCAAACTTCTTTTAAATCAGCGCCTCCTTCAGCATGTGCAGAATACAATATCTAGGAATATTATCATTTACTTAAAGGGACTAGGTCCTGTTAACAAGAGATTACTCCATTCCTCCCACAGTAAATAATGGTAATAAATAATAATAATACATTCGGTATATTAAATAAAGAGTTAAACAAGCAACTGTCTGTTGAGACCAAAGACGTATAGCGGTATCAGTAATAAGCAAGTATATTAAAAGCTTTAACCTCTCATTCTCTTATTATTCTCTATCAGGCAGAAAGACTATAGCACTAATTGATAAATTTAGATAATATGTCTGTTCTTCCCCTTGGGTATCCACTATATCAGCAGGAATGGTACCAGTTATGTCAGTAGTGATAGCATTGTTCCTGGTGGCAGGTCACAGGTCCAGTAAATCTCTATAGCCAGTATGACAATAATATAACATAAGAGCCTCATTTATGTGCCCAACCCTATGACAAACAAATGTCCACAATATCAAGGAACCTTGATAAAATGCTTGGTGATATTCTCTAGTGCTGAACTTTGCCTGTAGAGGAGTAGAGAGCAGTTCCGCTGCATATTATATGGTGTACATTTCTGGTTAATGCTGGGTACTTGTGCTGATTTTTGCCTACACTAATGTATGGGGACTGCAGTGGAATATCTGTGATTCCATTGTGACCCATTATGTGGCCCTTGCGTGCGGACAACTCATAGGCATTGGGCATTATTTTGGTCAATAGCTTTGGGCATCCACAGAACACAGTAGTCTTGACATTATAATCAGGATGTGGAGACTTGACAAGGTTGAGTGGATAAAGCTAAGGGGTGCACATGTGAAATATCTGCTGTAAGATGTGTTTTTCTATTTCCATGACTGAGGCTCCTGAATGCCAGCTAGCCATTGCTGTGGCTCCCATAAGGCTTGTAGTCAGCCCCCTCGACTACATAGAGTTACAGCTTCCCACTATACGGCTGTACCTCGGTCAAGCTCATTAAGCAAAGCAGAGTGAGCCCTGAAGATCTCCTGCCTAGTTGGAGACTGGTCTATGGACGACTTCTCACTCATCTTCTCTTTGTTTTCTAGTCCAGAGGACCTAAAATCTCAGAACATAGCAAAGATACAGTTTGATATAATTCATCAGATTCAAAACAAATGCAAAAACATATCTAGATGTAATATAATGTCAATGTAAACTGTTTTAGCTATTAACATAACTGTATGAAGGTCCCCAAGCTTTTGTGAATGGAGGCAGATTAGGAGCCTTCTTTCAATGCAAGAGATGGTAGGCACAACAATGATGTATGTTGCATTATGTCCTAGCATGCACTGACTGATAGTACACTAGAGAAGAAGCTGTTGTGAGATTGGAACACTGGAATGCATACATGGACTAATAATTCACAATCTCAGTGATATTTCCAGTGAATTACCCAACTTGTAGAAGAACAGTATTACTGTGATGGAACTGCAATTTGTTAATTTTTTTGTAGTGATGGATAAAGACTATAGAATATTGGGGCAATTTGGTGCAGAGGTTTCATAATTTGGCACATATTTGACACAAGGCCCTTTCTTGCATCAAAGACGCACCACATACCCTGTTCTGTGCCTTGCTCGCCACTTTATGCAAATGTGGACAGAGTGGACAGTGAGTCGGGATGCCTTGGCTGACATATTTATTATAACTCACGCCAGTTTTCTGATGTGATTTATACAGGAAATCTATGCCAGTTCTCGGAGCCTCTTGATAATTCAGGTGCACCTTTGCGCCCGTCAGGGCCTCTATTAAGACTGGTGCAGGAAACGTCAGTTTTAATAATTCTGCCTCATTGTCTTTAGAATGTTTTCTTTATTTTGGCTTGGTGACTGTTGAGTGAAGATGCAGCATGCTTTACTCCTGATCATTTTGCATTGTTACATGTAGCTAGTCTCCTGTGTAACTTACATCTATTCTACCTAAAACAATTATTGCGGGTGTCTCTGTGTTACTCTGCTACCAACTGCATCAATTCTGGACATCCCTTATACTTCACACTACACATACAAAGCCTTGGCTGCACTCACTTCTTTTTAAACAGTTTACGGAATGAGCTTCGGAAGCCTCCCTTCTGATCTGACCTGGGATGATGATCACTAAAAGATGTTTGCTCTGTTTCGTCCTTATGGTAGAACCTTGCATTTCCATCCATGTGGATATCCTTTAAAGAAAAGTAGACAGCAGACTTACTCTTCCGGCTTCACTTTTAGTAATATAAGCCAGAAGTAAATGTCCAGCTACTATTACAAGGACATCATGTGTACAAAACTTGTATAGACCACACTTTTTCACATACCTCAGTTAAAAAGACATGAAAGCATTTGTTCACTTTTGAGGATTATTTTATAGTTTATATATAACCAGACTCTCCATGATTCATGAAAGGAAGACTAAATCTAAAAAAGAATGCTAGAGGTAAATAGAAGATAAACTTGTATGCACTGCCAATTTTCTACATATTTGTTAAAGGGAGTCTTCAACCACTGAAAATGACTCCTGAACCCCTTATATGCTGTTGTAGATCGAGGTGAACCTAGCCTCTTTGCTGCCTATAGAAATGCACCCCCCTCCTTAATAACTGATCTGGTGATCTTTGGTTCCGTAATGGAACCAAATGGCCCCACACATAATATTGCCCTGTTCTTTTTGGCCCCCACACAGTACACTGTCCCTTTTTAGCCCCCCATACATAATACTGCCCTCTACATTTTGGCCCTACACAGTGATATGTTAGCCTTATGTTAGATTCAACCCAAATTTTTAGTATTTTCAGCAGTATTACACTCTAGGGTCAGGGCCGGTGGAGGTGAGTAAAAATAACATAAACTTATACTGACCTTGCCTCACCTCTCCTGGGCATTTTTACAGTGTTCGGTGTTCCCCGATGTCCTCTTCAGGCCTTCGTTTTACATAACGCACCCCGGGGATCAACGCTGAGGCCCAATCACAGGCCCAGGGCTTGTGACATCCCCACCAAAAGAGGTCTCCTGAGAACCATTGAACACCCAGGAGAGGTGAGTATAACTGTTTGTTGTTTTTACTCACCTCCTCTAGTACCACATAAGTTCTGACACCTATTGGTTTATATCAGAGTGGTAGTCGATTTTTTTACTCACCGATCCCTGCCCCTGTTGTATCTGGCTTCCGCTTCTGCCTCCAGGGTGAAGACACTGAAGAATGCAGCTGCACCCTCTGGAGGAAGAAGCAGAGCCTGGACTAGACAGCACTATAAATAGCCAAGTATAGTGCTCAGCTACCTCCATCACTCCCATTGAAGTGAATAGATGGGGGGGGGGGCATTCTGCATCCACTGCTACATTCACAATGGGGGTAAAACACCCATGTTCTCAGGATCAGTTGAGGTTTTAGCTGTTGGACTCACACCGATCAGCAACTTTTTCCCTATCATATGAATAAGGGATAAATAATTTTTATGGTATACCTCCTTTAAGAAAAAGGCTCGGAAAGTTTGGCTTGGCTTGGAAGGCTCTGAATAGGCCTGAGCTGAAATATTATACATAAGTCGTGGATAAGAGCAACACTCTTATATGGCCAAAAAGAATCGCTATAACTATTATGTTCATAGTCATCTTTAGGATTTACATTGGATATTAGTAGGTTACTTGCCTTCATGGTTGCAATTATCCTCCAGTTATTAAATACATATTATAGGTTAAAAACTACTGCCAGAGGTGTAACTTGAAGCCCCTCGGCCCTTATGCAAAATCCGTAATGTAGCACCTAACTAACTTGTGCCACTTATACTAATGGTATATTTTATGTGGCAGAGGGTCCTTTGAGGGTTTAGGGCCCAATAGCGACTGCTACCGCTGCACCCCTTATAGTTACGACTCTGTCTATTGCAATTTTTGATCATCATGAACAGCCCTGGTTATTCCTGTTTGTTGAACAGTGGTCTGAGGATTTAGAACAACCCTTGAGGAATCCTGAAGCTCTGCCCACATCAGTCTTTACTCTCTCTGTATGATTATCTCTGTTGAAAACAAAACAATAAGCTGCTATCTCTGGTTTAGGTGATCTATTCCTATAGTGCCTAATGCATGTTCTCCAGAAGCATGATGCTCCTTGCATGCAGGGGCTGTCTCACAGGGTGTATAGCAGGGTTTGTATCAATGATGCCTATTTTATAAAGCACATTTGGTCTCTTTTGAAGGATATTCTCAAAAACTACCAAAAAAATTATCAAAACTACCAAATTATCATACTGCTTACCTCTAGTAAAGACCTACTTTCCACGTGGGGTCTCTGTGGAATGTAGAAGGGCCTATGGGAGCTACGGGCTGAAGCTGATAGACCATGGGCTTGGGTGCTTCGATCCTGCTTGAACTGCATCCTATTGGCATGGGTGCTTCTGGTGCTGTACAACCTGGTAGTCACTGTCTCATGACTACGAGGGAATTCCTTGAGAGATCGGCTTAATGGTTTGTTTTTTGCATGGATACCTTCATGCCTGTAGCTACTGTTGCTCACTGGTGACATGCAGCTTCTGGCCAGAGGTTGATGGGAATGATCTGTTCTATTGGACTCAAGTGTGAAATTGATCGGTCTTAAAAAGCAAATATCAAGGCTGGACTCTGAGGACCCCGCTGAACATGACTCATAAAGAGTCCTGCTTGGAAAGGTTTCCTCTTCATATGGAGTAGAAATTCCGATTATTTCTCCTCCATATTCAAATTCTTCATAGTTGCGGGCAAAGTTACCATCCGGTAGAATATTGGATGAGTTTCTCATAGACCTTTCAACATCAAGCATTGCATCCACAGAGTTACTTTCATATTCCATTTCTGGAATAGACTGTAAAGGGAGGGAATTTGCTTCTTGATCACTCCCAATGAATGACAATGGCCCGGTGATGTTCTCCGACCTTTCATGCTTCTTTCCCTCAGCTTCCCAATCAGATGTCTTTAAGGGCTGAATGGTTTCCACTGGAGTCTGTCTGCTCTTTTTAGCATGAGGAACTAGATGCCTTAAACATATAGACATGAGTTTGGATTATAGTGTGGATGGTAAAAGGTTGAGAATGTAATGGTCATATAAAAGGCCTTAGGC
Organism: Leptodactylus fallax; assembly: GCA_947044405.1. Classification (NCBI taxonomy): domain Eukaryota; kingdom Metazoa; phylum Chordata; class Amphibia; order Anura; family Leptodactylidae; genus Leptodactylus; species Leptodactylus fallax. Next base: position 2,468,927 of record CAMRHE010000123.1, read on the forward strand.
CAAGTACATTACTAAGGGTTAAGGAACTTCAAGGTGACTTCTAATATGATTTATAAATTGAAATAAGAATTACATTGTTCCTTGCAATACTCAGGCTACGTTCACATTTGCATTGGAGTCTCTGTGGTAGACTTGGTCACAGTGTCTGTCTGAAATCAGCGTATACAGGCAACAAACCCAGGGGTTCCATGTTGGTTCAGAACCAGCTTGGGCTCCTGAGTTGCTTCATCTCCTCCCTTCTCTCCTGTTCATTGCTAGCTACCTGTGCTATGGGCCTGGCTGAATACATCATTATAATAGTAAAGCCAGCCACCACATTACAGGTAAACTCAGGGACCAGGTACTTGCTACGATCATGTGACCCAGGGTCAGAACCAGCTTGGAACCCCTGGGCTCATTGCCTTAAACCCTGGAGGTAGTAAGTGTTTACCAGCATCCTGGAGAACCCATTTAAAGGGAGAGGGAGCACTATTTCAGTCAGTCAGTGCGATTAGACTAGTTTTACAGGACGTAGATCTGACATGAGCTCAGAATTTTACACTATATACATTTTATCTACCGATGTTGTAATGGAAAATTTCCACTGATGTGTATTAAAGTACCAACAAATATTAACAGTTTATTCTACACTTATCTCCTGTTCTTATGGATGCCCTTTAAGAGATCCTGTAGACATCATAAATGGGCATAAGAGAAAAAGAATCTCATTCATTGTCAGTAAAGAAGGTAATTTGTCATTGTCACTGACATCGCAATTACTATGTTATCAACAAAAGTCTGGTCTCATAAAACACTAAAAGTAAGAATCCTTGGCATGTATGACTACTAATATACCTCAAATGCTGTATGTTGAGTGTCAGATACAGTGCTGGCCAAAAGTATTGGCACCCCTGCAATTCTGTCAGATAATACTCAATTTCTTCCAGAAAATGATTGCAATCACAAATGCTTTGGTAATAATATCTTCATTTATTTTGCTTGCAATGAAAAAACACAAAAGAGAATGAAAAAAAAAAGTCAAATCATTGATCATTTTACACAAAACTCCAAAAATGGGCCGGACAAAAGTATTGGCACCCTCAGCCTAATACTTGGTAGCACAACCTTTAGACAAAATAACTGCGAACAACCGCTTCCGGTAACCATCAATGAGTTTTTTACAATGCTCTGCTGGAATTTTAGACCATTCTTCTTTGGCAAATTTCTCCAGGTCCCTGAGATTTGAAGGGTGCCTTCTCCAAACTGCAATTTTGAGATCTCTCCACAGGTGTTCTATGGGATTCAGGTCTGGACTCATTGCTGGCCACTTTAGAAGTCTCCAGTGCTTTTTCTCAAACCATTTTCTAGTGCTTTTTGAAGTGTGTTTTGGGTCATTGTCCTGCTGGAAGACCCATGACCTCTGAGGGAGACCCAGCTTTCTCACACTGGGCCCTACATTATGCTGCAAAATTTTTTGGTAGTCTTCAGACTTCATAATGCCAAGCACACGGTCAAGCACTCCAGTGCCAGAGGCAGCAAAGCAACCCCAAAACATCAGGGAACCTCCGCCATGTTTGACTGTAGGGACCGTGTTCTTTTCTTTGAAGGCCTCTTTTTTTTTCCTGTAAACTCTATGTTGATGCCTTTTCCCAAAAAGCTCTACTTTTGTCTCATCTGACCAGAGAATATTCTTCCAAAAAATTTTTGCCTTTCTCAGGTAAGTTTTGGCAAACACCAGCCTGGCTTTTTTATGTCTCTGGGTCAGAAGTGGGGTCTTCCTGGGTATCCTACCATAGAGTCCCTTTTCATTCAGACGCCGACGGAGAGTACGGGTTGACACTGTTGTACCCTCGGACTGCAGGGCAGCTAGAACTTCTTTGGATGTTAGTCGAGGTTCTTTAGCCACCATCCGCACAATCTTTCGTTGAAATCTCTCGTCAATTTTTCTTTTCCGTCCACATCTAGGGAGGTTAGCCACAGTGCCATGGGCTTTAAACTTCTTGATGACACTGCACACAGTAGACACAGGAACATTCAGGTCTTTGGAGATGGACTTGTAGCCTTGAGATTGCTCATGCTTCCTCACAATTTCGCTTCTCAAGTCCTCAGGCAGTTCTTTGGTCTTCTTTCTTTTCTCCATGCTCAATGTGGTACACACAAGGACACAGGACAGAGGTTGAGTCAACTTTAATCCATTTCAACTGGCTGCAAGTGTGATTTAGTTATTGCCACCACCTGTTATGTGCCACAGGTAAGTAACAGGTGCTGTTAATTACACAAATTAGAGAAGCATCACATGATTTTTCAAAGGGTGCCAATACTTTTGTCCACCCCCTTTTTTATGTTAGGTGTGGAATTATATCCAATTTGGCTTTTAAATGAAGATATTATTACCAAAGCATTTGTGATTGCAATCATTTTCTTGAAGAAATTGAGTATTATCTGACAGAATTGCAGGGGTGCCAATACTTTTGGCCAACACTGTATGGCTTCTGAAGCATACTATACTAGCCAGATGTTACTAAAACACACACATAGGTACATATATATCTCCGTCAGTCTATTATCTATCTATCTATGACAAATATGCCCCAAATACATCACCATAAACCTCCTACAGTTTCTAGTGATCTTCATCTTGAGTCCACTTACATGACGGATGATGAGGAGCCTGATGTAGTGTTGTAGGGCTGGAGGGTCTCATCAGATTGAGCAGCATTTTCTTTAATGTTTGCAGAATTGGTCAGACTAGGTGGAGCTTCCTGACCAGTCACCGTGGACTGAGATGCAAGGCCTTTGTACAGTTTAATCAGAGATGATCTAAGAAAAAAGCAAGATCCTTTATGGAAATGTTGCAAGCAGGATGCAAATAAAAATAATTTCAATAACTTAAATATTTAGCAATTTAACCTTAATGGGGTTGTCCAGGATTGGAAAACATAGATTTTCACTATTTTTCAGAAAAAAACACCACGTTTGTCTATGAGATTTCTACTCATCCCCATTTATACTAAATATTAGACACAGCCCACAGACAGACTTTAGTTATTTTGCTTGCTTATATAGCATCAACATACAGTATGCTGCAGAATTTTACATACACTGTTAACACTAACTGTCCCAAGTAGGGCTCACAACCTAAATTCTCTATCAGTGTGTCATTGGAAAGCAACGTAACATACAAACTTCATGGAGATGTTTTCCTTGGCTGGATTCAAACCCAGGATCCCATTGCTGCAAGAAAACCATGCTAGCTACTGACACTAGGTTCACACTAGCCTTGTGGTCTCCCTCGTTTGGGTCTGCTGAGGGACCCAAACAACAGAGACCCGGAGCGCTAAGGAAACCAGCAGAAGTGATTGCTCTGGAGTGGTAGGGGCTAGAGAAAAATATCTAACTGTACCAGAATCAGTGGAGTAATACCTATTGAAGAATGCTAAGAGTTTGATTTGGTGGAGGGGGGTCAAAGATCCTCTTTAAGTAAGGCTTCTCTTCTTATTTTATTCTATTGCCTACCATACAGTCCCTGACAGAAGTTCTGTTGCTTATCCATGTCAGCTTATAACCTGACTTTAAATTCATCCATTGGTTTTAGAAATGACTCATATGAAAGCTGAAACCCTCCCAAATGATTTTTTGGTTAAGAAAATAAATTGGCTTCACTGCTGAAATATTCATCATTTATTGAACACAGAAAGGTCAGATTTTGGCGAGACAAAAGTTTTGTGGCCTTGTCATATAATGCACCCAATCCTAGTTTAAAGCCTCACCTGTGCTCACTAATTGATTGGTTAATTAGTGGGTGTGTATAAAAAGGACTCCAGCACCCCAGACCTTCACTTGAACTGCAACTTCACCTCTGACAACATGCCAAAAATCAACCCTGCGACCAAAGCCTTGATTATCAAGAGGCTGAAGACCAGATCCACTGCAGAGGTGGCTGGCACCTTTAATGTGTCTCTGCGTCAAGTACAAAGAATTAAAAAAAGATTTGAACAGACTGGAGATGTTTTTGACAAGCCCAGGTCCGGCAGACCCCGCAAGACAACTGCTCAGGAGGAACGTTTGTTGGTTAGAAAATCAAAAGCCAGCCCCTCTTCCACTGCAGCAGAGCTCCAACAGGCCTGGTCACCTCAAGTCCCTGTGTCAACTAGAACAGTTTGTAGGATTCTATCTCGAAATGGCCTCCATGGTCGAATCAGTACCTAGAAGCCAGCACTAAACAAAAGGCAATTAAAAAAACCTGTGGCATTTGCCAAGGCCCACAGCCTGCTAAATGGATGGACGCTGGAAAAGTGGAAGAAGGTGGATTTCTCAGACGAATCTTCAGTTGAATTACACCACAGCCACCGCAAATACTGCAGGAGACCTACTGGAGCCCGTATGGATCCAAGATACACCCAGAAAACAGTTAAGTTTGGTGGTGGAAAGATCATGGTCTGGGGTTACATTCAGTATGGGGGTGTGCGAAACATTTGCAAGGTGGAAGGCAATATCAATAGCCTAAAATATCAAGAAGTATTAGCTTCCTCTTACATTCCCAATCATAAAAGGGGTCAAATTTTGCAGCAGGATGGTGCTCCATCTCATACATCCATCTCTACATTAAAGTTCCTCAAGGCAAAGAAGATCAAGGTGCTCCAGGACTGGCCAGACCAGTCACCAGACATGAACATCATTGAGCATGTTTGGGGAAGGATGAAAGAGGAAGCTTGGCAGACAAAACCAAAGTATCTTGATGAACTCTGGGAGGCATGTAAGACTGCATTCTGTGCTATTCCTGATGACTTCATCAATAAATTGTATGAATCATTGTTGAAACGCATGGATGCAGTCCTTCAAGCTCATGGAAGTGACACAAAATATTAAATATGACTCTAATAGCACCACAACTTCATTCACCAATGTTATGAAACATATCTTTGTTTTTGAACAGAATTATTGGTTTGATTTTCACATTACTTTATGTGTGCGACAAAACTTTTGTCTTGCCAAAATCTGACCTTTCTGTGTTCATTAAATGATGAATATTTCAGCAGTGAAGCCAATTTATTTTCTTAACCAAAAAATCATTTGGGAGGGTTTCAGCTTTCATATGAGTAATTTCTAAAACCAATGGATGAATTTAAAGTCAGGTTATAAGCTTTTGATTCCACAACATGGATAAGCGACAGAACTTCTGTCAGGGACTGTACCCCAATTTGTTATGATCTTGGAGTCCTACAGAAAACAATGTTGTATGCCAACTGGATCTGGTACCTTTAGTATATTAGGTCTGTTGTGTCTGGCACTCCTGTTTTTTTTGTTATACAAATGAATTTTATTGTATTTTTATCATTGAACATTTCACTTATTATTTTTTTCTTTTGTAAATATAGTAGAAAAGGCATTTGATTTGAGTATATTGGTTTCTTCTTCATACCCATCAACCATTTAACATAAATTATTTTTGACAAGACATAAACTTTTAGTTAATTTTTTACTATTTATGTAATTGAAGAACATTTTCTGGGTTAGCCATCTTTGATAATGAAACTCTGTCCAGCTTTGCTTCCTTTTTTATGTAATTTGCTACTAACTTGCTTAACACATTTAAACACTTTTCTTTTTGTCATTTGTTGTGGTTAAATAAAAAAAACAATCTATTTCCTGTCAGGAAAGGTTTAAATCTGAACACTGGTTGTTAAACTAAAATGAACATTGATTTTCTAATGCATGTAGCTCTTTTATTTTTGTGAAGGTAAATCTTTCACAAAAAAAAAATATTTTTTCACCTTGACACTATTATTTCTTCTTCATCAATCTTATCCGTAAGACACAAGCATTTATACCAATAAAATTAAAGGAGTTTTCCAGGATTGTAATATTGATGGCCTATTGTTATGGTTAGATGCAAGGCCTCACAAAAAGCAACAGAAGGCTGTACCAATAATAAATGCACTGCAAGCTGATACCAAAACAAAACCCACTTTTGACTTACAGAGCAGGCCAGGAGCAGGAACAGTCATATAGGCACAGGTCAGAACCAGGAGAGGACTCCAAAGGCAAAATCAGAGCACATAAGTGATATCCAAAAGCAGGCCAAGGGTCAAATCCAAGCAAGCACGTCACAGGCAGAATCAGCAGGCAACAGAGTATCCAAAAACAAGCCAAGGGTCAGCATGAAGCTAATGTGAACACAAACAGGAAGCAGAGCCAAACTAGGAGTAGAACAACACTTATTCGGCGCCTGTGTCAGGAGGGAGGGGTCTAATATAGGCCTCCTCAGCTGCTAATTTGTCAAGCCAGGAAACTTCGGAACTACAGAAGCTTCCCCAGCTTGTTACAGCAACCTTAAAGATGTAGCAGCTGTTTATACTCTTGTTGCCTTGCTGGATGGGTCCATCTGGGGAGTTCCCTGAGTGGTCCTGATCCGGATTGTTTATTTTTGAATGTGTGTGTTTTTGTGTAATTGGTCTATTTTGGACCTTGTTGTAATAAATATTTGAATTATATAAAAAAGATGTAGCAGATGAACTTATACTCCTGACACCAATCCTCAGTATAGGTCATCAATATCATATCAGTGGGGGTGGTGTGGCTAACAGCAAATTGGGAAGAGTTTGGGTAAGATTAACTCTTAAAGTAGGCAGTCTGTGGGTGTTCCTTGACAGGATAGGTGCATTCCCAGACAGGGACGGGGCTAAATTGTCCCAGGATTTTGTTGCCAACTATGTGAATACACTGGCGGTGAAGCAGAAACAGCATTCACCTGAGTCCCACATTGGTCTGCTGATCTGTGGGGTCCTGGGTGTCAAATCCCCACTGATTACATCTTCATGATCTCTCTTACAGATAGGTTATCGATATTTAAATCCTGGAAAACCCCTTCAATATTTCTTGAAGTATTACATATTTACCTTTACAATGCCAACTCATCCACCATTCCATCCCACTTTTTATTAATATTTCCCACTTCTCTATATATACTGTTTTATGCATGACTTCTACAATTCCTTCTCCTTAGTTTATAAACCCCTATAACTTTCTAGCTGTCTTCAATCTGAGCATAGTTGTACTCTCCAGTTTAGCTGCATTCTGTTCTTGCTGTAGAGTCTACTACCTAGAAAGTCATCCAATGTATTGAGTAAGCCCTACTGTTGTCTACAGTCTGGGAAAACAAAGATCACGAGAGATGAATTTTAATATGTCCAATCCTTTATTCCCCTTAAAAAGGCAGCATACAAGTTTTGGGTTAGCTGTTCATCATATGTCCCTATTGTAATAAACATAGATTCTTGGACGATTCAAGTGAACATGTTTATGGGGAAATCGGGCAGCAAAGTTGTAAAATTAGTAAACTTTTTAACAAACTACAGCCTCCTTGTGTATCTCCTTATTCACTTTCTTTCTCACTGTTTGGCATTTCAGGACAAACGTTACCTAAATTTACACCCTGTCCATAATCCTGTCATGTATTTATAGGAATCCCATAATCAAGATCAATTGGGCCAATATATAAAGACTGGTGTGTAGTAATCCAGTCTTAATAATGATTGCATACTGAATATGTTGGGTTGCGTAGTCACAATTTTTGCCACAAGCATGGTGTGTGCCAAAAATTGCAACTTGTATCATACATTTTACATTTTTTTCAGGAAACAACACCATCTTTCTGTGTCAGGTATTACAGATCATCTCCACTCAAGTAAATTGGCCTGAGCTGTAATACCAGACACAACCCATGGACAAGAGTGGTGCTGTTTTTAGACCATAAAACATTTTACACTAATTCATTTTCTATATACAAACAACATATACTTTTATTTAATTGTATTTCACATGTTCATTTATGAAAACATACTTCTTAAGTTTTTTCCGTTTCTGGATTAACAAATCTTCATTGTATTGGAAGAGAACACTATAGTGTGATATAAAAACACGCAGCCTTTGGACACAAACCAACAGCAGGTAATAGTCCGGGTGATCCTGTTCTGTATATTTCAGGATATTCTGGATTTTAAAAAAAGAGCAAATAAGAAGCTAAAATACAAATCCTTTTTTAATTTCACACCTACAAGTATATGACCAACAAAAAATAATTCATATCAACTAAAAACTTAAAATACCACAAATTACCACTAACACTAATTATATTAAATGTGACAGACCATGGAGGCCCCACCACTATTCCACCCACTTTTTGAAAAAGTGGTATGAGAGCCAGAAAAGGATGAAAATTCAAATTTTTTGCCAAACACTGCATGCACCAAAAAAGTGACTTTTTCATATAACAAAACTGGTGTAGTATCCTTAAATAAATTGTTAGTTTATGTTATTGTTTTCCATGAGAGTCAAACCTATTGGGAGAATAGGAATCTGCGCACATTCACATCTCTCTACATTTCAGACTATGGGAGTTACAAAAACACTTCAGCCTGGTTTCTGCGGATATGCCACAAATATTATTTGTGAGAAAATGGTTTTCTGAGTATCATTAGTAAAAGCGGTAAACTGCAATTTAAGAGAATTTTGGATTTAGACAATTCCATGGTTTTTTTGAAAGCTCTATCAATGATAAGCTGATCACATGGTGTCTCAGACATCACATATTCCTGCAGGACCACCACATGCTTTTATTGAAGGTCCAAGATCAGATATTGATGGCCTATCCTTAGGATAGGTTCTCAATATTAGATCGGTGGGGGGCTGGCACCCAACAACCTTATCGATCAGCTTATATCTTACAGTGTACAGGGGTAATAGCAGATGGCTCCATAGGATGTGTAGTGACCAAGCTGCTCTATTGCAGCTTAGCTCCCATACACCTAAAGGATAGGTCATCAATGTCTGGTCTTATACAACCCCTTTATGTATTACATAAAAGTGTTGTGCTTTTTTATATCATATTCTGTAAAGATGAAATACATAAGATTTTCAAGGATTCCTTCATATAATGTTAAATCCATTTTAGTACAAGGCACCTGGTGGCCTGAGATAACCCTCATATGCAAGTACAATTTTCATTTACAATTAGACATTGCAGTACAGAAAACTTTCTCAATGAATATAATGTAAGTGACATCCCTGCATAAGGTTTAACAGTATCCTGTGAGCAGTCACATTGTATTTATTTTACTGGTGATACTCAGGTATCCACTTACAACACATACTGCTAGAGGCATTGCTAAGTCAGATAGAAATAATGTACTATTCTTACCTGCAATAGTATAAGATATTCTGGGATGCGCTGGACTACATGGAAAAGCAGTATGTACAGATCTGACTTCAGGTCTTCTTCAGCCTAATCAGGTGATAGAAGTTTCAAGATTTTACATATTTCTAGATGATACGATGATGTTCAGTGTCTCAGCTATGACCACAAATAGTGGCGTCTTACTACTATGCAAGTGAAGCAATGGTGTACACACATATTTGTTAAGGGGGGGCTCATGGGTATGGTTATGCATTTGTAGAGCATATATGTATAAAGATAGATTTATACTTGTGTTCTCATTAAGTGAATCATACATTGTACATAGATTATTCTGCTACATACTCTATAACCAATGCATGGGTTTCTGCGGGTAACCACTTTTTAAGCAGATTGGGTTTCCGTTTTCGTGTCCCCAATCGGACCCGAAAGACCGAAAACCCAAGCACATGTGTAAATCTAGAATAAGCCCAATAGACAATCCAGCTCATCAGTCCCAGCGTCTCAGCACATGGATCCATGATAGGTCAATGTAACTCCAAGCATAAAGAATACAATCCAGTGCGTTACAAAGGAAGGCACTTAAAGGGGTTGTCCAGTTTCAGACAAAAAAAAAGTATATTGGAAATTGTAATTTCATTCTACAAACAATAACATTTGTTTCTCAATATTTGTCGGAAACTGGACAACCCCTTTAAGCTTTATTCCAGTTCAGATTAAAATACATACATGTTGTGGTGTAGTGATCCTTTGCATTTCTGAAGAATCATCTGTTTTTAATCATGGCAAATAAGGACATGTAGGATTGCTACACTCATCCCTGTTTGTATGTATTTTAATCTGAATTGGAATAAATGTGAAGGACTTTCCTTTTTAAAGCACTGCATAGAATATCTCTGTACATTCAGTACCTTATAGAGCCTACATGGAAGGCGTAGGTTATCAATCAATGCCTTGTCTAGCGGATGAGCTAAGGATACCAGTCCTCATAAAAGTATAGTTCATGAAGCACCCAGAACATATCCCAGGGTCCCCAGATGACCTGAAACCTCTCCTCAGAAGGGCCGTCAAGTGTTCCAGAGTCCTAAATTCCCTAAGCCTGGCATACAGCTACTCTACAGCATGGCTCCACTCTTCAGAAGTGGCACATTCTTTGTGCAGTGCCATACAGGCTTACAGGGAGTCTACTGCTTCCCCCAAGCATATTTAATTGTCAATGCCATGTTACAGAGCACATTACAGGGATAAACAACATACCTTTTCCATGAATGTCACTTTTGTAGATTCGGGGAAAAATAACAGGGGGGGGGACGGGGGGGGGGGGGGGGGGTAGGTGCTTCAGCTCCCTGGAGCACTGCTCTTGCCACGAAGACTCCTACCATCTCCTGCTTGCACCACCCCATGCAGTGAGATTTGATCATCCCTATGCTATGATATCACCCATCCTACTTGATCAGCATGAACAGTGGTCCCACAGCTGAAGGCCTGCCCATAGTGCACCAACTGCCTAATTTGCATAATTACTTGAAAGCTCTTTTCTCTAAATTTACAGAAGTGACATACATAACAGGTATGTTGTTTATCGCTATAATGTGCTATGTAATGTGGTAGCAGCAACTGAATATGCTTGGGGAAGGTGGCAGGCTCCATTTAAAGGGTTTTTCTGGGCTCTGACACTCGGAACCCTCAGTGATGAACTGTTCTTAGCAGCTGATACATAGTGAATGGAGTCAGCACCATTCTCTGTATAGTGGTCAGATCAGGTTACTGCAGATTTAAAAGACTACTTGAATTGCTTCCTTCTCCACTTTTCTTGTATCAGCTGCAGAACAATAGGTTTCCCAGGTACCAGACCAGAAATTCCTCCATGGCACATGTTCTGAGAGCTTATGGTTTAGCCCCTTTCTCTAAGAAATACAAGATTACTTTCTACCCATACATATAGTACACTTACCTCTTTAAGGACCACAATGTGGATCACTGATATACTTTCCGGTAAGTCTTTCAAGTAAGCAACATAGTAGTCCAAGAAATTGTTCTTAAAAAAAGGTAGAGTAATATTTGTATTAACATACAGTGCTGGGTAATATATCATCATAGGAATTATTACTAAAGCAATGATCAAACCGAAATACCAGGCTAGCCAATAAAGTCATCGCTGATAAGAAAATCAATAGAAAGGGATAAGTTAGGCAGTTCGACATCAGGAGTTAGATATTTGAGGAGGACCTTTCACCGCATCCACTAACTCCATTTCTTTGCATCCTTTATTAGGCTCCACTGATTCCGATGTAGCTGGAATTTTTTTACTAGTTCTCCCTGTTCAAGCAATCCCTGTAGTCAGTTTTAGAGCCGGATATGCTAATTAGGTTTTTACTGTCACGTGGGTGGTCACAGGCGTTGGAAAGGGGGTGTGATTCTGAACTCTCTGACACTGCTGTAACAGAGGGAGACAGTTATATAGCTTTGAATCACGACAACTTGTCTGCTTGCCCAAGACTACCCACTTGACAGTATAGAGGCTAAGTAAGGCTACATGTGCACGACCATGCTAAAAACAGTCTTCTCACTTAGTGGTATACCAATAGTTAATGTACAGTGAAGTATAATATAGAAAATGATAATGCTGGGTTTCAATGATCAGGTTTTGTTGATGCTGTGTTTGAAATCGAAACTAGGAGTGGATTGGAAAAGAGAAGAAGTAGTATCTGTGCTTTATAAGTTCTCTCCCTTTTTGACCCCTCTCTAGTTTTGGCTGCAAAAATTGCATCGACAAGACCTGAACTTATAAGTAGCTCTTTAAGACAATCAAGATACAATAAAACCTTTTTGAGAAGACTACCTCTTCATCCAGACAACATTTTCTGTGACGGATTTTCACTTTCCCGAAGTAGTCAGCTTCTTTGAGACCATCTCTCTAGAAGACCACTTTTTCCTACAATTTTGGGTGTTCTTCTCAAAGAGGTTTCACTGTATTTGCAAAAAAGCATAGTTACCTCATCATTGGTTAACTTCAGAAATATATCTCCCAGGATTCCTTGTCTGGACCACTTTACTACTCTCTCCTGCAATACGTGGAGCAGGTCCAGGTGATGCTGGATCAAGTATCGCAAAGAACTGGGGAAGAAACTGAGAAATGAACAAAAAGTGACCCTTGAAGATGCTTTCATCCTGATTAATGGGATAAAAAGAATCAAAGGAGTATCTGATGACAAAAGAAGAATCCACATGTACAATCTAGAAGGTATTATCACCAAAAAGGACCAATTATTTAAATCACATTTTATGATGATATTTTTTTTTTACTTTCCCATGCCACAATCTATTAAAAAGCAATCCTGAAATATTGCAGCCTTCACTGTAACCACTGCAGGTTCTTTTAATAAGCACAGAGCAAACACTTGCTTAAAAAAAAAAACTATCTACCTAGGGGTTCCTAAGTCTAAAGTTACAAATTTCACTTTTGCAGGGCAGGCTGTAGCTGCCGGTACTCGGCTGTAAACTAAGGCCTCACTCTACTCTCTCTGTACACTCTGCCTCCCTCACTTTCTAGGCTTATTTTGCCTCTCTTTGAGCTGAACTTGTCTTCCTCTGGACTGATCTGCTCCCTAGACTTCACGTCGATCTGACATTGCCATCTTGCACTGCTGGTGTCTTAAGCAGCTTCGGTATTTCATGATGGTACCCCATCCCACTACAATCCTGTCCCACCACTCTTCAGGCCCTAGGTCTCTATTTCTCACTGCAGTATCCAGGACCACAGCACATCCATCCCAACTGAATTAAATTCCTGCAACTCTCAGTAGGGGTGAGAAACTCACCCTTATACAGTATCTCTTTCTATTCCCCCACCTTTGTGGGTGATGCGCTCAATGTCCTGTATCCCCTCATGAGCGCTGGCTCTGCTATCTCCACTGCCATGGATAATGCACTGTCTAGCACCCCTGCATCCCCAGTCGCTGGCCCACCAGTGCTGCCTGGTTCTAATGTTAATGTTCTGCTTCTCCATTCTCCCTGGTCCTAGAGTCCTCTGTTTAACTTGCAGCTCCTGCAGCCAAAATCTCCAATTTAAAGGCACAGTACAAAAATACATAAGCAAATATGTTTAGAAGCACATCCATCAAAACAAGACAATATGGGCTCATTTAACCCCTTACAAGCCACCCATATACTGTACACTCTCTGTAGAGACAACTTCTCAGCAGTCATCACAAAATCACGATGTCTTGAAAAACTAGTTATCTCGTAATAGATGTACCTGGACATGTTCAATCTGGACATGTTCAGTTAAGAGTAAAGGTAAGATAGGACTATATTTGTTAAACGCCTCCAAGAATGGAACCTACATAGAAAAAGTGGAATAAATCTTGTTGGCTGGGTCTGTCTGGGGGTCTCCTCAGGAGGCTCCGGCCTGCTTTGTTTTGTTTGTATGTTTGTATTTTTTTTGTACTATTGGTCTGTTTCAGACCTTGTTGTATTATTATAAAACTGCAATAAAAATTTGAATTAAAAACAAAGAAAAAGTGGAATAGAATGATTTGTATCTTTTGTACCCACTTCTGGTTTTGGCTTGCAAATGCCAATACAAAATACTGTTCAAAATGCTATTATATGTTATTAATACCATCCAGTATGAGAAATTGTTTTTTAAGCACAGAGGGTGCCCACAAAAATTTGCACAGGAGTGGGGGGCATGGTGTGACTCACCATTGACTCACCCCTCTCCCAGGTCACTACGAGCTGAGCTTTCCACTCGATTAGAAGCCTCCTAATAATTATAATAATAGTAGATAACTGAATAGTTTCGATATACCCCATTTCCTCTCTACTCTGGTCTTGAGGGCTCTTTCAGGCACAACACGTAATTTTTTTTCTTATTTCATATACTACATGTGCACTGTTTGGTTTGCTCTCATTTATTGGTTTTACATGTTATTTACAATGTAAGAGATACAATACGCAGATAAGGACTGATCCCTATGTTAACCAATTACTGTAAAATGTTTGGATTGCTTTACAGTTTTCAACTGATTCTTATTTGATTAATCTGTGATTTTTATTTTGTGTCAAATATTGAAATGTATACTGTATTACATTGTATGTTCAATAAAGCGAGTTTTTAAAAAAAAGGCTATCATGTGGAAGAAATCTTAGTTAAAATCTTTCTCTTGCTCTGGCTTGTGGATAGCATTTCCTTTAAATTAAGGCTGGAATCACACCTGCGCTCGATGCCCGTTCGGGCATTCCATCCCTCATTCCCCTTAAAAAATGCACATTTTTCCGCGGTTTTTTTGGGTGGAAACCCGGTGGATTCCATTATAGTCTATGGGGTCCTCGCATTTACACGAGCAACCACTTTTTTAAGTTGACTAGGTTTCTGTTCGTGGGGTCCCCAAGCGGACCCCACGAACAGAAACCCGAACGCAGGTGTGAACCTAGCGTAACACTAATTTTAGAAAATACACACAAAAAATGAATTCCAACCTAAAGGGGTATTTCCATCTCTACCTTTTATAGCATATCCATGGGATATGTCATAAAAGTCATAGATATGGGTCCCACCTCTGGCACGTGCATCTATCGCAATAATAGCACTCCGCAACCTGTTTCATCCATAAGTCACAGAATTTGCCTGGCGAACAACAAAGCACAGCCTGCTCAGATGTTGCTGTGACCTCCAGCCTGGCGGCTGAATGACTGATGACTGGTTGCGATGGGGAAATACCCCTTTGATCTTCTTTCCTTTGATTCTATTCTGTCTATCAAAGCTGTGAGAAAACTGCAAAGTAGAATAAATATGCTAAGCCCACATTGAAGTTGTCTGACAGTCAAAGGGCTCTTTGTTTCAGAACCATGAAGAAATTCCTTTTTTTTATTTAAAGGGATTGTCCAGAAGAAAACTATTGATTACCTATCCTGTTGCAATATTGTTTGAATAGGTTTCATGAAAAATTGGAGTCCTCAAGTCTCCGATGGGACAGAGCTTGCAGTCCATTTCTAAGCCACTACACAGTGTTCCTGTGCACTGTGGACATTCCAAACAAGTGGGAGTCAGACCCACAATGATCTGCTACTGATGACCAGTCATAAGGATAGACTATTAATAGTATACTCCTGGACAACCCCTGTAATAATAGATCACACTATTTAACAGAAATAATGTACAACCATACACTTCATAGAATCAGATTTTTTTTTCAGGGGTCAGCAACCTTTTTTTGTATGGTGCACCGATTTTTTTAAAAACAAAAAAGGTCAAAGATGAAATAGTCAGTGCGTAATGCAATAATTGTAAGGATATTGACCCCTATATGAAAGTTATTCAATGCACACCATAATAGTAACCAAATAACTGGTTGATTAAACTTCTATTTCAATATGATTCTTGTCCATGACTTTTTGTGCAAAGATGATTCTTCTCTGGTGGTTATTACTTTTGACTGAAAACAGGATTTAGAGTGATTTGCTGTAAGTCAGCTTTGGGGAGGTAGCAGAGGATTTCCCTCACATAGCCTGGACTTTTTTGTTGCATAAACCCATACAGCTGCATGTTAAACATCCCTGTGCCAAATAAATATGCCTAAAGTGAGATTACTGACCACTGTCGTAAAGACTTTTTGGAACAGCACAGACTACTTGCTTCCTTCAATAATGGCATGCTGTCCAGGATCTGAGACAAAAAAGTATCGCCATACCATTACACTACCACCATCATGTTCTTACTGTAATATGCTGTCTTTGCTTGCTGTCACATATGATGTGACCAAGGACCAAACAAGTATTGTTACTCCAGTCCAGACTAGTCTTTTTGTCAATGTGGAGTCATTGACACTGGCTTAGACGTGAATAGACAGTTCTCTACTGTAGTTTTTGGATGCTCTTTTGTGATGTTTTGTAATTCCCTGGAGTTGTTGCTGAGCTCTTGTAATGTGGCAGCCTGAACAATTCTAGGGCGATTCATTGCTATTTTAAGCCTTCTCCACTTGAAAATAATGGCTTGCCATTCACTGTGGATGGATGGTGTCCCAGATCCTTAAAATGTCCTACAATCCTTTACAGAGCTACATGTCAACACTTCACTCTCCTTGGACCTTATACAAGCAGTCAATGCAGAAATAAAAGCTGTTCGCACATAGAAGGGAACAAAAGTCTTCAACAGGACAATAGAAGACTGAAGTAACATTTCCAAGAACTCAAGTAGCAAAGAATAAATCTGCTGATCCTAATACACAATACCACTTGTGTTTTCATATGTAATCTACATAAAAAATAAAAAAATTAGTTCTGCCTGTATGATGTAAGAAGTGGTGTCGAGCTGGTAACCCAGGGGCGCATGTAACGGTCATGTGCCTGAGATGCAGCCCCAAAGTACCAGTTGAAGGCAAAGCTATATGGTGTAGGTGATTTTCTTGGAATGTGTTGGCTTGACCATTACTAATCTCCTGTATGTAGTTGATATGACCGATAGCGCAGTTTTCACCTTACGTTCATTTGCACACAGTACATGTCATGGTTGGCATTTTTACTGCTGCTTACTTTCATTGCATTCAGTGCTGACTTTCATCTGAAATGTTGCTTTCCTGTGCTGACTTTCATCTGCTGATATGTTGCTTTCCTGTGCTGTGTATACTATCGTTATTACATTTTACATTAGAAAAAGAGCAAAGTTCAGTACCTTCTCTCCTTAGTGGTCCTCTTGATGTCAGACCCTTGTATAGTGGCTCTTATCTTAAGGATATGAGACAGATTCAGGACATATTTTCGTTCTGATTCAAGAAGGTCCTTGGCAGCCGTCTGTCTTCTTGCTTTATACAAAAAACATGAGTGTTATTACGCACAAACAAAAGGATGTAAGTATAAGTGTTGGCTTTAGACCAGACTAAAGTTGCTTATACAATAGATTTTATCAGAACACTTGTTCTGGCTGATAGCTATCAGTTTGAGTTTAATGGGTAGAGAGGTACCAGAAATACACCTTGGCCAATTCTTGTTGGGCCTGTATAATAATTGCAAGCTTTATACAGATACTAAAATTCTAAAATTCAGATGGTCATACATATCAGCTAACCTATTTGATGTGTATGGGGGAGTTACAACATAAGAACTTGGAGAACCCCCACCTTCAGAAAATCCATTATTTTGGCTGTGGGCTCTAACTTCTAATTTATCTCAGTATATAGATAGATTTCTTGAAACATATGTTAAGAGTATTCCTAGCTATCTTAAGGATACAACTAATATTATAAAAATATTAGAACCATTGCTTTGGAAATCAGAGGGACTTTTGGCCACTTTGGACATTAGTTCGCTTTGCACCTGCACCATTTCCAGGGTACAGATGTTGTTAGACAGATTATATCACAAAGGGAGATATGCAGTATGAACATTGGAGTTAAAATTGAAAGGTATCAATTTTATTTTAACTCATAATTATTTTTGTTTTAATTCATTTTATTGGCAAACATTGGGTACCATTATGGACACCAGATTCGCTTCAAGTTATGCCAATCTCTTTATGACATATTAGGAACAACTGAACATCTTGCCCAGACCTGTAGCTAGCCTGGTGCTGTGGAAGCGGTACATCGATGACATAATTTTGATTTGGAAAAATAGTTTCACCTGATATTAGTGCTGTTTCTGTTGAATATTTAGACCTTATATTATATTTAGAGTATAGTTAAAGATCAGCAGTTGACTTGTAGCACTTATATGAAATCAGTGTCCAGAAACGGGTTCAATTTACATTTGAGTTGCCACCTGCCTTGGTCTTAGGCAGCATTGCACAGACTTGGCACAATTTGAAATAGAAGCCGATTATCTGACTTCTCAATTCCAAGAAAAGGACTATCCTGCTAAAACCTTATTGGAAGTCTGAGAAAAAGCTAGACAGCTGTATATATCTCTCTTTTTCTAAAAGAAGACTGTATATCCATAGGGGAGGATAGAGTGGCCCATATATAATATAAATGAATTTTACCATTCAGTTCTGAATATCAACAAGTGGTGAGGATAATTAAGAAACATGGGCATTTATTAAGCGAAGATAACATAATAGGGTTTACATTGCCATCTGTTACTCTAACTATCTATACTAAAGCGACAAATTTGGGTATTAAGATCACCCATACTGTCAAAATCCCAAATCTATGGTGCAGATAAGTCAAGGACAGAATCCATGAAAATTTTGGAGTTTCAGAGTCTGGGAGTTTCAGAATATGGGGGTATTCAGACAGTAGGCCACCTCTCCAGTCACTGCAGTTTCACACCCCATTTCTGAAGACAGGTGAGACCAATACCTATCAGACATTTATGCCATATCCTGTAGATATGCCATACATGTCTCAGATGGGAATACCCCTTTAAATTGTAAACTGAAGACTGGGAGTGTGATTTATGATCCCGTGAATTGGCCCTTAAGGTGAACTTCATCTGTTAGTGTACTTTATATCCCAGACTGACGATAAAGTTATTTACATTATTGATGTTTTGATGTTCGTTCTGCAACACACAAAGGAATAGACTTGAGCCGCGGTCACAAAATAAATTTTTAACGTCAAACTTAGCAGGGTTATTTCTGTGTGAGAGAGGTTATATTCATATCTCCTGAATACTGTTAGGACTAAGCCATCAAACTGACATTCGATAATGACTGTACGGTGGTGGCGTGATACCTCTGAGGATCGTAAACCACAGTGCAAAGCTGAGTTGTGGTTATTAATAATAGGTGATAGTGACTTTCTGTCCTTGAAAATGTCTACAAAAACAAATGGACTTAAAATGAGAAAGTGGTGCACTAAAAAGGGGGCATCATGGAATACTATTTGGATACACCCACTATTTGGAACACTTGCTGCATTATGTGTAAAGGTCACTAGAGTAATTCAGTTTCACTGGTGCTGTGAATGTGCACAATGAGCAATTTTCACCATTGTCACAGTCCACTGCCGCAAACAGCAGACACCTCACCTTCTCGCAGCTGCCATACAATTGTGATGGTAGTTACCAAAAAAATCTGCCAGCCTTTAGCACTGTGTGTGTGCATGGACTGTGGTGTCTCATCCCAGAGGAGTAACCTAATGCTCCTGGACTGCAGTTCCAAATCTGTAATGTAGTCCCCACTTACCATGTGCTATTTCTAATACTGGTGTCTTCTTACAATATAGACAGGCCTTTGGACACCCACAGGTTCCAGGGTCCAGTAGCAATTGCTACCTCTGCACCCCCTATAGCTACGCCCCTGTCCTACCCTATATGCACAGTATCTCCATACCAATTAAAATAATCATTGAACAATTTATACATTCATTAGCACAGCTAGGGTCTTGTATACCCCAAAATGACTGTTTTTGGTACCACTTCCTTGCATTTCTATTTGACCCAGATTTCATGATTAAAGACTGTGTAGCTAATTTCGTAAGTTCCACATATAGAGTTTTGTTGTCTACTCCATAAAACTATATTATTAAATGACAATGACAGTTCATAACCCCTGCAAGACGCTAAGTACCAATGTGTATACATCAGGCTGAGAGCACAAGTTGCAGAAATGCAGAATTTTTGTTGCAGATTTTGCTGCGGTTTTTTGAGCCAAAGCCAATGGAGCTAATTCTTAGATTTTCCACACAAATGCTATTTATTTTTGTGGCAGATATTTTTCTGCAGCAACATCACATATACACACGTGGACAAAATTGTTGGTACCCCTTGTTTAATGAAAGAAAAACCCACAATGGTCACAGAAATAACTTGAATCTGACAAAAGTAATTTGCCAAACTACATCTTGACAAGCCACAAAGCTTCTGGGAGAATGTCCTATGGACAGATGAGACAAAAATCAAAATTTTTGGCAAGACACATCAGCTCTATGTTCACAGACGGAAAAATGAAGCATATCTTGAAAAGAACACTGTCCCTACTGTGAAACATGGAGGAGGCTCTGTTATGTTCTGGGGCTGCTTAGCTGCATCTGGCACAGGGTGTCTTGAATCTGTGCAGGGTACAGATTCTTGAAATCTCAAGACTATCAAGGGATTCTAGAGAGAAATGTTCTGCCCAGTGTCAAAAAGCTTGGTCTCACTCGCAGGTCATGGGTCTTGCAACAGGATAATGACCCAAAACACACAGCTAAAAACACCCAAGAATGGCTAAGAGGAAAACATTGGACTATTCTGAAGTGGCCTTCTATGAGCCCTGACCTAAATCCTATTGAGCATCTTTGGAAGGAGCTGAAACATGCCGTCTGGAAAAGGCACCCTTCAAACCCGACACAACTGGAGCAGTTTGCTCATGAGGAGTGGCCCAAAATACCTGTTGAGAGGTGCAGAAGTCTCATTGACAGTTACAGGAATCGTTTGATTGCAGTGATTGCCTCAAAAGGTTTTGCAACAAAATATTTAGTTAAGGAAACCATCATTTCTGTCCAGGCCTGTTTCATGAGTTTTCTTTTTTTAAAAATTCTGCTGAAGCATGGTTGAAAAGCAATGTCTGACGTTCATTTGTTCATTTTCATAGAATTTTTAAACATTATTACTTTTGTCAGATTCAAGTTATTTCTGTGACCATTGTGGGTTTTTCTTTCATTAAACAAGGGGTACCAACAATTTTGTCCACGTGTGTATGCCTGGAAATGTTCAGTTGCATGTAAAAAGGGCTGTGAAAAACTTGAGGCTTCACCGGTCTCTCAGTCGTTCGGGTCTGCTGGGAGTTAGCAGTTACACGCGGACACCGGCAGACCCCATTGACTATAATAGGGTCCGCTGGATGTTCGTCAGGTGCAGGACTTTTCTCTCTGCTGATTTTTGACCGTTTCTGTGGCATAGTCTCCAATGGAGACTCTGGTGCAGATGTGAACTTAGCCTGACATGCATGGGATAAAAACTGTCATTAGATTTGACAAGGATTTTGATGCAGGTTTTGAAAATCTGGCATGTGTGCATGGATCCTAAGAATGCTGTATGCTATCCTGACATGCACACACAATAGCCCAGATTTACTAATAGTCATACAGTGCAAACTTAGACAGACAGTCTGACAAAAAAAGCCAGATTTATCACAATGGCTAACGCTGGATGATACATGGCGTAGCTGTACACTGTTTAGTCCACTTATATACCACCTTTTAGTAGGCTTACTGTGTGTCGGAACATTTTGACACTATTTTGGTGCATTGTGGTGCATTTATACCACTCTCCTTTTTTCTGACAAACCACACCAACATGTCAAAAAAAATTCTATACCAAACTAGATGCGTCACATTTCACCAGAGATGTGCTACAATGTGCCATGCTTACGCCAGTGTCTAGTCATATCCACAATAGTAAATCTGAGCCAATTTCAAAAGAATTAGGTTGCACAGTATATAAGATCAGATAATTTTAATACTATGTTTTACCAAAAATACTGGGCTCACTGAGGGCATTCTCCACTGGGGCGACTCGGCTTTGTACTAGTTCCCTTGGTCTATCTGTTTGTTCTTTAGGACTTTCTTCTTCCCATTCCCTTCCATCTTTTGGCTGTCTCCAGATGAGTGAAGGCATATACATTCTGGACTGACCTTCAATTGTCACTGAGGACTTGAAACTTTCATCTGTTTCTTCATGAGTTGTTCGAGTAGCTTTAAAGAAAAAACATTTATAAAAAAAATAAAAAAAAACACAATGGAGAAATTTACTAAGTTAAATGTGCCAGAATTCTGAGTACCAAAATTGTACAGAAATGTTGGTACAAAATTGTGAACCAAAGTAAGCAAAAAATAAGTGGTATAAACTTAAACTATACAAGGATACACCACATTCATCATGCAGAATCAGCCACTGTGATAAATCTGTCTAGTCTAAATTTATACTGTCTAAATATTTATATAATATAGTTTATGTACATTTTATATTATGCAGCCAATTCTCTTGTTCTGATTCTGCCTGTATTGTGTAAGTTTTGCACTATTTGTTACTTCTTTAAAATAATTTAAAAAAATAGAATATTTTTATTTTTCAAATATTTATTTTCTAAGCTCATCTATCAGTCTAGACGCTACAGCGATGCCTCCGGTCTGTGTCAGTCACTACATTGGCTGCCTATTCAATATAGAATACAATATAAACTTATCAACCTCATCCACAAGGCTCTCCATAATGCTGCACCTTCCTACATTTCCTCCCTCAACTCTGTCTATCATCCAACCCGTACTCTCTGTTCACTCAACGACCTAAAACTAACATCCTCTATTATCAGAACCTCCCACTCCCATATCCAAGACTTGTTGCACCACTTCTCTGGAATGCTCTATCCCGGACTAACCCCCAATTTCTACAGCTTCAAGCGCAAACAAAAGACATATCTTTTCAGACAGACCTATCACAATTCCTAATGTAAACCCTTCCGCAGTTAGAATCCCTAAAACGAACCCTCCTCTGTTCATGCTCTCACATTACCTCACAGGATATGATGCCGTATCAGACTGTAACTTTATATGTCCAGGCACCATCTGCATGTTAAAGGACATGAGTGATGACGGCTCATACAGCTTTATATATGTGTAATGACAGTAATCTCTATCACAAAAATGTCTGGACCACTGTATAAGCAATGCTACCTCCTATGCCGCCCCCGCTACCTCTTGTGTCACCCCCTCTACCTCTTAAATTGTAAGGTCTTGTGAGCAGGGCCCTTAGTCCCAGTGTGTGAATTGACTATTACTGTGTAATGTATCTTTTTTGTCTGTACTTGAACCCTACAATTTGTACAGTGCTGTGGAATATGTTGGCGCTATATAAATAAAATGTATTATTATTATTTTTGGCATTAGTAATATTATAGATTTTTGATGTGTAAATACACTATTATCGTTAATTCATTTTTAATTTATTAAGGTGGTAATTTTTTTATTTCAAAATCAAGAATAAAGGACACTGTGAGCATAGAGGGGCAGATTCACAAGAAATGTCTTAAAGGAAAACTGTCTCATAGCAACCAATCACAGCACAGCCTTCATTTCCTACAGTGCTTTTGTAAAATGAAAGCTGTGCAGGGCCAACTTGCACAACATTCGTGTGATTTTAGCCTTAACCTTAGTTCCTGGTATCCCAAAGAGAATGGAAGCCTAAAAATACCTCTGAGGATGTAAGATAAGTCATGGTCCACACACAAGAAAATAAGTTTTTCATGATGACAAGGACTAATAAAATGTAAATGACAATGATTTTTTTTTTTTTTACTTACCTGTGTTGGTGACTGTCATATTACTTTCACCGCCAGCACTTACTGACCTAGCCGCAGGAGCTGCATGGATAGAAAATGAACCTGTATCAGTGACTGAGTATAAATAGCTGAGTTACAATAGAGGGCATTTATAACATTTCTGCAAATATACTTATTTTTCTAGCCAATCCTGTCACCTGGACATTTCTCATCCTGGCATTTATGGCTTAAAAATGCACATTGGATTTTAGTGTTGTCCAGTATTGTGCAAAAGTATTG
The DNA here is from genome assembly GCA_947044405.1 of Leptodactylus fallax. Taxonomy (NCBI): domain Eukaryota; kingdom Metazoa; phylum Chordata; class Amphibia; order Anura; family Leptodactylidae; genus Leptodactylus; species Leptodactylus fallax. Next base: position 2,492,578 of record CAMRHE010000123.1, read on the forward strand.
GGTATGTTAGGAACAAATGCAGCAAAAAAAGAAGTGTTAATAGTTTATTTTTGTCAATAAACCAAATTAAGTCAATGAACAAAAGAGAAAAGTAAATTAAATCAATATTTGGTGTGAGCGTCCTGTGCCTTCAATACAGAATTACTTTTTCTAGGTATACGGTACAAGCACACAGTTTTTGAAGGAGCTCAGCGGGGAAGTTGTTCCAGACATCTTGGAGAACTAAGCACAGATCTTCAGTAGATGTAGACTTGCTCAAACCCTGTTAGGTATTTGTCTTCTTTGTTGTAAAAGCATGTACCTAAAGAAGTGGCGGCTTACACCATGAAACGCGTTTCACTGCTGTTTTTACTCCTCAAAGTGTACGTATTCTACTGAAGCAGCCCTGCCAGACCTTTTGTTGGCACTGGGTTACCATAGATGCTCTTCCACTCTACGACTTAGTGGAATCCCTTTGGTTGTTCTCCAAGATTGAGAATGTCAGTTTCTTCTCCACACACTGGAACTCCACCTAATCCATCAGAGTCACTGGCCATTGCTCCAAATTGCCTGTTCACAAGAGATCCTGCGTAAGAGTTTCTTTGATGTGTTTGTTTTCACATTATAACACCAGGGAGTGCCCTCTTTTCTACTTTGTCACTTTTCATGTAATCCCAGACACAATATGCTTCACAGTGGCCTCTACACAGTACAATATGTACTATGGTGGCTCAGACACAGTGGCTCCCAAGAGTCCCTCTTGAGCCGCTTCGATGATATTCGTGAAGTTTGGCACTATTATTATACACTGGTGTCACCTCAGACCCCAGAGTGTAATAATCAGAGGCCCAGGGGAGATGATGAAAAATAATAAACACTTATACTCACCTTACCTCACCTCTCCTGCACATGCTCACTCCATCTGGTTCTCTGCAGAATCCTCCTCGGTCCTCTTCTGCCTGCGACTGTGGTCACGCACCTCAGAGGCCAACACTGGGGACTGTGATTGGGCCTCAGTGGTCATTCGCGGAGTGCTGACGTTACAGGCTGGTAGAACCCCAAAGAGGATGTTAGGGATCATCGGAAGTCCAGGAGAGTATAAGTATTTCTTATTTTTAATCACCTCCCCTGGGCAGCCTACTATTGCCAAGGGTCCCAGAAGCATCCCCCGACCAGGCATGCCCCAACTTTCCCTGATCGCTATCATGGTGTTGCATGGCCCTGGCCATCTCCAGAGGGCCACGAGCCCTGTACCACTCAGGGCCCCTGCGTGTCTCTATCTAGCAGTCTGATGAAGGAGTGTGGGTTTGGAGAATGCCAGGAGAACATTACCTGCCTGATTGCATTGTGCTAACTGTAAAGTTTTGTGGAGGAGGGATAATTCTATGGGGTTGTTTTTTGGGCCCCTTAATTACAGTGAACATTTTTCATATGAACTAAAACAGAGATTGTGACCAGGCCCTCTGATCCAACATCAGTGTCTGACCTCATAATTGCTGTTTTGGATGAATAGGCAAAAAATCAGACAAAACTCCCCGAAAAGTGGAAGCTGTTTTAGCTGCAAGGGGGAGGGGTGGGGCAATTCCATGTTATGTCATAAAAGCTCCCAATACTTTTCTCCATATATTATATGTCTATCATTTATGGCCTGGACTTTACCTTCATATACTCTACATGGATGAATAAAACTGAATTGTCACTGTGGGACTGCTTCTTTAAAGGTGTTGTCCAGGATGCACAGTTTTGAGCATGGAGTCCAAAGAAGGTGTCCCTTTCTTTAGATCATTGAGGCTTCTGATTGGCCTCAGCAGTCACGTAAGGTGAGGACTTCCACCGGAAGAAGCACCTGGGTGCTGCTGGATGGGACAGCAGGGGGGGAGACACAGGTGACTATGGGTTGGTTTACTCAAAATTGTACAACCCCTTGAAGCTGGCAAGGATGAATCCCAATACTTACCATTTTGTAGTAAAAATATATAGAAAATTGTTTTCAAGACTTACAGAATGTATATATGTATATTAACCACTTGTCATCATTGCATTGATATCTTACATCTTTATTGCTGCGGTTCTTTGTTTCTCATTCAGTTCATTACCTGTTGCAAGTACAGACCCAGCAGCAGATAGTGAGTGGGCTGAGAGAAGTGACTGACTTCATTAACATCTTAGATGTCACAGTCCATACCGACAAGGACATCTAAAAAGCTTGATAGTTGCACTATAACCCTCATCAGTCTCCACAAGGCAGGTCTGAAGTGCTAATGGTTCTGATGGCAGGCGTAGGCCTAACAATGGCCTCCTGATCTGCCATCTGCAAAAGCACATTAGACCTAGTCAGAGTCTGGATCTAATAAGCTCTTGGTAAGTGTAAAACTGACAGCTATAATACACAGTTTTAAGCCCACCTTCTAAAAGCCAAAAATAAAAAGTGATCAAAAAGTTGTAATTACTCCAAAATGATGCCAATGAAAATGTTAACCCATCCACAAAAACAATTCCTAACACAATGGAAAAAAAAAAAAAGTTATGACTTTCAGAATACGGTGACACAAAAACAAAGAGGTTTTACTATACAAAGGTATTAAAAAATTAAAAACCTCTACCTATTGCTATAATCACTCTATCCCATAAAACAAATGTAACATGTTATTACGCTACACAGTGAATTCCACAAAATTTATAATGCAAAAAACTAAATTGCTGTTTTCTTTACTACTATTTACTACTAGAGAGAATTATTAAAGATTTGGTAATAAGTTTTATATACCCCATAGTGAGGCCATTGAAAAATAGAAATCACAAGGAAACACAAGCCCTTTTACTATTATGTCAACAGAATAAAAAGTTATATCACTGGTATTGTAACAATGAAAGATGAAAAACTGCTTTGACAATAAACCCTAAAATAACTTGGTCGATAAAGGGTTAATATATAATCTAACCTTTGAACATTTTATTATATTGAAAGTCACAGTACCTTTTTCATATGGGGAGGGCTGTACAAGGTTGCTATGGTAATTGACCATCAGAGATTCAGAATGATTGGAATTTTGGAAGTTGCTGTTCTGGGCTGATTGGGTTTGAACTGTATGTTCTTCCTTCTGGATCCTTCTGGGGACAACAGAAAAGTGTAGACAAAAACTATGTGTCAGAAAATCCGTAATATAAATTGGAATATCCATGCATTGGGGAAGATTTATTAAGCAAAATGTGGAGTACACAATGGTAAATTTGGCAGAGTAAAGAGCCCCTGTCCCCTGCACACCTTTGCTGTGTCCCCTTTTTGGGAAAGTAGCTAATGGACTTTTTATGCCTTATACACCAAAAAAACTGCTGTACAAGGTATAGTAAGTCTGGGCCACACTGTCTAAATTTAGTGTCTATTAGTAAATCTGCCCCATTGTGTTTATCTTATTTAAGAATTTAATGGGTGTTTGCAATGGCTACTAATCAAATAACTGCGCTGAGGAGGAGACTTCAAGACATGTTGAAAGATACATTGGTGGCTTCAGATAGACTTAGCAGTGCAGAGAAAAGAAACTTTAAGAAACTTTTATCATGTGCGCAAATAAAGTGACAAGTGCCCTAAGGGCAGTCTCAAGCCCAGCAAGTTCTCCAGCAAATAAAAGTAACATCACAGAATGGTGGAATCATCAATTAAGACCAAAGGGCAGGAGTTGGACAGGATTTAGTCATGAGATTTGGAACACTTGCCAGACTTGGGACCAGCTTCTCAGCTTTTGTGTCCTCATCTGCATAGGCGATAAAGATTTTTGCACTGCTAAGGCCTCATGTACACGACTATGTTATACCTGGCTAAATCAGCTATGAGGGGCCTCTGTCCCTAACATTGGACTGCAATTTTTGGAATTCAGTAAAAGGACTATTTCTTTATTTATAATCCTACCCACCGAATACAAGAAAGTCTGACGATGGCCAATACTGGTCGAAAACGTTCACAGATCACTCTGTTTATATACAGTATCACTACGGCAAATTAAAATCCACTTTATACCTACTGGAGTGCTGAAGTTTATTGTTCTGATTTATTACACATATATACATGATAATAACCACAATCGTGGTACATAGTATATTAGCATATTTTATCTCTTACATAAGTGAAATTTTTTTTTTTTATAATTCAAATATTTATTGCATTTTTATAAGAATACAACAAGGTCCAAAATAGACCAATTACACAAAAACATATACATACAAAAATAAACAATGCAGACCGGAACCACCCCGGGAACCCCCAGACGGACCCAGCCACATAGGTGAAATTTTGTTGGCACAGAACAAAGGCTTTAACTATGTAGATGTGAATTATCTAATTGTTTTAATCTTTTATGCCCTTTTATAATAGATAAAAAAATTTTTTTAAAAAAAACAAAACCTTAACAAAAATATGTCCAGAATTTTGCCACAATTTTTAGCAGTGGTTTTACAAGGTTCCTAAGCCTACTTGAGTAAATTACAGCAAAGTATCCCAAAGCTCTGAATATACAACAATCTGTACCTATTAAAAGTACGTAACAACACGGTGAGACCTCAACTATTACAGATGTATCCCTAGAGCGAGAGCCAAGGAAGTCAGAAATGTAATTCTTGGTAGGTAAAACTTGCAGATTTATATCTGACCCATTATAGGAGTTAGTGTTAAGTTCTATACTTCTATTTTCTGTAATAGCTTTATGGAAAATAATATGATAGATAATTAGATCAGTAACAATCCCCACCTTCCCGGGAAGACGAGAAAGCCAATGCTCTGTGAATTACTTCTAATTAGAGGCAGGTGACCTGAATCCTAATAAGAGGAACAATGCAAACTTCATAATTAGTCTAAGAATACTCACAGGATTTCTGACATCCAAACTATTACTCTCATCTTCCCACATTTTTTAATTTTCATTTTCATCCATTTTCTCTTTCAAATCATGTATATATAAGATATCGAAGATAATAAATATGGTACGTTGCAAAAATGTAGCCAACACCACTCACTTATTCTTCACTTTTCGGGATTCTCTCCTTTTCTCTTGTTGCAGTTGCTCAATCTTCTGCTGCATCTCTTCCTGCTTAGCAATGATAGCATGAATCATTGCCATAGCTGTGTTCACCTCTTCCTATGGGAAATATATCATTATTGATAGGGGAAGGTAAATTTTTATGTTGTTAATGATGATTGATAATAATGCCATAATAGCTAAATAGTACTGAAAAAAATGTAAAGTTCAGTTGAAACAATGTAAGAAAATTTTAAAAGGGTTATCTGGCCCCAAATCGATTTTTCATACTGATCAGCTGTGACAGCAGGGTCTGGGTGGCGTAAGCTGTAGCACTGTACAGGGAGCGTATGCAGGCCCTCGTATTCAAGTAATAGTATGGGCGTTGTGCTTACCCAGAACCACCCCAATGGTTCACACATTGATGACTGATCCTGTAGATGGGTCATTAGTACAAAAAAATCAATTTGGGGATGGACAACCTCTTTGAGAGATTTGTAAATTTAATTAAAAGTAACCCATTTTCATATACCCGATTGGGGAATTCTGAGGTCATAGAGAGAAGGAGCCTCATTCAACGCCTCCATCAGTAAACCAGGATAGGACACTCCTCTCTGGAGGACACATACCAATAAAATGTATACTTTAGATAGTGACCACATATTATTTCCGAAGAACTTTCCTGTTTAACTATGACAATGTCTACTAGTTTTTCTTTAAGTAACAAAGACGCCTACTATATCACATCCATAATACTACACCTTATGTGTAACAAAAAGAATGAAACTCACTTGGCACTGCCCTGCAAGCTTTACCACTTTATCAATGGGAACCCACTCAGGAGACCATGATGGTGAGCAACAGTCTATAAGTAAGAGAAATTAAGCGCGAAGCCAAACTTCACTGCACATGCCCTATAGTGAAGCAAGGTGTACAGACCTCAGTTTCGCTGGGCACAATCTGTATGTAAAATAAGCCTGAACTAGTATCTGGTGAGTGCAGACCCGGCTAGTTTTAACTTCAGACTTTCTCCAGGTTACGGTGGCAACAGTAACGTGTTTATCTTTTTTAAACTTTTTATGAGTGAGAATGGAAAAAAAAACAGCAATTCCACCATTGTCATTTTACAGCATAAATTTTGCAGCTTAAATACCCTGATAAATTTATTTTCTGAATGATACAATTACATTGATGCAAAAGATATATATATATAATTTATTTTTACTATGTTTGCAAAGCATACCCCGTTCAGCTAATATTTATTATTTTGCATCGCCACTTTACAAGACACATATTTATTAATTTTCTGTCAACTTAAATTTGTGGGTGTTTTTTTTCAGGAAGACTTGATGTTTTAATTTATGCTATTTTGGGGAAACATAACACTTGATTGATTGGTTGCATAACAATAATAACATTTTCAGTGACCAACATAAAAAACTTGCATTTCTGGCATAATTTTTTTTAGGGGCTGGGTCATTATGGACTTGGCAATACTCAGTGGGGGTTATTTATTAACGGCGCCTTTTTTATCTCAAATTTTCGCCGTTGTGTCTTATATTCTTTGCTTTTTTGGTAGTGGATATTTATCAAATAGGTGCAGTTCCTTGATAAATGTTAAGCACATGTTAGTTATTTTAGGTGCCTTTTTTGGGCATGTGCACTTTGCGCCTATTTTTCTAAAAGGGCAATAAATAAATTTTGCATAAAATGTGCCACATGGAATTGTGTGACGTGAAAGATTTTTTTACGCTGTCCATGTACTATTTTTAAATAGGTGCAAGCTATAAATATGTTGAGAAAAGATACTCCACTTTGGCCACGTCCCCTTTCCTCCCCAGAAAAGCAAAGGTGAACAGAAAAACAGCTGGAAAAGAGACGCAAATGCATCATAAATAAAGTGCAATAAGCAAACAATCCCCAAAAAGGTGCAATTTAAGCCAAAGGCAAAAGTTTCTTAATAAATGTGCTATAATATGTGTATTATGTTTTGATTTTTGATTTTTTTACATAACATTTTGGCATGGAGAAATAATGTTTTATTATTTTTTAGTAAAACTTTATTTTTTTTACGTAATACACTGCAATACTTATGCAGTGCAATGTATTATGCTGTCAGTGTAGAACTGACAGACAGTATATCAGATTCTGCCTCTGGCATATATTGATGTTACACCTGAGGACCTTTATTAGACCCTTGGTTGCTATGTACTTTCTTTGGCATCTCACATACTTACATTTACAGGGGGGATGAATCCTAATAGAGAGAACCCCCTCCTTCTAAAACTGTTTGAGGCTGGGCCCCACATGGTGTTAGGACCTGAACCCAGGGACTTCAGTGTCCCCAGCTGCAACTCTTCCAACTGAGCTATTCAGCCTCCTGGACAGCTCCTGTGCTGATCTGAAGCCTAGTTCCCAGCACCTCTAGTTTCAGTTCCTGCCTCTCTGGTTTGCTCCACCCTGTTACCTGATTGAACATCCTATTTAAACCCAGCCTTGCACTTCCTGCCTTGTGAGATTATTGTGCTTTCTGCCTGTAATCTAGCTAGTCTCTCCTGCTCAGCTGCTAATACTGATGCTCATCTTGTGCATCGACCACTGGCTTCCTCCTGACTACGGTATTTGCCTACTCCTCTAATACTGATGCTCATCTTGTGCATCGACCACTGGCTTCCTCCTGACTACGTTATGAGCCTTGCAATTACCCCAAGTAGTTGCAATAAAAGACTCCGAACCAGACATGGACCGTTACAGATGGTGGAAAAGCAACGGCACGCTGCATTTTACAGTCACTGCAAAGTGGATGGGATCCTAGCGAATCCCATCCATTCATTGCAGAAAAATTTGTGCAATGGAAATGCTGCGATTTCCACAACCGTTTCGATTTTGGAAATCGCAGCATGTCAATTATACCTATGGAAACGCTGGAGGTTTCCCTATAGGTATAATGGAAGAGTTTCTGTGAAAAGCATTGCCACTGCAGTTTTTCCCTCAGTGCTTTTTTGTTGCAACCAGCTACGTGGGGCCTTAGCCTAAATGCTACAGTTGCTCTTGACTGCAACATCTAAAGGGGAATTGCCTCCAGATTGGTGGTCTCTCACCTCTCACTACCCGCCACTGTGTCTTTACTTGTGGCACATAGTGAGAGAGGGAGAGAGCAGAAGCCCACTACACTGAAATTGTAGGGAAGAATTTATAACACCTTTTTATGCCCTAATGCCGAATTGGCTTAGAATGCAAAAAGGCTGTTTAGTGACTGCATAACAGCATGCTGGGGGTTTAGTGGTCCCAAATCTGCTGTCAGGTTCTATTGAGACATATTATGTTTATTTGCTGTGATTTGTCTCAAAGGACAAAGTTGAAATGGTATTTCTGAGTTAATTTGAGAGTATTACTACGCATAATTTGCTTTTCATGTCTGGGAGAATCTGTGTATTGGGATCAATATCCAATAATTTGGTTGTCTTTCAATATAACTTTGAGAGGGTGTGACTTCATTATTGACAAATGCTAACTTAGATGCAAAGAAAAATCTATTCAGACTAAGGCCCCACGTAGCCAAAAAGCGCTGCAGAAAAGACCGCAGCGGAAACGCATCAGTTGTTTCTGCACCACCTTTCACAGAAAGTTTGCAGTATTCCTCTGTGGACTTTCTGTCCTTATTATTCCTATACAGAAAATGCCAGCATTTCTGTAGGTATAATTGACATGCTGTGATTTGCAACAATGCTTGTGTTTTTGAAATCGCTGCATTTCCTCTGCAGATTTTTTTCTGCAATGTGAGGATGGGATTAGCCAAAACACAATTATAAAAATTATTTCATGTCAGTGAAAATAAATGCCCTGCAAGATGTCCATAATCTTTAAAGGGAGTCTGTCAGTACAAACATCCTTTAGAAACTAAACCTCTTGAGGACTCATTGCTATACTGTATTGATAAAAAGGTGAATTTCTCAGAGTGAGATAATCAGATCACAATAAAAAAGGTACCTTTGGAATCTGTTCGAGGTTATGTTTATGCTGACAGACTCCCTTTAAGTTCTCCATTCTGGAGATACAGTATGTAAAATATCCCTTACACACTATAACAGGACACCCTTCCAGTACCTTTACCTTCAAATTGTTAAGGGAATTTTTCAGCTCTGTAACCTTCTCTTCCATGGTACAGCGACAACTCTTAACCTTTTCTTCCAAGGCATATTCGCCATGTTGAATTCGGGACAATTCCTGCATAGCCTCTGTAAATCCTGTCTTAAGTTCAGAGGCCAAAATCTGCAACTAAGAACATATTTAGAAAACAGAATTGAAACGTTTTGCTTCATATTCATTTAATGTCTTACATAACATTTCAATATTGAGTCCTCTATACCAGGGCTTTCTCCAAATTTGTGGACTCAGCAATCAATCTGTTGTGATGTCGGGGCCTAAGCAGCAAAGAAATACTACTATGGGGTGCGAAACAAATGTCACTGGCTCTGCCCGCCAGACCACACAACTAATACTCCCAAAGCTGAAACAGCAGCACCTACTGGATCCAAGATACACCTTATTTAAATCACTTCTAGACTCAACCCACCCTCCAGATTAGAGAATTCAGCCTGCAGACTCTGGTTGAAATGCTCCCATGTAAATGATCTTTACATGTAGACTTTTAGTGATGATGTCATCAAAAGTCCTTCGTGAATCCAGTAAGTGGTGCTGCCTCAGCTCAACCTGCCAACCCATCACACCTAACACACCAGGAGCCTCGGCATTTTCAGGTGTTGCATTATTGAAGTAGAGGCTAACCATTCCTCTCCTATATGCAACCCTAACCTGCCTGGTTTCATGTGGATACAGCAGGTGGTGCCTCATAGTAACAGTCACAGGAGGCATACCAGGCAGGACCTGATTTTACCCACTCCATTCTAGCATTTACCATGGAGACTGTACGGATAGTGCAAGGCTGGCATTATCAGTGCCATTTCTGCTTTAGAGTCCTTGATTTGTGCCAAAGCTGACACTAGGGACGGGCACCTAACCAGTCAGTGAGGCCCGCCTCATAGCTTGAGGAGCACTTCTCTACAAAAATAATAATAATGTTATACAACCAAAATAGACTAATGAAAGCTCCAAAGCAGACAGTGTTGTTGGATAATCCCTTCCATAATACTTGGTGGCATTTTGAAACCACAAAGGATCAGTGATGGCCCATATAATATATCTAGTTATCTCTCATGGCCATCAAAAAACTAGCATGCTCTATCCTTGTCCATTTTCATGGACACATGGACCTGATAGAAATCAATTAATCCATTTTTAATGGATGTACAATGGATTGACGTCCATTAACAATGGATCAGTGGGCTGGGTCAGAAAAGAAAGAGTAATGAAACTCATCTGTTCTTTTACTGACAGTTAGAAACTAATGCAAGATGGATGCAAAATGGCCGTCAAAAACATACATTAATGGCCGATAGAGTAATCAAAAACGTCAAACTGTCATGTGGATAAGGCCTAAGAGAAAAACAGATGTGTGAAAGCTGTTTTTTGCAACATCCGTCACGTGCCCATTTTGAGAACACATTGAATTCAATGTGTCTATTCACATGTATGTTTTTCTGACAATTCTTTTTTCATAGCCGCTCCACTTATAGGATACAGAGATACCCTTATGTACTTTTTAACATTTAATATATCATTGACTTCTGATATGGTTTTTTTAAGGCCTGTAGCCTAGACCTTTTTGTTGAAGCTTCTTCAATATGACACGTCACCTTCACTGCTCCTAAGGCCCTATACACATGACAGTGAAAAACGGACGTGTAATGGATGTCTTTTAACGTCCATTACACAACCATTTCTAGAATGATGGAAGTCAATAGATACATAAACATGTCAATTTTTTTTTTTTTTAACGGTGAATAACATCAGTTTTGAAAATCTGTCCACCCACTTATACAGAAGCCTCTATAACATACAGCCAATGCAACAGTCAAAAACCCAGGAAATCAGCAGAGTACAGATTACTGGAACACTAGAACTAGCCCAACATAATATATTGTGATTATTATTTTATGGTATTTTTACCTGATATATCTGGGCTGGCAAGGTGCTTACTGGAACATTTTCAGTTTCTCCTGTATAAGAAAGAAAGACATTGACCTATAAAACACACATTGAGCACAACATGTAGTAGGAGTGTTTTTACTGTAAGCATATGGTACACGATAAAGACATCATTAGATTACCTCTGGGCTTTCCTGCACTGAAGATCACATTAACGTAAACCACTGCTGCCATTCAGAGCAATGCAGCTGACAAATATCTTCTGAAGATTTCACCTGAACTGCTCATAGTACACAAGAAAAAGGGCGTATGTATAGGCAAAAACAAATGCAAAATCTAACAAAAATGTATAATGTTTATTAGGCATCAAACAATACAATAGAACAATTAAGAAACACCAAGGTGCTATGATGATTATATTAGGGTGATAGTCTGGTGGTGGGCACAGCACTCATGTGCTTTTTAATTGTTTTTATTGTATTGCGTAATGACTAATAAATATTATACATTTTTATTAGATTTTGTATTTGTTTTTTGTACCTGTACATACCCTATTTTCTTGTTGTGTATTAGTACTGTTATCCAGATATATGACATTACATTACGGTTATTCCACATTTTGTTCACTTGATCTGGTCATGAGAAGATTTCTCATGGGAGGAGGGTAATTTTTTATTTTTTTTTTAACATTAAAAAAGTTTCAAATATATAAAAATTCAAATCACCTGCTTTTTCTACTTTACATATAAAATAATCATAAATGAAAATAAACATATTAGGTATCGCTGTGTCATGTCTGAATATCCCATATGGTCAACATTCCTTGCAAAAAACACTCCTTATACAGCTCTGTACAAAGAAATATATAAATAAAAAGCATAACAAAAAAGCATAACAAAAACTATATAACTCTAATGCTAGGTTGACAATAGCATTGCATTTCCGTTGTTCGGATCCATCGGTTACAGAAGGAGTCAGCAGACCCCATTGACTATAACACACGGTCCATCGGGTGTCCATCGTTTTTAAACTGAAACCGGAGAGGATATAGTCCTCCGTGCAGGACTTTTTCCTCCACTGATTTTTCGGCGGACTCTGTGACGGAGTCTCTAACATAGACTTCAGCGCAGATGTGAACATAGCCTGAAGCACCGCGTATTAAACTGCTGCTGGAAAAAGCTGCAGAAAAGAAAAGTAGCAGAATAAAATGTATCAAAAAGTTTTACATTTTCCACTGCTTTTCAGCTATGTTTTTCAGGTGAAATTAACATGTTACTTTTTTAAAAAAAGGGATGTATTTTTGATAAAATTCCTTTTTTTTCTGATCTGTTGTTTTTCAAGAAATTCCACAATGACCAAAAACATTGTGACCATAACATATGGCCTCAGCCTACATTTGGTATTGCTGTGACCATACTGACTCAGTAAATGCAGTTAAAACAAAACCAGTAAGAAGTTGAAGCACTGCTACCAACAACCTCCTGCCTGTGCCACCTGTGCTGTGAGAGCTGATCTTCCCACTGCTATGACATCACCCATCCTACTTGAGCAGCAAGAGCAGTGCTCCCAGAGTTAAAGGTCCGCCTCCAGTGCACCAACTGCCAAGACTTTAAAGTTGTTGTTCTCCAAATCTACAAAAATGACCTACATGACAAAAATATGTTTTTTTTATCACTGTCATGTGTTCTGTAATTCAGTGGTAACAGTTGAATAAACTTGGGGGGGGGGGGGTTGATTCCCTTTAAAAACAAGTACTAAGTGCAATGAGCCCTTAACTTTGACATTGAATTGGTCAACACTTTATTGCATCCTTTATTGATTCTCAACCTGTGAAGTAAAGCATTATAGTTTAATATTTTATGCAAAATTTGTTGAGTGTTTTGCCTGGACCCTTGGCAAGCAAACTGCATTTGCAGTATGGCCTCCCTGCTGTTAAGGTTTATAGTGAGTATAGATATTACAGTCACACCAGGGCTTAGAGGACTCAGTGATCACTCTGCCACATAATTCACCAGTATTATAAATCACGCGTGGTGGGTGGGTAAAGGCTGTTACAGATTCTGCATTCGAGCCCTGAAAGCACAATATATATTAAATAGTCATGATCAGATATGTAGTAGCTGGTAAAAGTCATGCTTTGGATCCTTGTGTCAGGGTCATAGCTATAGGCAACATGGACATGTACCCCAGGTGCTGAGTGCCAGAGGGGGCGCCAACAAGCCACTTGACTTTAGTGAGAATATTTAAAGGAGTTATCCAACTTCCAAAAATTATCTGCAAATCCTCGTACATCCACAACATTGCTGAATCCTCACTTTTCCCTTGTGCACCCTTTCCTTGGCTTTATTTTACTTGCTGTTCCTTGTATCACTGTTATTTACATGCAGTGAATCCCTGGATGAACTACATTTCCCATGTACTACATGGACCCCTCCCTTCTCCACTCTCCCCTGCAGTGAAATCACAGGTAGTAAATCACTCCCATAGCCGAGGTCACATGATGCTGATATGTTTCATTCGCAAACTCAATACCAACTTCCCCACAAGGGCAACACACGAAACATCACAACAGCACGTGGACCTGTCTTACAAAAAGTTTTTGAAGGCCTACTAGATTGTGCCTCTGAAAAGTCCATTTAAAGTATGGATGCATAATAGACAATAAAACCACAAATAAGCAACAATAAACTCATTATAAGTGTAATGAACAACTGCCTGGTGGTACAAGCCTCCATAGTACAGGTAAATACATATGGACATGGGAGAGTAGGGAGGAAACAGATCAACTTGGGTGTCAGGCTTTGGAACAAGAATGGGAACCCAAGGTTTGGATGAAATAGGACCTGGGGAAAATGAGTTTTAAAAAAAGGCCCTGGATAACTCCTTTAAGAGGTGCCTAATGACTGATTGTTTAATATGAACATCATTGCCCAGTGTGAAGCTGCAGAGACTTTATTCAGCATGTTATAAAGGACTTGTGGACTTTCCTCGTCTGAGGGTCTGGACTGCTCCAGCCATGGTTTGTCTATTATTAAACATAGAGGCAAATTCATGAAGAATGGCATTTTCTGCTCAGGTCTTGATATCCCCTGATCCTCTGGAGGATGCACTTCTGAAGTGATGCAGCCTGGTTATAAATTAGGTGCATCCTCCGGCAGTCCATGCACCTAGAATAAAATCTATGTCATTTCATAGCTGGCTTAGATTTCATAAAACTGGTGTAAATGACAATAAATCTGCCCCGCCCACACCAAAAGCCAAAATGTAACATTTTCACATAATTTTGGCCAAACGGTACTTAAAAAGTTGCAAAATCACAGTTAGTAACTTTTTATATTCCCGTTTCTGGTTTAGGGGGGAGATAAATCTCCCCCATAGTGTCTCAGCATAGGAGTAATAAACTGTAATACAAACAAACAATAAAACACACAGTTAAGCCACAGTACAGACAATAAAAAAAAACTGCTATTATATTATGTGTTGACTATTGGGCCCCCTCAGACCTTCTGTACTTTCTATGGTTATGCCCATGTTTAGGGCTGCTCATAATAATAATACATTTTATTTATATAGAGCCAACATATTCTGCAGCACTGTACAATTTGTAGGGTTCAAGTACAGACAAAAAAGATAAATTACAAAGAAATAGTCAATTCACACACTGGGACTGAGGGCCCTGCTCGCAAGAGCTTACAATCTATGAGGTAGAGGGGGTGACACGAGGTAGCAGGGGCGGCATCAGAGGTAGCATTGCTTATACAATGGTCAGACAATTCTGTAATAGAGGTTACTGTCATTACACATATATAAGCTGTATGAGCCATCACCAGTCATGACCTTTAATGTGCTCATGGAAGTAACAATATATGAAGAGACGCATGAGAATAAGACTCACTGCACATGTATATTAATGAAGTGCATGCACATAAATTCTCCAAAAAACCTTTATTATAAGAACCTCAGTCTCTACTATAGGGATAGATCCAACAATACAGGAAAATTCAGACTATCCACTGTTATCCTGTAAATAACTCAAAATGCCTTTAGGGCTAAGGCCCATGTAGCCAGCCGCAGCCAAAAAGCGTTGCAGGAAAAACCGCAGCGGAAATGCATTGCGGTTTTTCCCGTAGCGCTTTTCACAGAAAGTGCTTTCTGCTTCAAATATACCTATAGGGAAACCATTGGCGTTTCTGTAGGAATAATTCACATGCTGCAATTTCCAAAAATGCAATGGTGTTGGAAATTGCAGCATTTCCGCTGCGCGTATTTTTCTGCAATGTGTGAATGGGATTCACCCCGGCCTAATGGGAGCCTGTGTTCTACCTGTAGAGTAGCAAAATCTCACAACAGATAGGATAATGGGGAAGCTGCAATATTATTGATTCTGCACACACCTATAAAGCGAGAAGGTAAAGTATATTAGTTACTTTTTAAAGTACAGGCTCAGGCTGGGTTCATATCTGCCGCAGAAACCACCGAAAATTGGCAGAGAAAAAAGTTCTGCACGGAGGACTTCTGTCTCATGCCGATTTCAGTATAAAAAAACAGTGGACACCTGATGGACACCCAGCAGACCATATTATAGTCTATGGGATCTGTGGGTAACTACTGTTTTTGGGGGTTTTTTTTCAACTGTAATTTTTATTGAAAAGAATTTTTCAGAACAATAACAAATACATGGATAAGGGGAGAAAAAAAATCATGTCACATGGTACACAATAAATTCAAGTGCATATAGCAATCAATAGGTAATAAGGACAATGAACAAGACAATCAGACTAAAGACAGACACAAGAAGGGAAGAATCAGGGAAGGGGAAAGGATGAGGAAGGAGTGGGCAAGTAACCGCTGTTTTAGCGGACGGGCTCTCTGTCGTTCGGGTCCCGAGATCCCAGCACAAATGTGAACCTAGCCTCACTACTTCATCTATTAAAACCTATAACATTAAGTGTCCCAAAAACATAATCATCACCATATACTACACAGAGCAAAGTATAAAACTATCAAGGTATACAAAGAAGTCCTCCTTGGACTTTACATATTAAGCAATAGCCAAAAATTATGACCTAAAAACACACAAAATACGCTGCAAACAAACACCAAAGTGTTGGTCATAATTAAACAAATATATACTGCAAGAAAATATATCAACTTCCAAAACAGAGAGAATATATTAGCAATTTAACTAATAAGGCAAACTATAGCCCAAAAACACAAATAAATAACATCCAAAATGTCAGCATAGAACAATATATCAGACTCCTATTCCCAAACTGGAGATGAAATCACATAGTACTAATCTGGTGGCAACATACTGACCACCACCTATCACCATCAGCATTTTAGGTGTTTTTTATATTACAATTTGAGTCACCGGGGATGTCACTAATTACATTGTCCATTATGGAAAATGATATCTTTTTTGCCAATGCATTTTGTGTAACCTCCTGATATTCGTTTATTACTTATTTGTGTGTTTTTAGGTTGTTCTTCACTATTACTATAGTTTACATGAACCTCATTATTACATATTGATGTCAGCATAAAATACAAATCATGCACCGAGGTATTCCATAGATTCTGGACCCACCCAATGTGTATTAGAAAGATTTTACCTTCTTGTTTGTTTGAGTCCATGGCTGGCTTTCCCTGTTCAGAAGAATCACAGATCATCCTTTGACAGAGATACAGTCTCCTGTCCTCTGAAAGCAGCTCATGGGGCAGCAGTAACTATCATGTGAGTTCAATGATGTTTCAAGACGGCCAATGCCTGTTTTCATAAAAAGGATAAAGGGTTTATTGAAATTCTGGATGTAAAGAATGAAAATGTTGAACTCACATGCAGTGACATGCTATCTTATGCAACTGAGGTTTATCTGAATGGGACAGTAATCTATGGAAAAGAACACTGGATCCTCCTTGAAAACACATCTGCATATGTCCATCCTTCTATATTATAAGCTCCAATGCTTACTAATTCTGTGTTTGCTTCTGCTTGTCCATGCTATTATACTATATGAAAATCAATATATACACACATATATATATATATATATTTTTTATTTATTTATTTATTTATTTATTTATTTTATTTTTGCTATATCAGTTATTAAAACACATTGGTTCCATCCACAGACTTAGGCTATGTTCATATCTGTGTAGGTTTCATTGGAAGCCTCTATGCCAGATTCCATCAAAAATCAAAGACCAAAAAGTTCTGCATGCAGACCTCAAAATGGCAGACAACATTATGGATTACCTATGGACTCCAGAACAATCAGTGGGGTCCATTGGGGTCTGTCATATAACAGTTCCACCCCCCTCAGGGTTTCAATTTTTATGTTTCTATAACAAAAAAGAAAAATGGAAATCCTGACATAGATGTGAACCTAACCTTACTTATTAAGTCTACTGCAGAACTGAAATCAATATATTTAATGTGATACTAGTATATTATAAGGATGAAGTTCATATTGGGTGTCAAAATATGAAGATACATAAAGTAGGATTGTCACTTTGGACTTCAATACTGTTACTTAGTGTAGTATTGATACGATGTAGTATGCCTCACCATGTTTTGAGTGGCATAACATTTTTATTTTTCTGTCTACAGAGCTGGTTGAGGGCTTGTTTTTTAACAGGACAAGTTGTACTTGGCACCATTTTGGGGTACATATGACTTTTTAACTTTTTAACTCCATTTTTTGTGAGGCGAAATAGATAAAAACCCTTATTTATGGCTTTTGTTTTACAGTATTCCCCATGCAGGTTAAATAACGCTTTAGTTTTATTGCATGGCATAGCTCCCAACTGTCCCGCATCTGGCAGGACAGTCCTGATTTTACACTGCTGTCCCACGGTCCCGCATTGCTTACAGTTTGTCCCGCTATTCCCCTGAAGTGTTTTGCTGTTAACAAACTTTATTAGGGTAGGGTAAAGGCTAATTGGTAGATGCTAAATCGTAATGACTAAAGGACCTTTGATGACGTCATGAACATGTGATCAGACTCTTGTGTGGGCGGAGCTATTCTGGATACTGCGGGACACACTGTGATGTTACACAGAAAGCTGGGAACAGAGAGTGATCGAAGATAAGTAGGAGAGAAGAGAGCATGTGTAAGCAAGAGGGGGGAACTGGGAGCAGATGTAGGGGGCAGTTAAACTGAATGCAGATGTAGGGGGCAGTTAAACTGAAGGCAGATGAAGGGGCAATTAAACTGGGAGCAGATGAATGGGAAATTAAACTGAAGGCAGATTAAGGGGGCAATTGAACTGGTGGCAAATAAAGGGGACATTAAGCTGGTGGCAGATAAAGGGGGATATTAAATTGGCGGTAGATGGAGGGGGCAATTAAACTGGGGCAGATGAAGGGGGGCATTAAGCTGGTGACATGAAGGGGGAACATTAAATTGGTGGCAGATGAAGGGGGGCATGAAGTTGGTGGCAGATGAAGGGGGACATTAAACTGGGGCAGATGAAGGGGGGCATTAAGCTGGTGGCAGATGGAGGGGGACATTAAACTGAGGGGGCAGATGGAGGGTATCATTAAACTGGGGGCAACTGGAGGAGGACATTAAGCCGTGGGGGGTAGCTGGAGGGGGACATGTCTGCCGTTAGTTGCCCCCAGTTTAATGTCCCCCTCCAACTACACCCACTCTTTAATGTCACCCTCCAGCTGCCCCATAGTTTAATGTCCCCCGCCAACTACCCCCACTGTTTAATGTCAACCACCAGCTGCCCCATAGTTTAATGTCCCCCTCCAGCTGCCCTAGTTTAACGTCCCCCTCTAGTTTCCGCCAGTTTAAACTGGGGCACGAGGAGAGGGACTAAGTACTTAGTACTGTGGGGAAATTGGAGGGGACCATTATAATGTGGGGGCATATAATGTTAGGGTGACTGTAGGAGCATTATACTGTGTGGGGGCACATGGAAAAATAGATGAGAATGGGCGGAGTCAACATAGAAGTGGGTGGAGCTAAATTTGCCGCGTTGCGCATAGCGCGCCGCATATTTTGTCCCTCTTTCTGTCCTTTGAAAGTTGGGAGGTATGGTATGGGTTGTTATGGATGCTGCAATACCAAATATGTATTGGTTTTTAATACAAATTTGTATATAATAAAGCATTTTTATATTGTAAAAGGGCATTTTTATTTATATGAATATTTATTATTTATTTAACATTTTGGAATAGGGCAGCCCATCTATGCTGTATTCCGTTCTGGGCAACCCCACAAGCCTATACAAAATGGGTAGAAATCGAAAAGCTTTGGTTGGTGTCTATACACCCCGATGCTTTCTTGTGGTCCCCCTCTCCCCCCTCGCATCTCACTGCTCTATTGGGTCCCATCCTTTTCACTAGGGCGATCTGGAATACATACCATAAGCTTTTTCCCCTGGTCTCACAAAACTCCTCTATGATTTCCTTCCTCTACCACCCACTCCTCCTGGTGGGACTCACGGCTGCTATGGTGCGCCCCTGGCTTGTTTTGGAGCTCAGACCATTTGCTTATTTCACCTCTACTTTCCAACTACCGGCCTCTGCATGGTTTCATTACCAACAAATAGCTAATTTCTTGACTGCTCTCTATGGGGCCCTGTGGGTCTCCTCCCTACTGCCTTTGAGAGAATATGCCGAGCTGGCACCTCAACGAAAGGTCTTATTTCAGCCATATATAGACTTCTCCCCTTGCCAGAGGGGCGGACCCCCTCCTCCATAAATATATGTTGAAATGGAACAAGGTGCTTGGCAGACAGATCTCACCTGGTCAGTGACAGATTATATTGTCCTGTGTAGCCAAGTCCTCCTCCAAAATTTTAATGCATTGGTATCACACACCTGCTCTGTTACACATCCTCAACCCTGCAATCCCCCCCCCCCACCTCTTGGAGATGTCTCTCTGCCCTAGGTACACTACACCATATTTTCTGGGATTGTTCTATGATCTGTCCCTTCTGGACCAAGTTGAAGGAGTTGAGGGATGCCCTCTTTTTCAGGGTGTCCCCATGCACCCGGTCACTTACTGTATATACTTAATCTCCCTCCTAAGCATCTTGGGGAAAAAACTGCTAAACTATTTCTTTACCTATGCACTACTGCTAAAACTCTCATAGCCCTCCATTGGAAGAGCACCCATCCCCCTACGGGACCCATATGAAGAATGTTCGCAGCCTGGAATTGTTAACTGCTTCTATTAATGGGATACCTACTGTATCTTGCAAGGTCTCTAATACCCTCCCCACCTCCTTTCCTTTCGTGTTTCTCCCTGGTCATTTGTATCCCTACTCTGTGTTCATTGCTTCTTTGGAATGAATCATTGCCTGTTTCTATTGTTTTTGGTCTATGGTTTCTATTTGTATTTTTGTTTTTTAACAAAAATTACAGTTGAAAAAAATGAATATTCTGTATTAGAATGGAGGAGTCAGGGTCAGAGTTGGAGTCTGAAGTTTCCATATTTGTGACCTAACTGTGCAATCTGAGCTTCCACAATGCATCATTCTCCAGTAAGATGGAGCAAGCATAATTCTGAATGGAAAAGAACAAACCATTATGTAATTGAAAATTGGCACTAAATAAAAAAAACTAAGTATTTAGAAGGTTTCAGAGTGTTTTATGTAGAGTTTAACTATGTGATGTTATGTATTGCTGCTTCTAGTGAAGTTCTAACAATGAATGTAAATTGTATTTATGGGAAACACATACAGATCACAATCACTACAAGTCGTTCTTTATTAGCCCTACATAGCCAATGAGAAATATACAAGCAATTCTAATTACTATCGTAAACTATTGACTGTTCTTTTGTGCCGTAGCTTTTTTGACCTTTAAAAACAAATTCTCCCTCGCTACCTTCATGGCTGGCTGTAAACGAAGTCTTCTCTAATTTGTGATGTGTCCCTAGGACTTTCCTGGATAATTGCTTTGAGTTGGCTATTATCCAGTACATATATTTCTCCTTAACAGAGATTACAAATACGCTTCTGTCCTTTTAACTATATTGTAAAAGACTGATGGATTTCAAATGCAATGTATCAAACACTAAAGCAAATGTTGTGTTATATGTATATATGTATCAGCAAGCATCTTGTTTTCATATCGCCTTGGGCACAAGTTCAGTGTATACAGCAGTGGATTTGGCATCTCTGGGGCCCAAGCAGAGTTATGTCTTAAGGCCCTAATAATACTGCCCTCTTAGTGCCCAGTAGTGCACAGTATACTGCCTAAAGGTGTAAAATGAAGCTACTGAGGCGGAATCCGCCTCAAAATCCGCCTGAAAAAACGCCTCCCATTCATTTCAATGGGAGTCAGTAGTGTTTTTTTTTTTCCTCTAGCGTTTTTTTTCCGCTAGCGGAAAAAAAAAAGCGACACGACCTATCTTCAAACGGATTCCGCCTGGAAAAACCAATGGAATTCAATGTGAGGCAGAAAAAACGCAACGCAGTTTTTTGAAGCTGAGTTCCTAGGCCCACCCCAAAAGGGGTGTAAACTACATCCTACATCCGCGTCAAAAACCGCGTCAGGTCAAAAAGCGCGTCCCAAAACCATTTCCTAATTCCTGAAGCTGATTTTTTCTGCCTGCAAAAAACTCCGTGTGAACATACCCTAAGGCTTTTGGGACCAGTTACAACTGTACCCTCTGCACCCTCTCAAGTTAAGCACTTGATACTGCCCCTTTAGTGTCCCCACACTCAGTATATTTCTCCACACACTATGATACCATCTCAGTGACTCCAGACACATTATACTGCCCCCTTAGTGGTCCCCACAGTTGCTTATCACATAAGTCTTTCTCCACCACTCTGCCACTGCAATTCCTGGTAATTCATGGTCTAGTCTGGGGAACAGTGCCTTATGCCATAAGGCAATGGTGTTGCCATCAAGGAGTGGCTTCAGCAGCTTCTGCACTTTATGTCCAGAGGCTGACACTGGGAAGAGCAAGGAGAGGTGAGCATTAATTAATATTGGCCATTATCTATTGAAATAATACAAATGGATATGTCCAATAAAAAAAACCCTCCTGAACAGTAGCTAAGACAAATATGTTCTAGTACCGCCCTTAAAGATTCAGGGCAGTCCTGGCAAATTCAGGACTGTTGACATGCATGTGGTGAGCGGGGCGTGGCACTTCTGATTAATGGGTGTATGATGGGTGACACAGCCCCTGAATGTATAGGGACAAACAGTAAATGGCACCCTCTATTTTTTGCAGATATGAATGACAGTCAATGCGTGTCAATTACCTGTTAGCAACCTGGTTCTAACTCTACTACCAAGTGTCAGTAAAACTGTCTGCAGGATATCGGAAGACCAAATGAGGTGCCTGAACCACACGTTGGAAAACACAAGTTTGTAGTTGAATTTCGTACATTGATAAATTGAAATGGAATCAGTTCAATAATCCAAGGGATGGATCTTCTAGGAGGCAAAAAGAAAATAGAAGACGGCGGCACTACCTGAGCTTGGTGAATTCCAAACTGATATGTTTCAAATGAATTTTGTGGGTGTGCTTTCACCTGAGTTGTGCATCCATAAGTACCATTCTAGACTATATTTCAGTCACTCACAAGACATGGGAACTTCAAGTTTTAAGCCAGTGCTGTCGGCGTTAGTAGTCTATGCAGGCGGTTATTATGAAGCTATAAATGAATGCAGTTCAGTGGAAAGGTTGAGACAACTCTTGGTGGCATTGCATGAAGATTCCTGAGAAGAAAGAAAAACACCAGGTGACAAGATGATGGTATGCAAAAGTATTATTCCAAAAAAAAGTACAAGGTGTTCCAACACTGGACGCTGGTCCAGCATTGTGCCATTTTTAGAATAGAACTTTTGAGCGCTACCATCTTCCCGCCAGATGTTCTTCACTCTTCTGGGGAATCTTCAAGCAGTGCCTGTAAGACTTGCTAAGTGGCAGTGTCAAGCAGCAGATGCAAAGTAAATAAGATTTTAGAGTGTATGAAAACCTTGTATGACCAAACCTCAAATATGGAATTTGCTTTTGGGCTCCACATTCTAAAAAGAAAATAGGAGAGCTAACATGGATTTAAATGTGCACTACTAGATTATTAAAAAGGATAGAAGGTCTCTCTTATAATGACAGGTTAGGAAAATTGGGTTCCTAAGTGTGATGAACCGACCCCCAGTTGTATATCTTTCTTAGAAATGTATTTTTACTTGCTCAAATCAGTCCTCTTCCTACTTGTTGGAATGTTGTGCTTAAATTGGGTTTAAACTGTTGAACGATACGCTTCAGTGGTTTTATGTGTGTATCATGGGAGATGGCTTGCTATAGCCAGGCAGTTTTATTATCCCTGGCCAGAAGGCCACGGGGGGGGGGGGGGGGAGAGAAGGCCAGTGACCTTAAGTTCACCCACAGACACTCAACTCTCCCAGCACTGAGGAAGACATCCATCTTTCCGAAGGTTCTGAAAAGGAGAGAGAAGGGGGGTGCTCCCTGGGGAGCAGGTGTGGGGTAGGGCACTAGCCATATGCTGGGGGGAGACCTGGATTCTTCGTCATTCAGCAAAGAGGCAGCAAGGAGTTATCTTGGAGAAGATGTGAGGGCATTTCATGCTGTGGAATGCAGCATGGGCCTAGCATTGAGGCCTGAAGCCTTTCCCTTTGTTCTGGACAACATGTAGAAGACTTGTTTTCTGTAACTCACTAAGGATGCGCCCTAGGCCCAAAAACCTGTTGCGACCTAAAGAAACGGACTATGAGCCTGTGACGGTATTTTTTATCTTTTATTTCCCTTTTTATTTTGTGTGCTGTACTTTACCTTTATCCGTAATCTGCTTGTTACGGTGTGTGAGTGGGAGGTTAAGAAAGAAGGTTGATCGCAGGTGTGCCAAGCAGCTTGGCAAGGTAAGATCCTTCACACTAAGTTTGGAAAAAAATAACACAGTGGTGACCTGATTTACATGTACAAATACTGTATATACGTAGTAAGTACAAAGAATTGACACATGATTTACTCTGTCCAATAAGTGTACAAAGGACCAAGGGATAATCTTTTTGGATTGAGAATGGGCAGTTAAGGCATCTATATAGGAAAGGGTTCGTCACAGTTAGAGTAGTCACATCATGGAATGCCTTACCCCAGGATGTAGTAATAGCAGATGCTATGTCAGCATTTAATAAAAGAGCAATATGTATATCTAATAATATATGACATTGATGATTATAGTTATGTAGATTTGTAGAGCTGAAAAGATTCAAGGATTTTATCTGATTTAGGAGTTGGGAAGCAATATTTTCCACTAATATGGTGTAACTTGGGTCCGTCTCATTTTTGTCTTCCTCTCTGAATCAACTCTGTAGGATTATAAGTAAACTTGATGAACCTGCATCTTTTTTTCAACCTTATTATCTATGTACTGTAGCTTCCTTTCCACTGGACTCCATAAAAAAAACATAAAAATGGTTGATGTTTGGATGCATATTTCATCCCTGTAGAAATATTATAAAGGGGTTTTCTGGGATTGTAATATTGATGTATCTAGATAAGTTTTATCACTGTATCTGTACAATTTTATGGCTGAGGCACTGCATATAGGGCAAATACTTGCAGGCACTGTCAGTGGTGAACCTAGCCTCTCTGTTGCATGAGACCCCCACCCAATATATTGTCCCTTTTGAGACCCCCGCACATAACATTGCCCTCTTATTTTACGCCCCACACAGTATACTCTCCCCTTTTTGGCTCCCACAGAGTGATATGTTAACTTTAGAATTGACTTGAATTTTCCAAAAGTTTTGGCGTTTCATCACCCACAAAGCACTATTATACTCTGGAGTCTCCTAGGGGCCACCTCTTTGTGGCTTTCATCCTCTTCAGGCCTGTGATTCGGTCTGTGCGGTCACATGAGGCGTGCTGAGTTCCATGATTTCATAACGCTCATCGTTGATCCCAGGGCACATAATATCAGACACAGGACAGAAGAGGCCTAAAGAGGACACGGAGAAACTCCTGGACTCGCAGGAGAGGTGAGTATAACTGTTTGTTGTTTTTACTCACCTCCCCTGGTGCTGCACAAGTTCGGCTGCTACCTATTTGATTATTTCAACAGGTAATGGCCGATATTTTATTCATTGATCCCTACTCCTGATGCATCTGGCCTCTGCTTCTTCCTCCAGGGCAAAGATGCTGAAGAACACTGCAGTGCCCTATGAAGGAAGAAGCAGAGGTGAACTGGACAGGAGCAGGGATCAGTGAGTAAAATATTGGCCACTACTTGTTGGAATAAACTAAT
Organism: Leptodactylus fallax; assembly: GCA_947044405.1. Taxonomy (NCBI): domain Eukaryota; kingdom Metazoa; phylum Chordata; class Amphibia; order Anura; family Leptodactylidae; genus Leptodactylus; species Leptodactylus fallax. Next base: position 2,517,861 of record CAMRHE010000123.1, read on the forward strand.
AGATAAAAGCAGATTAAAAAAAAAATGCTGCCCTCATTTTATGCTGGGAGGCACCACCTGAAGCTGTTGCCTCAGGTCACCTCATGGCAGGTTCAGCCCTGGGCACTGTGTATTTAGGCACTCGATATCCCCTGGCACAAACACAGAACTCTATGTGCCAGATTTTCTAATAAAATACACCCAAATTGTGCCATAATTTGAGCCAATACACAGGTATATGTGCCTTACACCACATTTATTAATTGTTTTAGGCACTTTTAAGCTGGCGATATTGCAGAAATAGTTATAGTTTAAAATGGAATATCATGTACAAAAAAAGACTAGAAATATGATCACATTTATCTCTTCTAGCATCAGTCTCTGTAGTCTAAGTTTATTAGACAATATTAGTAAATCTGTCCCTATATCTATAGAAAACATAGGGCAGCTGCACATTTGCTAACATTGTAGCATATTGTTTTTTCTGACCAGAAATGACTATAATCATTCCCATACAACCTTATATATATATTTATGACACAAGTTCATTGCAATATTTTGGAATAAACTTAAATCAGGATAAAGAGTTAAACAACAAAAGGTTGTTTTCATTAAAATCTGACTAGCATATTCCCGCAGGCTGTCCTGATGGAGAATGAAGGTTAATAGTTCACTGCATACAGTCATACATATCTCATAATGATGAACCTTTTATATCACCCAGTTCAGGGCAGCTCAAGACTTCAGAAATGTTTAGTATCAATAATTCAATGCACAGGAAACTCCAAAACTCACAAAAAAGCAAATAGATTTATATATAAATATATAAATGTATCATGAAACAATTCAATAATACTATATAAAAGGTATCAAATTTGAAAGTCTGATTAATATATCTCTAGATAGATAAACAAACAGATCAAAGTGGCAGCACTTAATAAACACACTGGATATACACATTTTTGGAGTGCTGTCACTTTGATCTGTTTGTATAGTGGGAAGGAGCCGCCTCCCTTGGATTTGCACCCACTCTGTCCTTTGCTGTGCTGCATTGAATTTTTTGTTTCTAGATAGATAGATCTTGTAGATGGATGGATAGACAGATAGATAGATATATACAGTAGATAGATATTGTAGATGGATGGATGGATAGATAGATATTGTAGATAGATAGATAGATACTGTAGATGGATGGATAGATACATAGACAGACAGACAGACAGCTACTCTAGATGGATAGATAGATACAGTGACTTGCAAAAGTATTCATACCCCTTGAACTTTTTCACATTTTGTCACCAACCACAACCACAAACTTAAATGTATTTTATTGTGACTTTAAGTGATAGACCAGCACAAAGTGGCAGATAATTGTGAGGTAGAAGTAAAATGATACATGGTTTTCAAAATTTTAATCAAATAAAAATCTCAAAAGTGTGACGTGCAAAAGTATTCAGCCCCCCCTATATCAATACTTTTTAGATCCAACTTTCACTGCAATTACAACAGCAAATCTTTTTGGGGTATGTCTCTACTAGCTTTGCGTATCTAGAGACTGAGATTTTTGCCCATTCTTCTTTGCAAAATAGCTCAAGCTCAGTCAGATTGGATGGAGAACGTCTCTGAACAGCAATTTTCATGTCTTGCCACAGATGCTCAATGGCATTTAGGTCTGGCCTTTGACTGGGCCATTCTGACACATGAATATTCTTTGCTCTAAACCATTCCACTGTAGCTCTAGCTGTATGCTTAGGGTCATTGTTTTGCTGGAAGGTGAATCTCCTTCCCAGTCTCAAGTCTTTTGCAGCCTCCAACAAGTTTTTATTCCAGGATTGCCCTGCTGCAGAGCGGTTACCATAGCTGCCGTACCGGGTCTCCGCGGAGACCTGGAGTTAATGACCGTGGTCAGTGTCTACCCTGATCGCAGGCATTGTTCAGCGTGACCCCCTCTCCCACCCACCAAACTAGCAGAACCGCCGGACTTAATGCCCGCGATCAGAATGGACTCTGACCGCGGGCATTGCGTGATCTCCGTGCTGCCCCCCCCCCCCGCAATCCCCACGGCCGGTCCCCACCCCATATATCTGCTATACCAGGTCTCCTTGTACAGTTGAGACCCGCAGTTAATGCCCGCAATCAGAATCCGCTGATCGCGGGCATTGTTAAGTGTGCCAGTCCGTGACCCCCCCCCCTCTAAATCGACCCCCCAAAGCAGATAAACTATCCCCGGGGCCGGTGAGGACCGGCCCCGTACCTTTGAAGTTGCAGGCTGGCTCCCGTGGGTGAGATCGCAGGAGCCGACCTGTTCCTTTGACAGCCGGGAGCGTTATGAAGACTCCCAGGCCTGTCATAGGAATATTACTATTGCCTCAATAGTAATGTAGATAATCTCCCATAGACTGCAATAGGTTGTATTGCAGTCTATGGGATGATTGCAGGTTCAAGCCCCCCTAGGAGGGGTTAATAAAAAAAAAAAAAAAAGTTAAAAAATATAAAAAAACACAAAATAATAAGTTCAAGCCCCCTCCCACTTTCACTAGAATACATATAAAAATAAAATATTACTGTGACACACATACACATTAGGTATCCCTGTGTCCGAAAACTCCCGGTCTACAAACTTTAAATATTTTACCTTTATAGTGAATGCCGTAGCAAAAAAAAAAAAAAAGATCAAAAGTGCCGAACTGCTGTTTTTTCGCTGTTTCACGTCTGATAAAAGTTGAAATAAAAAGCGATCAAATGTGTGATTGTTCTTCATGGAAAAAATTAAGACCTACCCCGAAAATAAGCCCTAGCCCTTTTTTCAGAGCAAAAAATAATATAAGACCCTGTCTTATTTTCAGAGAAACACGGTAGTAATAACTATAGATTTTTTAATGTTCCTCTTGATCCTGTCAAACTTCCATATTTCCAGGGGCATGGGTACATGCTTTGACACATACATGCATTTCAGAGAAAGTACAAGCAATGCTCCCTCCTCTCTTCAGCCTTGCAGTGCTGGAGTCCTGGGTTCGAATCCAGCCAAGGACAACATCTGCAAGGAGTTTGTATGTTCTCTATGTGTTTGCATGGGTTTCCTCTGGGTAGTCTGGTTTCCTCCGAAATGCTGATAGGGAATTTTGGATTGTGCACCCTACTTGTTGACAATATTTCTGCGGAATATGATGGTGCCATATAAGTAAGCAAAATAAATCAGCCAGCATGTACAGGCTACACCTCACTTAGGGCTTCCACCACCCAGTGCTGTTCCATCATGAAAGGTTGTTCTTATCTCTGTTCCTGATGGGGGGGGGCCTTCAGCAAGGGGTGTTGAGGTGCTTATCTAATTGCTTTTCCCTCACTGCTTGGATCTGTATCAAGACATTTACCTTTTAATATTATAAATGCTTCTCATATTGGGCTTTGTATCTGAGAAGCAAAAGGAAAGCCTATCTTCAGTCTAAATGATATCCCTGCTTCTTTTATTGAGGATATAGCAGAATCTGTACTGTAGTCTACTGGGAATGCATTAGTAACAGAGCCTCAGTACAATGATGTGCATAGACCTATACATTTTGAACATCAGGGGGTGCTATTACAAGTAGATATGAGTTAGAAAAATTTATTGCAGGGCTTTCAAGGACCTTAAGGATTTATTGGGGCAGATTTATGAAAATAGTCGTAAATAAAAACGTCCATCGTTTCCCATAGCAACCAATCACAGAACAGCTTTAATTTCTTATAGTGCTTTAGAAAAATGAAAACTGTCCTGCAATTGGTCTTTGAAGTAATGAGGAGGGAGGGCTACTTACCTCTTTGGAGCAAAGGCAAAATCCTCATGGCTCCAAAGAGTTCATTTGCATATTGTCAAAAAAAAAAATCAATATCTTGGTATGGGAGACATCGATTCTCAACAGGAATATTTTCCAGCGGGGGACTAATTCCCTGTAATAGTTTATATTTGTTGTTCAAAGTACCAGTAACGGAGACTTAGTGTCAGTAAAGCTACTGCTACTGTTAGCTCACCACCTCCATGACTCGCTTAGTGAAATTTCGTAAGTCTCCAGGTCATGCTCTGCACATCAGTTTACATGTCGGGTACAGGCATCTTGTTCTCTGTGGCCTCCCACCGTTCTCTGTACTACCTCTGTACCCTGACTCCCTTATATATTGACTACAGCAATCTGGAACATGTAGTTTGGAGATTGAACTATCTATTGCAGCCCTGAAGATCTATTTTACAGATAAAATAAAATCTGAAAAGCCATTCTAACAATTTCTTATACACCCTAATATACTGTAAGTCTAACTTCATCGCTGCACACCTTCTGTCCAGAGTGACCCTTTAACCATTCAGATCAGCACAACATGAAATGAAAGATCACTATAAGCCTTCTCATTTTTACACATAGTTAATACCTCATATACTTAGCTCCCGTGTTTGCAGTATTACACAAAAATTTCAGGAGATACAACAAGTATAAATATCTGAAAACAATCTGCAAGGTAGTAGTGACCCTGCATTCTTCCCCCTATGTTAATGGTGATGGTCTGCTTGGTGATGTGTTGTTTTATGTGGGAGCCAGTTTGCTTTAGTGTTTTTATTCAAGTCATAGCTGGCAGTGAAGAAGTTGGAGAGATTGGTTTGGTTCGGGAGACGGACTTGCACGCTGGGATTCCAGCGTTTTGTAGCATACCATTTCCCTGCCAGTTTTGCTGTCATGAAGTTTTTCTGCTGCTAATAATCAAAATATGTCGGAAGCACATTTTGCATTTTTCTCTCAGGCTATGAGTGTGTACAATAACAAGCAGTCTGCCCTCCTCCCCTATACATTATAACTAGTTTTGTTTGTTTACATGTCATTCTGCCAGGAGTAACTGTACTATAGCAAACAAATAACTGATAAATGCCCAAGTGAGCATAAGATAGGAGATTCAAGAATACTGAATTGCAAATAAAGGGCAGATACATGCAGGTACCCACTTCATTCTTGCATCTACCATGCTCGCATGACATAGAAAAAAAGGAATCTATGAGCTCAGTCAGGAAAACTGCTTGCTTACGCTGAATAATATCCCATCTGTAATCACATGCACATAGAAGATTTTTCTTACATTGGAAGCTGTGAGATGTGCAGAATCTTTATACCTTTGTACATAGCAATGTTTGCAGACCTGTGTGAGGCTATGAGGCAAATCAGCCCCTCCAATCTATCTTCTCTATGTGAAGTGAACAGCCCTTCCCCTTCCACTCACTGTAAACCCATCTTGCATCTATGGAGATTAAACTAGCCTAGTAACAGGGAGTGAACTCTAGACTAGCTAGAAGGGAGACACCTAGTGGTAGGAACTTTAGAGAAGTTTTTCAGGCAAAAAGCAGCAACATTTTTAATTATAGTGTGTTACATTTTGGTCCAGAATCACATGCTCTATTAAATTAGACTAAGTTGTCTGAAAAGTTAATGACCATTACAAAAGAGTGCTGCTTTTGAAATAAAAGAAGCTAGTGTGGCACCAGATGATTGCGGTGGATTTGTAATAGATGATCACTGGTAGAAACCCTTCCTGGCTATACTTTGGCACATAAACATCCATCCAACAAATTTTGACTGTTTAAAATTTATAAGGTAGTGATGTAGCAAACACAGCTCCTGCTACTGATGTTTGGACATGTCCTCCTGTCTGTTATGTTTGTATCTCTTCTACCTGTGGCCTACAGGTTTCTGTAATTAATGTTTGACCTACGGCCTGCTATTCCTCTGCTACCTGTGGCCTTTGGATTTCTGTTATGAATGTTTGGCCAGCAGCCTAAAGGCTTCCACTATGTATGTATATCTGCTAGCTGTGGCCTATAGGCTTCTGTCATAAAAGTCTGGCCTGCTATGCCACTGCTACCTTTGACCTATTCTGCTGTGAATGTTTGGCTTATGGGCTTCAGTTATGTTAGTACCTCTGCTACCTGTGACCTTTGGACTTCTGTTACTAATGTTTGGCGTACAGGCTTTTGCTGTGGCATACAGGCTACCTATGGTCTATGGGCTCATGAAAGTTTGGCCTGTTATACCTCTGCTACCTGTGACCTACAGGCCTTCCATTATGTAGGTACTTCTGCTACCTGTTCTTACATACTGCGTTAGATTCCTGTTTTAGACCCGACCTTTGTTATATGGATGTTCTGGACTGTTTCTGATTTAGTTCCTCTGTTACCAGTACTGAACTCCTTTCTGTTTTTGCTCAGTGCATGTATTCTATCTACTCTGATTTTAGACTTTATTCACAGTGTTTGCCTGATTCTGTGGTACGCTGCACCATAGTCCCTCACCTTCCTTGATAGACTCTCTGTAGCGAAGTCCAGATCACTATATGGGGGTTAGAGGGTGACTACCTGAGAGTCTGCTAAGACAATGTCCTTAGAGCTGGCCCAAAGTCAAACCAGTTTGGCAGAAAAGTGGGTCCACAATCTGCTACTGTTACACTCATTTGTTTGTTAACTACTTCTTTAAGAGTGCTGCCATATGCATTTACCACTTATTGCCTGGGCGCACTTGTACTTTCCTATTTGAAGTAATGGAAAGTACAGGTGTAGCTCACAATTAGTGGTAAATGCATGTGGCCGCATCTGGCATTCAGCAGTAAAAGCATAAAACTCTTTCTTGCTCTGCGCCGTACTAATACGCCACACTGAGAATATACTTAACGCACAGTGCTGTCATAGTACAGTGCTGTAATGCTGATAGAATTATGATAGAATTGTGGGGGTTTTTTTTTAACATGGACCTCCAAAAAATGTTAATAAAAGCTGATCAAAACATTATATGAACTCCAAAATATTGCAAAATGAAAGTACAACCAGTCATGCAAAGTATAAGCCCTCACATAGCTATGTCGATAGAAAAATAAAAAATATATGAATTTTTGGAAGGCAGATAAGGAAAATATGAATAAAGTCGCCAAGCATTAACGTACAAAGTACCCTGCATCTTTAAAGGGTTAAAGGGGTTTCCAAGCAAATTATATGCTAAAGATAGGTCATCAATATCAGATTGGTGAGGGTCTGACACCAGGGACCCCTGCCGATCAGCTGTTCTCAGCAGCCACTATAGGGAGAACAGAGTCAGAAGCAGACAGCGGCTGTGCTGAATTACATTTTAGCTTCTACACAAGTGAATGGGAACTGAGCTACAGTAATTCAGAACAGCCACTACACAGAGAACAGAACCATCTGCTTCTGACTTTCCTTTCCATATAGTGGCTGCTGAGAACAGCTGATCAGTGTGGGTCCCGGGATCTGATATTGATGATTTATCCTAAAGATAAGTCAACAATATCCTTTGCCTAGAAAACCCCTTTAAGCAGGACAAAATATTATCAACCGCACATTATCCTGTGTAAGCGGAGATGTGTTGCCCACAATAAATGTAATACATTCCTCTTCCATTCACTTTGTAATGATCTATGTAATAAGACCTATGCAAACAAGCACTGATCTACCTTTTATCGTCAGTCGTCACTTGTCCTGACCCACATTTAGGCAGTAGGATAGAGATGTACTCTCTACTTAGTCACTACCATGATCGATCACTTTACTCCTGGACTGTGCTTTCAATTATTTGTGAGAAAAGGTTTGTCCTTTTTGTTTTAACTGGATCCTAGTAATCTATATCTGGGACGAACCAACAGAACTGATATCTAGATGGATCAGAAGGTATATGTCCTACATAATGTTTAGTAAAATCATTAGCATAACATTAAATTGACTAACATTATATTGAATGGGAACCTCTGATGCATTTGTTATCATCAGTTGTAATAAACAGTACAAGGCATTATGTGATTTTGTTTATACATTTCTTTTGCTACTCTTTTATTATAGCACATACATATTTAATATGCTCCCTACTCATCTCACTTCTTCATTATCTTCTCACTGTGTCCTTTTCATCTAGCCAAGTTAAAGCCTCATACTTCTGCTTAAGAATACTGCAGCCTACTGTTTGTCATATACGCATATATTTTGAAGCATTAAAGAGACAGGGTCACCCTAGGTGAATCAACCAGAATATAACAGGATCTTAAAAGGCAGTTCCCAAATTTAGCTTTACAATACCCTATGAATCCATTAGCTGTTTACAGCAGTTTATGGTGTCAGAACTGCTAATCTGTATCCGCCGTGATATCATCTGTATATAAAAGTCCCTGTCATTAGTTAGTTCAATAACAACACTTAATACATAATTTCAATAATAGCATTTAATATATATTTTTTTCTCTGTATTTACTATATTGTTTTGAGGAAATTGTTCAATATCAAATAAATAATGATATTATAAAAAGAATCCTAAAAAGGTTGCACCCACTAAGTGAAGGAAAAGTACACAGTTTAACTACTCAGACCCTATATATTGTAATGTTACGTATGTAATGTTCCATTGGTAATTTGGGTCAGTTATCAATTGTGAGGTTTCGCTAACTGAACATTGAGGTCACTTACCTCCTATAGTATGTAAGACTACATGAATCAAAGTCAAAGTGTTTAAGTGGATTGAAGGAAAGATGGAGATGATAATACTGAAATATTGTGATTTACAGCCAGGCAGCTATGCACATCCATGTAATAGATAGCAATATGCATGCAGCATTAGGGTTAATTGTATCATCTCCTTTTTCCAAATGCAGCTATTAACCTCTCCCAAAGGAAGAAAGCAGACAGGCGAGGAGACAATGCATGCAGTTCAGAGAAGATCCTCGGTAGTTTGGCATGAGTGCAAAAACTAACCCAGCTGTGCAGTGGTATTTATCCAAAGAACATTCTGTAACAACCATTATCCATGACCGGATAGATATAAAACTGACTGATCTAACTGTATACAAAAAATGAAGATTGTATGCGTATATATGTGTGTGAATGTGTGTATATATATATATATATATATATATATATATATATATATATTTGTTTATATTTTATATACACACTGTAATGTAAAGCATTTAGTTCACAAAACTCCACGTCATAATAATCCAGTTAATAAGATAAAAAATATTACAAATCATTGTTGCGAATAAAGATAAAATCAATGAAATATTAAAAGCAAAGTGATGAAGGGTCAACTCACCACCACAGGTCACTTCTGTGCGGTTTAAGGTGCGCCTGTGAGGACAGCTCTGTCTCAGCTGGAGGTGCATGTGAGAAGAGTGGAGGGACTGCAGCCCTCCTTCAGCTCAATGCTCCTGGGCTAGAACTGTCACTAGCTAGTCATTGGTTTTAGAGGCGAGAGGAACTAATGTACTCTTCTTCTTCTTGTTACATAACCTTCAGACTCAGCAATCAAAGCAGTGTGCTCACTTCAAGCAGAACACAGGCTCTGAACAAGGCTGCTCTGTCTTTCAGTCCCTAAAGTAAGCAGTCCTGGGAAAGTTAATGGCAACACATTAACACTTTATGGCAAATGATGCCATCTATGCTGCGATGCCATCTATCAAAGAGACAATATATTTATAAAATCATACAAATATGTCCCAGTGCACCCTCTCATACATACTACAATCACACATGTACCTGCTTAATATGAAGTACTATAGATATTGACTAGAAGAGTATTGAGGCATGCTAAACAGACTTACCCTGATAATTGAAGCTCCATACCTCCTCCTTGTTTATTGCTGCACTGCACCACACCTTTGCCCTCAGCAAGCACTTCAATGCACTGACCTGCAGAGCATCACCACACATATTCTGTATGTATCTAAACATATGTTCAGACTGGGGGCTGAGAACTACTTTTGTACAGGGACACATTTCTTATCACATAAGTACAAGTCAAGGACAGCCTAATTATTTCTGACATATGTCGTGATACAGAATCTGTACTTTTTGATTTATAATAGGATTGGGTTTGGCATGAGATGTTTTTGTAGATTTTCTGATACTAAACACTTATGACATTGTTTGAAATGACTAGTGTCATCACCTTTACACATGGCACCCTAAGTGGATTCCCAGAATGTCAAGAAGGTATCATGAACGGCTCTGCTGTGTGCCCAGAGACTGCACAATGCCACACACAGTCCCTATGGCCCACTATGGAAACATAGACAATCTGAGAATTGTTGGATACTGATAAAGGGGTTATCCAGTTCGTTTTTATTAATGTCCTGTCTTGAGGTCAGCTCATCAATGAGAGATCAGTGGGTGTCCAAGACCCAGGACCCTTGCTCATCAGCTGTTTGAAAGGGCTACCGTGGTCATGCATGTGCCGTGACCCCTTCACTTTTTACACTGCATGCCATAATGTTTCCTAGCAGCTGTGCAATGTAATTACAGTATCGCCTAATTCACTTCTATGGGACGAGGCTGTAATTATATTGCATGGCCATTATGAAACACATGGCATGTAATGTAAAGAGAGAAGAGGTAGCAGCACTCGCAGACCACTGCAGCCCCTTCAAATAGTTGATCAGCAAGGGTACCGGGTGCCAACTCATGATCTCTTATTGATGATCCTCAGGATAGGTCAGCAAAAAAAAAAAAAAAAAAAAAATTGGAAGACACCTTAAAAGGGGTTGTCTCAAGAATGAAATGTATCACCGGTTCATAGGACAGGTGATATGTGTCTGAGCCCTGGATTTACCACTGCTGGGCCATGCAGAATTTCCAATCAGCACTTGGCTATCCCAGCTGTCCCATAGAGCTTGAATAGAGAGGTAGCGCACATGCGTGACTGCCACTCTATGTAGACACTGGATAGGGCACTCACGATGAATAGTGCCAGCATTGGATAGGTGACACAATTATAATCTTGGGACAACACCTCTAATAATTTATGATCATTGTTTCTATGGGAGAATACCACTATAATACAGAACCCAATAAAGCATGGCGCAATTTTTTTTGTTGAATTCTGTATAAAAAGGAATTATATGGAGATGTATTATGGCACCATAGGCATGTATCTGTCTCATATTATAGCTCCCATACAACCTGGAGTTTGTACAGGTCTGTAAATTTTACTAGAAAAAATGCTACATTTGGTATCCCGAATAACATGCTGTCCATAGTTATTATCATTCTACATGAATCCCATAAGATGTATCCAGAACGCGGCTAAAAATATATTACAGATTTCTTTTTTTAAAGACCTTAAGATTATTTTGGAGTGCTCATATACTGTATGCTGTGTTATCTTTAGATCCAATTGTGTATTCTACAGAAATAGATATGATTTCTCCGTGTTCCCTGCTGCTTATTACCAATGATTACTTCAGTGGTTTTCAGGTGCTAGGAGGAAATCTAATTCCATAGGTTTTTCCGTTTTCACGTTTCTCATGTTCTTTTACTGTTTCCTGGGCTGCCTCTATAACAAGAGATGAATGAATAGTGACATATCTCAGGTTGCTTATTAAAGTCCATCTGATGGGAGAAGAACCCAGTGACGTCTAATGTGCGTTTTTAGACACTGAAACCGTTTCAAATGACAAGAGGTTCCTCAAACCCTTCATTAAAAGGGAAAAAATCAATAGGAGATCCATAAATTCTACGGAATAGATGAAATAATCTGCTTTCTGTAGTGGCCATATTAATGGATACTGTTCTTAATGAGGAGGATGTCTACTTTATTAATGAGGAAAGAAATGGACTATACATTATTGACATCTGGTCACAGTTTGACTAAGCTGAGCTTGATATATATGTTTATCAATAGAAATTCCAACACAAATGATCCTTGCTGACATAGGTTACAATCTATGTGGGTGTACAGGTTCTGATCAGTACAGTCTTGATATGGTTGCTGAAATTATGCTCTCATACTTTACTTACCAGTCAAACTTGTGCATAAAAAGTTAAATCTATAAAAAGTTTAAATTGTGATTTTTCAACAAACCAAAAAATTGAGGAAATAGGGGTCAGTTTATGTGACTTTTCACATTGGAGGACCAACCTATCCTGTCCTGCATTGCATTCCCTTAGATTTGAGTGTTCACTTTGTAATGCTCAATTTCCCCTGGGGTATTGCTGCAAGAAAATGTAATACTGACAGGTATCCCCACAGATAACAGATACCGATGGAGGTACCAGTGGGACACTTTGTGATCAACCTACTGTCAAGAAAGCCTACTACTGACGTGCCCAAAATGGAGAAACTAGGAAACATCGTGCTTGTGGTCACAGAGAAGTCCTGTGGTGAACAACATCTTATGCCTGAGCTATGCAGTGGCCGCAGCCACATGTGACATGACGTACATTTGTAAGATTACTAGATGGGCATGTGACCCCAGTAGAGGTTTATTGTAAAAATGACATTGAAGCAACCTTGTGATGATCACAAAAAAACCCAAAAATGTCTAATGCTTATATGTTTTGCCACAAGAAATTATTGTGGTTGTGTCATAGTCAATGTAGTCCTATGTAAAGAATCTGTGTGAAAGGCAAATCCCAGCAACAATTCCAATAAGAAGTTAACCCCTTAGTGACCGGCCTGCTTTGGTTTTTAATGACCAAGCCATTTTTTGCATTTTTCCAGTATTGCCATGACATCAGGAGCCATAACTTTTTTATTTTTCTGTTAGTCTAACTGTAAAAGGGCTTGTTATTTTGAAGGACATGTTGAAGTGTTTAATATCACCATTTTGGGGTACATATATCTCACGGACTACATTTTATTAACCGTTTCTTGAAAGGAATAGAAAAAAACAGCAGTTCCACTATTGTCAATTTAAACTACACATTTTGAGAGTCTCACCGTGCAGCTTAAATAACTTGATAAATATATTCTCTGGGTCAATACTATGACATCAATACCAATTTTATATAGTTTATTTTAAGTTTAACTACTTTTACAAAGTAAAACTTAATGTTGTTCCTTTGCCTCGCCACTTTCCTAGGAAGCCCTCTCCTTCTAAAACTATTTTGATGCTGCAGTTGCTATTAACCACGGCATCTAATGGGTTAATAGTCTCTTCCCTATCACTTCCCAGTGCAGTGTCTGTACTTGTTGGTGGGTAGTAACAGTGGGAAAGAGGAGACGCCCCCCGCAGGGAAGTGTAGTAGCTTTGGTTAAAGGGTGGGTGGTCTGAGTTGCAACACCTGCACCAAAAAATGTGGAGCACTGACGGAGGGTTTTCGGTACTCCTATGGTCCGCTATCTGGACTTTCATGAGAAAGGCATTAGGAAGTTGTTGCAAATGAGGGCTCGAGAGCACTTAGATATTTTTATTTTTGGCTGGAACTGCAGCTAAAGAATATGATCATACAATGGTTGGGAGCTAAAGACTGAGAGTAATGTGGCTGTTACCTTGCTATGGGAAGCAGTACATCATTATTTCTATAATAGTGCCTCCATGTCACCTCTATAGTTAGTTATTTTGAAGTTACTTTAGTTAAGTTTGGATCCATAGAAGGGAGTGTTGCTACCATATCCATAGTATATGCCAAAAATGTATGATTGATGCCAGTCTTTCATCTCCACTAGACCTTGTGATACAGAGATCTTGGAACTCCTGTACTGAAGATAGCTGTAGGTCCCAGTGGGCACAATGGGGCAGATTTATTAAAGGCGTAACTAAACTTTCAAACATTTTTTTTATTTTCTGGCAGTATCTGTGTCAGCAATAAATTTTGTAATATACTTTATTAACAAATGTTGACTCCTTTCTGAGAAATCCTTAGCTTCTTTAATCTTTCAATTTTTTTCTCTATTAAGATCTGTACCCTACTTCTCACTGTGTACGGACTTGTAGGTGTAATGAAAATGAGGGTGGGGGGAAAGTCATTTCAAACAGCCTCGGCCTCCCCATAAATCAGCCAAGTGTGCCAGAATAGAAATCTACGTCTATTTGGAACTGGCATAGATTTCCTGTATAACAAAGATGAACACACACATATAAACAATATACACATTATGTACACAAAAATATGCAAATACACATACATAAGTGTATATTCACATAGATAAACACGCGATTGTTTATGGACTTGCCCGTGGACATTCTTGGAACACCCATTTGTCTACATCTCCTAAATTCCCATCACAGTATAGAAACAGTGCAGAGAAAACAATGTACATCAGTGAGTTTTTACCTCTTTGGTTGCTTCCTATTAAACTTCATAGACTTAGGTACTGCTTTTAAATGTCATCTTGCGACAATTTCCCTTTACTATAGAGAATATATGTCTCCCTGTCTATTGTCAGACAAAATTGTTGCCAGTGTTATTTTCAGCAAGTTAAGCCATAATTGTGTCATCCCGTGTTCTTGTCTTCTTTAGACTCCTGCAACTGACATGGACTCCTGGGAACCTGATAATTTGGCTTGTTGTAGCAAAACATAGTACTCATAAATTATACACAGCACTAACAAAAACTATCTATGTTTCTGCAATGTGCAAATGTGCTACCGATGGTAAAATGTATTTCAGTGGCATAATTAAAGGGCTAGATGTTTTTTTATAATCATAAAAATGGGCCCCAAAATCTATTAAATATAAAATAAACATTAATTGCCTCTTTTTTAACCCAAGTAATCCAGCGCTGAAACTCTGGCGAACCCCTGGTCTTTGTTTACCAGTGACTCAGCGATGGCATGCCATACTTACAGGCATTGGGATTCCCAGAGCTGATGATGCCATTAAGTATGGCACAATATGACTGAGCCACTGATTGGCTGTGGCAGTCATGTGATGGCCGCTTGTAAAGAATGGGTGGCTGCCACCAAAGCTTTAGCACTGGATTACCTGGGATGCCGTGAGCCCAGAGACAAAACTCAGAACAGGTCCTATTCATGTCTATTTTGCGGTCCGGGCTCATTAATTGAAAAGTTTGAGTCTGTGGAGGTCATGGATCCAAGTGCCGTCCGTCCTCATGGACCTGTACACGCATATGATCATGTGTATATACATGAACCTTACAGTTTTGAAAAGCATAGAAAAAGTTTTTTCAATGACTTTTCATTGGCTTCTGTGATAAGATATTACTCTGTAGCAGTTTAACCAATTGCAGAATTTGAGTTAACTATGCTACATCTGTATATAGACTTGGTCTTTACACATATTTTTACAAAGATTACCAATTGAGAACTAAGTAGACACCATTTTCTAACACTGTAGATCCTCTTATTGTATACATTTCAGATAAATTGTATAAAGAAGCAGAGCTTTTACCTGTAAATACACACACACAAATTACATTTTCATTCAGCTAGAACATCCCCCTGGTCTCAGGAAAGGTCTTCATGAGGCACTTGTAGAGCAAAACAGTCATTGGAATAAAAGTATGTTGGATTATATGGGTCAGTACAATACTACTTATCTGAGCATCAACAGATTAAACTACAGAGAAGGTCAGCAGTGCGGTATTTCCTTTTTATGTATACAGTGTGCTGAAATAAGGGTAGACTATTTGGTTAATATTTGGTTGATTTATTACTGTCTGATGAAAAGATATTCCACAGGACATTTCACTAGGTTCACACTAGCCTTGGCCTATCTGTTGTTCTGGTTCATTGGACACAAATGGAGCCCGGTGGACCCCATTAAACTATAATGGGATATATCAGGTTGTCTGTTCTTTTTTACTGAAACTGCCGACCAAAAAAAGTCAGATTTGCAGCACTTTTTCGTCTGGCAATTTTCAATACACATGCAGATGTGAACATAGCCTTAACTCTCCTTCAGACAGATTTCTTCTTTCAGGAGGAGAGCTAATTTTGCAATCAATTAACTAAAAAAAAACTTTTCCTAGCAAAACTATATATACACCTATATACCTAGTCTCTCTGAGTTGTCCTATTGTATAAAGTCTTTTGTTTCTACAATGAAGATTCTAATAATAAAATGTTGCCAATTCACCTCCAACCAAATCTTCCATCAAAACAAATTCTTTCTCTGGATACTCTTATGTTTGTCTTGCTGGGTGTCAAAATCACCAAATCATGAAAAGCAACATATATACAGACGCAGGAAGGTTTACCTTGACACCTAAAGGGTTAAACTACACCGTGGCACAGAACTTTAACTGAATTTATTCAATGGCTTTCCAATGGCTTTTGTTGCATTCTATGATAGGATATCATGCTGCAGCAAGTTATCAGTATCAAGTTAAACTTATCAAGTAAATCTGTATGATATAGTTATAAAGAATTGTCTACTTATCATTGATATATCATCCATGGAGCCAGTTTTGTGTTTTATTTAGAAATTTTAAGTGCCTTTTTTTCCTTAATATAAAATACCATAATAAACTATAAATATGTCTGTCATACATAAAAAGTTATCACCTTGTAGTCTGTAATATAATAAATGATTTTAGGAGGCATCTTAAGAATTTAGTGACTGGATATCTTGCTTCATGTCTTAAGCTTGATTCAGACAAATGATTTTTTTCACACCCATCATATGGCGGCACTTGAATTGAGATATTCACATGACCGACAAAGTCAAAGATGCAAAATGGCCGTGCGTCTATAGATCAGACTTTTAAAAACCGTTAATGGTTAAATGATCCAAGAAGATCTGTAAGGAATAGAAGTTGATGATAAGATGTTCCATTCACTGTCAATCTAGTATAATTTACATTTTCAGCCTTAACTTCAGTCCAGGTGCTGCTTTATAATGAAACGATCCTTTCCACTGCAGCCCATCGGCATCCACATATTCACCTTCTCCTATCATCCTGTGAAGGTAGAAGAGTCTGGGTGAGGCTTGATTCTCTCTGACACGTACTTCATGCATGAAATGCTCTAATTTACTGCCCTAGATGTCTATTTCTACTACAGATGATTGTTCTGCTGAGCAGGATCACATGTGACAGACACTGCACACTCACATTCTTACTTAGAATGCTATTTAATTAGAAAGATAATTGAGTTTTATTTTAAAGTTATCCATTTTCTTAGTAACATTCGTTCTACAAATACAATCTTTGATATATATGAAAAAGCTTGTGTGAAAGATCCCCCGTGCGCCAAACCGCTTTGGCCACACCCTGAGTCCTCTTTCATATAAAAACCACACTCACCGCCAGTGAGTGTCGGGTTCACAAGATAAATACAAGACAAGCCTTCTAAATTTTATATATTTATTAACCCCTAAATGGGTCGGTATTAAAATCTAACATATACAGTTCAGAACAGATATGCAGATATATGCAAGCATTAACAGTTACTAGTTACAAGATACAGTACAAATAAAATAAAAGGGATTAAAGGTGAAATAATTACTTTACCACACATGTCCTTGATGTGGTTCTATAGTCCAACACTCACACATGGCATGTGTGAGTCACCAGTGGAGGCTTTTTAGCATGTAGCATTAATACGATAATCCAGCCTGCATGCTCTCCTCACAGTCTCTCAGCATTAGTCCAATAGTCTCATCACAAAAAATCTCTCTCAGTCTCTTGTAGTCTGTGATGGTCTGTCTCAACTCCATAGCATGATCTCCATAGCCTCAACTCTATAGCATAATCTCCTCCCACTGACTCTTACCTCATCTTTCATACCCTTTATGCCACCTCCCAGAATGAGGTCACCGGCGGCAGCTGGTCTCATAGAATAATCCACTCAAGTCCAGATCTTTTGTATGTAGATGAGACCAAATGACCTGATACAATGTTATCAGCCATATCTGGTCAACCAGTGCAGCTGGACAATGCATGTTTGTTTGATCAGCCAGGACTGTGTATGAATTCAATGGAGCCCTATTGTTCCAGCCCGGCCACTACTGCCAATATACACCTAGGCTCATAGCTGCGCACAGTATGAATAAATGGAACTAGAGAGAAATACGCTACCCAGAGACCAAAATACATCTCTGAGTTATGGCCATATTTAGGCAGAATCATCACAGCTTGGTTTTTAGCTTCCAGTTTAGAACACACATTTGCTCTGTGGGATTTTATGTAGAAAGCCAAAAAGTGAAAACTAAGTTTTAGCTGGAAATTTGACCATCAACCTGCCCCGTTTCTGCGCCAAGTCCTGCCCTCAGCCCTGCTTAATGTATAATAATGATATCATGGGTAACTATAGTCAGACATGGGCAGCTCTCCATAGTCAGGGCCAACCTCTCTGGCAGAGAAGACTCAATAGAAAGGTTTGCAAGTCAGATGTTAAGCCAAAATTGTGTTTTCATTTTTTTGTTGATAGGGGCTTAGGGGCATTGTGCATATCCTTTGTTATTCCTCCTGGAAATAATCTTAAAGCTAATGTGATATATAGCCAGTATAGCTTAACCATTGATCCAATATAAATCAATGAAATCATAATAGCACAGGATCAAATAATAATAATAATATTTGCTCCAATGCAATTGTGACTTCCTCCTGGAAATATATGCATAAACCGATAACTGAGCAGTACCATTTCCCTTGACAATAGGGTGTGGTCCCATAAAAGTCTGATACTTTCTTCTCAATGCTGGAAGTAACAGATTAGACTGTAAAAGAACATTACTGACAAAGAAAAAAATGGCAATGCCCAGTTTTCCATTAAGTCATATATTACCATGAGGAATGACAGAGGGAATTGTAGGTAACAATGATCCAATATTGTTATTTCATGGGTAATAAAACATCTCCAGACAAGACACTATGTGTCACTATACTCATATACAAAGCAAAAAATAGATTTTGATCATAAAACCTGTGATACTACTTACTATTATTAGTAGCCTAGAGTAGACAATAGTAATATTGCATAGCAGGAGTTTGTGTTTATCAGTATCTCAGTTCTATCCATGCTTCCCGCTGTCTTCAAAAATACATATAAGTTTGTAAAATTTTGCATAATCATTGACATCACTGACTTGCTTACATAAGTAGTTATTTGATAAGATATCTTGAACTTGTGATGTCAATAGAGTATATGTTGCCTAAGGCAAAGTGTAGATTAAGACAGAGGCATCCACATTATCTACACCAATGACTGCTGGACAATATCCCACCTGAGCACAGCCTTGTCTAGAGCATCCCATTAAGACTAAAGCCCTGGTCATGAAATTACAGGCAGTAGTTGTGCGTCCAGAATCAGACTGACAGGGCTGTTTGAATTGTTGCTACCATATGTCGGTCTTCTTGTTCTCATCCTTATTAGGAGGACTGACTGTCTAGCTGGCTATTATAATTATATGTCATTTAGGAGACTAAAACAAAGAATTATAGCAGATAATACAACTTGCTGATATTCTACCCTGCAGTCTTTTAACAGGAGAGTAGGCTAACCACAAGGTAAGCACAGGAACAACATCTCCTTAGAGCTGCCCATGATACTATGCTCACTCATACACCCATAATAATTACATAATCTCTATGTAGTGTTTTTCTGGGTATAGAAACAGAGTCTAATCATTTAGGCTTACAGTGGGGAAAAAAAAGTATTTAGTCAGCCACCAATTGTGCAAGTTCTCCCACTTAAAAAGATGAGGCCGGCCTGTAATTGACATCATAGGTAGACCTCAACTATGAGAGACAAAATGAGAAAACATATCTAGAAAATCACATTGTCTAATTTTTTAAGAATGTATTTGCAAATTATGGTGGAAAATAAGTATTTGGTCACCTACAAACAAGCAAGATTTCTGGCTCTCACAGACCTGTAACTTCTTCTTTAAGAGGCTCCTCTGTCCTCCACTCATTACCTGTAGTAATGGCTCCTGTTTGACATTGTTATCAGTATAAAAGGACACCTGTCCACAACCTCAAACAGTCACACTCCAAACTCCACTATGGTGAAGACCAAAGAGCTGTGGAAGGACACCAGAAACAAAATTGTAGACCTGCACCAGGCTGGGAAGACTGAATCTGCAATAGGCAAGCAGCTTGGTGTGAAGAAATCAACTGTGGGAGCAATAATTAGAAAATGGAAGACATACAAGACCACTGATAATCTCCCTCCATCGGGGCTCCACGCAAGATCTCACCCCGTGGGGTCAAAATGATCACAAAAACGGTGACTGGCAAAAATCCCAGCACCACACGGAGGGACCTAGTGAATGACCTGCAGAAAGCTGGGACTATCGTAACAAAGGCTACCGTCAGTAACACACTACACCGCCAGGGACTCAGATCCTGCAGTGCCAGACGTGTCCCCCTGCTTAGCCAGTACATATCCAGGCCTGTCTGAAGTTTGCTAGAGAGCATTTGGATGTTCCAGAAGAGTATTGGGAGAATGTCATATGGTCAGATGAAACCAAAGTATAACTGTTTGGTAGAAACACAACTCGTCGTGTTTGGAGGAGAGTGAATGCTGAGTTGCATCCAAAGAACACCATACCTACTGTGAAGCATGGGGGTGGCAACATCATGCTTTGGGGCTGTTTCTCTGCAAAGGGACCCAGACGACTGATCCATGTACATGAAAGAATGAATGGGGCCATGTATCGTGAGATTTTGAGTGCAAACCTCCTTCCATCAGCAAGGGCATTGAAGATGAAACGTGGCTGGGTCTTTCAGCATGACAATGATCCCAAGCACACCGCCAGGGCAACGAAGGAGTGGCTTTGTAAGAAGCATTTCAAGGTCCTGGAGTGGCCTAGCCAGTCTCCAGATCTCTACCCCATAGAAAACCTTTGGAGGGAGTTGAAAGTCCGTGTTGCCCAGCGACAGCCCCAAAACATCACTGCTCTAGAGGAGATCTGCATGGAGGAATGGGCCAACATACCAGCAACAGTGTGTGCCAACCTTGTGAAGACTTACAGAAAACATTTGACCTCTGTCATTGCCAACAAAGAATATATAACAAAGTACTGAAATGAACTTTTGTTATTGACCAAATACTTATTTTCCACCATAATTTGCAAATAAATTCTTTAAGAATCAGACAATGTGATTTTCTGGATTTGTTTTCTCATTTTGTCTCTCATAGTTGAGGTCTACCTATGATGTCAATTACAGGCCGGCCTCATCTTTTTAAGTGGGAGAACTTGCACAATTGGTGGCTGACTAAATACTTTTTTTTCCCCACTGTATGTAAAATGAGGGATACTATGCTGGGAACCAGATTTGGCAATTAATAGGTAACATCTATTTTCCTGGGCTTCTAAGGGTACTGCCCATTAATACCTGAGTAGTCAGACAAGCTCACTACACATGTAGTAAACTTAGTATATATAATAATTACCGTACGAACATATATTCACAAGCACACATGAGCATACCGTCCTGAAAATACATTTTGGAAAATAGAAAAAGTTTTCCTGGCTTAAGGGGAGTCTTTCAGGTCAATGATAGTGCCATTTAGGGGCCTTTAATATGAGAAGAAACATACTGGTCGCCAACTGTCAAAGCAATTCAGAGATAATCATCACTTTATGGACATGCAAATCAGCTTGCAAGTTCCATGGGGTTGGGCCAGATTCACTGGAGACAACTGCAAGTGCATTGTCTCTCTTTTGGAATTGCCACCCAATGCCGCACCATAAGCCATGATTGTCTTTTTAACCAATGCCTGCATCATGACTGTCTGTACACAAACCAGGCCTGCATCCAATGCACTTTCAGACTGATAGGCATATCCATAAAAAATGATTATCTCTGCACTGTTTCATCACTTTGTGGCCAGAACTATATTTTTCTGCTCTTATCAAAGGTCCCTACATGACACTTTTACTCATTTGCAAGGCATTTAGGACTTGACAGGCTGGCTTTAAATTCATTGGACCTTCACCACTACTGTCTTCTAGACATAAAAATGTATTCCATATAAAGTGTTTGCATAGGGGCCAGGTAAGCACGTGTGATATCATAAATGTGTTTTGAGTCAAATGAGCAGATGTGATATCACAAGGTTTTCAGTCAGTTGAGTTCACAAGTGTTTACATTAGGTAAGCTGAAGTAACAATCATCAGAGCGTTTCAGTCAGGTATGTTACTGTGACATCACAAGTGGTTTCCAACAGACAAGCTGCAGCAACATCACAAGTGGTAAGATAATCTGTGGTGACATACAGTAACTGTTTTCCTATCAGGTAAGTTGCTGTGAGATCACAATTGTACTTACCACTGATAAACTGCTGTGACATCACAAATTGTACTTACCAGAGATAAGCTAATGTGATATCACAATTGTACTTATCAGAGATAAGCTAATGTGATATCACAATTGTATTTGCCACTGATAAACTGCTGTGATATCACAATTGTACTTACCACTGATAAACTGCTGTGAGATCACAATTGTACTTACCACTGATAAGCTGCTGTGACATCACTATTGCACTTACTACAGATAAGCTGCTATGACATCACAATTGCACTTATCACAGACAAGCTGCTGTGATATCACAATTGTACTTACCACAGATAGGCTGCTGTGATATCACAATTGTATTTAACCACAGATAAGCTGCTGTGATATCACAATTGTACTTACCACAGATAAGCTGCTGTGATATCACAATTGCACTTACCACAGATAGGCTGCTGTGATATCACCATTGTATTTACCACTGATAAGCTGTTGTGACATCACAATTGTACTTACCACTGATAAGCTGCTGTGACATCACAATTGTACTTACCAGAGATAAGCTAATGTGATATCACAATTGTATTTACCACTGACAAACTGCTGTGATATCACAATTGTACTTACCACTGATAAACTGCTGTGATATCACAATTGTACTTACCACAGATAGGCTGCTGTGATATCACAATTGTATTTAACCACAAATAAGTTGCTGTGACATCACAATTGCACTCACCACAGATAAGCTGCTGTGATATCACAATTGTATTTATCACAGATAGGCTGCTGTGATATCACCATTGTATTTACCACTGATAAGCTGTTGTGACATCACAATTGTACTTACCACTGATAAGCTGCTGTGACATCACAATTTAGAGATAACGCTTAAAACAAAA
This sequence comes from Leptodactylus fallax, assembly GCA_947044405.1. Classification (NCBI taxonomy): domain Eukaryota; kingdom Metazoa; phylum Chordata; class Amphibia; order Anura; family Leptodactylidae; genus Leptodactylus; species Leptodactylus fallax. Next base: position 2,540,674 of record CAMRHE010000123.1, read on the forward strand.
ACAACAGGCTGCTTGATACACCATTGTACTTACCACTGATAAGCTGTTGTGACATCACAATTGTACTTACCACTGATAAGCTGCTGTGACATCACAATTGTACTTACCAGAGATAAGCTAATGTGATATCACAATTGTATTTACCACTGACAAACTGCTGTGATATCACAATTGTACTTACCACTGATAAACTGCTGTGATATCACAATTGTACTTACCACAGATAGGCTGCTGTGATATCACAATTGTATTTAACCACAGATAAGTTGCTGTGACATCACAATTGCACTTACCACAGATAAGCTGCTGTGATATCACAATTGTATTTATCACAGATAGGCTGCTGTGATATCACCATTGTATTTACCACTGATAAGCTGTTGTGACATCACAATTGTACTTACCACTGATAAGCTGCTGTGACATCACAATTGTACTTACCAGAGATAAGCTAATGTGATATCACAATTGTATTTACCACTGACAAACTGCTGTGATATCACAATTGTACTTACCACTGATAAACTGCTGTGATATCACAATTGTACTTAACACTGATAAACGCAAAAAACACAAACTGCTGTGACATCACTATTGCACTTACTACTGATAAGCTGCTATGACATCACAATTGCACTTATCACAGACAACCAAAACAAAACTTACCAAAAAGGCTGCTGTGATATCACAATTGTACTTAACCACAGATAGGCTGCTGTGACACCACAATAGCACCCGCAGATAAGCTGCTGTGATATCACAATTGTATTTAACCACAGATAAGCTGCTGTGACATCACAATTGTACTTACCAGAGATAAACTAATGTGATATCACAATTGTACTTAACCAGAGATAAGCTAATGTGATATCACAATTGTATTTGCCACTGATAAACTGCTGTGATATCACAATTGTACTTACCACTGATAAGCTGCTGTGACATCACAATTGTACTTACCAGAGATATGCTAATGTGATATCACAATTGTATTTACCACAGATAAGCTGCTGTGATATCACAATTGTACTTACCAGAGATAAGCTAATGTGATATCACAATTGTATTTACCACAGAAAAACTGCTGTGATATCACAATTGTACTTACCACTGATAAGCTGCTGTGACATCACAATTGTACTTACCAGAGATATGCTAATGTGATATCACAATGGTATTTACCACAGATAAGCTGCTGTGATATCACAATTGTACTTACCAGAGATAAGCTAATGTGATATCACAATTGTATTTACCACAGAAAAAACTGCTGTGATATCACAATTGTACTTACCACTGATAAGCTGCTGTGATATCACAAATGTATTTAACCACAGATAAGCTGCTGTGAGATCACAATTGTACTTACCACAGATAAGTTGCTGTGATATTACAAATGTATTTAACCAAAGATAAGCTGCTGTGAGATCACAATTGTACTGTACCACTGACAAGCTGCTGTGAGATCACAAGTATATTTTAGCTAGCTGCTGTGACATCACAAGTGAATTTTAGTCTGGTATGCAATTGTGATATCGCAAAAGGGGTAGTAGTCAGGTAAGTTGCTATGACATCACAACCGTGTTCCTGTCAAGTAACTGCTAAAGCAACATAAAAAACAGGCTTCTAAAGCTCTGCCTCTTCAATAAAATTATTTTTATTGAATAAAAAATGTAGAATCATGCAATTGTTTCAAAGGTACCTTCTTCCACAGGTACATGTATGTGTGTTGTAGTCATATAAGCTGGGGGTTTCAGGGGGGTTCTCAATATAGATATAATAGGGGCAGAAAGCCTGCTGAGGAAAACTCTGCAAAATAACAATGTCAATTATATCTGCGGAAATGCTGGCATTTTCCATATAGGTATAATAGGGGCAGAAAATCCACAGAAGAAAGTATGCTAGATGGGGCGTGGTCTAGCTGTCGAGCGGTATGGCCACAGTTTGAGAGAGCTCTCGGTCACCCTAGCGACTTCACAGCGACAGCACCTCGCGAACCTTCAGTACTGGTTCTGGTCCTATACACTACTTACCCCAGCATGGTCCGGAAACGTAAAAACACGACTGGCCCGTCCAAACTACTGGATTTTTTCTTTCAAACTCTCTTGGAGTTCAGTCAAGATGGCGCCGGCTCGCAACACTCGGCCTCGGATCCGGGTGATGCGCCTGAGGCCTTGTCGGAAAGACGTGCTAGATCGGTGCCACCTGCGACTCATCACTCCGGCTCCTCTGCCCGCAACTTCACTCCCTCCAGTCCTGCGTTTGATGGTGAGACCTCTGCGGCATGTGCACTTGACTCGGGGAGGCCTGTGGGTGCTGGCCGCTCCCTGGCCTCGCCTGACTCTAGAAGCCTGCGCAAACAGCGCCAACGTCTCTCCTCTGGGCCCTCTCCTGCTGGACAGGTAGGCCGCAGTTCTTCTGACCCGTTACATCCCTCACTTCCTCCTTATTTTTTAGAGGGCCTGCCGACTTCAGATGTCCCGCTCACAGAATCGTCTATGGAAGCTATGTTACTGACCCTTCATCGATCTCTGCAGCAAAGCTTTGCCTCCTTAGTGGTTCCTATTCATTCCTCCATACAACATCTAGGGGGTAGGGTTCATCATATTGAAACTAAATTTGGTGACTTTGTCTCTACCCATAACCAACTTATTGATGCTCATTATGATCATGAGGATGCCATTACTCAACTTCGACTGAAAGTGGCTGACTTAGAAGATCGCTCCAGGTGGAATAATGTGAAACTTAGAGGGGTGCCTGAATCCGTCCCTAATGTGGCCCTTGCGTCCTACCTGCAGGACTTTATCAGAGCTGTCTTGCCTAACTCTTCCCCAAGAGATCTTATTATAGATAGAGCACATTGGCTTCCCAAACCCCACCATCTGGCTGATGATATTCCTCGAGATGTTATTGCAAAAATACACTTTTTCCATATTAAAGATATGTTCATGCAGGCTACTAGGAAGAAAGATTCCCTCCCGGACCCATACAAGGATATTTCAGTCTATGCGGACTTGTCGGCTGCTACTCTACAACAACGGCGACTCTTGGCCCCGATCACGGCCATATTGAGAGATAACCAGATCACGTACAGATGGGGCTTTCCAGTCTGTCTTCTCGTTTTGCATGAAGAGGATCTTTACATGTTGAAATCCCTAGAAGATGGCTGTAAATTTCTTAAAAGATGGAATCTTCGACTCCCGGATATGGAAAGTGTTCCTAAAGCTGCTCCTTCCCGTGTTAAGGAACTGTGGCACAAGGTTCACAAGCGGGGGAAGATTGCCCGCTGAAGTGTTGTCTTTCACCTCCTTCTGATGGGTGACCTGGCTTCTCCCTTTTGTTCCGGTCCCGAGTTCGTCTAGAGATATCGGCCCCTGCGGCTCGGTTTTTGAGACTGACTGTTTCATCCCCCATTCCGTTATAGGCGAATGTTGCTCGTCTTACGTAGTCCATGGACAATGCATTTTCACCTTTGGTTTTTATCTCTTGTCTTGTGAACTTCCCTCCCTCCCTCTGTGTTTCTACCCTTTCTTTTCTTTGCAGGTGGTGTATTATCTCTTGCTCCTTGGGCAGGTGGCTAATGGCTGTTGCTCTGTTGCAGAACGTTGCGGGCTCGCCTCTCTTCGTGGGGGTGGTAAGTCGGCTTTGAGCTTGCGGCTCTGTGGGCGTCATGGCTATCACCTTTGCTTCCCTTAATGTTAGGGGCCTAAATTGCCCTAGCAAACGCTCCTTTTTATGGTCTGAGGCAGGGTCTCTCTCCTGCGACGTCCTTTGCGTCCAGGAGACTCACCTACTTAGCAAGGACGCACACAGGGTCTGTAACTCTAGCTTTCCCACAATATTTCAGTCACATTATTCTTATAAATCTAGGGGTGTTTTAATTGCTTTTAAAACATACGGTATGTTTCCAACTGTTAGAGGAGAGGATCGATCCTAAGGGTCGATACGTAATTCTAGTGGGCCATCTTAATAACGTTCTCTGCACTTTGGTTTCAGTCTATGCACCTAACACTCACCAACTTAGATTCCTCAATAGGGTTATGCGCCTAGTGTCTCGGGTTAGGAAGGGGGGTCTCCTCCTCTGCGGAGATTTCAATTTGACGGTGGACCAGTCTATGGATTCATCTTCCTCGTCCCGCAGGGGGGCCCCTCACTGCAGACCTTTCTAGACCTTAATGATTTATATGATGTCTGGAGAGTCCACCACAGTGCCAAGAGGGATTTCTCCTACCACTCACAGGTACATAACAGTTATTCTAGAATTGATATGTTTTTGGTAGATAGATTCTCGGTCCGCGATTGATGTGATAAAGTGGTCTGACCACGCTCCGGTCACCCTTACGGTGGAGGAGCCTGGCCATTCCTCCCCGACCTACCTTTGGAGATGCAATTCTTTTCTCCTATCCCATCCCACTCATAGAGCTTCCATTGAGGGAGACCTTCGAGACTATTTTGCAAATAATGACAACCCTGAAGTTGGGATCGTCCCCTTATGGAATGCGCATAAAGCCTACATACGGGGATCGTTCATTAGACTGGGACATGTAGTTAAGAAATCTCGGCAGGCGCAGCTCTCTAGCCTCCTGGGGGACTTTAAGTCTAAGGAACAGCTTAATAAATCTACTCCCTCCCCGTATAACGCAGAGCAGCTCTTCCTCGCTAGGCAGCGCCTGCGCAACTTATTGTTATTTGATTATGAAAAGTCCTTGAAAAAGCTTAAGATTAGGTACAACTCTACTGTTGGCGACTAAACTAAAGAAAAAACACCTTAGGTCTCGCATCCCTTTCATTCTTGACCCGGTCTCTAAAGGTAAATTGGTCAGTCCCTCAGACATTACAGATCAGTTTAGCAGATATTATGCTGACCTCTATAACCTTTATGATAACCCTTCCACTCCACAACCCACTGATGTAGCTATTTCAGCTTTCTTGGACTCCCTCCATCTATCTTCCCTTTCCTCCTCGCAGGCGCAGCATCTTGACAGGCCCATCTCTGCAGAGGAGATAGCTGAAGTAATTGCTTCTCTCCCTGATAGGAAATCTCCTGGACCAGACGGCATGACAAATGACTACAATAAAATCTTCTCCCCTATCCTACTTCCCCATTTGACGAAATTCTTTAACTCGGCTATGTCATCGGGCTCGTTTCCCAAGGAGAATCAGGAGGCTCTGATTGTCACGATCTCTAAAACGGGGAAATCTGCAGATTCTCCCCAAAACTTCCGCCCCATCTCTTTATTGAATACAGATGTTAAGATATACGCAAAACTTTTGGCTAGAAGACTGGCCCCACTGATCCCCCTTTTAGTTTCTCCTGATCAGGTGGGCTTCGTCGCTGGTCGACAGGCCCCTGATAATACTAGGAGAGTACTGAACCTTTTGCATCACATAGAGAGAGGTAAGCTTCCAGCGGTGATGTTGGCACTTGACGTTGAGAAGGCGTTCGATCGCATTCACTGGTCGTTCTCCTTCTCGGCTTTAAGACGGATGGGTATGGGTGGTCCGTTTTTATCGGCCATAACTGCCCTGTATTCTGCACCCTCTGTGAGAGTTTTTGTTAACGGAGCCTTATCTACTTATTTTGCTATCACTAATGGTACCCGACAGGGTTGCCCCTTGTCCCCACTAATATTTATCCTCTCTATTGAACACCTAGCATGTGCTCTTAGAGCACATCCTGGTGTTGGTGGGGTGATGGTGGTGGGCCATTCTCATGTCATCTCACTCTATGCTGACGACATTATCATGTCTCTCACTGACCCGTGTCCGTCCCTTTCGGCCTCTCTTGAATTAATTGAATTATTTAGTTCTTTATCCTACTACAAATTAAATATAGCCAAGACCCAAATCCTTCCATTAAATCTTACCGAACTGGAAATTTCCCTTCTGCAGCAAAATTATCCTTTTGACTGGAGATTTGACAATACTCAATACTTAGGGATCTCACTCACTCCTGCCCATTCCTCACTATATCTAGCGAACTACTCTCCTCTCCTTCGGACCTTACAGACCGAGATGGACCGGATGGGCTTAACGGAGATTTCCTGGCTGGGTAGAATCGCGGCCTTTAAGATGCTTCTCCTTCCCTGTCTTTTATACCTCTTTCGCACCTTGCCTATTGTCTTACCCCCTTCCTTTTTTAAATTGGTCAACGGTCTGCTCACTAGATTTATCTGGGTGGGCAAGAAACCCCGCCTAGCTCGCCAGATTTTGACTAGAGCTGGTAGCCTTGGCAGTCTAGGTGTACCTGATATACATGGGTACTATATTGTATACTTTGGTCTCCTTGGTAGCGAATGGCTTGTCTAGGGAAGAAGAGCTCCACTGGATCCATATTGAAAAGTCTTATTTTCCCGCTACGGAGTATCGAGAAATACTTTTTGCCTCTTTCTGGATTAATGTGGATAGCTACTCTTGTTCGCCTTTTACTAGATATTCTGTGGCAGCTTGGAAATATGCTCACTCTCACGCGTGTATTTCAGAGTTGCTAGATAGATCCAATATTCCGTTCAGAGTGTTCTCTATAATAATCCCTTCCTTGAGGCTGGAGAGCTGGGTCGCAAAGGGTGTGCATTTTGTTTCTCAACTATTTCAAGATGGGAACCTAAGAGATTTCGCATCATTGTCTGCAGAATTTGAATTGCCTAAGAACGACTTTTATAAATTCCTTCAAGTGCGTCATTGCCTACAAAAACATGACTTTTTCCGAGTAAGATGCAACCCTGATGTCTTTTTCTTACTACGTTCATCTCGGAAAGGTCTTAGGCTGATTTATTATTCTATTGACCCTCGATCCTCCTTCCAGAAGACTTACCCTATCCGTCTTTGGGAGAGAGATCTCGAAAAGTCCTGGACTCCTAAGTTGTGGCAGAAGGCCTTTGCTTTATTCCGCACTTCCCTAGCTTGTAGCTCTCATGTGGAGATGGCATATAAGGTGGTTCTTAGGTGGTATTTTCCCCCTGCCCGAAATCATCGAATGTTTCCTAATTCTTCTTCTCTTTGCTGGAGGCTATGTGGGGGAGTGGGTACGTTGTTGAACACCTTTTGGGCTTGTCCTCATCTTACTAATTATTGGCAGGAAGTTTTCGACCTTCTGGATGGCCTTATGGGGTGCTCTATGCTCTGGACTCCCCAGTTGGCTATGCTTAATTTAGAGATGGACGTGCTCCCTCCTCCCCATCGCAAACTGGCCTGTAAGATTTTGGTGATGGCTAAATTGGTTATTGCTCAAAAATGGAAACAACCTTTGCCCCCTTCCTTGCAAGACCTGTTGATACTTATTGATACCACTCACTCGTATGAACGTGTTATTGCGTTGGGGAACTTCTCCTTTCCTAAATATAAAATAGTGAGGGAGAAGTGGTTGGCGAGCCCGCATTGCTCCCCCTTGGTTAACTAGTTGGTAGCTGGTTAGTTTGTTAATTAGCCCTTTTGTTCCGTGGATGAGCTATTCGGCTGACCAGGGGGACGCATTCCTCCTCTAATGGATCTTTGCTCTGTGTCATTACTGCTACACTTTGAGGCGTGAGTGTCAGCTCTCCGATCTGATCCTTGGCTGTTTCCCGTATTTAGAGTACCTGATGGGTCCGGTTAAAGGCCAATCCCATCTTGCCAAATAAACAAGTAAATAAATAAATAAATTGTGGATGTTTATTCCTACTTTTGTTAGACCTGCATTCCCCCCCCCCACTTCCTCGTCCTTTTCCTTATGTGGCTTGTTTTGTCTGTGTACGTTCTCCTTATTTTTCAGTCAAATGTTGTATTTTACAAGTTTTGATGTTTGAGATGGAAACTTCAAATATTTTCTATTGTCATATTTTTGAAAATTTAATAAAAATTATTGAAACAGAAAGTTTGCGAAATCGCTATGAAAAACGCTGCAGAAAAAAAAACACTGCGTTTCTGCCGCATTTTTTTTGTTGCGTTACGCTAAGTGGTGCCTTAGTTTAAAACTGAATTCCCATCAAGTAAGGCTGGTTTTGTACTACATTTTTTTTTATAACTGTAGTTTTTCTTAAAGTTTTCAATATACAAAACAAAATATGGCAATGACACTAACAGTGCACAGTATATAACAGTTGAACGGTGAAACAAGAAAGAATGGTGCATAGTAAATGTGACAAACAGACAAGGGAAGACACACAAAAGAAGACGAGGTGGTAAAGGTAGGGAAAAGAGATCAGAGACCCTGCAAGGTACAATATATATATCCCATGGGGACCAAATCGAATCGAAGGCAGCAACCGTATTATTCATGTTAGCTGTCAATTATTCCAGATTTCTTTGACTTGTCTTTGACTTGAGCAAGAAGATCAGTATCTGGGATTTGGCTTCTGAACAGAGGTAAAGAAAAAGTTTGGAGGATTTCTTGCCCATCTGTCTCGGTGGGAGATTAAGCAATTGGATGAAGATCAAGGGGAACTTCCTGGAGGAAGAGATCATTAGTAATGTCTTTGACCCCCCACCCCCCTCCAAAAACCTCTTATCTACGGAAAGTCCCAAAATATATCATAGAGTGTGCCCACGGCAGAATTACATCTTCAGCAAACTGAGGGTATTATAGGATTCAGGGAGTTTAGGAGGGCAGGTGTGTGATACCAATGCATCAGGAGTTTGTACTGCCCCTCTTCAAACGTTACACACATGGAGGACTTAACTGCATGCAACCAGATAATCTGCCATTAAGCAGGGGAGATCCTATGTCCCAAGGCACCTTCCCAGTGGATCATATACTTATGAACTGGGGGCAGTCGGCCCTCAGGGGAGGACAGGAGGTGGTAGATCGTAGTGATCAAGCCTTTTGTGGAGGTACCTGCCTGTCAAAGCTTCTCAAAGGCAGTAGGAGTCGTAACCTTCAGTGAGCGAAATAGAGATAATGTAAAGTGGACTATTTGTCAATAGTGGAACCAATCAGATTCAGGGAGGTGCAGTGTTGTGGTAAAATAGTTAAAGGGCCTGAGCTCTAATGTCAAGGGGTCAACTATGTCAGCCAGTCTAAAGAGGCTATCCCTGGACCAAGACAATCCCTCTAGGAGATGTGGATTATACAAAAAGGAGACCATGGAGGAGTTCTGCAAGGGAAGAGGAAACATCTTACTGCAGCTAGACCAGATCGCTCTGGTGAAGCGCATGGGGCCCAATATAGGGGAAGGGGGAAAGGGGGGGGGACCAGAATCACAGGAGAGCATAAGGAGCATGGGAGCAAGCCACAGCTTCTCAATCTCCATCCATTTCGTGAAAACCTGAGAAGCGGCCCAAAAGGGAATGCATTCTAGGTGGGCAGCCCAATAGTAATGGAGAAGATGTGGGACCGATAAACCCACAACCCCCCTCCCGACCAACATGACAGACCTGTGGATCTGATGATGCTTAGCATTCCATATAAAATGGAAGATAGCCCTCTGGAGGTCAGAGCGAGGGACTGCCACGAGGAGGGTCTCCAAAAAGTACAAGAGCTTCGGGAATAAGGTCATTTTTACTGCAGCAATGCGCCTGAATAGGGAGATATGTAGAGGGTGCAACTTATGCAACAGCAACCTAAGGTCACGGAACAATCTTTGGTAATTCACAGAATAAAGCGTGGAGTACGAGGGGGACAAGTGAATCCCCAGGGATTTGAGGGACTGTTTCTGCCATTGGAAGTCAAAGCTACTGTGTAACAATTGCACGTCTGAGTGGGGAATATTCAAGGGAAGGGTCTCAATCTTGGTAGCGTTAACCTTGTAGCCAGAAAGGCAGCCATAATCACGGAGGGCGGCCATAAGATTAGGCAAAGAGGTGTGGGGATTAGTAAGGGTAAGGAGGACATCATGAGCAAACAAGCAAATTTTAAAGTTCCTGTCTCAAACCCTAATTCGAGTTATATCTGGGTTCAAGCATATACGTACTGAGGAGAGAGAGTGGACAACACTGACGGGTGCCATTTCAAATGGGGAAGGAGTCAGATGAAGAGTGGGGGAGTTTTATTTTGGGGGAAGAGTATAGGGCCCAAATCACCCGCAGGAATACCCCTGAAATCCAAAGGACTTCAAGGACACCACCATAAAGAACCAATCAATACGGTCAAAGGCCTTTTCTGCATCAAGGCTAAGAAGGAGGGCAGGGGTTGAACGATGATTGGCTACCTCAATCAGGTCCAAAGTCCTTCTAGTTATCTCCCCCCCTGACGACAGGGGATGAAGCCCACTTGATCTGTATGGATAAGAGAAGGAAGCCAGACATTCAATAGGTTGGCCAGGAGCTTGGTAAAGAGCTTCAAATCTGTATTTAGTAGGGCGATCGGTCTATATCTAGAGCACTCCGGTTGGTCCTTATTAGGTTTTGAGACAAGGGTCAAATGAGAGTGCAACATTGACGGTGGTATGGGAGTGCCATCTAGGAAGGAATTATACAGTCTCTTCAGGTGGGGAATAAGGTCAACCTGGAAGGTTTTATAATATACTGTAGGTAGGTAAACCCATCGGGACCCAGAGCCTTCTCATTTGGTAGTTCCTTCAGGACCACCCCTATCATCTCGTCGGTGAACAGGGCAATGAGAGTAGTCAGGGCTTCCGGGGGAAAGAGAGGGTAGATGACAGGATGATAGGTAGTCCGTAAGTGTTGGGCCGAAGCATGACAAAAGGTGAGATTATACATTCTAGTGTAGTAATCATGAAAGGCCGTCGCAATAGCGTCAGGATAGTGCTGATGGAAACCTCCAGCATCTAGCATGACATGGTGGATTGAGGAGACGTAGGAGTCTCTCAGGTAGAGCTAGCAAAGTATTATAGTGTTAGTGTGTGCACAAAAAAAGACGCTGCGCCATATGGTTCATGAGATCTTTTAAATCAACTTGGGCCACCACTAGTTGACGGAGAACCAGAAGGGAGGTACGGAAAGTGGCAAGCAAAGCGCATAACAGGGTATGTAGAGTGCTTGTCAAATATGACAGCTTTTCACTCCTCTACACCAAAAAACTGGCATGGGGGATAGTACGAACATAAACAAATCTATATAACTGTATAATAACTGTACATAGCTATAAATGATATCCTTAAGTGTGTTCTTGTTACCTCTCTGTACTCCTGGGGTGATATGTTGAAATCTATTTTTTTTTAGATGAAGCTTTAAAAAAAAAAAAAAAAAAAAAAGAAAATCCAGATCCAACCACGGTGAAGTGAACAAGACTAATAGTGTTCATTAAGTGGCTAATGCAGTGCTCTTGTGTACAGACGTTGGGTCTAAAAATAGCACATACTGTAATAATCAAAGTAGGAAGATAAACTGGTCTTAATTTGTAGTAAAACTAAAACAGCATGCTATTTAAAGGGAAAGTACTAAATGTTTGGTGCCACAAATTCAGGGGACTACTAGAACTGCACATCTGCACAACATGAGGGTGAAACAAGAAGCATATAATTTTAAAACTTTCCTCTGACCTTAGACTTTTATTAGTCTGAAAATGATTAAGTAATCCTAGTGACATCAGCAGAGAAAAAAGCTGTATTGGTAATACAGTGACAAGGTAGTTTGAAGAGAATATAGAGTGAAACATATTTTCACTTCTTGCGCTGCTGATCACTGTCTAATGGATCTACCCCCTTCTGCACATTGCGGGAAATAATCTGAACCAGGTCTCTTTGTCTGGTCAGAGTGTTCTATACATGGCACTATACATTTAATATATTCATGCATCATATGTTATGGCAATTCTGATTGGGAGTGCCTCCCCAAAGGTGCCATTCCCATTGGATGGAAAGTTTTATATTGTAAGGCCTGTTACTTTAAAATAAATGGAGTGCTGTAAAGTAATTCAAAAGACTTCATTAATGCTACAAGACAGTGGCGTAAATACCGGAGTAGCAGCGGGAGCGACTGCCACAGGGCCCGGGACATTAGGTGGCCCTTTTCAGACCCCAGAGTATAATGATCAGAGGCCCAGGGGAGGTGAGGGAACATAAAAAACAATGCTACTTACCTCTCCTGCGCTCCAGCAGGCTTCGCCTCCTTAGTGATGTCCTAGACGTCACGTGGGCCAGGCTGGCGTCATTATGCGTTGCAACGCATACCTGGCTCACGTGACGTCTGGTCCAACATTGAAGAAGGTCGATAGTAGCGGGGAATGCGCCGGAACCAGGGAGAGGTAAGTAACGTTACACTATGGGGCATTATAGTTTGTGCAGGGGCCACTATGGGGCATAATATTGTGTGCAGGGGCCACTATGGGGCATAATATTGTGTGCAGGGGCCACTATGGGGCATAATAGTGTGTGCAGGAATGCGGTTTGTGCGGGGGGGGGGCGGTTGCCAGAGGGGGGACCATGTCAAATGTTTGCCTTGGGGCCCAGCCATTCCTAGTGACGCCACTGCTACAAGACCTGTGTTTCTTGTCTTGTGCAGCCGGAACACCTTCTCTTCTCCAAGAAGGGCACTTAAGAATTAGAACCTTGCGGTGCTTGGAGGGTGTATGGTCACTTCTGTGATGGAGTTCAAACTATATGGACTCCTGGGCCCTAACTCGGCTTCACTTCTTGATTCCAGCTCTCGCCTCCCCTTCCTATACTAATCCAAACCACCCTTTTTTTTTATCCCCCATATTGTTTATTGCCTATTTCCTAACTACTTATTCTACCTCTTTCCTCCTTCCTCTAGATTCTTCTTTGTCCCTTTCCCCCCCTTTTCTCTCCTTCCCTCTACCCTGCAGCTATTGCTCAGGATACTTGATGCTGTTGTTACTTAGATATTGTTCTGTATTTCGTATGATCTTATACCGTCTTGTATTACTCCTGTTTATTGTTGTTGAAAATCAATAAACTTTGAATTACAAAAAAAAAAAAAAAAAAATGAGATCCCTAGTTTGGGGATCATTTCTAAATTCTACCACAATAACAGAATGGCATTACAGAGACTAATTTGTAAAACGATACTTCTGTGAAATATGTTTGCCAAAATGAATGCTGGGTACTGCTTCTCCTTAGTGCCATGAAAGCTTAAGGGATCCTATAGGCCATGCAATGTTCCTCTAGGAAATAGGAATGCAAATACAGACTGTTTGAAAGAAAAAGAGAGCTGTGCCTCCAGGGCAAATCAATGTTTGGCCATAGGTCTGCACCAATGACCTCGGTTTTAGATCAAAATTTGAAACAAACTTACTAGGATTTTCACCACTAAACCTGCAGCACTGTCAGATAGGGTATGAAATATAATTTTTTACCTTTACCTCTGATTTTTTTGCATTAAAGATTTTTATTGTTTTTTTCAATACAACAGTGCAATAAAAGTCAACAAGACAGGGGAAAGACAGGCTGGGTCTGGGGAGAAAGGGAAGGTAGAAAGGAAGAAAGGTAGGATGTCCCAGAGCCTGGTGAAGGCTCCAATCCACTTAGACGGCATCCTGGACAAGGCCCAACAACTCCCTGTACCTAGGTGAGGAGACAAACGTGATACAGTAATGCCATGTCTTCTCAAAGCGAACTGCACGTTCAGGGATGACATGGAGAAGGTTCTTGTTCACACTCTCCAACCATTGTGGAATCGTCGGGAGCTCAGAAGATCTCCACTGCGCAGGGATGCAGGCCTTCGCCAAATTTAAGAGATGTCTAAGGAGGGAGCTTTTGTATCTGCCAAGGGAAACGTCATGGTGGTGGAGAAATATCCAAGCAGGATTGTCAGCCAAAGACCAGTCTGTGATATCACGGATAATCGTCTGTACCTCAGTCCAGAACCACCTGAGCCCGAAGCAGCCGAGAAGTTATGTAGCCTCCCAGGTCCCCTCTTCCAGCCCACAACACCAGCAGAGTGGAGATACATCGGGGAATATTTTGTGTAGGACATTGGGTACCCAATATCATCGAGTTAAATTTTTATAGTTGGTCTCTTGGTAGAAATTGCTAATTGAAGTCTTGTGGGTCAGTAGGAATATTTTCAGTCTCTCTTCTGTGGTAAGGGAGAGGCCTAGGTGACGTTCCCATTTCAGCAGAAATGGAGTCACAAAGTCCTCTGGGGGTGAGTTGAAGCTTGGTATAACCATGAAGCTTTAACTCAGTTATGTTAAAAACCACCATTTGCGTACAAAAATCATCTCAGTAGCTGAATGATCAGTCATGCTACTGATATGTTGGGCTCTGTAGCACCTAGAACCATAGTTCTGGTGTCCTTTTAAAGTGGAGAATCTCAGCTTTAAAACTGCAGTGCTTCTATGTGCTACAAAAGTGGAGTTATCAGCAGTTAGAATGGAAGTTACTGTTCTCATTCCTAACTGTGTCTCCGACTGCCTGTATCTCAACTTCTTTAGCTTTTACAAGCATGATCTTAAGATCCTTGCCTTTAAAATGATGCAGATTTTAAGGCGAAATCTGCCTCCAAATCAGAACCAGATTCCACCGTGTGAACATACCCTTAAATTTTTCTTTTCTGATTATCATTAAGGGAGAGCTCTACATCGGCCTCCCCCTGAAGGAGATATGGATAAATATATTTTTGACAAGTTGTTAATGCAGTTGTGTTTTTTTCTGGTGAAACATCTAGTTAACATGTTTTAACTGTGAAAAAAAAAACATGTTTGTAGCCATTTGTAATGCAGGGAAAACACACTTTCATAAAAGACATTTGCTTTTTTGCAACAGTACTTATTTTCATTTTAATTAATATATTAATAATATAATTTTATTGATCAAAAATGCAAAACAAAGGTCTTGTTGAAAAAAAAAATACAGTCTGTGCGTTTACAAAATACATGCATTTTCCATGTGGTTTTAAAAATGCAATTGTATTCCACTTACTTGTTCTCTGTAAAGTTTCCAATATACTGAGCTCCATTGGGAAATGTGTAAGTACCTCTACCGTGAAACTTGTTGTCAATGAACTCTCCTTCATACACTGCTCCTGAAGGATGCTCCAGCTTCCCAATCCCATGCATCTGTGTTAAAGAGATACAAATCAATTTATAGATAACATTGCAAAATATTTATGAAGCAGAAGATGTCTAATAATACAGGTCAGAACAATCTCAGACTACTGCTTCCCCAAACTTCCACTGGAGAGAAGTGGTAGTCTAAAACCTTTGACAATATTATTCTGCTTGACTACAGAATTGTGCCTTGCAGTCCTAGTTTACAGAAAAAAATATGTTTTTATGGCATACCGAAAGTCATAGTCACCGATAGAAACTTGTCGCAGAAAATTACCCTGTCATTTTTCCATGTACCGGTATATGTCACACCATTTGGACTCCTGGTTACTCCCATTCCACTCCTCTCCAGTGCTCCTGTTGCTGATCTTCTGCATTCCCCCTCTAAAATGAAAATAATACAAGTGTATTAACTGAGACCCAGACACAAAAGTTACTGTGGTAAAGACAAATGGAACAGTCCTACCTATAAGCGTCTACAGTCTATAAGGAACATATATAAGAGGTCAATGAAGGAAGTAGCAGGTGGAGGCAGTGTTGGAATACTAGTTGGGAAACATAAGGGGGATATGTGGGTAGTAAAAATGTTCTGCAGTGTATACATACAGTCATGGCCAAAAGTTTTGAGAATGATACAAATATAAATTTTTACAAAGTCTACTGCTTCAGTTTTTCTAATGGCAATTTGCATATACTCCAGAATGTTATAAAGAGTGATCAGCTTAACAGCAATTACTTGCATAGTCAATATTTGCCTAGAAAATGAACTTTATCCCCCAAAACACATTTCAACATCATTGCAGCCCTGCCTTAAAAGGACCACCTAACATCGTTTCAGTGATTGCTCCATTAACACAGGTGTGGGTGTTGATGAGGACAGGGCTGGAGATCAATCTGTCATGATTAAGTAAGAATGACACCACTGGACACTTTAAAAGGAGGCTGGTGCTTGCCATCATTGTTTCTCTTCTGTTAACCATGGTTATCTCTAAAGAAACACGTGCAGTCATCATTGCACTGCACAAAAATGGCCTAACTGGGAAGAGTATTGCAGCTAGAAAGATTGCACCTCAGTCAACAATCTATCGCATCATCAAGAACTTCAAGGAGAGAGGTTCCATTGGTGCCAAAAAGGCTCCAGGGCGCCCAAGAAAGACCAGCAAGCGGCAGGACCGTCTCTTAAAAGTGTTTCAGCTGCGGGATCGGGCTACCAGCAGTGCAGAGCTTGCTGAGGAATGGCAGCAGGCAGGTGTGAGTGCATCTGCACGCACTGTGAGGCGGAGACTCTTGGAGCAAGGCCTGGTCTCAAGGAGGGCAGCAAAGAAGCCACTTCTCTCCAGAAAAAACATTAGGGACAGACTGATATTCTGCAAAAGGTACAGGGAGTGGACTGCTGAGGACTGGGGTAAAGTCATTTTCTCTGATGAATCCCCTTTTCGATTGTTTGGAACATCTGGAAAACAGCTTATTCGGAGAAGAAGAGGTGAGCGCTACCACCAGTCTTGTCTCATGCCAACTGTAAAGCATCCTGAAACCATTCATGTGTGGGGTTGCTTCTCAACCAAGGGAATCGGCTCTCTCACAGTCTTGCCTAAAAACACAGCCATGAATAAAGAATGGTACCAGAATGTCCTCCAAGAGCAACTTCTCCCAACCGTGCAAGAGCAGTTTGGCGCTCAACAATGCCTTTTCCAGCATGATGGAGCACCTTGCCATAAAGCAAAGGTGATAACTAAATGGCTCAGGGAACAAAACATAGAGATTTTGGGTCCATGGCCTGGAAACTCCCCAGATCTTAATCCCATTGAGAACTTGTGGTCAATCATCAAGAGACGGGTGGACAAACAAAAACCAACAAATTCAGACAAAATTAAAGCATTGATTCTGCAAGAATGGACTGCTATCAGTCAGGATTTGGTCCAGAAGTTGATTGAGAGCATGCCAGGGAGAATTGCAGAGGTCCTGAAGAAGAAGGGTCAACACTGCAAATATTGACTTGCTGCATTAACTCATTCTAACTGTCAATATAAGCTTCTGTTACTCATAATATGAATGCAATTATATTTCTGTATGTGATAAAAACATCTGACAAACACACATGAAAACCAGAGGGCAGCAGATCATGTGAAAATATAATATTTGTGTCATTCTCAAAACTTTTGGCCATGACTGTTATGCACATTGATACCGAGTTTTTCACACCGCTGCTGGGTGCTGTGAGGATGTGAACCTAGAGGGCGCTGGAGAACGACCCAAAAACAGGGTTGAAAATAACCTTGACCACACCCATACCAGGGAGCCCAGAAGAGAGTGCACACAGCAGGAGAGTGCTGCTGGTGACCTGCAGGGAGCAGGTGGACTGTGGACCCGTTGGAGACAGACAGGTGGTCTATTCCAAGAGGACTGGATTCCAGAAGGGACTTGGTTAAGCTCAGTGTGAGCCAGACTGCTGAGAAGAAACCTCAGTAAAGCTTCTTGCCCACAGAAGATTAGTCAGGGTTCAAGAAGTGAGGTATTGCCCTGTGTGTGGGCTAGGCTGTTTTGTTATTTTTGTTCCTGCTATCACTTACAAACTGAATAAAGCCATTTCTTTTGGATTGCTGTTACCTGCTATGCTGTTTATTTGGCACCCAGCGCCACAAACACCTCTGTTAAAGAAGACCTTTCACTTCTTCATATATATGCGGTTTTAAATACCGCTAGAAAGCCGATAGCACGCTGAATTCAGCGTACTGTCGGCTTTCCCGTTATGTGCCCCGGGGCTGGAGCTATCGATGGTCGAAGTTTCACCATTCACTGTCAGAAGGGCGTTCCTGACAGTCTAGCTGGGCTGTGAGGAATGCCCTCCCTGACTGTACTCGTCTATAGCGCTGTACTGTCAGAGGGGGGGTTCCTTACTGCCCAGCGATGACGCTGAGCTGTGAGGAACGGCCCCCAGTACAAGTCTATGGACGAGTACTGTCAGGGAAGGCGTTTCTCACAGCCCAGCTAGATTGTCAGGAACACCCTTCTGCCGGTGAAACTAAGACCACCAATAGCTCCAGCCCCGGGGCACATAACAGGAAAGCCGACAGCGCACTGAATTCAAACTACCCCCAATTGTCACAGTGCCCAGAAATCTTCAGCCTCTTCTGCCAACGCTCTGACTCTTCCTCACATGAACAGCCCCATTATTCTCCAATTACAAGCTGCAGGAGTGTGTATGTGTGTGTGTGTGGGGGGGGGGGGGTCAGTCACATAACGAACAGTCAGATCATCAGCAGAGCAGGTTAAAACAGAAGAGTTCTGGTCCCAAGGCAATGCAGTATAAGCTTGGTATTGGTGCGCCAAGGGACCAGTATCTATGTTAGTAAGCAGACCCTCCTGCTGCAGCTTATACAATGCAGAAAATTTTTCCATCCTACCTAACTCCTTTAAGAGTAGTTTACATGCTTGCAAAAAGAGGCAGAATGTGAATATTAAGGCTTTTAGTGGATTAAAGAGTATCAGATGGAATGAGGGAAGGAATTCTAGAAGATAGAGGAAGCACAAAAGAAGTCTTGTATGTGAGAGTGTGATGAGGAGATTAGACTGGTAGAGCGGTGGTTGCATGGACAACCCCTTTAAAATGCCTATATACCATTGTACTTGTGGGGTCATTTAGGAGCTGATACACTCCCTTTAAGGGTAAAGGTACAGCTTGGGAAATTGTATATTCTGGTATAATCTGCATGGAGTTTGTATATTCTCACCGTGTTTGTGTGGGTTTCCTTCTTATGGGTGTGGTGGATGCACGTCTATATGGCAGCCACTAACTCCCCTACTGCACAACACTCCCTGCGCTTTGAGTCCCCATGAACTCATTACAAATGTCTGTCATTATCATCTGTCATAGGTATAATGAACCAGGATCGTGTGCTGAAAATATCTGATGCACAGTACTTAACTGGTTAATAGTGCAATTCATTATAATGATTAAGTTTAGCCCCAAGAGCTGCATTGTACTAAAAACTGCCATGTGGTACAACCCATTAGGTTGTAATAAAGAAAAATGTAACTGCCCCCTCCAGGGCTGCCTTCATCACCAGCAGCCTCTTGTGGGTATCTTCTTGGATCTCAAGATACTATCCAGCATTTAAAGTGCTCAGAACATTGTTCTATGCCCTAACAGATCACCTCATTTCAGCTGAACAACATCTGGTAATAGCCATTTCAGCACTCACAGCATGACGGGAGGTGCTGAACTAACACGGTATCCTATACAGAGGCTTTTCCAAATGAGCACTTTTCCAGTCTCTCCAGATGCTGCAGCTTGCGTTTATAAAGCTGCTCTGGCAATTTTTGCTGCCCATGTACGACCTCACAGCAGCTCTCCATTGTAATGATGAGCGGTTGTGTGTCTTGCCTTGTAAGGTTATAAAACCACAGTGTAGTACAGAGTAAAGGAATTTCCTAAATGACATAACTACAGGTCAGAAAGTTCACAATGCAATAAATCAAAGAAATAGAAGTAGCATTTTAGGACAGGATTTTAATGTTTCACTGTGGGAAAAAAACAATTAATAAAAATTCACAAAAAAAACCTGGCGATGAAATTTCTGTAATAGTGGCAAGGTTGCATGTAACTTTATTCCAAAGGGAAACAGTGAAATTGCATGCAAGTTGCGATAATGTTGCAATTTAATTTGCAATCACTTTGTTGGGTTTAATAGTTCTTAAAGGAGAACTCTGGTAATTCTTCATATTATCTATTGAATGGTGTGTTTGCTATACACACAAAAAAGGTAACTATACAACTATAGTAGCACTCGTTCTACAACAATTCCTACCAACTTCCCCCACACACATGCATGCTTGGTCAAGTGTGCATGAATGAGTAGAGGGAAGAAAGTGGCTGTCAGGCACTCTAGTTGGTGGTTTATTTCCCTTCAGACATGTAAATTTCAAATTCCATCTTTCAGATGATGATGACATCAGACAGTTGCCCCCGCCTCCTCTTCTCCCCAGTCACCTGGTTCCACCACCATTAATGAAATGTATGCCGGCCATGAACAGCCTGTTAGTTATATTTGTGAGAATACCCCTTGAGGTCGGGGCCTCACATGGCGTAAAAGCGGATCTCATCCACACATTGCAGAAAAATATGTGCAGCGGAAACGCTGCGATTTCCAAAACCGTTGCGGTTTTGGAAATCGCCGCATGTCAACTATACCTACGGAAATGCCGGCATGATTTCTTATAGGTATAATGGAACCAGAAAGTCCACAGTGGAAACCTCTGAGGATTCTCTGTGAAAAGCTTTGCAGGAAAAATCGCCTGAGGCTAGCCTGAGGCTACAGCCCCACGTTGCGGAAATGCTGCTTTTTTTGTTGCAGATTTTGCTGCGGTTGAAGTATAAGAACTTCCTATATATTTCCCATTCCTTTTGTAGCCTTTCTTGGCTTTGGCTCAAAAAAACACAGAAAAATCTGCAACAAAAAAGCTGTGTTACTGTAACATGGGGCCGTAGCCTGAAAGTGTTAAAATTTCTACATTCTCTGGCAATTACAGCTCCGCTCCAATGCAACACTCACTGGGGGAGAGATGCTGACATGACTTTCTACCTGAAGTGTCACATGTCCTTTCCATAAGGGTGGCAGAAACGGAGTCCCTGATGCCGTCCCTGCTCACAGTTATTGATATACTTGTATGTGCACAGACTGATGTTCCCTTTTCTATGCTAAAAAGGAAAGGCCAAATCAACCCCCACTATAAAAAACAAAAGTGGGATAAAAAGCCTGATGAAGAACCCCCTTTAAGCATGAATCATGTATCTCTTTAGTCCTATTGAATAAACATTATAGTACTGAATACATTGGTGGCAGGTTCTTCAAACAGCATAGCGCATAACACAACTTTATGAGGTGCAGAGAATTTCTACTGTAGAATTTCCTAAACCTGCTCTCTTCCACTACCTACATCAGACCAAGATGGGGGTAAGATATGCAACCACCAGGTGACCACTGGCACACAAAGAAAACATTAAAGGGTGTTACTTGTGTCTCTGTTACACAACTACTGTAGGCAGGAGTAATACCTTTATTAGAACCAGTGCCACTTATTTTCAACAGATATACACACGACCATTTGATCCTGTCTTCTCTCCCAGACTGGGGATGCACAATGACAAACTTAAAGTGTCTAACCTGTTCAGCAGACAGATGTGAATACTTTGTTCAATGCGGTAACTAATATATAGCTAAATACTTAGCGTACCCCACAGTTTGATTATTCTGACTCATTCACACAGTGAAAAACTGACATGCCACAGCCGACACACATCTTTTTTAATAAGACATTGTGTCTATTCACGGCTGTCAAAAAAATTGACACGCACTATCTTTGTCCATGAAAATTGACATAGATAGCGGCAAGTGAACAGACCCATCGAAAACTATGGGTTCTATAATGGCCATATGACGGCCGTTTCAAAACTGACATGTGAATAGCTTGAAGCTACACCTCTGTTTCTTACCATAAGTGTCTCCATTTGGAAATACAAATGAAATCTGAAAAACTTCAGAGGCTCCTAAAATAAAAAAAAAAGAGACAGCTGTAAAGGTGAAGTATACAAAAATCATACACAGTGCCCAGGGCAGCATAACAGGAATCCATTCTATGGCCAGAGCCATGCACATGGTGATCAGAATACTTTCACTGCTGTGAAATCACTGGTGGCTAGCTTGCTGTGATTTACAGTAGTATCTGTATGCATGCTGTAACAAACGTCACAAGTACAAAGTAACTTGCACTGCAGGTTTTAAACCCATAGCCAGGTAGATATTGCTGCAGGCTTCAAGCCTGGCTTTCAACCTTACGGCAAAGGCTGAAAGTAGTAAAGGACCTTCAAGGAAACCTGCAAGTAAGCCACAGCAAAGAACTCAGAATTTTGGGTGACGTTTGCCACAATGACTTGCAGAGGAACATGCTACAGAATTTACAGTGAGCATACTAATTTTACATGCCACCAATGTCTGACCGATTCAACCATGGCAACTACCACATGATGCCTAGAACAGAGGTGCTTTGGCTTTTTGTGAAACAGTGCCACCCTCAACAAGGGCTGTGTTAAAATTACACCACACTCCAATTCTCAGTCCCCTAGTTCTAGGTATTTGGCTCTCCTCTAATCAGACATTGAAGTAATATGCTATCAACTGTTATAGTAAGAAGACCTATTTAACCACTTCTGTACCATGCAGTATATAATATGTGCCACCTGGGTTCTCCACGGATCTCTGTAGCCTGGCCTCCAACTATAATGTGTGAGCATGGAAATGTAATTGATCTCACTGGAAACATTGACCACAGTGGTGTACACCGCAGCCAATGCTTGACTCCGGAGGTGACATGTCTGTGTTGAAATCACTGAACAGCAGGATAAAAGGGACTAAGGAGGATCTCAATGAATCAGAATGGATCTTATTCACCTATAACGGGATCTTTCACCAAGAATTACTCTACAGACTGCACTATTCCTACAGTCAAAAAATGTAAAGAGAATTAAAAGGTATTCTGGTCAAAGACAAGATGCATAGGGGGCAACCTGATGATCAGTGAGGGTCTGACCACTGGGACCCCCACCAATCACAACAACTGGGGTGCTTTACAGTCTAGTTTTTGAATGGAATAGCTGGCTGAAAAGCATGCACCACTCATTTCAATAGGACCATTTGAGATAGCTGAAACACAGCACTCTACTATCTTCAGAAGTCCCAATGAACTGAATGGAGTGTTGCACGTTGTCCACTCCACTCCATTCAAAACACTTCTTGTTCTCAGTGGGGATCCCGGCAGTCAGAACCCCACTGATCACCAAGTTACCCTCTGACCTTTGAATATGGGACAACTTGCTGTGACTGGAATACCTTTTTAAGGGAATGTCCACATGGGACGTACTTGCAGTGTATTAGCCATCTGCGGATTTGTCAGTAACTAATCTGCTGAAATATACAGTAGCAGCAAAGCAGATTAGATTTAATGTGCAAGGCTACATGCACATGACCATAGTGGTTTTGCAAATACTGATCAGCAATCCACACATATACTGTACATGTCTGCATTGCATCAGTGTCATCTGCAATCACGGATCTTGTATGATTCCCTACACTGGTCTGTGCCACAAATGCAGAGAAATATAGGTCATACTTCATAATTTGTGGACCCCTTCTATGGCCTGGACACACATCCGCAAAAATTGCGGAAGTGTGTATGGGCCCATAGAAATGTTTGGGTCTGCACTTGCGGATAAAATTACAATCCTGTGCATGGGGCTTAAATATCGTTTCAGTTTTTTTTTTCCTTGTAGGAGGTGTTGGGTGAATATTTTTGTAATCCATCCCACATTCACTCTGTATTGTTAGTAAGCAGAGATATAGCAGCTGCCAAACGGGGGTATCACATCAAATATCTGTATCTCCAGTTTTATACCACCTAGAAAAGAGCTTCTGGTGTCATATGAAAGCTGAGATCTACAGTGCCATCTAAAAGTATTCATACCCCATGAACATTTTCACATTTTGTCACCTTACAACCACAAACTTAAATGTATTTTATTGAGATTTTAAGTGATAGACCAACACAAAGTAGCAGATAATCGTGAAGTGGAACAAAAATGATAAATGATTTTCAAAATTTTAATCAAACAAAAATCTGAAAAGTGTGATGTGCAAAAGTATTCAGCCCCCTGTACTCTGTTACCCCTAAATAAAATCTAGTGCAATCAATTGCCTTCAGAAATCACTTAATTAGTCAATAGGGTTCAGCTGTGTGTAATTTAGTCCCAGTATAAATACACCTGTTCTGTGAAGGCCTCAGTGGTTTGTTAGAGAACACTAGTGAACAAACAGCATCATGAAGACCAAGGAACTCACCAGACAGGTCAGAGATAAAGTTGTGGAAAAGTTTAAAGCAGGGTTAGATTATAAAAAAATATATCCCAAGCTTTGAGCATCCCAAGAAGTACTGTTCAATCCATCAACCAAAAATGGAAAAAGTATTATACAACCTTGTTATGCAAACCTACCAAGACATGACCGTCCACCTAAACTGACAGATCAAGCAAGGAGAACACTGGTCAGAGAAGCAGCCAAGAGGCCCATGGTCACTCTGGAGGAGCTGCAGAAATATACAGCTCAGGTGGGAGAATCTGTCCACAGGACAACTATAAGTCGTGCACTCTACAAATCTGGCCTTTATGGAAGAGTGGTAAGAAGAAAACCATTGTTGAAAGAAAGACATAAGAAGTGTCGTTTGCAGTTTGCCACAAGACATATAGGGGACACAGCAAACATGTGGAAGAAGGTGCTCTGGTCAGATGAGACCAAAGTTGAACTTTTTGGCCTAAAAACAAAGGGCTATGTGTGGTGGAAAAGTAACACTGCTCATCACCCTGAACACACCATCACCATTGTGACACATGTTGGTGGCAGCATCATGCTATGGGAAGGCTTTTCTTCAGTTGGGACAGGGAAGCTGCTCAGAGTTGATGGGAAGATGGATGGAGCTAAATACAGGGCAATACTGGAAGAAAACCTGTTGGAGGCTGCAAAAGACTTGAGACTGGGAAGGAGTTTCACCTTCCAGCAAGACAATGACCCTAAACATACAGCCAGAGCTACAGTGGAATGGTTTAGATCATAGAATATTTATGTGTTAGAATGGCCCAAAGTCCAGACCTAAATCCCATTGAGCATCTGTGGCAAGACATGAAAATTGCTGTTCAAAGACGCTCTCCATCTAATATGGCTGAGCTTGAGCTATTTTGCAATGAAGAATGGGCAAAAATCTCAGTCTCTAGATGTGCAAATCTGGTAGAGACATACCTCAAAAGACTTGCAGCTGTAACTGCAGCAAAAGTTGGCTCTACAAAGTATTAATAAAGGGGGGCTGAATACTTTTGCACGTTACACTTTTCAGGTTTTTATTTGATTAAAATTTTGAAAATCATGTATCATTTTCCTTCCACTTCACAATTATCTGCTACTTTGTGCTGGTCTATCACTTAAAATCTCAAGAAAATACATTTAAGTTTGTGGTTGTAAGGTGACAAAATGTGAAAAAGTTCAAGGAGTATGAATACTTTTAGATGGCACTGTAGATCTCAGCTTTCATATGACACCAGAAGCAAAAATGTTCACCAAACACCCCCTATATAATAGTAAAAAAAAAAAAAAAAAAAAAAAGTGACAGTAAGCAAATTCCATTTACATGCTGTGCAAAAACCACATCTTGCAAATGCAGGTTTCCATCGTCATTTTGTTGTGTTTTTCTCTGTGGTTTGTGTTCCCATATTAAACCTATTGGGAAAATATCTTGTGTTTCAGTTTTTTAAAAACACAGCTTTTCCACAGCTCTTTTTTCCTGCATATATTGATGGGATTAGCCAGATGTCTTCACAGTAGCAGCAAAGTAGCAGCAAAGTGAATGTCATTCACTTTGCTGCTACTTTGCTGCTACTGTAAGTCTGAGGCCCCACGCTGCGGAAATGCAGCTTTTTTTGATGCAGATTTTGCTGCGGTTTTTTGAGCCAAAGCCAAGAATGGATACAAAAGGAATGGGAAATATATAGGAAGCTCTTATACTTCTACCTTCTACTCAGGGTGGGTTCACACTTGCGCTTGAGTCCGTCCGCTGCCAATCCAAGTGAAAATCTCGAGAAACAGGATAGGCATCGGATACCGACAGGTTAGCGACGCATTGGTTAAAAACCCATTCATTTGAATAGGTTTTTAAAGCAATGTGCGGGTGTGCGCTTACACCCTCTGCGCCGCAAATCCAATTTTTCGTCGGAAACAAAGTCGGACATGCAGGACTTTGTGTCCAACGAAAAAAAACGGCTTCCCGGCGTTCACACCTGCGCATTGCTTTAATAACCCATTCAAATGAGTTTTTAACCAATGCGTCGCTAACCTGTCGGTATCCGATGCCTATCCTGTTTCCTGAGTTTTTCACTCGGATTGGCTGCGGACGGACTCAAGCGCAGGTGTGAACCCACCCTCAATCCACTCCTAGGTTTGGCTCAAAAAACTGCAGCAAAATCTGCAACAAAAAAAGCTGCATTTCTGTAACGTGGGGCCTTAGCCTAAAAAACACTGCATTTTTTGCCGTTGCGTTTCCACAACATAGGACCTTAGCCTAAGACTGAGGCCCCACATTGCGGAAAAGATGTTTTTTTTTGTTGCAGATTTTGCTGTGGTTTTTGAGTCAAATGCAGCAGTGGCTACAAAAGGAATGGGAAATATAGTAAGTTCTTATACTTCTAACTTCTGCTCAATCCACTACACTCCTGGCTCAAAAAAACGCATCAAAATCTGCAATGAATAAAAAAAAAGCTGCATTTCTGCAAAGTGAGGCGAAAGGCCCCATGCAGCGAATTGCTGCAAAAAACGCTGCTGAAAAGACCGCGGCGAAAAACGTAGGAAACCTCTGTGGACTTTCTGCCTCTATTATACCTATACGGAAAACGCCAGCGTTTCTATAGTTATAATTGACATGCTGCTATTTACAAAAACACAAGCATTTTTGAAATTGCAGCATTTCCACAGAAATTTTTTTTCTGCAATGTGTGGATAGGATTTGCCAGAATTCCATCCATTTTGCAACTAATGTAAAACGCAGCGTTTTTTGTTCCATCCTAAAAGTATTTTATGCTAGCATTTTATTTAGGTTCATTGCTCATCCCAACAAGATCTATATACTTGTCCATGACTGTTTAATAGTACATATTGCTTGTTAAAGGTACTGTACAGGATTAGGGAAACATGAAAGGCAGCTTTTCTTTGAAAACAGTGCCACAAATATCCACAGGTTGTGCCCGGTATTGCAGCTCAGCTCCACTGAAGTGAAATAGGATTGAGCTGTAATACCTCACACAACCTGTAAATAGTTGTGCGGCACTGTTTTTTGAAGAAAGCACTACTAATACACATAATCTGATACTGGGCAGCCCCTTTAATCTGGCACCTTCCAAGTCCCATTAAAAAGGGATTAAACTGTAATATAGATAATAAATACACACAGCTATGTATAGTTTATTCTACAAAATACCGCATTCTTACCGCCATCCTCCGCAATACATTCTTCTTCCATTTTTGCTTTCCGGTACCGCAAACAACCAAGCTACTGTGTTACCATGGAAACGAGGGTAAAATGCACTCACAGAGGAGGCGGGGAGAAAGTGACGTATAATATATCGGACCAATAGAATGCGGGGGGCTAGTCTAGGATGCCGGCCGTGTGCGTGTCACGTGATCCCACAGGAAGTTGTCCCTTGCTCCAGTGATAGAAGTAGGTGAACGTGTCTGTTGTTGTCATGTATTCTCTGTGTGGATTCGAATTGTAAATATTGACAAATCTTTATTGTACAGGACAAATTGTGACAATAACTAGAGAAACGTCATGAATATGATGGAATTCAGGGCTAGGAAAGTGTTTTGTTGGCTACAGCTGGACAGGGCTTGCTGGGGGTTGCAGTACCTCAGCAGCTAGTGCATCATGTGTTACGATGTGATTGGTTTGTGGTGTGAAGAAGCTGCTTTGTGCTTTCAGCTATCACATATGGCTTCTATCCAGTGATGCTCTCCAGTATTACAGAGTGATGTCTATGTATAATTTTATATGAAAAATCTTGGGTAATTTTTTTCAGGTTTTTAACCCCTTTAATACATTGCATATTTTGTTGGAAGGCTTTTACCCCCTCCCATCCTTCCAAAAGCCATAACTCTTTTATTATACCATCCACAGAGCCATAGGAGGGTTTAATGTACTTAACGATGTTATGGGAAGGTTGAAAAAAATTCAGAATGTGGTGGAATTAGAGACAACCTGCATTTACACAATTTTCTAACGGGCTTTTCTGTCGTTTACTGTGCATCCAAAATTACATGTCACCTGTATTCTATGGGTTGGTATGATTACTGCCATACCAGGTTGTATATATTTCTTTTATAATAATAATAATACATTTTATTTATATAGCACCAACATATTCCGCAGCACTGTACAATTTGTAAGGTTCAATTACAGACAAAAAAGATACATTACAAAGAAATAGTCAATTCACACACTGGGACTGAGGGCCCTGCTCGCAAGAGCTTACAATCTATGAGGCAGAGGGGGTGACACAGGAGGTAGCAGGGGCGGCATCAGACGTAGCATTGCTTATACAATGGTCAGACAATTCTGTAATAGAGGTTACTGTCATTACACATATATAAAGCTGTATGAGCCGTCACCAGTCGTGTCCTTTAACGTGCAGATGGTGCCTGGACGTATAAAATTAGTCTGATACGGCATCATATCCTGTGGGGTAATGCGGGAACGTGAACAGAGGGTACGTTTTAGGGATTCTAACTACGGAAGGGTTTACATTAGGAGTTGTGATAGGCCTGTCTGAAAAGATATGTCTTTAGACTACGCTTGAAGCTGTGGAAATTGGGGGTTAATTCAATAGTCCGGGATAGAGCATTCCAGAGAAGTGGTGCAACTCGGGAGAAGTCTTTTACGTTTTAACCCCTTAGAAACATTGCCATATTCTGACACCCGTGACTTTTTTTTTTTTATTCTTCCGTGTATGGGGGCTGCATAAGGTGTGATTTTTTTTTTTTTTTTTTTGCAGGGCCAGATATACTTTTCATTTACATCATTTTGGGGATTATCTATTGTTTTAATCATTATCTATTAAAATTTTTATTTGAGGCAAAACAGCAAAAAAAATATGACAGTTTGGCTCATTTGAGTTTTTTTTCCTGCAACAGCATTCACTGTATGGGAAAATATTTTTTGTAGACCGAGTGTTTTCAGGCACCAGGATACCTAATGTTTATGTGTTTTACTTTATTTATTTTTATATGTTATCTAGGAAAAGGGGGAATTTAAACTTTAAATTTTTATTTTTTTATTTTTAACTTTTACAGATGTCTGGAAGGGGTTAAAAGGAGTTTGTCACCAGGACCCAGCATATAAACCCAGCCCCGCAGATAGGTTAGTTTCACCTCAAACAGTGCTTTCCTATTGTGAATCAGTGCCTCCAATGCCGAGATATCACTCTTTGGAGCTATGAGGACATTGCCGCTTACCTCTTTAGAGCAACTGCAACTCCTTCATTGCTCCAAACAGATAATTTGCATAATAAAAAAAATGTGATATCTCAGCAACAGAGGCACCAATTGACAAGTTGAAAACACTGTTAGGTTAGGGTCACCTAAATCAATCTGCAGGGCTGGTTTGATATGCTGGGTTCTGGTGACGGACTTCCTTTAAAGGGGTTGGCCACTTTCAGACCAATATTGAGAAACAAATATTATTATTTGTACAATGAAAAGTTGTACAATTTTCCAATAAACTTTCTATATCAATTCCTCACGGTTTTCTAGATCTCTGCTTGCTGTCATTCATTCTGCTTACTCCCACTGGATAAAAATCAGTCCATGGTCAAGTGACGGACACACAGGTGCACAGCTCGTTACCAGGCAGATGTCTCATTACTGTGCTGTGAGTATAACCAGCAGTGCACCTGTGTGCTCATCACATGATCATGGACTGATTTTTTTTTTATACACTGGAAGTAATCTTATTGATTGACAGCAAGCAGAGATGAGGAATTGAGCAGAGCTGTGAGGAATTGATACAGAAAGTATATTGGAAAATTGTATAACTTTTTATTATACAAGCAATAACATTTGTCTCTTAATATTGAACTGAAAATGGGCAACCCCTTTAAGGGTTTTTTTTCTTTTTGCTTGTGCTAGTTAAACAACAATAGCTATTTTTAGATTATAAGGCCTTCTCTTCTGTTTGTTGGCTTGAAAAAACATGAAGTTTAAGTCTTTTTCATTGTGTTTTTTTAAATACATTACATGCATGCATGCATACATATATAAATACATACATGCAAGCCTAAGGAGCCTATGGAAAATACAACTGACCCAAAAATGCAAAAGAAAAGAAAAACGGCACAAACAAAAAAAACTTGTGGGAATTTACTGGGGTACAGCGCCAGCATAAAAATGAAATGATTAATTATTTTCAATTGTATTCTAAAATTATTAATATTGTATAATTACCTGTATAATGTGTTGCATATTTACTTTGATAGGAACGCAATCACTAACTTTTTTTCATGATTTAGAGGAGTTTTACTGCTTTTGTCTGACCATGGCAGCCATTTATTAAGGAGTCGTAGTCGGGTTATGGAAAAATAGAGTCAGAGTCAGTGCTGTGGCCTACTTACTCCACAGCCCTGGTTATGAACTGGAGGATCATGTATAATGCCATATGATATTGTGTATCCACAGATGGATTTTCCTACTAGGAGGAAAGGAAAACCAAACAAAGGAGGTGGCAAAGGTCGTGGTTCTGGAAGAGGGGGAAGAAGAGGAGGTGGTAGTGGGCGAGGAACTGGTACTGGGCGAGGAGCTAATAGAGGAGGAAGAGTCAGATCTGAACCTGGAGCTGGCTATGGAGGCAAGAAAAGTTCTAGTAAAGCTTGGGATGATGGAGATGACATCTGCTTCTCCAGGAAACCAGAAAGACCAGCAAGGTATGCAGTGTCAGTCACAAATGTTTACATGGAATGTTCCATCAGAAAATGACCTATATATACACAGTACACCAGAGTATGTACATTAAAGAGGACTTTTCAACACCTCCACCAACCCTAACACTTTATTTCCTTTAATACAGGGGTATGCTATCTTCGGTACTCCAATAGAAGTGAGAAAGAGAATGCTGGAAGTTGTAGTTTTATAGCATCTGGTGTGCCAAAGATTGCTAACCCATGCTTTAGTAGACTCTGCTCCACTGATTCTGGCACAGAATTTTTTCTGTAGGCCCCACTGTTTCCGAGCAATCATTGCTATTAGTTTCACGACCCAATATGCTAATTAGGCTCTCTACTGTCAGGTGGGTGGTCCTGGATGGAGCAGACAGCCTGGGACCGCATACCTGGGACTGTATTTGTACCTTACTGTAGGCTTCAGTACACATTGCTGTTGATTTTACCTTTTTGCTAGTGCAATCGTTGCTATTAGTTTCTGGATCCAATAGGCCAATCAGGCTCCGTACTGTCAGGAGGACTTCTGACAGTACAGAGCCCAATTGGCATATTGGGTCTGGAAACTAATAGCGATGATTGCATTGGCAAAAAGTTAAAATCAACAGCAATGTGTACTGAAGCTTACAGTAAGGTACAAATATGAATATGGGGGGAATTGATATAAGTAGTGCCTAAAGTCATCATATATATAAATATAAAGTGCTTATATAATTTCATATTAAAAGTAAAAAAAAAATATATAATTAAAATTTTTATGTTAAACATATTTTTTAAATTTTTGTTGATTCCTAGAATACCTCTAGACTCATGACCCATACAATAACAGCTAATGATCCCAGCTACCCATAACTGTATACGGTGCATCTCATATGTTTATCCTCATTTTTTAGGTACTACAGGTTTCATGTATTATGCTATATATATTGCTGTTACACTCCTTTATGAGGGCCTGTACTAGCACTTGAGAGTTTATATGCTACATTTATTGACTGCTTATTTCTTTGTCATTATGTAAATTAAGACTTTTATTTTAATCAGTTTTATTGAGATTTTTTTTTAAAAGGGTCAAGTAACAACATACAATAAAGCAGTAGCATGTGGTCGGTTAAAGTAGCTATAAGTTACAATAAACACATATTAAGCAGTGTACTAATATGCATAGCGATATCTTTAGATTTCTAAGAGTTAGAAAGATTCAGGAATGAAGAACGAGATTCATGCAAATATCAAACAACAAAAGATGACAGTAATATTAGGTATGATCTTCCACGTGTGACACAGCCGGAATTACGGCAGGTGTTTGTGGGCCTTTAGTGTCCATGGGAACCAGTTTCTTTGGAATTGGTTGTCTCCAAAAGCTCCATGGGATAGGATCCTCTCGTATTGGTAAGTCAGTTCCACCATTTTCACCAGGTCTCCTCTAGACGGGATAGTAGCTGATTTCCAATTGCGTAGAAGAGCCAGTGATGCTGATAATAAGACATGGCCAATCATCACTCTGTGAAGTGCTGGGAAAGAATCGATTTGCAGGAATAGTAGCGCCAAAGCTGGTGAGGGGGTTATGAGGAATCCCACTAGAGAAGAAATCCATCGGAAGACGTCTTGCCAGTACGGCACCACTCGCGGACATGTCCACAGTAGGTGGAGTAGAGATCCTCCCTCACCACATCCCCTCCAACAGGAGTTCGAGGTCTGCGGGTATATTCGGTGGAGTCGCTCTGGAGTATAATACCAGTGAAGGAGAATTTTGACAGTGGTTTCGTAGTGGGTCGTACACCGGAAGGTCTTTTTTGTGAAGGCCATGGCTTTCTGCCATTGTATGACCGTGTATTGTTGATGAAGTTGCGTCTCCCAACTAAGTAGTGGAGTAGATTTGACCAGACGATCTTTGGAGCCTATAGTATTATACATGGAGCTGAGGATTTTGGTAGCCGGATTGGGAATCTTGAGAAGGTCCAACAGAGATTTATTGTACGTAATTTGTTTGTTGTGGTTGGAGGAGAGAAAGTGTTTGACTCTTAGGTATGTAAAGAGGCTATTGGAGGGTAGGGAGAAGGTGGATTGTAGAGACTGGAATGAGGTCAACGATTCTTCGCTCCACACCTGTGAAACGGAAGTAATACCTGATGCTTTCCAGACGGATAGGTTGAGATCCAGGATTGCTAGTTCCAAAAATTCTATCGGAGCCCGTGTGGTAAATTAAGACTTTTATGCAATAATTTTTTTTTCTAGACTTAAAGAATTTTTGGTGATTTTTCTTTAAAATCCCCCTGATAATATCTATATTTAAAGAAGAAAATAAAACTTAAAATCCTTCAGTTTTCACTCTGGCCCAAAGCCTAATAGTCTGTAGATTTCTTTGAAGTCACCTCATTATAGGTGGGTTTATCTATGTAGACAATGTAGGGCCCCCTTCACTGCATGGAAACCTTTAGACTAAGGCCCCATGTTGCGGAAAAGCTGCTTTTTTTTTTTTTTGTTTTGTTTTTTTGTGTTTTGTTTTGTTGTTGTTGCAGATTTTGCTGTATTTAACCCAGGGAGTGCCTGCAAAAGGAATGGAAAATATAAAGGAAGTGCTTATACTTCTCCTTTCTGCTCAATCCATACCTCGCTTTGGCTCAAAAAACTGCAACAAAAAAGGTGCTTTTTCACAACGTTGGGACAAAGAGTATGTCTGTAGTATAGTACTCCCCCATAGACCTCTATAAACCTGTTCATACTATTGTGTCTTTGGTCCTTGTGGACTGTTCCTTATATGTGTCCTCCCTTTGGGAGCCATTCATTTAATATATTAATGCCAAATGTATGCTATATCATTAAACTTACAATTAAGGTTATTAGACCAAATTATGTGATTATGTTGCAAAAATGGGCTCTCAAAAAAATAAACAAATAAATAAATAAATCCCCAGAAAATAAAGCGTGCTAATATGTAAATAAAACTTGCGTAACTGCCAAATGTTGGCCATTGTTGCAGTCTACTGATATATAGCCATTTTAAAAGGGCTGTTTAGGGTTAGAGTGTCTCATGGCCGGTGCAGGCTTCAGTTATCAGCTAGAAGATGATGGATGGGGATCTCCAGAATGGCCCCATTTACTGTAGGTAATTGGAACTTTGGGAGTTTTCAGAGACTCAATTCTAAATAAAAGCTGATTTTTTTTTACTTTTTAGGTTGAAGTTTTTTGTGCAAAGTTTTATTTTGTATGACTGTTTTTTTTTTTTTAGTTACAGTCATGGTAGCAGATATGGGCAGCGGGGTCGTGGTGGGAGTACCCACAGCACTCCTCTTCAGACTTTGCACATGACCACTGAAAACCAAGAAAGGGTGAAGGCTCTTTTGCGTGATCTTCAAGAGCCAGAGCTAGATGCTGCTGATGAGTAAGTAGATATTGCATTAAATATTGTAGTATTTTATTTGTATTACTATTTGTATCACTTATAAAACAACAAATTTATTATCATACTCAGTGATGTCGGGTCAGACGTGGAGGAAGACTATGAGTACAGTAGTTCTCAAGACGAAGAAGATGAGGACAACAATGATGAATACGATGAAGCCGATTCAGGATTTGATCTCTGGTCCTCTCCACAAGAAGCATTGGAAGTAGCTGGGAAGGTTTCCTCAGGGTCACCTGCCCAGATGTTACCCGAGGCAGTCATATCGCCTTTTGCTATTGGGAAATTATCTCGGTAAGTTTATCATTGTGCCATATAGCTTTTCGTGATGAGCACCTTCATAAACAAATCTCTCCTAGTATAGACAGCCATTCTTGGTAAACTTGTTGCCATATCATTTTACTATTACAGCATTGACATTATATGGGAGTTTGGTTGCCACTCTTAGATGCTCTTCTGTTATAATGGTGGAGAGCAGAGAAAGGTTTGATCACCTCCACTTAACTTCTTCTGTGCTGTCGCAGGTACTATTGAAGATGGACAAGGGGAAGGTGTCCGTTTGTAAGAGTCCCAGGGATAGGCAGTCCACTGAAGCCTCAGCGGTATCTTCTCTTTTAGATGCCCTAGCCACCGTGTGTTTGTAGGCTAACTTGCTAGCATGTTGCAAAATAAAAAAAAACTATAAAGTTGTGGTGAAAAAATGTAATAAAATTATAACAACTTTTTAAACATATTAATGGAAGCCACCAAATAACATAGACATATGTGGTATTCCCATGACTAATGAACTGTGCAATAAATTTATAAAGCTGTTTAAGTTGATTGTTGATCAGCCTAAAGAACTAGGGCAATTTGTGTGTACAAAAATCAAGGCCCCAGGTAGCCATATCGGAGTAAAAATAAAAAAAAAAAATGACAAAAGTTATATCAAAATCTTTTGAGTCCAGAAGTGGCTAGTATGGACACCACTTGGAAAATTTATATAAACTAGTGCGAATTAAAAATTGACAGCTTACTTATACCCATAACTAAGATATTCTGCACATCACTTTCTCTGTATTAAAAATGGTTGATAAAAATGTGTAATTTTATCTTTGCTGTCCTGCAGTTATGGTTTTGACAGAGAAAGATGTCTGACTGCCTTGAGGACACATGATGGAGATGTTGGATCATCTCTTGAATATTTATTGCTGCAGTGTTTTCTAGAAGCCTTTGGGATCCAGACAAAGACACCCCGGACTGCTGATGACATTAGTATGGAAGATATCTTGGCCTTGCGTCAGGAAGAAGCTTTTGTCCTCAGTTCGATATGTGGGGAAAAGTTTATTGAGAGGATCCCAAACAGAGTTTGGACTGTGGGCCTTGAGCTGGGTTACTTAACAGACAGGCTTCAGAAACCCCGTAATAAAGACCGTGCCAAAGATTTTGTGAATCAAACCCCCAATAATATATGCAGGTTTTTTTCTGAAAGGAGAAAATTGCCGGTTTGGGTCAAAATGTCGATTTAGGCATGAATCCCCAAAGCAAAACCTGAAGGATGAATCTCACCTAAGTGCTAGTGATAGCAGTTACCTATATGAACTAGAAATTCGCTTCACAGAGGATAATAAGTACCCTTATCAAGCACCCCTGATAGCATTTCATTCACTCAATGAGAATCTGCCAATGGGTTGTCGCCTACACATGGCAGAGTACCTGTATGAAAAAGCATTGACAATTGCTTTAACTGGTGAACCAGCTGTGTATTCCCTTGTCAGCTGCTTGGAGGATGAAGATGATATTATACAGTTACTTGCCAATACACATCACCGATATAGTATCCCACCGCCTGTCATACAACCAGTGTTTGAATCCAAGAAACCCACCATAATTGTTAATAAACCAGTGATCTCGGAAAAACCAGCTCGTGCTACAGAAGGTAAGTGAATGCTAATAATGTGTAAGTAGAACTCTACCTACAAAACGGTTAGCTAAAAAGATATTAGGCATCATAAGCTGAACCAGGGAAAAGGGCCTGTAAGTAAATGATTTTTTTTTTTTTGCAATGGGAGACAGACTTTTCTAAAGGGTTTTAATGGGTTAAAATACACTTGTCTTTTGTTCTGTTACTGCTCAGGTCTCCGCAGTCTCCACTTTCTGGTGCCTCTTGACATAGTAAATGCCACTGAGGCAGGTCCTGATGTGGCCACTAATTGGCTCACTGAGCGGCAGTTTCATTGTGTTTAGAGAGATCAGGAAGTAGAGACCAGCTGGGGGCCCAGGGAAGGTCAGAACAGAAATGGGGCAAGCAATTAATGAGGGGAGTATTGTCTCTTTTTACTTCTCAAACCCCCGAGTATAATAAGCGGAGGCCCCAGGCAGGTGATCAAACATAAAAAAAACACAGTTATTCACCTTTTCTGGGCTCCGGTGCAAGACCTTGCTGTCTTCAGCGCTTCTGACTGACATCAGAGGCCACTGAGGCTTGTGATTCAGCTTCAGCGTCATATGGCTTCATGACACACAGACACGAGAAAGGCACCGTCACGTGACCATTGAGGCCCAATCAGTGGTCACGTGACCAATCACAGAGGTCCCTGACTACAGGCAAAATTATCTAAGACAGCAGGGAGTCGTGCCTGAGCCCAGGAGAGGTGAGTAACACAGTTTTTTATGTTTCCTCACCTCCCCTGGGCCTCTGCTTATTATACTCTGGGGTCTGAAGAGATCCCACAGTATAATAATTGTAGTTTCAGTTCACCTGTGTTATCCCCGAACAAAACTGCAGGTATTGTAATAATAGAACCAAAATAACTGATGTGAACAGAATCACTTCGGTTATCCTAGTTGGTGTTCTGTTTCGGTTATTTTTCGATTAATCGCCCAGCCCTACTCACCCAGCACTCAAACTTTTTACATAGATGACCCTTCTCTTCTGAGAGTCTTGTTCCTTTGATTCATGGATCTTCTGGTTATGCAATGTCATCACATGAATTGCTCTTCAAAAGTGCTGCAAAGGAAAAAAGATCACAGACAGGAGGCTCCTGCACACATCAGTGTATGTGGGGATTGCTATAGATCACAGTTATGTATAAGTCTCGACTGCTGCCCCCTGCAGTCCTGGGAAAGTGCTGCCTGACTACTGGGTCATTCTGATGACATGTCCTCTTACCGTTTTTGTCAGATGCAGAGTTGTCACGTTGACTTGTATGGATCCACATCATCAAATACAACTATATCTATTGCCACATAGCTTGGATAGGGGCAATTGTGGACTTGAATCCACATAAAATGATGACAAGCAGAGATCATGAAAATGGGGACTAACCATACAAAAGTATATATTAGAAAATTGCATAATTTATATGTAACGGCAAACCCTCTTAACTAAAAAGGCACGTGGGGCTGAAAGTCATATTCTTATTTCTGAGATCATGATGCATTTTATTGGTAACAAACGTGCTATTTGTTCATGAAAATTATTGGGAGGTCCATTATGTAGTATTCTGTGACATTCTTGACATTTGTACCAGTTTGCTTATGTTTCCATCTCTAGGTAAAAAGGAGTTGAATAATGCGAAGGATGAGTTTACTAAATGTACCCAGACTGAAGATGATCAACCAGACGACCTGGAATCGGAGGCTGTGATGGTAGAAAATGAAAGCTATGTCAATCTCAAGAAAAAAACAAGCCAAAAAATACTGGAACCCTAAAACTTTACTTACAGAGAATGCCAAGATCTGTAAACACTTCAAGACCAAACAGGTGAATTTCTTATACTCCACAAATATACATTTCCATGCAGTGAATATATATTCAGGAAGGAATGGCTGTCTAATACATAGATGGGCCTGGTTCGGCCGACTTACCTTGTCAGATTGCGGTTGGCGTGGCAGTCACATGTCAAGTGGTTTTGCCAGGGCAAGTCACTCTTAGGGCAGGGGTAGTCTCGGTGAAGAAATCCCTTTAAACAACAAACTATATCAAAAACAACCTAAGGGCCGTTCAGATCCCATTTTGTGGTCATCCATTTAACTAATCAATTTTAAGGATGGAAAAAAACTGATACTAAAAACAAATGGAAACTGATATCCATCCATTTATATATAGGTTCAATTTTAAATAAAAACAGATCTGTTTCTGTTGGCTTTTTGTGTCCTACTTTTTTTTGTCCTACAGCAATGGATCCATTTTTATTTAACCCATTAAGGATGTAGCCTAATTTGATACTTAAAGGGGTTGTCCCATTATAGAAGCTTATCCCCTATCCATAGGACAAGGGGATAAGTGTCCCATTGCTGGAGGCCCTATTGCTGGGTCCCCCCGTGATCAGGTGGATGGGGGAACCAAAGTCCCCCTGGCCCTTATGACTTGAGCGTCAGTATACTTGCATGACAGCTATTTTCTTGTTTTTTTTTATTTTTTATGGTGCTCATCATGTGGGATAAATAACATTCTATTTTTATAGTATGGGCTGTTACGGATGAAT
This sequence comes from Leptodactylus fallax, assembly GCA_947044405.1. Lineage (NCBI taxonomy): Eukaryota > Metazoa > Chordata > Amphibia > Anura > Leptodactylidae > Leptodactylus > Leptodactylus fallax. The sequence goes on from CAMRHE010000123.1 coordinate 2,579,001, forward strand.
CCATACCAAATATGGCTATATTTTGTTTTCTATTAAAATTGGGAAATGGCTATTTATTTGTTTTATTTGATACGTTACAACATGTGTATGTGTGTGTACATATATATTTATTATATATAATGTGTATGTATTTATATATTTTTTTTTTTTACATTTACAGTTAGGCCCATACTGGGACTTGAACACTAGGTGGCAAAATTGCTACAATAATACATTGCTGTGGTTCTGCATAGCAATATAAAATTGTTTGCACTTTGAAAGTGAAAGTCTAAGTTTGGATAAGGCAATGGCTTAAAGATATACTTATGAGTGTAAAGTGGGACCGCTGCCACCATGGCAATGCATTTTCACCCCGTCATCGCATTCCGGGGGTGCTGATGGGGGGGACAAACATAAAGATGCCCGTTAAATGGCCACCGTCTTTCATCCCTCAAGTGCTGCGTCTCACTATGTATGTGGTATATCTACAGGCCGGAATTATAGATCCACAGACCTCCAATGCTATACAGTGCCTCCGCATTCTAGAAGTCTTGCTGCAATGGCATATAAAGAATCATGCCAACACACACATGTATATATATTTTTTTTTTTTTCTGTAAATTAAAAATATATATATATATACATAAAGGAAAAATCTAAGAAAAAAAATCTAGTAGGAGTTTTCATGACTTATTAATTGAGGACCTATACTTACGATAAGTCGTCAATTAAAGATCGTCCGTAGTCCAACACCCATGCCCCTGGCCGATCAGATGTTTGAAGAGACTGCAACCTCTTCAGTACTTAAAAAGCACAGTGCAGTACATTAGTACAGTGGTTGTGCTTGGTATCGCATGTCTGTTCACATGAATGGGACTGAGCTGGAATCAGGCTGTGTGACTGATGAACATGACATGGCTTGAGAAGCAGACGCGGTGCTTAGGGAGTACCGCTGCCACTTCAGTCAGCTGATCCGTGGGTATCCCAGGTGTTGGAACCCTATATCTCTTCAACTTTTAGTTATACCTGTCCCATATGTATTTTTCCTTGCTTTTTTTTGTCTTTGGAACAGCAAATCTACAGCAGCGTGGGATGTATTACTGCATGACTTTCATTCAGGAGTCTGCAAAAGATGATGAGCACCTTATGAACTGTAATGGATCAGATATAACTATGCAGCCGCTCAAAACAAATCTTTGGGCATGTTTTAGTTTTGGCTTTTGGGATAGAGCATTTCTGATTATAAAATTCCATTAACATGCATTCTGTTACTAGGCTTCCAAAAGTTACCAGTCTATGCTTCAAGAGAGGATGAAGCTGCCAGCATGGGAGCAACAAGATGCAATACTGAAAACCCTTTCAAAGCATCAGGTTCTGGTTGTATGTGGAATGACAGGGTAAGCAAAAGTTTTGTTTACAGGTATCTGGTGTACCCAGCGCACATGTTCAAGACAGGAGAGCAGCACATCATTAGTTAAAACATTTGTACACAATACATTTAGCCAGTTAAACCAAAGTCACAAGGGAGAAATACAATAATTCATTTCCATTTACTCTTGATTCAGTTAAACTTTTGGCCATGTATTTCCAGCAGCACTAGCGTAATATCAGTTCATTACTGTAGCGATTGGGCTGTTCGGGAGCTCACTGTATTATAACTGACTATGATGCAGTGAGTTCTATGCACTCAGCCGAGTTCAGTCCGTGTCCTACCACCCAAACATGGACCGTTTTCCATGGATGGGACAGATGTCGTGTGTAAAAGCTCTAACTTTCCAGACCCCCCGACCCTCAAATTATCATCTTATCATTCACTTAAATGGGACCATTCTGCAATTTCATGCACTACTTGTGACCTGGGTACCACTGTGCAGGAAAAAAATCTGTAGCGGAAATGCTATGATTTGAAAAACGCTTGCTTTTTTTCAGATCGCAGCATGTCAATTATATCTATGGAAATGCTGGCGTTATAATTGAAGCAGACAGTCCGCAGATTAAAACTCTGCAGACTTTGTGAAAAGCGCTAAGGAAAAAACTGCAATGCATTTCCGCTGCAGTTTTTGCCGCTGTGCTTTTTGGCTGTGGCCCACTACATGGGGCCTTAGGCGAAGGTGGGAAAACCCTTTTATCCTGTGCAGCCTGCATCATTCAGTGTAAAAGCAAATTCAAAACTTGTTAATAATAATTGGGAACCATCTGTGTGTGCTCCTGAGATACTGAGCTGTTGTGCAAGATCTAAGGGTTTGCTTGAAGCCTTCATATGTTTGTTAAAATAAAAAAATGGCTAGGCTGGATTCGCATGTCGTTTTTTAATCCAGTAATGAGCAACACGCTACTGTGTATTTCACCTGAAAGCTAATCTCCATTAAATTGAAAACCTCTGGTTTATTGGCATCCTAAAAATGACACACACTCAGTATAACAGGAGTTCTGAGCCCCTCAGTTCTCCTCATTGCACAACCACAGCTTTAATGGGGTGTTGGATGAATGTACGCCCTGCTGCTCTATTCCATATTGGCTCTGCAGTTTACTCCCTTGTATCCATCAGTCCCATAGACTTGTATTGGAGCAACAAGTAAGGTGCATGACCTCTGCTGCAATAAAACTTCTCACTGTGGTCATACTATGAGGAGGAAGAGGGGCTTGGGACCATCATTATTGCTTCTGGGGGGGGGGGGGGAAGTTCCATCAATAAGTATACGTGGGAGTTCCAGCTATGGGTATAAAGAAACCAGGTAATAAATGTGCTTTATGGGATAAACCCTTTACATACTTAGCTTTTTTTTATTTTACTGGACCAGAATAATCCTACATGTAATGTTATACAGAGAGAATAGAATTTTGTCTCCATATTAATATAAGTATAGTAGTATAGTAATACAAACTGTACAGTACTATTAAGCATATACTTAGCTCTCAGGTTGGATCATATACATGTACACTAGTAATGTCAACCGCTGTCCTCAGCAGAAAAGGCTCACATGGATTTATCAGCCTAACAATCCATTGCTCTTATTGTACTGCATTCAAATCCTTATTATTTTTTTCTCTCTAGATGTGGTAAGACTACACAAATTCCACAATTTATACTAGATGCATCCTTGCAAGGATCTGCCAACCTTGTTTCCAATATCGTATGTACACAGCCCCGAAGGATATCTGCCATTTCTGTGGCTGAACGTGTGGCTCAGGAGAGAGCGGAGAGAATTGGCCTCTCTGTGGGCTATCAGATTAGACTGGAGAGTGTTAAGGTCAGTGGAATTCCTATTTCTTAAATAATAAACTTGTGGTATAGAAAATCTCTGACAGGCCATTCACTTGCTTGTTCAGTGTTGAGGCAGAAATAATCTTTGCTCCGAGTATAAGGCACCTTTCACGGTATATAGTTGCTTAAGACGGTTATGGGAAAAACCTTAGGTCACTGTTTTTGAGTATTCTTTCTGTAAGTCCAGCTAGACTGGGATATGAGATGATGTGAAATTGGTATTCTGTACCAGTGTCCTGACTGTTTCTATTTTACCCTAATGTGTTTGGCCAGCTTAATAGTGGAAAAACAATAGCCCTTTAAAGATCCCAGTCTACTGCTTTGGCCAAAGGTTACTGCGAGGGTTTTAGGTACTTGGTGAAAGTAGTCCAAAAACTTTTTCCACTCATTCTATGTCCTTCTGTTCACAGTCTTCTGCCACCAGACTTCTGTATTGCACAACTGGTGTCCTTTTAAGGCGACTTGAAGGTGACAGCACTTTACATGGTGTCACTCATGTTATTGTGGATGAAGTCCATGAGAGGACAGAGGAAAGGTAGTACCTGAAACTGGTCCCCTGCAATAGTACTAACAAATATTGTACCCTGTGCCAGTAACAGCAAGCTCTACATCTTCTTTCATTTTTTATGAAGCAGTGACCGTATCTTTCTTTCTATTTTTCCATCCAGTGACTTTCTCCTGTTGGTTCTGAAAGATGTCGTGTTTAAGAGACCAGACCTAAAAATTTTGCTTATGAGTGCCACAGTGAATGCTGAGCTCTTTTCACAGTACTTCTCTGGTTGTCCAGTTATACATATACCTGGTAAGAGCTGAAGTTATTCTAATATTGGAACAACAAGTCCTAAAACCACATGATCAAAAAATAAAGTAGATCAAATATACAAAATAAAATACTAAAGGCAGTAAATGTAGAGGGTCTCGGGAGAACGAATCTTCATAGTAATTTTTTTTTTTTTTTTTCTTCCGATCATTTCCCAGTGTAAACATGGCAGGTGACTGTATCTTTTTATGGAGGAAAAAAAAAATTGTCTGTTGGTAGCACATTTCTCTCTACATTTGGGATCAGCTGCCAACATACAATGTATACTGTACGGATACAACAGATGGTATTATCAATATTCCTCCCCCTACTTTAAACATACTAAATTGCATTGACTCGCTGTTATCATTGATCAGTCTTTTTATATCTCACCATATAAAGGGACCCTTAATAAAAGGATGTACAGTAAGTAACCACTGAAGCTGCTGGTACCTGTACGTCATTGGCCGCAAGGGACTATATGGAGAGGGCCCAGAAGCTGACTGTATAATACAAGGCAGATGCTGACTGTATAATACAGCCTGCACCCTCCGCTAGCAGCCACCATAGGCAGTCTGTAATGGAAGTCAATGTCGTTTATAATACACTGCAATACATTAGTACTGCAGTGTATTATACGGGCATTCAGACCCCACCATACAATGTAAAATGGAAATATAAAAAATCTGAACATTTAACTCTCCCCCCCCTTTCCCTAGATAAGTGGATTGCAATGACAAAGTCTTCAGTAGCTTTGGGGATGTTTTCAGGAAACAAAATTTTATTTCCAAAAATGCTAAATATTGTTTTATTAATAATGTTTTATTCATATTAGATTTGCTAAACTGAGCGATTGAATAATGTGATTGGATCTTTTACATTTCAGGTCGTACTTTCCCAGTGGACCAATACTTCCTGGAGGATGCCCTTGCCAAAACAAGGTGAAGTCTAAAATGTACTAAGTATGGAACGATGATGTTCCCTCGATTAACCATAAACGAACTCAACTATATAGAATTATTCAGAGTCACTTAAAGGGAATGTGCCAGCAGAAAATGACCTATTTTTAAACCATGTTTTTATGTGCCTATTCTGTAGAGGGTTTTCTTTTAGAAGACATCACATCTTGTCATCACAGACAAGATAGAGTGTTCCAATAGACAGTAATAACACCTCTATTGATAACACCACTAACCCAACATTGCATCATCTTAACCAGTGTTCCTTGTACCTCCTGGCAGGTATGTTCTAGAAGATGGAAGTCCCTACCATCGTTCTTCTAAGCATTCCTATGCACAGGATTCCTCTAGAGGAAAGAAGGGGAAGAGTTATGGAGACCTTCTTGAAGAATTAGAGCAAGATATTAACTCAAGCCTGAGGTTGCAAGACACCAGAACAGTGAAGAACAGCATGTCAGATCAGCAGCTGAGTTTCAAGGAGCTCTCAGTCCGTTACAGTGGTAACTCCCTTAAATACAATAATGGCCGTTAGGAGGTGTATTCATTCAAGTAGTGGATTTGTCGCTTTTCTTCATATGTGCAAAGCAGTCTATGTATATGTGGGCGAAGACATTTCACATTATGAATACTGGGTAGGAATTTCTCAAAACAGTATTAGAAGTTCCTTACAATAGTGTGACTTATATTAATGCATTCATCCTGCTGTGTATGTAGTATGTTCCATTATTATATAATCCTTTATTGACATGCAAGAAGCAGAGGCTAAATGGGATATGTTACCATGGAAGTGATGTTGCAGCCATAGCGGGGTTTACCTTGGTTTATGGTAATAGTAAAATCCATCAGATACTGATTTACCTAGTATGTGTCTTTTTTTTTTTTTTTTTTTTTTTATGTGATGATGAGCCAAATGTAAAAATGTCTTATTTCATTCTTTCTAATGATCACAGGTGTTAGTAAATCTGTTATTAAAACCCTATCTGCTATGGACCTGGATAAAATTAATTTGGATTTAATAGAAGCTCTGTTGGAATGGATAGTCAGTGGAGATCACTCTTATCCACCAGGTTAGTAAATTGCCAAAAAGTTAATTTTACATTTGTTTTATTTCTCCCCTAAATTTATTTAATTTTAATTATTATTTTAACATGACATAAATTCCAGGATGCAGTATATGTGAAATACAAAAGTACTTAATCGGATAATACATAGACAGTAAAAACAAGTACAATAAACATGAGCTTACTGGGAGGCAGACTGGTACAGAGGTAGATAGAAGCCTGACTTAGAGAGGGCTTACAATCTACAAGAGAAGAGGGATGGAGACAGGAGGTGAGCCTGGAAGCTGTTCATAGGGTAGCTTAGCGGCAGAAGGATTATTTTAAGTTCTAGGTTTTTGGTTTTTTTTTTCCCCTATAATGGTGCGTTGTGTTTTTTGGTTTTTTTTGAGCATATGGATGATGAGAATCTGTTGAAGTGAGTTCAAAAATATGTAGGATGCATGGGAGAAAGATGGTGATGCATTGGAGAGGATAATGATAAGAACAGACAGGAGGAGAGCAGAGAATGTGATCTTGTGAGGGCCAGAGAATATGTGTGGGGAGGTATTGGTAAATGGGTCAGAGAAGTATAGAGAAGACAGTTTGGTTTATAACTTATTCTTAGGATAGGTTATCAATATTAGATATGCAAGGGTTCGACATCCAGGACCCTTGCAGATCAGCTGTTCAAGGGCAGCTTGGTTCCCGGTAAAGTTCAGATGCTGGGAGTCACACAGCTCACTCACCGTCCAATTTGTAGAGGTGGATTTAGATACTGTAGAACTTTCCAATTGAAGACTGTGGGACAACAATGCAGTATCTAAAGCCGCCGCTACACTTTGTACAGTGAGTGAACCATGTGTGCAAGAGTGTTGGATGAGAGACCACGGAAAAGGATGTGGAAGTCATCTAGGCGGGAGCTTACAAGAGCATGAAGTATGCCAACACTTTATAAGATGGGATAAGGCATACTCAAAAATATGGTGTTCATATTCACTAAATAAGGCTACATTCACAAGACAGTGCAGTGCACTCGGCCGTGAAAAAGTACTTTTTTTATGGCCAATTGTACACCCGAGGGTAATTTGATTTCACAGATTCCTGATAGACATCGGTCTATTGAGGGATTCATGAAATTGGCCTGAAAACTAGCAAGTTCTATTTTTTCTCAGATTGTTTACATGAATATGGGACAGTGATTGACAATGTCAGTAAAGCGCTGCGGAATATGATGGTGCTATACAAGTAAGCAAAAAAAAAAAAACAAAAACACGGTTATCTGAATAAATCCATTAAAGTTTATGGGGCCGTGTGCTGGTGGGTAATACAACGGCCTTGAATTGTTGTGTGGACCCTAACATTGACATTCTTTATCATGCATTATGAAATGTAACTTCTGCTCCAATACAAGTTATTTGCTTTTAATACGTCCTGATTTTGAACCTTACTTAATTTACTATTATATTGTCCAGTTTTGTACTAGATACCTGCATAATCCCCATCTTTTATTTCTTTTTACCAGGTGCTGTTTTAGTTTTTCTTCCAGGTCTTGCAGAAATCAAAATGCTATATGAACAGTTGCAGTCAAATGCCTTGTTCAGCAATAGACGTAACAAGAGGTAAGTTTTCATTGCATATGTGCCATATATAACCTAATAACTAACACCATCATAGCATTATAAGTTGTTTTTGTGTGGTTCCTCCAACAGGTGTGTCATTTACCCCCTCCACTCATCCTTATCCAGTGAGGAACAGCAAGCTGTATTCTTAAAACCCCCACAAGGGGTTACAAAGATCATAATCTCCACCAACATTGCTGAAACTTCCGTCACTATTGATGATGTTGTATACGTCATTGACTCGGGCAAGATGAGGGAGAAAAGGGTGAAGGAATATATATATATATATTATATTATATATATATATATATATATATTGTAAATGGAAGATAATAACAGAGTCTTAACATCAATGTCATGAGCTAAGTGACCAGCAGACCCAGGACCTGATGATCCTTGTTAATAACAAAATTTGCTTATCTTTATCTTGTGTAATATTGAATTAGGCCATATATATTGTATTATGGAGGTATTGTAAAGGAGAATACATTGCTTTTCAGAGGTACCATAGTGTGGCTTGTGTAATATGCAGCTGTAGGGACTTTATGTGCCGCCATACTTTGTCAGTGCATATGGTTTAGCTGTGTACATGGGCATTAACAGCTTACCTGATATGCTATACAAGCATTGTAATGTAGATTATCTAAATGTATTTTCTTTAAGAAATCTTAACTAAGGGGGAGATGTTACATTACCGCTTTTTAGGTATGACCCAGGTAAAAGCATGGAGAGTCTGGAAGACACTTGGGTATCTCGAGCCAATGCTATACAAAGGAAAGGAAGAGCTGGACGTGTGGCCTCTGGAGTTTGTTTTCACCTCTTCACCAGCCACCACTATGAGCATCAGCTTTTAGAGCAGCAGCCACCAGAGATCCATCGAATACCACTGGAACAACTCTGTTTAAGGTATTGCTAATGGCCAGGTTGTCTTAAAACCCCTTTACTTGACCCTATTATTGGGCCAATTATACAGATCAAACATTATGTAATGATGTAACATAAAAGATGCACAATTGTCGCCAACACATTTTCCTAGGAAATAGGGGATGTGTTGCCTACATTTAATGTAAACAAATGAGTGCTCCAGAAATCCTTCATTGTGAATAATTGTTATCATGACTGTTCATTACAGATCATAGCCCTGCTTAAAGAAGACCTTTCATGTTCTCATGTATATGCGGTTTTACAGTGAATTCAGTGCACTGCTGGCTTTCCCGGTATGTGCCCCAGGGCTGGAGATATCGGGGGTCTTAGTTTCACCGTCCACCGTCAGAAGGGTGTTCCTGACAGTCTAGCTGGGCTGTGAGGAACTCCCTCCCTGACAGTACTTGTCCATAGACTTGTACTGGGCGGGCGTTCCTCACTGCTCAGCGTCATTGCTGGGCTGTAAAGAACGCCCCTTCTGATAGTACAGGGCTATGGACGAGTACAGTCAGGGAGGGCGTTCCTCACAGCCCAGCTAGACAGGAATGGCCTTCTGACAGTGGACGGTGAAACTAAAACCACCGATAGCTTCAACCCCGGAGCACATAACGGGAAAGCCGACAGTGGACTGTCGGCTTTCTAGCGGTATGTAAAACCGCATATACATGAGGACATGAAAGGTCCTCTTTAAAGGAATTCCACAACGCGGCAACTGACTTGTTAATTTTAGTTGATCGGAGTTTGTTGCAGCTGAAAGGGGTTTTCTGGCCCCAAATCAAATTTTTATACTGATTACCATAGGATAGGTCATACTAATAGCCATAGGCTAGGTCATCAGTGTGTGATCTGTCTGGGTTCGACAACCAGACCCTATACAGATCATCTTTTCTAGCAGTCACTGGGTGCTGGAAGCTGCTAGTGGACAGACAACACCTGCAGCACCTCTTCTATTCAAGTAATAGGAGTGACGTAGCAGCCCTGTCCACTGCATAGCAGTGGTTCCTGTCAACTGAAGCACTGCTATCACTTGAAATGTAGCAGTACTGCATCTATCCACTAACAGCGTTCAGTACCCAGATGCTACTAAAACAGATGATGCCAGTGTCAGAACCCAACAGATCACATACTGGTGACATATCCTGTGGCTAGGTCATCAGTATGAAAATTCGATTTGGGGCCAGACAGTCCCTTTAATTTACACTTATGTAAAGTGGCCTGTAATTTATGTTTTTTTTTTTTGTTTTTTTTTTTATCTCAACCTATGTATCTGCATTTCTTAACTTGCTTACAGCTGCTGGATGTCCTGGCAGGGAAACACTATGATCAGTTTATTAGCCAGGGACCCTTTTAAGAAGTAGGGATTTCCAAAGTGGAGAACCTCTTTACCATATTAGTGAGCTATCCAGTGTCCTAAACAAAGATGCATTTTCTTAGACTGATTTGATTTCTTACATAAGTGCGGTCTCATGATCACATGCTTATATAACAAATGTAATTTAATTGTACTTCTCAAAGGTTTAGTTCATTTCTTTCCCTAGCCTGATTCTCCTTGGGAAATTGAGTTATTTGACTTTCAGCATCCTGTGTTTTCTGTTTAAATATCACAAAATGATGATATTTAGAATGTGAAACTCTTGCTGTGCTTTTTCGTGGTTATATTGGCATATTCATTTACTATTTTAAAAGTTGTCTCTTTCTGTCACCTGTGAACTTTAATTTTTATGTATATATAATTTTTTTTTTTCTTTTTTTTGACAGAATAAAAATTTTAGAGATGTTTTCAGCATGTCGTCTAGAAACAGTCTTGTCCAGATTAATTGAACCTCCCAGAGTGGAATCTCTGCAGACCTCCAAATTACGCCTTCAGGATCTCGGGGCACTTACCCAGCAAGAACAGCTGACACCACTTGGGTACCATTTGGCTTCTCTGCCAGTGGATGTGAGGATTGGTAAACTCATGCTGTTCGGTGCCATCTTTCGCTGTCTGGACCCTGCTCTCACTATTGCTGCCAGCCTGGCCTTTAAGTCTCCTTTTGTGAGTATCATTATGTGTAATCGAAACTTCTCTTTAGAAATTGTACATGTGGTGAATAAAACAGAATTTATATTAGCTCGTGTTTTGGTACTCCTTCGGATTGGATTTACTGACACATGGAATCACAAGGAAACCTGTTTCATGCTTTCTTTAATGACAGCAGGTCTTGGAACCTAAGCTTTAACGAAACCACCCAGTCTGTTGTGAGTTACAGATATGTCCCTATACATGGGTAAGGAGAGATCTGTCAGTCATGTAACGGAGGCCTGGGGAAGGCAGAGAGAGGCCACCTATCAGACAAAACGACCTTAAAGGGGTATTCCCATGAACATTAATCATATTTATATTTGTAGGTAATGCAAAGTTAAAGATTTTTGCAAATATAAGTAGCTAAAAATTCTGCAGAGTTTTAAAGATTTTCTCTAACTATATTAGTGGTGACAGCCTGTTGTCTTGATCGGTTGCCAATGGATACGACCACAGATGCAGAAACTTTCGTATCAGAAGATATCCCGGCTACAATAAGGCAAATCATGACTGATTTTCTGACCATAGAAAGTTCCTGCATTCATGGTCGTATCCACTGGCAACCTATAAAGACAACAACTCGTGACCACAAGATATTTAGAGAAAATCTTTAAAACTCTGCTAAATGTTTGTTTATATTTGCAAAAATGTTTAACTTTTAGTTATCTACAAATTTAAAAATGGTTATGTTCATGAGAATACCCCTTTAAGCCAACATATTACAATAGCTGCGACCTGGTCATATTCTTCAAATATATAAATATGCATTTTCTAAGAAAAGATGCTCCAGAATTATGTCATGAGGAATACAGGTGTTTAATAAAATATACATGTCAACATAGATGACAAGTCCCCATTTACAGAAAAGAGGACCTTTCAAATCCTCTAAGATCGGGAAGGTTATGTACCGTTGCAAAGATGACCTGTGCTGAATTCTGCCCTCGTTCCAGAGATTTCGGTGCTGTTAGTTTCAGTCACAGTCAGGGGGACCAGGTTCACAGTTCAGCATCATCGCTTGGTGATGAGGAACCCTGCTGTTGGTACACTTCTATAGTCTTATATTGTGATGAGGGTCATTCCTTAACACCCAATGGTGACTCTGACCTGTGAGACTGCCCCCCCCCCCCTCCTTCCCCCAGATATCTGTAATTGAAACTAACAGAACTAATATCTCTGGAACTAGAGCAGATACCAGACAAAAAAAACTGAATTCAGCTGTCAGCTTTACAATAGTATATAAAACTTGTGACAGAAGATATGAAAGATTCTTTTTAAGCGTGCATTTTTGTTAAATGGCAAGATTAGATTAAGGTTTTGTTCACGTGAATATTTTACACTGCATCTACATCAAGCTATGAGGATATCTCAACATATACCACCTCCAAAAGTCTGTGACATTATCGTAGTGTATAGACCAGTGATGGCGAACCATTTAGCGACTGAGTGCCCAAACTGCAACCCAAAACCCACTAAATTATCACAAAGTGCCAACACATTTGCATTTGCACATACAGCTGAAAGAAACGATCACTCACTAACTGGGAGTTCTATACCGGATTCCCCGTTAGTGACGATCATGGTGACGGTGTGCATGCCATAGGTTCGCCAACATTGGTATAGACGTACAGTGTGATACATCACCCATAGTTGTAACTGTTGTAATCCCCCACCCCCCAAACAAAAAAAAAACATTTTAGGTCTCAAAAAAGTATACAGACCCAAAAGGACTTTCTTTTGGCCTCAGTTGGGTAAATGAAGCTCAAAGGATAGGTTTGGCATATATTCCAGTAGTTGCAATGTGATGTGGACAGATCCTTAGCCATTTTCCCATTATGGTGATTTTCCCTTAAAATGGTATGTATCATTGCAAAGTTGCCTAAACCTTTCAGCAATTCTTTGCTTCATTGCTGTTATTATTACATCTATTGTCTTTCTTTTATTTTTTAGGTATGCCCATGGGATAAAAAGGAAGACGCAAACAAGAAAAAACAAGAATTTGCTGTAGCCAGCAGTGATCACTTGGCTCTTCTCCAGGCTTATAAGGTAGATGATCACTTCTTTCCCAGAGAATAAATTCTGACAATATAGAGAAATGCTGTATGGGTCATTACAAGCCAGGACAACTTAAAGGGGTATTCCAATCTTGGACAATTATGGCATATCTACAACATTACATATTAGATAGCTGTTAGTCATTCGTCCATGGGCTATATTTCCCTTACTTCTAATAAACCTATTGTATGCTTGGATTGGTCGAGTGTGCATATTTATTTCAGTAAGGGGAAAAGGAATGATTCCCTATTAAAATAAACATACATAATTTTCTCAGAGGATTAAAGGAAGTCTGTCAGGTTCTAAGTAATTTACAAACCAATAATAGTGTGGTTTAGGAATCTTTAATAGGAGCATATTCATCCTAGTATGAATATTTAAAGCAGCCTGCAGGTGTATTGTGGACGGGACCTAAAATATTTAAAGTGTAAGTGTAGCCCCCCAGCCCCCACTGATTCCTAAATAATCTGTCAGTTGCCTGATAATCCAATAACCGGCTGAGTGCTGTGCCAATTTGGATCTCAGGAGAGCCAAACCAAGCATGTAGGAGCTCCTATACAGTCTATAAATTTGTATATCCTAATCCAGCCTCTACAAGGAGAGCTTAACACAGTTGAAGGTGCATATCATTGAGTCGAGTGCTTCTGTCCCTTTCATTTTATTGATTGGTGAAGGTATGAGCATTCAGTCCCACCAATCAAAATATTTCACATGTCACCAAGACATGTCAGAAGTTCTTTTTAAAATGATAGCTACTTCTGCCGCCCCTTTAGCCACGCCACTGTTTAGGACGCCCAAAGTGTAACTATCATTGGCATTGGTTGGAAGGACAGAGGTAGAGTGATGTCATGCTTGATCTTGCTATACAAATAAATGCTTAATTTCTAGAATATACGTATACTTATATGGGCAGACAGGTGGAGGGCTCAGTAAAGGTTCGCTAGATGCTAGCGTTTGTTCACTCACTTTTTATTAAGCTATTTTGTAACTCGCCATAGTGTGAACATAGAACATCTCTGTCTATAAATACAAACATTAGAAAAGGAAGCTTTTAGTTTATGCTTACAAAAGCATTTAGTTGGGTTCTTTTAATTCTAAAATATGTAATGTAAAAATCTACGACTGTATATTGGATTAGTATTCTGTTCATGAAAACGTTGCTTTTCTTCACTTGTATAGGCATGGAGTACAGTCATAAGAGAGAACCCACGAGCTGGATACCAGTATTGCAGGGACAACTTCTTGTCTTCTAGAGTGCTTCAGGTAAATATTTTTTAGCAAGTTTTATATATACGTTATGAATGGCTTCTGATATTTAAAGGGAACCTGCCATGCACTTTTTGCTTCTCTATCTCAGAACAACATATGATACACTGATAGGTGCTGTGCTCCAGGATATATATTTGGAACAGGATTTGTGAATAAAAAGCAGAGTAAATTGTCATAGGACTCCTTCAAGAGAATCTTTTCCTATATCAGTTTGTGAACACGGAAGACTGTCAATTACTGTGTTTTGGCAGGGTATGCAGGACTCTTCTCAGGATTTACTCTGCTTTTTCCGTGAAAAAGCTCCAAATCGCATACATTTATGTATCAGAGTGCCCAGGTTCTCTCCTATCCTGCTCTCAGATAACTCATGGTTTAAGTTCATCTTGAACAATACAAGAAAGGGAACCTAAGATAACTAATAACCGAGTATTACCCATGTGTATGACTCAATATTCTTATCTATCCAAATTGTCTGTATATTGGTTGGGACATTCAAGACAGCTACTTAAAGGATTCTTTTAATAATGAAAGCACCTAATAAGTATTTGGTTAACAGAATTTAACTCTAATGTAATGTTTTTATCACAAGGTCAAGACTATGTTTACACTAATGTTAGATTCTGTTAAATTGGGTTTATGTTGCTTTTTGAGAGGCCGAATAGGATAGTTTTGAAAGTTTATATGTGGTAAAAAAAAATGGCATTTGACAAAAAGTCAAAATGATCTGTTAAAGGGGTATTCCCATGAACATAATCATATGTATATTTGAAGATAATTAAAAGTTAAACATTTTTGCAACTATAAGTAGTTAAAAATTCTGCAGAGTTTTAAAGATTTTATGTAACTATCTTAGTGGTGACAGTCTGTTGTCTTGATCGGTTGCCAATGGATACGACCACGAATGCAAAAACTTTCTATGGTCTGGGACTTGTCAAAAACCCAGCCATGATTTTCTTATTGTGGGCAGGTAATCAGGCAGGGACACTACATGTATGAGGAGATAACCCGGTCACAGGAAGGACATCATTGCTGATTTTCTGACCTTAGAAAGGTCCTGCATTCATGGTCGTATCCATTGGCAACCAAACATGACAACAAGACTGTGTTCTCAAGATATTAGAGAAAATCTTTAAAGCTCTGCAAAATATTTAATTATTTATATTTGCAAAAATGTTAAACTTTTTATTATCTACAAACTTTAAAAAGGTTATGTTCGTGGGAATACCCCTTTAAGTTACAAAATGAATCCGCTGTACCCACCATGGATCCCATATAATCTGAACTTGTGTCATCAGTATGAACAGACCCTCAGGATTACAGTGGTTGAGTGGTTTAGATAATCCATTTTCAAATACTGATGTTACGTGGACATCGCCTTGATTTCAGTGGGCACCATGCGATGAATTGAACATTTGCTGACAAGTTCCCTTCAAGATTACAGCTGATTGATGGGGTCACAGCAGCTCAGGCACCTGTGATCAGCTTATTTTTAGAATAATAAAAAGCAATTGTAAAAAACAGTAGTAGCTTGTAGTAAACAACCCCTTTAAGTATGAGACATAAGTTCATCTTTCTGAAGAAATCCTAGATCTATTTCACTAAATGTAAGCATTACCACATTGTAAAGCAATGTTACATTACAGCAACTTTTTATATTGCAGGAAATAACTAGTTTGAAACGACAGTTTACAGAACTTTTGTCTGACATTGGCTTTGTGAAAGAAGGGCTTCGAGCTAGAGATATTGAGAAGAGATGGGCTCAGAGGGGAGATGGAATAGTGGAATCTACAGGCGAGGAGGTAAGTCCTTAATGTACCTAATAATAAACTACAAAATGGTTAAGAAAAATTACGTATAACACAATGTCTGTAGGTAAAAAGCAGAACTAAGCAGCTCTTCTTGCATTTCCTGACCTAGTTGTCATTAAAGGGGTTGTCCAGGCAAAAATGGACAACCCTTTTAACGTTTAAATCAGCCGGGGCATTAAAAAAAACCCAAAACATACTCACCTGTTCCCGATGCTTCGTGTCCTGCTGGCTCGTGCCAGTGGCTGCTTCTCCCGGGTCTCTTCTGGAGTTCCGCTGAAGCCGCTGATTGGCCTCAGCGGTTATGTGACCGCTGAGGCCAGTCAGCGAATGGCATGCGATGTCACGACCTGTGACATCGCAGGTCCTCTTCCTTAGGCCTGCTGAGGCTGCTGATTGGCCTCAGCGGTTGCATGACCACTGAGGCCAATCAGCGGCTTCAGTGGAACCCTAGAAGAGACCCAGGAGAAGTAGCCACCAGGATGTGCTGGGAGGACACCGAAGCATCATGGACAGGTGAGTATGCATTTTTTATTATTTTCAATTTCCCCGGCTGGTTTAAAAGTTAAAAGGGTTGTCCATTTTTGCCTGGACAACCCCTTTAAATATGCAGCAACTGTTTGTATAGTATATACAGTACATTACACCATTGTTTTGGGGAGTGAGGAAAAACCCTCGGCCATACACTTTCGGCATTGACTTATCTTGTTTGAGAACAAAGGAATGGACATGCTGAAATCCAGCCCCATACATCTCAGAATGTCAGACAATTCTGCAGAAACCATGTTCTGTCAACAACCAGAGAGATGAACAGCTTGTGCTACATTTGTTCAGGGACACATTGTCCTCCTCAGGATTCAGATAGAGTTAAATACAATGGTAAAGCACAGAGACATCAGCTTTGTACCCCACCATTCAGGCTATTACTAGACATTATGTCGTGTGGGGACATTATATTATGTGGGGCCTTTTAGGGAACATTATAATGTGTGTTGGGAATGTTACACATTAAAGGGCACTCTTACTGTATTGGGGCATGAAGTGACTCAGTTGGAGTGGGTAGAATCAAATGAGATATGGGCGGGGTTAAAGCAATGACACAAAAAATGTTTGCTGCCTCACGCACCGCCACACTTGTACATCTTTGTGTCCTCTGAAAGTTGGGAGGTATGTCTATGTGGTGGGGGCCCACTTATGAAATCTTTTGCATTGGAACCACGAGTGTGTTAATACAGTGCTGCAATCAACACTGTCTTGCATCTGTCACAGGATTTTTTTATTAGGATTTTTCTGCAGCTTACTTTCCTTGCTTTTTGGCATGTATATGATTTTAACATAGTAGTAACTGAACTGTGCATAAAATTGGATGTGGTAGAAATATATCTGCATGTACAGATATTAATTTAAAAACAATTTTATGACATATTCTACATTATTGTACAGCCATGAAGAAGTATGTTGAAAAAAAAAAATTGTCTTGTCCTTGACATTGCTGTGCTATCTTGTAATGCTTGTAATCACCTTCCTTGTATTTCCTTACAGGCAAATACCAATGCAGAAAATATTAAGCTCATGTCAGCGATGCTCTGTGCAGCTTTATACCCCAATGTGGTTCAAGTAAGTGTATGGCTGCTTAATGGAAGATGGCAGAATATATAAAAAAAAAAAAAAAGTCATGTTTGTGTAGCAATAACTGATCCAATAACTGAACAACAGTTCCGGTCACTTTTGTTTTCAATAACAATTGTAGAATATTCTTCATATACCCCTCCTTCTTATACCCATTTTATTTTTCCTCTTCTCTAAAGCAAACAGTCCCAAAGATACCAGCTGATTGTTGGCAGTTTCAGTAGCTGGACCTGAAGCTGTAGGTTAGGCTTCAACTGTCAACTGGGTGGTCTTGGCCAGAGCAGGGAACCTGATTCTGAGCTCTGCCATTGTCCACCTGATCCAATGCCAAAAATGACATTTGGAAAAAATCTTTAGATTAACAAGCCATCTCCAGTAATTTAGTAAACATAACTGGAAATATTACGCTCAAGAAAGGCATCCAGGCACATTTTAAAATATTTCAGCAATTTAGCCATTATAACATTACAACTCTTACAGGAAGAAAACACCTTTTACATTTTTTTGGGATGGGGACAGGAAAGTGACAGCCATTCTGGACATAGATTTTAAGCTTTTTAAGATAGTTTTCACTTTTCCAGCTCATTTAACTTGGAGAGACCATGAGAACGGGGGCTTCCAAATCTCCTGTGTGAATGGAGCAGTAATGCACATTCATGAGCAATGCTCCATTCATATCTATAAGACCGAAGAAGATTGCTAAAGAAGTGAATGGAGCATAGATCATGCATTTGCACTACTATATCATTCACATAGAGAGCTTGGGAACCCATGCTCTTGTGATTGATTGCAGGTAGCCCCAAACAATGTCCCCTGTAAGAGTTAAAACAACATACTAATACCTATCCACAAGCCCACATGAGTTTTCATGAAAAGTTGAAATATGTGCAGGGTCTTGCTGGGCAGTCTATTCTATGACTGTATAAGCCTTCATATGCAGTATCCTATCAGTGCTTCTGCTTCTAATCACATTATTGCTGAAACACATTTTACATTTCTCTCTCAGGCAGGGGGCGTGTACAATAAGGATCCTCTCTGTTCCCTCCCCTATCCTTTACTGGTACTGTGCTGCCATTCTGCCAGAAGTAACTGTACAATAGCAAACAAATAGTTGAGAAAAGCCCAAGTGATCATACTATAGGAGATCCAGGAACAGAGGGCAAATACATGCAGTCAACCAACTAAAACACAAGAATAAAAAACTATCTACGAGCGTAGCAACTAAAGCTGCTTGCTTTCTGTGAATAATATCCCATCTCTAATCACACAAGCAGCCAAAAGTAGATACAAGTACGTAGAAGACGTTTTTCTTACATTGTATGCTGTAAAGATTTTCAGAAACTTCAGTCCTTTCCACAGAGCCAGCAGTTTGCAGACGTGCTGTGAGGAGAATCAACCCCTCCCATCTGCATTCACTATGTGAAACCCAAAAAACATTGCCACACACTGTGATCCATCTTGCTTCTATACTCCTATCTCAGGAATTACTGGTAACATAGGAGTGAACTGCAAATCAGCTAGAAGGGAGACACCTAGTGGCAGGAACGTTTGGAATGTCTGAAAAGTTAGGGACCACAGCTCTATTTGGCTATAAAATTTGGAATTTTTAACTCCTTTCCATAGTGATACCCAAGGTGGCAACCCCCACTGATCTGATACTGATGATCTGCTCGAGGATCTCTTTAATATCTAATATCTGAATGGAATCTCTTTAAAGCTTTTAATCTGATTATTATAAACTATTATAAGCAGCTTCTTAATTGTTTTTTCAGGTGAAATCACCAGAAGGAAAATATCAAGTGACAAGAGCAGGAGCAGTAAAAATGCAACCAAAAGCTGAGGAGCTGAAGTTTGTTACCAAGAATGATGGTTACGTTCACATCCATCCCTCCTCCATTAATTACCAGGTTGGTCACGGGCATTGCTGTTCTTTCTCTCAGCCCTTTTATAAATCCATGTTCATCACAATCTCCTT
Organism: Leptodactylus fallax; assembly: GCA_947044405.1. Taxonomy (NCBI): domain Eukaryota; kingdom Metazoa; phylum Chordata; class Amphibia; order Anura; family Leptodactylidae; genus Leptodactylus; species Leptodactylus fallax. The sequence goes on from CAMRHE010000123.1 coordinate 2,598,378, forward strand.
TCTTTTTTCTTTTTTTTTCTTTTTTTCTATGGGTGTGTGTTTCAGGTGGGACACTTTGACAGCCCTTACCTGGTGTATCATGAAAAGATTAAGACAAGCCGTGTTTTTGTGCGAGACTGCAGCATGGTGTCAGTGTACCCTTTGGTCCTATTTGGCGGTGGACAAGTTAATGTTGAGCTTAAGAAAGGAGAATTTCTCATATCGCTGGATGACGGGTGGATCCGGTTTGCAGCTGCCTCACATCAGGTAACACTACCAGTTGTAGGACAAATGATCCTAAGGCTAAGGCCTCACTTTGCGGAAATGCTGCTTTTTTTTTTTTTAATGCAGATTTTCCTGCAATTTTTTGAGCCAAACCTAGCAGTGGCTACAGATGGAATGGGAAATATAAAAGAAGTACTTCTCCTTTCTGCTCAGTCCACTCTTGGCTTTGGCTCAAAAGATTGCAGCTGAATCTACAACAAAAAAAGCAGCGTTTCCACAGCATTGGGCTTTAACCTAAAAGGCATTATTCACAAATTAGGATTTTGGTCAGTGATTTGCAGCTAAAACCAGGAAAGGGTCGAAAACACAGAACAAGTGTAAATCCTTCATTACACCTGATCTCTGTGTAGTCTCCACTCACAATCACTAGTGCAGATTACTGACTAAAACACTGATGTGTGAAGAAGGGTTAGGCCGGGGCTCCACGTGGCATAAATGCCATGGAAAAAAACGTGGCATTTTACAGTCACTACTGAATCCCATCCCCACTTTGCAGTAAAATACGCACAGCGGCCTTGCTGCAATTTGCAAAACCATTGCGTTTTTGGAAATTGTAGCTTGTCAATTATGCCAACGGAAATGCCGGTGGTTTCTCTATAGGTATAATTGAAGCAGAAAGTCCGCAGAGGAAACCTTTCTGTCCAAAGCACTGCGGGAAGAACCGCGATGCGTTGCTGCCGCGGGTTTTCCTGCATCGCTTTTTTGCTGCGGGACGCCAAGTGGGGCCTTAATCTTTAACCACTTCCGCACCGCCCATAGACTATATACGTCCAAGTGGTGGTTGTCTATTTCTGCAAGGTTGTGCCGGTAGGTCCAAGCAGAAATCAGCGCTATGGGCACTGCCATCTTGCAGCTGCCCTCTAACCTGGCGGTCATGTGATCCGCCGGGTGCAGCATCTGCAAGAGCTGCTGGGTCCTACAGGACCCAGATCAGCTCTGTAGTAAGGTGCAAGTAATGTGCAGAAGGCTGTTTTTCCTCCTGCAACTGGGGCTAAATGTACCAGCCCCAGTTACAGGGGAAATCAGCCTCCCCAAAAAAAAAAAAAAAAAAAGATCAGATGTCCCCAAAGGTCTATTATGACCTTATGTAAATGTAAAAAAAAAAATGTAAAAAAAATAAATTAATTAAAAAAAAATGTATAGAAAAGTAAAAAAAAAAAAAAAAAAAATGTAAATAAAATAATTAAAAAATAAATAAAACGACAATAAAATGCCCTTTTTAAAGGTTATAGACCCACCCCTAACCACACCATACAAAATAAAAATTACCATAACGGAGAGGAAAAACTATTTTATGCTAAGGCCCCACGTTGCGGAAATGCAGCATTTTTGTTGCAGATTTTGCTGCGGTTTTTTTGAGCTAATGTCTATTAAAGGGTGGGGATCCAACCCCCCTCCCCCCATGGATCAGCTAATTGCAGCGGTTCTCCCTGAGCCTCTGCTTCTCAAGCCATGTGACATCACATTCAAATCTATATGTAAAGGGAATTAGGGGAATTTAAAAAAAATATAGAAGTTAAACCCCTGTAAATATGTAAAATAAAATAAGTCAAAATAGAATTTTTCATATACTTATGAAAATTAATTATAAAAATTGACTGCGTCAATACTCACACCATTTTTCTTTGGTTGTTTCTGTTTATCTAAATAGATCCAAAAATTCAGTTCAGAAAATCTTTAACATGGCTTTATTTTTCTGTTAATACTAATGGTTCTATTCCTTTTGTAAGATAACATGCTGCTTCCTGCAGCCACCACTAGAGGGAGCCTACTGCATATTATTTTATTCATGAACTAAACAATAAGCAATAGGTTATTACGCTTCTCCTAGTGGTGGCCGCAGGCTGACAGCATGTTTTTCTTTACATTTATGACTATTCCTATGTCTTATAGAGCAAGGCTCTTACTATGGCTGGGCGATTTATGATCTGAATGAGTGTCACATTTAATTGAACATTTTACTTCAATTATAATTAATGAAAGGTTACATAAGGACATGCCATGCCCCCTATTTATACGCCAGGCCATGCCACTGAATTTTAGTTTAGTTTATTCACATATCAGCGATGGTGATTGGATAGCATACAGTAAGTAACATATCCTTTAGCCAATGGCAGTGTGAGGCAGGATGACATGTATGCAAATAATTGAAGTAATTGATATTCACATTGATTTATTGAACTTTCTTTTGGTTTTGGTTATTGTCCATTCCTAGCTCTTGCCCCATATAAAATCTATGTTTAGATAAATCATGAGCTCAGAATTTTGGGTCTAAAAACGATATGATGATAGGCCTGACTAAGGCAGAAGAGTGCAGACTACAACACCCAAGCACATGTTAGAGCACAGAGTTCCATGGCAGCTAGTGGTATGGTTTGACGGTGTCTATATGAAGCCACAAATAAATGTTGCACATACATAATCCTTGTCATTGTGTTTTTACAGGTAGCAGAACTGGTGAAAGAGCTGCGCAGTGAACTTGATCAATTGCTGCAAGATAAAATCAAGAATCCAACAATGGACCTGTGCACCTGCCCCCGGGGCTCTCGTATTATTGCAATGATTGTAAAACTAGTGACCACACAGTAACACTGACACAATGAAAACTCCCACATGAAAAGAGCTTATTTTATTTGTCTATTGCATGCAGATCGTAAAAAAAACATTTACTTCTGGAAGGTAGTGACATTATTCACATGGGTGTGGAACTAGGCAGTAAATACCTTATTTCTTATGGACATACAGATGTAGCAGAGTTAACCTGAACCTCTGCAATTGGTTAAACTGCTGCAGGGTGATTCTTATCACAGAAGACAACAAAAACCAATGAAAAGTCATTGCAAAATGTTTTTTGCAATGACTTTTCATTGCTGTTTATGTTCTGTGATAACATATCACACTGCAGCAGTTTAACCAATTCCAGAAGTTCAGGTTAACTCTGCTACATCTGTATATTCACTGTATTGCTTACAGGATAGTATATGAAGGGCCTCTAAACTGTTTAATCATATCATAAAAAGTTACTTTATAGTATAAACTGTTTCCTATTGTGCGGTTCTAGTTGTCTAAATGCTGGCTAGAGATGGATAATCTTCATTCTGGTCACCTTGTCAGCACCAAGCGACATCTATATAACTGTGCTGTAAAGCTGCTTAGCAAAACTATGGAAAAATGTGTTTACAGAGGTGGTGCCATTAATACAAATGGTGGTCAAAATGTATAGGTCCCTGCATGCCTTTCTACTAAGAAAGGCTATTCTATTGAGAGAGGCTCTTGTATAGGAATGTAGCACATATGGCTCAATAATGTACCCCAAGTTTTTCACTTTATTTGATGGTGTTTTTTTTTTACCACTTTTCTTGCCTGTTATTCTAATGAGTAATGCATGCCCAATAGAATACAGTACAGATTCTGCTGTATCATTAGTGAAAGAAGCGTGTAATCTTTTAGGCTGAAGATAAACTAATGCTTATAACCTAATTGCTTTTCTCCTTACTGCTTGGAGTCTGCATCAAGACGTCTTACCAGAATATAGTTTATGCCCAGTTCATATGATATCCCTGATTCGTTCACTTAGGATATACCAGAAGCTGTACTGTATTTTACTAGGCATGCATATCTTACAACCTCATTACAATGACCTGCAAAGTCCTACATTTTAACCACCAGGGGGTGCTATTACAAGCAGATATTTTGTAATATTTCTGCAAGAAAAATTACCTGTAATAACAAGGCTACTCCTATTAATATTCAGATTACTTATTGTCCTTTGTATTGATGCCGCAACCTGTGTAACACTCTGTGTACTTAAGCATTTTTAACATTTGCTAACATCTCATGGCATTTTTTGCTTGTTTGGGTATGACATTTTTTTTTTTTTCAGTCGTTTGCAGGAAAAACGTGAATTACAATAAAAAAAAAAAAAGCCAGGGCAAGTAATGCAAAGCAATACACGCAAGAAAAAAAAGCCATGCAAAAACTATATGTGAAGAGGTAGCGTCAGGTTATGTCCACCCAGAGCATGCAGTATATGCCGCATGCTTTACTCTGCAGAATACTTGCAGCATATCTTCCCAAAATTGTATAAACCTCATCCACTTTTCTGCTGCTGTAAGTTCTGTGGAATTTCCACCCACAGTTGTGCAGCATATATATCTTGTGTGGACATAACTTTAACCTTGCCTTATGTTATTTTTGTTCATGGATCTTGCAGGTTTAATATTGTCTGCACCCCAGGACAATTGTGCAATTGTTAAGATGACTTGTTAGTTATGAGATTGTTCTATATGATATAGTGGGATCATAACCGTATTGAGATTTTTTCCATTGTGTTTACATAGAAGCAGCTTCTAGAAGTGCCTGTTTGTGAACAGCATTGACAGATGTCCATGGGTATCGTTATAGCAAACAGAATGAGGGAAAAAATGTTTACAATGATATCTGCATTCAAACTCAGTGAAAATGTATATTACTAAGATTGCTGTTACTTGACTTAGCATCTTATTTATAATACAGAAACCTGTGAAATGAGGTTTCCCTTGATGTAAAGTTATGCCACCTTGCTAGGATATGCCACTTTCTAATCAATTGGTATCCACATCCCAGACCTGCAGCAGTTCAGAGGGAAGGGTACCACGGTGCTGGCCTAGCCTCAACAACTACAGAGTGTTCTTTACTGTACTCTATGCCACTGTATGGTGGCACCGTATGACAGCATTCAGTGGAACACATCCCACCCTTCTTTTTTTTTTTTTCTGTAAACCGACAGATTCTGTATGCCTCTGTATAAAATTGGAGGAATGCAGAGGTAAAATGTGGCCCCATAAAAATTACACAGTGTTCATACATTGCAGTTGTATGACAACTGACAAAAAAACAAAAACACTTCTTTAAATGACCTTTTCAGAGATCCCTGAAAAGATTGCACCACTATTTATTCTCAGTGAGTTGTTTTGCCATATGCCTTTTTATTGAATGTCCTAAAAAAGGGTACATGGGCGGTGCAGATCATGTTAAAAGCACCATCCCCATCAGCAATAGTATATTGCAGATACTGGTGAACTCTGCCTTTCATGTGAAAACCAGGAGATTGATGATATTTCTACACTTGGTAAAGGATATTCACATTCAGCTGTAATATTTATTTCAGAAAACGATTACAATTGCAAATTCTATGCAAAGTGTAAAAAATGTAACTGTATAAATAAAGAAGAATATTTCTCTTTACCAGCTTTTAGAATGTTGTACTTATTAAACCTGACACATTTTAGAGTATCCTGAATCTGAACAAAACAAAGAAAAACGTGTCATACTTAGAGCATGTTCATGGTCGGACGAAATCTGATCTGTATTTCTACCACAAAAATCTGAGGCGGCCTTATATTTCTGCTGTGATGTATTTAGAAGTGTTGCACATCACTTGTCGCTGCGGATTTCTTTCTTGGTGGTACAAAAAAATCTGCATGAAAACTTTTCATTGCATGTAAACAGAAAACTCCATCTTCATGCATGTGATGTGGGTTATGCAATGACAGTGTCATATCCAACATGTGTGAATAATATATTATATTGGAGTATTGGAAGCTATTGAGGAGTTGACTGACCATACAAAAGCATGGGATTCCAGTCTAAGGTGTTTGGGAAACTGAATTTTGAGGGTACCTATGGGTTGACACAAACTTTCTCAGATTTTTGATGATTTCAGAATGGATTATGGCTACAAATTCTGGACTAAACTCAGATCTGTTCTTATGATTGTGAGAGAAAAATCCTCCATAGGATAGGTTGCGTGCACAGAGTTTTTATTTATAACCCAAAAACACAGACACTAGATGTTTAAAAGGTAGTCTGTCACCAGGGTAGCCCATATTAAACCAGTAACCTAGTAGATAGGTCAAGCTTTCTCAGTTGTAATGCTTTTTCCCCACAAATATGTATGCCTCCGCTGTTGAGATATTCAGTTATTTCAGAATCTGCAAATGAGCAATCTGAAGCACCGAGGGCAGCTCATTGCTCCAAATTACTACCACCCTGCCCTGGAACAATCTATCCCCACTCCTACCTTGAGCGACAGGGTCAGAGAGCTAATTTGAAATCTCGCCTGGCCCTGTCACCTAAAGAAGGGGGCTAAGGAAGGCAGATTACCTGTAGAGCAGTGTGGGGCATAGCATACTGTAATCTGTGTGAAGTGCCCTACAGTGATTAGTTTATAATGCATGCTTGTGCTGACAGACTCTCTTAAGTTTCTCTATATGTACCAGGCATGACAACCCCCCCCCCCCATTTAGAAATAACATACACTGTTGCAGCAGACCACACAGTCAATTTAGTCTCTTTTTATTGGTTTGTCATATACCCCTGTATGAGTCCTTGTACACGAGACAATATGATCTCATTTGTGCTGTTGCAGTTTTCGGGGCCATATGGAGGATCAATGGTTAATACACCAGCAACACACAATGTCCTCATAGATTCACCGTGTTCGGTAACTGGAATGTTATTCTGCTGCAGCCAGCTTTTCAGATTGACCTTTTTGGTCTCCAGATCCTCCTTGCTGTATGTGCTGCTGCTTTCCTGAAGGTTGAAGATATTTATAAGTTTCTGTTGGGTCACCTCATCTGATTCTTTAAGTATTTCCACTTTCTGCACTGCATGCCCCATCACTATGTGGACCGATGTCTTCTGATCATCTTCAAAGTTAATGAGGACAATGCTGAAAGACAGAATTACCATGAAACAATACTAAATCCTCAGGACAGAGGAAAAGTCACTGACAACACTGCCACCAGGAGCAAGAGGAAAACCCAATGTTTGTGTCTTGTATTATCTGCTACTCAATGAATATTCATCAAAATGCGCCTATCTGAAGCTGGGGACAACATGTCTGCTTACTACCACAAATTGTGCCACATCTGTCTATGGGCTGTGTGTGGTATTGCAATTCGGCCTTGTTCACTTCAGTACATCTGAACTGCAATACCAGATACAACCCAATGCTTCTGCATTGTTTCTGTAAGAAAGCAGCCTGGACAATGCCTTTTAACTACTTTCCTAAAATTCACAAGTACGAGGGATATCCACTGGCTGTGTCCATAATAGGAGACAACTCCGATCATGAACATTTAACCTCTCGGGTGATGTCTTCACTTGTGACCATAACATCTGATAAGTCACTCTGCTAGGGGGCTACTTTCATTGACTAAATGATCACTACCTGCCATTATTCATCTCTTCAACTCCCACCAAAAAAGTGAATAAAAAGTGGTCAAAAAGTCATACGTTTCCCAAGGTGTCTATAACAACTACAGCTTTACCTACAAAAAAGGAGCCCTCACACAGTTCCCTAGATGGAAATATAAAAAATTACAAGTGTCCGAATATGATTATTTTTACAGTATTAAAACATGACAAGAGCAATATAAATTTGGCATCACTATAAATGTACTGAGCTGCAGAATAAAGGTAATGGGATTTTTACAATCACTGTGGTTTTATTTTAAACTGCAAAACTTAATGGATGCAAAAAAATGGGTGCAAATGAAAGTATTTTAGAGAAGTAAAATGTTAAAAAAAAAAAAAAAAAAAAAAAGGGGGGGGGGAGAATAAGTCTATTTCTCTTTTTTTTTTTTGTTAAGGAACATGCTAGAAATGTACCATACTTTTGTGTCCACGCAGTATACTATCCTTATATATATTCTGATCTCTATGGAAACAGATCTGCTAAATGGATGTAAAAAAAAAACTTGATGTGAGTGCACCCTAAGCCTATAAGACACTGCAATAGATTTACATGGACATCTATATGAAAAACATTTATTTGCAAGTACAAAATACTTGGGGGAATTCCAGAATATTGTATCTCTCACTTTAGATATTCATTTAAAAACTCTCTCACACAAAACAATATACATATATTTACAAGTGAATGCAAAGCAGGGCATTTAAAAGCCTGTGTATAGCCTACAGTCTTTCCTATGGCAGACATTAATAGTCTCAGCAGACTTCGTAATATGTTCTTTCTGAACAAAAGTATAGGAAATTTACATAAGAAACCCAGACCAGCACCGCACCACAGGTGTCAAGTGAAAAGAAGAGTGCAACAGAAAAAGTACCAAGCCTTTCTATAGGATGGAGAAACTTACATGAAAATGTAATTCCGCTAGACACCCAGTATACCCCCGCATGATAAAATATCTGCTTTATATACTTGTGCATCTTCAGCCTTCAACAACTGTTCACATGGTAATTACATTTACCTTGCAGACACTGGATCAATTGTTACCACCCATCCCTGGTATTCATTCTTCTCATCAGCTGTAACTGTGACCTCTTTGTTCACATAGGCTTGCCACTCCAGGGGGGTTTTGTCCGTCCAACTGGTTATGGTTTTCTCTTGTTCTATCAATGAAATGGGTAAACACAACTATGGTTATTCACATGGAAGTGGAGTCGGGACCAATTTTGGGAAGAGTCAGTAAAAAATTACTGAGTCCAACTTCAAAATAAATAATTATTTTTAATTACATTATACAAATTTTAATATGGAGTAGAAGTCGGATTGCGGAAAAATAGAGATGTCGCGGTTGGTGGTTTGGCCTACCAACTCCACAGGTCTGGTTAAGAATTGTACTAAAGAGATCAAATAAAATATAAACCTATAGAATATAAAGTCAAACATCTCTTTGTCTTAACCATCCTGAAATTGTCACTTTTTTATTGCAGATTTTGAATTTATGGCTCAAATAAATATTACTGACACATAACTCCGGTGCCTTATGTGGATTTTAACCCAAAATGTGCATTTAAGCAATTTCATTTTATTTAATCATGAACAAAAGTACATAGTACCCCCTCCCCTGGGGTTATCTGAAATTACAGGGACAGTAGAACAATAAAAAATAATTTTCTCCTCTCCCTGCAGCTGTATGTGTTCTCCTGTACACTGGTTAAAGTGAAAGTGCGAGTATATGCACCGCCGCTTTAACCGATGACATCTCTAAGTCTATGTTTGCTACAGAAAAGACAAGACTCCTGACTTTAAAATAAGACCAAGTTTGTGGCTCTAGCCTCCGTGACTCTGGAGTTAGAGCCATTTAAAGTTACAGTGTCCCTGAACGTGTCCTGCTCCGAGTGAACTGTAATTCACTTTGCTCAAGCCCCGAATCCTGCTCTTTCAGAACTCTAGGGAGTTAAGTTGTTCATACACATAACAGCAAAGTCTTTCAAAACTGCTAATTTCGGTGGGACTGCCCAACTATCTTAGGTATATACAGTCATGGCCAAAAGTTTTGAGAATGACACAAATATTATATTTTCACATGATCTGCTGCCCTCTGGTTTTTAGTGTGTTTGTCAGATGTTTTTATCACATACAGAAATATAATTGCATTCATATTATGAGTAACAGAAGCTTATATTGACAGTTAGAATGAGTTAATGCAGCAAGTCAATATTTGCAGTGTTGACCCTTCTTCTTCAGGACCTCTGCAATTCTCCCTGGCATGCTCTCAATCAACTTCTGGACCAAATCCTGACTGATAGCAGTCCATTCTTGCAGAATCAATGCTTTAATTTTGTCTGAATTTGTTGGTTTTTGTTTGTCCACCCGTCTCTTGATGATTGACCACAAGTTCTCAATGGGATTAAGATCTGGGGAGTTTCCAGGCCATGGACCCAAAATCTCTATGTTTTGTTCCCTGAGCCATTTAGTTATCACCTTTGCTTTATGGCAAGGTGCTCCATCATGCTGGAAAAGGCATTGTTGAGCGCCAAACTGCTCTTGGACGGTTGGGAGAAGTTGCTCTTGGAGGACATTCTGGTACCATTCTTTATTCATGGCTGTGTTTTTAGGCAAGACTGTGAGAGAGCCGATTCCCTTGGCTGAGAAGCAACCCCACACATGAATGGTTTCAGGATGCTTTACAGTTGGCATGAGACAAGACTGGTGGTAGCGCTCACCTCTTCTTCTCCGAATAAGCTGTTTTCCATATGTTCCAAACAATCGAAAAGGGGATTCATCAGAGAAAATGACTTTACCCCAGTCCTCAGCAGTCCACTCCCTGTACCTTTTGCAGAATATCAGTCTGTCCCTGATGTTTTTTCTGGAGAGAAGTGGCTTCTTTGCTGCCCTCCTTGAGACCAGGCCTTGCTCCAAGAGTCTCCGCCTCACAGTGCGTGCAGATGCACTCACACCTGCCTGCTGCCATTCCTCAGCAAGCTCTGCACTGCTGGTAGCCCGATCCGGCAGCTGAAACACTTTTAAGAGACGGTCCTGCCGCTTGCTGGTCTTTCTTGGGCGCCCTGGAGCCTTTTTGGCACCAATGGAAACTCTCTCCTTGAAGTTCTTGATGATGCGATAGATTGTTGACTGAGGTGCAATCTTTCTAGCTGCAATACTCTTCCCAGTTAGGCCATTTTTGTGCAGTGCAATGATGACTGCACGTGTTTCTTTAGAGATAACCATGGTTAACAGAAGAGAAACAATGATGGCAAGCACCAGCCTCCTTTTAAAGTGTCCAGTGGTGTCATTCTTACTTAATCATGACAGATTGATCTCCATCCCTGTCCTCATCAACACCCACACCTGTGTTAATGGAGCAATCACTGAAACGATGTTAGGTGGTCCTTTTAAGGCAGGGCTGCAATGATGTTGAAATGTGTTTTGGGGGATAAAGTTCATTTTCTAGGCAAATATTGACTTTGCAAGTAATTGCTGTTAAGCTGATCACTCTTTATAACATTCTGGAGTATATGCAAATTGCCATTAGAAAAACTGAAGCAGTAGACTTTGTAAAAATTAATATTTGGATCATTCTCAAAACTTTTGGCCATGACTGTAGGGGCGTAAAGACTCTCCCCTATAGATGACAAGGAAAGAAGAACTGGGCATGTTGGAATTCAGTAATCTCACTTGATCTTAGGATAGATAGGCCTCCACCAGAAGTGTCTGGCTTTGCCATCTTCCCTTTTCAGAATATATATACACTCAGCTGCTATGTGAAGAGCGCACATCTTACCTTGTGTCACTGAGTCAGTGTCCATTGCACTGTGTGATAATAGTTTGCGATCTGAAAGAGAAGTAGACATAAAAATACCATAGTACACTAAAATAAAATGGCAACAACCCCAACACAACACTTTATCTATATAGCAAGAACCAAAGAAAAAACATACTTTGAGCTGTTTCTATTACTAAACCTAGTGACCGACAGAATAGCTATCAATAATAATCTGAAAACTGTATAAAAAAAAGTGTGCTACAGCATTCAGTTGGAATACTTTGTGTTCATGCCTTTATGAAACGCTGTAGATTTTACTTTCTATAGAAATTTCCTAACTGCAAGAATAAAAAACCTGGGCACTTTTTGTAGTTGTTGAATATATTATATCTATGGCCAGCATTAGAGGGTTTATCCGTTTTCTCATATTGTTGGCCTATCCTCAGGATAGGCCATCAATATTAGATCACTAACCATACAAACTGTAGATACTGTAGCGTTGCCCTATTAAAATTGGGGCAGCGCTGCAGTACATTTGTTCCAATTTGTACGGCAAGTAAGCAACGTGGCTGTCCTGCGCTGCCTTGGTAGCGGAGATCTGTGGGCACTGATTCACAAAGGAAAATACTGGGGATACAGATTCACACGTGAATTAGCCCCATGGCAATTCAGCAGAGACCATCCAAAAATTTTCAGCATGGAATCTGAAGCAATGATGAACATGATCTACCGGGTGTTCATTACTGTACAGCCTCTCCCCTCACCTTCTGTCTCTATCCCCCTTCCCTCATAGAGTGTAAGCCCTTGCGGGCAGGGCCCTCTATCCCACTGTGTCAGTGACCACTGTTAGTATTTTATTTGTTTTGTATATCTTGTGTACCGTATGTAAATCCTCAAATGTAAAGCACCATGGAATTATTGGTGCTATATAAATAAACAATAATAATAATTACTGGGTGCACATTTTTTCCTATAGATTGTTCACAGGATAAGAGAAAACCGTCTAATAGGTTGGGTCCACAACTGCTGGGACCCCAATGGTCATGAGATAAGGGGTCGCCTGTGTCAGGTATCAACGGAGTGGCAGGTCAGGCGCGCACGCTGCCATTGCATTCAATTCCATAGGACTACCGGTGATAGCTGAATGCTATAATCTTTTTCTCTGCACAGTCCCATAGACGCGAATGAAGACACAGCTGAAGCAGCAGCACACACCTATAACCTGCTACTCCATTTGTATGCGGCACAGAGGACTCTCATTCTTATGATCAATAGGGGTAAAAGCAGTCAGACAACCACCAATCACACAGTAATCCCCTATACGTTCAACTGGGGATAACTTGTAATATCCAAAATAATCCTGACGTGTGAATATGGACCTAGACTTATATTTAGAGCCACCCGAAACAAAAGCCTTGATGTATCTAAATAATCCTGGAGGTTCTGAGAACTGTTGACATGAGATCCTCATCGTGATCACTAGATCTCCACCAGCCTGAAAAGGCTGACAACAGAGAACACTAGGTTCTAAGTGCAAGATGAGGCAGGTCATGTATAGAGTAGCTCATGAGTAGGAAAGCCTGCACATGTCTGCCACAAATGTTCACTGCAGCCTTCACGTGCTACTCACAGCGTCCTCCAGCGGATTCCGCAGTGACAATTCCATACACTGCACTAGCTCAGCCTCAGTCGTCAGCCCGGCAGAATCTCCCTCTAGGTGACACGCCCCCTGCTCTGACGTCACATCCCGGCTCACATTACCCAGAATGCTCCGTGCGGCAGGGCATGGACTAGTCAGTAATGGCGGGAGAGGCGAGAAGTGATTATGTATATATCTTTATACATATGTGTATATTATACATGTTATATACGTACATGTATACAGCTACCATTGCTTCCTTATATGTCTAAGCATTTAAAACAAGATAACATGAAGCTGTTCCTTCACATAAAAGGACGCACGTGATAAATGGATGGTTCCTACCTAACAGTATGTTACATTGTGCAGTATAAGTGACTATTGTCAGACTTTTCCCTATAGAACTACATTATTGGGATGATCAAATCTGCGCACAAAATATGGCGGCACGTGTACAGGTCGCTGGTTTGAAATGGTTGTATGCAGCAAACCGGGGCAGTAAATGAAAAAAATTGGCTGCAGTGGACACCTGACACAATGCATGAAAAATAGACTGTTTCATCCATTTCCACCACCAAATTTTACTACATTTGTCTGAATATAGCCGTAATGGTTCTGTCTCCTGTCCAGGGGTGTAAATTGAGGGGCCCAGGACCCTTTTCGGGGCCAATATGAGGAGACAAGTACTATGAATGATACATTACACTAGGGAGGCCTGGTACAGAACTTGCTTGGGGCCCAGGGTCTTCATGTTACACCTCTGTACCTGTCACATCTACTTGGATTTCTACTGGAGTTAAAGAGGTTGTCCAGAATTTGTTAAAATATGATCACAAGCAGGAAATGTTATTACATAAAGAAACAACCTATAGTCACCCATTATATACCCTGCTCCAGAGCCACCATTCCAGTGGTGCACACCACTTATGTGCACATGTACTAAGACCAGCGTTTGGCGGCAGTGGTCTCAGTACTCTTGCACGTAACTGGGCATAAGTCAGATATAACTCACGGTTGGTTCACACTTGCATCTGGTGTCCATTTGCCGTGAATCCAACCTAAATATCAGAAAAAGGGATTGGGAAAGGTTTGCAAACTGTTTCTTTAAAAACCCATTCACTTCAATGGGTTTTTAAAGCAATCCACAGGTGTCCAATTGCACCTTCTCCGCGACAAAGCCGCTTTTTTTGGTCAGACACAAAGTCCTGCATGTCCGACTTTGTTTCCAACCAAAAAAAGTGGCTTCGCGGCACAGAGGCTGCAATCGGACACCTGTGGATTGCTTTAAAAACCCATTGAAGTGAATGGGTTTTTAAACAAACCGTTTGCAAACCCTTCCCAATCATTTTTTCTGATATTTAGGTCAGATTCACAGCAGACGGATACCAGGCGCAAGTGTGAATGAACGCTAAGGCTGAATTCATGTGGCTGTAATACGTTTATATCATACGCACTGCCTTACAGCTGTAATTCCCGGCCCAAACATGCAGTGTTATAGATCCCTATTATAATGTTTGTTTGGATTATTTAGACCCATGGCCAGGATGGGATTAGCCGCTGTAAGGTATTCAGTATAATATGGACATCTTATGCTTGGTTAGTGTGCTATGTGTGTTTTTAACAGCTAGCGAAGTGACCCATTATTCTCTCATGGCCCCATACTCACTCCTGTGTATTATCAGTGGTCTGTATAGGGGCCGAGAGCCTGGACAAAGCTCAGTATAGGTCCTATTCCTGTGCTTTTTTTTTGTCCCTTGCTTATTCATCAAATGAGAGAGTCCATGGAAGGCATGAATACATATCAACCATGTGCTGCTTTTTCACAGACCCGCACACATCCGTGTGTATGTAGACTTACAGCCATGTGAACCCAGCCTCAGGAGCTTTTATTGCAGATTCCTTTAGTTCAGCTTTTTCTAGTAAAATGACTGACACCATGATGGAAATATTATAGACCTTATGGGCACTGTTGGGTGCTGTTTGTGTCGTCATGTGATGGATCTGTTCAGATAACAATGTAGATGTGAACAGAGCCTAATAGAATTGAATGGGATTTACCAATCTGATATAGACACAATAGTACTGATTTATCAAAATGGTCTAAAAGCAAAACTCGCTTAGTTGTCCATGGCAACCAATCACAGTGCAGCTTTCCATTTGTATTCTGCTCCTGAAAAATGTAAGCTGCATTGTGATTGGTTGCAATCTGCAACTAAGCTAGACTCGCTTTTAGACCGTTTTAATAAATCTTCCCCTATATCTTATACGATATATTCCTTATTAGGCCATGTATTGAGAGGGAGGCAGCCATTACTATGGAGCTGTGATCAAACGCTTATAACAAAGACTCCACAATGTATAGACAAGCTCCATGGTCACCATGAGCCCCGCCCTCTCCCTACAGTTACCCGGCAACTACAGAAAAAGCACTTCCTCCACAAAAAAAGGAGGGGCTGAAAGCGACGTCACTCGATGGTTAACCAATCGCCGGCTTCAACAATTGTGTGGAGCGTTGGTGTGTAATAAAGAGCAGAAGGCGCGCGGCTGTGTTGTAGTTACAGCTGGGGAGCTGAGGTAGCCTGTAAACTGCAGCTATGTCCCGGTACGGCCGCTACAGTGGAGGTAAGTGTGCATTCCGAATGCAGGTAGAGGTGTTTGTGGTGCTGGGTCTCGGTGAAGTGGGCGCTTTCCCTTCCTTCCCGCTGTTGGCAGCGTGTTTGGCCTGCGGTCGCCATTTTGCAGTGTGCGCTGGTCACGTGCCTGGCGCTTTGTGTAGCGCTTACAGCTCTGGTAATGGCGGGTCTTCTCTCTTTACGTTCGGTTGGTCGCTCACCTTGCTATGTACTCTTGACTGTGCTAGCTAGGCGGGCTATCTCCCTGCTGGGCGGCAGTGTGCGCGCACTTCTCCCGCAGCCTTCGGTTTTCTGTTGTGTAACGACCGTTGATGAGGCTTGTGGTGGGCGGAACCGGCTATATCATAGTAATGCTCAACGTAAATCGGTAACACGTGCTTGCGACATCTGTGCGGTAGAGAAGCCGTGTGCACAGGACGTGATCTCTGGTTATGTAGATTTTGTGGCTTGCTGCATGGAAGATATGCCTCTCTTCCGGCTATGTGATTTCCCCATGGTGGGTGTGTGAGCCCCTTTGTGGGTGGTTATAGAAGATCCTGGCTTGTAGCTGAAGTCCGAATCTGCGGCTCTGTGTAATGTGAACAGCAGCCCTTGTCATCGCTTATTTTGGCTTAGCTATATTTCATACAATATAAACTATACAACACCTCTTCCAATGGTATTAGTAACTTGGGTAGGGGAGTTGTATAATGAGACCGGTCATCACTTGTACTGAGGACAATGTGGTGTCTCCAAATGTTCCTTATCTACAACATGTAGATGTCCTCATATCCTGGTGGTTATAGCCCTGGATGATTTCTTGTAAACAAACAAACCTCACTGTCTTTAGACTTAAAAAGGAGGCTGAGAATTTAAAGCCAGTGGGTGGTTTTCTAACAATGTCACATTTGGGTAGCAGGCTCCCTACTTGGTGTCCTGGATGACTTGGTTGGAGTGTGACCTGCTCCAGTCCTCTCAGTCTTCAGTGAATGCTCTGACTTACATTCCCCTGCAGCATGTTCTCCTGTTTGCTATACTATTATACTTCCTCACTATTTTGTAGACTTGCAGTCAATGGAATGTATGTTAGAGCTAAATGGCATAATGGCTGCTGAAACTAAACTGTGCTTGGTCTATGTGCTAGTTGTGTTTTTACCAGCTAGCATACTGGCCCATGTATGGTGCCTGTGAGCTTTGAACAAATCTGAAGACAGATTTGTGGCCTGTATTTGCTGCAGGAAATCAATGGGTCCATGGTGGCACGGGCAACACACAAGCATAGTCTAGGGTCACCTAGAACAAACTAGGTTGAAGGGGGCAACATTTCTATTAGCACCCCCCCCCCCCCCCAAAGTGAACTATTACACTTTAAAGTAGTAAGCTGGTCACCCCTTAGTTGTAACACTGATTTGCTTGCTTTGCAAATCAACTTGTGATAAATGTTCTTTATATTGACTTTTTTTTTCCTCCCCTTTTCAGAAGCAAAAGTTTATGTTGGTAATCTAGGAACTGGTGCCGGCAAAGGAGAGTTGGAACGAGCGTTTAGTTATTATGGCCCTCTACGTACAGTCTGGATTGCCCGCAACCCCCCTGGGTTTGCTTTTGTAGAATTTGAAGACACACGGGATGCTGAAGACGCCGTGCGAGGCTTGGATGGAAAGTATGTGCTTTTGAAGTCTTTATTCTATTGTAACAAATGCAGTTTAATGGGAGTCTGACAAATGAATGCTGTATATTCCCTTAGCCCTGCAGAATCAAACATGGTTGCTGAGGTGGCAGTTTTTGCCAATATGCAAATGATTCAGTTGCCCCTAATGTATCTGTGTGACTGGGCGCCGACTCTTCTCTTAAAACAATCTTGTTGGAATAATAGTTATATGGCAGTGTCTTAGGAGTTATCTGAACCTAGTCTAAAGCTGCACTGATAGGATGCATCAATTCTGGAAATACACTGGTTTTGTTCCTAGCTTGATGCTTGAAACTTAATGGAAGTTGCTGTCAAATCGAAGCCTTCTGCATTTTTTTTTCTTTTCCCTTCATTTCAGTCAAACTGTTTGACAATTACTGGGGTCTCATGATATATAGTCTTGTCCTTTCCTGTATAACTTGACTTATTGGACTTGCTATTTTCCTCCATGCACATGCTGTCTGGGCTCAGCTGAGCACTGCCTGACGTGCCTGATGGTGGCTTGTCTATCCCTGAGACTAGGAGCATCTGGAATGCTAAACTCCTACATGCCTGACAACGTTGCTCTACGTTTCTAAGACAACTTGTAACTGTCATAATGCACTCTATTATAGAAGAACATGTTATATTGGAAACTGGGAGATGGAGGTGGGGGGGACACTTACAAAACTGGTGCGGGTGGGTTAGTAGCATAATGTGCCTCAGCTCAACATACTCACTATTTGAATAACTTTATTTGTGGTGCATGGAACCTCTCATCTGTGCCTGAATTAGGAAAACGCTGCAGCCTCTTAATTCCTGTTGGTGTAGTAAATGCCAATTTTAATACATTCCCCCAAATTTATAGCCTTCTAAATGTGCTCTCTCTGTTATATACAATGACTTAACTGCAGATTTTTGTCTTTACAGGGTTATCTGTGGGTCAAGAGTTAGAGTAGAACTGTCCACAGGCATGCCACGAAGATCTCGCTATGACAGACCACCAGCACGTCGTCCTTTTGACCCAAGTGATAGATGTTATGAGTGTGGTGAAAAGGGTCACTACGCTTATGACTGTTTAAGATACAGCCGACGAAGGAGAAGCAGGTACATCAGTTTGGTTTTTTTTTTTTTTTGTATTTTTAATAACCAGATGTTCATTGATGCATAAGGCTTGCAGTGATAATTCTAAAGCAGCAGTCCTTTTTCTGTAGACTCTATTGCTTGGGGCCCAGCGTAAGGACAGATGTAGGGGGCACTATACTATTGAATAGTATTGGTTATGTGCAAAATGTGTCAAACAAGTCTGTGGGCAGTAGCGGCTGAATAAAGATTAGATACCGAAGGATTGCCCTGCACAGTCCAATCTGTAAAATTAGCTGTGATCTTCAGCTTGTTTACTACAATGTGTATTGCTCTAAGGGGTAAATTTTAAAGGAAAACTAAACTTCCTCCCAGGTTGGGATAAAAGCTTCTGTTTATTGAACAAACACTTCAGTGTTACTTTTGTGTGCCCTAAGAATAAATGTTTGACATGTTTAGACTAAATCTTGAAGGATCTCTAGAATTATGCATGCGCTTACAGAATATAGGACGTTTGAAACCTAGGTGAGAATCTCTGAAAATCGGGCTTTTTTTTTATTATTTTTTTATTTATATATGGCCAAATTATTCTAAAATGGGCTGCTGCTTTCTGTGCATTATGGCTTGTGTAATAACTTTGAACTGTTCAAATATATTAATAATCAACCTGGTCAAAACCTTTCAGGTTTCTTCGTTTGAGTCAGTCGACTTGATTCAGAATGTCACGAGCCTTAAGATTTCATACTGAGGCGCCTTGCAAATCCGACCTTATGATTCTGCTAGACCTTGAGGTGATCAGCATAAGAGGCCAGATCCCCTCAAGCCTTCTACAACTAGATCATCCTTTAAGATTCTGTAGAGGCCTTGAAATCTAAGATCTACTGTGATCGCCGTATCAGAGTAATATTGGCATACAATTGGGGCTCCCCTCCGGTTTAGAAAAGAACTACAGATTGACCACATTCCCACCTAGAAAAAACCTTCATGCGTCAATCAAGCCTCACCGGGCTCATATGGCTGTCAGTATGATCGTCGTTAGATTGAAGACCTACAGTAGATGAAGTGATCGGCTGGTAGATCCTTCTAGACCGTCTAGATCTTCTAGACCTTGGGCCAAAGAGGGTCGACCTGCAGACTTGCAAGGTTTATTTACTACAAATTCTAGTCTTGTTTTTACTTTATTTTATCTTTTTTATTTTTTTTTTTTTTTTTTTTTTTTTTTTAGTTGTAACTTTTATTGTAAAGTTGAACTTTTTTTTTAACCAGTTTCTCCTAGGTAGTTCTGTTGAAGCAAATAGGTTTCCTGATATCAGTCACTCATTATTGTCTGACTGTAGGCTACATAACTAAGGTCCTCAACTGTGAACTAACTTTATTTTCACTATTTAGATCCAGGTCCCGTTCTCACTCAAGATCTCGCGGAAGGAGATACTCTCGTTCTAGAAGCAGAAGCCGAGGAAGGAGGTGAGTTTTAGTTGCTCTAAAAAAAAAAAAAAAAAAAAAGTGGAGATGCACTACCCATACTGCAACTTTTAATGTCTGTTGAAATGGATAAAAGTAGATAATAAAAGTGCTTGAGGTCTTGGACAGCAGCGAGTCTCGTAATTGGAACTAGTATATCAGACAGCACTGTAGATTATATTATACACTGCAAAATGTATTGAGACAAATGCTATCCAAATCAAAGCGCTGTGAAAGTTTAGTTGCACTTTAAATACCAGAGTTTTTTTTGTTTTGTTTTTGTGGTAATGTTATAATACCTTGGAACTTTGAGTGCAGTTTCTATCAGTCTTTTGAAACAATTCTCTTAATTGAATTTTTTTTTGTTTTGTAGGTCAAGGTCTGGATCTCCACGTAGATCAAGATCTGGGTCCCCTCGTAGGTCAAGATCTGGTTCTCCACGCAGATCTCGATCACCTTCAGTTAAAAGATCCAGGTAAGTGAACTTTACATATAAAATTAGTTAGGTTTTATAATCTGGTTTTGCATTGCTTGGTACAAGTTGAATGACTAAAAATTATTTTTCTCCCGTCTTTAAGATCTAGGTCTCGCTCAAGATCCAGGTCTGTCTCACACCCCAGAAGCAGGTAAGACTCTGGACATTGCTTGTCTAAACTGTTTGGTGCAACTTGCACCCATCTTGGTAAATAACTATATACAAGTGTCGTATATGCATTTCAGCTTCATTAAAGGTATATCCATCAACATATTTAAGTTTCTAGACAGTTAACTTTTTTCATCTCTTTGCATTAATGTTACGAATTTCCTCTAACCATTTTAGTAGTGACTGTCTTTGTATTGATGGGTTGCCAGTGGGTACAATCATGAATGCACAAACTTTCTATGGCCTGGGACTTAGCTGGGTGTCTGACATAATTTCCTTATTCTGGATATAAGGCAGTGACGCTACAAAAAAGATATCCTTGCCTCTCCACTGACACTCATGGCTGGGTTTCTGACAAGTGGACAGTCCTAGAAAGTTGCTAGATTCAGGTTTGTACCCAGTGGCAACCGATGAAGAAAAAGACTGACCACTAAGATGGTTAAAGGAAAATCTTTAAAACACTTTCAAATTCTTAATTTGTTTGCAAAAGAAATGTCAGTCTATCGCGTACTAATTTTTTTTTTTTTTTTTTTTTTTTTTCTTCCACTTTACAGTTCTCTATTCTAAGTCTGGTACTTTAAAGCCTGACCTATATGCCATGATTTAGCTAGCTTTGGTTTAGACCCTCTGTCGAGGCAGGCTTTGTGCAATGGACTATTCATGCAGGTGTGCCATGATGCAGTGTAGCTATATGATGTGGCGAATGGCAAACTCTTCACCTGTACAAGAAAAAAAAAAATTCTTGCAACAAAAAACTGCTATATATGAACTAAACAAGCAACTTCTAAGATGTTTTGCTCTTTAAAGATAAATGTCTAAATTCTTTCAATCTCTTCTAGATCAAAGTCAAGATCAGCTTCTCCCAAAAGAAGGTATGTAGTTTCTGTTCTAAAACTACAGGATATTTTCCCTCCCTGAGGTTTTAAAAAAAAAAAAAAAAAAAAAAATTGGCTTGGTGTGCAGTTTGAAATACATTGAATTATTCTGTTGATTTAGGAAGTCTCGGTTCAGTTAAATACTAACTTTCTAACTTGTCTCACTTGCAGCCGCTCACCATCCCGAAGTCCACGAAGGAGCATAAGCCCAGAGAGGAATGGCTAGACACTCGCTACAGTTATATTTTTTTTTTTTCTTAAATTTTTTTTTCATCTTGGAATTGTTTTAAACAGTCACTTTGGTAGGCTAGCGTACAATGTATGTTATATCCTGTCATCTAAAAGTGAAACTTTTTGTATCTTGATATTAAAAGTACTTGTTCAATGAATGTGAACTGTCATGACTAGAATTTCATATCCAAACACTGCAGGGATATTTAAAGGGGTGCATGAGTAAATTGACTTATTATAAAACCTGTGTAATGAAATATGCGTCTGATGCACATGGCTGCATAAGCACTCTTGAGTAAAAGTTGGATGTGAAAGTCTTGGCAGACTGGCAGCTGGGCTAGCTTATGTTGCAGCTGAGCTATGGCAATATGGTCCATTATCTAAGATAACATGTGGTTCTGCCCCAATGTGTCTGTCTTCTTGCATTTACATATTGTGGCGCTGTATCATGAAGACTTATATTGCACGTCTGCTCTGACGAGCAGCTTGTATAAAGGACCGTTTTTGAAGCTGTCTTTAGAGCTTTAAAACTGCACACTTTAGAACTTCAGCATATGTGATGTTCTAAATAAAGGTTTCTTTTTTTTCCAATATTGTTTGCTGTTTTCTTTGTATTGGGAGCTATAGCAGCCTCATTTGTGAAACAAAGGGCTGTAGAGTTTAGGCCAAACTAACTTTACACGGTCTGGCTCCAACTCCTTCATAATAGCTGACAGCCATGGTCAGCTACAAGCAGTAAAGTTCCTCTAATTAGAAAAAAAGCTATTGATTTGTGAAAATAAATGACTGTATCTAATTATTAAATATTAATAATCATATAATTAAAGCTTATTTTGAAACTAGAGACAGTTACACTTGAACACACCAATTCCCCTGACTTCATAACCCTTTGTTTAACCTCTTAGACATGCATAGCAACACCATGACATAATGTTTTGGTGGTATGGAGAGGGCTCAGGAGGTGTGCCCTCCATAACCAGCTATAATGTACTATGGGCAGTTGCTGCTAATGGCAGTCATCAGTTACTGCACAAACTTTCTACCCTTTATGACTGTCAATTGTGACCAAGGCATCTACATGGTAATGGCATTGGCTCTGCCATATTGGTCCTGATTGCCAGCCCCCAAAAACATTGACTGGTGATCAGTTGTCATGACAGTTGGGAGTCTATTGAAGGTTCCTATGCCTGTCCTTTACTGAGGTTTTCGAATTAATGGATTTCACAATATACTGCAACAAATCACTATTGCATAATTATATATCCTTGGCATCACTGTTATCATATCAACCCTCAGAATATAGAGAACTTGTAATTTACTGCATGGTATATACCAGGGGTCTCAAACACACAACCCCCGAAACTGCAATCTGTGACAGCCTCACAAGTGGAACCAGAGAGAAAAGAACCCCCTGACCCTGTTCTTTAAGGGGTTGTCTGGGACAAACTTTTTTGTTTAACTTCTAATTTTACTCCCTATTTTTTTTTTTTTTTTTTTTTTTTTTTAATTACAATTCTCATTACATTGCTGCAATGTGCAGTTATACACTTGGGATAAAGGAGAACATGTCTATGAAAAAAGGTTGAGCTTGTTCATTTGCCCTAACCTGTAATACGGAGACTGCACGTTCATGTTTTTACATCACTGCAGAACTAG
This sequence comes from Leptodactylus fallax, assembly GCA_947044405.1. Taxonomy (NCBI): domain Eukaryota; kingdom Metazoa; phylum Chordata; class Amphibia; order Anura; family Leptodactylidae; genus Leptodactylus; species Leptodactylus fallax. The sequence goes on from CAMRHE010000123.1 coordinate 2,621,505, forward strand.
TGCGTGTTTTTTTTTTTTTTTGTTTTGTTTTTTTTTTTTTTTTTCCCCCCCCCCCTCCCTTTTCTCCCTTTATCAGTCATATTCACAGGGGCTGGTGGGGACAGTTTATGTATAGCTAAACACAGCATGTACATAGAATTGGAACATTAATTCTCATCTGCTTTTGGGTAAACCAGACGGTATAATCTAGCCATGGAAGCATTATGTTAATAAAGTATTATACTAATTTGTGTTACCGACCAAAAATATGTATATTTAGCCATATCCCTGGGGTGATCATGTGACTGTCCCAGCCACACTTTCTGATTTCCCAGTGACATTCCATTTCCAGAAACGGTGCGTCACCAATACTTCCAAGCACTCCGGCTCTATTGTGCAGACGCCAGCAGAAGTGAATAGGAGAAGCAGTGGGCCTCCCATTCATGCGCAATAGAACAGCTCTATTGTGCAGGCAGAAGTCAAGAGGAGACAGCTACGTATGAGGGGATTTGGGAGGACTGAGTTAGGTAGGAAGGGCTAGTAGTCCATGGGCCAGCTAGGGAAATGGGGTGTGAATGGGATCTGATTGAACAGCAATGCATCATGGTAGTTGTAGGCTAAGACAGCAGGAAGCTACCCATGTAAACATGTACAAAGGATGCCAGGAGCTCCCAGAGAAACCAGAAATCACTCACTGCTATAGGTATTTGGGTGCACTTATTAACCCATTAATAGCAATAACAGACTTTTTTTTTTTTTTTTTAAAGAAAAAAAAAATTGCCCAGAAAACACCTTTAACCCTTTCCCTGCCAGCCACATATTTATACTTCCTCCCAGGCACTTCTGTAGCCAAGCATGTATCTAATACCGCCTTACTTGTAATGTCGATCTCAGGTCTATTAAGACTTAAGAGAATCTCATCTTTAAAATACCAATATCTTCATAATAGAATTCAGGCGATACCTTTTAGATGCTGAGTATATTTGATAAGTAAGCTTTCAGAAGTACTAGCTTCCTTTATCAGACATGGTGTTATACAAGAATTGAAAATTCACAGAGTTTTTTTGTACCCTATGCACATGGTCTTTCAAAGGATTTTAGAGTCCTTAAAAAAAAAAAAAAAAAACAAGTAGAGAAGTTATTTACAACCAGTCAAAAAACAATCTGGAAAGTTGTGGTGCGTGACAGAGGGATCTGTTATCTGTTTGCTATCAGGAGGTGATTTTTGACCCTCACAGTTCATACATAGTGTGACATGAAGCTGGCATGAATATTAAGTCCAAATTGCAGAGTTTTAAATTTTTGCATAAACTTGTACTCCCATTGTTTCCTCTCCTCCTGCGTCTTAAAATGTCCCATTAAAACCACAACCCCCAAATCTTCAACAGAGTGGTTTTCTCCGGAGAAATGTGCGGCCACTGGGAGATCTGTTCTGCTGTTATTAATACTGGATCTGTGTGAGTTCATGCGCTAAGTCTCTGCCCCATTTCCCCCACATAGAGGCCTGTGGTGGGACATTGCACACACATTATCAGATACACCACATTGGAAGACCTGCAGGAAAATGTGCCCCTAATTCTGTGCACCTGTTGTGACTGTGGGACAGGTACACTGTCAGCGGTGTGGATGTGTTTGCAGGTCATGCACCTTTTTTTTTTTTTGCAGGCAAGGTGAGGTGCCATTTTCAGTTGGGGCCTTCAGGGCACTCCGGACAATAATACGCCTCAGGTTGTTTGGTGGTTGTCGAAAGGAAAGGAGAGGGGGGACTGGAAATATGTCCTTGAGTCTGTTGTCCCTATGTAGCACAGATTGGAGCTCCTTGGCAATCCTTCGTAGGATTTCCAGCTGTGGGTTGTAGGTGACTACTAGGGGCACTTTCTATGGCTAACACGGTACAACATTATACTACTGAAAACTCTATTGGGCATTGAGATCACATTGCAGATGTCAATTCCCGATAGCGTATTTAACTATTTGCTCCGAATTTGTAAGGGATATCATGAAGATCTTGGTATCATTTTAAAGATGAGATTCTCTTAATACTCCTAACGGATCCTGCGATATGGGACTCTAAAATGTCCACCCCCCTCCTGTCTCAGGAAGCATCTTAAGAGCTGCGGTAGGAGGAGGAACAGCCCTGCAGACTGCGCAGAGATGAGAAAATCATCATCATCATCTGTGCATAACCTGTATGTGACCCCAGGGGAGATATAGCAGCAGGGATCTGCTGCTGTGTTAATTTTATCTCTATCTATCTGCTGGTATATGTCCTCCACTTTGTTAATGTATTAACTTTGAAACCACTGTCTCCTTCCCCCTGCTGACTACTCACCTATGCCTTCCTGACATATCTGATTCTATCTGCTGTTTCTACACCCCCTATTCACACCTGATACACATGAAACAAATGTATTGCCAGTTAGTATAAATTTGCAGCCAGTGGTCAGCGCATTTTCCAAGTGCAGTTTCTAAGTGTATAGACCAGACTTGGAACAGAAGGTAACAAGCCACTAAAAGGAGGCTTAGTTATAAACTATAGAAATGCTTCTCACTATAATAACTGTTGTTCTTCCCATACTTGTAAAAAACACTTTTCCACCTCAAACCAGCCATGTCACTAAGAATATCTTTATCTCTCCATCTATTCTACCCCACCATACGACCTCTGCACAGCTACTCACACACCTGCAAGCTTTCCGCCCCAGACACACACAACCACCCCACACTCTCCCCTACTTACACCTGCTATCCCTCTCCCTGCTACTCCTCACTTCTGGCGACATATCTCCTAATCCTGGACCGCCCCAGCACCTCCCTGCTTTCAGATCTTTCCGCACAACCGGCACCAGCACATGGAACCCCCTAAACCTTACACCTATCTCACCCGCTCCTGCCCCTCCCCACACACTCCCTGGTGCACTATGGAATGCTTGCTCTGTATACAACAAACTTGACTACATCCATGACCTCTTAATTTCTCATAAATTATCATTTCTAGGTCTCACAGAAACGTGGATAACACCCTCAGACACCACCTCCCCTGCTGCCCTCTCCTAAGGAGGTCTGCAGTTCTAGCACACTCCCCGCCCCAACAATAAACCTTGCGGTGGCGTAGGCGTACTCCTGTCTGACGATTGCTCCTTTGCCCCAATCCAACCGATACCTGCTCTCACCCTGCCCTCCTTTGATGTGCACTCTGTTCGCATTTACTCGCCTTCCAACCTTCAACTGGCCGTCATATATCGACCACCAGGACCTACCGCTGCCTTTATCGACCACTTCACCACCTGGCTAATGCACTTCCTATCCACAAACACCCCCACCATCATCATGGGTGACTTCAACATCCCCATTAACACAACCCACCACTCCACTTCTAGTCTCCTGTCACTCACTATCTCCTTTGGTCTCTCTCAATGGTCCTCCTCTGCCCCCCACACAAAGGGGCACACACTGGACCTCATATTCACCCACCTCTGCTCTATAGTCAACCTCTCTAACTCTCAGTCCGCGCTCTCTGACCACAACCTGCTGACATTCTCTGCCCTCTCCTCTGTAATTGAACCCCTAAACCAACACGCCCCCGCAGAAACCTTAATCGCCTGGACATCCGCACGCTCTCAGACTCCCTACTACCACTTACTGACATAACCTCACTCCAGGATGTAGTTAATGCCGCTGACTTCTACAATACCACCACTACGTCAGCGCTTGACTCTGTAGCCCCTCTCACTAACATCAGAACCCGGCCGATCAATAGGCAGCCCTGGCACACTGACCTGACTAAAAAACTGAGACGTGCCTCATGGGTTACAGAACACCTCTGGAAGAAAAGCAGTAGACTTCCTTAGGTATAAAGAGGCAATTCTCACAGTCAAGAATGCACTCACCTCTGCAAAGCAGGTCTACTTCACCACACTAATATCTGCCCTATCCCGTAACCCCAAACAGCTATTCACTACCTTCAACTCCATTCTCTGTCCTCCTGTGCCCCCTCCGACATCACTTATCACAGCCGACGACTTTGCCTCTTATTTCAAAAGCAAAATTGACACCATCAGAGACAGTCTCACCCTACACCCCCAACAACCACTCTATCCAACTGCTCGGTGCTCTTCATCTTTAACCTGTTTCTCCACCGTCACTGATGAAAAGCTCTCCACCCTAATCTCTAAATCCCACCTCACCTCCTGAGCACTCGACCCAATCCAGTCACATCTCATCCCAAAACACTCGGAAGTCATTGCTCCTGCCCTAACCCATCTCTTCAACCTATCCCTAACCAATGGATCCTTCCCTTCCACCTTCAAACATGCTACTGTCACACCTATACTTAAGAAACCTTCCCTGGACCCATCCTCTCCAGCCAACTACCGCCCCATCTCACTGCTCCTGTACGCCTCAAAATTACTGGAGCAACACGTCCACTTCGAACTATCCTCCTATCTCTCATCCAATATGCTCTTTGACAGACTACAGTCAGGCTTCAGATCCCATCACTCCACAGAAACTGCCCTAACCAAGGTCACTAATGACCTTCTAACTGCCAAAGTCAAACGTCACTATTCTGTCCTCCTCGACCTCTCCTCTGCCTTTGACACAGTCGACCATTCCCTTCTGCTAGAAACTCTCTCATCCCTTGGCATCTCAGACCTGGCGCTTTCCTGGATTTCCTCATACCTCACCAACCACACATTCAGCGTCTCCCACTCGCACACCACCTCCCTGCCACGCCCTCTTTCTGTCGGTGTCCCTCAAGGCTCCATCCTAGGACCCCTCCTGTTCTCAATCTACACCCTAGGCCTTGGCCAACTCATAGAATCCCACGGTTTCCATTACCATTGCTATGCTGACGACACCCAAATATATCTCTCTGGACTAGACATTACCTCCCTCCTGTCCAGAGTCCCAGCATGTCTAGCAGCCGTAGCCTCCTTTCTCTCCCTCCGCTTTCTCAAACTCAACATGGAGAAAACGGAGTTCATAATCTTCACCCCTCCACGCACGGCTCCCCTACCTGACCCATCTATCAAAATTAATGGAACCACTCTCACCCCAGTCCCATAAGCCCGCTGCCTTGGGATAACCTTAGACTCTCACCTATCCTTCAAGCCGCATATTCAAACCCTCAACACCTCCTTCCGCCTACAACTCAAGAACATCCATCGAATCCGCTCCTTCCTCACCCCTGAAACTACAGAGATGCTAGTCCACTCCCTCATAATCTCCCGCCTAGACTACTGTAACACCCTTCTCCATGGCCTCCCAGCTAACACCCTCGCCCCCCTCCAGTCCACCTTAAACTGTGCTGCTCGCCTAATACACCTCTCCCCCCGTTCTTCATCGGCCGCCCCCCTCTGCCAATCCCTTCACTGGCTACCCGTTGCCCAGCTAATAGAGTTCAAATTACTAACACTGACATACAAAGCCATCCACAACCTGTCCCCTCCATATATCTTTGACCTAATCTCCCGCTACCTGCCCACACGTAACCTCCGATCCTCCTACTCCGCTCTGCTCTTATCCGCTCTTCACACAATCGTCTCCAAGACTTCTCCCGTGCATCCCCCATACTCTGGAACTCATTACCAAGACACATAAGACTGACCCCCACAATCACAAGCTTCAAGAAGGCCCTGAAGACTCGCCTATTCAGGAAGGCCTACAACCTCCAATAACGCTACTGTCACCACACCACCATCTGTACAGCCTTTCCCCTCACCTTCTGTCTCTATCCCTCTTCCCTCTTCTGTCCATGTTATCCCCTCTCCTATCAATCAGAGAGAATACTATACTTTTACTCTGTGATTGACACATAGAGGGATAATGTAATACTTCTCTGAGCCTTACTAGAGGGTTATTCTTATGTAATACCCCTCTGAACATAACCAGAAAGTTTATTGGCGCTGTGACCCAGATGTTTACCATTGTCCAGGTTTCAGCGCCGAAAGAGTCGCACCAAACACTTACACAACACATGCACAAAGTCATCAATAATGTTTACATTTCACCCAATCCCTGTCCTGTCCATACCTGATCTTTATAGTGTAAAATACTCCTCTAGCGATATCCGTTACATGCTAAAATAATAGCAATAAAAATTATCACTATAGATGAATGTATAAATTGCTACAATTTTTATAGGGGGATAGAAAATTTTATTTTTATGCAAACTCCTATTTAATTTGCATGCACAAAATGGGATGGCACATTTCTGCGATTTTGGCGTTTCTTTAACACTCGCACTTGTAAATATATATATGTGTGGTATGTATGAATTCCTCACATATTGCAGTTTTTTGGACTGCTTGAGTCAGCACTTTAGTGGCAAATTTGAATTTTTGTGCGATTTTTGCTTACAATTTCTGTTTGCTGCAAAGATGCATGAAGGTGGTTGTATATATGAAATATTAAGTTGTGTTGTTATATACGGTATGCTGTGCAATCTGAAAAAAGTTAGATTTTGGTTTCACAGTTTGCTAGGTGCAGTATAGATTTTTATCATATTAGTGAATAACAGCAAAATCTTGCTTGTCTTCTGTATCAGTGTTTTTGAGAGTACGAGCTCTTGTAGTTGATGTTTGTGGTATATATAAATTGTCTACACCTTGATCTTTTATTTTAAATGTATTTTGTGTGTGAATGTTAGATTGAATAGGAGTTTTAAGTGCAAATATATGTTTTAGTGCATTTTTTCAAAAAATTATTTGTGTTTGTCACAAAGTTACATGAAGATGGATGTGGCTATTGATAACCAATTGAGACACATGTAATCTTCAGGTTGTCTACTTTCAAAAAATATATAGGGTTTAGGGGTTCACTTGCTTTCCACGCTGTGTAATCCCTACATGTTATAGGATGATACTTTTTTTTTAACATTTCCAGCTTTAATGCAGATTTTTGTTCCTTCCAGTTCTAGTGATTTTCTGAAGATATGTGCATGCAGGTGTAGGCCTTAGTGATATAAATGAACTCTGCACATGTTGAACTCTTATTTTTAGGAGATTTGGTGCATATAACTTTTTGTTTGGTTTCCACTTTTAGCAACTAGTATACATTTATTTGCATTTTTTTTTTTTTTATAAAACATTCATTTTAAATCAAAATTGCATGAAGGTGCTTGTTCGCATACAGTACCAAGTGGCATTTTGACAATGCTGCAGGTGTCTACTTTAAGAAAATATATAGGTATGGGGGGTTGGATGATTTTTTAATGTTGCAATTTAGGTTTGATTTGTCCATCTCTAAACTGTGAAAATTGCTGTGGCTACCGGAGGTGCAAAATTTCCGGAGACCCTGGCAGTGAAAGGGTTAAAGGGGTTGTCCAGGCACAAATGGACAACCCTTTTAAAGTTTAAATAAGCTGGAGGCAGTGGAAAAAAACAAAAACACTCACCTGTCCCTGTTGCTCCAGGGTTCTTCCGTGTTATCTCCCGGCGTTGTGATGAAGCCGATGATTGGCCTCAACCGTCATGTGACGGCTGAGGCCAGTCAGCAAAGGGTCTTAAAGTCACTACCTGTAACATCATGGGTCCTCTTCCTGAGGCCGCTGATTGGCCTCAACAGTCATGAGACCGCTGAGGCCAATCAGCGGCTTCAGCACAACGCCGGGATGAGAACGGAGAAACTGGGACAGGTATGTATTTTTTTTTTTTTTTTTTTCACTGCCCCCAGCGTATTTAAACTTTAAAAATTTAGCCTGGACAACACCTTTAATCTTCTTGGTCTTGTAGCCCACACACCTGAATATAGAATATTAAATGGGGCTATTATGAAGTAAATTATGTCCTGCAGAAAATAAACCCTCATGATGTGACTCAATGGATAAAAATAAGTGACTTTTTGGAATGTGGGGCAGGAAAATCTCATATATAAATTTTACTTACACACTCAGTAGATGTCATGTGGTTCTCAGCTTTCTGGTACTTGCTACCTGGGCCCTATAAGTGTGGAATTACAATTACTCCATTACCTTCCACAGTGTTATCAGCAGCAGTTAGTTTAGCTTTACAAGGACCTTTTGTGAACTGTCCCCAGGTTTAAGGTCCTGGAAGGTGCATTTTAGTAAACTTAAGCAGCCAAATGGTTGGTTTGTTCGGACTCCAATTTTTTGTAGTGTTACTAAATGACTTAACTATTGTGTGACAGCTGCAACCACAAGATTGTATACAAGTCTGTGTATTTATTTGGACTGCGATTGTAGCTCAATAGTTAAAATCAATTTGTAGCACTACCAAATGATTTATTTATTTTAAACATTCAAGTTGTGATATATATATATAATTTCTTTTTTTTTAAAAACCCTTACCAAAAATTCTTTAAGCTTTTCATGTTAATATCTATATTAAAAAAAAAAATCCTAAAAATCTTGCAGTTCTCACTCAATGATGATCATAGCAAAATAATTATATATATATATTTATTTAGTATGTATATGTGCAATGATCTCTGGAGATCACAGAAAACTCCCATAGATTTTGACAGACAGGAAGTCACAAATTATTTTAGGCTTAGTGGCAAGAATTGGAATTGCAATATTAAGATATTTTTCTTTTTTTAAGTAGATAACATGGAAAATAAAAAAAAAATCACCAAGAATTCTTATTTATATGTTTAGTATAAAAACATGATTTAAACAATAGGACCTTTCCTGGTGACATTTTCCCTTTAAATGAATGAATAGAACTGCTTTTCAGTTGCATAAATTTTCGCAGCAAGTGAAGACACCCTAAGTCTAAGGCTCTCAAAGCATCCAAAATCTCCCTCCCATTGTTTTAAGCACACTGAAAAAGAGGGGCTCATGCTCAGCCCCATTGTATCTAGGTAGAAAGCCAACGACCTGGGCAGGCTGTTATTTAGGCTATGGCCCCACATCACAGAAACGCAGCTTTTTTTTGCTGCAGATTTTGCTGTGGTTTTTTGAGCCAAAACCAGGAGTGGATTTAGCAGCAGGTAGAAGTATAAGAACTTCCAATATATTTCCCATTCCTTTTGTAGCTATTCTTGGCTTTGGCTCAAAAAACCTCAGCAAAATCTTCAACAAAAAAGCCATAGCCTTAGAGAGGAATTTTAGTCGGGAGACCACAAAATCCAACACTTGAACCTGGTTTAAGGTTGCATGCGTTTTGGGGGGTTTTCTGACTCCCTAACTTTAAGGTGAATAACTGGGCTTTAACTAAAGTCATCAAAAGACCAGTGGGTGTCAGACACATTATACAGCCACTGATCAACTAATTGAAGTGAGTGCCCTGCCCTGTGGCTTTTCATCACTTACCACACAAAGCGCCATCAGTGGCTGTACTTGGTGCTACAATCTGATCCCATTCAAGTGTATGAAACTCAACTATGTACAGAGCTGCCCTTTGTACTGAAGAGGCTGTTGAAAACCACTTTCATGCCACAATCAGTTGGTGTTCTGGTTTTTTACTCCCTTCTTTCCAACATTCATAGCTATATTTATTATTCCATTCACATAGCCCTGTTGTGATTTTTTTTTTTTTTTTTTTAATTATATAGGTCCTAGAAAGTGTCAAAGCAACTGCTCCATTCAATTCTATAGGATTGATGGCAATTACTGTCCCCATAGAAGTGGACAGAGCAGTGGCTTAGACTGCACACCATTCACATGAGAATCTTTGATTGTTAGGGTTCTGATTATTGGAATCCCCAACAACCAGACTCTTATTCCCTATCCTGTGGTTACGCGCTTAATGTCTTTAATGGAAATCCACTTTAGGCCGAGGCGATAGGTTGCGGAAAAGCTACAGTTTTTGGGCCAAAACCAAGGGTGACTTCAAAAGGAATGGGAAATACACTGGGTTCCAAATTATTATGCAAAAAGTGTTTAGGAGTGATAAGGTAAGAATTTTTTTGTTTGTCAGTTAAACTCATTGATGGTGATGTGTGTCAGGGCTCTTTATATCACTGAAAGCAATTGCAGACACCTGTGCTAATTAGTTTGGCAGGTGTGTCCAATTAAAGGCAAGACTACTTAAGAAGGCTGTCCCACATTATTAAGAAGCCTACATTTTCAGCCAAAATGGGAAGGAAAAAGGATGTGTCGGCTGCTGAGAAGCAACAAATTGTGGAGTGTTTAAGTCAAGGCATGACTACAATCAACATTGCCAAGACACTTCATCGTGATCATCGCACAATCAAGAAGTATGTAGCTGATTCACAGCACACACGTGTGCGTGCTGATAAGGGAAAATTGAGGACTCTTCCCAACAGGCAATTACGTCAGGTTAAAAGAGCAGCTTCAAAAATGCCTTGTCATAGCAGCAGACAAGTTTTTGAAGCTGCTGGTGCCCCCAACGTCCCCCGAACAACAAGATGCAGGGTCCTTCAGAGGTTTGCAGCTGTGCATAAGCCATCCTGTCGACCTCCTCTATCCACTGCACACAAGCAGAAACGGCTCCAGTGGGCCAAACAGTACATCAAGACTGACTTCAAAACTGTTTTGTTCACCAATGGGTGCCGTGCAACGCTTGATGGTCCAGATGGATGGAGTGGAGGATGGCCTGTTGATGGACACCCCATGCAAATACGGCTACGGCGCCAACAAGGAGGGGACGGAGTAATGTTTTGGGCTGGAATCATGGGGAGAGAGATTGTCGGCCCCTTTAGGATCCCTGAAGGGGTAAAGATGAACTCCATAATGTGTGTGGAGTTTCTCAAACAGCACTTCCTGCCATGGTTCAAGAAGAAGAACCATGCATTCCGCAGAAAGATCATTTTCATGCATGATAATGCACCGTCTCATGCTGCAAATAATACATCTGCATCTCTGGCTGCTATGGGCATAAAAGGGGACAAACTTATGGTGTGGCCCCCATGCTCCCCTGACCTCAACCCCATTGAGAACCTCTGGAGCATCATCAAAAGGAGTGTCTATGATGGCGGGAGGCAGTTCACATCTAAGCAACAGCTCTGGGAGGGTATTCTGTCCTCATGCAAAACAATTGAAGCAGAAACCATCCAAAAACTGACAAATTCAATGGACGAGAGAGTTCAGAAGCTTCTTTCGAACAAGGGGTCCTATGTGCAAATGTAACATCACCTCGAATAAAGTTTTGGCTTGAAAACTGTTTGATTTCAGTTTGTAATAACCTGCTAATGCTTATAATTTCACAATGACCATTTTTTTGTTCTTAATAAAAATGAAAAGGTTGCAAATTCTGCTGTGCATAATAATTGAAAACATGCATTTTGAGTGCATTTTAAGTGTTTATTTTTTTTTAAATATATTGTTATCATAGGCAGTTTGTTCAAAAACCTTTCAATTATACTCGAATAGTTGATGACTGGAAAATTACAATGACTGCAATTCATATAGGTGATTTTGGAAAATATGAGAAAATATTATTTGCATAATAATTTGGAACACAGTGTATGACGGAAGCACTTATACTTCTGCCTTCTGCTAAATCCACTCCTAGCTCAAAAAACCGCAGCAATGTTTGTAACAAAAAAAAAAAAACTTAGCTTTTCCACATTGTTTAGGCTTAGCATCAAAGAGGTTGTCCAGGCTAAACAATATTTTCTAAATTAGGCTGGAGGAGGTGAAAAATTAAAAAAATAAAAAAAAAATAAAAAAATAAAAACGCACATGTCCCTGATGCTCCGATGTCCTCCTAGGGCGGTCCAGTCCTGCAGCTCAGCTGCCTTTTTGCTGTTGAATTTCTCGCCAGCTGTGACATCCCGGCTCCCTAGCACTGAGGCCACTGATTGGCCTCAGGGTTCACGTGAATGCTGAGGCCAATCAGCGGCCTCAAGAAGGGAACCAGGGACATCGCAGGTAGTGATGTCCCCGCTTCCCTTCTTGAGGCCACAGGACCGAACCACGCGGGGAGGTTCCAGGGACAGGTTATTATGGTTTTCTTTTACTTTTTTTCACCTCCCCCAGTCAGGACAACCCCTTTAATGGTATATCAAGGCACTTTGAAAACAGGGAATAATTATTCTCAACAGTATCAGCATCCAGATGCTTTGTGTGAAAATATTGGGCCATATTTATGAAGACTGGTATACTGAATGCCAGCCTTCATACCCTTCATGGCAGTGAAAGAGTCAGCTCACAACTGGTAATTCATAAGTTTCAAACTTTTTGCACCTTTTTTATGCCAGATATCTGAGACAAACATAATAAATATGCTGCAGTATATCTTCTTTAAAAAGACAGATATGTCAATATATCTTGAGTATCAGTATCTTATTTTTTGGGCTGCCACTAGGTGGCATCAGAGCATTAGTCATACCAATGTTGTAACCAGCATGCACAGATTTGGTCTAAATTCTTATTTCCTTCTGCATAATGGATTTCTTTTTTTTTTTTTTTTTTTTTTTTTAAGAAAGTGACAAAGCAGAGACACTGTATTTAAGAAGGATAATACAGTATGGTACAAGTGCAACTCTAGTACAGCATACAATGTAAGGAAGATAAATGCATTACCTTTAGTAACAGGGGTTATGAGTGCATCAGCTGTGTCCCATAGACTTCAATGTAACATTGTGGCAATACCCATAACCGCTGCTACTAAAAGTTCAGTGAGTAGTGCAGTGCCCATAATGTAAAGGGGTAATGCCACTAAAAGTGTTTATCCTCTATCCATAGAACAGAAAATAAATACCTGATGGGTGGGTCACAGTTGAGGCCCCCACTGATTCCAAGCCAGGCTGAATGTAGGCATGACTGGTGGTGGATGGTGCTCCCATTCAATTCAATGGGAGTGCCGAATTACAGCACTTGGCTATCTCTGGCACTCCCATTGAAGTGAATGGCAGCACCATCCACCACCAGTCAGGCTAAACATGCAGCGGGGGGAAGAACCTCCTGTTGTCACCTCATGGCATGGCCACCATTTTTTAAAAGGTGGATAACCCATTTATGCAATATGTTTAGCATTGAGCCTTTTGTATGTGGTCATATGTATTATGGCAAGGAAAACATGGAAACAGGGCTTTTGCTATTC